>LR824610.2:5000000-7500000 GCA_902829305.4 Spodoptera exigua
GCGCCCCTAACGGAGAACTAAAGCGCGACAAGCCTCATTAATCTAAGCAATACACTTACTTCGTATTATATTGCAATGTGTTTAACTTTTTCAATTAAAACGGACACACGACACACTATATTTTCCGTCGGATTATGACCCTTCGACACGTGAGCGTCCCCAGACATATTGCATCCAACCCTCAGTGTAGTGACCTCACTACGGATCAATTTATGAATACACCCAACACATCTTCGAAGGCCTTGCATTGTGAAGTATTTGAGTCACAATGTGATCAAAATTGAATTTCATATTGAATGATTTTTATTTTAGGCAGTTTTGTGTCTATAATCGTGGTTGGACGCGCTATTGTTTTGGTAAGTGATTATGTTTTAGTCAGATGTCATTTTTGCATAGAATCGTGGGCCATTCTAAATTTATTAAAAAAAAAAACAACTGTTTAGTCAAGTGACATACCGGGGTTGTGCGGGTCAAGCGCAATAATGTTGGCACCATGGCCACAGCCTGGACAAGAAGCAGAAGCGAAGCCGCTTATTTTATTTGACATTGGTGGTTTTTTTAATCAGTATGAGACTGACACTCCCTCTCGACCCACCCAGGGCGTGAGAAGTCATTAGATGAGATATTATCATTTTATTCCACTCAAAAACACGTGCATTAATTGAGAAAAGCTTGACTAGTTCCAAGTCACATTGATTTTGACGAATTCCGATACCATTTGTCGTGCTTTTCATGTATTAAGGTAAGACAATGATTATTAGACTTGTTTATTTAATCATATGTATACACACGAATGGCATTAATTAATGCAAAGACTAAAATTCGCAGAAATTGGCTTTTAATAAAAACTATTTTTAAATGAATCGGTTAAAAAGAAAACAAATGACGAATGTTCTTTATTATAGTTTTAAAATGAAATATCAGTATCAGCTCAAAATTGTAGCGTCACCTTTAGGGGTTTAATCTATTTAAAGCCAAGGACAGTTCAGTAAACACACACAATAGCAAAATGGAACGTTTTATTCGAAAATAACGTGACCTTGGTTCACTTGCACGCCAGTGACGGCACTATGACTTCAGTTTATACGTCTACAAGGTCCATTATTAAACTGTTCAAGTCATTGGAGTCATCAATACCACACAAGTCAGATTGACAACAAACAGTATTTATAAATAGTTTGTAAAATAAAAGATGTTTTTTATGTTATAGGTCGGTGAACGAGCCCACTGATTATTAGGTACCTCATGGTAAGCAATCCGCGCCGCTCATGGATTCCCGTGACACCAGAGGAGTTAGGAGTGCGATGCCGACCTTTTCGGGTTTATGGTTTCGGTGATTTAGGGATTGAGTAACAAAAAAAGTTTGGTTTAGTTAGTAAGTTACTCTTTAACGCAAAAACAGCTGGACCGATTTAATTGAAATTTGGTATGTATATAGGTGATATCCTTGATTAACACATAGGCTGCATTTTCATCAACATATCACGCGGTTAAATCAAAAATACATCTTTCTCTAATATAAAAATGAATCGCGAAATGTGTTGGTAAGCGCATAACTCAATAACGGCTGGACCAATTTTGATGATTCTTTTTTGTACGGTTAAGCAACCGCACATTGTACTTTGATTTGGCCTAGTTAGAATACTGCAAATTATGTTAATTTATAATAAAATATAAGATAGTCACGTACTCAAGTAGGCCAGTCTTCGGTATAATATCGAGCTCGCGCAACATTTAACATTTTAACATTTTTTATAACATTTTTAATTAATTTCTTTTTATTTTAGTGCATTTTCGTATTAAAATACCTTTTTAAACATTAACATTTATTTTATTAACATCCAACATTAACTGTAAGGGTTCAAGCCCTTACATTTTGGTCCTTCGAGCCGTTAAGTGTAAAATCAGTGCCGTGGTACGGTTTCACTCGCGGGAACATTTGAACATTAAACTCAGACATTAATCAGAACATTCAACAGAACATTACAAACAGTGTGATCAGTGATAATCAGTGAGAGTACACAGAACGAGGTGAAGTATAAGCAGCAGGCAGTAAGCAGCGAATCCGGTGAGCACGTTCCATATTACCTAAATTTCTAAAATTTTGGATTTGTGAACCGCGAAACAACAATGTCTTCTTACGATGCTTTACTTGACTCTCAATCGGACAATCTTAACGCTATTAAACGTATAAATGAAAACTTTAAGAAAGATAGTCCTACACGAAAAACCACTCTTGAGTATCACGATGAAAGACTTCAGAAGCTGGAGGAGTATTGGAGTGACTTTAAAAACAACGACATCCAATTAGCCTTATTTGAAGGCAAGAAGTCTGGACCTTATTATGAGAATCGCGTTTACGAGCGCTTGGAACAAATATACGAAGAGACGAAGAGTATGATAAATAAGTCGAAACAAAGATTATTGGCGAAAATCGAAGACGATAAATTTACTTCGTTTACTCAGTTGCAACAACAAGAAGAAAGGTCGAGTGCTCAAGAGGGGGTTAAAGAACAACGGGAACGAGAAGAGGTCACATATGATGTGAAGAACACGACGTCAAATGAAGAGTTAGTCGTTGATCAACGGACTAAAGATATGTTAAATGAGCAGCGGTCAAACATCAAGGCGTTTGAGCGAACAATACGTAACATGGACATTGAAAATTTGAAAGAAAAGTGGCAACTTGAAGATAAATTGAGGTCAGTTACGCAACGTTGGGAAAAAGTCGATACGACGTATTGGAAGCTGGATAACATATTAGTCAACATGCAAGCATTTGAAAGTGATTATAACAGACTAGAAAGGCTGTATGAATTCAGTAAGGAACAAATTAACAAGAAGATTTGGGAGAACAAACACCAGGAAAAATCCACGCCTCAAATTGAACTACCGATTTTCAGTGGCAGCTATGCCCAGTGGACAACATTTAAAGACTTGTTCGTGGAAATCGTGCATCGTAACACTTTTATTTCTAACGCTCAAAAAATGCAACATTTAAAGGCAAAGTTAAAGGGAGAGCCCGAGCGATTAATACAGCACATGAACATTAGTGCTGACAACTACGAAGCCAGTTGGCGGATTCTTCAGCAGAGGTACGACAATAAGAGACTGTTATTTACCTACCAAGCCAACATGTTACTGAGTCTACCCAGCATACAAACCCCAACGGCATCACTACTGAAAAGAATGCATGACACAACCATTGAGTGCCTTCAGGCTATTCAGAACCTGAAATATGATACTTCCAGTTGGGATCCTTTAGTGGTTCACATTTTAATGCAAAAGCTAGACGCAGACACATGCCAGTCCTTCAAAGAATCCATGGAAAAACCAAAGGAAATGCCATCATTAAACGAGTTACTGAAATTCATCGAAACAAAGTTTATGTCAATGGAATCGGGTGCAAATCCGAACCGCCCGCGGAACTCTAACAGTCAACAGCAAAACACTCAGCCGAAAACAGAACATAATGCAACATACAGCAAGCCTAAAGCGCAGCAACAGACCAGTCCAGGTGGAGCTAAGAACATGCCGAGAACATACCACAACAAACAAACATCTCATCATTCTTTTATAACTTGTCCTAAATGTAATAAGCAACACGGTCTCTATAATTGCAGAGAATTTTTAAGTATGTCACCAGACGAAAGGTTAAAAACCGCTAACAACCTACATGTATGTCTAAATTGCCTGTTTAGTCATAACGGCGAAAAATGCACGTCGGAAAAAAGGTGCAAGCACTGCGATGAGTCGCATAGCAGCATTTTACATGACGCGATTGGACTTGCGAAATCGAAAACTAACAGAGTTAATGTAGGTCAACAAGTAAACACGCATTTAGCTCATGACAACTCGAATGAGGTATTACTAGCCACTGCCCAGGTCAAGACAATAGCCAATGACGGAACTATTGTCATTTTACGCGCTTTATTGGACCAGGGCTCTCAGGTCAGCATCATTACAGAAAATGCTGCACAAAAATTGCAGTTAAAACGGGAAAGGATGAGCGCGGTGGTGTCAGGTGTTGGTGCTTCAGCCACCACCAACTGTAAAGGAGTGCTCCATCTCAAATGCCAAGCGATATACAACAATTTTAACATTAACATTAATGCGTTTATTATGAAGAAAATAACAAACAAACTGCCAAGTAAGACAATAAATAAAGATAGTTTTGAACATTTACAACATTTGCAACTCGCTGATCCAGATTTTAACATATCTCAGAATATAGATTTACTATTGGGAGCAGAGGTATATTCTGAAATATTGTTAGAGGGGCTACTAAAAACAAACACGTCATCCGTTATAGCACAACAAACACATTTAGGCTGGATAGTATGTGGTAATTACAAAACATTTAATTGCCATGTAATTGTCAACAACATTCAGGATCTTGCCCAATTCTGGGAACAGGAGTCTTTGCAAGAAGAGAAAGAAGATTTCGACCCAGACAACAAGTGCGAACAGCTGTACAAAGAGACAACAACGCGACTTCCTGATGGACGATACCAAGTTCGTCTCCCCCTCAAGGACAATTTTATTGAACAATTAGGAACATCGAAACCACAGGCCATCGCTCAATTTCAACAGCTAGAGCGAAGGATGGTTAAAAACTGTGCGTTTGCAAAGAATTATAAGGCCTTTATGGAAGAATATGAAGAAATGGGTCACATGGAGAAAGTCGTAAACAACACTGAGAACAACAACATGGAATATTATCTTCCACACCATGGGGTAGTGCGGCCAGGTGCTATCACAACGAAACTTAGAGTTGTGTTCAATGCATCGGCGAAAACAAGTTCAAAACGCAGTCTTAATGACTTAATGGAGGCAGGACCGAACCTACAAAAAGATATTTTTAGTATCTTGCTGAAATGGAGACAATACAAATATGTCTTAACATCAGACATTGAAAAAATGTATCGATTTATAATGGTGCATCCAGAACATCAACCTCTACAGAAAATAGTGTGGAGGGATTGTCCACAGCAACTGCTAAGAGAATATCAACTATGTACAGTTACCTATGGTACCAAGGCCGCTCCATTCTTAGCACTCCGAACACTTCAACAGCTAGCAAAGGACGAAGGTGACAGGTACCCGGAGGCTAAAAACATCCTACTCAACCAATTTTTTGTAGATGATGCGTTATTCGGAAAGGATACCATGGACGAGGTCCGAGATACAAGAGACCAACTTATACAGTTATTAAAGGAAGGAGGGTTCAATCTCAGAAAATGGTCGAGTAACGAACGTCAACTGCTAGAAGATCTGCCAGAACATATGATTAGTCCAGTCAGTTTAACCTTTACTGAGGCATCAGCGTCTAAAACATTAGGCTTGGCATGGAATCCGAAACAAGATGAATTTATATTTTCAACCACACTAAAAAACAAAACCGAGTCGGAAACCAACAACAAGTCGTCCAAACGGCAAATCTTAAGCGACATATCAACAATTTTTGATCCATTGGGGTTATTATCGCCAATTACAATCAAGGCAAAAATCTTATTCCAACAGATCTGGAAGTACAAAATCGAATGGGATGATACTGTTCCAGATGAAATAGAAAAGGAATGGAGAACATTAAAAACAGAATTAACAAACATGCAACCTTTCAAAATTAACCGATGGCTTGGATTAAGAGCGAACAAGAATTGTGAATTACACGCATTTTGTGACGCATCAGAAAAAGCGTTCTCGTGCGTAGTATACAGTAAGATTACTGAAGGAAAACAGCAACAGATTGCATTGGTTGCGGCAAAAACAAAGGTCGCTCCAATACAAAAACATCAAACACTCCCCAGACTTGAGTTATGCGGCGCTCACCTGTTAGCTCAACTGGTAAATAAAATAAAACTTTGCTTTGATAAGCCTAACATTAAAGTAACAGCTTGGACGGACTCGATGATCGTACTTGGCTGGCTAAAGGGAGATGTCTCGCGATGGAAAGCCTACGTCGGACACAGAGTTCAAGAGATCATATCTGTAGTGCCCGCAGGGAGTTGGAAGCACGTGAGATCGGAACAAAACCCGGCTGACTGTGCGTCACGTGGACTACTGCCGTCTCAGTTGCACAACTTTCCTCTGTGGTTTAATGGACCTGAATGGCTTAACAGTGAAACCATTCCTGAAACACATGACACGATAAAGATGCCTGAAATAGAACTAAAAAGGGTGCATGCAGTTACGTTACAAACTACCGAAAACAAAAACATTAACTTTGTAACTGAACTACTTAACAAAAACAGCTGTATTATGACTATAATACGCATCGTAGCTTGGGTGTCGCGTTTCATAACAATCACGTCGCAAGGCCGTCGGCACGGGGAAGACGCAGCTATGGATCATCCAAACATGAATGACCCGGCCGCGTCAAAACAATGTAATTTAACACTCTCTGATATTCGATGCGCTACTAACATAATAATAAAACATGTACAAAACGAATATTACGAACAAGAAATCCATGAATTAAAGACTAAAGGAAGGATAAGCAAAAATATAGGACTCCAGAAACTGTACCCTTACCTGGATAAAAATAACATATTACGGGTCGGAGGGAGACTACAGAATTCAAACTTACCAGAAGAAACAAAACACCCAGCTATCATCCCAAAAAACAGCAAACTGGCGTATCTTTTAGTTGCCCGTGCGCATGCTACAACACTACATGGTGGAGCGAGACTAACTACGGCTACATTGAGACAGAAATACTGGATCACAGGAGGAAATAACACTGTGAAAAAATACCTGCAAGACTGTGTTAAATGTTGTCGCTTCAAACCAACCAAACAATACCAATTAATGGCTGACCTACCCAGGGAGAGAATAACACAATCACCACCATTCTATCACACAGGTGTGGACTTCACAGGGTTTGTTAATGTTAAATTAAACAAGGGCCGGGGCGTCAGAACGAGTAAAGGTTACGTCGTTGTATTCGTGTGCATGACAACAAAGGCGGTGCATTTAGAACTTGCATCAGATTTATCATCGCAAACATTTATACTGGCTCTCAACCGCATGATTGGGCGACGAGGCTGTCCAAAACATATTTATTCGGACAACGGAACAAACTTTGTTGGAGCCGAAAGGGAGTTAGCCAAACAACTGCATATATCCCAAACATTTAACAACGACACCTTATCGAAAAAGTGTAACGAGATGGGGATAGAGTGGCATTTCAACGCCCCAAGCTGGCCGACTGCGGGAGGACTTTGGGAGGCTGCAGTTAAGTCTATGAAATATCACCTAAAGCGTGTCCTAGGAGAGCAAAAGTTGACATACGAAGAGTTTCTAACACTTCTTACGCAAATAGAAGCCTGTATGAACTCTAGACCACTTTGCCCCTTAACAGAGGATGTAGACGATATTGATTACCTTACACCTGCACATTTTTTAATTGGCCGACCTTTAACATTCTTACCTACGGAAAATATCGAAAATAAAAACATCAACATTCGACATAGGTGGCAGTTGTTAGACAAAATGAAACAAGGGTTTTGGAGCAAATGGTCATCAGAATACCTGCAACAACTTCAAGTTCGTAGTAAATGGCTTAACAAAACAAATAATTTATCAATAGGGGATATTGTCTTAATTAAAGAAGACTGCCTTCCTCCTGCGAAATGGGCACTTGGCAGAATACAGGAAGTTCACCCTGGGAAGGACAATCTGGTCAGAGTAGTGACGTTAAAAACTAAAACAGGACTACTAACAAGACCAATAACAAAATTAGTGAAACTCCCAGTACCAAATTCTCCTATAGAAGTACCTGACACCACCACCTCCAATGACAAAAGCTGCAGTGAACCACAAAAGGCTGTAACAAATAATACTAAACAACGTTTTAAATCAAGCAAGATAAGTTCCAGCCTGCTATGTATCCTCGTAACATTGCTAACATTATTTCAGCCCACAAGGCAGAGCAGTGACGGCATAAACGTCACGCCGTTTGAACCAAATAGAGGGGTGTATTTTGACAAAATCGGCAATTTGCAAACCGTACATGATGACTGGAAGATAGTAACTTATTATAACATGACAACTTACTGGCAAGGCATGGAAAATATACATAGAGTTGTGAAACACCTAGGAGAAAGATGTGAGCAATTTGCTTACCAAACGCTGTGCAAAACAATTATGACTGAATTCGAACAGGAACTCAATGAACTAGATCATAACAACTACATGTTAGAAACTCATCATGGGCAAACCAGGGGGCGCGTTACCCGAGGCCTCGTCGATGGAGTAGGTTACCTTGCAAACAGCCTATTCGGCGTGCTAGATGAAAGGTTCGCAACACAATATAAAAAGGACATAGAAACATTACATAACAACAGAGACCATTTATTAAATCTGATCAAAAGTCAAACCTCAATAATTGAGGCACACAATAACATTTTAAAGAGAAACGAAGAAGCAATGAACTCTCAGTTCAATCTATTAGAGCAACACCTTAATGCAACAGAGAACTATCTAAAGAAATTGAACGAAGCTGTTCAACAAGACGAAGCGCTGAACTACTTTAACATCATGGCTCTGACAAGTTCAACAATTCTGTCCAAACTCCGCCACATACAACAGATGCTGTTAGACACAGCTATTAACATTCACCATGGTCATGTAGACACCAGACTTTTACCGCAGAACCAACTCTTTCAGGAGCTTAACATTATATCTGGACAATTGCCACAACAATTATCGCTACCCGTTGACAACATTCAAAACCAATTAGCCGATATTTACAAACTACTTGAAGTAAAATCTAGATTATTTGATAAGTATTTCATCATCGAAATAACATTACCACTAACGGGCGACACCCCATTCACTATATATAAAACAATTCCCATTCCTATGATCAAAAATAACAACCAGTCAATTACAATGAAAACTAACTCAGAATATGTTGCAGTAAATGTGAGAAAAGAGACATACATGCAGCTAACAAACAGTGACCTGGAACATTGTATTAAAATAGAACCAAGGACATATGTATGCTCACTGAACAAACCAACACGCAACATGCGAAATCATCAAATTCCATGCGAAATCGGCGCAATAACAAATATTACATTATCAAAATGTATCTACACATCCGAGTCGTGCAACAACAAATGGATAACATTACAAAAACCAAATACCTGGCTCTATGTCTGCTGCACGGATTGTCAACTGCAGATCATCTGTGAAGGTCGTATGACCACTAAGGCAATACGGTCAACGGGAATTTTAGAAGCCAAAAAAGGATGCATAATTAGAAATAATGAAGAAACATATTACACACAAGTTTATTACACGAACAAAATTTATGTCAACCCGGAAATACCATTGATAGACCTGGATGACATCAACAATTTAACATCGATACAACCGCTTGACTTATCAACAAGCCAACATAACACGCATTTTGTGAAAAACGATTATGAAAAACTTCATAATTCGTTAAAAGAATTAGAAGATCAGACCAAACAGACTGAAATGTCGCAACACGATGTCCATCAATACATCGTTTCGTACTCTACGATGGGACTTCTGATCCTGTCCATATTCGTCGCGGGAGGAGCCTACGTGTACTACAAACGCTGCGGCAAGCTCGCCGTCAGCGCCGCCGACACGCCAATCAGATCACCGCCCCAAAAACCACCAAGAGCTACAGCATCTACCTACGCGACACCTCATTCTTTTAACATATAACTTTATTTACATTTTTATAATTTTATTTACATTTTGTTTTACATGAATTTATTTACATTGATAGGATATTTTATAAGTTTTCTTAATTTTTTGCCCCGCCAAGATGTACGGTTAAGCAACCGCACATTGTACTTTGATTTGGCCTAGTTAGAATACTGCAAATTATGTTAATTTATAATAAAATATAAGATAGTCACGTACTCAAGTAGGCCAGTCTTCGGTATAATATCGAGCTCGCGCAACATTTAACATTTTAACATTTTTTATAACATTTTTAATTAATTTCTTTTTATTTTAGTGCATTTTCGTATTAAAATACCTTTTTAAACATTAACATTTATTTTATTAACATCCAACATTAACTGTAAGGGTTCAAGCCCTTACAGTTATGTTCGTTATTTTAATGTAAAGATTTTTACGAAAGAAAACTTTAGAAAAGTAAAGGGGAATATCAGGAATTAGCAACTCTTTCACTGCTGTGGTCGTTTGATAAAAAAACAAATGACTGACGGGGTAGTCTGATACGCATCCGCTTGTATTATCTATAATATAATCCAATGGATAGGTAATCAACACAAGATTCACATGGCAACAGGTCCGATTTTGACCAGAAAAAATGAGCAAGCCAACATAAATAATAGAGCCAAAAATGAAATGTTATAATACATAGATTTGTCGTGTAATCATGGCCGCTACCCGGGTGGCCTATTTGCTAAATTATTTATAATAACAGCTTACCCTTTCCTGTCTGTATCAGGCGAAAGTAATTAAGCGTTGTCTCCCACCAAATTGGGAACCCGGTCGTTTTGTCTATAGCATTTGTTAAGTTGATCATTGTAGAGGTTGATGACTCCTGTTGCTTTGATTATGATTTTTCGTTCACTGTTTTTAAACGTTTTTAAAGTTCAAGCAAGAAGGAAGAAGAAGAAGGTTTTGAGAATATTTTTATTAACCACGTAAAAGTACACGCATTCAGTTTATTTGATTGAGTATGTTTATTTTATTTATTTTTGTTTAAGTAACTTTTCGGTATAAAGCGTACAAGAGGTATTTTTGTTACTTAGTCAACCTTTGGGTGATGCAGGGAGAACATGGTCGATGTAACAAAGTAAAAGAAAGAGAAGGAAATATATGTACAAATAATTTTGCTTAAAAGCATAATTGGAATAAAAAATGTAAGCACACACGTAATAATGTTCATAAATATACAGCAGTAACACACACACATAATTTTATACAAAGAGTTATGTGTAAAAATAAACGCATAAAATATAAAATAAATACAATACACATAAAATATATATAAAGAGAAAATATCATCTTTATTTTTATTTACTTATTAAACTTTAGAGTATAAGGTACGTACGACTTTTATTACGATTTATTATTCAAAATAAAATAATAATTAAAAAAAATGTTTGTAAAAAAAAACATAAGTTTCCATATAGCAAACATGATTCGGAATAATTTACACTAGATTTACATGCAGTTAGCGAGTGGGGTGTTCCGATTCTCATCCAAGTGCGCAATGTCAATGCTAGGGGAAGCGCATGAAAGTTGATTCGCAGTTGATTTGCAGTAATTGATCGCCTCGGGGTGCGTTGACGTCACGAGTACTGCGTTTGGATTAAACGATTATTTAAATAAACGGATATCATCACTTTTTCAACGTTGATTTTTGTCATTAATGGAAAATGTTACAACGTTTTAAGTTTAGGTTGATTGTACACCTTTAGGAATTATTATTTCCTTGATAAAAATGATATTACACCATTGTCCTTTGAAAACAGACGGCCTTTTTTGCCATGTACTACACATTTCTTAAGTGTCATAATATAAATAAATCTGCCCACTTCACTACTTAAATCTAAAATTAAATAGAAAAGGTGTTGAAGCTATAATTTGTTGATTTATTTTACAGTTTATACACATAAAAGGTAAGTTAAGAAAAATAATAGAATAATAACGTATAGGCACAGCTTATTTCAAAAGAAATGTCTTCCAGCAGAGTATTACCTAATTTAGTCAAAAATACGTTGCTAAAAACACCGCAGAGTAAACATAAAGAAGTATGTTCCAATTTTAAAACACAACTTCAGTGTTTCTTTTGCCTGAGTACAAGCAACGCCATCTCTCGGGCCGGCTGTTAACTATTAAAGCAAGCAAGCAAGAACGGCTACGGCTTTATGTATTGATTACAACTGAACAGACATTAAGTTAAATATTAATTGGATGTCTAATGTACATAAATGAGTACATTCATAACAAATGTAAGTATCTAGTGTTTATGAATGAGAATTTAACAAACACAATTTAGTGGTACACGAAACTTTTTATGAAGTCATCAGTTTGTTTTTAAATTATGACAAGCTCTTGAATTAATTTCTGTTTGGATTTTCTGTATAATACCATTTTTAATCTGTGATATTTGCATTAGTATTATAGAGATATATATAAAAAAATGTCGTCTTTGCCTTTACAGATGTTCTGTTGTAAAATAAGTGTTAATTTGTTAAGTGTGAGAGAGCCATGGGTCGGCTCGACCGGAGTGATACCACGGCCTCTCAGAAAACCGGCGTGCAACAACCACAGCGTTGTGTTTCGCCGTGTGAGTGATATTACCGGAGGTCCAATCCTTCCCCACCTCCAATCCCTCCTCAATCCCTAAATCCCTAATCCCTATAAGGTCGGCAACGCACTCGTAACTCCTCCGTTGCGGGTGTCCATGGGCGGCGCTGATTACTTACCATCAGGTAATCCGTCTATTTATTACATTAAAAAAAGTGTGCTAAGTTTATGTATTTATTTTATTAGATTTTTATAATTCTGTACAAAATTTCTTTAGGCGACCTTACATTACTGAGATATATTAAAACGTCGTGTATTTTTTGGCGCCAAATTATGCAGGAACAAAGATTTTGTAGCACGACAGCGGGAGATCCGTGCGAAACTAACACCTATGTTAATTAAACAGTAAAAGAAAAAATAAAAAATATTTTTCTACATTCCGAAGAGTTAAAATCAATTAGTATACAAACAAGGTATACAAAGAGCGACGTATCTAGTGTAATGACGTCATCGGTACCACGCTGCGCCGGCCCGCACCCTCGCGTCATCTCTCTAATCGAAAATACTGTTCAGTAACTATTCTTTATTTATATCTCCGTCAGTGTCTGGTAATGTATGGAGCGGGGCAAATTACCGATTGTCTATCTATAGACGCACTGTTTGGATCATACCATCCTCTTTTAAGAATGATTTGAGATGATGTGAGGAGGATCGCCCGACTTTTTCTCTACAATTTTTCTAACTTTCACACCTTTAGTATCTGGAACGCAGTGATTAATGTCACCAAAAACTTTGAGAACTTAATAAAACGACAAAATAGAAACAAAATAATATTTTTCTTGTACTTGGCTTCATTCCAGCTTATTGGGATGTGTGACTGCATCTATAGGTATTCTAAAGTTTTACGAGTTCTGTGCGCAGGTGCAAGCAAAACTGGAACGAAGTCGAAATCTTCAACACCACCATCGGATTATTTACTTAATAAAGCAGCACCCTAACTCTGTAAGTCATTTCAATTAAGTGCTCCATTTTATTTGTAGGTATATAACAATTTGTTGCCGGCAAAGCGTCTATGTATGCAAATCGGCTGCTTATGCCACATTCACACTGCAGGGGCGTCTGGTCTTTTAACAATTAAAATATGCAAATGGGAGATATTACCCACTACTTTTCATTCCAGTTCGATGGAGTAAGTATCAATGGGGTGGCGGGCGACCCTAGCTGTGATGACGATGTCAAAAAATATGGATTGAACGACACTCCCACATGGATAGCGTCGAGACTTTTGTTTATATCACTTACATAGACACCTGTAGTTAACAAGGGAACAAGGATGTAATTGTTATTTATGAGGCGTTAAAATCTGTTTTTAAATACAGGTCTCTGGTATCTCCTGGAGTTGTTGTAATAATTTTAATTTGTTTAACACGCTTATATGTTCAGCGATGTTAACCTAAATTATAAATGACTAGCTTCTGCCTGCGACTTCCTTTGCGTGGAATAGTGAATACCTGCAGATTTTTGGTTTTACCCACATAGTTGTAAAAGTATCCTATGTTCTTTCTCAAGTTCCAAACTATGTATGTCTGTGCCAATTTCACACAAATCGGTTCAGTGGTTGAGGCGCGAAGGAAAGACAGACATACCGACAGAATTACTTTTGCATTTATAATATTATTTGCTCATTCATTGTCTACGCAGAGGTACAACCAGATCGATATAAGAACATTAGCATATCAAGAAGACTTCCTACATTTGATACATTACTCATAATGTGTCACTTTACTATTGATCTCTATGTCGTTGACCGTCTACACAACCGTGTCACCAAATAGAGTGATTACGATACGTGTAGTAATGGGGAGACAATGGCTAAACACCCAAATTACACAGATTGTGCACCGTCGGGGTTACCATGTAAATTAATAATATGTAAATTTCTACGCCCACCCAACAGTTAGGGCTAAGCTGACGTTTACACGGCACTCCTAAGCGATATATTCTGCCTATAGATTCGTTTTGGCGTTGCCTTTTTTAATTGAGTTCTTTGGCAAACAATTTTGCAAGCCCCTCCTGTCTGGGAAATTAAAAGGACTGTTTCGGTAAATATTGTAAGTGTTCATATTTTATTATATTGTTTATTCGTAAACTGATGTTTGGAAAACTTCTAAAACATACAACAACACTCTTGCATTGTGTTTTGATAGAAATTGTAAGTGCTTCGTTTGGCTTCAAAGTTCTGATCAGTAACTTGAGTACCTACTTAAATGAGGTTCAAAACGAGCAGATGACACAAGACAGAACTATTTACACTTTAGCACAACCATACAAGCGCGTAACTGTTACCGTAAAATCATAGTAAGTATTACTACACACTTACATTTCATAGAAAAAATTACAATCTTCTTCAGAATATTTGATACCATTATCATTCAACTTTTTTACCTTTACATCCCACAGTTCGTTTGGTCTTCATCTGTTATCCGAATAGTATCAAAGATTCCTGTAACAATGTTTGTTATAGTAACATTAAGATAATTAAAATTTCCTCTCCTGTGTTCTGGTGTTTATTTTCAACATCCCAATTCCGACCGCGTTGTCTCAATACGGAATTAGCTTCGTCATAAACAAAGAGGTTAAGTGCCTTATAAATTACGACATCTTCACCTTAACTAGATGTCTCGGTGATATTTTTGGTGTCTTGTTTATCTAGTTGACTCGTTCGTAGGTCTTGAGGTTGGTTTGTGTTGGACAAAGTGTTATTGGGCTTTTTAGTTTTGTCTTTGCTTGGTATGACATTGTCTATTGTGTAGTAGTATCACATTTTATTAGGTTTTTTTGTAGGGCAGAAATCGTTACATGATCACTTCTACCCTGGGTGAGGCCAGAGGGAGTATCAAACTTTGACTGGCTAAAAACCAATGCGTTCTTTCTTCTACTCCAGACCGGGATCGCGGTACCTATATTGTTGTGCTTGCTCCCGCACTCGTGAGACGCGTTCCCAGTTAAAGGTGCTTTCCTTAGTCTAATTTGTGATTTTTATTATCTATTGTTTTTTTTGTTTGTTTATTATCTATAATAATACACATAAGCTGTAATGTTTGTTTCTTTGTCGCATCAATTTCCGGAACTCTCAGTTCGAATCGAACGTTTTTTGTTTTGGATGGTCCATTTATCGAAGAACGCATATACCTACACATCACGCTATGATTAATACGAGTCGAGCAGCGGATTAGACCGCACGGTAGGACATTGTACAATATAAATACGCGTAAGTTACCGTAAGTGTATAATTAACTGATTATCAACTAATACGTTGGCTTAGCTTACGAGATTGTTGTCACGTATGCCAAAGAGGTCCAACAAAAATTAGCATTGAAAAGAGTAAGTATTTGGTTTTTGATCACCGATACAAATATAAGGGGCAAGGCTTATTTGACCTTGAAACATGTTCGATGTACCCTAACCCGTGATATACCGGAGCGCAGATATATACGCGAGACACAATGTGTTTTCTATCGTGTCTCATAATCACACCCGCAACGGAGGAGTTACGAGTACGTTGCCGACCTTTTAGTGATTAAGGATTTGGAGATTTAGGGATTGAGTTGTTTTGTTTCACTCCGGTTTTCTGTGGGGCCGTGATATCACTAAGGTCGTGCCGAAGCATGGCTGTCCCACATTTAAAAACCTGTTTCACAATGTCTAAAAAGCTACTAAGTATGTAGGTACTAGACAAATTTGAGTATGATTAGGCTGTTATTTTAAGGTGAACTGTGTGTCGCATAAGTTCATCGGCAACTTATAATGAAGATGGTGAAACAGGTCGTGTTCTTCGTAATGTTACACCTAAATTTAAGTTACATTATAACAGAGGCGACCTTTTAAAACTGCGTACTACTGTTATTCATGAATCATGAAGCAAAACTAACTTTAGATTTCAACTTTGTTAGAGAGAAAGGTACGGTTGCTATATTTCACGGGAAATACTCACAATAGGTTTTATGCAGAAATCTAGGAAGCAGAAAACTGGCACACAGTGAAATCAATAGCTTTTGCTACGATGTTTTAGTCTTGCAAAGTTTTTAAACTGCGAAGTTGAAACGTTTTGGCGCCATTTGACATAACCTATAAAAACGTTTAATTATTCCTAAAACATTATGTGGATTCTTCATACACGAGTTGTACTCATAAGGTCAAAGTTCTAAGTAGGTGATAGATTGATAAACAAACCAAGTAGGGAATATTAATAAAACCTCAATTAACTATAGTGGCAGCGATTCACACACGTCATTAATTATTTTACACCCCTATATCGTTACTAGAACATTAATGAATACATCATCGCCACAATAACATAGCTGCAGTGGAATCACTAATGCATTCGTACATAGACGTACTGGATTGCACTGGATTAATACTACGCGATTGAGTTCAGCGCCATCTATCGGCGAGTGGCAGCAACATCCGATGCTACTGTCCTGAATAAATTACATACATATTGTGGTACGAATTCTGCCGCTCAGACCACTTCCGGATAACCGTATATTAGTTACAGACGCCATTATTCTACTGTCGAGTAATTTCGGACCCAATTTCGGTTGTCACGTAGGTATAGCGTTGTAGGTAAACACCCTGAAAGTTTAATGCGATGGCATGTAGCATTCACGCCATGTACGACACGAGTTTATGTTACGAAATAATAGTTGAGTTTACTGATTGTTATCTCTAGTTTTGTTTTTGTATAAGCAATTAGTTTGTGCTGTACGGGCTCGTAAAAAGGTGTAACGTTGTTTTACATTTAATAATTCGTTTAGGTATCGGAAAATTATTATTTTTACACAACGACTTGATATATTTACTTACAGTCAGAGTTTTTCTAAGTTTGATTAAATGTTATAAAGGTTATTTAAAATAGGTAGTCTCTTTACGCATTCCTCTTGTTGGGACCCCAGAGCGCTATAAAAGGACGAAGGGATCACCAAGTTTCTATTATCGCAGCGTTGCCATTGTACAGAAAAAAAGGTTTAGTTACTGACTTAATCAATAGAAAAAATATTATACCTCTTTTAATAAGTATTAAAATACAAAATTAGATATAAAGAAATTAAGCTTTGCTTTGCCGCGTCCTCCGGGTCACGGTAGCTCATAATCGTGCTACTAGATGGCGTTAGCTGTTCGTAACGCAACACATTTCAATTACAAAATATTATGCCAGTCATTGTTCGTTGCGGAATTATTTATTAAATTGAATCGAAGTGTTTTCAAATTATGCTTATCATGGCACTTAGACTATATGATTTAAAAACCGCTTTTGGTGTAATAATCTTAGATCATAATAATACAATAAATTTGCTAATTCAGTTTGACAACAATAGATTATAATTTCAAGAGCAGAATATTAGGTAAAAATAAACATAAAAACTTTTTTTTGAATTAAAAGTAATAGCCTATTAAGGTATCCTGACCCCATAAAAATGACAAAAGGGATGATCTCAAAGAAAATAAATTTCAAAAAATATTCGCTTGAATTTAACTCCCTATTTATATACTTTCTTCAGTAGCGTCCCATTGCTATCTGTCCAATAATTCGTAAAGATTACAAATCCCTCGGAATAAAGGTCGAACGTTTTTTTCGCAGTCGATGACGTTACATTTTTTATGTGATTATGATTAGATAAGGTGTGTCTGTGACTGTGAGAAGCATGATGGGATATTTTTATAGGTACATAGATACGTGTTTTACGTAGGTATGTACCTATAAAACTACTCAAGTTTTCATGCAAATCATGACAACATTTAACATTTTGTAGGCAAGTTTTAAGTGTGGGAGAGCCATGCTTCGGCACGAATGGGTCGGCTCGACCGGAGTGATACCACGGCCTCACAGAAAACCGGCGTGAAATAACCACTGCGTTGTGTTTCGCCGTGTGAGTGAGGTTACCGGAGGCCCAATCCTTCCCCTTCCCCAATCCCTCCTCAATCCCTATATCTCCAAATCTCGGCAACGCACTCGTAACTCCACCGTTGCGAGTATCCATGGGCGGCGCTGATTGCTTACCATCAGGTAATCCGTCTGCTCGTTTGCCGACCTATTACATAAAAAAAAGAGTGATCCTCGTTTTCACAACGTTTCACAATCATTTGTTTTTTTCGTACACATTACGAATATGTAATTGAACGTTATCTTCAACAAACAAGGGAAATGATAACGATGCGCATTGTAATATAGAAAAACCCATACTTTTATCATCTTTAGTTCGGTGCTGCAAGTCATGATTATAAAAAATCACACGACCATCGTGAAAACCGCGAAATATTTTCTCCTTTCGAAAAGGATGTTCCATAAAATCATAGTTGTTTCTATACGATATTTGGCTGCAATTCTCAGATGGAACTCTTGCCAAAAGAGCTCGCTTCCCCAAAATATTCCGTTTCTAGTTCAAGTGTTACTCCTTCTAACTTTCGTACCGTAGTGGATATTTACAAATCAAACACAAAAAACATTGACAAACTGTATCCATATTATTTACAAGTACACACTTACCCGGAATGAATTTCCATTAAGTCAAGTTAATAATCCTAGAACTAGGGTTCCGCTAACCTACTAGAGATCTGGTACAACAATATTGAGACTACCAAGCGTAAGTGGGTCGAGCAATGACCAGTATATTGAGGTCCCACGTAAATTCACCATTTCACAGCGACTGAAGTAAACTGTACAGGTAAAAGAGACACGAGAGGTCAAGTGGTGTTGGGCGCGGATAACTTGTGCTCGCTTATAATTTATTCACACCACAATGCCTGAGGTGTGTTTTACAATTTTTCAATTCCCCTACCGCGGTCCGACCCCGGAGGTTGTACCTGTTAACGTATTTGGGAATGTAAACGAATATTACGGCGGGGAGGTCACGCCGAAATACGGTTACGGACGAATATTAGACTAAATTAAACAAACATACCTTTATAAAGCTGAACATCGCGATGATATAATTACAGATATACATTTTAAACAAAGATTCTATTCAAAATTACTGGATACGTTTATGTACGAGTACGTACAATTAAATAATAACTATTGCAACAAATCATCACAGTGACCTTCTTGGGCGCGGCAGATACATTTCTCACATTCACAGTGGTTCAATGTGACCGCTAGACGTATATTTGTTCGCACTTATTCTTCGCCGTCACATTTTCGCAATAAAACTTTAAACGTCACACAAGTAACGCATCTCGCCTCATTTCGTAAACAATGATCCATAGTTAGACCACCCAAGCGACGGCCGCGTACTCCCAATATGTGGTCGATGTGATGGCATCTGGTGGATTTTATATCTATAATAAATCACATTGGAATATTGAAAAACACTAACGAAGTGTCGAAGTAGGTCGGCGCGCTTATTCAGCACATCGCATTGCTTTTCACCTCAATTCTTTTACAGCTTTCCGAATTATTTTTCGGAAAACCAGTGTGTAGGAGTTTAATAGTATCGACAGGAATGTTCACCCAGAATGCTGAAATATGTAATTTGCGTAATACAATAATAAACAGCTATTTAAGAGAAGATAGATATATAAACTCCAAATGTAAACAATGTTTGGTACCTAATAATAAGTCTGAAAGTGTGAAACATGGAATAGTTTGAACCAACAATAATAATTCTGTCAACGTCATTTCAAGGGTTGGAATACTAATTGTACTTTTGATTAACCTGTCGGGAAACATGACTGTACTTAATTATTTTGATGGAATGTTAGTTTGAAAAATTAACGATGATAAGGGTTTCTGTTTTTGCACCCTTAACGACTATCAGTGATCAGCGTTGCCTGATTTGGAGACTTTAATATTATATTAACTTTGTTCAGGAAATAAATAGTTGGTTACATGGATCAGTCTTCTAGACTATGTTTTATGAGTACAACGGAAAATGACTTACAAAGAATTAAATTTTTCTGTATGCTAATTTTGCTATGCAGAAGAATGCATTTTAAAGATTTGATACCACCTGATTGAATTGAAACTGGACGCTTCTACATTTTGAAAGCGTGTTACATTAGGTTTCCTAATGTCGCTAATAATTTTAGTTGATTTATGTTGAGTTTGAATACAAAACCAATAGTTATTTGTAATATAAAATATCACCTACAAGATATTCAATTGTATAATGTTTATTACTTTACGAAAGTCGGCTAAAACGGTCTAGCTGTAAATTAAAGTGCCTACGTATATATTCGTAAATCAAGGGAAGATTTACGTTCGCCTTATGTGTTAACGATGAAATGGCGACTAGAGTTACCTTGTTGTGTGGGTATTTTTAAATGCGTGTTACATAGTAGATACCATCTTATTGTTCTTTGTAGACCATTTCGATATACAAAGCTTGATCATTGCAATGGAAACAATAGAACTGTTTTTTTTTTAAATATCACACTTTCTAACGTATTACGCTAATTTATTTATTTTATCACAATGCGTGTATTTGGTAGGATGTTTGAAAGAAATTGTAGCTACCGCTCGCGGCTTCACCCGGCTGGTATGTTGATAAAAAGTAGCCTGTGTCCTATTCCGGAGTGTATCCTATGCCTGTGCCAAATTTCATGCAGATCCGTCCAGCTGTTTTGGCGTGATTGAGTAACAAACATCCAAACATCATATTTATAACATTAGTAAGGTTAGTGTTCGGAATAGCATCCCTGTTTTGTCATCCCAATTACATAAAACAGAGACTTCAATGAACGGCCGGTATTTTCAGATATTATTTTTTCAACTCTAGGTAAATGACAGTGACTTCAATAAATTTCATCTAAATAAGGCAAGTCATTGAATTTTATTTTCTAATAAAAATATTCTATTTGAATAAAATTAGTCATGAATTGCATCATTACCCGAGTTTAGGTATTTACGGGAGAAACGTAAAAACATACATATTATCAGAGTAATCAGTAAAATAAATTTTGTTTGCAAATCAGCAGGGTTCGCGTCTTACATTACATTTTGGTTCGATTAAAAATCGATTAGTTGAATTGAAGTCGTATAAAATTACTGAAATGAAATAAAAGAAAACGAAACGAATACTGGAATAACACGCTGCGTTAACGCTTGCCATTAGATAAACATTGCTTCTCCAGAAATAACGATTGGTCAAGGTATTTTCAATGCACACACCTTGGCTACGATTTTTTTTTACAATAGCTTTCAAACGTAAAATTTGATATTTGATGTTTTTGTTTACATTTCTAGTGTGCGGTAATGATTAAGTGTGACGTAGATTCTGTAGTTTTTCGCAATGAAATCAGACGAACTGTAACAGGTCAAAATATTTTAAAATGTTACCTAATAATAATTAATATTGGAATGTTTCAAGCGTATAAAAAAACTAAGAGTATAAAAGGTAATGTTTGAAACTGGAGTACTGCTACTCGCTACTAGATGGCGCTATCAGTCGGTTCAGTGACAATATTGCCCCTCCCCATTTTGCAAGTTGCTACCAAGTTTTCACACTACATTCGGTTGGCAAGCTGCCCCCAACAAGTTTGGAAAGCTCGGATTTTCTGCGAAAGCTCTACACTTTCGACGTACTAATTGCTTAGTTTAGTGTTGTGAGTTGCTTCTGTATTTATAATTTTTGTTATTTTACATATTTATTGACTATTATTTAAACCATTTTTATATTATGTCCTAATTTAATTTTGTTTTTTTTTGTAGATAATTTCGTAATTGTACGCACTGTAGTCTAAAATTAGATTATTTTTATGTGTAAAATTTTATTATATTTATATGTTACAATAAAACAACATTTATCTAGGTACATTTAGATTCAAAACCAAATCTGGTTCTATTTACAAAAAGCAGTTTACTAACAATAGGCACATACAATAAAATAATAGTAAACAAACAATAATAAATTATTTATACATCAACTTAAAGAAAATTCAAACTAGCAAAATGGCGCGCTAAAGTTTCGTGAGAATATTTGACGTCACACGTCAAACAAAATAATCTGAGCAGTCGTTGATATTAGTGTATGTTTAATATTTTCCACTACTACATTTACCTCTGCGCTATAAAAAGCCAATATAAACCTAAATGCCACTGAGATCGCCCGCATTATCTTGTGATTATCGCGTGTCAAAACATCGCCACGCTCGCGATACTTCGCATGTAATCTGATAAACGATGTATTCTGCACGCTTCGCGCTCCTCACCCATCCTTATCCCACCCACACATCATCTAGAGCATCGTCTCTTTCCCGCGGTCATCCATTTCATTCATGCGCGATACACCTCGCCAGGCCGCTGTTTACAGACACAAACAAACAGTACAGCAAACCGCTTAGCTTTAAGTACGAGACCGTGAAAGTGATATTGTCAAGTACATCCGTCTCTTTCTAGAGGCCGAGTGTTTAGTTCCGAGAGTGTGGATAGATGTCGCTAGCGGTTCCGTTCTGCAAGCCGTATGGTATAAATGTCACAATAATTTGGGCGCGACGTTGCCGGACTTCGCCACCCGGTGTGGTGGCGGGAGCAAGCAATAAACTGGCGAGTTTGAGGTACGGCGAGAGAGCACTTATGTGGGAAGAGTTTAGGTTTATTTTTGTTTGTGTTGTTGGCAGTTATAAGTTTGTATTAGTGTGTGCGCGTCACGTAAACGTAACGAGCGTGGTATACACACGTACGCGAGCTGTCAGTAGCTAATGCGATGCGCTGTGATCGCTTATTGTGGAGCGCCGCGCGGTTTATAGCGTTTAATTCAATTTAGTAATTGATACGTTTGTCGGTTGACTTTATCGCTTTTCATCCACATTCACCTTATTGTAATGTAATTAAAAATGTTTGTTTACTATCATTTTTGTTTCTTTTTATCCTGTAATTAAATTGATAAAAGATTTTGTTGAATTATATTTTTATCGTCGTTCCTATTGCTGATGTTAATTTAACTAATCTAGATTAACAGTTAATTAACAACAAACAAAGGCAATGAAAATCTTAGAACGTCTTAATAAGCTACCCGGTTTTAATCTTTTATTAATCTGAACAAGCGGCGCGAATCCTTATAAGAGCAAATTGTCAAACTGACAACTCCCTAAACACAGTAATTCACGCTCCGCATTCTTCGATACTACGTTCGAGTCGTTGCGGTACACACATACGCAAACATACACTCATTGCCTTAATACGATCTACTGAACAAGAGAAAAACATCCTTAACACCTTGGTAACAGAGTTAAAATTCCCTCGCACGTCAGTTACGACCTTCTTGCCAACGATTATGCTCACACATATGAAACATTTATGAGTAGAGCAGTAGAAGTGTATACAGTATGACGTCTGCTATTGTACCTAATATTATAAACGAAATGTGTAGCTTTCACGAGGGCACACAAGCGAAGCGAGTTTCGTCAGCAGTTGAGCGAGGGAAACTGAATTTTGTAGCTTAGCAGCTAAGGTGGATTTTAGATAAAAGTTTTAGGCTTTGGTTATAATCTTTCTATTTGGCACAAAAACGAGTGTCAGTAGTCGCATGACCTGTAATTGTGTGTATTAGGTTGGTTTAATCACAATTTGGAGTGGGACGCGGTATGGCTTTTAAGCTGACGACATAGCAACAGTACTGAATTGATTTTTTTTTCAATCGTTTTAAGATTAGCTGGCCTGTAACGATTGTTTATGAAAAGGTTATTAATTTTTAATTGTTATTGGCATTTTTGTTCGTGACGTTACATTGTAAGGACAACGCAGTAGGCTTTATACTTTAAAGAGGTGAGAAGTGGTGTCGATTATTATACTAATCAATCTAATGACTGGACGGTCGGTGCGGTGGCTGGGCAACTGGCTGCCGTGCAACGTGTCGCGAGTTCGATTCCCGCACGGAACAACTCTTTGTGTGATCCACAAATTGTTGTTCCGGGTCTGGGTGTCATGTGTATGTGAAATTGTATGTTTTTACCCGCACCTACGACACAGGAGAAAATCCTAATGTGGGGCAACGTTTTTTTTAAACAAACAAAAACAAAATCTGTTTATCTTTATTTTTGAATTTGATATTATAAATTTAATTTGATATTATAAAATAGGTACTAGCTTTTTATAAAAGTAACTATCATGACACAAATTTATTGAAAATAAAAACGACTTACTTAAATTATCCGAGGAAAGCTCAACTAGTTTCAAGTCGCAATGGGACTCATATTCGTGAGCAGCGTGTGCATCGCTGCGACTCAGTCGGCTGCGCGGCGTCGCTAGATGTCAGTACTTGAGAGCATGGGAAAATATACTTACCTACGTAGTTTTCCTAATTCTCGAAATCATCATCAAGGTTACAGAAAGGTGTCCCCCTAAATAAAAATCGCAATGAATGTCGAACTTATCGTTGATTACTTCACAATAATTAATTAGGGAACCTTTAATCACCATTAATTAACCATACCCAAGGGTAGAGCGAGTGTTTTACTATTGACAAATTTATTACACACGTTTTTTATTCAATAGAGTCAACGTAAAGCCAATGACCAGATATAATTTTCAAATAAGGACAATCTTATGAAAAATGTGTGGGAGATCCAAGCTTCGGTACGAATTTGTCGGCTCAACCAGAGTGATATCACTGCCTCAGAAGACCGGCGTGAAACAGCCACAGCGTTGCTTTTCGGCGTGTGAGTGAGGTTACTGGTATCCCAGTGTCAACGCCTTCTCCTAATCAGGTACCCAGTTCCGTGTTATTTGCAGAATAACACGGAACTAACTATTGATAGGATTAATCTAATACGTCAAAATACTGTTCTTATTGTTTACAAATTGTAATCTAATAATTATTATAAGAATAACTGGGATATACACTAATATTGGGGAAATTATTTTGAAAAGTAAAGTGTTTATTATCAGGTTTTATACGCAAAGGTCAAACAATCTTGTATAGGACAGTGTTCAGGTACCTGTTTCCGCGTTATTGTGCAGCCGTTGTTAGGGTAAATCTGATACGTCATTTATTGAAGATTATTTTATTGATTTGTTCTTTTTTTAATAATTAGATACTATAAAAAGAATTGTAAAAATTACAAATTTGGGAATAATTGTAAAAATTATTTGGATAGAAAAGTGTTTATTCTAATATACGTATTTTGATTGGATAAGTAAAAATTAAATAGGTAGTCTTGTGTGGGACAATGTTCAGGTACCTGTTTCCGTGTTATTGTGCAACCAGTTATTAGGCTTAATCTGATTCGTGAGGTAACTGAAATGGTTGTATATATGATTCAATGTTATTTTTTATTTATCTTAGAAATGGCTGTTGGTGTTGTGCTTTAATATATTATATACCTTTATGATTATATTAAATTATATATAATATTTATATACCTTTATTTTATTAAAGTCCTGTTTAAATCATTATTCTTTTCTTATTGAAAAATTAATATTTATGTATTACGAAATTTTTTTCTACTCTGACTTCAATTTAAATTATCCCCTCCACAAATCTATTCAAGTAATGTTTCTGTATGTATATTGTGACGAATAAACTCGCATTATCCAAAATTTGATTTTAATATTTTTGACTTAAGTCAACGTAATTGCGCTTTTAAAGATCCTGCGCAAACGCAATAAGCTTAAAAAGTTCAGACTATACAAAGTGGCAAAATTTGCTTTTTGATCTAGAAATAAAAAAAATATTTGTGTTTTTTATCAATTTTGAACAATTTGTATTATTTTTATCAATAATGATTTATTGAAAGAAAGAAATAAAGAAAATGTATTTATTTGACATTTACAATCATTAGGAAAACCAAGCAAAAATATGTACAATATTGGTGAAATTATCGAATACAAAGTTCTTGTATTTTATCTGCTTAAAATAATTAAAAAATTCAGACACTTATCTGCTTATTTATACAACCACGGTTAATTTTCCAATCCGATAATTTTTATTAGTGGATTAAAATTTAAGTAAAGAACAATTAAAAAGAAATATTTCTGCTTTAGAATTTGTATTTTATTAAATCTGTATTAGAATTATATTATTTAAACAGGTAGGAACGTAATATATAAGATAAGAAAAGTTATCCTCTAAAGTGTGTAAATAAATATATCGAATCTTTTTTTTAATAACTTGATTGTGAATTTTATGTACCTAAATGTATGTGAGTTCTAACACATAATTGTTATTTGATCGTCGAGATTGTACAAGAATCTTTCTCACCTACAATATATAAGTAGTTTTTTCCCACAAAGAGTGTGTATTTATCCCAGCGTGCGACGTTTAATACTTGGCGGTATTATTGTGGCATCGAGTCCACCGGCGGCCGCCAAGTAAATTAGAGAGCGACCGGACTATAACTAAGAGAAGTTCAACTGATGCGCCTCCACGAAAACAAAATGTGGATACGACGGCGGTGGTAGTTGAAACTTCCACTTATTGTATATTTTATAAAACGAACGTTTCTGTAGGTATATATGTACATATATGATAGATATTCGTTGGTCATTCATGTAAAAACTACTGAATAGATTTTAATGAAATTTAAAAAACAACTGTCAAATGACTTCTACTTTTTGTTCTGATAAATATAAATTTCAACAAGGTAAAAGTATTAAAAAAAAAACAACTTGATTTTTAAAGCGAAGTCTGAATAGCCTTAAAAATAATGAAAATTTCTTAGATATTCACACCTGACAATTTTCTGAAATTATTCTCAAAAATACATCAAATTACTTTTTACCAAACTGAACTAAAAACTTAGATTATTACGTCGAAAAATCCTTGCCTTGACATCACTAATTACAATAAGATTTAAAAGACTATTCTATTCTACATCCACACCAGAATCAAGTAGCCACGAATCAAAAAGTCGCATCCACACTAATCTTTCGTTCGCCAGCAGCAGGAATGCAGCTCTGCGACTGCAGTGATGCATATCGTTGTACTTATGGTGCATATGTGTCCCCCCTCCCTCCCCACGCCTCGCCACCGCTACCTGCCGTCTTTGTCTTTGTTCATTATGCTTAAACGGATATAAAAGTAAACTGACTACTGCCTAAACATAACCTGGGTATCGTAAAGGCGGAATGTTGTAAGTTATCGTCATGTAATAATAACCTTTGGTTTGTTGGTGCTTCGGTATATTATTGCGTGTCTTTTGATAGGTCGTTTTGCATATTAGAATTTGGAAATTCTTGTGACTGCGGTCCCCGCTAATTTCTAGACGAGGCCTGTGTTCATTAGTTTTATCTGTCTGCTATAAGTTTTTTCCAAGGTGGCCCGAAGGTTCAGGCAACTGCTTCTTATGTATGTAGTTTAAAACGTGGCTTGTACCAGTGTTACTTTTTCCAAGTTATAAGATTATTTTTACAACACTAATAAACGATTAAGTTAAATGTTATAAAAAACTAGCCAACTTGAATAAGCGTGGTAAATGAAATACGTCGCTCTTTAAGCTGTTGATGGCGATGATGTTGATGATGACTCGTGCTCTGGCTACAATGAAGATATTATCTCTCATTTCAACTGAAGAAAGTTTGAACTCAAACTGTAAATTGAACTTTATCGTAACACAGTAATTTCAGTTGCACAGTTTGTCCTAAGCGGCTTATTAGAGCTTAATAATAATAATTATTGTTAACAAAAATATTAAATGGACAAATATAGAATGGTTATAAATATTTTATTTTAAAAGTATATGATTTGGCGAGAATCTTCTGAAAAAATTGTGATTAATTCTTTGAGTGATTTTATTTGGTTACATGAAATTAACATACATAACTCTGAAAATTTGTTCATAAGTAATTTTTTTTTGCAGAAACTTTTATATAATATGGTAATAATTTATTGAAAGGTTAAATTGAAATAAAAATAAATATTTTAACAATATTTGTTAGAGCGAACATGATTCCGTATGAAAGAGTTCAACGCGCAGCTGTTACTCTTAGAGTAAAATTATTTAAAATTGTGTTAGTTATTAATTAAATTATACTATTTAAAGTAATATCTGATAATTTGAATTACTGTTAAATGTACTAGAATGACTTTAGGTTTTGATTATTAGAGTCAAGGACATATTAATTTTACTTTACTAGTGGATAGATGGAATGATTGCCGATATTAATTTAATATTTAAAAAAAAAATACGTATATTTTGATATTTGAAGGCAAACCAATAGACAAGGTAGGTATACTTTAACTTTAATCATTATTATTAATTTATTTTAAAGTTCTAAATATATTTGAAAGGACAAATTAAAACATTCAGTATTATTCATTTTTGATAAAATGAAGGAGAGCCTACCTTCGAGCCAGAGAGAGAATGAGTCACTGAGAAGTCTATCCACGGCTTCTCAGAAAATCGTCGCGAAACAACAACATCGTTTGTTGTTTGCCATGTGCTGTTGCTGCACTGCACTGCTGGGTGAGTTTACCGGAGGCTCCGCCCATACCTTCATTATCCCCGAATCCCCAAAAACCCACATCTTTTACAGGCCGGCAAGGCACTCACAACTCTTCTGTTGGTGTGGGTGTCCATCGGCGACGCCGATTGCGTACCATCAGGCCGCCGTTTTGGCCGTATAAAAAATTGAGAATTCCGAAAATCAAATATGCCATTCTTATTTTTAGCGACGCAACCATCGATCTCGAGTCTTTTTGTTCGTTAGTCATATTAACAAACTTTCAGCTAACGAGGTCATTGAACTGTGTAAAGGACGTAGATTTTTTTTAAGAACCTTTATTGCTGTGTAAATCTCAAGCAAACACACCTCGCGATAAACAGTTTATTTTACTATCAATAGACTGACAACGTTACAATATAAAATCGCTGAATGTTTTGTTAAAACTTTTCACTTTAAAAGACTATCCATGTACCTATAATCTGAAAAGCGAATAAAAGACACTATGGTTTGCATTGAATCTGTATGGCAATATCGCTCTTGAGTTTTCTAAAGTCTCATGTAGTCTAGACATTGACATTTCACTTTAAACCTTACCTTCCCAGATATAAAGAAAAAAGTTGACTACAGCAAGTTGGTGGTTGCGCTGTTAAGGAATCAAGGAACGTTGTTGTGTGAGTAAAATTAAAGGGTGTTTTTCTGTTCGGGGAAAAATGTATCAGGTAATAATATAGCTTGGTTAGATGAGTTTCAGGGGAGATGAGATTTATGTTTACTTCTTTCTACGTATTCGTATGATTTGCTAATGCATCTTAACAAACAATGAAGTAGAAGGTAGTCGGTAACACCATGTATAAGGTGGGGGTACTTTGTCTGTTTTTATTACCACGAGAGTTGTTTCAGGGCTGATTGTTTTGGTATACAGCGTGTCTTTAATTTGAAGAATCGATTGTTTTTTCTTTTGACGTAATGAAAGTTTTTGTTTTTTCTAATAGCGCTTGTTAATGTAAAAGGAGGTTCCACCAAATAGGATTAAAGATAATAAATAGAAAATTTTGGTCAGTAAATTAACAAAATCTAATTTATTAAAAACATTAAAAAACAAGAGTACAAACTTTGATGACAAGCTAAAAAAATCTAAAATAGGAACTGCCTATCCCAAAAGAACATAAAGGATGTACAGTGTACAATGTGAAGCCACACACAAAGTTAGTATGGAAAAATCTTAAGAACCTTGGTCTCGCGGTGAAATTAAAAAAGAACGAGTACATTGTTCAAAAGGCTTGATTACACGTCACTAGCTTTAAGAGCCCTTTGTTTCTTAGTTTTCCCTTTAAGAATTAAAAAAACAGACGTCCCATTGTTTTTAATTTTTCTGTTTTTTTTACAAAATTGCGCGAAGTTTACGGTTTTTTGTTAGATTCGAAATTCATAGGGATGAGTGGTGTAGGCATTTTTTCATTTATTGTTATTTTTATGGTAATAACGTGGTAGTAATGCATTAGGGTAGAAAAATATGTAATTTTTGAGTTGTAATGCTAAATATAATAGATCAAAGTATAAGTTACTTATTTTTACTACAAAATTAATATCTAGAAGAAAAAGTGTAATCAAATTAATGATTCCAACTTTAAATGCACAAAAATATAAATATATATTTATAAATTTGAAACATTTAATTCATTAATTTTACGATATCTGCAATATATTAGTGTATTTTTTATGTATTTTTCTACCCAATTTTCCACAAATAAGTATAAAAATTGCTACAAAAAAGCATGACGCTTTAACAGACTAACCCTTACAAAATCCATTTAATTTAAACAATCCATATTTAATTTATAAATTGATTTTGCTGTAAAGTAACTAATGAGATAAATACATTAATTACCTTTTCTGCGTCAATTTTCAGAACAATTTTAACATTTATAGCACTGGAAAGCTATAACTTGGAAATGAAGATAATGCTGATTAATGGAAATGGTAATCATCACACATAATGGGATACAAAACAATCCCTATATTTTTCTTCAAAAAATTTTCAAATAAATCTATACCAAAACTTATTTATTTCGAACAATAACATTGCAATATAGTACATGCCTACGTATACACATACAGATACATACAATAGTCAACTATGTAACTTCTCTGTGTGGGTGTAGTAGTAATACCCACACCACACCAGTTATTATATATTAATACCAATCTCTGTAATACATATGTGAGAATTTGAGCATCATGTTAAACTTCTAAAATGAAGCCAATGACAATATCGTTTTACATTATAGACTCACTGGAATACAAATAATATATGTGTAGTATAAGCATTGTTTAAGAAACACAAGCCTTTTCGTAATGGACCTTGGGATTAAGCACTTTAAAGACACTCATTGTTAATGCATTTTTACTGAAATTATGCAGCTTTTTTTAACGAGGGAAACTCATTAAATCTTTTTTCTCATCCAGATTATGGCGAGAGGAGAGTGTTCGACTCTTACTAACTAAAACCACTCCGTTCTTTCTTCTGCTGTAGGCCTAGGCAGCGGTACCTTACTACGCTTGTCCCGCAACAGCTAAGCATTTATGTCCAGTCTAAATTTCAGCTCAATCGGTTGAAGATATTTACTTGAGACTTAAGTGACAAGATTTAAGTAACTTAACAAAATAACACACACGCTGCAAGTAAAATAAAAGCTTGTAATAATAAAAATACAAGGTAGGTATTCACTACACTCACATAATTTTTAGCAGACCAATATAAAAAGAAACTAAACACGGTGTTGAAATAAAACTTATTTCCATAGACTCAATTCAAAATTAGAATTTCACTTTTTTATACTTCAACTGTTATTAAGAAATCATCAATCTGCCAGATATAAAATTCAAAAATATTTGCTTTGTAAACCGGTCTCTCTATTTCCAAATAAAATGTATTTATTTGGGAATAGAGACCCAGCACAAATACAGGCAGAGGTGCAAATCCTTTGCCAGTGTTTCGTAGCAAGTAACATTTGATAGCGCTACACTGTTGCCCGCTACGCCGCATCAATGCTACAAAATACTACGAGATCCACAGAGCCCGTCCCACTAAAACTATAATGTGAAAGTTTGTGAGCATGTTTTTATGTTGTTTGTTACTCTTTTACTCAAAAACTACTGGATGGATTTCAATGAAATTTGGTACAGGTATAGATTATGGATTACGTTTATAATGTGGGTAAAGCTCAAAGCCGCAGGTATATACGTTAATATTAAATAAAGTTGTATCGAATTAACTTTGTTCGATACCTTGTTTTTTTTTATTTTGCCATTCTGTACCACCAGGTAGGTCAGAGTTGCGTTGTCTGAAAATAGTCTTAGTGGATTTTTTTAAGACATGAAGAAATTCTGAAAGTTTTCCTTTAGTCATTTTCTAACATGAATGGTTGGATGTTGTGCTGTTGGAGTTTCCTACCTTATTCAGGAAATATGTTAAAATTTAAGTTAATTGAATCAATTTTTACTAATGAATTAATCTATTGTTTGTATATGTATGTATACACATACCTCATTTTAGACTTAGAAACAACACCAACCGTAGTACCGAAATATAATTGAACTTCACAATCAAAAACCCAACACTCCAGTCTTTTAGCAGCCGCACGATTGTTTAGTTTACCCCAAATCTTGCATTAGGACGCGGATAACGGTACTTACCCTAAAATAACTATGTAGGAAGCATTGATCCGGCGTTTCCAAATATCGGACGAGCGAACCTTCAGGGTAGATTTATTAGGGTGCGGGACCGTCACAGGGCGGGTCCTACTTCCCAGTGTAACAAAGTTTTTCCTCTGTTATAAAGTGAATCTCATGTGTACTGACTATTGTTTTGTTTTCTTCGATTATGTTTGTGTTTGGAAAAAAATAACTTCATTATCATTATCATTCGGGATCAGATTGGATATACTGTAGTTTTCTCGTTGTATTGTTTATTATTATTATTATTAGCCGTTATCGGCCCACTGCAGGGCAAAGGCCTCCCTACTCTTCTTCCACTACTCTACACAAAGCTTTCTGCGGCCAATCCTCGTCGAAAACATCAAGTTCGTCCCGCGATCTCCTTCTGGGCCTACCTCGGTCTGTCAGCGTTGTTGTATTGTTTATTACATGTTATTATTAATTCATTCCTAAGAGAGATAGATTACCAAAAACATTTTTTTTTATGTAAGTATCAAATGGAATTGAACCAGTTCAAAATCGCTTTGTGTATATTTATTTAATTCTAACACAAATGTCTCTAACAATTCAATTACCCAGCATATTTATCTATCTTCAAATAACATCAACATTCCTAACGAAAAACATGAAAGTATACAAAATATATAATAATAAACAAGTACACGAGCCACCCTATGATATAACGAAAATAATAATATCAACAGACTGCTAATAATAAAAATAATAGTTGTAATCAAAACATGTTTTCATGAACATGATGTAACAAGACTGGCCTGAAAAGAGGACATTTTTTCAGCAAATTACACGCGCGCCAAATCATTACACACCCAAAGAGAGTCAAAGAGGCAAACCGAAACACTCCTGAAACTTCCGAAGGCTTTCCGGCCGCTAGAGAGGGATGCAAGATGCGTTCCCCTACTACGTGCATACATTTATTTTATTAGAGGACCCAGATTATATTATTGTTTGTTTTGTAATATACTTTGCAGATAATCTTGACTTCTTTCTTTTTTCCTTATGTTTGAAGTATATTCTGATTTAAATAAATATTTTTTTTTTTAAATCGTCCTTGCTTTTATAACTTGATACTTTCTTTATTGTCGGAAATGGGCGTGTTTTAGTTTCATTTTTTTCTTTTATTAATTATTTCAGGATAAAGATAAAGATACGTTTATTTGTCAAAACATGTGTGAATATAATAATACATTATTGATGCATATTATTGATGTTAAATATTCATTAGGATCAACATGTTCTACCAAAAACTGGTGTACAAATTTGATTATAGTTAATAATAAATTGTTTTCATTACATTAAAATTTTAAAAAAAGAACAAATTAATCACTTAAATTAATACATTAAATTAATACAGGCTTTATATTTATTGATTTTCGAGTCAATGACACCAATGAAATAAATAACGAAGTATTTAAACTGGCTTTACTATTTATGCTTAGTTAGTAAAATACAAATTTATTCGTAAATAACCTTAAGGCTGAAAATTTAAAGTATCATTTATTATTAAAAAATAAACCTCCTTTAATAAACAGAATAACTGGAACGTTAGTTTAAATTTGGAGTCAATATCGTAGTAGCAGACTCATGCAAGAGATATTTTATTTAGTAATCGAGTTAGCTACCACTGGTAGGGGCGGAGGGTGAAGTAGGAGTTAGGGTTTGAGCGTCTGCGGGGGGCGGGGGGGTTGAGAAAGTTATTAATTCTGGAAGCGAGGCGCCAGCCTACGAGCTACGTCCCAACTGCAACACTGGAGGCTTACCTTATACTCACTTAATGTTCTGCTGATATTATTACCGAGCCATGAACGAAATCATATCTTTTCTTATACATTTCTGTCATTTGTTTGGTATCAGATAATATATGTTGATTGAGGTGTAAGTAAACAAATTCTTTCTAAATATATAAGTAGATGTTTATTATTTCAGAGTCGAGCTTCAAGCGTAAAATAAAATGCTGTCGATATTCCAAAATGCTATTAAAGAAAATTATCAGGTTTTAATTTTCATTTCAATAGATAAGTACAATAATAGCACTAACAAAATTAAATCAACTCTATCGGAGTGAAACCACGGCCTCACAGAAAACGACGTAAAATAACTACAGCGTTGTGTTTAGCCGTGTGAGCGAGGAGGCCCAATCTTTTTCCCCCAATCCCTAAATCTATCAAACCTTATCCCCAAAAGGTCAGCAATGCACTCGTAACTCCTCAGTTGTTGGACTGTCCATGGGCGGCGCTGATTGCTTATCATCACGTGTCTGCTCCTTTGCCGTCCTATCACATATAAAAAACTCCTTTAATTCTCATAATACTTATTTATAAGCCGAAATTATATGCTTGGCTTTGCCATGATAAATTGTTGAATACTAAACACATACCTATGTTAAAAGGACTTCTCAAAGCTCATGTAACAACGATATCTCTTACTACAGTATACTGTTGCGGCTGGCTTCATGCCAAGCACTACAATGTTTATAGACCTGAACTGGTCATGTTTGATTGCGAAATAATTAGTTCCTTTTGATATTAACACTGAAGTGTCATTGTGTGTCTACGAGTATGTGTTCTTGCCAAAAAGTAAAGTTTATTTTTTTGAAGTGTGTGTAAGGCACACATGTAAGTTCTTCATTTATAAGCTTAGGCTGATGATGATGATGATGATGATGTGGATCTGACAGTAAACCTTTGTCATACATCGTAAGTCTACTTATACACCGCAATTGTATTTCATTATGTCATCATGATTCAGCACATATTCTTCCACCTCTAAATACAGAATTCTATCAAAAAATATCCATTTTTCGTGCATGCAGTGCATATTCTTTATAAAACAATAGAAAATTTGGATTTTCTCATGTCATGGGGTACGTACGTGAAACCCGGATCCGAAACAAGAATTTATAGATAACACACCAAGTGCGGGAATTGACCCCACGATAAACAGAACGTTGCACAGTCGTCAGTTGCACAGCCAATATGCCAACTATGCAATCATATTACCATCCAGCCGGTGCTGTAAGTGCAAGTGCCATAATGTACCGGTCTGGCCCGGAATAATTAAAAGAATGGGGTGTAAATAAGTCAGTAAGATTTTGACCCTCCCTCTTGCCCCTATCAGGGCCAAAGAAGACATTTAATGATTTTCCCCTCAAAAAAAACTCCGTTATTTACATATTTATTTAAGCTTTTGCAGAAACGTTTATTTACAAGGTGGACCTAATGCCAGAGGCATTCTCTGCCAGTCGAACCTTTGTATGATGTAGAGAGGAGTTAACGGTAGGTGCAAGAAACAATCAAAAGGGAGATATTACCAATAACCGCGCACGCCTCAATGAGCCAATAGACCACTACAGACGGGGACCTATAGGGCTGATGTTCAGCCAGGGTTGCGAGAAGAAGGAACAGGGGGTTTGCAGTCAGTAAGAGTCTGCCACTCCCTCCCGCCCGACCCTGGGCGGGAGAAGTCATTTGATGATTTCCCCTCACAAAAAAACCAATAATATATATTTTATACGCTTACATAAATACTCGAAGAAGACTCCCGCAGGGTAGCTGACAGTGGTTGGATGAGAAGAGCTTAATATCGAGCTGTGTCCAGCAGTGGACGACATCAGGCTGTATGTAAGTGCTAGTATATTACCATCATTAGAAATCATACATTCTCAGCAACTTGAGAACTAAGCTCGAGGTTTCAAAATTACCTACCAGGATCACTTTATGACACATCTTTATTATTACATAAGTTTATATATTGTAAAGATGTATGAAAGTACATATGTACTCTGGTATTTCCAATTCCTGTAGTCAATCTGTGTAACGTGGTTGTAAAGCGCAGAAGTTCGCTAACTCTGTTTTACTAAGTAGTTAATTATTTGTTAGACGTAGGATGGAGCAACTTGAGCAGATACTTGCCCCTGGTGTGTGGGAAATATTATTGATAGCAATAATTTGTTTGGAGATAACTCGCACTGTTTAGTACGTGCAATTGTTCAGTTTTTGTAATTCTTACCAAAAAAGGTAGGTAGGTAAAATCAGCAGTTCTCATAGAAAAAAAATTACTTCAATGCACTTACTTTAACCGGCTTTGAAAAACAAACACATCAAAATAATGCAAGTTTAATAATTTGTATACTTATTGGTTATCGATTTTCTGCACACAAGCAACTGAATGGTTTTCCTCGAAGGCACCCACTCATTGGTTTCTCGTAATCAGTCCTTGAAAAGGGCAAGGCTATGGTAATTTATGAAGAACCAGGAGCTGAAGGTCTGTTTACGTGGGAGGAGTGTAACGACTCCTCGACCTTTTGCAAGATGAATATGTGGGAGGCTGCTCTAGAGTAACTACAACGTTTTACGATATTTTAGGGATTCGCACAATACTACTTTCTTTAATCAAGTGTTGTGTTGTGTTGTTGATTTTTATGATTTTTGTGCTTACTATAATGTTAGAATGTCTGTGGGAAGCTAAGATGTAAAAGGCAGAATGTGGGAGCAGTGTAGTAATTCGTATTTTTTTTTGAAATTACTTATATTTTTGGCATCTTTCAGGCGTAAACGACCACAGTGTTGAGCTTCACCGCGTGAGTGAGGTGACCGGAGGCCTAATCCTTTCGGTCTCCCAATCCCTCCGCAAACCTAATCCAAAAAGGTCGGCAATGCACTCATAACTCCTTGATTGTTACGGGTATCCATGGACGGCACTGCTTACCATCAAATTATCGATATGTTTGCCGCCATATCAGATAAAATAATTGGTTATAAACATAGATTTACATTAGCAATCTAGTAAAAAACCAAGCTTTATTACAGTTTAGATTGTTATCCCTTTCAGCTTTTAAATTGTCTACGATGACGAACAACTTTTCAAATTATACATGACCTTGTTTCAAGAGACAGGCCATAGGGGCACACATATACAGCTACACAAATATCACAAAGACACTCAAACTCGTGCATTTGGAAAGGATCAAATTCTTTAAGTTTACCTTTAGCATTTACGCTACCTAATATTAGCTGGCATACAATATTAGATCAAAATTACGTTTTGATTAGTATAGTTTGACCTCGGGTCTCAAGCAGGCGCATAGCCGTACCTACTCATATCGATTTTAGTATGAATATTTGAAGCGGCCCGTCCTTGCAAGCCGCGTAGACTAGGAAAGATATAGAGCTGACATTGTTACAGACCTATTATTATCAGAATTTGAATACATAAGAGTCTGCGTAAATAATATAGCTACACAGGAATATTTTAAGGCAAAAAATAGCTTGAAAATCTAGGTCGCCAAATTTGAAAAGAAAAAATTTCTTCACATGTTGCAGTTCCATAAAAATAGTTGTCAACTACACCATACCATTATTATTTTATATTAATTCTTAATTCGCGTGTTAACATCTTTTGCCGCGCGGTCGACGAAAGCAACAAATCTAACAAAAACGTTTATAAATAATATTAAATTTATTTATGCTAACGAGTTACCGTTTAACGTTAAATTATTGCCTTGATTTGTACATTTGGGTGCTTTAATCAAATAATTTACACTAAAGCCAACGTACTTTGTAGGTAAATCAGCATCAATTTACTAAGATAAAGATCTCTATTCGATTTAAATTTATAATCCGAATAAAGTCATTAATTTTGTATCGAATTTTAACAAATTAAAATCGATTCCATACTAGTTTGTGACACTGTGAGATTTTATGTACACAAATATTAGTTGAGATATTAATGCTAGAACAAGTTTTGGTCTTACATAAAACATCGGTGTCTGACAAAAACCAAAATGGCACCTTAATTCTCGAATGAGAAGGCGCTGCGTACAATAATTAAAACACCAGGTATAACAATAATAATATTGTTTTAATACTGAACAAAAATCATTGTCTATTTTTTCCAAAGTTGAATTTCAGAATTGAACCAAACTATTTGCTTGGTAGTTATCACTTACGACCGCTTAAGCAACTAGTTAGTCAAATTAATTTATTACAAGAAGTTTTATATTCATTCAACTTAGTCTAAGATAAAGCTCGTGCAAAAGTAAGAGTAGAATGCGCTTGCGCCATGTCAAGGTTTTCTTTTTGTTTACCTCTTTGAATAGTTAAAAGTTGAGGTCGTTTAATTAAAGAACTTAAAATAGAAGTTTTAATAACTTTATTTTTAAAACGAAGGAGTAAAAAAACTGGTTTTAAATTTCTATGATATATCTATCTACTAAATATTAAGCCTGATATGTTTCGAGTGTGTAAGACTCCCGGTATAATTCGGCTATCTTGAAAAATAAACGTCAGTATATAACATGTATTTACGGTGAAGGAAAACATGGCGAGGAAACCTGGACTTATAATTTCTAATTATACATTTGATATCGCCAACCCGCATTCAGCAAGCGTGGTGATAAATGCTCAAACCTTTCCCGTGTGAGAAGAGGCCTTTGCTCAGCAGTGGGCACTTATAGGCTGATGATGATGATGTTGATGATATAATCTGTATTAAGTAAGCATCACAAGGTGGTTGTTACCTTCCAATACTGTATGTGTATATACAATATTCCTATTAATATAATACACCTATTAATACAATTAAACCTGTCAATATAATCCAAATATCTAAACTTTATTCATCAAATTTATTAAAATTAATTTAAGTAGTATTTCTGACCCAGTTTCAACTTGAAACTATGAATAAAGTGTCCATATGTTACAAAGTAGGTACGAGTTAACTGACGTTTCTCTTCAATGTTAATCAATAGAATGTCTAGGCCAGGTCGTGTGCTCCACAAGGACATGGATGACGGCATCAAGAACAGACGTATTCTGTTTATGTCGTATTTTCATGATGTGTGACGTAAAACTTATGATTTTGTTGTTTTTCATGTTTTTAATTGTGTGGAAGAATATGAAAGAGATGTTACTATGTGTGTTTTGAGAATGGGAGAGCCATGCAAGTGTGGGAGAGCCATGCTTCGGCACAAATGGGTCGGCTCGACCGCAGAGATACCACGGCCTCACAGAAAACCGGCGTGAAACAACACAGCGTTGTGTTCTGCCATGTATGTTTGTGAGGTTACTGGAGACCTAATCTTTCCTCTCCCACAATCCTTCAATCTCCTGAACCCTAATCCCCAAAAGGTCGGCAACACACTCATAATTCCTTCGTTGTTGTGGAAGTCGTGGGCGGCGCCTATTGCTTAAAAAATCCAAAATTAACTTCAGGTTCGTTATTAATTAAATTACAATAGGATATCTGTAAAAACACTTCATTTATTAAGTAAGGTATTTTTACTTACTATTTTCCATTTTCTGTAAGTACGGCTGCTGCCTCAAATTATTATGAAAAATAAACATTATATACACCTAGCTACGATCTATTTTCCTAAGTGGATATGCATATAAAACATGTATAAGGTAGACTTGTCCCATATATTTTATTACGGTTCTAGAAATAACTATCTTGGACCTTCATATAGGGCATATAGGGCCTTCCTAATAGCACCTACTCCTATATTGAATTTTGCGTCATTGCTTATGTATATGTTTCTCTATATGTTTATGTAGATGGTCATATTTTTTATTGGCACTATCCAATAATTGGTCATCCGTTGTCTATGATGAGTTGTATACCGCTCCCACGCTCTCTTCTTCGGAGTGTCATAAGAACAAATCAACATGTTCTGATAAAATTTAAAACCTCCAAACGGATGGTAAAGGATTTGTAAGTTCCCTGGTGTTATGAATATCCATGACCGAAGTTGATTTCTTATCACTACGTGAAGGGTCTGCTCTGCAGCCTCCATTACAACAAAAAAATGCTAGTTTGGTTAAAGGCCCTTTAAAATAGGAAAAAACCTGTTCTTCTTCCTTATACCATGATCTCCATTCTGTCAACCTTTAGGATTAAGGTCGGTTGTTTCAAAGTACAGCCTGTGAAGTTTAAATTTTATTCCTCTTTTTTGCAATTTACAGCTCGACATCCGACATAATTCCTTAGCTTAGAAAAGGCTAACGACGTCAAGTTTTTGCAAAAATCTTTTTAAAACGTCTTTTCTACATTGCATAGTTATGTTAAGGTTTTATTAAGTTTAGTATCAAATCAAATTCTTTATTTCAAGTAGACCACAACAGGCACTTTTAAACGTCAAGCAAAAAAGATATTATAAGGTTTAACTTTATATGTGTCAGTCTGTCTACTGATGGGCCGAGTCGTCTTTTTGATAACTCGAGTAACTCGAGTTGACCTGATAACCAACTCGGGCTGCAACTCGAGTTGACTCGACCCGATCTGCCATAAGATACGTCGCGTTGTCCGGGTTGTCCGTTCGAGTCAGTAAACGCTCGACTCGGTGCATCGTTCTGCGGGTTGCTAGTTTGCTTGTCGAGCCCGACGGGCTGTGTGGGGTCGAGTCCATGCTAATGATAGTCAAATAAAATAAGTTTGTCAGACTTTAATGTTATTGAAAGTTGTAAGATTGGGCCAACAGCTTCACTATATTGTATAATGTGTTTTTTTTAGGTGGTTCACTAAGGTACTCGTATTTCCACTAAATTTGTATTGTGCATTGTACTTTAGTATTATTGTCTATTTTCGAAAAAAACTCCCACGCCACACTTTTCCTGTTTCCTGGAGCCATTCTAAAGTTATTAATCAGACAAACAAAACTTAATAAACTAATAATACCGCAAGAAAACGATAAATTACGAACTAAGTAGTAATAACAAAAACGTAAACAAAACAAATATCTAATCTTTTGTGTTAAAACTCTGTCATTTGTTCGCCGAAGACGAGAACTATCTCTTTCACTCGCGGCTCGCGGCTCGGACGACGCGACTACGTTTCGTTGTTCGTGCTGACTCGGGCTCGCTCGGTGTCGTTCGGGCCTAGCGAATCGCGGGCTAGGCGGCGAGCGGGCGGCGCGGCGTCGAGTCGAGCCGAGCGGCGCGCGGCGGGCTGGCAACCTACCCGCCCGCTCGCCACCGCGCGCGCTCTTCGGTTCAACCCGAGTTGCAGAAATATTAACTCGGGCTGACTCGCTCACGGGCTGACTCGAGTTGCCCGAGTTAGATAACTCGAGTTGCCCATCACTAAGTCTGTCCGTCTGTCCTCTAGTGAGTGTTAAAAATACATGCCATTACTGCAAGCACATAATATGTTTTATCATCATGCTATCACATATAGTATATTAAGCTTCAGCTGACCGTCAGTAAATAATCGCTAAATGTTTGATCTTGTGTGGTGTTGAATAACGTCTAATCTAGAAATGGGAAACAAAAGAAAATTTTAACCTACTACTATAGATTTCAAAACCGATCAGTCGATAATCCCGTCTACATCTTCCACGAATAAAACCTTCTTTTTACAATTCTTAGAAAAATATTCAATTTACCCTAAAAAAAAGTATCTGAAAAATATGATATCGAACCTTCTAGGTATATTTCAAGTACAACAGAAACTTTCACAGATATGACTAAATTCGATAAACACAAATAAACGGTCATTAAGGTCAACCGAAAACCGTCCTTAAGACGGCTCTTTTCTACGGTGCCCCTGTGTGGGCGCCGGCCTTGAAGCGGCGGCCGGCTCGTACGCTGGTCGCGTCCCAGAGGGTCATGGCTATTCGAGTAATTCGCGGGTATCGCACGATCTCCGGGGAGGCGGCGAACCTCCTTGCCGGATCACCGCCGTGGGATCTAGAAGCGAAGGCGCTCGCGCGCGTCTACAGTTTGCGCGCAGACGCGCGTCGCCGGGGCGAAGATCCTCTGCCGCGCCAAATTAGTGCGTGGCGGAATGAGCTCCGGCGAGATCTCATGGCAGAGTGGAAACAACGACTGTCGCAACCGAGGGCCGGGCACGCTACCATAGCAGCGGTAAGACCCCTCTTTGAGGAGTGGCTTGAGAGACGCCACGGCGTCCTCACCTTCCGTCTGACGCAGGTGCTTACCGGGCACGGCAGCTTCGGTAGGTTCCTGTTTCGGATTCAGCGGGAGGAAACGCCCGAGTGTCGTCATTGTGAGGACCACCTAGAGGATACGGTGGAGCATACGGTAGCGGTATGCCCTGCCTGGGCTGAGCACCGCCGTATCCTCAGGGAAGTGATCGGCGGCGGCGACCTCTCGCGCCCGGCCTTAGTCGAGGCCATGGTGCGGAGTGAGAGGAACTGGGACGCCGTCTCCTCCTTTTGTGAAGCAGTCATGCTCGCAAAGAGAGAGGCGGCGCGCGTGAGGGAGCAATCCTCCTCCTCACGCCCCAGCAGCCGCAACTGGCGACACTACGGGCGTCGGGGATCGAGGGACGATCTCCGGCCACCGTAAGTACGGGCCTGCGGTCGGCGAGTAAGGGCAGCTCGCCGCCCGACCAGAACCAGGCCCGAGCGTACGGCGCGTAGCGTTCCGCGCGCGCCTCAAAGAGCCAATAGACCACCACAGACGGGGCCCTAAAGGGCTGATGTTCAGCCGGGGTTGCGGGGTAAGCGCAATGAGGTACCGCGACCTCGGCACAGAGCAGGAGAAGGAACAGGGGGGTTTTTAGTCAGTAAGAGTCTGACACTCCCTCCTGCCCGGCCCTGGGCGGGAGAAGTCATTTGATGATTTTCCCCTCACAAAAAAAAAAAAAAAAAAAAAGACGGCTCTTTTACGTGACTTTGAACGAAAAACTTACATGCACCCTTTATTAGAAACTCGATTTTAGAATACATTAAAAAGAAAGATGGCGGCTTCATACTTTCTTACTATGAAAGTGTATGGCACGTTCACATCGTAATAATTGGATTATACTCGGAGTATTTAGGTCGGAGTTTATTGACCCCTGTATTTCACCTCTAGACTAGTTATTGAAGTGTTCTAGTTACTGGACCTACTGTTTCCTTTTATCATTACACCGCGATATTTGTACCGTTCCAATTAGGTTCTATTCAATTGATTTATGATATAATTGATTATGTGTCTGATATCTATTGAGTAGTCTGTCGTTGTAATAATGTTATGGTGTATTTTTGGATTGGTCAGGCTTCACGACTGATATAATTGAACCACTGATACCGAATCTATTTCACCCGTAAGGGTCTACACATTTGACAAAGAACCTCATTTAGTCAAGAAAATTTAAAAACGATATATTTAAATACAACCAAACAAAAAAATAGCTGCCCGCTGTCTGTCCCTGTGCGTGCTTAGATCTTTACAACTACACGACAGATTTTGATGCGGTTTTTTTTAAATAATCGAATGTTTTGTTGTATTATTTATTAAATAAATTGAAGAAAGTAGTACCCCCGACGATAGAATCGGATACACTTATATTCCCGTTGTAGTATATACACTCTTTTATCTTAATAATATTATAATTAATGTGAAAATTTGTGACAATGTACGGATGTAATTTTGTTTGTCTTTCACGCAAAAACGGCTGGACGATTTGGTTAAATTTTGTTATGTAGGAACATGAACCCCTAGATAAAAAAGCAACCTGTTGGGTACAAAGACTGCTCTTTATTAATATACCACACGGGCGAAGCCGCGGTTTAGTCCACGTTCGACCCCCACAATTTCAACCCCCGGCCATGTTCAACCCCTAAACGTTGTCCACGTCCACCCCCAGGGGTAGAACGTGGATTTCAATACATTGGTCATTTTTTCATTGTCCATATTCAACCCCAAGATGTTAGGTAAATAATATTAAAAATAAAGTATTAGTGACAACAGAAGTATATTTATTTTTGTAACAATTTATATTTTAAAGCTATTCAGAAGACATGACTTTTTGGTAAACGACAAAGGCGATTCGTTGACATACCACTATGCGTGTGAAGAGTTTAAAAAATAAATGGACACAACTTCTCCAGACAAAGATCAACCATTATTTCACCACTTGTAAAACGATTTACAATGTTATTTATCCGCTTATCATATTCTATTTGTTCTGGTCTTCTTTGATTAGTTTTTGTGCTTAAAATTTTTTGATAAATAGAATCATCCTCCAAAGTTTTTAAAAATTGAACCAGGTTAGAGGATTTACCTAATGTCCTATTTAACATAGCGTGCCAACCTTCTAACTTGTTTGTTGTGCGATGTCTTTCACCATAACAACACCATTTGTCTTTCATTAGGTTGTTCTCGAACCACTGTTTTACGAAATAATCATTAAATTTAGTTACAGCTTCATCAGTAGGACTATCCTCCATAATATAAAGATATCCATCGGTTACAGCTTCCGGTGGTAAATGAGCCAATACTGTCAATAAAGCTACATGTTTTCGTGTGATTTTATTTTTGCTTAGATTAAGTTGTTCTGCTTTCTTCCATATAGCTCTATTGAAATGATAAAAGCATCCTTTTATTGAAGCTTCAGGAAATTTCTCTTCTAATGTTGACATAACAGCGGCTTCAAAATCAACTGTGAATTTCATTGGATCCCAGTTTGGGATACTTTTTTTTATTAAAGTAAAAAGCAAATTATATGTACTTTGCTTTTTATTTGTTAACAAAGCGTATAAGACCGGCATTATTTTAGTTTCTTTTTCAGAACTGCCTACATCAGCGTGTAACGTATATAGTTGCAAAAAAGGACGTGGGCATGTTTTAAATGTCCCATCACCAAAGAAGTGTTTCTCTCTGCTTATTATATCCCTCGACGTATCAGACGCGAAAGCTATTATTCTATTGTTTTTATACTTATAGTCAAAGAGGAGAAACTTTTGAAAAATGTCGGGTACTTCGACATCCGTCGCTATAGCATATCTGGTTTTTTTAACACCTACCGCCATATTTCTTTTCTTATATAGGTTAGATTTAACATTTTTATACGACGGAAATTCTTTTATAGTGTCGTCACTTGCGTCTTTTAAAGAAATCACAGCTTCACGATATACAGTTGGGATAGTCTTCTTAAAATCTTCGCTAACTTTTGTTTTGCAAATCGAAATTGCCTTCCTGACTTCATTTTTCGCAATACTTTTTTGGCATTTATGTACTGTTGACTTCATAATTTTATTTTCAGTTAGCATAATAGTAGTAGTTCCATGACATTTAGGCCAGTTAACACACCGCCAGTAAGAAGAACCATTCTTATATTCTTTTTTCTGGTAATATTGATGACCTTCTAAGAGTAACACGCGTCCTCCGCGCTTCGAAGTCACAAAATCAAAATGAATTAAACCACTACTCGTAGACGGAATATCGGCCATTGTGATAAGAAATGACAAACAAAAGTAATGCACTTGATAACGATCGAACAACTACTGACGGGATAGAATTTCACTAATTGATATTGCAAAGTAATAGTAGAAATTTGGTACAAATAGAGGGTACTTAAGGTAAAACTTAAGATAGCAGAAATAAAATGAGGGTAGATGAGAAAAATCTTTTGTATTTAACTGTCCATAGAGGGTTGAACATAGATAAAAAAACATGCAAAATAAAAGTCCACGTTCAACCCCCGGGGGGTTGAACGTGGACAACATTTAGGGGTCGAATATGGCTGGGGGTAGAGATTGTGGGGGTTGAACGTGGACTAAACGGAAGCCGCAGGCGGAAGCTAGTAAGTAACACAGCTATTATAAAGACATGTGAACTAACTACTTTTCCAGTCTCATCTTTCTACCACCCCAAAATGGTCACATAACAAAATAAATGACAACATTATATTAATATAATATATATAATATTTAAGTGTGGGAGAGCCGTGCTTCGGCACGAATGGGTCGGCTCGACCGGAGTGATACCACGGCCTCATAGAAGACCGGCGTGATACAACCATAGCGTTGTGTTTCGCCGTGTGAGTGAGGTTACCGGAGGCCCAATCCTTCCCTGCCCCCAATCCCTCCTCAATCCCTAAATCTCCAAATCCCTAATCCCTAAAAGGTCGGCAACGCACTCGTAAATCCTCCGTTGCGGGTGTCCATGGGCGGCGCTGATTGCTTACCGTCAGGTAATCCGTCCGCTCGTTTGCCGAACAATTACATGAAAAAAAAATATTCAGTGCAAAATCAACTAACCAAATTAATCCATCAAATATCGAAATAAAAATGCGAAATTAATCAATATATTAATAACGCAAAAAACATCCGTATTGCTGTCATAATAAGACGTAATTATTATTCAATCATAAATGCAAGCCTTAAATGCCGCCCCGACGCAAGTAATAAATCAATTTTGTTAATGAATTATTGGTAAACGTTTTTTAAATTACTTGTGTACTTAAATGACAGAATCAACGTCCGGTTGGAATCGTTTAAAAACCTTTCATCTCTGATTAATTATTTTTCACGGTGACATGAAAGCCGTTTAAAGGTGGGCACATATTATCGTGTGGCTGCTGACTGAATTCGCCAATGTTTTCACATGTGACTCAAGTTTATTTTAACGTACTATTTTGTTTTATTTTTATTGAATTTTCCAGCATAATTACATAAATTGTAATGTACACAATGTAGTGTAAAAAAGATTTGCATGTATTTGTTTTCGTTTTTTTTCAAAAAATGTATTTTTGCCAATAAGAAGGCAAACTTAGAAGAATAATATTTTTTGAAATCTTTCGCAATTTTTTTAAGAAAATATCATTACAACCGCTAGATACTTTGCTTGGCGGAGTCTAAATTTGCCGAAGGGGCTTATGTCTTTAAGGATCGAGTGAGTAGGTTGCTTATGGGTTAGCATGCTCCATTGTATGTCGCATCATCACTTACCATCAGGCGAGATAGATGCAAAACATTATTTATTCTCCCATTGCATATATAAAAAAATGAAGTAATTATATTTCAGAAACTCCGCACAACAAAAAATATTTACGCACTTGCTCATTGTCGATAGTGTAGTCCTACATTTAAATGCATATAAGCACGCACCTTATACCGATATATGCAGAGTAATTGGATTGAATTGAATTGGTACGACGATGTTCGCAGTTTATTTAGGTCATAGTAGCTTGTTCTGACGTCTGACCTTTGGTGTACGTTTATGGGCCCCGTGGCTCGTGGCTCAATCGTTAAAATGGAATTCTAATGGAGATGGCTTGTATAGGAATTGCTGTCGCATTTCCATTTAATCTGTAATTATTGGTAATGGTTTCAGGTGTTTATTGACTGTGCTAAGGGACGTAATAAAATACGATTAGTTGTTGTTAATTTTTTTTTCTTTTGCTGTTATCTGCAACACGTAGAGGGCATCGGAAATTTGTTATATGTTCTTTCGAATATAAGTCTTATAATATAACCATTAAGATGAACTTTGAATAATATGTTAACTGTCTACGCATACTCCAGCCTCTGATTTTAAATTGAAAATCTACAATTTTTAGGGTTATCTAATTGCACATTTCTATTTATTTTGTAGAGTGTGAAGTGTGCAACGTTTTTGAACCAAACAAAGGCATCGATTCCTCCTTCTTCAATAATCAAATTGACTTAAAACATAGTCCGCCACTGCGGTGAAGTCCTTGGAAGTCGGTAGCTACTTCTAAAACTACCCTCATCGGCCTTAAATAGAGCCTTTATATAGAAACATCTCGTAACTTGACCCTTTACATCTTCGCAAACTTATTTCACTTAGTACTTTGGTCCTTTTGAGATATAAATAGAATTTTAGTACATTTTTTATATGTCATCAGCTCTTGGCGACATGTTGGAGATATCTAATATAATATTGGATACTATTTATTTGATAGAGTTGCCATCGTGTGTTCGGTCGAGTATATCACCCTCACGTGTAATTTTTTTTTGTGAGGGGAAATCATCTAATGACTTCTCCTACCCAGGATCGGGCGGGAGGGAGTGTCAGACTCTTACTGACTAAAACCCCCCTGTTCCTTCTCTTGCTCTGGGCCGAGGTCGCGGTGCTTCATTGCGCTTACCCCGCAACCCCGGCTGTACATCAGCCCTATGGGGCCCCGTCTGTGGTGGTCTATTGGCTCTTTGAGGCGCGCGCGGAACACTACGCGCCGTACGCTCGGGTCTAGTTCTGGTCGGGCGGCGGGCTACCCTTACTCGCCGTCCGCAGACCCGCGCTTACGGTGGCCGGAGATCATTTCTCGATCCCCGACGCCCGGAATGTCGCCTTCTGCGGCGGCTGGGGCGCGAGGAGGATAGTTCCCTCGCGCGCTCCGCCTCCTCCTTTGCGAGCATAACTGCTTCGCAGAAGGAGGAGATAGCTTCTTAGTTCCTCTCGCTATGAACCATGGCCTCGATTAAGGTCGCCCGCGAGAGGTCGCCGCCGCCGATCACTTCCCTGAGGACACGGCGGTGCTCAGCCCAGGCAGGGCATACCGCCACCGTATGCTCCACCGTATCCTCTAGGTGGTCCTCACAATGACGACACTCGGGCGTTTTCTCCCGCTGGATCCGAAACAGGAACCTACCGAAGCTGCCGTGCCCGGTAAGCACCTGCGTCAGGCGGAAGGTGAGGACGCCGTGGCGTCTCTCAAGCCACTCCTCAAAGAGGGGTCTTACCGCTGCTATAATAGCGTGCCCGACCCTCACTTGTAATACCGTGAGTATTGGGATTGTTTGGAAGAGGAGGAGGGCTCGGATTTGGTAACCTCACTTACACGGTGAAACAGACGCAAGCGTTAGTTCACGCTGGTTTACATTAAGTCTCAGCTATTCCAGAATTGGGTGTCCTGCAAGAGTCATTCTCTATTGTGTAAGTTGTAATATAACTTGACCTAGGTAACTATTCGGGATTAAAAGGCACGATGTCAATTAATAACAAAAATAGTTTATAAAATCCTACTACATTCTCTTCTCTCTCTTTCAAGTAAATGTATTGAATGTGGCTTATGGTGAAAATTAGCACTGTGATAGATCTGAAATAACACATAGGCTACTTTTCTCCCGGATGCATCCGGAAACTAGTCTAGTATCTCTATCTTTACTTAAATGCGAAAGTTACTCTGTCTGTCTGTCTTTTCTGCACGCCTTAACTACTAAACCGATTTCTGTCAAATTCGGTACAAACATAGTTTGGAACTCCAAAAATTTTTATCCCAAAAATCTTCAGAAAGTCACTATTGCACGCGAACAGAGTCGCTAGCAAAATCTAGAAACCAATATTTTTTAAAAATTGTTATGCAAAAATATTGATCACACGCACGTTTCGAACAGGGAGTTAAACCACAGAAGCTCAAGCTATTTAGGGACATTTATTTCAAAATAAATGAAAGATAACATTTAAGGAAAGATGTGTTTACTATTATATAGTACTTATAGAGGTTCACGTTACTTTGTTGTTATAAATGTGGTTTTTTCTTTGTTTTCCTGTTACGTCTGTTGGGTTCCGAGGCAAACGAACGATTCGCTTTATTTATACTTTTTTATTTCTGGTAATCGAATGGCGATAAACATTGCATACAAATGTTTTTTTTTTCTTCATCACGTGTGACTGAATGTTGGTGATAGTAGCTACTGGCAACAAGAAAGCCGCAGAGCTTATCGCGGGAATGTTTACAAAATTTAAATAAGTAAAAAAAATACAATGACAAGAGTAACTTAAAGATAAATGATTTATTTAAAGTTTATTTATTAGACTAAAAACAAATATTCTTCTCTGGATTTATTATTATGTTTTCGGCTTATTCACGTAATAATTTGACGGCTCTCGGTATAGCATAGCTTGATACTAGTTGAGTGTCTCGTCAAATTATTACGTGAGTAAGCCGAAAACTATAATTTATAATGTCTCACGAAAGTTATAATAAAAATTCTTCTCTGGGCAGGGAGAGTTCCTTCTACTGCTCGGCTTAGGCCATGGCCACATTACTGCACTTGATCCAGAACCCCGGCTGACTTAACATATCCCTTAGCAACCTTTTAAGGAAGAAAATTTAAAATGGATCGGTAAAAGCTACTTTTCAGCTTTGAAAAGATGACTTTGGAGTTTGATATTCGGACCCTAGTTTAAACAATGACTTTACCTACAGTTGTCTTATTTTAGAGACTAATTAGGTATATAATGAGACTATTGGCATGGCTCGCCATTTATATATTTCATCATCAGGTGGCAGATTATACATATATTAAGTGTGGGAAAGCTATGTATGCTTTGGCATGAATGGGTTCAATCGGAGTAATGTCAAGAGTGCCAAGAGTCAAATAACACTTACGTTGTGTTTTGACGTGTGATTGAGGTTACCGGAGGCCTAATTTTCAACTCTCTCGTTCATGCCCTCATACCCCCATTCCACATATCACTTAAAGGCTGCAAATATTTTGGTATTGCAGGTGTCCATGGAAGCGCTGTTTGCTAACTATCAAGTGATTCGTCTGCTCTTCAGCCTACATATCCCATGGAAAGGTAAATATCCTTAAAAGTCTCAGTCTACTTTATCTTATTTTACTTTATGTCCAAGTATCGCAGTCCTTGCCCACTGAAGACGCAGACAAGTTGCCCGTCTGCAAGATCACTGAGATAAGTTATAAGATTTCTGATCACGTATTTCGGCCGGGACGATGTTTGCTGTTCCAACGTTATTGTTCGCAAACCGTACTTAGTTCATAATTGTCGAGCTGTAATTAGTTTCGTTTTCCTGTTTCGTGTCATTTGGTTATCATAAATGTAGTGTTTATACTCGTTATCATATGTTTTTGGGTGTTTTAACAACTTTGTTATTGTTTTTAACTTGTGCTTAATGAATAAGTATTTTTATGTTTTAATTTTATATTTAGGTACTTAATATTATGAAGAGTTAATATCGGTTTTAATAGTTCAAGGACGTTTTGAACCTGTTGAAAAGTGGGAATTTAAGTCCCATATCGACAATATAATCGGAATCATTGCCAGATCATTTTTACAAATAATTAGTAAACTAGACGCAAAAAAGGTTGACGTATCAAGCGCAATGATCTACCGCGGCTCGTAGCAGGAAAAGCGGAAGCAGCAGCAGTTAACCTAGGGAGGATAGTCATTTTATTTTCTTCAGTTTCTTCAGTATAATATAAAGAGACATGCGAAGAAGATGAAATTGTTCTTCAAGTTTGAAAGAAAGATGGCAAGATCATCCAAAATAAAAAGCGTTTACCAAATGCTCTTGTTATTTTTGTATCAATTTTGCCAGGTTCACTGGAAACAGATGGATGAGATATGGTTTAAACAGAGAAAAATGGCATGAAAGGGAGGACTGTACACACCACTAGGTGAACCTGACTTACCTAGATATCATCTGCATCCATTATATTAATGTCATAATAATTATCCATCCTGTGACTACTGATCATTGAAGTTCATTTCACCTTCTTTTAAATAAACAAAACAATAACGACATTTTTCATTTATGACATTTCCTGACCTTCCATTTATGATGTATTGGAATAGTACATTCTAATATATCATCGATAACTGCCTTTAATCAATTAAAAGCATATCCACGAGTACGTAATAACTGGCAAACGTTATCGTGCTCGCTTATCATTCTGTTAACCAATAATAACGTTTTAACTGATTATTTTCCTTGCAACTTAGACCTTGAAAGGCGTAGATGCGGAAAAAATGTTTGCCTACTCGATTATTTAAATTATGTTTGTACATGCGTCGTTTTGTTTTGACGTAACGTGTGTGGGCTCGTTTGAATATCGAATGGTAGGAGAGTATGGCTCGTTTTGATTGACAGGACTTACCTAACATTTACGTGGGCCTGTCAGTCAAACTAACACAGGATCTGGTTTCGGAAAAAGTGCTTTTTTATGGCTGAGAGTAATTTGTATTTGTAGATAAAACAAGATCAAATAAAAGAGTTATTTTTGGGATGCATGAACGAATGCTGCTAGGTGCACGTTGCATCTAACCAAGATTTGAAAGTGATTAGGGGAGGCCATGTCATAATTGCAAGTGAAGATGCAGAGTTTAATCATTACTTCGAACTAAATATGATTTATATAATAGGTGGAAGGTGTTGAAGTGGCTGCTCGATATACGGGATTGAAGAAAAGTACTAGACCTGAGCGTACGACGCGTTGCATTCCACGCGCGCCTCCAATAACCAACAGACCACTGCAGATGAAGCATATTACGGCCTTTGTCTAGCCAGGTTTGCGGGTGCAAACAACAGCAAGGTAACGCGGCCTTGGACCGAATCAGACGAGGGACGAGATAGTTTTGAATCAGCGTGAGTCTGACACTCTTTCTCCCCCGAACCAGAGCAGGAGAAGTAAACCGATGATTTTTCCGTCTCAAAAGACTTTTTTGGACTGTGCAGTTGTGACCTAGCACTTAATACTATCCTGTTTAAATAAATGGCAAATATAGATGATGATTTTATTTTGTAAAACTCTTTCAAAATTATCTTTTATAGGTGACTCGAGTATATTGTTAGGTCTACACCAATATCGGAACACTTCAACGTCACAGGCACGCCTGAAATGTTATTTAATTTATTTGAAAGCTTTTAATACATGGATGGACAAAAAGTGGGCTAATCTGCGTATGGGCCGAGCCCACCTTGATATACGCATACGTATTAACTTAACACTCTACCAGCTACTGATTTTTTTACAAGAATTGCCTTCTTGGTTCTTTCACGTAGGATTTAATATTTTTATATGATGGCAAGCAACTAGCTCCAACCTTGGATACACGCAACACCAAATAAATGGCAAGCGCATTTTATAGCTGTTGAAAATTGGGGATTTGGGGATGTTTGACATTCTGTAAGGCCTCTGTATTTAAATGCTCACCAGGTAATTTTTCTGACACTTCAAAATTTTGATTGATGTGTTTTGATAAACTTAATCCTTTGAATAGTTATCTCAATACACTTTAGCAGCGTGAAACATATTTTAGAGAATCTTTTTGATCAGACGAAATCCATTGTCCAACAGTTATAATTTGTCTCCTTTTAATTCCAGATACTAGGGAAAAGTGGGTTATAAGAGTATTAATGATTTCAAATTGTTACTAAAATATCTAAGGTCAAAAACATTATACTATTATCTACTTATCGATATAAAATTTTATTTTAAACGACCAAATTACCAATTATTAGGAAAAATATTAAGGACGAAAAATGTGAAATCCAATTGAGGTAATGACATAGGCGTGCCTTCTGACCGACTTGAGGATCATATTGTTATAGTACATTAAAGAATATTTATGTTAAGGACAATGTTCATTTTGTATGAAAAAATATTTTACACTGGGCAAACGAAATAAATATAATTATCTCTGATTTAGTATTATAAATTAATTTGGTTCTACATAAAAAAACTAGCTAAATTTAAAATAGATAAATTACAAAATTTTATCACATATTGTCTTTTGGATTTGGTCCAAAGAGGCCACAAACTGCACTTTTGCATGTCAAAATTATATGTCAAAAATATGTAGGTAAAGCCGCGGCATTTTCTATCTGACTACACTGAGAAGAAATGCTTAAACTCAGAGGTTCATCCCTTTTAAAGTCCAGACAAAAAAATAATATAATGTGAGATAACCGTGCATGTTCATTCTATAGTGGTCTTTTGAGGAAAGACCTACACCATTTTAAGTGGACCCGTTCTGGAGACAGGCACACAAGAGTCTGTTTGCAACCAGTTTGGCTAACGGTTGCTGCTAAGTTGTCCGAAGAACAATACCGATCAAAAGAACATGGGTCGCGCAAATACTCAAACTGTCAGAACGCAGATAACTAGCAGTCGAAAAGCGCGGCAAAGTTTCACACGGACCTTACACTAACAATAATTGCCAAAACACTGACACTGCCAAAAATTACAATAAAAAAATTAACTTTATGTCGCAATAGGTGATAATGCCAAATTGCATATAAAAAAATTATTAAATAACTTATGTTACAAACATGTCAACATGATCTGTGCAGACGTTAAAGCAGCAAGTCTTTTCTTTTTTTAAAATGCTTCAAAGTAAAGTTTAACCTTTTTTGTTTTCTTAAAATGAATACACATCATCGAAATATATGACCAAATAAGTCCTTCTGGGGGCTGCCCCATCATCGCTGGATGATTATCTTATAATAGTTTAAGTTTAGGTTGGGTAAGTGTGGACCTACCAGAGCATTGTATTTCATCGTATGAGTGAGATAAACCGGTAGCCCAACTCTTCGTTTCCCCTCATCCCTTTCCTCCCTAATCCTAAATTCTCTGAAACCCTAATCCCCAGTGCCGTCAAGGCACTCGTAACTCTTGGTGCTGCAGGGGTCCATGGGCAACACCGATTGGCGACCATCAGGTAATCCGTCTGCTCGTTTAGTGATTTTAAGAGAGACGTTTAATGGTAACATATTTATTGCTATCGATTTGATTCCAAAAACAATTGGAGTTAAGTAACCATAAAATGACTTTGCGTACGGCGGTAATAGTGTAAATGTCAATAATATTTGAAGGGTAAGACACAAACAGACATATGAATGTAGATTGGGTTGAATAAACTTTGGTATTTGATATTATTCATATTGAAACTTTGAAGTAATAATAGTATACTGTTACTACTCACTTGTTTTTTATTTTAATGACTAAAAATCACCGTTTTCCTTTTCCTGTTATCCTGTTATATACTATTGCATTTGCACGAACAAATCTAACATTAGCCTTAATAAATCTCAGCAGTGGTAGTACCACCACTGCTTGGATCTCCGATGCCCAGAGTGTCTTCTGCGTCGGCTGTGGCTTGTAGAGGATTCCTCACGTTTCTTTCTTTCTGCCTCCTTCTTTGTGAATAAGATTGTGCCACAGAAGGAAAATTGAGAAACAACAATTTTTAAACAGCACTCGAAGAAAAGCAGGCACCGTACGCTCCACCATATCCTCCGAATGAGCCTCGCGCAGTGATGACACCCATGCATATCCTCCCGCTGAAAATGAAACAGTTACGTTCCGAAACTGTCCTGTCAGGCAAAAGTGAGAAATTAGGGCAATGTGTTACTACTGCTCATAATATTTATTTTTGGTTATTACCATCATTTCGTTTTAATCATACCAATAAGTTAAGGCAGGAGTAGAAATAGAAAACCTATCCCCAACACAAATCTGGCGACAGTTTAAAATACTTTCAGTAAACATTAAAAAGTATAAAGAAACCAATAAGGATTAATAAAAATGACTTGAATTAAAATTGAATTAAACCCAAATATGTTCATTAAAACGTTTTAAGTAAGTGCAAAAACGATTTATTAAAACAAAAATTTCAAATGAAAACGAAGCAATGCAATCTAATTATTTAACATTCCCCACACACAGTTAGGGTCGCCGTCAGTCGATAATCTGTATGACATTTCGTTCTCAGAACGTCTGCAGGTCGAAAAAGGGCACCCAGCTTATTGGCTGCAACAAAAAATCTGTTAGTTTCTATTGAAAACAAGACGAAAGCAATTAAGTTTTGAAAGCTTTCCATACTTTCGTTGAACACAACGATAAATAAATAATATATCTATATTTCTTATAAGGCTCTTTTCGTTTTCGAAAAATCTTTTAAATAGCACCAAGTCTGGAATCCTGTACATGACTTTTAAATTGTGACAACTGTATGTTACGTAGAACTCCGGCCAATGCCATCGAGAATAAAAAGGTTGTACATATTGTGTTGTCCTTAAATTTTTTTTTGTTACTTCTTCTTTTTCTTCGTTATTAGTTAAAATCACACTAGTCCGATCTTTATATCTCTGATCTTACCTATTTCTCAAAACTTTATCATTAACTAAATCAATAAATTATATTTACTTTTGGATATTTAGAAAGTTAGGATACTTTTTTTTTGAAATGATAAAATACCTACTTACTTTTGCCTAAGTATTAGATACTTACATCGACGCCTCCTTGCTTATTGATGCTGTAAGCTGTAAAAATAAATAAAGTGATATCATTTTAATACACATCATCTGTCTGTAACTGCCTACTGCTGAGTAAAGGCCTCTTTTTACATGAAAAAGGTTTAAGCATTTATCACCAGACTTTCTCAAGGCGGATTGAGTATTTTAAATATTTTAATTAGACATTATAGGTTTCGTCACGATGTTTTCCTTCGCCGTATGTCAATGGTGCCTAGAAAGTACGTGTAACTCGGAAAAAGTCACATTAGTACTTGCCAGGTTTCAAACTGCTAGAGAAGCGTGCGCCTTAACCTCGGGTCACCACGACTTTTTTTAATACAATAAAACAAAATCTTCAAAATAAAATCACCCAGTCTTAACCTTTCTTTTGATAAGCGCATTATCTATACTATCTACATATACTAATATTATTAATAGGTAAAATTAGTAAGTTTGTATGTAGGGGGTAATCTTTGGAACCGCTGGTCGAATTTCCAAAATTCTTTCACTGATAGATAGCTACAATGTTCTTGTGTGCTACAGGCTATAAAACATCACGCTAAGAGTAAATAGAGCCGAGCAGCGGGTGAAACCGCGCGAGAGTTGCTAATTCGTCGATAAAAATTTAATGTTTCAAAAAGTTTTGAACGGTTGAGTACACATATGACAAAGTTAAACGAACGTTAAAAAAAACGTTTACAGTAAAACTTTACCACCAGCCAGTGTCAAACTATGTGAACAAAATGACCTGAAACAGGTTTATGAGTTCAGAGTTTATTCAGACCGGACTCTGTTTAAAATATAAAGTCTGACTTTAAATCTATTAACATTTTTCATATGAATTTTTTAGGTTTTTTTTTATTAAGAAGAGTGTTTTGCTTATTTTTGGGTTAGTACTGTTCGTTGTCTTTGTAACTTTTTACATGCTGATTATAATAAATGTTTGACAAAAACTATTTATTATACAAGAAGATTAAGGCGTTTCGAAACTAAACAAACTTAAAGCTGTAGAAGAAGGTATAGAATGATATTATCAAAATGAAAAACATACATTGATACGCGCAAATCAAAATTTAAATTATAAATGCGAAAGTAAATTTGTCTGTCTGTCTGCCTGTCTGTCTTTTCTTCACGCCTAAACTACTGAACCTATTTGTGTGAAATTTGGTACAGACATAGTTTGAAACTCGAGAAAGAACAAAGGATAGTTTTGAAACCAAAAATCTAATAGTATATTAAAAAAATCTAAAGCTAGTATAATTAAAACTACGAGCAGATTTTAGTCAAAATCAAAGAAAAAAAATGTGTTTCACAAGCCTACCTAAAAGTATTTCATTTTTTTTTACTTTTCTCTATACAATGTTTTCTTCTACATCGTGGTTGCGTTTAAAAACATACAATTTCACGTACCCATCATTCCTGGACCCTGAACAAAAATTTGTAGATCACAGAGACAATTGTATCGTGCGAGAATCGAACGCGCGACAGTGCCGGTAGCCCAGCAACCACGTCAACATCGCAGTGTAAGTGTGTATAATCACAATATTTATTACATTACTCATATGTAGGTAGCTTTTGTATTTATTATGTTTACCTCAGAAGCCGTCCTTGGTACGAATGTCATCTCAATGACACAAACACACACATACAATTAATTTGAACATATTTATTTGAACTATCAAAGTTTATGTGAATAAAAATTTAAGCTGTTTATTGTTGAGTGTTCTTAGACAATGGCTATTTAGATTTCATTTGGAAAGATGTGTAGTCTGTTTTAATTTAGGTACCTAAATGTTTTATTTAAAAGCAGCGACCGGCTCAGCCCCGGTTTTCGTAAGGGTGTATTGGTGATACTAAATTTCTAAACTATTTAAAGGATTGTTACATTTTTCGTTTGTTTTTTGAGCTGACATTCCAAATCTAAACAATGATAACTTACTGAGAGAAAAGAGTAAAAAAAAAATAAAAAAAACATTTGTATATTAATGTCAAATTACTTGAATACTAATAAAGCTCTGTTGTTCAAGAAATTAATAATAAGTTTATCAAATATAAGTTAAACCTCTCTGCACTGCATAAGTCACATCTCGAATGACGGTGCGTCATAATGTAAACAACTATTAGTGACTTCAACTTAGAAATGACGTCATATTCTAGCTTTCTATCAATTTTGTCTCTACTATATTTCAATAGTAAATTTAGAGCCAGATCCACAATAGCTGTTATGTACTGGATTAATTTGCAAGACGAACTTAATTGGTTTGAACTTTATGTATCACATAAGATTATTGGTAACTAAACTTATATTGTAAACGTGGTTAAACAGAAGCTTAATGATATTGCTGTTTTCTGACTGAAATTGACAACTTAAGTTGTAGTCGTTTCATTGGCAATATTTTATAGATAGAAGATTAGCATACTCAATATTATTGTTTTTATACCATCCAGAACATGCAATAAGATCTGCACACTTTCCCAACAGATTTTCTTAAAGAGATATTTATTATAGCTGTTTAGAGTTATTTAAGAGTAAAAAAAACTGAAGAATAACTGAGTTGAGTTATTAATACAAGACGGGAGTTATTATCATTTTTTTAATTTTGGGAAATAAATACCTACTAGCTTTTGCCCGCGACTCAGTTCGCATGGAATAGTAACATCCTGCAGATTTTTGGTATAAAAACTATACTAGGTATGTCCTTTCTCGAGTTCCAAACTATGGCTTTACCAAATTTCACAGAAATCGGTTCAGTAGTTTAGGCGAGAAGAAAAGGTTTGGATTAATAGCCATGTGTATTTTCAAGGCTTTCTTTAAGAGGGAAACCACAAAATAATATACCTACCTATAAAAGAGAAATTATGTTTCTTTGAAAGCATAAACAATTAATATTTGCTACGAACTGAATCGAGAGCGGATGCTAATGTAGCTACAAAGACAACATTTTGACGTACACAAAACTTCCTCAAAATAATTAATATAAATGTTATAACACTTAGCACATTCAAATGTTTAAAGCCTGTCACTTTTTCAATACGGTTATGTTATGAGTTCTATAAAAACTGCATTTAACATAATGATTGATAGAATAGTTAAGTTCAAGTGTGGCATTATTTCGAACTGTCCTACGGCTAGTAGATATCCGGAAATTTTGCTCTCAGTTAATTTATATAGCTGTCACAGCTTTCGTAGTCAAAATTAGTTTTCTATTTTAGAGGTCTCATAGTTTCAATGTCTGTTGTTTTTAAAGGAAGTTAACTTTCCGAATGAATGTTCCGAGTATTATTATCAAAAAGCTTAGTGTTACAAGGATTAAGTTTAGCATCATTAATTAGTCCAATATTTATATGGATTATAATATCTAATAATCACAGTTCGTCGCGTGGTTTTCTACATTGTCGAACATCGCATTTTGTAAGGACATCTACAAACATTTCTGTCGTAAATGAGACGAGACATAACGCTTTATACATTTTTTGCCAGTCTATTTGGATCTTTATTAGTAAATTCAGAAGTTTGGTAATTAAAAAAATGTAATACCAATGATTTGACGACATCCGCAGGGCTGCTGTGCTGTGGCTGGCAGTGGTTGGATGAGAAGAGCTGAACATCGAGCTCAGTGGCGTGTAATTGGGGAGGCCTATGTCCAGCAGTGGACGACAACAGGCTGATGATGATGATGATGATGAAAAAATTTTTGAAACATTATAATTGGTAAGTGAAGTGCATGATCATTTACACATTATTATTTTAAGGAACATCAGATAAGCCTACGCCAGCGGAGATATTTTTAAAACACGTTAGTGCTAACAATAGAAAACAGCTTGGATGTATTTTTAAATGAACATAGAACTCGTAGTAGGGGTGGGTGACGTCGTCCCCGACACGAATATCGGACGGTGGGAGGGGTGACCACCCCCCACTCGTTTTACGTGATTGAATGAGGAATTGTTAAAAGATCAAATTTTTAAGGGTTATTTTTTTATAGATCTGTGTGTTGGTGGTCATTTGGTATTGTTTTTAAGCAAACCTTTAATTTTTGTAGAATAATAACTAACTTTTCGGTTTTGCCTTATTTGGATAATGTTGTCGATGTTGTTAGTAAATGACATTCAGGAACCATTTTCAGGGAGCATTTAAAATAAACGGAACCGATTATTCCACTCCTTCCTAGCAGACAATACGGCAATTAAGCAACATTCTTCAAGTTGACAGGCTCCTCGAAAATGAAAAAAATCTACAATTGACGGGGAGGAAAATCGCGGTTCGGATCGAGGGCGTTAGCGGACAGTACTTGTGTTTAATTAAAAATAATGTCTGAGGCAGTGTTTCCTCGACAATAACCGAGCCCGGACGAGATAGCTTGTTATATAAATTTCTGCAGACTCCTGGGGGACGTGCCGGGAGAATAAGGCGAGGAAGCGGCGGTAGTGTGAGTATATTATACCCATTTTCTGGGTCGTCCTTCCTACAAATACGTTTTATGCGGAAGCCAGTCAGACTCCACCGCTCCACTGTAATACAATCTGTAAAACAATAGCCTAAGATTCAGTTTACAGTGTCGCAAACACAGTCCCGGTAAAAGGTACTTATTTGATTAGGGTGTCAGGCGTATCACCGCGAGAGTGTGAGCGCGGATCCCGAGGTTTTGGATAAAATTTGCGTGTTTCGATTTTTTGCTTATACCGCCGCCCCTGTACAACAAATTGACGTGAAATTGTTTTTATTTTAGATAACAAACACATTTTTTTATAAAACTATGTAACAAGGGTAAAGAGGCCTGAACACAATAGTTGTTATCGTAAAGCCGTATTAGAATTCATATCGAGTCCCCTGGAAGCCCCTTCATCTCTTTCATGGGAGAGGACCTCTATAAATCATCGAAAAAGACGTTAATATCTGAACTCTGTACAAAAAGCGCGCGACCTTGTCGTTTGAGTCGAGAATGGCGGACGTGCGGATAGTAGCGTTTACATTGTCACAGCCGAATGTTGTATGCAAACTAACTGGTCGTCTCGTCAATATGAAATGTGAAAAAGCGAAAAAATATCGTCGAAATGAACGGTCCATCGATCTCCGGTGACTCGCTCCCGGATTTTCCATTGGGAAATGAATTAGCCGAGAGCTGAAGCGGCGAATTTACATTTTTATTGACAAGCAATCTATTTTCAAAGCAGATGGCAATGGAAGTAAGGAATCTTTTATGTAGCGGAAAACACGAAAGCATATTAAAAGTAAAAATGCTTTATCACCCCACTTCCTCGACTCAAGGGGTGAATCACGTACTATATCTCCCACTTAATATATTTCAATTATAACCTACGCAAAAGTTGCTGACAAATAAATAAAGAACAATTACTAAATATGAATTTCCTCAAGTTTTATACAACTCCCTAAATTAAACCACTTTAACATTTTTATGATCATAAACAGCAAAACGAACGCTCAAATTTATATACAAAGCCTTGTATGGGCCTAAAAATATAAATTCCGCAACAATATTAATTAACACTACCTCCGAGCAATAAAGTTACCAGTAAAATATGTGACGTCATCATATTCAAACCACACTGCAAAAGTAATGCGAATAAATGTCAGCAACACAGATATGGCACAAGCTCATCTACAAATTGAGGCGAAAACGCGAAGTAATTATTTAAACCGTCATATAAATTACTGCTCAACTTTTCACGCCAGTATTGTAAGGATGTGTGCGTAAAGCAGTGTAAACAGTGTTCGGTGTGTGGGTCTCACCGTAGACTGAAAATGGTTCCATCATTTCATTCCTCCATCCTTTTTCAGCATTGTTACTTTTATGCGAGCAACAGTAAACAGAGAAAATCGGAGATTCGACTGAGTAGCGTTTATTTTGGCTCTTTTAACGGTTAGCCATATCGTTATGTACCTAATATTTTTTTACTTAATTCTTAAATAATTATTCACTAAATTTTTCTTTATATAAAAAGGCTTTATTTGCAATTTAGATACGTTGATCAAATCACTTTACAAACTTGCAGAACACTTAGACAAGTATGTCAAGTTAATTACCGATCTCGGTACGTATGTAATCATATTTCCCATAGCTACTTGAGAGCGTCTTAAATCCTTGTTCTGTAAATCAAGTATATACTGTGCAAGGGTAAGTATCAGCTTGAAACATATTTAGCTTTGTTCCCTTCACTACGGTTAATCTGTCCCGTTTCCTCCCGTGTCAAGTGCAGATAGACTTTTTGGGTCGGGCGTAAGGGGTGGCGACGGGGAAAGGGATAGCCGGCCCGAAGGGGGGCCGCCACCCATCCTGATGATGAAATATTGTACACGTGGTCTGATTTTGAATGACAACGTTTCCTCGGCCGCGCGGGAGCACCCACTCTCAGCGCGACGTTTTATAGCGAATTGAGGATTTGCTCTTTGTAACGATCATCTTCTTTAAAGTATCTTTTTTACTAGCTTTACCTCCTTTTTTATGAAAATGCTTGTTTTATATTTTTTTTCGACATAAATTTAGTTTACAATTAGATGGTTCCAGCAAATAACCAGCACTTGGTAACAGGTACAGAGGACAAGGAGAGACCCAAAGGTCATGCAGCCCGTGCCCTTGGCCGGCTTGTTTATTAATTCGAGCCCGATGTCCACCCGCTCAGCGCCTACCACCCTCCCTAACCCTAATGGGCGGGAAACAACGCGGCTTTTAAATTTCGGGCTTTCCTAAAATTTAATCAAGTGATTTTTTTCATTTTATGGCGTGTAAAATTAGCTTTATTATTTATTAAAACGGGGCATTGCGGAACCAGCTTGCGTGCGCAAGTTGACCATTACTTTCTGGCCAAAACAAACATCAACATTTTCCTAATTTATATTACACCGGTGATCCCTAACCACCAGAACACTTTAATCTCCTCAGAGTGTATCGGCGGAGGCCCTACTATTTATTCCCACTTCTTATTTTCACCTTGCTTGCGGTAAATAAAAACGGCTTGTACCTACAACGGAACATCAACCTATTCTGTGACACATTTCGGTTCACATTTCTGTGAAGGCAGGGATCAGTCTTTGGATCGGTCGTCGAACTAGTCAACTGATTAATTCGCCCCTTACCTCGAGAGGAGATTTATTGGTTCCGCCGTACGCAAAACTGCGGGTAGGTAAAAAATCTCTATCGAAAATTGAATAGAAAAGCCATTTCGGGGCCGCGAACGAATTCTGTTGATACGACTCGCATTCGCTTTCACGGCTATCTTCATTTTATTTACCTGAGTGAAGTTAAAACACCAGCTTAATATAGGTGCCCGAAGATGTTCATGTGGATGGCGGGCTTCCATTTTTATCAAGCTTCCAGCTTTTAGGATCGGAAGTGAAACAAACTTGAATGAGTATCTATCTACTTACATTGCTTGTACAAAATAAATGCTTTAAAAGGTACCAAGTGATCTTTTGTTTCTTTTGCCTCGTATTTACGATTTGTTTTCACTTTTGCTAAGAAGGAAGTCTCTTTGTTGACCCGAATCTGTTTCTGTATATTTGGCGTATTTGTGAGGACCCTCGAAATGTTTTGGGTCACCATGTCTTATGAAACTGTAGGCCCGTACATGGTAGTAAAGTAGTTAAGTAGCTTCTAATCGAAGTACGACTAAACAAACTTCGTTAGCGGAGATTGAAACAATTAAGACCGAAAAATATCTAAAAACACAAGTACTAATGAAAGTGGAATTTACTCTTAATACTTTTCCAAACACTTTAGATAATGACGCGAAAATATCAATAACAATAATATTCAAAGCAGCAAAAGTATTTACAAACGATTTCTTACGAAATAACCATCATCAGAATAAGATTTTATAACACAATTCAAGTACCCACATTTTCAGTTTTAGCCACAATTTGCAATAAACCGCGGCGGGAAACGGCCGGTTGATTATCGCAAAAAAAATCGGGATCTCCGGGACCTCGGCCTACCAACATTCCCGTAATATGTTTGGGGGATGAATCCCTCCCCGCGGGGGGAGTTTTTATTTTCGATCTTCTTCGTACCGCCCCGCGTGGACATACGTGCCTCGGTTTAGGTGCGTCAGGGGTTAGTCAAAGAATAATAAAATGTGAAAAAGGTCTTTGATTTTATTGTCATTATGCTTAGCGAACATATAATCCTACCACAGTATCCCTTAGTAATGAAAGAAAAGGTATTTAATAATTATCGTCTAAGAAGCTATGAGAAAGAAAGCAATATTAATTGCTGTTAATTTTCATGAGTTTTAAATATAGACTCAAAAATAAATACTTATTATATATTTTCGAAAATCTTGAAATATTTGGAAGTCCCCGTTAAACTTTAAACTAATGTATACCTCTAGTCAAATACATGATATACAGTCCTCGTTTTGTACCATAAACAAAGGCTACTTCAAATTCTTAATTCATATTCACGACCAACTAAATCATACTTACTAATTGTCCCCTACAAAAAACCTATTTTACCCAAATCTAGCACCTAGATGAAATAACCATACATCGCGCTAAATTTAGTGAAAATTTCAATTTTACCGATCTCCAAATCAAACCCAAAAAGTCTGACATACACTTTTATTGTTATAATATTACAAAAACTAATGACGCCACAATGACCAAATCATCAATACATTCAGTTAGAATTGAGCAATAAAGAATTTTGCGTAACTGTTAAGGTCACTCGAGCAAAGCCGCGGGTGAAACTATAATTATAAGCTTAAACAGCTGATTAATAACTTCTTTGTAACTAATGAGCATACTGACATGCATATTAATTTATTATCTTCTAATGTTATAACATATTGTAACTGTCAGAAATTGAAAATTAAATCTTATTGCACATGAAATAGTGGTTGTATTTGAACGAAATTGCAGCTGTTAATTTGCGGTTGACAATTATTGTAATAATATGTTTTACGTTTTTTTGAAGAAGAAAATATAATATAAGATTTGAAGGTAATTTTGATGAGGAACAATGAATTTGACAATAAACCTCTTAATAAATATGTAGGTACTTCTTGGGTAATATATTTTTATTATAACTTTCGTGTAATAAATTAATTATTATGTTTTCGGCTTACTCCCGTAATTACGCGCCCACAGAATGCTGCACATGAATATGGGCCTCTAGCATGGCTCGAAACTAGTCGAGTTCCTTGCCAAATAATTACGCGAGTAAGCCGAAAACATAATAACTAACAAATATTATAGTTTGATATGTTCTACTATTACTTATATTGCAGTGTGATATCCCTATAAGAATAGATAGTATTTATAATAAAAGACATGGCACAAAAGTCCACTAAATCCGTAGTTATAGTGCACCTGTTTTCCCAGAAAGCAAAAAACAACAGTCTTTTCACCAAATCAACATATTATTTGTTCATTTACACTGAAATCTGGTTCCCCGTGTACAATAATGTAATGAAAATACAAGTACTATGGTATAGAAAAGAGTTCCTATAGCTAACCGACCATAATTTCCAAGCACCGATAGTATACACGTGCAAATAATACATATAAATATAATTACGTATGTATATTGTTACGTGAAGGCATTAATACTTCTTAACGTGACAGATTACGCAACAATAGAGTCGAATAGCAAACAACCTTCGTGGTTAGCCCATGAACTATTGCGTAACACGGTAATTGTGCGATTCGCTTTATCGTTTTCAAACGTTATTTTCTTTTGGTCGTCAATTTTTTTATGGACATTGAATTGAGTTTTCTCTGTGATTTAGGCAGAATGATAGTAGATTAGGATATTTGGTACTGCTGCTTCTCTTTCTAGTGGTATCATATGAGCCAACTAAGAGCTATTTGAAAGAGATCGAGCCGTAAGTAGCACTCCTGTTTTAAGGATTTTAGACTACGATCTCCATTCTTCCTGTTTAAATGGAGGAAAGAGATATGATTTTCAATTACTATCATCCATATCCAATACCTTTTTCAACTCTTTAGTTGTAACATCCCTTTCTAGCAGTTGGTGATCATGGTCTGTTGATACAGATTTTGAAATGTCAGTAAAATTATTTGTAATTACAAGTTTTAACAGTACTTCTCTTCCATATTTGACTCAACTCTTTTAACACTATTCAAACTAACACAAAACAAACACTGAAAAGAAAAAAAACTTCAATAAATCCTTCAAAATGAACAAATACGGTCCTCGAACTGTTTTGAAAAGGTCAACTTAGTTCAGGTCACAATGAAATGTTAAATATAGGATCGCATGACTACCTTCAATGACGTACGAATGCAAAGTTAGCTTCCGTTACCGAAAGCTTGCTTATTTGCGTTGACTAATGGGAATAAATTACTCTTTCGAGGCGTATATACTGTCATTATTAGGACACGAACGACTTTATTCACTTCAGAATTAACCTATTATAAAATATTTCTTACATCTTCTTCTGCAGCATCTGCTTCATCGCTCACATCGCTCCAATGCTGTTGATTTTGAATAACCACGTGCAATAGAGGCATGAGTATTAATCCGCCATCAATTTCGTCCTAAAAAGAAAGATTGAAGTCAATTTTTCCAACCTCCTAGCTATCTTCAGATACAAAACTCTTACTGAAATTTCATAATTTACTTTACTCAGATCAAAGTAGCTTGTGTTATTCCAAATTTTGACATTTTCATCAAAATCTATAAAGTAGTTTTAACGTGACTTGGTCTTCGAAAAGCGCACGCCTCCAAGAGCTATTAAACTACCACAGAAGGGGCCCAACAAGGCTGACGTTCAGCTCTGGGTCAATACAATCATATACCGTACAATCATAGAGCAGGTCAGGCACAATAATATACCGTGGCCTTGGCCTAGAGCAGGAGAAGGGACGGGGTGGTTTTTAGTCAGTAAGAGTCTGACACTCGGACTCAGGTCAGTCAGGAACCTCTAGCTCCGGGCCGCTAGGAAGAGAGAAGCCAAAGGATGATTTTCCTCGCCCATCAAAAAAAACCACCTAGGAATAAAAAACATCATTCCATAAATACTAACAAACTTTTACGTTTATATAATATTAGTAGGTTTTTTTAAAGTCTATATTTGCTTCATAGTTCTTCACATTCATGTTTTTGTCGTGCAAGCTGTGACATTTTTCTATTTTCGTCCCTTCCTCCATTAAGTAAATATACGACAGTTGAGGTCAATCCAATGTCAGTGTCTTACCTTCATAGCAGTTAGCTTTTTATATTTTTAATGCTGCGCGTTGATAAAATGATCTTGTTACTCAATTGCCTTAACATGTATAATAATGTATACCCCACTTCCCATGACTTCCTAAATTGCTGCATACCACCTACCACATATGTACATCTCTGAACTACCAAATGGATAACTGGCAGAAAATACTTTTAGCATAAAATAATTAAAGAAATCAATAAGGCAAGAAAGAATAAATAATGGTAAATGTAAGTGTGTAATAAGTTGCGCTTGCGCAGACATGCACTTACTCTTTGCACACACAATTTGCGACAGAAGAGAGTCAAGCGTAAGACTCTTGGATTATGCTTTATTATAAGTTAAAAAGACAATTAAAAATTAAATAGCCATGCAACGGCACGAATGGGTCGGCTCGACCGGAGTGATACCACGGCCTCACCTCAACCACAGCGTTGTGTTTCGCCGTGAGAGTGAGGTTACCAGAGGCCCAATCCTTCCTCTCCCCCGATCCCTAAATCTCCAAAACCCTAATCCCTAAAAGATCGGCAACGCACTCGTAACTCCTCCGTTGCGGGTGTCCATGGGCGACGCTGATTGCTTACCATCAGGTAATCCGTCTGCTTGTTTGCCGATATTACGACATCCAAAAAAAAAAGAGACAAAAATCAATTTCAAACCTAAGAAAGAAGATTATGCGATCGTAATTCACGGTTAAGTATAGAAGTTGTGTACCTGCATACTAACATTACAACTATTAACTTAATGAGACGAAAATGAGTTTTCTCCGATAAATCTTCGAAATAAAAATGTTTCTTTCGACCGATTAAGAACGACCATAACGTTTCCCATTACGAATTCCTTTCGCCGTGTAATTAGTGAAAACCGTGAATTTCTATTGCATACAACGCATATTACTACTAAAGCTTTGGAAAAAATAGTAACGTGCTTATCTACCATCGCTTTACATGCAACAGTGGGAATAAAATATTTACACAGATCGATCACTGGCCCAGATGACGGCAAAATATGGCATTGTTCGAATAGGCGTCGGTTTTCTCACGTATACAGCCTTTCACTTAACTATTACCAAACGTCAAAAACGATACAGATATCACCTGACTCGAAAATAATTTCGCTTCCATTTTGAACTTTAAGTTGTAAGTTTTAAGAGTTAAGTGGAACTTTAGGAGTGTTTGGTATAAGTTGGAAAAGCATTCGAATTATTGTTGTTGTCCATGCGTGGAAGTCATTTGTATGTATGTAGATTAGAGGTCATCATACCGTTCTGTAGAGAGATCTTACATTATTTTTGGTAGACGGTTGACACACGGATATAGTTGCACTACTTTTGAAAGGTAAAAGCTACTCACAACTACTTACAAGTAAGTTTTTTTGTAACGGTTAGTGTTTATTGATAACAAAAAATGCGATCTGAATTTCTGCGATTGTATTTAGTTCATGGTAAATGTAACTTGTACACGAATTGAAAATAGATTGAACCGACCAAAACCGATACATTTTATTATATTATGATATTCATTAGATGGTTTTGGATAATCCAACAGGACAAAGAAAAGTTATTATTTTATATATGTTTCAGTTTTACGGGTTTTCTTGTGTTAAAAAACTCGTAGAAAAAGTACTCAGCCCTGGCGAGAACCAATGTTAGTTATGTATTTATTTCTATTATTGAGTTTATTCTTACATCTCTGACATACGGTGATGAAAACATCTCGTTGAGGAATCTTGAATTTATGATTTCATATGGTAAGTTGGAAATCACTAATCGGCCTTGATGATAATCAATGTCCAAAACCTTTTCTGTGGAATGCGTTCACAAACATACAATTTTATATACACAGGGACCACTATAGCACATCATGGGCAACAATTTTTGGATCACATAAAAGGTTGTTTCATTCGTGGGAATCGAATAGAGACACATTGCAGAGAGAGAGAGAGAGCAGAGTTGACGCGGTGGCTGCATGGTCTACTGACTAGTAGACGCGTCAACTCTGCTTTTGGTGATACATCATGGTCAACTATTTAAAACGATTCATTTTTTGGTACTCGTTATATTTTAAAATTAAACTAAAGGCTTTATTGTTTCTACTTTGTTTAAAAACAACTAATCAACTAATGAGACAATATCCTTACACCTTGACTGATAACCGCAATATAAAAACGTTTGCATATTAGGTATTCAAAGTACCAGTTTCTGCACTGTATGACATTGACGGATCAAAAAGCGCACAAACTCAGCGCGGTTACCTGGTGGCCCAAAACTCCGACATTAACAAATGATCGTTTTTATTCGGCGCCCGCGCACCGGATACGCAGCGGTTCCTGTGAGAATGTTGAACTCGATTTTTTTAACCACCAAAAAGCGGATGTCCTTCGTCCGACCGGTTTATGAAAGGTGTTGAACATATGTCTGCTATTTTCAAAATGTAACCGATTTGAATTGTTTATTGATTACTCCTTAGTGGGGACTGTCAGTTGATTGATTGGGGGCAACGGGGTCGATACACTGTACCTACTTACTTGTGAGGTGTCTTATTGTAATTGTACTACGGTTGTTGCATTTCACTTTTTATGCTGGTGAATTTGATTATGATCTTGTGCGGATCTGGGTTACCCGCGCGGATGAAATCATTGTCCTTGATGCGATATGGATAAAAATGTTGTATGCTCTTTTTATCGATGAAGCTCTTCCCCACTTTCTCTGTCATCTCTGTGGAACCTCCACATTGAAGGTTTGCTACAGTCCATTGGTGGATTAAGACGGACTGCAGATGATTATTAGAAATCTCTGACAACCCAGAAAAGGTGGGCAACGCACTCAAAATTCCTTTAGTGTTGCGAGTGTCCACGAGCGGCGTCTTTGCTTACCGGTGATCGGTCTGTTAGTATGCCGATCTATCAAAAACAAAATCTAGTTACTAAGCAATGTCAAACACTACGCAAACAAATAGCATTAACACTATTCATACCTACCCATATAAAAAGGATAAGTAGCTAATGCTCGACTTTATTTAAATAACCAGCTTTATTATCAATTTTAAACAAATGATACAAGATATGGAAGTGCAAAAAAAATACGATGATTGCGTTAAATATTACAACGCGTATAGCTGCAAGTTATAATTTTGTTTAGAGCACCTGTCATATAATCACCTGCCCATGTAACTCTGAGAAAAGGACGCGGTTACATTGATATACGATATGTGAAAGGATTAAGAGTGACGTGACGTACGTGATATATACAAAAAATACTATGTTTTTTTTTATCGGAACTACATTTACTAGTCGAATTAGTCATATGTGAGTTCCATTCCTTCTCTTATTGATTATTCTCCAGAGGTTTGGACGTGTTGATGATCAGCATCAGCCTATACAAGCTCAATGCTGAGCAAAGACGTTTTCCCTCATAAATAATATTTAATTTTGAGGATTCATCACTACGGTTTTTCAAGATGGATTAGAGATGCATTTATAATTTACAAATCCAGGTTTCCTCACGATGTTAATACCTTCACATTTGATCAGTGATTTGGACTGAGTTTGGGAGGGTTTTTTTGTTATTGAGGTGTGTTATGTGCCCATTATTAATTTTAGTTGTCTTAAAGACTAACTGAAAATCAACATTAGGAATTTTAATTTAACGAAGTATATTGACTTCTTAATATTCATAAACGTATTCTCTATTATTAGTCTCTTAACAAACGAACTTATTTGTAATGGAACTTTAGTATTTTATTGTGCAAAATCTAAACTACATTGTGACGTTTGACGGAAGAAAATGGAAACAAACATCACATAGATAAATGAACTAAAAGTCAATATATTTTTATTATAAACAATTTGCAGTGTGCAGTTGTCTAGTAAATTGTCACATTAATTATGTTAGAAGGTCATGGTTGCTATGCCAAATAAAGGTATAGGTATATAGAAATATAGGTCACTGTAGGTACTTTTTTAATGTTCTAATCTAGACTTAGACACAGGATAATCAAATTTGATATATAGATAAGATTCCAAAAATACTACGAAGTTTTAGAATTTCATTCTTTTTTTAAAATTGAGATTTGATTTATTATTGATTTGAGTTGGTTATCATCCAATTTGGTGGTTAACTACATTAAATTCTCAATTCATTTAAATATTAAAAAATAATCACACTTAATTTATAATTTAATTAATAAATAAGTTAATTTCGAAAAATTGGTATTTCTTTTTGGCAGACTTAGAACGTAACATTTTTAAATACAAACCTTTACAGATTTCATAGAAATAATTAATTAAGACATTTTATACAATTCACAAAAATTGCATAGGTATAGATATTTGTGTAATAAAATTATCACTTACCTAATTTGCAAAAAAATACACATGAGTATGATAGGTACTTTACCTCAGAGTAAATAGGTACTTTCCTTTTTTGAGTTTAATGTGCATAGCGCAAGGCCCGAAGCATGATATTAAAAGAAACTGTAATAATTAATATATAAAAATATCAGTAACTTTGCACGTAAACAGGATCATTACACATCATTTATTATACGTAAAAATGGTTTATATAAATTCATAAATAAAATTGTCGCATATCATAATTTATACCTTTGCCATTCTAGGCATCTATCATCATTGCTATTTGTGTTTATTTGACTGGATACTCACGCAATGTCCACCATTAATATAATTTTAGATGTGTGCCAGTCTATAAATAGTTCTCATTGGGTAAAAAGGTGGGTGCATACGGTAGACAAAAGGTGTTCTCGCCACGTGCGCGTGCGCCGCTCTGCGGCAGATGTCGCGATCACTTTGCATGTGCGCGCCACTCACACTAACACAAACACCCCATGTATCACACTCAACTAATTTTATTGTAAAATACGATTTGTGGTTTCACTTTTGCTTCTTTTTCCTTCTTAATGATCGTCAAATATTTTTTTCTTATTTTACTGTCGATATAAATATACGTGACATGATGCTTGAAAAATACAGGTGCAAATCGTTCTGGATGGTTCGACTGTCAATTTGTTATTGTCTGTCTTCTGAAGAACAGTTTTAAGGACTAATCAACCAAAGAGAACTAAGAATGCAGATATTAATTAGTGGCTATGTGAATTTTACCATCAAGAGGTCTGGAAAAGTAGGTAAGGAATCTTCTAGAAGATTGCACAGCACGAAAGCGTCAAGACGTAACTGCTTGACGAACTTAAATAACATTATTACTTAGAAGCGAGTTATTAGTTTGCACGAAGATGGTGTCTACCCCTGCATTATCCCTTATTACTTCTACGACACCCCTGGGAGGGGGATGGCCCTACATCTAACAAGAAACCGTAAGACGCCTATACAACAAACATTACTTAAACATATTATTGTTGTAACTTCTTAACCCTTCACCTTCAATTATATTCCTTCAAAAGATTAAAAAATAATGCCTTTTACACATTTTAACAATACATGGTCTGAGAAGCATTTAGTGTCAAAGTACTACTTTACTTACAACTACTTAAAATCGCGTTTTGTAAAAGTCGATAGTATCAAACAGGATAATAGTAGGCTTGTCGTCAATTACCTACAGCTTCATGATGCAAAAAAACCCTTTCCCTCAAACTACTTAGGTAGGTACACTGCTTGAGCAGCTGGCACATTCCACATTCTTTCACTCACACCTGATCTTTCTACCTTCTATATTAAATAAAATAAAAAACAGTATCCAGCAAGACTAACAAAATAAAACATCCTGTATTAGAATTTAACCGTTAAAAAAGTAAGAGCTTCTATATTTAAAATATCCGCAATAAATAACACACGAACAGAAAGCGTGACAAAACGAGCTGACAATTAAAAAAATCTAAATATACAATATAATTTTCAGTAGTTGTTCAACACTAATCGTGATTTTATCCATGAATGTATAATTAACACAAAAATTCTCGTTGACAAGTGACTATGTCGGCAGCGATACGGCGTGAGTCACGAAGAGTTTCGCGCCGAACGGCTACAAACTTTATCTACACGAAATCTACATTGTATTTTGAGTCTTATGCAGCGATGTTGTAGTTTATTTTATGTCGGGCGTGGAAATGTGTGTGTTGAACAAATATCTGGCATGTAGGTGACGTTAGAGCGGCATGGCAACATCGCGTCCCTGTGGCGTCGCTCGACCGCATCGTTCCGTCTCTCTCCGATGTATGTGTTAAAATAGGACGCAGTGAGCGCTGTGTGGCTCTGTGGCGCGTCAGTATACTACGAGTTGAGAGGAAGGTCACAGTGTTTTATCGTGTAAACAAATATTTTCCTTAATAACAACTCTGGAACTACTTACGTAAGTTTTATATTATTTCAGTATCAGATTTTATTTTATCAATACCTACACAACATGTTGTTGTATAATTAGCTTTTCAAATAATTTACCTAAATTTTGAATGTAAAGAATTGTTTTTAATGTAACTGCCAATTGTACATTATAATGTGCTAAACGGAGGACAAAAAACGCAATGTGTACTGCAATTTCTTGTTAAATTATTTGTGTTTTATTTATAAACAACTTATCACTACGTACGCACCTACACAAATCTGTGTTTGGCGCCATTATATGTATGTATAACTTGGCACGCAACTCGTGTTAATTTCTTCTAACTAACCGACCAATCATCAATTGTTTAAACAACTTTTATCATATTAGTAATGTATTTTATTAATGTAGTCTTTATCTTCAAAAATGAATAAAAACAGTGCTATATAATATAAGAATCTATATACTTTAATATAAGAACTAGATCTCAATAAAAAATCCTTAGAATCGGAATCATTTTCAAAATATATTTGTTATCTTACCTCCTTTTTCCGTAACCTTTAGGCACGTGGCGTCTGGATGTATGTAGGCGTACCACGAGGATTGACACAGTGTTACTGTTAATACGAATTAATTTAAATGCAACAAAGAATAAAGATGAAATATTAATGAAACCAGTAATACAATTTTAAATTTACTTAATTACAATGTTTTTAAGTCGAGTAGAACAGTATTAAATTTCTTAATTTCGATTTCCAAAAAGAAAAATATCATTAGGTATCAGTGTGCGTTTTGAATTTTGTTCATTATTTAACCTTGAGTAAAGCTTATTTTTTAACGCGTTCCTCAAAGCATTCTTTCCAAGATATAAAATGAACGAATCATTCTTATTAACATTCTCAATTTATTCAACAGGTTACCACCATGAAAGATAATCAAAATCTAATGATTGAGTTTGTAAAAATAATCCAACGATATCCAGAAATCTACGACGCAAGTCTGGACACATACAGAACTAGATTTTCAGAGATTGCTTGGACTAAAGTGGCGAATCATGTCAGAACTGAATTAAATGAAGAATGCACAAGTAAGTATGAACATTTTTACGAAATTCATTATTCAACACGAACGTATTTTTCAATCAATGTTATTATTATTACAATGATAGGTTCTTAATTTTGTGTAATTATTTTCGTTCATTAGTAAAATGATTCCCAATTGTAAAATTATATAAAATTAGATAAAACATTTACAGTATTATGTAGTAGTAGTAGTATCCAAATCCAATCCAACTACTATTATAAATGCGAAAGTGACTCTGTATGTCTTTTCTTCACGATTAAACTTCTGAATTTTATTTGTGTGAAATTTGGTACAGACGTAGTTTGGAACTCGAGAAAGGACATAGGATAGTTTTTAAACCAAAAATCTGCAGGAAGTCACTATTCAAGCTTGTGTGATATATATTTATTATCCTACTGGTGATGTTTGTAGGTGTGTGTGACATAAAACTTACTAAATGAAACAATACAATTAAAAATTTTGTTTGCAGTTGAAGAATTGAAGGTGAAATGGAAAGGAATAAGGTCTTCATTCAGTAGATACAAAGCGAAACTTGCATTGAGCTACAATGAGAGCACCTACAAAAAATATTACCTGTACGATCACTTAAGATTTTTGGAACCCTTTGTAAGGTCTACTAAAGGGTAAGTTCTTGTTTCTACTTTCTTTGTATTTTAGGTACTTTTGAAAATGTAAGCAAATTTAACTACAATGGCTTAGTTCCTACAAATTGAAATGAGTATGAGGACCCTCCGATTGATCATGGTAATTAATAATTGACAATTTTTAGGCAACAACAAGAAGATCCAGATAAATCAGAAACAACACACAACGATCCCTGTAACTACGTTACGGATAATGGCGTTGACGACACAAATGATTATCATGAAGAAGAATGGAATCAGATTGACATCAAACCTGATGTGAGCACCAGAGAAGACAAACAGCATGAAACAGACACAGTGCAGTCTTCAAGATCAGGTGGTGAATCTTATGATAGAAATAAGAAGAGGAAGTTCTCATTTGAAGGTCTTTCAAGTACAGATGATGATAATGAAGATCTCATATTCTTCAAAAGTATACTGCCCGACATAAGGAACTTTACGATCAGAGAGAAGAGAAAATTAAAGATGGGAATACTACAACTGATTGATGACATTGAAAAAGAAAAGGAGAGTACATGAAAGTTTATGTTGTTTTTCAAAGACATTTGGATGTTAAGAATTAGGTTAAGTTAGATAGCTTTGATGTAACAATTAAAGGACTGAAAGTATTTGTAAAATGTTATTGTTTTTTTTATAATGCAGAATGAAAGAGAGCATAAAGAAGATACAAGGTAAGCATGGTTGTAGAAAAAAAACAAATTGCGATTGGGTCTGGATGTAGAAACTTGTTTTTTTCTAAGAATACAGTCACTTCTTATTTTGTTACGATACTGCAAGTTCAGCAAGTTTGTTAATGAAAAAACTAGCCAATTTAAACAAAAACTTATGGCTAACATTAGAGCTAAGAGTGAGCTAGAGTAACTGAAGTTGTAAAACTCAGTCCCAAAGATTATACAACAGTTCGCTAATTAAGTTAAGTCTTGAATTTTATATCGATTTAGCGACATCGTGACGAAAAGTTCTTTAAGTTCCAATTTTGAATCTCCTTCCATGAGTGTTGTTTTTCATTAAGAGTCGTCTCAAGTCTAAATAGTGTGAGGCATGTCGAAGTCATTATCATAACGTATTACTTATCGATCAAGTATAACCCGACCGAGTTATACGTCGTCTCGTCGCTCGGCAGTGCTGTTATCGCGTCTGCCTACCGTCATCTGATGTATAACAAGTGCTACCCTCATTTGCATGGAAATGAGATCCGAGAACATTCTCCTCGGCGCAACCCCCCGTCTTCTGACGCCTTCTTTGCTTAATTACAAAGATGACACACTGTGTGATATTCCTCACACCATAACTCTTTAAAAATTTCCTCAAAAGCGAACTTTTACTAGAAATGTTGAAGCTATCAAGTGTCAATGGTGCTGAGTGCATTTAAACGTAACTAGCCCAGTGCGATGTATTTGTAGTTACAGGTGATCAGTGACCGGTGCTAATTTAGTAATCTAAAAGGTCAGATCCGACACGTGAAAATTAATTACTCCTACAGATACTTAAAGGTCTTTTATACATACTTCTACAAAGGCATTCTACTGAGGCATGTCCGTAAAAAAATCATTTAGTTGATAAGTCCATCAAAAAGTCGTTGAAACCGTCCTGCTTAATTAATAGCCATACAAATCGTTTATTTTTAGTCGGTTTATGCGTGTGAATGTAGTGCATAGAGATGTCAGTTTTAATGCATTCATGAAGTTAGTTAAATATAGCTTTAATTATTGAAGTATCTATTATCGAAGTAATTATTTAAGTGTCTATAATTATTATTGTGATAGTGAAACGTGTTATCACCGAATAATTTCCTATGGAGACATACACACGGAAAGTAAGTAACTGACAACATGATTGACGAAATCAAATCAAATCACCAAAATGAACCGATAATTTATGCAAACTACTTTCAACCTAAATTCAATTTCCTTAAACCACACAATACAAGGTGCGTCGCTTGATTAACTAACTTCCTCAATAGAACAGCTGACGATAACGTGATCTTAACTAATTACCTCGCTAGTAAATCGCTTTGTTTCCGACATAATGCCAAGTATTTATGTCTATACATAATTATACGGAATTCACATCAGTGTTTCGAAGCACGTGAATCGCCCCTCTCTCCGCTGACCGCCCTCGCGCTTCAAGCTAATACCATTACAGTAATTAGGATATGCTTAAGCATAATTAATGTAGTCATAAACTACGCACCTAGTGTGTAGTATGATGAGAAAGCCGAATTGTGTTTGCTCTTGCAGGTACGGTCAGGTACGAAAGACATTTTAAATCTTCAGTGATCGCTAATTAATGTATATATTTATTAAATTCTACTTAGTATTAGCTGCGGCCTTTCTTCAATGCTGACTAAAAATTATAGGTATAGTTATTGGGATAATGCTGGTTATAGAATATTCTACTATACCAAATAGTAAGGATATGAATAGAAATTGTTATAGTCGAAATTTCATTGAAATCTCCACTCATCATGCCTACTAAAAGCCTTAACAAAACGCGAAATAAAAGTTTGATTGCATAGTGGTCACACATTAGTCACATAAGTTGGTAAGTACCTACTCCATATACAAAGGTACTTAGCTACCTCGTTATCTCCATAAAGCGTAATTTACAGGGCGCAAAATAATTTATTAAAACTAAACATAATAATGTATGGGGAGAGCTTAACAGCAGGAGACTAAAACGTAAATCTTGTCCACAAGCTTACTTGTACCACTTAACGTGTTATACTCAAATGTTTATGTGTGTACGTGTGTCATGATGGACGATCATGCACTCCATTTTTATAAAAAGACACTTCTGCAGTCCCCTGATCGGCCTTACAGGTGCCTTTTTATTATTTAAACTAGAAGCACTTAGTTTTTGCTCTCAATAGATGGCGCTTGTGAGACTTAATGTCCAGTTGGTTTTATGAGTGAAATCTAGAGTTGGCTGGTTTCCTTTGCTAGGTACTAGTTTATTTAAATGAAACGTTTAACTTTTACGCCTATAATTATAATACAAAATAATACTCAGTCAAGCGCATTCCAAAATCAACCCCTGCAGCTCGCGACCTCATGTGACTTTGTGAAAACTAGAAACTTGAAAAGCCAAATTTAAAAAAGATCCTTTCTTTCAATAGTTCATGGATTTTACTAGTCACCAAATAAGTACAGAAGTTTCGGCTAAATCAACCATAGTACAAGGGAGTTAAGTCACCTAATTAACAATACGAGTTCCATCCAACTCAGAGCGTAATAGGCACTGCTAATTCGATTATAGGTATACGAGTGTGCCACCCTGTATATAATCACGTACATGGGTCGCACAATGGCCGTACGGCTGAAGATCAATACTAGTTCATTAGTGTGTTGAATGCATTACTTAGTACTCAAATGTCAACGGTTAAATTAGTATTTCTTGCAACTTATGACTGTTAATGTTTACTAAGAAAGTCATGAGGTGTTGTAATGCAATTTTCTGCTGAAACTGTCGAAGGAAATGAAGTATTCTTGGGTTAGTATGAAATTTAATTGAATTTTACTATTTAAACCGCGAGTCGTTTAAACATGAACGTTGGACATTACGAAGAAAGAGCATTACTACAACCAGCACAGCTATTTTCGTTTAAATTATGATAGAATTAAATGTATAACCTCTTCATTTTCAACATGAAGATATTTGGGTAGATTGTATCGCCTAGCATCTTGTCCATAAAGTGTAACTGATCATGGTCAATATGTCGTAAAATCTGTAGTGAATACGAAGAGCCATATTTCAACGTGTTGGTAAGGGACTATTGATATTCTCGGCAAAAGAAAACTGATAAATCACATGTCTTACTGAGAAAGGCGTTAGGCAGAAGTCATTATAGATGGATGGTTATTTTCTTTTTAAGTAAATACTGCTAACTGTGCCGAGTCAGGTTAGAATAAATCATCACCAAAAAGCTTATCAGGACCTTCTTATGAGAAATTAATTCTCTCTTGGTTATGTTTTCAGCATAGACCTTACGCTTCAGTACTTTTTCTTTTCACATAATACAATAAATAGTTTCTGTAACTAATAGTCTCCTTTACTACCTCTTTATCAATACAATTTCAAAAACAAAATAAATATTTAACTCTATCGTTAGAAATTTTCAGACATATTTAAATTTTGAATTGGTAGTTGTGCCTGGTAATGATTAGAAATAGAAAATACCACATCATTATGATATTCACCAGTTAGTTGAATGTGCAATACGGTAAGTTCGAGCGGTGAAGTGTGAAACCGGTCCGGGACGATGTCCTGAGTCCCGACATTCCTGGATGCGCTCACGCACTCAATTGCACTATTTCGCTTTGGACTTTTCGACGCGCGGGTGATTTGAATTTTGCAAATTAAACGCTCTTCGTTTTTGTTTGGAAATCGACGATCCTGCTTTTTAGGCAATGGTTTATGGCCATGAAATATTTTGTATGAATCTTAGATGCGCAGGCGCTTCGTTTTAACAAAGCAAACATTTGTTTTTGTTGCTAATCTTCCAATGATTTTACTTTGACGATCCGATTTGTATTGATTGTTTAAAGGTCCTGCGTTTTTTGATCACGATGTGAATATATTGTCCACATGGATAAAATCTTCAGTTTATCATACTATTTCATTCTAATATGAATGCTTTTTTAGTATTAGTGAAATTATGTGTATTGGAACCTTTTGAATCGCTACATGACTATTCGCATCTGACTCTTTGGTTAGGTATAGCACCTTGATTACTTATCAAAAATAAAGTTCAAAGTAGAATATTATTCTTACAAAATCAGTGCAGTGGTCTTTTGTTGCTATATAAACAAGCAGAATAGTTTATATTACAACAAGTTCGAAAATATTAATGGCGGTAGGCGTCACCAAAATCCAACACGGGCAAAGTGTCAAAAGACACTTCTATGAGAACAGATTGGATTTTAGTCAATAAGAGTCTACCACTCAATCTCGCTTCGCCCAGAGCGCAAAAAGTTAATGGAGAGTTTTCCAACCATAAAAAGGAATTCGATTGGCAGAACAAAGACCCTTAATACACGTACGATACGTAACCTATATTACAATTAGGTTTAGCTAAATTTAATACATTTAGAAATCTCGTAGGTGGAATAATAAACTTAGTTTTCCTCAGTACGTTGTTACGACCTGAGTGGGATGACGAATAACTGCTAGACTGCACACTACCTACACTCTTCGTTCGCTTTATACAAATACACAGCTTCGTAAACCAGAGGACGTTATTTTAAATTGTTTGATGTTATTTAATTCCAAAGTAATTTGTTGGGAACGCAATTTGCCGGCTAAATGCCGAAATTAATAAGTTTGCACATTTTCAAAAAGTCGCTGCTGAAGTAATCGCTTTACTTGGTCCAGATGATTTTAGATATGCCCAGCCACAACGGGCAGGCAACAGGGACGGAGGATTTTAACTGCAACTGGTTCGAAAAAGACAACATTTTCCTTTCGCAAATGTAAAGAGCCTTAAAATGTTACCCCACGATACTTAAATAACAGCCTTACTTCATCTGCGAACAAGGTTCACTTTTAAACGCGTCGGGAAAATGGATATTGCAATTTCTATTTGAACATTGAGGTGGCTACACATTTTTATTTGTGGGAAGAAGGAGACAGAGCGTGTCTGTATGTACTGGTGGAAAAGAGATGGTGCTTAGCATTTATATTCTGGGTACGTGTAAGTTTCAGGCAACGGTCGCCGTGAAACTCGTAAATGGGAAAAAAAGCAACAACGGAGAACTCAACTGTCTATAGTGAGGGGATAAACTACGATACGTTACCATAATTTTGGGAAAGAAACATACATTTATTATATTATAAATCTTCATAGTTAGTAGTCACAGTCTATAGCTGCACGTAGATCGTTATGTAATTACGCCACTATGTATGCAAAGTCTGGTTTAATTAAAGTGCTAAGTGGGTACAATTAATTTACACACAGTTGAATGAGAGGTTTGAAAATATGGCTTCATTTGATGGAGATTGGGAGTCATCTACCTTAGGTTGAACATTGGACAAGCTATAATTAGCGGTAATGAAGTGTTCGAGTGCCACCGAAGGTTGATCCGTGACGAAAATAATGATTAATAAATCGGATCACGTCTGCTCGGGCTCAAGAGTGAGGTAAGAATTATATCGGACACAATGACACGCCATTGTCAAGTGCGTCGGGTGTGAGAAATACAATAGCAATTATTTCGCTGTAGTCACCTTCATTGTCTTTAGCTTTGGCAAACAAGTAAACTATAAATTATTTAAATTGAATCATCGTTTTACACTTCAAAATGTTTGCTGTTATCGTAAAATAGTATCGTCTAGTGGTTTTAGTATTCATGGAAGGTTAAGTTTTGGTCGCAGAGTTTATTTAAAGGATTTTATTTGGTTTTATGGTACAATTTTTTCGATCGAATATTCACTAACAATTTACTCAGGAAAGTATAACTCTCTCATAACAGCTATACATGAACAATATTGAGCCCCTATTTAAAGTTGGGAGATGGCCTATAAAAATATAAAATTTTTGGACGTAATAAATCTCTTAATTTCCTCTCTATAGATATAGATAAAAATATTTTTTATTTATGCACGTCAGCCATAGTTATGTATTTAATACACTTAGTTATTTATTAGCCAATACTCCACGTGCTATTACTACGTAGATAACATGCTTCACTCTATTATATTGAAGGGCAACCGCAATGACATAATCTATTCTAAATAAAAACGATGGTCATAGCTAAAAGTAGTTTAAAATAAGAACAATTATAAGTTGACAGAAAACAAAAAAAAGAAACAACAGCACATAGTAGAAATCAAAAAATGTTTAAAGCTATTTGGTAAAATGGAATGTACAATTATATGTACAGTGAAAATTATCGATACTTTGGAAAGCCCGTGCCCAACACTAGCACTCGTCATCAGAGCAAGAGCCGCGTTGATATTTCCACGTAGATTTCGCTCCGTAAAACCTTTGCCGTTTATTTTTGTATACATTTTTTGGCGCGTCTCTTTATATTTACAACCGCAACCGAGGTGTGTGACGGTTGTCAGTTGACCTTATATGTTATTCAAACGATACCTAAGCATAAAGCAATAATGGCGTTTGCATGTTACAACAATGGATAGGTCATACCTGCGATTGTCGTATAGAAAACATGATAATGAATAATGATAATATAGGAGTACCTACAGGCATTATATTGGGTCCATCCAAATGTTGGCGATGGATTAACAGTAAACGCTAGTTTCAATCGGAACTATTTTCATCTTTTATTGTTGTAGAGTATCATTAGATTTTTTCTATTTCGTTTTTATTTTCATTTCTTAAAACAATTGCAATAGAAATAGGTATTCTTAGAATTCTGTTTTCGATGCATTCAGAAATGAGTTTATCTTATTTTGGAAAATAGTTTTCCTTGAATGGAGTTTGATTGGTTTTACCAGTATACTTGCAATGGGGTTTTTTTTAACTTCTATACAACTTGTACTGTCTTATTACCTAATAATAACTATTTTATTGAATTATATACTTAAACTTTAATTGCAAAATAGGTGCGATGTGTAATTGACTTTTTAATAGTCCACAATCGTTTCCACAGACTCATGTCCATTCTTTGATTTTTTTCATCTATTCGATATTATTAATATATTATCCACACATACAAACATTTATTTATAAGAATCTGTGAGATTATAACATCGCTTTCATAAGTAGCTGTTTGCTAGTACTCTCCACGTATGCTTGCCAAAGAGGTTGCATAAGTGAAAGACTGCAATGCACTGATTTCGTCAACCATTGGATGCCGTCGTCATTATGTAAAGAGAAAGCTTCTCTTTTTAATCAAATCTATGGCGAGACTTGCATTGTAAATTACTGTTGTTTCTCATTTTTTTGTTTGTTTAAAAAAATGCCAAACTGGTTTTACTTTTCTTATAATTTTTGACATGGAATCTTCGAGGATTATGAAATGAACATTGTACATTTTAACATGGCATCAATATATATGCAGACATCACACATCATCACATCATCAGCCTATAAGTGCCCACTGCTGAGCAAAGACCTCTTCTCACACGGAGAAGGTTTGAGCATCATCATTAATATTCACAAAATTATGATTATTATTTAATTTCTTGCAGAATTATTAAAAAAGACAATCCTCTAACAAAATTTTAATATTCACTCCCAAAAAATGTATTAAAAGGCTCTTAGAAGGTTCATTGCTTCAAACACTATAAGAGTATTAGAGTATATATTAAATGGAGTGCTAAGCTAATCCTGGCGACTAATCTTTCGTAATATCTACAAAGCGTAGGTAGGTATATATAAGAAGAACGCGTATGAGACGGGGCGGTCGAATCGCATCGGCTATCGACGTAGACTCCGCGACTCACTGTACGCCTATTAACTAATATCTAATACAGAGCTAGATAAAACCTTATCTTGCATTGTTAAGATTTGAAGATAAAGACAGTATCTTTTCTATAAGATAAGTTTTCCTATTGAAATATTGCAACTAAATGGAATCAATGTCATTGGTATGCAGAGATCGATGCTATTTTGTATTAGGGTATTAGGGAATGGCCCAATACTTCCCTTACTCGAATCCCTCCCAATTCCCTTAAACTTCAAATCCCTATTCCATAAAAGGTCAGTGTAGTGTGTGTGATAACTCTCCCCAAAGCTAATGTAAGTTATTATAATAATAACTTACACTACTTATGGGGAGAGGTGTCACACAAACTACATCAGCAACGCACTCGTAACTCCTCTCTTATTGCGGATGTCCATAAACGGCGCTGATTGCTTACCATCAGGTAATCCGTATGCTACCAGGAAAAAAGTGGCAAAGTCTTACTGACTAAACATCAGCCCTCCTACTTCGGGCCGTGTCGTGGTCTATCATTGCGCTTGACCTCCACTCCTGGCCGGGCTCAGTAGGGCAGATACAGTTACACATTATAATGAAAGAATGAAAGCAATTTTAGTTCAACGAAGCTTATTAACAAATTATTTGTACATTAAAATGTTTTCATGACCTGCCTTAATACGAACAACAAAACTGATTAGAATTTTAAAAAGCGAGGCATGTTCACAAATGACCTAACACTGACTTACCATTGCGTCGGTCAGATAGCGGTCACACCAAAATGAACAATAATTTTAATAATAGGCACATCTAATTCAAAGCATGTTACTATTACGTACACAGAACTAATAATAATGCACTCTACTGCCTTTCAAAAAAAGTTAACCTTAATACACTAGTGATAGCATATCATGGTTTAGTTGCTTCCTCACTAAGATATGGCGTTATATTTTGGGGAAACTGTAGTGATAGAGAGAGAATCTTCAGGGCCCAAAAACGTTGCCTTCGGTCAATGACAGGTCTTAATAGTGCAGAAAGCTGTCAACCTGTTTTTAAATCTCTGGGGATACTAACATTGCCATCATTGTACATACTAGAGGTTGCCCTTTTTGTTAGAATGAACACTCATCTATTTACATCAGTGGTGGATAATAGACAACGCTCAGGACCAATTAGGTCACAATATAAAAATCAACTATATACCGGTGGTTACAAGACGTCTTTACTTAAAAATAATATTTTTACCATGGGCCCTCTTATATATAATAAACTAATAATACACTTAAAAGATTTACCTATCAAAATTTTTAAAAAGAAGTTAGAAAAACTGCTGCTGGACAAGTGTTACTATTCGATACAAGAATTCTTTAATGACAAATCCTTCTGTTGAGGGTATGGACGCAGCTTCCTTCTTATGAAATTTACTGACATTCTATTTTTGTTTTTTGTTAGGCAAGACTCTGATGTTATCTTATTTCTTTCAATAATGGAATTTATTTTGATTTTTCTGACTTATCTGGAGTAATTAATAACTGACATGTAATTTGTTTTGTGTAATGTAATAATTGTAATGTGTAATAATTGTACAAGATTTTCAAATTTTAGTAATTATATTTTTTTTATTGCTCAATTATGTAGATTATCACACCATATTAAATTTGTACGCCTCCTGGCATAACATAGCGCTCTGTGTCAACAACATTATAATATCTGTATTTTATTAACCTATGTTAACAAATAAATGATTTGATTTGATTTGATTTGATTTGAAAAAAATAGCATTTTTCATGGATAACCTAATCTACATTAACGGGTAGCTTCAATCCATCTGTTGGTAAATCCTTCTAATATTATAGATGTAAAAGTTTGTGGAAAAATCGGCTGGAATGATTTCGATGTCGAAATTCGGTATGTCCTGGATTAACACATATGCTGTTTTTTATCAACATACCACGCGGGCGAAGTCGCAGGCGGAACGGCGACCTATCAACAAATATGTGATAGACATTTGACTTGTGACACACCAAATTGATATTCGTCACACCACCTGCAGCTCAGCGATACTCATGTGGACAGATCTCAGAGCGATAGCGGGCAAGATGTCGGCTGCACTGTCGCAGCCTCTAACCCCCTCGTCGAGTGTCATTGAACGTCTTGAACGTGGACCGGCTTATTGCAATCTTAACGAATGCAAAATACAATGTGAAACTAAGGGCACCCTAATGACTTTTGTGTCACTCCATTCGACAGATTAAACGATATATTTTATTGCCAGAGCTGCTGCTAGGCGCCAAAACAAATTGTTTTATGTAAACACGGGTAAATAAAACATCGTTTGTATAAAAGATACCTTTGAAGCTACTGAACATGGTTGCATTTAATTTTATACCGTATGATCATACTGAAACAACTCATTTTTAATAACTAACAGATACATACAGGTAGATTAGGATTTGTTTTGCGTTTATAATTACCTAGTAAGCGAAACTTATAATAATTTCAATGCATATGCATACTAGTACTCTATATTACGTATACCTACTAAATTAGTACTATGTACACTGATGTATCTTAGTAGGCACCTAAACACCAGGATTTTTTCTCAAGCTTTCCGAGGCTTCAACGCGAGTCGTCACCAAACACCAAATTCTCGAGCATCAGTAGCGAGATAAAGCTGTATCCGTCCATTGTGAGTCAGATGTCGCGTAAGACGCACCATACGAGATAATTTCACCTGACCTCTGCCAGTTCATTGACTGTGTCCTGCATAGACATACGCACGTCTAGCATAGAGTGCGACGCAAGTTACAAACGATTAGCGGGTGTTATGTTTTACAAGCTTTAGAGGTAAGATTTTTGGAGTTAACTTCAATATTTTTTTTCTTGAATTTAACTCATAATTCATTTATACGTTAAATTCAATAAATTATAATTTATATTCAATTAAAACCAACAATCACAACTGGATATCGAATTCGATTTTTAAAAGTAAAAAATTTATTAACTGTTGTTTGTTGAATTGTTTTCGTTTTCATTAATAATAAACGTTCGCAAAGGGTCCTGAGTATTGTTTTTATCTCTTAATAAAAAAGAACGTCGCCATGTTAGAAAACATATCACTTAATTTTTAGAATTAAACAAAATAAACTGCAGCAGCAATAAACTAGGATATAAAAAAAAATAAAAACAATAATAAACTTCTAACTTGTACCACCCAACTTCTAACCGAGAGCCTACTGCGTATAAAGTGCTTCAATGTAAAAAGGAGACATAGAAACAAGACGGAAAATCTTCCAGCCAGTGGGCGTGGCCTTATTGTTCCAAGAGCCTATGATTCTGTGATCATCAAACTTATGCGAAACATTCATTTAATGTCCATCCCGTTATAACTAAACTAAACCAGTAGACTTTAACATTTGAGACCTACGTTTAGGGCGGGAACCGGTGGCTGTCGCGGTGTTTCATGTAATAGTTTCCTGGTGTTGATAATTTTGACTCCATTGAAGATCGCTTGAGGAAAATTCTTTTGTCATTACTTTAATGTTATAATGAGAAAGGATTCAGATGGACGGCTAATGTTAATATCGTTAACGATAAGTGGTGAAAAATATAAAAGAAATTAATGTCAAAATTAAACTACCTATATAATATATGAAGTAAATCCGAAACGAAATACTGTAACTGACAATTAACACATTTCCCAAATATAATATGAAACAGTAAAGCATATTCGTTACCGAATTAAACTGCGGTTAAACAATAATCGTGTTTAATACACAGTGGTACATATTGTAGTGAACCGGTGACCGATATTTGGATGATCCCGCATGCCGAAACAATGGCGAATCCGAACGATCGATAGTTGATCGGCCTTTAACACTTTTAGGGCTTGCACAGGCTATTGAGTGACTAAACAACCCGTTTTGATATTGTACACTGACGCTACTGATTTGAGTACAATTAGGTTCAGTAGTAGTACTTACTACTTATATATATTTTTTGTTTATATAGGTAATTTTGAATGCAAGTTTTTATTTCGATTTAATTTGTATCCTATGGTAAGCGCTCTTGATTGCATATTTGATCATTTAATAACAAGACATGTAACTACTTCTTTAAATGTGCAATGCGACACTGTTTGTTTTCCTAATAAATAAATAATAAAAATATACGTACAATCAGGAGGTCTATTTTTTTAGAATATGAGTTTTTATCACATTTTTCTCAAGCATGATGATGTTTCGGTTTAATTCTCAAGATAGAATAATTTTCAACGTGGATTTTGGATCCCGTATAGATATTAGGCTTATCCTTTATAGATTTAATAAATCTAATAACTATACCTACGAAGTGCTAACGATCAACCTGTTCGAAGCTGCCATACATATCGCTTTTAAAATAAAAGACGTTAAATGCCTATATTAAAATGCAGCACACAATACCCAAGTATGCCTAATTGTATCGAAAACCAGCCAGATTTCTCAGTTAGATCGGTACGCTATCGTTAAACCGTTTGACAGAAGTAAGTACCTGTTGATTAAGTTTAACTCCGACTAGAAACCGGGTCCAGTACACATAACATTCAGACAGAAAGCCTTTCTATATATATTTAGTGCAACAACTGAGAACCGGCCAGAGTCTACCTCTAGGTGACCAAAACGTGCTACGAAATACCATAGAACTATGAAACTTTTGTCGAGTTAATATTTTAATAATTGATTAGGAGATATCGTTACCTTAACAATTGTCTGTTGGCTTCTTTTTGTTTTGTTAATTCGGTTATACTTATTGTGTCCATCAATTAATAATAATACATCAATAGTCTATTAAGTTCAAAAATCTATTAACGAATCAGGCCGAACTGGGATTTTTCGTTTCATATTTTTTCGCATAATGCCAAAAGATCAGATTTCAAAATGCAGAAGCAAATGATTGAAAAAGGCGTACCTACTCGATGATATTGTTTCTTATCGAAATAGGTATGTGTCACCACAATGACTTTTGGACATTCATATTTTTCTTTTCTTCTTCAGCATCTTATGAATTACAATTCTCACAAAAAAAAGGATTAATGTATTTAACAGGTCTTCAATAAAATAGACGATGGTCTTCTCTAAGAGACTTAAAGTTCCCTGAAGTCATTTGTGTCCGTGTCTCCGTTGTGAGTTTACGAGCGATGTCCTATCGTGCTCTCCGCAGCCAACGAAGATTCTAGATTCAAAACACCGGGATATTTCCTACTAAGTCTACTGGCTACTTTATATCTCGGCTCTTAGGTTCCGTACCTATAAAATTGTGCTTTAACGTGTAGCGTGCTAATGTAAAAATTGTGATGTTAAATAAAACTAATTTATTTGACATGTCATTTCTAAAAAATGACTTTACAATGCAATATTTTTTCGTTACATAGATGTCGCTGGTATTATTTCTCTGTGCAATCAAAAGTACTAGGTATCTAAATATTTTACCATAATATATTTTAAATGAATGCCCTATAGTATAATTATTAAATAACATAACAACACAACAATAGAATAAAAAATGACATGTGTTTTATTTCAAAAGTCGGTAAACTAAAAGTTCGATAATAGAGCGCCCCTAGCGGAAGAAACCATACACTACACACATATGCGTGTGGTATTGACTACTTCTGAAAGAAAATTATTTATAAATACAACTGCAATAATTTTTATTGTATCTTTAATATTTTATATTTGATAATAACAGTTTTACAACATTACTAACATACATAACACTTTAAATAAAGTAAGATAAAAACATAACGTAATGAAATATGAATATCATTTTACTCATTAAAGAAAATTAAAATGGTTAAATACCTAAGTAAAAAGGGGAAAAAGATTATCAATCAAAGATTATATCGTAATTGCTAAACATGATCACAAATTGTTTTATCTGAAGTTTGGAGGAAAATTTTTGGAAAAATAATATTATTAATTCTTAGAAAGAAATATAAGGTAAACGCTTGAGTTGTAACTTTTAAAATACCTACACGTGTCAAAAATATTTATATAATTGACTACGCAATGACACTGTTTAAAAGAGTTTCCTCTACAGTCTCAACAGATGGCGTTAGTAGTCACTGCATTTGTGAAATCATTGTGTTCGAAAACTTAATTATGAAAACAATATATTTATGTATTTTACCCAATTCGCACACATAAATTGTGTTTAATATTTGATTATTATAATTAAAGTCAAGTTAAATTAATATACAATAAAAAAATCGCTACACAAAACTTTTACAATGCAGATTAAATAGAGTCATAAATTATTTAAAAAGATTTCGTTACGAAACTAAGCTGTTGCTGATCACTTCTTGTTAACGTCACCGTAATTAATGTGTTATATTTGCAACTATTTGAATAAACTGTAATTTATAGTGGATAATAAAGTCATCGATTATTCAACGTTTAATTTATTGCTCTTAACATTTGTTTGCTTTAGTGTAAATGTTTTACTTTATTATACCTATATTTTGAAACAATTTATTTAAAATGACATTTTTCTTTTTCTCTTTTTAAATGAACCCTGTAAATTGACATCTGTCATTGTTCTAAAAGTAGGTATATATTCTTTTTTTATTTTTACTATAAAATTTCCGTTTTATTTTTCTGTGCGATTTGTTTAACTATATTTCTTTTTCGAACTTAAAGTTTATATACCTATTTATAAATACAAATTTATTTAATATTAAATTGTTTATCGTAACATGAAACTCACTAGATAAAAAAACAAACAACTTGTTGGAAACCAATTCATTTTTTTTTAGAATAATTTGAATTTAACATTTTAAGCAGAAACAAAAACTTAACCGTAGAGGCGAAGTCGTCATCCTTGAGGCCATTCAGCCAGTTGCAACAAAACAGTGACAACTGACAAAATAACAAATATTTAAAAAAGAAAAAATAACGATGATTATTAGCATACGAGTATTCGTTGACCTGTCTTGTTATTTTTATTCAATGTTATCAAAGGATCCGTGTGGCGACAAACATTGGCACAAGTACAGTTCCTTGTCGCGTTACAGGTCATTATATCTCGTCAGATGACTTATATCTATTATTCTAACGTAACAGTCTTTTTTCTCTTCATTTGTTATTATGATCGCTTCATCCGCCACTGGGGGCCGCCCAGTAGGTGTTGCTATGGCCAATATGCATAATTTTATGTTTCTATTAACCGACAGACCCGTTTGTCAGAACAACATCAAGTTTTTCAATGTTTATCTTAAATCAACTAAATTATTTTGTTCATTAATTTTAATACGACATGATTATGAATTTCGATTGGACATTGTTGATTTAGTGTCCGTTAATCGTGCTATTAAATTTAGTAAAACAAACAGTTAAGTCGGAACTAATAGAGGCTCGCACCGGTTCTTTGAGGTTATGTTGTTTTCCCGCGCAAATATGTGTACACGTGATGTGGACACGGCAACCTGCAATGTTCATTCTTGAAGGTACGCAATGAGTCAATGAAGCATTTAATCTGTCATTGCTCTTAACACCATCTTTGACTTTTATTTGACACGAAGCAGGATAAAAAACAATCGTAGCGGCTAATTTTCAGAAGTCAAAATAAATATGAATGACATAAATGAGTCAGTTCTTTAATTAACTATCAAATCTACCAGATCAACTGTAATTACAGAGCATACGACGTTTTAACATTAAGCCGGTGTTGTTAACAGAATAATAATTCATAAGTTGACAGCACGTGAATAATTCGCGACGCGAGTTGTTATCAGCAGCACTTGCGCAGTGTGATCGCTCTCTTGTTCGCGCGTGCCGACTCCAACACACGCGTACCACATAAACAAACAAACCACACACACTAACCAACGTTTCGATGAACGTGATTTACATTGACGCTTAAAGTTTTCATCAACGGTTTACGCATACGAATCACGCATTAACACAAAACTAACATTAGTTATGTCACATTGTTAATAGGATTAATGCTGTTGACAACTAATAAATTCATATTTGTCTTATATTTATTGTTAATATTCATTAGATTAATACATTGCCCGTTTCGTTTGCATAATATTATAAGTCAATGGCGATGAAAAATTAGGAAACTCTTTTTTGAAAACAATAGTCAATGTACAGCGAATGAGATTTCCTGTCGTTGTTACATTTGACGTGAGCCACGACTAATTGCCCGATAAGTCGTCGATTCGCGTCTCGTTTTAATAAGGTACGCTGTCTACATGTATGTGTGGATACCGATGGAATGCCACGGTCATGTCGCTTGGTGTGCGTGGCTTGTCAATGTGTGCAAGTGACGTCTGCCGCACGCCTCATCGACCAGTTTTCCAAGAACTCCGCCCCTCCCGTAAATGTACGTTTTTCGCGCCATAGCGGAGAAAGTATACGATTATTCAAGGGTCTTCATGGCCTGGCCAGGTTACACTGTAACTATGTGTTCGTTGTTGCCACGTGAAGGCATACTGTGGTCTGATGTTTGTTTGTGTGTAACCTCGATTCGGACACACTACGAGCCGAGGCATTATGGTTATAAACACAGAGTAATTCGAAGAATATCATTATCCAAATGAATATCCAAGTCGAGACGAACGGTCAATATTCGTGATTTGATTTGATTTTATGTATGAAGTTGTATTATACATTGACCACATAGGGTGTCAGAGTACGCATTGTTTACATTTTAATTAGCAATTAAGCCATTGCAGCTGCGGTTAAAGATTATGAGTTTGATTGTTTAATGGAAAACAAACATAATTCTGAAACAAAAGTGCGAAAGAATTCGCATCAAAATAACAAATGAATGCTTTATGTTATACAGTTCACACCGTATACGCAGGCTTTTCCCACGGTTGGTTGAGTGTGTGCTACCCCCGCCCCGCCCCGTCACATCGCCTGCCCCCCTTATTGGCCTGTGTTTGTAGTTCAGTACGGGTTTAGCATTCAAAGCGGTATCATGCTCCCCCGACATTATACTTTCATATTTATTGCTAAAACGCCTCGTTCTACATAATACCTAGATGCAGATTCGGCTATTGTAAAAGAATAAACGCAATAGAGCTAAACTTTGCCGCTGTATATTTTCTGTTTACATACAGAAGTTATTTCTAATCTAATAAACTTCAATGCGTAACAAATAACTTTTCAAAACAGTTTTGAAAGTTACTGTTCGTTGCAGTGCTATATTTTTAATACGAAAATATATACAGAGAATATTGATACACCTGATAGCGTACGCAAACCATATGCAAAATTCTATGTAAGATACAAATTACTTACCCTCCTACTCATTTTACAAAAAATAGCCCCATACAATAACATCGATAGTAGAATTCAGACGTTAGAGTTGTTTTGGGCTAGATCCAACTAAAATCAAATATAAATATGTAGGACCGAGGAATTCTAAGACACCAAACAAATAAGCCAATTCATCAATATATAAATAAAATTAATTTGTAAGAAAGCGCGGGGGAACGACACTGTTCGTCTCGCACGTTATTTTCGTCGCCACCTTACGCGTCGACAATTATTCGGGAATTTCAAAAGATCACCCTGGAGCACGGGTCGTTGGCACCACTGACTCATTCTTTTGTTTTACTTACTCACCAAACATTTAAATCAAGCATAGAATTAAGTTTGTATTAGGTACCATCAAACTAATACAATCAGTTTGCTGTTCTTCCAGCATAATCGCTTTAATTATCTCCACAAAACAGATAAAGTCGTTGCCCTTTCTATGTGTGATTAATACAATACTATAAATTAAACGTCTCTTGCTACATCAACAAACAAAAATTGGGAAATATTCCAAGACAATGTTCAAACACCCTTCGTGTTCCATTTGTTTAGTCTAATATATGGTTAGTACGCACACATATTAAAGGAATCGATTTCCTCATTTAGTTAATCAAAACCGAATTTGAATAAGCTGATGGATCTGTGTGTATAATAAAAGGTTGGAGAATCGATTCCGTAAACAAAAGGTTAGGTCCGAATCGAGTAGCCACACGTAACATCGATCTGGCGCAACACGTACACGCCACGAGTAATTTGGATGTTGCTAATTATAGGTGCTATTGCGGTTATAATAAGATCCTCCCAACTTCCCAGAAACGAGGCCGGCGCGCTTTATTAATATTTATCCGATACACGCCGAATGCTTCGGTCCCAAGCTAACTGACGCAGTCAAAGAAAACATGCTCGCCAGAAATAAAGTCGTAAAGTACCGGAACGATTTCAATCGATGTTCTTGGTGTATATCGGGTTATAAATGCGCAGAAAGTATCGATGGAGTATCGATTGAGAAAAACGTTTCGCCTTTATCGGCCGTTGTGGTCGCGTGTGAGATTTTTTCCTGCGCCGGCGCACGTGTCAAGTGACGTAATGTCGTAATAGAGGATTGTTGAGGCGTTGAAGCATTGGAAGATATATTAGAAACAGCAGATGATAGTAATTAATTGTGACTAATATCATTGAATCTTTGATATAAAAACATTGTTCATGGTCGATTAAGATAACAAAGTGTCTAATGATTTATAGGATTATCCTGATTCAGAAGGTCTGATGTGTCAACAGTTGAAAATGAATCATTGTCGATGTTCAAGGCTAAATGATAAAGTTGCTAGACATAAATTAATATTAAAACTAAAAAATATTCAATATCACATTTACTTTTTTTTCATTTGACTAAACAAATACAAACAATTTTACAATAAAAATCATGGAAATTGTAGTAGATATATTCTTTGAAATCATAGTTGAAAGAACTCATTTCTTAGCAAATAAAAAATAAGAATAATTTTTATCTGTCTACCACTAGTATTATTCAGCTCTTGAAAATATACTTCAGTATCAATAACAGACACAAACATATTTTGACGAAGTAATAGTCACCTTTAAAACGTATTTTATAAAGAAAAATAAAAATTGGAAACGTTTAAATTGAAGAATCTTGAATGGGACCAATCATGCGTTTGGTGAAGCATTGTAACTGAGCTAATAATGATTTACTTTTTTATATTTATTATTGTAATTATAACAAATTATACTGCACTAGCTTCCGCCCTCGGTTTCACACGCGTATAAAAGTAATGTATGGATTTAAAAAACAGTAGTGTTTAAAGCGATAGCTCCACTAAAATACGCAAATCAAGTATTATTTCATAGCTGAGAATCAGTGAAAGAATTTTGGAAATACTACCAGCGGTTTCTAAGGTTGCCCACTACGTATAAACTTACAAGTTTAACCTATTTATAATATTCTCCCAACCTAAAAAACTCATGTCTGATTATTATGGAGCAGATTCACTTAATATCAATCCTGCATAACTATATCCCTCCATTAAGTACGTTCCACGCATTTCTAAAATAACAACAATACTTTCCCACACTCAAATTCAATGCCAAGTTGATAATCATTACAATAATAACAAAATCGATCATTGAATTTCAATAATTTCGACAAATCTTAGCCTATGGCTTCCGAAGAAGCAGATTCACGCACGCATATCTCACAGACACGCATATTCCGAATTTATTTATGAATGACAAACATGCCTTTTGGGTACGAGAATTCTTTCACCTTCATTCACCTTGCGTTTTATCCTGTTAAATCGAAAGATCATTATCGAATTCCAGGTAATTGGCGTTTCCAAAACGTAGAAGTTTTATTAAAAAACCGACACTATTTGATGATGAATGTTTTTTAACCAAAAGAATATTTACGAAAGATGCACAACTAATGCCAGGTACATTGTTTGATAGTGAAAAGGAAGGCAGAAGAGAACTCATCGCATTTAATCATTATTTGTAAACAGACGAAGTTGAAACAGCATAAGATACATTTTCGTTTACTAATACATCGCGCTGCAGTGCCGAAACGTATTATTTAAAAGAGCGCGGAAGTTTTCAAAATGAATATTATATTACATTTCGATATAATAAAAAAATCAAGACGTAATAATCCATGACAATGACTGTATGTATAAAAGGACAACCCTGATGCTAATAATTTTAGAAGATCTTCTTATGATAAACACACAGTAATCTGAGGAAACCAAAATAAAAAAGAAGGAGAATGAATAAGTGAAATAGATATATTATGCTGTTTACTTCTCTCTAGTAGTAAATTATTGTACCTACCTATTTATTTAACAGTAATTTGCAACCTTCTTACAAAAGACAAACCGTTTAACTTAAGGTCAGTCCACATGATTGTTCTAATCACCACACACGTCATCGTGATCTATGATTTACGCATTTTGTTGCAGCACAATCAACGCAAACAACGTTTATTAAAACCAAATGACAATGGTGTTCAAGATCATGTTTTAATTGTATAGTAAACACGTTTTGTATCTGTTGGCTAGTAATTGCCTCTTCATTAATGGAATTAACAACAAAATCATCGAAATGTTTGTTTAAAATTCCAATTTTTGGGTTAATTTTGAAAATCATTTCCATAAAATATGTATTCTGTTTGACGTTCCGTTACCGTTAGGCAGTTTAGGCTCTGTTGTCTTTCAATGACTTGTAAATATGTTTTAATAAGTAGATGCTGACATTAATCTTGTTAATTTCAACACCTTTGCATTTCTCTTCCACTTGTTGAGTTTCACTAAAATGACACTATTTAGTCACGGCTAATAAATACATAGTTTCACTTCATTTTGTAACTAGAGTCTTGCATGTTTTATTAATGTTTATTGTGTGTGAGGAGGAAGTCTGTCTTGCGTTATTAATTACTAGCTTTTGTTTGTTACTTCGTTCTTGTAGACTTCATTAGTAAGCTGAGAGTTTTTCTTTATTTGAGCTTCCTTGCAAGTGGCTCAACGTCGGGTTCATCCGGTTCTTTACCACCAAATTATTTTGCCAAAAGTTTTATTTAAGTATACAGGTCTGTCTGTGTTTTTTTAATGCTGGCTCTGTCTACAATTTTTTTCTTTTTATGGTTAATGGAATTTCGCATATGCTGTACTAAATAAATAGGGAGATCGTATATGAACTCGCGCGCTCCACACCGCAGTACGCAAGGACTTCATAAACGATTCACCTGTATAAATCAAAATAGATGCACTCTAAACGTTTCGTGATTGATGTACGTAGTGTAGGTATTACGTATAATATGCAGGTTTGCGGTTGTCGGACAGCGGACGCCGCCTGGCCACTCGCCAAAACTCTTTGCTCCCGTTGCATGCATTAGGAGTGTTAATTAATTTTCGGTCAGCAGTTGCAAGGTAATTATTAAATAATGTGTAACTGTTTGCAAATACACCCAATCAGCATCATTGTTACTAGTCGACATCGACATCAAAGATAAAACAAGATATATGTGCTTTAATAAATAAACTGGTAGTAGAGTCTTTGTCGTTGTACGTAACAGACTGAATTGGTAGTGCTTTTGGCAAAGGATTTTGAAATAAAAGCAATAATGGAGACGTGGAAACGAAACGGAAGAAAATGTTAAAGCTTACCTACTTTGGAAAGGAAATATATGCTGGTCTTTCCAAAAACAAAAAACAAATTCTTTTCTTTTGCATAAAAGCGTTCCAGAGCTTTTTTCAGATGTTACCAATTTCGAAAATCGGTCAAGATGTTTTTACGGGTCAAGTTTTAACCTGGATTGTGTTATATTAAACCTAGTGGTAATACCAAATTATTGACAACACTTTTAATTTCGACTGGGATGTATAGACTCTTACTAAGAAGAGAAGAAATTTTATAAGAAATAAAGTTGAGATATAGATAATCAACAAAGGTACATTTCCACCAAAGATCAAAGTGAAACGAATGTTTAAGTAAGACATGATATAGTTGGAACACTTATCTGCGATGCCTAGCATTGTCGTAACCTAAGACCCATTGGACGGCTGGCTTTTCGCCAGGTTACTTTGGTTTAAATTGCTTCCACCCCTCCCTCACATGCTTTTGGGGCATAACGTCATGACTTTTTAGATACCTACTCAAATATGAACTTAACAAAACTGTGCGTAAATTTTTTTGTTTCCACAAACAAAAGTCCATATTTTTGCTTTATTTGGTAAAGCCATGACATTTGCTTAAGGTGACATTAGAATTGCAATAATAATACGCCTAGTAGGTATATACTAGGGGCCAACGTATGCGCTTACGCATTAGCAAGACAGAATAAAAATGATCTTTGATGCCATCTACTAATAAACTACCTGTAATTGTTGACATTGGAACGAAACACTAATAAAATAGATGTTTACATCACGTTTGATTTTCCTCGAAGAGGTGGGTTGATGTATTCTCTCAAAGTTTATGCCTCTTGCGTTATCGTACGTATATAAATCTTATAAAAGAGGAACGACCTTATTTCTGTAAGTCACCAACCTAAACCTGATCGTATTGATAATTTTAGTCAACAACATGTCGATTGTTTTGTTACTAAGCAAACTTTGGAAGCCAAGCGTGCTTGTTAGTTAGACAGATATTTATACGAGTAGGTCACCAGCGTTGTAACCATAAGACACAAGTAAAGTTACCAACAAAATCATAAAGGTATAAATATAAATTAAGTTGGTTATATCAGAGGCTGCATGTAGTGCTCTCCGGGTGTCGTAGCAAGCTTATTTCTGCTGGCCACTTGCCAATAGTCTCCGCTCGAAATTGCTTTTGCCGTAGACCGAACCAATGATACCGTTGCACTGCATATAATACTTGGGCGTGATACGCGCATGGATACCCACATGGAAGGCGTAAATACCAACATATTCAATACGTTTGCCTTGTCCGGATGTAAACGGTTCTACTGTTGGCCGCATTCGACTAATTGTTGTAAACTGTACTGTCCTTTACATGAAATAGGATAGGAGAATGGTTCGCTGAATTTCGATGGTAGACAACGCGTTTGTTCCCTATGTTGTAAAGGTTTCTGGAAAAATATTGTTGTTGTCCATGTCCTTTTCTGAGTGGTAATGAACCAAAACCTGTATGGTTTATTGTTTACCGTGTTACTTAAATGAGACGTAAGATATGTGTATTGATAGATTAGAACTTTTAGATTTAAGATAACGCTAATCTTACATCATGAGTAACCCTTTAAATGTGTATTATGCAACTGTAATAACAACGCTAAAGAAGTTAAAGAAACATCTCGATCTTTCTCTAACTGAACTGTGAAAGTTCGAAACCGTTACGAGGTATCAAAATAATAGTAGTTCCGCATACTTATGTAAAATATTTGCTGTATTTTACAATTTCGTTGTAAGGAGCGCAAGCGCAGTTTGTTCGATACGTAACCTACGATTCGATAGTCGTAATTGTTTTATGGTTATGACGACGTAATTGATTGATTGTAGAGGTAGTATTGGAATATTGATGCATAATAAAGTCTCGAACTGTAGTATAGTTATATGTTTTTGATCGACTGCTTATTATAAAAAAAGGTTGTAAGCAATTATTTATTCTTAAAGGAGGACTGTATTTTGTTTTAAGTGCTCATCGTCCGTAGTTCTTGCTGATTTGTTGAGGCTTCTACTCAGCTGACTCCGATAGAAAAAAAATCTTTCTTTCTTCGTCTTATGTTCCTAGTATTAACTTTGTTTTCCATACCAAGGTTAGCCTTAACTTCATGTGAGATGATATAACTTAAATAAAATACCTGAACGTTTTAAAAACGCTAACATAACAAACAAAACTGATGGTGCGTCCGATCATTACTGACCCGACTTCTAATGACCCATTTGAATCAACTCCTTTTCTTTTTCGTCTCGAATTTAATCAAATTATAGGTTGAAGCGTATTATAATATTTCAATACATCTCGTCCTTTACCGTTTGTGGAATTTTAGCTTTTTATTGTTTGAATCGGTTTCGTCTCGGCGTAATTTAGAGGGTCTAGACGGGTTAAAAAGCTGTTTCCAAAAAAAAAAAATCGAACCCAAATTAATCGCTATCGTTGGAAGCTTGAGTCTTTGTTTTAATTTCTTATGAGGAGGTAAATCAAACCAGATAAATGCTGGCTTGTGTGAAAGACTTTCTGTTTCTTTTAGACCTCCTGAGATTTTGTTCTTAAGAATGAAATCATTATCTTGTAGATACGTGTTTTATGATGAGTGAACGGTGGAAAAGGTTAATTGCAATTATGGTGTGAGTTTATTATAGTTTAGTAGACTAATGTTTGTTGGCTTTTGAACTACCCTTAAAACATAAAGAATAATAAATATATAGTATTTATGTCTTCAACAAATTGTCTTAGCTACACTGTGTTAAAAGATAAAAAATTACAACTAAGTTACAAAATTGACACCTTACTTATGTAAATCGTATATCTCAATATGAAAATAAGTTTGAAAGTCAACTGCAGTGACAATCGTCTGGACTCTTGAAGGTGAACAAAAATGTTGTTAGATTCATGCGAAAATTCTAGTGCTAAGACCTTCAAAGTAAACAAAGTAAATGGTAGCAATACGTACACTCCACAGTGACTTAATGTAATATCGTCCCCTCCCTTTTCAATCTGATAAGTAAAAGAGGGACAAAATTTTCATGGCATTTTCATCTCTCAGCACAGACGTGATGGAACAAATAAATGAATATAATACTAAAAATCTAGAAATTATTCCAGTGTACAGAAAAAGCGACTCAGTTGTGTCTATTACAGAGTACAGAATGTTTTGTTAGAATAAATCTTTTTTGAATTCCAAAGGTAAAAATTACGAGGTGCAGTCCAATAAGAACCTTAATCTGTTAGTCAATAGGAGTCAAGCGAGCCAATGAATTTGTTGATCTAAAGCCTTTTGGTTGTGGGAGTAGGTGTTTTGTCCCTTTCTGTTTTGGTGTGGGGTGAGCGAGAGGGAGCGAGGGGTGATTCTCCACCTCCAGCCGATGCGGGAGGCAAAAGATTAACCCAGTTTTGTTATTTGTCCACTGTCAGTTGAGTACCTATTCACAATGCGGCCGGAGTCTCCTCCACTGGATCCTTGGGCCGTTTAACGTAATTGTAAATGATTAATGTGTCTGTACCTCGGTGTAATAGCAACAAGAGATTGGGAACCGATGCTCTTGTTTTGATTTATGACCTCAACTTTAGTAATCAAAGATGTTCACCGGAATATTTTAAATAGTTTTGGGGAAGATTTTTGTTACGTGCGTTGGCCGGATTTAAAGACAAAAGGATAGAAAGAGACAGCACTTTATGCTTTTGATACGTAATCGTAGATTGATTAAATAAAATAATTATCAAGGTCCTTATGTCATCCACAATCGGGCATTCGCTGCAATTTATCTACAAAGCGATTTTTTTATAAGGTTCTTAGCAATAAAATGGTGATAAGGTAAACAAAATGATAATCAATAATTTGCAGAATTGTTAAAAGGAAAACCTTGAAAATGTTAATGTATTTATAGATATTTTTTATCTTTAATTTATGCAAGAATTACGTAGAAGATTTCTATTTATTTGAACTCTGCCATAGCTACCACAGAAGATGCGCTTGCGCATATGTCAAGAAATCTGCAAGTAAAAAAATATTTTGTGTAATAGGAGGCAAACGATCAGATGGATCACCTGATAGTAAGTGATCAGCACTGCCAGGTGTCCACCTGCTACACCAGAAGAGTTGACGTGCCTTTGAGAAAGGAGTACGCGCGTTTCTTGAAGGTTTGAAGGATATATCAGTTCGTTCGGATGATTTAAATGGCAAACTTAGGCTACTGGAAAGCGACCACTGGTTCACACAAAACGTCTTATGAGTGTGGTACTGAATGCCCAACTGTAAAAGGCCATTAGCGCATTTGCTTGTATGCTGGTGTTGAGGATATCCATGGACGACTCCGATTGCTTAGCAATATCAGGTGATCAACGAAAAAATACCGATTAGGCAACAGGGATAAAAATATACTGCTGACTCCGTCGGTCACATCATTACATTGTTCTAGCTAAAAAAACTGAACGTGATTTCACAAAACAATGAAACACAGTTGAAATCCTCAAGGTGACAGAAAATGAATCTGATTAGCCATACCGTAGCCCTACATAGATTATTAATTCAGTTTAGTTGACATGGATCGATGTATGCTAGCCAGCTAAATAATCTAGTTCTTTTTTCAAGGACATTTCAATATTGATGTTACCCACATTAGTTGTAAGTGACGCAAGCTTTTTCCATTAGGTAAATAATTATTAAATAAGAAGTAGGTAATGTGGTATTAATTACATAGCTTCACATGTATCTTTATACCATTTCCTATTGTAAAGGAAACTTTTGTAAGGTCAGTGCTTTCGGGGAGCACGACTAGGCTTGTGCGATTCTTACCTTATTAAAATTCTTAATATCTACAATCACCACATTTTCAGTGCACAAATATTTTTTTTGCACTCAAAAAACTATTGCTTATCCAGATCTGGTGGTAAGCAATCGACTCTACCTATTTACACCCGGAACACTAGAGGAGTTGCTAGTGCGTAGTTAGCCTTTTGGAGATAAGGGTTTCGGAGGTTTGGCAGAGGGGAAGAAGGAAACAAAAAAAGCCAACGGTAACCTGAATCTCATGGCGAAAGACAACGCTATCGTGTCTTCTCCGGACTCCGGTCGAGCCGACCCATTCGTGCCGAAGCATGGTTCTCCTGCAATTTTCGTCAAATACTTTCATCCACACCCCGGGTATGACGAGAGAGCAAATCAGACTCTTGGTAAATAAAAACCATCCTATTCCTTTTCCTATTCCAAGCCTTGGTCGCGGTGTATTATTACGTATGCATCCGCAACCCTGACTGTTCATAAAGATACCTGGAAGTATAACTGGCGATATTACATCCTAAAACAAAACTTATGGACGTGCACTGTCTAACTACATTGCTGAGGTATTTATAATATGTTTGAGGGAAATAGAAACTAATACCAACAAGATAAAACAAAAGAGTGTTGTTATAACGCATCGTAATTTAGCAAGTCGTAAAGTGTACTCAACAAAACCTGCAAACAGTTAAACTCACGCTCAAAGGATTTTTATGTGGTGGCGTGTGGCGCAACTCGTAAACATAATTATAACGACCACTAAAATTATTTTACTGATTTTGATGACAACAAAAAATGTTGCGAACAATCGTTTAGCAGTAAAACACATTCCACATATATAATTTAACGGCCTTTTTTCAATATAAATATGTCTTTAGTACACGGAAAGAGACCTAGAAAGCTTTTGAGTTGAATGAAGTAGGGTGTCCATTCACAATGGCTTGATTTCGTACCCTTTTGTAAGAAACAAAAGACTGCGCAAGACCGTCGTATCCGACGCATGAGGAAAATCTGACGTCCCAACGTTTCGTAGAAATGTGTGCCGATATCAATTGCTGTGTACTCGTACAAGCACTGTATGTAAATTGGACGGAATACACTCAAAGGGGAGACAAAATTGGGTGTTCTATCGTTTTAAAAACAGAGGGTCGGATTATAAAAGTGTATTTTGTGTTTGATTATTTAGTGCAAATTCATAGCAACATTTTTACTTCAAAACAAATCTTATTCACTGCAACCACCAATTGAGTAGGTAACATTAAATCATGAGTCATCTTCATTAGCTAGATTACTTTCCCCACCGCACGATCCTTGTTCAAGTACTTAATACATACAATTATAGGGACAGACAGAAAAGTATGATACGCACAGTCAACGGTTGCCGAGCGGGGGAGGCTAGCTTTCATACCGTGCTCCCGCGACTTAACCCGTCTGCGATTTTAAAAATCAGAAGGAGAGGGCCGCGACTGAGCTGGGAGGGAGGGCGAGGAGTGTGGGCAGGGGACAAAACCCGAAGAAAACTGTTATTAAAAAACACAAGAGATTAGTTACAAGGCTTCAGTTTTAGAAATTTACAAGTTTTAATAATAATGAGTCAATTTGAATTAATGAATCAGTAGGGTTTCATTTGATGTTTTTGGTTAAAAAGTTTTGAATAGAGTGCTTTATTTTATTTGTCTGTATTTCAGATAATTAAGTATCGGTATACATTAAAGTACTTTTTAAATTTAAATTTTTTGGTTTGTATACAAGCCGACAAGAAAATATATACTCCGATATAAAGCAGATACTCAGCAAATTTTTTAATGAATAATAAATATCTACAAGTTAGCAACAATAGAAGAGAAAATCATCACAAGAAGCTTCGAGTATTTACCGATAAAGATCACAACGGATAAAATACATCAATGATTGGTCAATTAATTTACGTAATCCGTGAAATTTGTAAGCTAAAATCACAGATGAAGTGACCATTCAAATCGGTTGAAACCAAAGCGGCGAAACAAATAGAAGTGCTAATATTCCGCCCGGCCAATACGGCAGGCGTAATTTAATCCTGGCGCGGCGGGGCATCCAGGGAAAATCTATAAATCTACCGCCATTAGAGCGGAGGACTCCCCGGGACTCTTATTTACTTCGGGCACAAATTCAGATGACAATGTTTTAGGGGAAGGCGTTGTAACTGCCCCAGCAACTTAGGGTTAACGCGACGAGACAGCGTAAATCATTTCGCGCGATATGTAAATTATTTTTATTACTCGAATTTGCACTTTGTTGCTTTGGAAAATAATGGGTGTAAATAAGTTGGAGTACCTATTTTAATAACTCTCCATCATTTTTGTTTGCTGCAGCAGTATACTGCATATTAAACCTCGTTCACGGGCGCATTTAGAATATAGTCTGTGGTGAAAAAAATAAGTAAAACACATTTTGTTTGACAGCCTCAAGATACTATTATAAACGTTGGTTACTCACTCTTGAGTTTTATGTTCTGTTCTTAAAAATGTTTCAACTCTACTTGGTGGTAGTGTCAACCCTAAGTCGCCGTACATCCACCCCCGTCAATTACTAACCCTGACCGATCCGAAGCGAGACTTATTGACGAACTGTTCGCTTTAAATCGTTGTCTCTGAATCCAGACTACGACGCTTAGCCACGCCTAATACTTTACTTACTTTATACTAACTTTGATTTTCTGGTTATTTCTCTTTAGCGCCCGATGAGAGAGATTATGAAGCGTGCGTATTAAAATGTATTTGAGTAATAGAATGGTGTTTTTACATCATGGTTTTTAATGGGATAGGTCAGGAAACGAGCTGACATTATTGCCTGATGGTAAGCAATGGGTACAGCTCATGGAAATCCGAATATCAAGTGATTTATTAATGCGTTTCTGGCATTTTGTGAATTGTTAGGGATTTGAGGATTAGAAAGAAGTTGGGCTGTTTATAAGCTCACTCACCCGACGACAACTCAATGGTTGTTTCACGACGGATTTCTATGAGGGAGTATTATTACCCATACTTAAAATATTGAACCATATTAAATTGGCATTTTGTAGTATATATACTTAATCATTTTCTTGATATTAATTAGGAATAAACCTAATCCTATATAATGGCCACAGACAGATCCAATTCCTATGCTTCTACGAAGTTTCAAAATATTACTAGACCTGAACAAAAAATCGGATCTAATGCAAAAAAAAATACACATACAGCCACACAGCTTATGGAAATTTTGGAGCTGAATCTCCTGAAACGTGAACATGGGCGTACCAAGCTATTTTATTTGCTATAGACTACATGAAAACTTACAACTTCAATTCTATACCAACAAATAATATGACCTTTCCTAAGGTGATTGATTCACCAGCTCTAAAATATTTTTCAATGGAAATTTTCTGAAATGTACTGAGATATTCCTTAGAATTAGCTCCCCTGTTTGCGCATAAGAACGATGACAAAAGGCGATTTCTTCAAAATTATGAGTCAAGATATGAGAAGCTTTTTTACAAGTTGTTTATGAGTTATCGCTTCTAAAAAACGCTGAAGGTGTGACCTCTATCTCTCTATCTATAGTACAAGAACAAAAGGTGACAGAAAATTTGTTGAAGTGAATATGGAAATATGGGATGTGAATCTAGTTACTGAAGATTCAAATTGCAAGTAGGACACAGACCATAAAGGTTACGAAAAATCATAATTATTTTCGCCTTTGGATGAAATCCTCCTTACCAAGTTACCAGAATAGCAAGCAACGCCAATAAATCAAAATGTTTAAACATGTATTCTTTGTCTCAATTGGCTTTTATAAGAATGCACAATTGTAAAAATATTTTTTCCATCGATTCATAACTCTAACGCGTATTCAAACATTGAAAACTGCAGTGTAGAAAATCCATCCGTCAGTTTTCTATTTTCGTGTTGTGTGCACAGAATTTGCGCATGCACGTGCATAGATTCACACGTTACAAATTTTGCACGTGGTAAATTATAATCACAAACTCACAAGTATTGGTGTGCTGTATAATCTTAGAGTTGAATACGTTCGTATCATAATGACCAAATGCAGAATGTTGGCAGGTTAGGGTTCGTTAAATATTTTTTCATATTTATTTAGTTCTCGAAACATCTAGAAATAAGCTTTTTTATTGAACATCTTTCAAGGTTTTTCTTGAAAAGATTTCAAAATATTTGTTGATTCTGTAAGAAGCTTTCGTTCAAATGTTACTGCTATAGCCTTCACAGTAGGTCCTAAAATATCATTACGTACATTTACAAAATTTTTGTACCTCAATAAGTAATATTTATGGTCAAACAATTCAGTAAAATCTAGCTCTGTTAGTGCTTTTATTTTATTATTTTTTCGCGCCTCTTCCCGATCGATTCTTACAAGAATATTATGGCAGTTCTCTCCACAGAACAGTCACAATGGCTACAAAGATGCGTGTGTCACACCGAGGGGGAACTCAGAATCATTTCGAAGTAGGAATTTGGAATGATACACCAAAACTCAATCGAAACGATATATTACGCCGATACGCGCGGCGGACGCTAATCCAGTTATGGATGCCAAAGATTATTGGTGCATTGTTGGTTTACGCAGACAGAAGAGATACAGCGTATGTTTCTGCCTATTCTAAATTAGGTAATTAATGAATGTGTAGTATTGATAGTGTTCATAATAATTTGAAATGTATTGATGAAAATTATGATTTAAAATCCGAAAAGTATTTTTACAACATTGACAAAATAACGCTTTTAACCCATACAGAAAGTAAATATACGTGTTCTTCTTTAGCCTCTATTAAATTCTATGTTTCATAAAACATGGACCAAAATACTTTTGTTAAATAAGATATGGTATGGACCTGATTAAATGCCATACATACCTATATTTGGAATAGAATCCCCAATATGTCAAATTGGCTTACCTATAATAGTAACTGGCCAAACCTATCTGTAAGTAACGTAAGTACAACTATGCTAACTTGAGGAATCGCCAAACCAGCGGCCATTATTCATAAATTCAATAGTAGGTTTAGTATAATTCCGTATTTAACTTTCTTTTTGTATCTAAGCCAAAGCTCACGCCACTTCTGTTATTCCCAAATCTTTGGCGTACATTGCTTCTATATTTCATTCAGGCGGAGCAGTATTGGCATTTGAAACCTGTATCGCCCCAGCCACTTCGTATGAAACATGTATTCGCACCAAACACGCTAACTTGTTTAGGATACTAACTCATTTTGTATATTAACCTTATAATAAATTATTTATGTGAAAATGTTGTAGACTGTGTTGGTGGTCGGAACTTAGAAATACTCTGTAGGGGAGATCCGATCATCTGAATATGTTTCCTACGATGAATAGGACTATTTGGTGAAAAGTGGGGGCTACTACGTTGTCTTGTTGATAAAATGGTGGTACTCACAACAGCTTAAGAGTGAAGGACGGGAGCATATTTTGGAAATAGCTAGTAGTGATAGCATGGAGTCTATCAAAAGGCTAGCCCTTAATACATAGAAATCGTGAAATAAGCATGATAGTGGACATCTCATCCACCAGCGTTTGGTCCAATATTTTTATTAGATCCGCTAATAGGTGGAATGCTATGGCAGAGTCAGTGTTTGCCGGAAGGTATTTACTCCATCTTGAAAACACAAAGGTTGGGTGTCTCGAAGATTAATAAGTTGCTTATGAGTTGATGTTTTCGATCTTAGGCTGCAGCATCAGCCCCACCACCTAGCGAAATAATGGCCAAATACAAAAAATATCGCTTCTGTAAAACTTAACGTGCATTCGATTGAAAGCATGATATAATTCTACATAATAAAAGCAAAATGTTAAGTAAAAATGTCTTTTAATTTCATCAGCAATTATATTATTCATCAACTTATGAAATATGGTGTAAACTGTCTTCTATATATATTTATCACGTTCAAGTTTTATTCGGACATATACTACTATATTGCAACTGATACGAGGTTGTTTAATCACCCCTTAATGATAAAATTCGGTAAGGAAATACATGAGTTTGATTCTAACGTGAACTAATTAAGCAAGTTAATGTCTTATCTTTATGAGTATGACAGATCACCTAAATACGTAAATAGGACAAACTATAAAAGCATTCTGATTATTGTTATCAAACAATGTGTTTAGATTACTAGTATTAAGTGCCATTTTTGTTGTAGGGGAATATTCATAAGACAACTCAGAACTTCAAGTTGTAAAAAGAATTTCGAGAACTTCCTTATTTCAGTTTAAAAGTTTTCGTTTGCTTAAGTATCCTAGTTGAACTAATACCCCAAAAAATGCATGACGATATTGAATATTAAATCAAACATTATATGTACATTCCATTTTCGAAAGTTCAAAACTTGTAACAGTAATTTTCTTCTTCACCTTTTTCATTGATTTACTACTGCGAATCTTCGTCGTTGACCAATGTTTAGTGATGAATATAGAGAACACCCATCACTAAATAGACCTTCAATCTTCCATAAAAACTCAATTAAAACGTTCAATTACGAGTACAATCCAGAACGTAGACATAAAAATAAATCGTCAACAGTACGGTTAGTTGACATGATAATGGCGTACCTTCGTTGTATAGCCATCAATATTTCATAGGAGCAATATCGGTGGTTTAAACTGGCCGACTCGTTATTGCACATGTGAACTTTATGGGGAGACACCCTCGGTACATAAATTTGGGAAAGTGCACCCCGTTTATAGGCACTTTGATACAACGTATTGATTTTGCAGATTGTCGGATTAACAGGTTTGATTACATGTTCATTTGTGTGTTGATGTTATTTATAATGTATAATATCTCATTGATCATAATTTGAGGATTTTGTCAATTTAATTGTCATTTATTTTATTCTATTCATGTGTCTCTTTGAGGATTTTATCAATAAGATTGTGTTCTCTACTCTTCTTTATAATTATCTCAATTTTTGTTTTCTTATGGCGATTTCGTCGTAATTATATTCAAAGCTTCCTTTTAACCTACGCGTTTTCAATGATAAAATATTCCTGAGAAAGATAAAAAAATCTGCAATGGGGATAACCTTGAAAAAAGTGCTTCTATGAAACCAGGTTTGCGACGTAATCACCACTTCTTTGAAACCACGTATCTTTATTATCCTAACATTTGGCTAAATATACTACATATATGAATTTAAATCTCAGCGCTATAAGAGTTCTGAATAAAATCAAAGTGACAAGTTATATCAATCTTAATATTACCTTTCTCTAACATCCCGTACACAATAATTAAAACCTGTTCATAACTCCCACAGAAACTGCAACCACAGAACAGTTCAAAACATGCAACACCCCTCACCCCTAATTAGATAATCAAAAACGCAATTCAATCACAAAGTAACTCGTCTCCAAACAGATCAAAGCGCATAACTTCCACTAACGAAGTCACCGCAGCGGTATTAAAATATTAGCACGGATCGCACGGATCGCACGCGTCGCACGTTATTTACTTATTTGACTAATAACTGGTGCTTGTCCCTTCTGCTTTTCTTTATTCTGTTTTGAACTTTAATAAAATAGGTAACTGTTTTGATAGACTATGTTGGCCATTTGATTGGCACTTTCGGTAAATATTTTATCATGGAATACCGGTACAGAAGAGCAACAAATTGAGTTCTTTATTCAAAGCCGGAGAAGGCTGTATGACTGTATTCTAAAGGATCGAGAAGCCAGTCTAGAAGAATTTTATAAAAACCCAAATGACCGTCAAATCATTTTAACCTTCAGTGTTTGGGCGCTGGGGGGCAATGCTGACTCATCTATTTAGCTTATACGTATATACAAATATCAAACAACCCATTCGGCACGCATGCGACGTTGTAGGGCCGTCACAATCATCTCGCGGATCCGTCCCCTTTCAATCTTCACTGCAATAAATAAAAGGGGCAGTAAAAAATGCGCAGAGGACCGCTAGCGTCCCCATGTTCCCCATAATCAACGTCATTGAGGGCATTTATGTGTTGGACTTGCTAAATTTCAACATTCTCATATTAATGTTATGAGTTCCATAAATATTCTTGCGTATAACCACGCGGTTGAATTGAGTTTGGCTCGGGATCATCCTTTCTGGGATGGTGGTCTGGATGTGTGGAAAATTGAGGTTTCCGGGCTTTGTTATATTATTATTTGACTTTAATATGCACATTATTGTGTGATGATATTTATTATAAATTACTAGACAAATCAGGAAGCGTAACAACTCCCCAATATCATTAACAAAGTACTCAATTATTGAAGAGCGTTTATCAATAAATATCTATTGTATTTTCCCTTCCAACCGGAAAAACAAACCGAGTTCAAAATACCCATAAAAATGACACAAAATCGCTGATATAAAGTATAGCTCACATCCATGTACACACACCCCCTATAGAAGACAGATATTATGTAAAAACCTAACGGGAGTCTCTTCAATCAATACACGTTACTAGATGATGTAAAAGCTTTCTTCTCGAGCCACAGCGCAAATTCAAACCCTAAGGCTACAATAAGAAGGTTTAATATCTTATATAAGAAAAAAAATATGATTTTTTCCTGACATTCTGAACAACAAAAAATATCCTGTTGAACAATATTCGCTCTTAATACGAAGTAGAACAACACAAAATGAGTGCGCGACGGACGCGTAAGAGGGTGCCCGTGGAAGAGTTAGTTTTTTTTTTGTGAATATCAAAATATGAGCCCCCTTTTACAATCCCATTGTATCCGATATTGATCCCCATAATAGTTTGAGTCGACTGGTCCACTGTCTTAATAAAAGGGATTGAAATGATGAATGCGTCAGCTCACAGACGATTTATGCTCACATAATTTACGTTTAAACAAACAAATAAACCACTACGAGTGTATTTAAAAGTAAATTAAAAATAAATGATACACTGAATTAATTCTCACCAGTTATTGTATGAATCATAGTATGTACATTAATTTAAATTGAAGTTTCGCACATCAACACTTGCAAAACCGGAATGACGAATGGTGAAACGCATTAAAGTAGAATTAAAAAGATGTGTGGCACTATAAATTAAGATCTTTATAGTAACTTTGACGACGGTACAATAAAATTGTATTTAACGTTTCCATGCTACATTAAAACAGCTTATTCAACAGTAAAATAAACTTGTCAAAATATTAAAAGTACAACGAGCGTTAAATGTTACAAACTCGATAACAGTTACACGGCTCAGCTATGTAGATCAGGGTTTAAATCTAACAAAACCACACTAGTTATATAGATTAACACGATAAAACAATCAGTTAAAACAACAGTTTCATAATTTATGCTTAGCACTCGTTTAGTGCAATATTACTGTACACACAAAACTGAAAGAGATTAGATTCGTATCGTGTGTACATTAATTAGTTGTTAATTAAGTCAACGGCTTACATTAACAGTGAACAAAGAATGGATGTAATAACTCATAGTAATTAACGCAAAAACATCTTTCGTCTGAACTGAGTGTGTGAATTGTAAAATTAATTAAATTAAATAAGTAGATGTTGGGAGAAGTGATTGTAGGGCTTCGAAGTGAGCGGAGATTTGTATTTATATATGTATTTATTTATAACATAACATGAAATTCGATAGTGGAGTGTGACTGCTGAGCATAGCTTTTTTTGTTTGATGTTTTTAGCAGTTGTGTCTAGAATTTTCAGAGTATATTTTTTTAAGGTTTTTAGTCTAGATGTAAACTTTGATTGCTTAGACATCACGGTAAAAGAAAAACCAAGTTTTATAATTTCAAATCGTAAGTTTAAAATAGTCAATCCAGAATCCTAAGCAAGAAGTCACATATTCTCCACATGAGAAGAGGCCTCTGCTGAGTTTTGGGCACTCATAGGCAGATTTTTTTGAGGAGGAAAATGGTTTTTATTTATATCTTCTCTCTCTTCCAAGGTAAGGCAAGTGGGGATGTCAGGCTCATACTGACTAAAAACCACCCGGTTTCTTCTTCTGCTCTAGGCTGAGGTCGAGGAATTAGGAGGTACCTAATTGCGCTTGCCCCGCAACCCCGGCTGAAAGGCTGATGATGGTGGTGATTTTACCCAAAAGAAAAATTACTACCTAAACTATAATTGAATAAGCCAATCGTCTACGCTGACATGGCATTCCATCCCATGACACCTCGGTTGTTATACTAATAATTGCTCAACTTACAAAGCAATATTTAATAAGATCCATCAATAAAATAATTTGTATGAAATTGATAAATAAGTTCCAGTCTAGTTATCAGGAGGTATTGGCACAGGCCATTGAGAAAATATTATAATTGATAAATAGAAGGTAATAATTTGTTGAGTAACTTGAATTTAGAATCACAATTATTTATTATATCGGGACAATGAAAATACCAGAAGACACTAAGAATTGTTCTAGTAGTAGAAACAAATTATCGAATAGCAATAATAAATAATTAATAGCTTCGGCACGAATGGGTCGGCTCGACCGGAGTGATACCACGGCCTCACAGAAAACCTTCGTGAAATAACCACTGCGTTATGTTTCGCCGTGTGAGTGAGGTTACCGGAGGCCCAATCCTTTCCCATCCCCAATCCCTCCTCAATCCCTAAATCTCCAAATCCCTAATCCCGGAAAGGTCGGCAACGCACTCGTAACACCTCCGTTGCGAGTGTCCATGGGCGGCGCTGATTGCTTACCATCAGGTAATCCGTCTGCTCGTTTGCCGACCTATTACATATAAAAAAAAAAAAAAAAATTACCAATTTTTTTAAATAATACCTCATAATATCCGTATCTATAAAAACAAACAAAAAAAATATATACACAAATTTTAAAAAGGAATACTCGCTACTTCCAGAGCCTCATTACATAAAAACAAATACATATTGAATTAACATTAATTTAAGACAAAAATAACTAAGAACCGGTAAAAGTAACCATTATATCATAACAAGCGTTGTAAACTAATTAGCATTATGTCTTTTGTTAATTTTTACACGAACGTACAAAATTTAATTACGCTAAGTTGCCGATAGATGGCGGTCAAAGGCCGAAAATGGAAGGTTTTCACCGAGAATCGAGTAATAGGAACTAAGATAGAAACAATGATAATTGACTATATTAAATAATGAATGTCAAGAAATTGTTTTAAAATAATTAAGATAAAAAAATAATTAAAGAAATTGATTTGTGTGGATTGATGCGAAAATTAAAATTTATGATGCCATTAGCATTAATCATAGATCTATGCACAAGATAATGTTATTACCCTTATAAATATATTTTTAATAATCACACAACCATTTTATAATTGCGGTTGCCCTCTAGATCCTGAAAATATGCGTGTTAAAAAACAATAGATGCTCTTTTATTACCCATAATTATTCATTGTTGACATGCATATTTTAACACTGGATTATCATATTACTATCTACTTAGATTTATTACACCGATTATTTCTAATGTGCTTTATTAAAAATCATAAAAAAAGAGTTTAGTATTTTACACAAGGCTTTTTAAGAGACGATAAAACTACGCATAGTTTATTTCTAAGTTAAAAATAAGTTTCAATGAAAAAAAATCTATTGCATAATAATTTTAATCGCGTGAATTACGAAGTTCGCGATTAGTTGCTAAACGGTGTGCTACGGGGTTGTCGTGAACGCGTAGCCGTAAGCTACGTTGTTACGTAACCGCGTAACGGGCCGGTCAATGACCCCGCAGCGACCTGCGCGCGCGCCTGTCGTCGCCCTACTCGACAGACTCGTTCGGTAGAGTAAGTAGCCGCGTAGATGTATGTGTAGGCATAAATGGTTCAAGTGGCTCTTTAGCTATTATTATTGTCTTTTATTATTTATTTAGCGTAAATAATAATAACATTTAAAATGATTGCATTGTTTAAATTAAAAATCATCATTATTTTTAAAATAAACGTGTGCTCAACTTGTCGTTCCTCAATGAGTAATCCTCAACTACTTGACTGGTTTACCTTCTTGGAACGTACCCTTGACCTCTGCAGCATATTCTGTGGCGGTAGCACTAGGACGTGTTTCGTTCTCGTTAACAGATCAGCCCGTGCACCATGGGACGCCAAACATCGTGACGTTTATGGCTTTTATTGCGCCCATTGTTGGCCGAAAGCGGTGCCTTACGAGTAATTGGCTATTAATTTATTTGTTCTAAGTACCGTGTTAAAATAACTGACATACGGTCCTGCCGGCGTGTCTCACATCCTATACGTAATAAATTATAGGAAGGTAGAAACGTAATGGTTATTTTCCGGATCTAACTACTAAATAAACACGAGTAATTGCATAACTTTGTCGGCTTTTTCTTTTTGTAATTCATCGGTTAAGAAAGGTTTTGTTTCTGATAGACATTCTAACTAGGTTGTGACTTTTTCTTTTACTTTTTTTATGGAATAGGAGCCAAACGAGCAGACGGGTCACCTGATGGTAAGCCATCGGCGTCGCCCGTGGACACCTGGAACACCAGAGAAGTCACAGGTGCGTTGCCGGACTTTTAAGAAGGAGTACGCTCGTTTCTTGAAGGTTTGAACATCGTATCGGTTCGGGATACCGCTGCCGGAAGATCATTCCAAAGTTTTGCTGTGCGGAGCAGAAAAAAAGTTTATTTAAGCCGGTTTCATCATAATAATAGATATAAATCACAGTTAATAAACACAAACTTATAGAAATGAAACCTTCACCGCATTATTGGACTGAAAGCAATAGAAACGTACTTACTACTAAGAACAGAAACATAATAATATCGATGATTCTTCTTACACTGTATGTAAATAATTGCTAGCGGCGATGCTTGAGGTCAGATGTAACAAGTGAAAAGTGCGAGGTTGTTAGGTTGTCACCAGGTTGAGACTATGCCTGGTTGTTTTCCTTCACTTCTTTTTGTTTAAAGTACCTAGAATTTCCAAAATAATTTAACATATTCAATTGTTTACCTCTTGTTATCTACAATGTCGTAGTCAGTCAAAGTACCGTATTAAGTAAAAGAAACAAAAAAATAAAAAATTGTGTAAAATTTTTCTTCTGATTTTTGAGTATATTGGTGGTAGATTTTTTATGAAAAGTTTGTGACTTATAAAGACGGATATGAATAAGAATAAGAAGAGGACCTAATTATAGTGTTTTAAAGTACTTGAAGTCTTAAGTAGCCTAGTCCCTTGACGACCTTCTGTTTATTTTCAAAAGGCTTCTTCTGTTCCGACTTTAGGTGTAATTCCCTGTAAAATTCATACGATAGTTAGTTTTGTTAATAGAAACTTCTTGATCCTTCAATATTGTATCGACGTGTCGATGGTCGTTATCGAGGCACTTTAAATATAACCTATATAAAAATTTGTATAATAAAAAAATCTGTACAAAATTAATCCCATGAAAGAGTTTCTCGTCTTCCTTATACACGATGTTTACCCAATAAAATCGAAGGCAGAAAGAGGACTGATTCCAAAACATTATAACGTTTGTGTAAGAGAAGCGTGATGCCCACGGGTCCACAGCCCATAAATGATAAAGGGAACTCCAATTGATTTCCGCGTTGCGCCCGCGCACTCATCAGATCGAGCTAACCGTAAACTTACTGCTGTGTGCCGTTTGCACACTTAACTGTGGAATTTGATGATTTGACATAAAATGTTTATTAAAAATATTATTTTTAAGGGGATTTTGTATAAACATTATTATATTTTTTATTTTCTAGGTCTTTTTTCTGGGTATAGTGATGATTGTATACATAGCTTTGTTAGATGTTTAGGTAACCTGTTTTTATATATATATTCATTTATTTTTAGTTTTGTAAAGAGGGACTTGATGCAATAGTCGTAAAATATATGAATACCTATTACAATAAAACTTCTGAGTGGTTACTTACCTAAGCGTATCAAAGAATAAAAATAAAATAAAACAAATCGGTATGCAATTGAAAAAAATAAATTAAATCGTAATAAAACACGATTTTACGAGTATCCTGCGCAAAAGGGTGAACTAAAATACCCTTGCAGTGACATTGGTAATTACGTCAACATATATGTACTTAAGCTATTAGCTCACCAAGTTTAATTACCTATTTCAAGTGAATTACGCAGTAAAATATTACACAGAATCTTTTGTTGACCGTGAATATTGTATAACTAATCTTCATACATGGTCAACATTTGAATTTTAAATACTACATTACTTAATATTTTAAATTTAGTTACTGTATTGCTACTTCAAACATTTTTATAATATATGCATTGAATTAAATACTTTATTTGTCTAGTTCTTATAAAGAAGTTCTAGAATGACTGTAATTATTTTAAAAATGTACATCAACAGTGGTTTTTTTTTCTGAACTCAATTTAGTACATATCAGGTTTTAATATGAAATATATTCAGAATGGTTCATACAAAAAGGGCTCTGTTACACAGCTAAATACCTTAACGTCGTTGACTTCAAAACTTTAATAGAAATACGTGACAATCTAACTAAGAAAAGAAAATAGAAGACAAATCATAACCATCCAACAAGTCAACACGAACAACAAAGAACCAATCCATAACAGATCATAGCAAAAATTCGACAAAAATAGAATTTTAACGGTAAAGTAAAAAGCAAAAAAGACCTCCAAACAAATAATTTCCTCAAACTTGGCCTCAAATAAAAATATAAATAAGCAGAACCAACTTATCTAATAATTACAAGGTAAATTACGTACAAAACGAGGTGCTAATTTTATCTGTAGCCAATCTTTATGATCCACATCAAAAGGGGATAGATATAAGAATGGATGACACGCTTTCACCAAATTTTATTAAAGTATTACACTTACTTATGGATTGAGGAACAAAGTGATTTTATTTCTTTACATTATTTTAAATGTTCGGAAGATTTGGGGGCAACAATCTGTTCCTACTTAACGGTAACACATAATTGACGGCGACTGAAAAAACTTAAAGTTCGAGAACTAATGGTTACAATACCGCAGTTACAAAATTTGATTAGCGGAATAGTCACGTCGGAATTCGTCTATGAACGTTAATAGTGAAAACTTTAAGCTACGATCAATATTGGTGGATGTGGCATCATGATGTCGCAACTCGCATGTGCAATGAAAGACTGAACTTTGTGTTTGATAACTCCTGGATGTCATGATTTATTGTTTGTTATTTCATGTGCCTTATTGTTATTATTAACATATCAATTGCAATAACATATTAATTTAGTTATTATATTTTTATCGTCCTTATTTTCCACTGTTGGTTTTCCAAATGTCAAGTTCGGTTTTTAATTCATTGCATTTGGAAAAATAGAATAAATAATAAGGATAGTAGTAAGTTTTCGAATTCAGCCATCTTCTACAGAAGATCACAATGTTGAAAATAAAATCACTTAAAACGCCGTGACAATTTTCTTTGGAACTAACCTTTCAATAAAGTGCACCAACCGATGCCACATCCACAGTTGCCCCTGAGCGTTATACCTCAGAGTTGTTAGTTTCGTCGTCCAGGGGCAAGTAGAACGGTACCGCGGCCGACGACCCGAGATTGTTGGCGATAACTCATCGCCGTGTTTATTCACTATTATCGAATCGTGGACGCGGCCAAGACGATACCATTGTCATTTGTAACTCTTTACATTCGTCATTATTAATGTTGACGAACTCTGTCTATCTTCCTCGTATGTCTACCGTTCAGGATTATTGTTTACCAATACCTAGTCTACTTGTGCCTGAAGAAGTTAAATAAGTTTTAAGTTTAGCGACTTTTCAGAAGGTAGGTTTAAGTCCTCTTGAATAATTTCTGCCTCTATTTCTTCAGATAAACACCAGTAAACCTCGCTTGACTAGTTTGGCACGCGCTATAGCATATGTCTATCACTCTTGCGCATTGTTTCCTATTTACATGAATGAAAGAGACAGAAACATGGCTTGACCACGTGCTTATACCTGTTTACAAAGCTTAAGCTAAGCTAATCTAGGGACGAAGTAAATCTCGTTGCTTCTGCAAAGAATGGAATTTCCATTGTTTTGATTGGTTTAAGAAAACGCCATACCTCTTAGTATGAGGGGGAAAATTGCTAGAAAAATTAAGAGATCCAAAAAGTCATATCGAAATCCCAACTTGGAAGTAAATATAAATAATTTATGAGAAAAAGAAGTGCACTTGTTACAATAAAACAAAAACTAAATTGCATCATATTATTTGGCACATAACATTAAACACACAACAAAAAGTCTGTTGAACTTGCCTCGAATAGGCAGACTTAACAAAATTCAAAAAGTAACTGTTCCCAACTTTGTACTGACGTAAACAGATAGATCAAAATAATACGAACACGAGAATGTCTGTATTGTAACGGTGTGTAGCTTATGGTCATGGAGGTCGCGAGTACTGAGGTTCGAATTTCAAACTCAAACAAAATTTACATTCGAAATATTTCTTAGATCGATCGTTAAGCAAGTGAAGCATCACATTTTATATTAACAATAAAATAAAAACGGGTTTCCAAATTACTAAAGTTTTATATCATTGACATTCTTTGTACTCTGGTAGAGAGTTGGAGAGTTGTATGGGTGACAAAAATGTATCAAAACACCATAAACTTTTTCATTTGAATATTTACCTCATTATCTACTATTTTTAAGTATTATTTCTCAAAATGGAGTACTTATGAGCCTTTCTCTACACTATGAGTTAAGAAGAAGTTTTTTAATTTCTATTTCAATATTCAATACTGTATTAGACAACTAGTCGAGTTCAATATTTTAATTTCATTAAAATATCAAAACCGAAACTTTTCTATGAATTATTGTACAAAATCGCGAATTATTATGTTTTCAAATGTTTGCGTTAAACACCAGCAAATAGCATATCTATTTCTTAACTTACGAACTTTCTTATGATCACATCTCAATATTTTACTTCATAGGAAAGTCTAAATAATTATTTTTTGACTGAGGAAACCAACAACCAACCCAACCCAATTGTACCTGGACATTGAAGCCCAGTCGCGGTAGTCACTGTTCAACTAGAAGCTCAAACAATCGCTGAGTAATCAGTGTTGGTTCTAGTAATTAATTAGCGGGTGATCATTTCGAGTACTTAATGGTTCGCGATTGGGTACGGGTAAATTAGTGGTCATTACTGCATCCCGTCCGTTAGGGCTCTCGTTTTGGAACAATCGGTAGTTGAAGTCTGGTGTGTTATGTCTAATTATCTAATTTGTGTGAAATTGTTCATTGGAAGTTGTGTAGTTGAGCTACTGATTTTTCCTTCTTTTCTGCCTGGTGTTTAAAATGAGACTTGACTGAAGAAGGTTTTAATTTAAAGCACTTTGAACTTATTAGACGCCATGACAATGATGATTTAACACTACCTAGTTGAAATTAAGCCTTTAGGTTTTTTTGGCAGAAAGTTGCATAAGATATAATATGAAAAATATATAAACATGATAATTTGGTACTACATTTCTGTTCAAGGTACCACGGTGTCGCCCTAGAGCAGTAGATGGAACAGGGGGGTTTTTAGTCAGTAAGAGTCTGACCCTTTTTGCCTGTTCTGGACGAGAGAACTCATTTGATGGTTATTTCCTTACAAAAAAGTTAATACTACATTTATACAGACTATTTAGTACAGGTAAAAAATAATGATGATGTCATAATAAAATAAATATTTAAAAAAAAATTATTTTGCCTTAACATAATGTAATAGAATAATCAATCGATTTTTTAATTCTAAAATTTTTATTTTTATTTTATCTAGACATATAATTTAAGCAATAAGTATGCTTATTGACGACAAAATATACCTAATGATGACACCGTCAATCGAAATGTATCTTATATGCTATTTCGCTAAAAGTATTGAATTTAAATTGCAAAAAACAGTATTTCTTAGATGGTTATCAATTGGCGTTGCAGTAGTATTTAGTCTACGATAATTTATCGGAATACTTTCTTCAGATTTTAAAATGAATAATAAGCAAAGGCCCAGAAAGAAATACATAAGGTCCAATGTAAATATAAGTCACTGGATAGGTAGCAATCCAATTTTCTTCTTAAAAGAAAATATATCTACATAGCTGGTAAGCCGTTCCATTGTGCACTTTCAGGCTTCTAGCTTAGAGCTTTGTTCCATTTTATGAACTACTATTTCATTTGCATACTTTTAAAAGGTGTTGATATTATCTAAATATTATTAATCTTGCTTTTTATTTGCAGTCATACAAATAACACCTTTTTATCGCTTAACTATTTGACATAATGATTTGGACAGTGTAAGATATGTGAGGTGAAGAAATAGCAAACAAATATGCAAGTTGATACAAAAAAGGTAAAAAACAAATGAAATGACGACAATTTAAATAGTATTCCATATCCATCAACGAACAACACGCAACGAACAAGAATCAATCAGAAAGTCTTAAAATTCATCTTCGTAAAACACAAAGAGGTGTGACAAATAAATTGTAAACTTTATTGTATACACTTTATTGCAGGTTGGGTGTGATATTGAAATGTTTAAAACTGGTTTGCCTCCCGGGCTAGCCAGCTCGCTGACCCCGAACTCCCTGGGAATACGGAATCGCGATTCAGGATCAGTTGCAAACGCGCCTAGAGCATAGGAAATTAGAAGTGGCGCCGACCGTGCTATTTATTGTTTTGCACGTTCACCGTTGTGGATTATGTGCTATCGGCGGTGTCTTGCACGCGCTAATCTACATGCACTTGCCTATAATAAATAGTTGCTGCAGTTTATGTACGAAGCCTTTGAATAACTTGGTGTTAAAGTTGAATGGCCAAGCTTCTTGCTTGTTGCACGGATTATCCTTGCTGTCTCTATATTTGTGCGGTTGTGTTTTATGTGTGACTCAACATCATGCCTGTTTTTGCTAAAGGTATGGTGTAACTGAAGAAACATCTATAATGCCGTGTACTTGTAATGCCTTGAGTTCAATACAGTAATCTTAATGCTAAGCATCGAACGGATATCACAATAGTTCCAAACCTGTATTCTTGTGGGGAAACATATTCATTCATGTTTTTTTTCCGATCGAACAAATGTTTTACCTTACTAATTATGTAAGTAGTTCAATTGCAAACTAAACGTCATGTGAGTTCATTATAAAGTTGTCCTTGCTACCTCTCAATCAAGGTCAGGTCAAAACAAAAAGGCAGCTATCCACCTAAAGCCTCCACTCACAGATAAAAAATGAATGACAAGAGGACCTTAAGTTTGATGTTATTAAATGGCAATGTGTGTCCTCAAAAAAAGATAAAAAAGTAAATCTGCAAGGTTGGCGACGTGAGTTACTAACCTGCATCTGTAAAAGCGTAAAAAAACTAACCGAAATTGTTTTTCTTTTTCATTGCTCCCTTAGTTCGAGGTTATGATGCGTATCGTTGTTTTAAGTGAGCAATGTAAGTCGTTTATTCATGTCGGTCATTTATGTTACCTGAGCTTTTCTCGTATAAAGCGTCTGCCATATGCCACACAAGAAATTTTAAACGGTGATCGTGTCACCTGCGCGTATTATTTTTATTTTTATGAACCAAATATCTTTGTTAATTAGTTTATAAATTATTATTTGTGTAAATAATAACTTTATATGTTTTGATACGGTGTAGTATTTATTAGTTACATTAACACATTCAAAATATTTTTTTATAGATCACTTAAAACCTTCGTCTTTTAGGGTTGTCCTTAAACTGAGTTTTCGTAGAAGGGGACGGATGATTATTTTTCTTTATTTAAAAATATGACAGATGTAAATATCGTGCTATTCAATAAATATTGAAAATTGACCGCTACGTTAAACCGCCATTTTATACTTAATACCTCAATGCAATAAGATGACATGACATAAGGAAAATCTTGTGACAATATTAGACAAGGGCATATTGTACAACAAAGTTCTAGTAAACAATTATCTAGGACGACCTTACGTCATGTCGCTGTTTACCTAATCTTAACTGATTTTAATAAACCTAGGTAAGTACTCGTTAACGATGCATACAATGTGGAGAGAAAAATATATAAGACCTTCATCAGCCTCGGAATAAATTGACTTTAATTGTGGACGAAACCGACGCTTCGATTTTGGTCTAGAAAGAAAATGGAAAAAAATATATAAAAACCATTTTTAGTATGGCATCCGATTCATGTAAAAATATAACTCACCTAGGAACTAGTGCGCGATCAGTACTGCCCATGGACAATCGCCACATTCAAGTCCTTAGTGCATTGAGTTATTTTAAAAGATAAACTATTGTCACTTTTGATATCGCTATACTCCTAGTGCAGAATTAAATCATTTTAGTCAGTTTTAAGACAACCCTTAATTGTTAACCCTTATTTTTTTTTTAGAAAATCGTCGAATTCTTTGTCTCGCCCTTTGCTAGAGTGTCAGATTCTTACTGACTAAAAATCACGCCGTTCCTGTTTCTGCTTCGGGTCAGCAGGACATTACTGGGCTTGCAACCGCAACCCTGAATAAAAATCAGTCTATTTTTGTGAGACGTGTTGACTTTTCTTGCCCAGCTAAAGCTAGAACAGAACAGATTAAAAACCTCCCGTTCCATCTTCTGAAGAAAACTACGGTATCACAAAGATGAAAAATACAGCAGAATAGTTAGAAACAAAGAAGGAAATTGCTATGTAAAAACATGTAATCAATACTTTCGGTGAACCAACACGTTATAGAATTTGTAGGGGTAGCAATAAAAAATTAACAAAGTGTTATCATATAATTTCAACAGATAAATTCTCACTATAATCCAACACCGCATTACATATGCTAACAAAATTAATTTTGCTAAATTATTGTCAACCCTAACAGAAATGCGAATGTGTGCGTAAAAGCTCTCGTACACACAACAATATTGTGACTGTAGTGTTGCGTTGTGGGTATGTGTGCGTGGGTCGGACAGCAAGCTATGCGTCGGTATTTATCCCACATTAGCATGCATCCGTACCATTGATCCAACCTCTTTGTTCACCCAAACCCTTTATTTGGCGGATAACCCAAAAATGGCAACTACAACATTATCTTGTACTTAACTTGTGTACAGATTGACACATAATTATGACGTGGCTTCATTTTCTCACACTGGTTCTTAAGCGTCAATCACGCGGTGAAATTTCTTGCGTATTGTATAGTGACAGCCGGTCAGCCTACAGAGTTGCCCGATTATATTTCAATCTTGTTCACTTAAAAGCAAATAATTGGTTGACATTCTAAAAGAACGTGGACAAGAAAACACTGTGACAATAGAGTCATATAATTGTCACCTCATTACATTTTGAAACTTTTTCTTACACGTTTTTCTCCAAATCGCAACACAATATCGTAAGCAGATGAATCAATTATGGTGAAATTTTCTCTGTTAAGGTTTGTAGGAAGTGTGACTCGATTAATTCTGTGCGCGCAACCAAACCGCCGCTATACGGGATAAAGGGAAACGGTTTAATAGGCTAGTAAAATATTAAGTAAAATGCAGTCATAACCTGGAATAGGGACGAAATGAAAGCACCTACGGGTAATAAAATGTCGTGTTTGTCGTCTGATGGTGCCGACTTGGCGAGTAACCATAGCTGTGACATAGAAATAATATTGAGATTTAACTATTATTATTTTACATCCATTTTAATGGTTTCAGAACGTCAATGTACTTACCATAAGTGCCAAAAAAAAGGAGTCACAAACACTATCGTTCGAATCAACTTATATTATCGAAATAGTATCGAAACATGGAAATAATATACTTGACCAGGATCTAAAATGAATGTAAAGTTCCATAGAAAATAGCGACCCAAAACCCATTCATTAACATTTGAAAGTTGAAAGCTCAAAATAAGCAAAGGTACAAACGTAACGAAGATTACTAGACACGTTCAGTTTTCTCAGTACATATCATTATTGGTAACCCAACTAAATGAAATATTACTTGATGTAGGAGTGTTTCCAATGTGGTTTCCTCATGATTGTATTTGGTCGAGTTATACAAGCGAGCAACCAAGTGTGGGTTTATGACAATAATGTAACCTATGGCCAGTCGGCACCGTACTATGTATGTTACTTATGTTAGTTAGTTTTCAAAACTATAGAACACTCGAAAATGCGACATACATTTTAAGTAATTTATTTTATATAACTGTAGATAAATCGTTTGCTCTCTTTGTCAACGTTTCTCTTTACTTTTGTGTCCTCGTTTGGAGGACACAAGGAGGAGTCACAAGTGCGGCTGTGTTTTGGAGGTCATGATTTCGATTATTTACCAATAATAGGCTCATCTCCTGTACCGGCGAAAAATAGCGTGATTTCACCTCTATTTACCCCTGGGGTCACAGAAAGGCGTGGTGCTATTTATCCTTTCTTCTATAAAGAGAAATTTCATGACACAAAAGATAGATATGGGTAGCTTTAAGTCCCGGAAAGCCAGCAAGAAACGTAACGATTTTTAGTTGCATATAGCTATGGATTGGGAGGTCGCTGACGTCCAACATTGTAACCCATTTTTTCAGCCCCTAACGGCAGTATATATGTCGTGTAAAAATATGCTGCGATATGTATGAAGTGCGACTACACTTTTAAATCGGTCGCTTGCGTTTTTATTCTACGAATAAAGTCACAATGAGCTTATGTTTTCTCGGTAGGACCCGTAAGGCTCCGGCCTCATGTTGATTTGGAAACCTAATCTTTCTCTATCACTTCCTTTATTATAAGAACATTGGTAGGTACACGAAGTTTTATTTGCCAATATATTTGAGACTAGTACTTACCAGTCTCAATCGCCTATCAATAAACTGGAAATTTATACGACGAACAGTTATCTCCAAAATTATTTCCTTAGGCACTTCTCAAGCTAATAAGAGAAATTACAAACCAAGGGCCGAAATAATTGAAGCACTTAGTGATTTCAAATTAAGTAAACCAGCCAACTATCGGATTAATAAACGTATTTTGCTACTACAGAAGGCGAGCCACTTAATTAGCCCAGTTTAGAAGGTACGCTTTAATATCACACATTTTGATTTACTCGACTATTTTATGTTAACTTCTAGATATTTTAATGCCATACCGCAACGTGTGACATTTTATAAAACACATAATAGATGTCAGTTAGCACATTTGCATATTCACGTAATTGTGACTGGCAAAACAAAAAACTGTTTGAGTAAAGTAGGTGTTTGTTGTATGCATTTTATTCAGTTTGAAACAGATTGAACCCTCGATTGACGTTGTAGCTATAACAGTAATGTTCTATCACACACCCACACGCATAAAGGCAACGTATCTAAAGCATCGCAAATTTTCCTTTATCCTACAAAACGAAGCGCGTACCGATTAAATGAGGTGCTCGCGTTTCTCCAGATAGCCAAGCGTGCTCCTGTCTCGCTTACACACAAGAAGACACTTTAATCCGTCTCTTTCCTACCAGCTTGCGCAGCCTCATCTCGACGGCACCTCGCCGTCGCCTTCAAGTCACATATTTTATTTGTGGAGCCTTCCTGCATCCAGAGGGGACTAAAGCGTCCCATGCACAAAGCGATCCGCACTACTGTTCAAAAACGAACCTTCAGTGCGGTGGATTTAAATAATGAAATGGGGTTCAGAAATCAGTCGGCTGGTGAATGGTGGGTTTGCGTTTGTCGTGTCGGAGACCTGCCAATAATATTCACCCACACATTCACCAGGATGCAATAATCGTAGCCGATTTTATGCTTATAGGTGTGGGACACACGCGAATAGGTGACGATACGACGAAGGCTGTAAATTGTGATGCAATGAAACCCTGGAATGTTGTCACGTCTCAAATACATTCAAATGCATATTGCTAAAGATTTTATTGTTATTACAATGTGAAAATGACATTTATTAATGTTGGAAACTAAATGCTAGTATAATATATGCACTCAGGACTTTGTTCATATCGGTGGCAGTAAATCTTTTAGCGTTTGAGCATTCCAGATCTTAACTTTGTATAGTTGAAACGTGTTTTCTTCTGAACAGATCAAACAATGCATCATCACCTAATCGATATTTGATGATCATAACCCCATTGCTTATTACATTGGAGATGTACGTAGTCTTCTGTAGCTATTTAGGAATAGCCTAAAACCACAGAAGATCAGAGACCAGAAAGAATAAAATAAATTTATTTCAATAAAAGAACAAACTTTTATAAGGTGACCCAAAAAGAAGTGGAACTAAAAACTTCTGGGTCATTTTTATGAACTAATTCATAGTGTAGTCATAGCGTAGCATTAACGGCCATGACTATTAGACGTGTATTAAAAAAAATCAGCTCAATCGGGAGAAGATAAAGAACCAAATAAGAGTTTGTAATAAAATAAAACTTCCTTAGTGACACTCACTCATAACTGGAAGCTATTAGACCAACAAGAAAAGTAAATACCTACCTGCATAAAAGTCACAAAACCAGACCATAAAACTAAACACGTTATTAAAACAATTTAAAACTCCAATAAAATCATTTCGATCTTATTAAACACACATTATATCGTTGAACATACATATATTTAAAAACGTTTAAAAATAAATTGTAAAATAAAAAGAATTATGCTACAGAAGTTTATAACAAAGACTATACTGGGTATATGACCCGGAGACGAGACAGGCTGAATCATGTCGCTAAAAAAAACCATAAAAAAGTCAGCTTCAACAATGTAGAGGAGTAATTTAGTTAGTACCATTAAGTTATTAGTTATATACGAAACATAACAAGTTAATATTACTGTAGATATATCAAATTCTAATCGTATTACTATTACAAATTATGATGGGGGCGGATTGGTTTTTGTTTAAGACGTCATTGGCGTCAGCGTCGCGTACACACGAAACTAAGTATATGGGGACCAAATAAGTTACATCTCGTTTTTACCATTATCATCTAGAAATATTTTGTTTTGAACTTGGAAACGAGTGATTCTCTTTGTCGAAGAAGAAGGCTTAGAAATGAGTATTTTCTCTAACATAGATATTGTATTCCTTAGCTAATTAAAAATTACGACCAATAATAAAGTAAACCAGATTAAAATAAATAATTACCGTTGCCAAACATATCATGTGTAATATCGAAAAGCTAATTACAAAATGGAAATTAATATCCAAAGCGAAAATAACCACAGTTTAATTCACAATAATAGCAATTCAATGTGCGAGAATTTATTATTAAAATAATGAAGAGGACTACATCAATGTGTGATGCATATTTTAAAATTCTACCTGCGGATGTAATTCATTGAAATGGGTGACGTCACCATATAGTCATGTTCAAAAAATACCAACATAATAAGAAATTAAGCGGTACAAAGTTGAAAAAAAAAGACATAAACTGTACCTTCCATAAGTCGAACCATGATTGTCGCGAACGATTTTACGAGCGAACCACGATGAGTTACCGCAACCATTGGATCATTTGCGGAACTTGCAAAGCTCTGTATTCATTAATTTACGTGATGGTTCCGAAGAAACCCTTTAAACGCATATCTCTGACGTGAGTATTGCTGAGAAAGTACTCAAAATGCAAAATCAATTGTTCCGTCTGAAAAATTCCCGCGTAACATATTTTTAAGCTTGATACACAATTTTTCATCTTATCCACTCGACTTAAAGGTTAGTTAAAATAAAAGCGAATACGCAAATCAAAGTTGCTCATTTGTTTCGTGTTCATAATATTGGTCCTTCAAGCGTCTTATTTTATTTTCAGTATGCAAAGCATTTTATGGTTCAACTGTGTGAGGGTTGCGTGTCTCAGTTCGTTATGTATTTGGGATCATTCTTTGAATGCCACATTACGAAATCGGCATTTTACCTTTATCGATTTACATAAATACTTACTTAATTAGGACGTAAAACTCACTATTGTATAGATCCCGCCCGAACTAAGTGAAGTATATTTAAGGTTAAAATATTTGGATAAGTACTTACTAAAAAGGGAACGAAGTAGAAAATATGTTACAAAGTAATTTGGACGCGACTTCTCGTTATGTCTCGCTCTATTTGGCAAATTGCGACAAAAAATTATATTACTCAGGTAGGTACAGTTGGTCTTATTAAAAATGTGGGCAGCCTCGAAGTAAAATGACGGTAAAGCTACCAAGATGAGCAGGAAGCCAGCTATATTAGTACCGAGGTACGTAGCAAGACAAAGAGCACTGGCAAGCGCAGTTCACGCATATTTAAATAAATAAACCCAGATAGAACGTTGTGGGGCGTACGCGCAGTTACGCAAGGAGCAGAATCATTGTTATATGCTTTGGATATGGCAATTATGTTGGATATTCAGGTAAACATAACATTTTCGCAGATAAAAGTCAAAATGAACTAAGACGACACCATCTTAATTCCTATAATACTACTGATATTGTTTGAAGTGTATACAGACACTTTTCTCCGGTTGCAAGCTAAAACCAGCAGCTTCATTACGTTAAAAAATTTGTGGTTACAAAAATCAATAACACGTTGACTGACAGTGTCTAGTATCATTTACCTTGCATTTGTCGAGACACCTCCATTTAGCATCATATCTCAGCGACGTGTCCGCGAATATCAGCTCCGACCATGAGAATCCAATATTCGTTAAGAATTGTGACTGTGACAACTGTTTATTTGTTGTACATGTATTTCTGTTAATTCGTTGTGAATAAACTATCCAGTATTAATTTGCAAATTAGTAACACCTTTATTTCTGTAGCACTAAGAGCATTTTTTGCGCTATAAGGGTCACAAGTGTAGAGGGCCTTATTGTTATGCCAGCTACTTTATTGCTAATTTATCCGGTTAGCTGTGGATTTTTCCAGATGGAATTGAGATTTCTTGATGAGTAAGTAAACTTCAATTCTGGTTGTTTAAAAAGGTATGGACTTAAACTTATTATTTTAATTCTATTATCACTTACAGTTCGATATAAAAATCAGAACTTCACTTCTAATTTGCGGCGTATGTGAGGTTATATGCATCAAGATATGTGAACCAATTTCTCGATGGTTTTCCTTTCTAAATGATTAGCAATTAAAGTAATGGGTAAAATGAGATATTTTTCCGACTCCAACAAATTCGGAAACGTAGCCAGAAAGTTACTTCGACAAGTCAAAAACGTTTTGCAAACAAAAATTGCCAAAAGCAATATTTCTTCAACTTCACATGATCCGAGTTAATCGCGAGATTTTGTTTTATCTTAGTATAAAACAACTTTTTTAATATCCACGTTATGACCCGCTAGGTTAAGTAAAAAATATTACGGTAGTCGACACGCTTGAAAGAGTTGGAGCGTCGACAGAGATTACGATCACCTTTCATAAACTGTTAATACAAATGTTGGTACGACTGTACTTTGAATTGTACAAGGATTAGATAAAGATACATTTAAAATTAATAATTCTTTGTGTTTTGACCTTAATAAGTAGTTTTGCTTAAAACCTTTTATTAGTGGGTAAAGAGAAAGATGCACAACTGCTTTTATAAGATACTAATGTCGAGAAACATCAGCTTTTGTTTAGTATATCTGGTCGAATGATTTGAGTACTCCAATCATTAAACTTCTTTTGAATGATTTCTACTACTAAACTAAAAGAACTAGAAGACTTGGCTGTACCCCGCCGACCTGCAGATTCATTATATATAGTTTAAAAAAAATGTTTAATATTTATCGTCCCCAAAGCAGATTAGGTACCGTCACATTTTGGCGCGCTTACTTCATCATCAAAACATTACCTGCATTAAAATTCAAAATGGAGGTAAGAGATATCCTAAACTTAAAACAACAATCGATCACCGGTTACGAGTCACAATTTTCGGTTTAATAAGCCCAAACCTTTTAATACCTCCTTCTTTTGAATCCTTCATGATACAATAATGCTATTCAAGGTCATGTCAGCGACCGTTTTCGAAACGAAAATGTTATGGTCCGAAAAACTTGAAGATTTCCAAAGTTGAGATTTTTTATAAGAACATCTAAAATTGTTATTTACTCACTTTACATAAAATATTATAAAAGGCATTGTAATTTTAATAAAATATTGTTTACTGCTTCAAACACTTAATGCTCATCGAGGCTGTATAAATTAACGTTACGATACTCTTGCGCACGTCCTTTTCAGGAATCGGAAAATAAAAATGTTTATTCTTGAGTGATTTGTAATACTAATGAATTGTTAGGCTTATAGTTTCTTCGTTAGGTAACAATATCATCCTTGACATACATCAATCACATCATGATTTTTATTTTGCTACACTTGTAATTGGCGAAAACTATGTTTTTGAATTGTCTTGTCTAATTTGCTGTAAGTACTTTAACTCCTATCTTAGGTTACGGTAATTAGTATGTGGTCTTGTTATAAATTCAGTTATGAAATGTATAAAAGACAATGACACCACCACTTAATCCTTCAATTGCCAAACTTGGTACATATTATATGACCAGAATTGTACTAAATCGAAATAAATATTTCCCATCTTATATACAGTTCCTATTACACTCACGAATACAAGTCCAGACACATTTAGTGTTGAATGCTAAGCACTAGATGACGTTACTTCTAATAATTCAAGCGACTCTCGCCGTCTGTCACAGAAAAACTCATTTATGTATGAGGTCAAACACAGACATCCAGATAGAATTGCGTAGTAAATAATCCTATAAAATAGTCAACATACAGAATAGATGATATTACGAAATGTCATACGGCATCTGTGCTTGCGACCCGCTTATGTGCAAGCGTACGTAAGTATTCAATTTAAGGTAATGAGGTCTACACGTTCACACACGGTTCGTATTAAATGTAGGTCTTAGACAACCTGTCTAATTAATATTATGAGATACAGGTATATTTGTTTGGTGAAGGCTTCTATGACCAGTTTCTTGGGATTTAGAAGCTACGTTGTAAATCCTGTAGCCTCCTTTGGCAGTTGGTGGAAATTTATATTAAAATCTATCAGTTGAATCCTCTTTAGCAAAATCTCGATAGCGTTTCCTCGAAAGTGCTGCCCTCTACTTTGAACTGCTATAACTTTCGTGTTATATATACAGTATAAAATTACCTACTTAAACTCAATTATTCTGGTTTCTAGAATGTGCATTAAAACATTCAATAACCTTGCCACCAAAGATCACAATGAATTGTGACTCTACTCGTATGCATGTTCTTTTACTTACTAATTTGATTTATAATCAGAAGTAAATAATTAGGAATACTGAATACCATAAAAGGTCATCCAACCTTTATAATAATTTTTGCTCATAACATATAAAGTAGTTCATTAAAACTAGTTTCCATCTACCTATCACAGCTTGCCAAATAAATAGTCCATTGATTACCACAACTAATTTAATGATAACTGGTATTCGATAGCTTGGCAAATACCGTACAAATACCACCAAAGTGTTTGTAATTAATGCGACAGAACATATATTTTAGTAGCATTTAGATATCAGACTAACCATTTGCATAGCTCTTAGATTTTAGTAATTAGGACTGCACAGCCTGAGAAATTCATTTGCAAGAAATATTTGTTTTGCTAATTTCGAGGTATTTATTTCAGGTTGATCGAGTTCTACAAATCTTAATGCCCTTTCAAAACATTTTTCATTTACAAGTATTTTTTTCTCTATACTATATTAAAAAAACATCTGGCACAAATTCCTACAGAAGAAAGAACTAGGTGAACCACATCAACAAACATAAGTCACACGAACAGACGCAAGGTTCCACAACTTCGAAACTACCTAAACAGTTTAAAAATAGCTGAAGGCACGAACAGGTGGGTGAAAGAGGTTGGCAGCCAAATAAAGTGTGTTGTGTAGTGCATCGCAGTGACCAGTGTCACACCAAGGCTGCCGTTTATGGCAACAACTGAGAATCATTTTTCCTCCTTCCTACCCGAAGCACAGCGGAACAACCTTGCTCATCGCTCAGAGGTCGCCACCCAAATAAACGTAAGCACTTTTTGTCGCTCTTTGTCATGTCATGAAAAATAAAATATATAGGTAATTATACTCGGAAAACATTGATTCTGCTAGCTCTGACGCTCACCGCCGAGTACCTAATTGTTGCGTATTAGTTTGTTTTTTGTAAACTTCGCATATTTAATATTTTTTATTACCACGTCACAAGATTATTTGTTTGTTAATGACACTTTTTTTCTGTATTTAATACTGAGGACATCATAAATTAATCAAAACTACTTCTTTTAAACTCTTCACCTTGACGTCATTCAGTCGTAGACTCAATTATTTACTGTCAATTATTTTCTTCAAGCCACCCGTATTAGTTACTACCGGAATACTCCCACACTATTTCGATCGCAGCATTTATACGAAGATACGTATAATTTAAACGCTGCATTTGAATACAGATCTGGAGTATGATACAGACAACATATTATTGAGAACATGCCCCTAATTAAAATAACTTTTCTTCATAAATCTGCGGCTTTCGCGTATGTGTCTGTTTTTTCTGTATCACACTCAACCAATGTACATTTCTTAGTAGTTAACCTATTTAGTTTTGATGTATTCTTTACAGAATGTTGAAATTGACGATTATAACTAAATTATTTAACTTTATTAGACGATTTTACCATTGTAACAATGGGTGTCTAAGAAACTCACGATTGCAATCAAGAAGCTTTGAATTTGGCATAAACTAATCTTAATTTAGGGCACAATACAATTTAAACATTTGAGTTCAATAGGTTACGAATTAAGCCTAAGCAGTAGTAAACTCAACTGATTGATTGAAAGTTTGCAATGCCGTTCAGAATGTCAACATTTGCATACAGACACACAATTTGATTATACAAATAAACAGTTTTCATTGCATGTTTAGTTGGTGAAATCAGCGTTTACGTCCTATACAGACGAGGACACATTACACACTTTCTTATTTTCCCGACTTCACAAGGTAATCTAGTAATAGGCAATCTCAGGGACTCTCTCCTCGCTTAAACGCATGGTGAAAGTGTATTGCATAAGCGCCCTGCCGTGTATACCGCAAATCACAGAATTGACGGATAGTGTTGCTAGATTAAGCGTATTTCCATTCGTATTGAGAGTTTTTAAGTGATTTTAGCTGGTCATCTTATGATCTTGATTTTTTATGTTGTTAGTTGGGATATACCCATTGTTGGCATGGACTTTAAAGAACTTTGAACTGTGAGTTTTGGTAAATGCACCAATGCTTGCAATTTTTTCTAGTTGTAAATGATTTCTCTGTTTGGCGAAAGAACTCAGATTTTATAATGAAATTTAATTTACCTGAAATTGATCTATTGTAGATATGGGTACTTTTAACTAAAAGTCTGGCAACTTCACACTTGCCCTGCAAAGGTCCATGATTGAAGTTGCCTGGAAATTAACACCACACAGCAGCGATGTGAGGAAATATTCAAAGTAATCGCTATAAAGATGGCTGCCCTCAGAAATTGTGTGTTAGGCAATAACAGATCCAAGATGGGGGAATAAATGGCAAGCAACGTAATATGTTCCGTAGTCTCAAATACCCTTCGTTCAAAGTTACCGTGAAGTATCACATCTTCCTCGAAATATATTCTTTCTCAAAAATCTCCTTCATAATAAACTTTATAATTACATTATACATTTTTCGAGAAACAGCGAATTTATCAGAGGTTCGTTTATCTTTAACAATTTCTAGTAGGTGTCTCAGTTGCTTCGCGAAAATTTTACCCAGAAATCCAATGAAGGAAAGATTTCCTAGAGACATTTCTCATTATTCGGAATTATTAGCTATTCCAATTAAAAAATGTATGAACATTGTACTGTAATGTATGAACGGTGTACATATTTCATTGTCAAGATTTTTTTTTTTGGTATACATAGGTCGGCAACGAGCTGGCCTTTTAGGGATAAGGGTTTTGGATATTTAAGAATTGGGGGGATGGAGAGGGATCGGGCCTCCAGTGACCTCACTCACACTACGAGCCGACCCATTCGTTCCGAAGCTCGGATCTCCCACACTTAAATTTGAAATTATATAAATTATACCAACAGATATAAATATATTTTTATACTAATTAGCCTTACCTTACCTATAGCAAAACTACAGCTTCTAAAAATAATCTTTATTAAATAAGACACCATGATGTCTTCTAAAATTTATTGGAGCACGATTAGAAGTGAAACATTGTGGGTGTCACTTGCTTATCAAGGCACGGAAGTAAAGGGTATTTTCGAGTTAATTAGCAGAATAAACATAAAACGTGATATTTTACAAACATAATGGCAAGTGTACATTTTGACGAAATATAATAAGCACTTCGTGCACATTTAGCAAAACCAAATTTTGTATTTGGCTATCGTGACGAATAAAAGATCTCTCATCATGCGCAATATGAAGGTCACAGTAACGCTCTGGATGTCACTCGTAACCCGGACCTGGAAGAGATTCTAAGTGGAAATTTTTCATTATTGGATGTATTGTAATTGATAATCATGATGGGAAACAATTTGACTTATAAATAGAACCTTTTTTATATGTGATAGGTTGCCAAACGAGAAAACGGATTACCTGATATGAAGCAATTAGCGTCGCCGTCAACGGAAGAGTTACGAGTACGTTGTCGACTTTTTCGGATTTCGGATTTCAGACTCGGATTGGGGGGAGGGAGAGGATTGGGCCTCCGGTAACCTCACTCACACGGCGAAACACAAAGCCTTATCATTAATTTAGCTTTTTATAACACATCAAAAAGCTACAACAGAAAGACAACCCACACCTCAACGTAATCATTACATGAACTCGAGATTTTTAACTTCGTAACGAATACAGGTTTCGGTAACATTTTGCGTTGCAACATCCTTCGGAGCGTGACAATAGTTAGCCGACCGAAATGACTGTTAAAGGAAGCGGAGTATTATTAACAAACACGTATGCATGACTCAATGGGACGGACATGTCGGGACGAGTGGTTCTTGGAACCCTTTTGTTACTGCATATCATTCTCATTGCCCAATAAGACAAATTCGGTGGTTTTATACTTGCCTGTGCATCTGTTTAAAGCTGGTTCGGAATGTTCCGCTGCTCAATTTGTTTGAGAATTTGCGAGTCGATAGATGGCTCTGTATGTGCGAAAATTGAGTTACATTATTTTTGGGCATAAATTTTCTTGAATGTGCTCCATCAAGCTTGAGACAATAATTGAAATTTAAGTTATTCTTGCATTTAATTTCATCAGCTTATCTCTATTTATTTATAAAATATGTACTTTTATATATGTTCTTTAAACTTATTTAAATTCACAAAACGTATTAAGATTGAGAAAGTTGATAAGAAGAATATTCTCAAGTTATAAATGTAATTGACGTTGAAATATAATGTTGTTATTATTATAACCACTACCTATGTCCTTCATCTTAAAATATTATGTCGGTTACCATTCAGATTATGTGCAACAAAAGATTAATATGGATTTTCATTAATAATAACGTGATGGGAACCAAAAGGATTCAGGGTACATACTAATCTCTGGGGTCAGTCTACAAGCCAAGGTATAACGCAATAAACATAGCTTACTCATTTTACCACTTTTAACAATTTTTACTTTGCAAACTACTTACTTAAATCTACACTACACATTCAATATAATTTGCCACATTTTCATCCTTGCACTTACAACAAAACGTGCTAATACTCGAAGTTTATAAAAACTCACGTACATATAAAGGTGGGCGCGTCAGTGGCGGTTGCGTCCCGTAAAGCAGGTAATGACACAAAATGGTGCACGTGACCATCACATAACTCACACAAGAATCATAACAAAGGCACTGCATCCTCTGATGATAGATAGCTCATCGTTATTTCGTGGGATAGCTTTAATCCTATGTGACGGTTGTTTAGTTTGAAGAGATATGGTTAGTAGACAACTAGCCTTCATTATACAACGATTTGACCACAAAGAAGTGATAATTTTGTCAACTTTAATTCAGAACTCCCACACAAACTTTATCCAAATCCAGAAAATGAAGTTTGTATCTATAAATGGGAAAGAGCGAATATAAGAGAATTAACATCAGCATAATAATATCAAGAAATACCACATATTTAAAGACCCACCTCAACGAGCAAGAAATTTTACCTAAACAAGCCATATGAGTTCAAAGACAGTAAAATCTAAAAATAACCAACAGCACTGAATACGGTTATATACCTACATAAACATTTCTTATTTAGTATTTAATAAGAATATTGCGTTTGTTTTAAATTTGTATTCTCCTCTTTGGTGCCTCTCATTCCGGGTGACAACAAGGTCTCCTAGATTTATGCGAATTAGTTTGCTAGACACCGTCCTGATTGCTATCTGCTCATATATGTCGATGATCGCCCGATGGCTATTAATTAAGCACCACATGTTAACTAGATGTAGACATACGATGCGTTGATATATATGAACATTAAAGTGTACCGCTCCAATTTAAATGTAACTGTTTAGTCTGTTTACTGCTAAGATCTTGATCCTTATTTTGATTTCCTGAGGTAAATCAAACTATTCGTTACCTAACCTTCGTTGAGAAAAGGTACAAGTTGTATTGGTCGTGTTTCCGATCATGAATTTACTAGCGCTGCATAGCAAAAATCGGTTTTTGAACTTAACAATAGTATGATATGAAGAGTTTGTAAAATTACTTAGCTAGTTCATCAAGAAAGAGTTAGGATAACAGTTTCCTTGACCTCAGTAACAACTCCTCAGTGTGATTACGTCACTCCTCGACTCAATTTGCCAAATATGTCAGTAAATGTAAACTGTATACCAAGAGCCGATTTTTTTTAAAGTTCCTAAGAATTTTAAACGTCGAAATGTCAATAATATCCTGATATTCTGACCATCTAAAAGCAGTTCCCTTAAAGAAGTACCAGAGTCGAGTGCTATAATAATGTTAAATAGTTAATTATGTGGTTTTAAACAGCTTACCAATTAAAAAGCAAGCGCTTAGTCACTTAGCATTGGCACAAACGATGCTCACTACAAACAGAACCTTTTTTGGCTCGTTCTACTTGAACAAGTTATTTTGATAAATCCACATAATTAAAAAGAAATAATATATTTTTATTCTCTCTTGATTTTATGTTCCGTTCTTGTTAGGGTAAGGTACTATTATTGGTTGATTTGTTTTTAAATTATGTGATGATGTATTATATTATGATGGTAATCTCTTACTTACGAGTATTTGGGACTCATAATATGGCACAGATAAACAGCTAAACTATGTTCTATTGGCAATATGGATTAAATCCGTAATGTTATATTTACTACATAACATAATTATGGCACCGTATTGAACAAAGATGTCAAAACAGAATTATTCACTCGGTACATATTTGTAACTGGTTTTTGCGCAATAGCCACGCTTCGCTGAATGATTAGATGCGCCGAACGACCTTTAGAGCGCTGCGTTGCCTAACTATGACGTCACATAGGCTCAGGTAATCGATCATATTTACAATGGATTCCAGCAAATGTCTCTCTCCTTTTATCTGGACAAATGTATTGATGTGTTGCTGGACGGGTAATGGATTCGTTTTGGTTTATTTTGTGTCTGTCTGCTGAGTCGTCTTGTGATGTGATTGGCTTGTTTGCAAAAAGAACTGCATCATGAAGACATCAGTTAAAAAGAAACATAAATATTAAAACTTGAGTAGATTGTATGCTTTTTTTGATAATGTGTTTTGGTGATTTTGAGGCTTTCTGTTGGGAAAGGTGGAAAGGAGGGATCGGGAATCTGGTACCCTTTCACACAGTGAAATACAACTCTGTGGTTGGTTTTCACGTCGATTTTCTATGATCACTAGCTGAGCCAAATAATACACATACACTCTCACACTTATGTAGAGTAGAAGAGAATGATGCAGATCAGGCATGTATCTGTATCCTACATCCGCGTTTAATACAACAACAAGCAAGTATTAGAAAAAAGAAAAAAAAATATCTGTCTATCCGTAAGAACTAGATGAAATTGTATCACATAACTTATTTTTATCAAGCAAGCATAATCTATCAATTATAAAAACAGGGAAGAAAACAAAATCAGGGAAGAAATTAAGACAAAAATGTTCACACCTTATAAAAGTCGTCGTTACATTTGTATTTGCTGCTTTATACTTGCGATTTTAATACATGCGAAATTAAGTGTTGAAGTTATTAATGATGTAAATACACTGAAAGGAAATATTATGTACACGAGATTTCTCAATTGGACTCTTTGATGATCACTAATGCAATCAAATAGGTATAATAATGAAGTTGAAACCACTCAATATTTACTTCTCAAACGTGAAGAAAAAACGTGCATATGGGCAATTGTTAAAAAATAAAACTGCAAGCTAGTAAAGCAGAAAACATGATTCGGTTTTAACAATCGTCAAGTCATTGTTGCAATTGAACTTGCAGTATTATCTGGCCAAGGCCATCTCGGTCTCGTCAAGTAGTTCCTACAATACCATTCGAGTCTTATCCATATTGTTAAGAATACCAATAAAAAAGTAAAACACAATTAGCTGGACTGTCAAACGTGGGAGGAGCAGTCGGACTTGGGTCTTAATATGACCGCAATTACGCACATTAAAAGATCCAATACCGACTCGTGTGGGCACCAAGGTCCCGGACCATATTGGGCAAAATTGTCTCACTCGCATATCACTACATAACCCCTTTGTGAAACCGGCCAATAAATCTGTTGACATTGTTTTAACATGTGTTGGACGACGATTTATTTTTGTACTTGCTTTATTTATGGTAATTTATAAATAGCCGCTACTTGATATAGTAAAATTAACCTGTTTTTGATGGACCTGAATTCAGATTGGACCTAAAATGATACCTTGTGGAAGCCTTCTATTGCAAAAAGTGATCATTTTGGATAATTAATGAAATAGGTATATGTTTCCTATTGCCATTTTAGTGGATCTGGTATGAAGTAATTGCATTTGTTCTTACCTATAATTTCTTTAAAAATGTGTTAAACAAATGATTCTATTTTTTTAATTATAATAACTGAGTATTTAAATGCCAGAAAACTATTCTTAACTCTAAACAAGAAGTGTTAAAGGTAAACACCATATTATTATGATCTTTACAGATAAAGGAGACACGTGTAAGCGACTTATCCACAACAACGATGTAATTAGATGTTGGTTGTTATAATTAAGATGATTTTAATCGTTTCCATTAAAACAATGAAAGGTAACTCACAGTTTGTAAAACTAAACTCAACAATGTAATCAGCTAATGAGTGGGTGGTCTTTATCAAATCTGTAGATCAGACATAGACAGCAAATGAAATGTTTAGCAGCATTTCTTGCAATTATCCTTTTTTTCATCACTTTATTTTTCTCTCCCCTTCAAATTACGAATTCTTAAGAACAAACTGACGTTTAAAAAACCTTTTTTCAAACGTATGGCAATTTTCTGTCAACGATACTGCTTTCAGAAACGTTGGTAAGATAACTCAGATCTCAATTACCATAAACTATACGACTCATGTCTACAAATCTGCAGGTGTTACAAATAAAGGAAAATGTCATCGTGAAAAATTCAACAACAATAATCAACTTGTTCCTTTTTCTTGGGAAGAATGTAATTGTATCTTAATGTTAAAAGCGGCTTATTATATAAATAAATGTAAACAGTTTACGAGAAATAAAACGATTGTGCTATAAAATGTCTTCATAATATCAAAAATTTCCAAAAAGAAAAAAGTACAATGTAATACAGAATTCGCTACCTACGTATAAGATAGCGGATACGATCCGCCCACAGAGTTATTTACATGTGTCCAAAGTACAGACGATGAAAAAAAAACTCGCACAACCCATTTTAAGTAATAAGACAATGTGGTTCATTAAGTTAGCTACCTCCACCCACTCTGTGGCACCTTGGTCTCTTGATTTAACGAGTCTACGTAAACCGTAACATTAACATATATAGTACACAGAGTTAAAAAGTATCGATGTGTGTGTGTAGTAATTAAAATGGTTTTGGAAGATGGTGTGCCAGTTTCTTTGATTGTGAAACGTATGGTGCAACTAAATCTTTTTAATTGTTTCTTGGATATTGGATAAATTCTTCTTTATGGCCTGATTTGGTCTGTATGAAGCATGGTTCTTAAGTAATTAAGAAACCATACCAAGTATCTGCACTCTGCAAACATAATGTTATTGAAAGTAATATCCTGAAAATTTTAGTCTTTTTCGCAGCAATTCTACGATATGTTAGTCCAGCCACTATGTTAGTGAGGCCACTTATCAATGCATTTTGGATACAACGTCAAGAATTTCGAAAAAAAAAATTAAAACTGCATGTACTAGTTTCCGTGCACAAGACAACTTCGCAAATATTTTCCATTTAATTCAAGTCCATATTTTCATCAAGCTTCCTAACAAATAATTATATCCAATTATTACAAGCGTAAAGTTACTCAACAGCAACTTACAACCTGGGTTCAATATACTCCTCTATTCCAATTAACTCCGTAACGAGTAAATATATCGACTGGTCACCATTAGTCATTTGTGTAGGTTTTGTTCATCGGAAACTGTCATCGATATATATTTCTTTAATTTTGGACGAAGCCAATAATTTATTTTATTCTGTTTGTTCGTGGATGCTAAGTAACGGTACTCCAATAAATGGCCACAATTTTCGAATGGATTTCGTTTCTGTTTTTTAAAAAATACTGTTTTATACATCTGCAATCCCTTTTCTTCTGTCTACACTTAACCAAAGGTTCAATTCTATAGTTATAGTATTTAGCGGCTCGTCATTGCTTTGCTCGGGTACGGTTCCCTGACTTTTTTGGAAATTTTTTCACTTATTATTTCATACAATCAGGTCAATACCCAAGTGTGAATTGGTCCAATTTGGTCCATATTTTGGGAGTTTTACGCTTGCATACTTTATGGATTTCCATTTTTATTCATATAGAAGTGGCTATATTTTACTAGAGTGTATTGGTAAATAATTCAATAATTTTCCATTATTTACATGTACCATGGAAGATATTATTGTCGTACCCCAAATCAATGTCTCATTACTAACCCAAGTAATTTGTTTCTGCACAATTAACGATATCATCTCATGGCTTAGTAACATCATTTAGAGGTTACGAATATAAAACATTAAGTAATTTAACTTTCGAAAATACCATTACATGAAACGTTACCTATTTTTGACCATCAAATACATTGGTCAATGTTTGGACATGTCACGTTTCTGTCATTTCATTCATAACCAATTGCGAAAGTCCAATGTGATTCGATTTAATTGGTACCTTTGGTATAATTGTAGACGTATTTTCGGTTTTATTTACTTCTGGGTATAGTTTGCTCTTTGATTTTTGTTTTAGTGTGGGAATAATAATCAAATGCCCTGGGTGGAGCGAAGGAGAATTCCAAACTCTTACTGACTAAAAACCACCTTGTTTCTTCTTTTGCTGCAGGCCAGGCCGCGTCCCAATATTACGCTTGCACCTGCAACCCTGGGTATTTGTTGTCAACTATTCGATGATTACAAGCCTGTCTAAAGGATTCAAGGCAGACGCTTTGGGCATCCAAAAATAATCAATATCTGATTGCGAAAAAAATTAGACGTTGTGAATTCAGCTGTGATTTCAAAACCAAAAAACGATTATGCTTAGGCCTGAAAATATTTATCTAGTCTTAATGAAAAATACCTAAATTGGACCAAAGACAAATTAATCACTATAAACGTAAGTTCATTGCAATCAACAAACAAATGGTCAAATAATTACAAAAGCAAATATACGAGTATTAAAATCGTATTCGAAACGATTATCGATTAGTATACCGAGTGATCGGTAATCGATTTAACTGCAGTTACGAAATGCATAATCAAGTGTTTGATCAGACCGTCAATGCAGTCAGGTAGTTTGAGTGGGCACTTGCCCTGGCCAATATGTTACAAATACGTATACTATGGACTTCAGGCTTTCTCAATAATATATTAAAAGGGATTATATTAACACATATTTCGAGTGCTTTTGTAACATTATAACAAAGCTCAAACCAACTGTGACAATACAATATGGGTGGAGAATTTGTATATATTACATCTACGTAGATATCGAAATATAATAAAAGTTGTTTATTTGGGTTAAATTATGATTTTGTTTATCATTTTTTTATTATAATAATTTTTAAATATAATAATTAAATATTTACTTAAGTGAATAAAAATAACAATTTACGAATTTTAAATTCTGTATCGAAATAATATAAATCGTATTAGGTCTAAACTAAAAGAAGTTTTTATAGTAAATACGTAATGAGCTGGGAACGTAGCGGTGATCGTCGACCGGCCATTGTCCGGGCTCCAGGCGCCTTCCGCTTCCAAATAACCATTCACCACAGACCCCCAACTTTACACGTCTACTCTCTTCATTACTATCACTGGTGGATGCAGAGGAGGGGCAGGGGAGGTCTTACGAACCTGGTTTAGTGCATGTATTAGTATAGGAAAGTATTGAAAGGCGGAACGGCGCGATTGAAAAATAGAAAACGTGTGGGCGCGCAATGTTCTATATGTAAATAACAAAACTGTCACTGTTCATGCTGTGGAGGAAGTATCTGACATGATTCTATTAAACTGTCCTCCGATTTATTAAAAAACAAGGATTTAGACGCCGGCGCCGGTCACTTTTGCGTATTTTAATTGAAATCGTAACTGAAATAAAAGGATACGGTTTCATATTGAATGTGTCTAAAATGTTGGCAAAAATGCACTTTATACAAATTCCAAAAGCATCACTTTAAAACTAAAGTTTAAAAAAGGAACTTCAGTTACAGAACTACTTAAGGAACTCTTTGCTGACTTTATAAATATCGGAAACAAAATAATTATTCCAAATCAAAAACCGCGTTCTTAGCACATAGCATATTATGTACAATCAAAACATTACTCAATATATGAAACTGTAATTAATTTTATTCAAGAATTTTGCCAATTAAAGGTAAATATTTGTATTAAACCACAATAAAACAAGTGTTGCAATTAAACAGTTGACATTAGACTACATAACGAGCCAGTTACTAGGTTATATGATTAGGAAATATCAATAATATATACTTTAGTTATAACATAAAAGGGTTGAAGTTGGAAGTTTGGAAACAATTCATTTCACAGGTTTCCATCAGTTCAGACTCTAGCAGGGCAACATACTCGAATCTATCAATTCCTTTATTGGATTTTCGACTTTATATCACAATACTTAAGTTACAATTCTAAGTAAGAAATTTGACAGAAAGGAGTATGTGACCTGCCGGAGACTACCGGTATTGGTATTTGCATGTATTGTTCACCTTGTATTTTGATTGGAATGTTTACAGGACTCTGAACCTTCTTGTAGTACTGGTCTTGACAAAACTGTAAACTAAATTTCCTTATAATGTTGTAAGAAAAGAATATTCTCTCTAGAGGGTAGCAAAGGAGTATAAAATCACTTTGTGAAACCTTGAGAAAAAGAACCTATTTCTTTCCAAAAGACTGGAAACGCACTTGTAACTCCGCTGGTGTTACGGCGATCAATGATCCGTCTGCAGATCATATACATATATACATATACAGACGTCATATATACATACGAGCCATATTGTACCAAAAATAAAATTAAGTTTGCTTGTTTTCCCTGCCCAATCGTAGTTCAAAGTTCTTTCTGTCATGCACAAAACATGTGCAGAAAACAAAAAAAAATGCACAGGTGATCTTACAGGATTAAATCCTAAAAAGAAGTAACTAACGACCATTGATCATTGACCTTTCAAGTGTCCCAATAATACTTATAAGGTTACTTTTACAAATAGGTATTATGTAATGGCTAATCCATATAATGTTAGAAAATGGTACGAGAGCACAAGGAGACATCGGCCGTCCTCCCGCTGCGCCATGCACTACATAGCTGCTTGCGTATGTGAGAGCGAATCGGACGATCCCACTCTTCATACTACCAATACTTCGGACTGAAGAACAAAATTTTATAAATTAGTTATCCGGTAAATTCGGTTTGTTTGATAGTCTTCTTTACTCTGGTAGCAGTCTGAGTTTGCTATCTCAATATCTCAAGAATCTTTACTCTTCTGAATAGACTTTTTAAAATACGATTTTGTGTACAGTTTAACTGAATTACCAGTTAAACTGTACATGTTCAGGAAAGAAACAAAATAGGTTGTACTTTTATAAATTTTTTCAAATGTCAACCTACATAGTATTAGATTTAAACCGTTTAGTACGTATAGGTCATTTTAAGTGGGTAGATATCATATTATTGAACACTTTTAACGAGAATAAAAAACTATTACAGGACCTATATATTTATTCTTTACTGGCCATGCTTTAATAAAAAAGAAGCAATCAAAACTCCTTGAGTGCGAGGACGGTAAAGTCGGAGCGTTTAATAAACTGGACAATACAACGAAAGGATACCATTTTGAAATGAGTACATTAAAAAAATAAAAAATAAAAATAAAAGGCGAACTTACAAGGCCAACAATTTCAGTAGACAAAGTGAAGCCAGTGTACGTGGTCGCATTGTAAAAGTTATCCAACTCAGTATTTCTTTACGCTCACTACCTTGATACAAATAAAGGTACAATAGTGGAGAGGCATAAATAGGAAATAGTCGCTCCACTGACTCGAATAATTCACTAAGAACCAGAGTTTCACATGAAAATTGTAATTTTGTATGCAAATTGAATTCAACGTATTTACTTGACGAGATTAACCTTTGATTTACACTCTGACATTATATTCGTATGTTCAACAATGTTACGGACATAACAATTATGACCTTTTTGTCTCGTTGCAAGAAAAAGGAGGTTCGTCCAATTCGATACACACACGTCTATGTATGGTTTTTGAACATTCATAATATATTTGCTAAATATTTTGAAGGTCTCGTTGGATACAAGGTAAAATAGAAACTGACTGCAATATGATGCTTACTATATTAAGTACAGCTTGTTTATTTTTTAATAAGTTAAATACGATTTGACCATCTAGACTAAGAAAAGGGTCATAATATTTTTGTCAAGCTAGAAACAGGATCATTACAAAACTTTGATGATCTAGCAGCGACTAGAACTAAATAATGATAAATTCACAATGTAATGCAATGGTCTCTGACAGGAGTTGGAATATATGCACACGGTTCTAAATTTCAGTTCTTCGAGATCTCGCATTAATAAATAATTTATTGGAATCAAAAATGTTAATTTGAAATGGTCCAAAAGACTGATATTTTCAGTATCATTCCTATATATACCACAGAGTACCTAGAAGAATAAAATACACATTAAAATAAATGCATATAAAACTAACATTTATTATCAAACAACTCAACCAAACTAAAACTTGTAACAAAGCTAAAAAAAAATACAAAAAAAAAGGAAATCCAACCTCAATGCTAATAATGTTTACAATATGACAAGTTATGAACAGCAGTTAATTACACGGAAGATACAGTGGACCGCGACAATATCATTGAGTCTTACGTTTCATACAAAGGTTACATTATAAATATTCAAGTCATGTGCCATGTAGGTATACTATGTACTTCGTGATCCTACATAATGTTGTACAGTAATTGGTCAGGTGATTAGCTCAGTTTCAACAACGCAATTATTGTTTTTACTGTACCAAAGTTATCATGTGTTTTGTTACGCGTATAATGTTTTGTCGAAATATGTAATTTAATTTGATTCTGTACTGAGCTTTAATCTTTCTGTTGAGGTAATACAAGACACAATATGTACGCAAACGCCGGCGCTCGTTTGGGGTTTGGTGAATTAAATATAGATTATTATGAACTTTAAATTAAATTGAAAAACAAGATGTGAGGAAACCACATTTTTAAATTAAATAATAAATAAAAGAATTTTAAAGAGAAGACGATACGATCTGATTTATAAATAAAATTTTAGAAATTATGACTACGAATGAAAGTCACATAAAATCAACGAGATATAATCATAAAATATTTGTGTGGTCTAAATGTTATGATTTGTGAATAATTTAAGCCGACTCTCACCTACCTAGTGTTGATAGATTTAAATATCTTAAGTTATTAATAAATAAATCCGAAACAAGTTATACGTTATATGTCAAAATAACATAATAACTGTCAATAAAACGTCCGACAGTCGCAATAATGATAATACTAACAAGTTGTTGGACATCTGATACCTGAGATTTCTTGTGGTACCGCTCATAAGAAAATAGCGTTTCTTTAATATAATTTTCTTTCGAAAAGCATTTGAAATTTTTACATGAATAAAGTAGATATTGGACTTAAATTTTGTAAGAAACACTAAATGGGTTAGGTAGAATTAAGCCCTTTTGTTAAATAGGATTAAGCCAACTTAAAGAAAATTGGACATAAAATATTTGCCCTTTGACTTCTAGCGAACACACAAGTGATAATCCTCATTGTTTTTGCTAGATACCCTTTTTTATTTTTCCTAGTTTATACTTAATAACCTTTGACCGCTCCAGTCAATTGTTTATCATAATACGCATTAAATATTGTAAAAAATAATTTATAACCATTAAAATGTCCTTATCCTTTCTTTCAAACCTCTGCGTAAATAGGAATATTTTGTATTTGTATGACTTATCTATTAAATACTTACACATATATGCACATAAAACAAAAATACATCTTTTTATTCGAATCAAAGAAATAACTGCATACATTTATCGAGCCTATATTTAAGTTCAACTCGCTACCGCCTCCCACTTGACACATGTCATAGCTGAGCAGCGGTTAGAAGTCGGCCGTCAAATCGCGGCGCGCGAGCGTCCTTCACGGTTGAACGGGCAAGACGCGAAACGCGCATGCACATAGCAACATATAAATACTTACAGCATTGTTTTAATCACCTGTTTTCTATTTCTCATTACAACTAAACTACTGTTTAAATACTTAAACATGTACTTGTTTCCTTAATACAAATTCCGTATCGCTTAACATACTAGAATGATCTCTAAGATTATTATAACGGGCAACTTCAAAACTTTTTCGTGAATGAAATAACAGAACATTTGTACCAATGTCACTGGATTCATTAGCAGCTACACAGGTACTAGAATATTTAATTGACAATCAATTATTCTTGGGAATATCCGCGGTCCTCATTCCGGATGTAGTGACTTCATCACTTTGCGGTGTAGAACAAATGTTAAATAGTATAATTGTACCACAAAAATCACGTCTATAATTAGGTAAGTCCGGTCTCTATAAATCATAGGTGCTGCAAATAGAATATTACCTGCTCTGACTAAATGGTATATGTCTACTAAAAACTGGCTGAAGTGGTATTTTCTAATCATAGCATCTATTGTTAGGCTGAACACGGAAGGACGTTAGAGCAATCAAATAATTACGAGTTACGACTCTTACCGCTCGACTATGTTGACCTTCAGTCAAGGGCCGCTGACACGTGTACAGTGCATCCATATAACACACCTCCACGAGACGCCTAAAGAGCATACTTTCCCAATGTCGTTACCTCAGGTGTCCCCCACATAGCGTACAAAACAGGCCACATTAAAACAATCCAGTTTTAGAGATCGGTAAAATTGATCTACTATTCATTTGTGTGCCATCCAGGAAGCGAGAGGTCTTTGGCTCCCACCGGAATGCGCCCCGCGTGGGTGGACGTACCGATCCCATACACCGCCATACACTCCCATGCACACGGCTTTCTATTGATTTAATGAACACTATCTTATCTTAGGCAATAGGCTTATTACGCTCACTTTACGCGTTTCGTGGTTGATTCACCCAATTAATGGCCAAACAACAGAGCCCAAAGCAATATCGAGTGGATCGAGTAATTAATCTACAATAAAATGGAACGTTAAAATTATATACTTACATGGGTTTTCGTAATAATTGCGATATAAATCGTACATTAAGTCGATAACAGATGGCGCTACGCGTGTGTTTGGTTCGTTTCGTTTGTGTTGTGCTACTCAATTTGAGGCGGATCGTTTACTAAGTAATTATAACGCTCTATTCATGTCGAGCTTGAGGTGAAGTTTAGACATTTATTATTTTATAAAAGTATCAGAATCTATTTTTAATGAACTGGTTTGTTTACAATGTTCGGACGTCTGTGTTAATAATTTTGTGCTATTAGAAAAAAAAATACAATATACTGTCTACGGATTACTTAATCAATTCTGTAGTGTCATACACATATAAATCAATTATAAAAACTAGGATTATTAGGAAATATTACTTAATGCATTACATTTACACTACTCGTAACTTAATCTACTTACCAACGGCCTATTCTAAAAATCAATAATCATCATCAGCGTGATGCACGTTTTATGTCTTGTACATGAGACTTAAACTGCTGAACAGGTCTCCTCAGTGACTTTCAGATGCGCTGGTTGAAAGAAATCTGCATGCCGTATGAAAACGATCATGTATTCTCAATTTGATATTCAAGCACATCAGTTTCCCGTAAATGATATTTTTTGTTTAAAATATGATACGGCGGTAAACGGGTAAGGATTACCTGACGCCAAGCAATAAGCGCCGTCCATGCACACTCGCAACTCCAGAGGAGTTTTAGGGTGTTGTCGGCTTTTTATTTAGCAATGGGCTTGTGTGTGTCCCCTAATCTCACCTTGTGGTAAGCGATGACGTGACCTACGATGAAGAACACCTTTTCTTAAGAATTACACTTCTTAGCGATTCTAATGATAAAACTGGAGGCGAACCGCTTCATACATTTGGGTGGGAGATCCAACGTGAAGCGATGAAGTTTATCCGATTGTCTGATGGTGTAGGTCTTTAGAGAATCAAGTCGTGGAGCTTATTCGACCACTCCGAAATGTACCAAATAACAAACCGAAAGGAATTGGCCCTGTATTCGAGGCTTTGAAGTCGTTGATGAGCCTATTGGTACATCACTTCTTTTATATACAAAAGCTTTTGGGAATTTATAATATTAGATTGGGGAGGAATGGGGGGAGTGGAAGGATTGGCTACTGGTAACCATGGTCATACGGCGAAGCAAAATGCCGTGGCTGTTCCACGATGGTTTTCTGTGAGGTCGTGGTATCACTACGGGCAAATCGACTCATTCGTGCTGAAACATGGCATGGAAAGGAGATCTACAACTGTTATATAGGAAAAACAACATAAAAGTAGAGTCATAAAAACATAAATTTTCAAGAAAAGAACAACAAAAATCAAATTTTGCCAATTAAATAAAAAAGTGTGAATGTAGGTTCATGAGCAACTTCATAACAAATATGTTACCTCTAAACGATATTGTAAAGTTATGCTCAATGAAGCTCATTACTGGGCAATTTCCGATGGTTTAATGTGTCCATAAATTTGCAGAGTTCGGGACAACGGTTTGATTGCCGATAAAACCTCGGCCGCAACGGCAGTACTGTATTAAAAAGCTGTTAATATAATTTGCACCTCGTTATGATCGACTCGTCCTGAGAATATCATCGCTAATTAAACAGTCAATGATGGTTATGAGTATCTCATTTCGGTTATATGTAATATATACTGGCTTCTTAATAGGCCGGCAACGGAAGGCAGCATGAACGAAAGTACTTCTGGTGTTTCCAGTAGCTCCGATCACTTACCATCAAGCAATTAATAGGGTCATTTGCAGTCTATTAAAATATACATACATACCATGATGTATACTCAATCACACATCGCTTTTTTGTCTCCAACGGCCGAAATCTAATAGTCCGGTTTTTCACAAACTGCTTATCCAACACAAAAATTGTTCTTACTTAATCCAAAAATCTTGGATTGCAAAGATTTATTCATTTCAGCCTTTAATCACACACAAAAATGTAAGATTTTTTACAAAAGTTTACTTCCGAGTCCTATATGGTAGTGAACCAAATGTTAGAAAGAAAATATAACTAGCAATGAAATAAAAACTAACAATACTCGATTGAAAGTAATCAGATTTAATTAGACAAAGAATCTGGAAAAGGCATTATTAGTGATGTTAAGGCTGGTCTTAAGTCACTCGACAAAAATAAGGTCTAAAGTAGACAAGACAGCAGAAACCAACAAGTGTTCTATAGATGTGCAAATATGGCGAGGAAGTGATGTACATATGAAGGTAATGCTAGGCTCTGTGACTAATTTTAGCGAAGGCCAACATCTTTTTCTCTAGTTCTAATCCAAATATCTTAAGATAGTAAAGGTATTATTCGGTAATGTAGTTAGCCTGGCTTAAGTAGAGTATTGTAGTGGAATAACTCGAATTGTTTTATTTTGCGAACGTTGGAGATAATCATAATTTTCATCCGATATTGTTACCAGCCTCATCTAGTGGGTTGTCATGAAATCAAGGCTAGTTACAGCTTACGAATTAGAAATTTATTTAAAATAAACAAGACTTATAACATAATCAAATATGCTACCGTCAAAAGGTGCAAAACAACTTATAGAAAAAAAGAGATTCCAAATGGAAAATTCAAAGATGTACGATGTAACACAGGGTTTTTCTGTAAAATGGAATACAGCCAGTAACATGAATTTATATTATGGTTATCGTTTTATCGATATTGATAAAGCTCATGATAACCAAACGGGAATGCCCGAAACTGAATAATGTTACACTAAAAATAATGGCAATATTAAAGGGCTGCTAATGTTAAAAGCAAGCGTTGATATCAAATTAAAAAGCCAGTTAAGTATAGTATGCAAATCTATCAATTTTAATAACGCATTTTGAAACTAAAACATCCACTTACAAATAAGAAAATAGAGTGAACTAAAACCAAACGCGGCATGAAATTTTATAAGTGGCAATAGATAAATAATTTGGTAAGACCCAAGATAAAGAACACTTGATCTTGACAACATGAGATAAAGTATCTTACTTATACTGGGCGTCTAGTATTCTTATTGAGATGTTTAGTCAATTCTTTTGTTTGCTAAAATGCAGTTGTCAGTGGGAATTGTTGTAATTTTAGGTTAGTTTGATCTAAAAAAGTTTCAAATCTTTCCTCGAAAAATAATTAAAACTCTCATATAACTAACTGACTTTTGTTTGTGCTTTAATTAACCAAAAATCTTCATTTGCAGTTTCTGTCAGCTGTGTGATAACAATCCCGGTGCCTGACAATGCAGACCTCGCAAGGATAGTGAATGGAGAAACAGTTGATATAACAGAAGTTCCATATCAGGCAGCTCTTAGAAGAAGAGTACTCTCAGGATGGGCTCACAATTGTGGTGCTGTCATAATTACAAACAGAGGACTTCTGACCGCTGCTCATTGTGTTGAAACGTGAGTATAAATTCTAAGGAAATCTATTTATCAAATTTCATGAACAGTAACAAGTTTTCTTAAACTGATAACTGCTTCTTAGAAAATTTATCAGTCATATCTGTTTTATTTATAAACCTTTCGATATTGTTTTTACCGTCAGCGTTGATACCCACGGTATACTCCCTACACGGATATATAACTTCCCCTTATTTTTCAGATTCGTTTCACAACCATCACTATTACGAGTTGTAGTCGGTACTTCGTCCCGTCTTACTGGTGGAAAGACTTACGATGTTTCGGTTATTTACTCCCATGAAAGCTTCTCAGCCACCACTTTGGAACATGACATTGCATTATTGGGTACTTCAAAAATCATGGACTTTAGCCAATCCGTAGCTCCTGTATCTATAGCTTCAGAACATTATGTTCTACCTGATGGTACCGGAGCTGTTGTATCTGGGTTTGGAACGACGTCGGTAAGATTTGTTTTATCACTTTTAAATCGAGATAGCGATAAAAGTGCGATTGTATTCAAAATATTTGTGAGGTTAGACATGATTTATTTTTTTATTAAATGTATATATGTCGGCTTTTACAGTACGAAGGCTCATCGTCTGAAGTACTGATGGCAGCTCGAGTCAGCATCGTCTCTCAAAGTGTATGTGCCCGTGCCTATCTACGCATTGCCACTATCGGGGAAGGAATGGTGTGTGCCAAAGGCAGTAACCCACCAAGAGATGCCTGCCAAGGTGACTCCGGTGGACCTCTAGTTGTAAGAAATGTTCTAGTTGGTATCGTGTCTTGGGGTGAAGGTTGTGCCAATACAAATTATCCTGGAGTATATACAAGAGTTTCTGAATACAATCCATGGATAAAGCAAAAACTGGAGCTTTTGAGGGCTACTGGATAAATTTATGATCTGACAAAAATATGACATGATTAAGTAGAGATGTATGACTTTAAGTGGTGTGCTTTATCACAAAACCTTTGCGGACAAACTAAAAGAGAAGGACCGATTATTGTTTGGACCTGGGTATTGAATTGGTGTGACTATAGAATTGCATTGCTGCCCTATCTAGAAGACAAGTTTTAGTTCTATACTCTGGATAATCACTTCTTATGCATTTTTACCTTTTTTGATTATTGATCATTCCTCATGAAATTCTTGTAAATTATGCTTCAAAGTGTTTGTCCGAACTCAGGAAGGTTTTGTGGATAACGAATAAACACTTGTATAAATAGTAAATAAATAATTAGTCTAAATATTTTTATAGAATAAATCAAACATAACTATTATGAAATGTAGCGGTACCAGATAATTTCAGAAAACAAATATAACTTAAAGAAACTATGTATGTAATTAAAATACTTAAGTTACAAATGTTTGTTAAACAGTAGACTTTAACTCATGACGAGATAACGGGAATTATAAAAAAAGTGTTACATTTTCTCTAGTTCCATGTAATTTATGCCAATATGCAAATTTTGTAAATAAAAAATATTTTATTTTATTTTCAACGTGTCATGTTATTTCTTGCAGTGCATTGCACTTACCAGTGAAATTTATAAACGACCATTTTTAAACAATGTATATTACGGTATATTCCTAGTGTCGATGACATTTTTACTTTACTTACTTGATAGTATGTATTTTGTCACCGACAAAACCGTTAGTAAGTGCTAGAAAAGACTTTTCTGGAAAAATGACAATACAATTATCTATTTTTAGATATTTGAACATTTATTTATTTTATTCATAGGAATGATATGGTAATTCCTGCTACAGATTATAATCGATTCACTTTGTGAATAAGTTTTCGAGTATGTCTGCACAATAGTTTCAGTTAGGGGCTCAATAGCAACGACTACGTTTGTTTGATGTAAATATAGTCTTTATAGTTTAAGTTATTATGGTACATAATACCAGCGATCCGCTCCGGCTTGGCATTAGTGCAATGTTGGTACCAAATTCCTCTTCAATCACTGTTAGATACAGTTAAAAAAGTCGAATCAAAATCCGTTGCGCAGTTTTAAAGATTTCATATATGATGATTGATACATAGGTATGTATGATCAAATCTTTAAAACTTCAAACAAATATAGGAACAGAGAAAGCAAATTTGTTTAAACTATGTAGTGACAAGTTAAGTTTTAAAGTTAATAAATAAGTGATAGTGACGGGACTCAAACCTGAAGGAACAATCCGAATGACCAGAAATTAAATTTCGAAGTCAAGATTGATTTAGCTTTAATTGATTCTACTCTAGCAACTTCTACCGATGACAATAAGGAAGTGTAAACTGTACAATAAAAACAATTGCAAGTAACCTTTGAACCCCTTGATAAGAGAATTGTTTTAAAATAACCTATCTGCCGATGATTTTGCATTGTGATGAATAAAATTGGACATAGCTTAACTAAATACAAGATGTATCAAATAAAAAAGTCCTGGAAACAAAATCAATATGACATAACATAAAAACAATAATAATACGAACCTCATCGAATAGCAAACCACAGATCAATAAACGAATGAATGAACGAAATGAACACAAATTAAAATAGACACGTCACACAGTGCAAAAAACAAAAGCGAAGGAGTCTTCACCTCGATTAAAGCTCGAATAGATTCATTATACCTTATAAAGCAATGATTAAAGCGTTTTATAAGCTGCCTGGCTAATTGAGATGACGCCTTGATTAATGCGGAAATGCAATGAAAATACTTAGCATTGCAGTCACCATTGTTCTTACGTGAGTGTGAATGTTCTTCTATTGAATAAAGTATTACCGTTTCTGGTTCGTTTGCTTTAAAATTCTTTTAGTTTAGTCTTCCTTCTTCTGTTGTCTTTTATGGTTTATGAGGGATAGTTGCTTTGTTGAATCAACAAGTATCCCTTCCTTATTTTTCTATTTCCTTCCTCTCTTATCAGATATCATTCATCTTACGTTATGTTGTGTTGCATTATATTATCTTTCGTAACGGCTTCGCCCTCCCATATTTTTGATACCTTTCTATGGCTTTATTTCAATGTTTTCGAATCTGACTTATGTGAAAATATTTCAATGATGACAATATTATCTATACTAATATTATAAAGAGGTAAATTTTGTAAGTTTGTATGTAGGGGGTAATCCTTGGAACCGCTGGTCGGATTGCCAAAATTCTTTCACTGATAAATAGCTGCAATGTTCCTGAGTGCTATAGGTTATAAAACATCACGCTACGATCCAATGGAGCCGAGCAGCGGGTGAAACCGGGTGAGAGTAGCTAGTCGGTTTATATCTCAGAAATAGCTAATGGGTATAATTGATAATTCAATTAGCAATACTGCTTCGGTGTTTACTAGTTGTACATTTTAAAAGGCGAAAAGCTGTGGTGTGAAAATATTTCCCTGCGCCAAAATATTTTACTGTCTATCTGTGTAAATTGTACCTTTCTAAGTCCTCAAGACATGTTGCTTACTTAGTTTTTCTTTGAAATTGATGATCTAAACTTAGTTTTATTGGAATAATATCAAAAATGTTTTTTGCAAACAGAAACTAAAGCTGTCCATAATGAGGTTTAAATTAATGTAATCACCCCTCTTAAAAAATTGGTTAGGACAAAAAGACGGAGTTTTTTTTTGCGCAGACATGTCAACGCGCGCTGCGGTCTGATTGATTGCTTCATTTGAATCCAGTCGAGATTCGATTATGATTAGCACCTATCGGATTTGAGGATCGTCCCTTGTGATATCGACAATGAGGGGCGCCAAGTTAATGTTGTTAATGTGTTAATTTTGTAAACAGATGTTTATGAAAAACTTGATAAATATCTATATGACAACCTATTTTTTCTTATTTTTTGTGTTTACGCGGTGATTTCTGAAACGATAGATATTTGATTACAGAAATATGTTTTGATAAAAATAACAGTACATCTTGACTACTTGCATAAAGGTCGGGTGGACCGGAGGATAAGGCCGGACTCCCCGCACTAACTTGATGCATGAGGTTATTCATAATTCAACAACCAATTTTCTAGTAATCACATAACATTTAGAGATTTTTTAAATATAAAAAAATATAACATCTTAACGCTGTGTGAATACATGTGAACATGATTATAATACATGGTGTTAATTAATTTGTCAAGAAAATTTAAAAAGTTCATAAAACAAATGGAAGTGGAACTCATAAAACACATTTCATGGGTTTCCTTTACAACACGACATAAACTTGTAATTAAAAAAATTAATTAACAAAACAATCAACGCTTATGTAAACATCATATCGAAAAAGTATTGTAATCTACGTTAAATACGGTAGAAGCTTCCGACACTCGCTCGTAATCCGTTTCCTCTTTCTAGACTACCACATTGTTCTTCAACTTTCATAAAACAAAAGAATATAGCATTTAACACAAACAAAACAAAGCTCAATTTACCTCACAGCAGTACTTGATTAAAGATCTTTGAAACATAAGCACAAAAATTTATTTACGACACCCCCTCATTTAACCGTCTTCTGTCTCTTTCTTTAGTTTGTATCGATGGTATGCTTTATCTCGCTTCGTCGACCCATAATAAATTTTGGGACGATTCTGAATTAACAATACCATAGTCATAATTCGCAAGCCTGTTGCGGCGCCTTCATTGGGATGTTTGCCGATTATTTTATTATTTAACATCATATTAACCATTAGGTTTAGTACAAAAAGGTTTAATGTAAACAAGTTTTAGAAATGTGTTTTCTTTACTGGTCTTAACTAGTTTAAGGGTAATAAATAGTCGTACCTCATTGTCTATAGAAAATACTAATAACACAATAGAAAAGACAATAAAAATCGATATCTTTTAAATAATACTGTTTTATTTATTTTAATACTTAAATATTTTAGGGTAATAAATATGAGACTAATACATATTGAAAAAAAATCTTTCAATATTTTTTGTAATTATAACGAAACTTATATCATTATAAATATTTTACTAACATAAACAATCAGGAAACAATTATTCAACTACACAAAAAATATCAGTAACAAATCTATCGACAAAATCCATTCTCGATATCGTACATCACTAGTCAAGTGACGGAGCGTACGCCACTTAATTCAGGGGTGGCATTGCTCAGACGGCAATAACGTATACACGAATAGGTGTCGAGTTGGGCTCCACTGGCGTCTTACTTGGATCAATTCTAATCTCTGTCGTCACGCCCGGAGCGACGCGCCGTGACACTTCGACCAAACATTCACTGTATCAATATTTACGTCACCTAATCATAACTGAACTTCTTTCTTCTCAAATTACCAAAGTTTTTAGGGGTTTTTTGTTGCAATAGTTTAAACTTTTTTTGTACGATTTTATTACTGATTTTGTTATGAGTGAGAAATAAATAATCGTTTGACAAACTACCAATTTTTTATTAAGTACGGTTTTGTTTACAAATTATGTGATATTAACAATCAATTCAACTCTGAAGTGAAGTTTGTGTCTCAATCCTTTAAACATTGAAAAAGTCAATACGTCGTCTATATTCAATTCGATTAGGCCGTTGAGCGTCTAAACCCACCGATAAGTAAGTGTAATGCTATAGTCCCTCGGCCTATTACCTGGCAATTTCACAGAACGATCTACGTTGGATCGCGTCGACAGCACACAATGATGTGACACACACGAGCTTTGTAACCGAGAGGGACGGCACTCGCTCCCGCGATTTGTTTACACAGTGTAGCTTTCCCTTTCGCAGCGCGTCTGTGTGCGTGACCATCTGGCGGGCGGCAGCCCTGCGCTTGTGCTAGTGTTGCCCCCACACCGGAGTATCGGAGCGCACCCCGCTTCGGGGTAGCCTGCCTACGCTTGTATGCGTGACCCAGTCGAATAAATCTAATATTACACACAAACATATTGGTGGCACGGCGTGTCATTTTTACGCTTGTGTTGTCGCTACTTGGGGTTCTTTATGCGGCACGATGATATTATTATTCTGACGATTACGACATCCTTTATGCTTACAATAAAATAATTAATAAGGGATGAAGTGTTTTGTTAAACTGGAGTTTTGATCGGTATCGGGCCACTCGGCTCGTTCGAGATTTAAAAAGGTAAAGTTTATTACCATCTTCTTTGGTTAGTAGCGGCAGCATTGTTTAATTGAAATATTAGCACTTAAATCGCTATTCATTTATTGTTTTACGGCTATTGTGCTGTAAGTAGTTTAGGTTCACAAATTGTTGGTAAGTTAATTTTTATTGTTAATGAATCACACTTATATACCGATAGACCTTTAACATATTTATTTATTAATAAAACAACAATCATTTTCGATCGATTGGAACAGCAAATAAAAATAAACGTTAACTTGCAGAACAGCAGTAATATTTTTATTCACGCGATCATAATTTTACTTGTTAACTAACCGCGCCACATGAATGAAACGGCACGCTGATGTCGTTATTAGTGATGTCAAAGATGTATATCGATAGTTTTATCTGTACTACGAACACAATTAAGGGCCATAAAATTGATTTATCGAAAAAGTAATAAAAGCGTATTACTCATGCACTAGATTTAAATCTTGGTTTTTAAGCCTAGAACGGCATAATTAACCTGGCTGTAGGTACAAAATCTCCAAACATTCTCAATTACTTATTCTGTGACGGAACAGTTGACAGGGCGCTCAACCCCCGTTCAGTTTAACAATTACGCGGCAGGGCTCATTGTGGCGCGACCCTACCACTCCATCCATTGTGGACACCACTATAACGTGTCCAGTATTTCCTGAGCCCTACCGAAACACAATCATCCCCCTCCCGGACCCCTGGTAAACTTTACGCGGGAAGGCAATCGGTTCAATTTATACTGGAAAGTAATATACAAATATTATTATCCAGCCTTTTCACAAATATCAATAACGTATTACCAGCTTTGGGACAGATTTAAAAGTTAACCAACGTGATTTTTAAACGTTTAAATGACTTTATTTGGTGTTAATTTGAATAGTGATCCGTGTAAATGACATGTCCCTGTCGGAATATTATATTATCTAGTGTAACGTGTCAATGTGTTGATGTTTGTAACAGTATCTTATGCTTTATACAATTATTGTTATTTTAAAGGCAATGAGTAAAGCATCTTAACAATATTTTCGTGTTTAAATTAAATTAAAATATTCTTAGAAAAAACATCCTTCTAAATTGAGAAGATCCATCGACGAGAGAAAATAAAAGCAATCATTGTTACCGATCATAGACTTTACGTAATCTTAACACTTCAAACGATTTCGTGATAAGTAAAGATTAAAATTAGCCAAACTGTTCCACCGGGCCTTAGATATAAACTTGTTGAAGTTTTAGAAATATTTCTCTTTGAAACGCGCCTCAACTTAATTATAAATTGGGCGATTTAATTAAATTTGTAAGAGTTTCAGTTGTTCTCTCTTTGTGACCTTAGAAGGGTAACGTCAGCATAAACCATGATCGTACAAACTTGGCTACAAATTTTCAAGTGTAAGATATTTCGTATATAATTGTGGTGTAGATCTGGGATATCGCCGTGTGGTCCCCGACTGAGAATAACCCACGACTTCCCGTGGGAACCGAACGAACTTTTAGTGGGTCCTTATTCTGAACCGAAGCGGGCTTAGAGTTTATTCAGGTGTATATGTTTGTAGACCTGAAATTCTAGAAGCTCCAGGAAACTTCCTCGTACTATAAATTTAAAATAAATGAATCAGTTTTTGACGACATTTTGCTATGTACATCTCCCGGTCGATTTCTTCACGAAGATCTTGAAGGGCACATTCTCGTTGCATTTATGTTATAAACGTAAGTTATGCGTCTCCTCTGTAGACGATCCCCCCGCTTCTAGAGCGCAACCTTTTTCTAACGGGTATAAAGTCATGAACTTTGAGGTCAATAAAATTCGACCAGACTCGTCCTTTGTGAAGGCTGACTACACATTGCCAACTAAAACATCTTAGAAGTTGGAAAGTTTATGTAATACCCAGACCAATTTCAAAAGAAAATTCGTGACGTTTTCGTCTTAGGTATTTTTAAATGTTTTAAAAAATGTGAATAAATTTTAATTATGAGAATTAAACTTATAATTGTTTTATTAACAATCTAATTTATCTAAAAATATTTTTTTTTCTTATCAAAATCGTCAATTTTCTATTTATTTGAACGAAATTATGTGTTGTTACGCCATTTTATAGACTAAAACAGAATACCTACTTGTGTTAAAAATTAATAAAAAAAGAAAATAAATTATATTGCAAAACAATTAAGAAAATTTACTTGTTTCTTTATTATTTGATTACATTATATTGTTGTAATAAATTACCAAGAAAATACCAAATCGCTGAGTTTTTGCAACAAATTATTGAAATTTATTTGTTGTCCATCCTATGAGTGTGTGTGTCAAATGACTTTCTATTATTGCTATTTTGAATTCATGAGTTGAAGCGATACAGGTTCATAACCACTTAATATTGTTTCACAGAATACAATCAGTTGTCAATTGAGAAGTTTAAATAATCATTTTTTTATCACATGGTTTCCTGAAACAGAAACCTAGAAGAAAACTTAGTTTTCACTATAGCATAAAAATTTAGACGGAAATTAATTCCATTGGAATTTGCAAAACTTTCTAGAATTACCTCTATAATGATCTCATATCAAAATCGTTGGATGCGCCAGCGCATTCAAGCTAAGTCGATGCGACGCGCACGGTGCTCGTGTATAAGAGTCCCATTGTGACTTGAAACTAGTAGAGCTTTTCCTAGTTAGTTCGCGTGAATAATGAAAAAAATCTTTTCGTTAAAAAATGAATAATAAAAACATTTATTTTATTTTTCTCACTAGTCCATACAACTATTCACGAAAACATTATATAAATAAAATTTTTATTTATTCTGTCCAGGATTACCTAGGTGTTGTGACGTCATTTTGCCGTTAAAATCAATCTTAAACTTTTATGTTTCGCCTTATATAAATAACGATATACATAATAGTGTCATTTTATCCTTTATATGACACATTTTAGGGACTAAGGTCATATCCACAAAAAAAAAGGTCTTTTAATTTAAGTTAAATCTTATTAATTACTTTTGAAGAAAAACGTTTCAGTAAGAGAAAAATATGTCTGCCACCTTCATTATTTCAATTAAAGATTATTCTGGTCATTAAAAAGCTATACAGTGCAGCATGGGCATCCGATAATAAAATGAGATAAACATCAGGACATGGTTTAACTAGTGTTGAGTTCGAGTATGTAAACAATATAACCATGAATTTACCATGTTTATAAGCCGTAGAGTAGAGAGGTACAGTTGTATTAGAAAATATACTTACCTACTAATAAAAAAAAATAAGTAGGAAATTATGAGTCGAAGCAATGATAAAAATGAGACGTTATTTTTGTAATTCGATTTTTAAAATTCTATGTTGGAATAAATTCGAAATATAAATTTCAATTACTAAGAGCTGATGATGTTGTCTATTGAAAAATTAGGCCTAAATCGGTTTATAACTATTGCAAATTTTGACAGATGGATACAAAAAATCATAAGATAAATATGAATAACACGTCTTTACTTTAATTAAGGCATTTGAAATCAACTACGATAAGATCATATCTCGCGAAAATTTTTCCAAAGAAAATTTCGAGATGTACGCCTATCTCAAATCTTAATTCCGTACATATTTTTCCACGTGACTGTACATATGTTACGTGTTACATTACACGCGACGTTTTCTCTGCAAATCTCACTTGTACTGTACTAAATACAGATCTAACTAAAGAGACAATATCTCCGACGTTAAAAGGCCAGCCGAGTAGACGAAGGAGGAGAGAGGGGTCGCCCACCCTCTGTGAAATTACTACATTTTGAAGGGAACAACTTTTTATGAGAATAAGCCGCCGCTATGAATCTCGAATTATAAACGAATTGAGTGGTGTGGGCAATACTGTTCTCATTATACTTTATCAATTTTAACATTATTCATTTTTGTTAACTATAGTAACCTACACTATAAAGTATCGCGTCCTGTTTCACAGTTGTGTTCCCCCAATAAAACAACATTGTACGCGATATCTCAACAATCTGTCTTCAATTAACCAATTAATCTAAGTTAACAAACTATTCAAGTTAATTAGTAATTCGGCGCGGTAGGGACAACACAACAAAGTTTTCAAATAACTTTAAAACTCTTGTAGTGACAACCTTATCGTCGCCAATGTTCGGGATGAGTCGGGCGAGGTCGGCTGCGGTCGGTCTCAGTCAATAAGGTGCATTGGCCGCCCCAAGTTGCCTACTCGATGTTACACTGGACCAAGGAGATCGCAATGGAATTTTCCCGCGAAAATTTTCACACTTAATTTTGTTGTAGGTATTTTTGCGAATCAGTCAGTAATAGTAAAATAAATGACGTTTAATTTTTGATACATTTTGAAATTAATAATATTAAAAATATTTTTAAATGAGTTAAATAGTTTTATTGCATTTTTTAAACTTTGAACAATCTATTTGTATTATTTTTTTAGAAATTGTTTTTACATAATATAGATTAAAAAACCTTTTAAATTGACAGTTTAACCAATCAAACAAACAATTTCATCATATTAAAAGCATACACTTTTGTAAGAGTTAATCCTATATACAACAAAAACCGATGTTCACTTTGAGCTCATTCATTCATTTATAAAATAAGAGAGTTAAAATACAGTGGCGGGTAGGTCGGCATACCGTGTGGCCACACCGCCGCGCCGCTCGCCGCTTCGAGGAGATGAGATTCTCCACGGGTCGAAGGGTGTGAACAGGCACACCGACTCGAATACCGTTAGGGATAATTGTGTCTCTTTTATTTACACCAACGCTTAAACAGTACACCAACCTTCTAATACACTTCTATATTTAACACTATTTTGTTTCTTCATCACGTTTTTATACAGTACAAAGATTAGTCGCCAGTCGTTTAGCTAGGTTTTTATATGACCTTGACAAACTTGTCGCCGTATGACCTGCAAATTTTATTGCTCATAAAAAATACCATCTTTGTATTCCGGAATATACGTAGGTATGTGTCTACCTTACATACTTATACCTAAGTTGATATTAGAATCAACATTTTGTTGTATCAATTGTAACCGAAACTTGGTAAGGTGTTACATAACGTGAGCGTGAGATATCCCTGTGGGCGGCGGGAACGGAATGCCGGAGGAAAGCCGACGGCCTTGACACGACAATATTTGGTGCGCCTACCTAAATGTACACAGACTACACAGCCCAGCAAAGTACAGTCGGAGACACGCGCACAGTGACAGACCCTCAATATCTCCGACTACAAGTTATCCACACTGTGGCTGTAGGAGTTAGGGTGACGTATACAATTTTTGAGCTTTCACACTCAATGCGCCGGCGCTTCTTATCGCTGCACGGTAATTAAGACGCGGCGGTTGTGCCTGTTACAATAACTTCACAGACGCACTTAACTGCCATTATTACCATACGGCTTTTAACAAAATTTTATGAAACTTTCCTCAATTTTCAGAGTGTATTTTTATGACAATGCAAAAAGCTGAACCATATCGCAGTCAACAAAAAAAAAAATGGAAACGCTGAAATGTGTCATTTTTGCCGTGTACCGCTTTTTGTTTTGCGAAACGGACGAAAAAGAAAAAGCAAAGAGACGATTAAAAATGATCCACGTGAATGTATTCGCGCGGACAATATTTTAAAACAAAATGTCACACGCTTTCCACGGGTGTCTGCTCCCACCCCGGCGTGGGAGGGGGAGGGGGGCAGGGAGAGGGCGCTCACCCCCGTTCAACCAGTGGGGTGTCATTGTGGACTGTGGTGTCGTAACTCCGCGAACTTTTTAATTTACAATTAGGTAGCTTCCCATTTCTCTGCCCTATTTAGCTCTCGTTTTTCCGGTAGACACAGCCGCGGTCGCAGTTCGTAATTAAAATTTATTTATCAAATTACTGCGCCCTAAATCTTGAGATTTTTTTAAAGGAGGTACGTCTTAAATTAACCCCTTAAAGCAATCAGTGTGCTCCAGATTTTCAATGACGACCATTTCACGAAATCCATTGTTTTAAAATATAAAGAGTCTGTTTTATTTCGCTGCGCCAAATGAAAATCGCCTGGCGTGAAGTAAAGCAAGTGAGTGGTTATAAAAAAAACAAATGCTACTCGATGGAACAGAGGAATCGCTACTAAACGCCGAAACATTGGTTGGTCAGACAAAACAACGAAACGAGCATGAAAGAGCAATTGTTTCGGACGAACGTAACTGACACCGACCCTTGACCACGGGGTGCCTGTAAGTGATCGCTTATTTTGACAATATCGGCCTACTAATTATCTTGTTTTAAAACAGAGGATGCTGGATTTTTTCGCCTATTATCTGTCAGGCGCAAGTTATAAGCATACAACTGTTAAAATCTTACCAAGCTGAGTACTGAATAGCTCACACCGCTATTCAGTATACGCCTAGTAGGACAATAATTATAAATTATCTCTAAATAAGTAAGTTCTTCCGAAATGATTAGTAGAATAATAATAAATAATACATTAACATTTTTCTAAACAAAACGCTATAATTTTCAATATTGACAACAAAAACAATGCCTACTATAAATACAAAACCGAAGCTTTGAACTGCGAAAAATCTTACAGTAGGTTATTAACTTAAACAATCAAAAATCTAATAACTCCTCATAGCGTAGGTGCCTCAGTAATACATAAAAGTTCCGCTTTTAACTTAGGCCAAGCCCCAGCGCAAGCATTTACCGAATTTGTCCCAACACCCGTAGCGTCTGTTTTTGCGTAGCTTATTCACGTGGATGCCTTTTACATACTTATTTACTTATTTTACGATCGTCCTTTTGAGACAATTATACTCCATAATGCTATTGATAATAGAGAAACAATCTTTCTCAACTTACTTTTTTAGAATAAACAACTCATTTAGACGTCAACACTACTTTTGTTTAGCGCATGCCCACTGTTAGCAAATAACATTTTTTTACCTACTGTTTTTTATTGTTAAGCATAGCTTTGTTCATTGCATTTTTTATTTTCAGACAAAATACATCGTATATATACATCATAGAGTTGAGTTTAGTATAACACCGTTTTATAGTTTCAACGAGAAAAATCTTTTCTTCTATTACTTCATCATCATCAGCTCATAAGTGCCCACTGCTGAGCAAAGGCCTCTTCTCACACAGAGAAGGTTTATGAGCATTAATCACCACGCTTGCTCAATGCGGGTTAGCGATTTCAAACTTATAAATAGAAATGATAAGTCCAGGTTTCCTCAAGATGTTTACCTTCACCGTATATCAGTGGTGTCTAAATAATCATAGAAAGTACATATAACTCTGAAAAAGTCACATTGGTAGTTGCCGGGTTTCGAACCCTTCACTCCAAATCTTCTATTACTTACCTACATTGATTAAATTATTTCCTTTAATTACCAGTTAGTATCCAGTCACCGATACTTTACAGTTTTCTCTTCGGTTAACAGTGCGTAGTTATTTTTGTGTAAAACTGAAAATAGTAATAAGAGGGCGATCACTCCGGCTCTATTTATGTACTAATAAAGTTATTTCAGTCCTTCCCATATACCGGGTGGCGAGAGAAACCGCAGAGGAAGATTATAGTTTTCCGTACAATGGGCATCGAAAAGCATTGTAGTAGAGATTTTACATTTGTAAATTTCAGCATAAGTAATATACGTCTAATACGTCTATAAGGCTATAATACGTCTAAAGTTATTTATCTACACAACACATTTAGCAAGTATCGTTAGCAATATTTCTCCAATCATAAAGAGTTCTTAACATTGAAAAAGGTTAGTATCTAAGCGATTTAAAGATATTTCGAAAAACAACTTACATATAACAAAGACAATGAAAAAAAGAACAATATAAAAGCATATTTTCTTTGAAATAAATCACGACAGAGCCCCGAGCGAGCCCACGTTTAGCCAAACATGTAGGTGGCATGAAGTCTAAGTACTAAAAATCAAACATGCCTTCGTCTAGACTCGATTCAATACCTCCGAGACTGCTTCCGAACCGATCCGATTTCCCAAAGGTAAATAAATTAATCTCAGCTCGGTTTATTTTTATATACAACGCTAAATAACGATTTCTATTTTTATTTGTTAATAGATACATGATTTAACCTTTAAAAGAAAATATTATGTAATCAAAAATTTTAATAACGAAATGGTTTTGTCGATTTCGAAGAAACGCCTACGATGTTTTGTTGTTGATTATTAGGTATTTATGTCTGCAAATCTCTGAAATCTGAAAGCTAGTATACACATACTCAGTATCGTACAAGGTCAGTAGTGGGTCTTAAATGTAATTGAATATTCATATATACAACTCTTAGTCCACCTAGATTTCATTTATATAGGATTTTAAGTAGCCACAAAACTGCATTAATCCAGACCTACCGCTTAGCCATCATTAACAAAGAAAATCTCAATATATTTTAAATCCCGAACAATTTTACATTAGCACGTTGACACTAGACGTCTCACATTTTAAATAATGATGAACAGCCTGCTGACAAATATTTGTAAATTGCCATGCAAAAATAGCACCAAACAATGACAAAACAATAGCAAATTGATTTATTTTATGTTTGCCCAGCAACCATCCCACATATTTCTAACGTCTTGCTTGTCGCTGACGGACTGTCGGTAGAATAATGCCCAAGCGCAGGCAACGTACCGTTAGGGCGGCCTTTGTCGACACAAGCAAAAAAGCCTTTTGGAGCCACACCGCCACCCTTGCCGGCAAAAAACGTAAAACAGAAAGAAAGGACCTCAAATTAGAGAATCGGCATCGGAATGTTGCACCCGTAACATGAAAATGGGCATTTATTATAAATCGTTGAAATTATAGCCTCGAAGCATGGCGCATCCTTTTGTCCTTGCCTCAAGTTAGATTGATGGAACTTGATCATGCAAAAAACATTGGAAACTATTGTGTTATTTATTATTTACACCATGGCGCCTTGTTTCGGAGTTGTGGACTGGTTTTATTATGTGTTGACGTAGATGTGTGACGTGCGCCTGAGTTGGTGCAGCCAATAAATATTAAATATTGCACCTGCCTTCGTAACTTTTGAAAGTTTGTACCCAAGGGTTGGGGAATACACTAAACTAAAGCGAGAAGAAAGTAACAAATAATTGGCGATCCTTTGGCGTATTTAGTACCTTGTTCATTTATCAAATTCGCACACAGGAAATCAAAGTACATTGCTCGACATGCACTCCCTGACAAACTGTGTACGTGATCTCCATCGTGTGGGAAAGAAACTGTCGCGACACAAAACTACCTCCACAAAGTAACAACGCGCGATTCAATGTCTCACAAAATGTGGGAATGCGCTAAACTTGAATGGAAATCCACACAACTCGATCAATACCCGCCCGGAATATTCTCAAAATTGTAATTTGTTTAGAAAAAAATGTTTACCTGTTAAAGAGCGGAAAGGCCCAATGCCACGTGCGACTGCAGCTTGTACCCAACGTTTTTAACAACGCACCTACTCGGCATTATCCTCGAGTCTGTTGTTTTTTGTGTTGACATAACAATTAGAGCCATATCTTTGTACTTCTATTCAAATAAAGTCGCCTGTTTTTGTCGTAAAACTAAACTGCTCGACTATTTTAGTCAAGAACCACTTAAGGATTTAATTTTATAATCAAGATTGTTTTGAATGTATTAGTTAATTAATTACCCTTCTGATTAGCAGATTAATTCATTACATTTAGCTCCAAAGTAATCGTAAAGCATGAAGTTCATGAGAGTCGTCGTCAATTTCTTTCAACAATAGCATTACAAAGAAAAATATCTTGGGGCGCAGATAGCACTGAACTGAGCGGCGAAATGAGTTGCCCTTAGTTGGAGAGGGTGTGAGGCAGACGAGATTAGGGTGTGGTGTGCGCCCTGAGCAACGAGCGAAATAAATATCCAGTTTTGTGTTGTTTTGTGGTGTAAGCGATATTTTCATCATTGATTTTATAATTCCTCTAGAAGACGCTTTAACAATAAGACAAAAAAGGACACTACTGGTTAGACAGCACCTAAAAAAATTTGTCGAATTGCATACTGGACTAGATTAAGATATCAATTGCATTTGACATTGAACATATATTATTATTTTCAATGTGCCAAAAACATATGTATGTATTACGTCAGAAAAATGCAACCTTCACTGAAACAGAATCTATTAGATTTCACGCTTTAAAAAAATTGCAACTCTGCACATTTTCGCCGCTTCCGTCAGTACCTTGCGGCCCACGCTAGAAGATCCCTGTTGGATGGGACTCACCCGCTTTGCCATAAATCTTGGGACCCTCGACCGCCACCCGGATTCTCGCCGAAAATATCTATAAATACCCTCTTCTACCTACATATTTCAAATATTAACAGGGAGACTAGCCAAGTGACAAAGTCAGACATTGGTAGACTTGTTCGAGCGAGCTAATCAACCAGCGCTACTGTTTCCACTGAGTTCGTAATCTTCTCATTTTTAACCGGCTTTGAGTTAAAGGAACTTGATCCTTTTTTGTGCTACGATATTTTATCTAACGTTGCTTCATGTGTTATACGTAAGTTTTGTTCCGGGTGAGCTCCTAAATGTGCTGACTACAAACTTATATGGAGAGAGGCCAGAGAAAAAAGGTATTGAAATCTCAATGAATTTCCTTCTACATTAGAAGTCCTTAAAATAAAATATATCGAGTGTACATTTACAATCCATTTACCATTCATTGAGTATATAGGTACCTATTTATCATGTATTGATTTTTTACAAATTTTATAGCAAGAGCAAAACTACACTAAACTAAACTCCGATACACCATTACAGTGAACATCTATCACTTATGAAAACGTCTATATTAATCCTCCTTGTAATATTTTACAGGTTATTGGTGTTTGCGAATATATCCTCAATGGAATTGGGGTCGAGGTCTCAGGTCGCGTGGTGATTGTCACGGATTGGTCGAAGGATCCTTGTCTGATTCGCATGTTCAGCAATAATGTGGCTTACCTAGTCTAGCTTACTGACGTAGTGTAAATACAAGATGTCTATAGTCATTTATGGTATCTCTAATATGTGAAGAAGCGTCTTTGAAACGCTGTTCTTGATTTTTAATTCAGTATTTTTTTGGTGAAACAGATGTTTAGATTATGTATTGTTCTTCTTAACACATTACATTGATTGATTAATTTTTACTTTTATTATCTACAGCAATATTTAAATGCAATTTGAATTTAAGATCCTAAGGTGACAAATATATCATAGCTAAGCATAGCGCATAGCTAAGCAGGACCTCATTCTTCCTAAGCTATAACTAACACTAAAATTTCGAAACCTAATAATCAATTAACATTATTACAATTATTTTATTTTATTAGCAAATTAAGTTTCTGTAAGCAAAACACTACTTGAATTACATACACTTTCAAATAAAAGACATTATTAGTAATGACAAAATAACCGAATAACCCCAAAAAATCCAAGATGGCGTTACACAGGTGTTTTACGGCGTACCGATCCATATCGTGAGGCCTTGATTCTATTCCGCGACGGCCATACTGACACAGTTAGCAAACTCGAACTCGACAAGCAATGACTCAATCCAGCGCGTGACGAAAGCACGATCCTTGATATGATCGTACACTAATAATGCATGCGCTTCATTACTATTGATTTTATTATTTTACTAAGCCTGAATGACTTTCATTATTTGGTTAATAGACCCAACTTATCAAGTCGGCTTAGTTTTGTTGCCCTTTTTATGGTATAGGTCGGCAACCGAGCAGTCGGATTACCTGGTGGTAAGAATCAGCACCGCCCATAGACACCCACAACACCAAAGGAGTTACGAGTGCGTTGCAGGCCTTTTAGGAATAAGGGTTTCGGATATTTAAGGATTGGGAATAGATGGAAGAAGGAGGAGGGTACAAGTCGACACGTTCCTATACTTCTTTTTTGCTTCTAACAATGTCTTCTAACTTCTTTCCTCATGCTGCTCAAAGAGCGCATTTGTTTTATACTTGATCAAATTACAGTTCAAGGACATATAAAATAAGCTAAGCGGTTAAGCAAAACTATGGTAAAAAGTGATTCAGTTAAGGACGACTTTTGACTTTTGGCACAGGTGATAGAAGCGTTAGCGAATAGCGTTCTAAGTAAAGCACAAAACTGTAGCTTTGTGAGTAAAGCGGAAAACTTGAACTTCACATTTATGTTTATGATTCACAGTCATACATACTCGTAACTGTAAATACCGTTATTTCGACCCCTGATCTTCTTATATGGTTCCATGTAGACACATCTGACAAAAACCTAACAATAAAATACAAAAAAAAAACAACGTCCAAAAATTACAGATTACGTCAAGTACCTTATTTTTGTAAACCCAAGAATTGTCACTCAGCAATCACAATAGCAACTGCATATGCTATAAAAATAAATTTTATTATTTAAATTACCTATATTCTATCTCTAAATTTACCACTGAAATCATTCAACAATATTCCAGCACTACAAATCCAAAATAAGGCTTCCTAAACAAAGCCCAACAAAAACTATTCGACATAAAATAACAGATATCTCATTTAATATTTATAACACAAACACCAGTAACGTACATGCCTACATACATATGTCAAGGAAAACTCAGTACTTAGTAAATAAGTTAATATCGATAACTTGAACAACAAAAAATCGGTCGAGGAAAATCGATTTTCATTTACTTAGGAGCCTACTCGATACTCGTATTCGTAGAACTCATCCCTTTACTAAGAATGTAAGTATAAATTGTTCTTTATAAGATCTTTTATGTCATCGGTATGACGTCAGCGTACTTTACGCAGTGTGTACATAAGGTGTCAGTGACGTAACAACGATGATATTGATTTTAAGCACGAGTCATCGATGTAAGTTCTGTTTTGGTTATGTCTGGGTTAGTTCCGGAGTCTATGAGTTTGGTGCATTACTCGGACTAGACGTTAGATACCTGTTTTATGGTTTAAAATACGATGACTTCCACTCCTGGCCCGTTTTAATGTGGTTAGGTTAGGTGAACTTTGACAATACCTAATATCTGAAAAATACAATAATAGGGTCAATGAAATAATACGTAGACCTTCAAGATTTTTTTTGTCATTCAACACATCATCTTATTTCGAGACAAAAACAACAAATTTAATTAGCCGTTTGACGTAGAGTGCAGAAATAATTGTGAACAGTCAATTGGTGTCCAACGTACGTCGCAGTACAATTCCTCGTGGAAAGACAAACTCTGGATATTTCTGGAAACAGTTCCCATAAGCAGCGTGGCTATATCAGGCTATATCAAGCTTCAGTCACTTACTAAATCCATTGACTGTTGAAGTATCTTCTTATAGCCTTATAGAATTTCATGCTAGGGTTTGTGAGACTAAATTTATAATGATTAGAATTACTTATCAACTTTTATTATATATTTAAATAATCAAAGTGCTGTGATCTGAAGACTAAAGGCTGATTATACTATTATACTATTTTCTTGAATAAACAGGAGCAATAATGGTATTGGACAAATTTAAGGCCCGTTTACATTTTGCATTTGTATTATTTAGAAAATGTAAGGCCATAATGGCTATAATAAAATGCATTTAATAGGCAAAAATAAACATCTTTTACTGAAGATACCTTAGTAAAACTTCAGAAAAGATACCTTGTCGGTAAAACAATTAATCAGTGAAGCCGGATGTGCGTGTGTAAATTTCGTTATCAGTTTGTCATTTTGTCCAAAACTTGCGTCATACACGTCAGTTCACTTACGTATTGCCATCAACGTAATCGATAACATTTATGAAAATCGATATTTAAAGCCCATGGCTATAAAAATGGAACAACATTAAAATTACTTCTGCAAACACCAGATAGAAACCAACACCTGTAAAACTATGTATGGGTAAGGCATACTTCGGCACGAATGGGTTGGATTGACAGGAGCATACCACGGTCTAACAGAAAACTTGCGTGAAACAACCACAGCGTTGTGTTTCGTCGTGTGAGTGAGGTCACTGGAGGCCCAATCCTTCCCCTCCCAAAATCCCAAAAACCAGAAAAGGTTTTTGCATCATATTTATTTTTTATGTGACGCCACAAAGGACCAGTTACGTGTGCGTTTCTGACTTTTTGGCGATTAAGGATTATCTTATAGTATCTGAAGTCAAGCAAGTATGAATTCAATATCTTTACGAAAATATTCAAACTGTCATTGAGACGGAAAGTTTACTAAGTATACTTCCACTTTTTTAAGCCCAAATCAAGACAAGTGTAAAATAATCAAACATAAACATGTCACATGCCACCCAAATTCTACATAGACTAACTTGCGTAACTAAACCATGACGAAGATCTGAACCGCACAAGTTAAAGTTAAAATTCAACCTATAACCAAAGTTAGAAGTCTTTGAAATTGTCTAGACAACACATTAGGGTTTGGTGCACGCGTTTAGACCGCAAAGGTGGCACCGCAACCCTGGTATAATTGACTGCGGGAATGATAACTTACACACCTTGCTTGACCGTCTGGATACACATTATTATTAAGGCATGTATCGACTGTTTATAGCATTTTTACAACCCATACGTTTTGTAAGGGGCTAGTTACAATGATTGGCGTATCATGTCATCATGTATCATTGCTTCAAGTTAGATTTAGGTTTAGAAGAGCTACTTTTCGCCATAAATGTACTGGATCTCAAAATACCGGCGTGACACAATACGCGTGCTATTTTTCGCCGTTTGTTTCTAGTTAAAAAATACTCTGTTCCAGGGTTAAAGACTGCCCTAATCCCCAACCCCGGAACAGAGTTATTTTGGTGCTTTGGTGTCCATAGACGGCACCGATTGCTTACCATAAGGTGATCCGTCTACTCGTTTAGAAGTTAAATAGTGTGGGAGAGCCAAGCTTCGGCACTAATGGGTCAGCTTGACCGGAGTGATACCACGGCCTCACAGAAAACCAGTGTGAAATAACCACAGCATTGTGTTTCGCCGTGTGAGTGAGGTCACCGGAGGCTCGATCTTTCCCCTCCTCCGATCCGTCCCCAATCCCTTAATCTCCACAACCCTAATCCCTAAAAGGTCGGCAACGCACTCGTAACTCCTGCGCTGCGGGTGTCCATGGGTGGCGCTGATTGCTTACCATCAGGTAATGGCCTGCTCGTTTGCCGACCTATTACACAAAAGAAAAATCTGATTTATAATATCCATAACCATTTCACATCAAAATTTTTTTGTCTCAAAGAAAAATTAGCAATTTACATACAATAGTATAACACATCGTGAAAATAAAGTTTGACCATCTCAAAGCGCGATTTCGATTAAAATAATCATTTCAAATGTTAGGTAGACAGTAGACAGACTGCGATGCAATTTTACTATCAACTTTTACTCAATGTACTAAATTAAAACCGCAATTTTCGATTACATGTCTCCTTTGTTATTTTTCATATACTTAAGAAACATATTGCAGTTTCTAATGACGTGTCTTACTTTTTTATTTATCATTTTTTATGTTACTTACTGTGTATTAGTCCATTTTCCATTCTAAATTGAAACTCATTATGAACAAAGATATAATTAAGATTGAGGTATTTTATCTTTCACTAAATTCTCGTAATGAATAGGGCTTACTGACAAATCAAGAAATAATTTTATTTTGACACGACCGCGACCCTTTGTTTTCCAATTTTATGCTACATACCATTCCTTTAAGGGTTACTTCAGTCTTCAGCGTCTGTGTCGGTAAAAAGTCCTTATAATGGAATAGTTAAAGAGATCTTAATCTTGTCAAATGTCTCTGAGTATGGCAGATGAGAAAAATATGCAGTAATTATTTTTCTAGCAAGATTTTCCTCTTGAACCACTATTAATGACATATTACCTTCTATTTGTTTTGACATACATATGTGGAACCTCGTTGTAGGAACTATGTCGCTAAGAAAACAACACACTACTACCTATACCTATATATGTATAGTGTTCACATATGACACGGAAAATCAAACATTCCGGGGATGTACCGGAGAAATCTTTAATTATTTTCCGTCTCTCATGACTAATTACAACATCTCGTCATCAACGTATAAGGTAATTATCATTGTACCGCTAAAATATGGCTGACAATATCGTGACATTAACTTGTATAAAAATACAAGTAAATGCGCAATTAAGGGAAAACTATAGCCTTACATAAGAATGACATGAAACAACACTTGAGTTGTATATCGCCGTGTGAGAGTAGTTACTGAAGGATCTCCGAAACGCTGGTATATCTCTGGTGCAGAGGGTGATGACAAAGCCACAGAAAGACAGTGTTGCTGATTCAAAATAAGGATATTTTTTTAGATAATTTTACTGAATTACTTACTACTAACTTTTTTATCAAATTTCGGGCCGAGCTTTAAAGTAGACAGGCAGTTTGTTAAGCATATATTTTTTTTTGAAATAGTTAATTTACAACAATAGAAAATCGACACTATTCATATTAATGAAAATTACCATTGACAAACTTTACTATTTCAATACTTCTATAGACACGGGGCCTTTATTTATTTATTTGTATTCATCTGTATTATAAACATGCAGACCAAAATGTCTTACTCACCAATGTTTCTCAGTCATTAGTCATTTGCGTAAAGCTCGCTTCCCACAATGACTCATGACTTTAGCACGAACTTGATGATTTCAGGATGTGTCGATAATCATGAGGTTCAAGACCGTCATCGTCATGCAAACGATACCGTTCGCTTGTAGTACGTAGCAATCATACCATTTTGAACTTAATAGGACACTAATAGAGCTTATAATTGAGAATGGACTTATTTTGGTATATTCAAATCATTGTCAGATTGTAGAATGTTAGAAATACTATCATTTTTAGTATAGTTGCACTGATATACTGACACAGCTGCCGATGTAGGTCCTTAGAGTTACGAGCTTTCAAGTGTACTCACAGTTTTTTTTTATAAACAGTTCTATGACTCATGATCAAGGCACTTCATCCGAAGCTGTGGGTGCAAGCGTCATAATAAGCGTGCATTTGAAATTTGAAATAATTTTTTGACTCCAACCTGTGACGCTGTCTGCCAGGATTGCGGGGTAAGCGCAATGAGGCACAGCGGCCTCGGCTTAGAGCACGAGAAGAAAAGGGGTGGGTTTTAGTCAGCAAGAATCTGACACTCCCTCTAGTCTCACCCGGGATGGAAATTTCTCCCAATTCATAAAATTAAATTTGTGTTTAAATATTCTGAAAGACTTGGATTAAAGTTGTATCAGTTTTACACACATTATCTACAGAAATAACGGTATTATCTTACTAAATGAAACGTTCACATAGAACTATCATTGTCTGTCAATACCGACACGTCGTCAACTGTCGCAAAAAATACAAACATCAATAAAGAACAGGTAACACCACTTACGACTCGTAGGTGGCCCAGTTTCTTATCATTATCAGTGGCGCGCGCGCAAGTGGCGGGGCGGAAGTGATCTCGCCGGCGACGCACGCGCCACTCCGCCGGAAGTGGGGTTCCACACATGCAGGTCATGGAACCCAATTTGTGATTACGAAGATGTCATTTGCAAGCAGCCTGCAATACCACGCGAATAACAATGGCCAGTCACGCCTAGTACTGAATAAGCAAATAGTTATACGATTGTCTTTTGTCCCATATTTCGATATTATGCAACGCGTTATTCAATTTATAGGATTTTATATTCATTTTTATTAAATAACAATATTTTATTGATTTTACAATCAGTTTTATTTGCTTTACACAGGAAGTTGTATTTTTGTAATTACAAAATTAAAATTTATCTAGAAAACATCAATGTCATACATAACCTCAAGCGTTTGTTAACAACAATTACATAACGTAGTTGAAAAGAAACAGTGGATGATAATTATTTTTCAAGATTAAAATGCAACTTTCGATTTATGATTAATCATAGTGATATAGTTAGAAAGACTTGTAATTATTAAGAAAAATATATAATAACGAGAGTGTAACATATGAAAGCGTTTTTCAGTTGGCTGGCCATACATCAGTCGTCAAATGATTGTGAAGACTTGTAATGTGGGCGAAATTATTCTCACCTCTAATCGACGGAAGACGGTTTATTTTAATACGATTATTTATGTCCCGTCGGTCAGACTAGGTCGTTGAGAGACGTTTTAATCGGAGCATGAGAAAAAATAGATGTATGGTTGACGAAATTCTCGTCGCGCGCTATGCGCATGAGTGCATCTGTTCGTGTTAGTAAAACAACTTGTCATACAGGTATGTATATGACGATACACAAGGTCGTCTCACTATTCAATTTTAATATTTACCAGACACTGAAAAAAAGCATTTATTTTAATACCTTTCAGCAGACATTTACTTGACATTTTGATCGAAAAAAAAACTTCATGAATTTTGTTAGCGATTTATGAATGAAACTTGATTATAAATACTTTTAGAATCGTCCAGGACCTATAACATGACCTGTATTAACATTGCACGAGGATAGAATCATGATCAAAATAATAAATATGTAAAGATTACAATATAATTCACTAAGTAGAAGGGGGCGTCGACCCGAGGCGCCACGCAGCCGCGTCCGCGACCTTATTACAACGCGTCTTCTACTGTTGATACGTACACAGTAATACAAGTTTATCCTACCTATTTATATTAGAAATATCCGACTGTATGTTTCCTAGACTTGACTTTTCAACTTAGTCTAATGTTTAACGACTTATTCTGTTTACATTTTTGAATAACTATATGAATCCTTTCAAACAAAATTGGGTCAATAATATTCGAAACCATTCGAAACAGTACTGGTTTTAGTACATTTGTTTTGACTTGGATAAAGAATAAAATAAATTTCAAATGTGTAAATGTTCACTAAAGCTATGCAGGTGAAACCAATGTGGGTGACATACATAGTTTGCAAATTGTTAACGATAAATGATTAGACACAGAACTACGCGAAACATAAAAAACTTTCGACCGATCTCTTTAAATTTGTAAGTAGCACGGTGAATTCGGGACGTATAAATAACATTTTGAAAGACAGAGCATCGAAACTTTATTCTATTTTAAATTCTACAAGAGATTTATTTTTTATATTAATCAAATTAATTTTGAAGTGCCTATTTCAATGCGACTCGTGTAGGAACTAAACCAACTTGTGTCTTTCGACAACATGCCTGCTGTGGCGCGAGCCATCCGAAATCTCGCCTCATAACCTCATTGTCCATCGATCCCTCCAATAATCCTCTACGTCCATCATTCAGCTTTATTTACAGCCTATTATTGAGGCAAAGAGAAACGAACTTACTTCGAAAAAAGAAACAAATGAATAACAACTTCTTTCCACAAGTCCTTGTAATAAGAATGGGGTCAAACAACACTCCCCAACACCAGATTTATCTGTAAAAATAAACGTTAGCGAAAATAGTGGAACATTAGAATAATGTTCAACTACTTGTGCAATTTGTCACGTATTGTAAATATGTAGTTAGAAGTCCCACATCATGTCCACGATGTCATTTTTAAACCAAACGCTGAAAGCAAACGACGTTCGTTGATAGGGAAGACACACAAAGGTGAAAAATTAATAGCCTGGCAACCTGTCCGCGATTTGTAAACATTCTCGTCTCCCGCCAACGTGACGAATTCAATGAAATGTATGCCAAACACCAGCACTCTAATTATAAACAGCTATCAGAAAAAAAGTACATCAACACCCGTCTAAATACAGAAGCAACGGATCAGAAAACGATCGAACCAAGTGTTGGGAACATACAATTTGTCAGACTTACACCGAATAGCTGCAGACAGGTAAATATTTAGTACATCGTACGTACTTGAATCCATGCCAATGATTGTTGGACTTCAATCGGCGGAGAGACCTCAGTTTCGTTAATTTATTGTTTGTGAATTTACCAGATCAATACTATTTTCGGAGGATGACATCTCTTTTGCGTTGACGGCTATTGTGGTCGAATAATTTACCAATCAACTCGGCACTTTATTATTGTTTCGGCCCGTACTTATCAATCTCTCATTTATAACGTCAATTGTCTTTAAAGTTACTTTGGAAATGTTATTTATTTCGTATTATTTGCGAACTTTAGTGAGAAATTTATTCAACTTAAGTTTAAAGATGCATCAGAAGCATTAAAGTTTTCTCCGACTAGGTAATTAAAACACCGGTCATACGAGAGTCACATAGTAATTACGCCGAACTAGAATTGGTTTAACATTTTCTAAAACCAATAAGAGATTTAAATTAGTGAGTGAAGTCTTACAATTAGAGATGCGTTGGACGAAGGTAAGAAAGCGACAATACATTAACCTAGAGTACTGTGTCGTAGGGAAAACCGTCACACGAGTTTTGCTCAATTATAGTGAGTAACGTTCACTTAAAGCTGCTAGAAACGGCCAATTTATTATCAATCAACGATGATGTTTATATAAAAATAAAATAAAACAAAAACTTGATATCTAAATAAAAAATCACCTATTAGTAAATAATTGTTTATTACGACGATTTTTATTAAACATATCGATAAGTAATTTCTGGAAAGTCCTACGAAATATTGATTCTATAAGATTTGTACTAATTTTAGCGAGCCAAAACGTAGTAGACAATGTTTCACAAAAACGAAAACAACATGGACATAATCAAGTATCAGACACAACTATCTAAATGTCTCTTCCAGCCTAAGTAGGTTCGTTTATCATCGGTGACTGAGACAAGGCGGCAAGAAAGTGGACTTTCACTCAGACAGCCGATGCTTGCTCCTTACTATATCACACCTCATTTGATTCTAAGGGTCTAGTTTTATTACATGTAAACAACTAACTATTTATAATTGCTTAGGAAATCGTTTGCAATTATTTTTAACAAGAATCTCTATACATTAAGTGGGTAGTTTTAATGTCAACTTTTCTATTTAGTATCAGATTTCTAGAGAGAATTTGTGATAGTTGTAAAGGATGTTAATGGCGCAATTTTAGCTTCATTTCAGATTAATTATAGTTTTAATTAATAATAATTTACATATGGAAATAAATAGAGTGCAAGAATTTGAGTACATTCAGTTTGTGTGTTATGTTTTTTTTTAATTATTGACTATCCAAAATCGCTGGACCGATCTCGGTTTTCGGATAAAATTAACAGAACCACAGTCATAAACCTTACCTAACCAATATTAAGCTTTAGAAGAAAATGGACGATTAGGTAATAGGATTTCAAATAAGTACTTGAAAATACTACATTATTTTTAAACACCTGCATCGCTTCTTTTTGTCCATACAAAACAAAAATCGAGTAACTGCTCATTCTAAGAATTTTTCGGTAATGTTTGTTATTTAGTTTTTAGCCCTTGATATATTATAGCTACACTATTAAATTCTATTTTTGACTTCAACCTGTGAGGCTGTCAGCCGGGTTCGCAGGGTAAACGCAATGAGGCACAGCGGTCTCGGATTAAAGCAGGAAAAGGAACGAGGGTTTTTAGTCAGTAAGAGTCTGACACTCCTCTCGCGCTCGACCCTGGGCGGGAGAAGTCATTTATTTGACGCCAACGCTGTATTCCACAAAAATCAAAGTCGCTCAAGTCACTGATTGGTGTTTTGTATCAAGTAATAAAGCACCATTTAGCAAGAACAAGTACACTAACAGCTCATCAACAAAACCCACTTCCCATAATAATAGAGATGTATTGCGCAACGCATTAAACGGTGATTAGCACCAATAACCAATAAACCGTTGTTTTGTAGGTCATCGGACGTTTTAACGTCCCAATATCTTCGATTAAACTCCCAACGTTAATTATTAATAACTACATTCCATAACGTACATACTAGTTCGTAGATTGATTAGTGGTAAAAGAGAACAGTTTGTTATTTTTTAATATTATAAGGAAAAATCAATCTATGACCACTCCCGCCCTGGTTCAGCTCAAAGGATCGGTCATACTGACTAAATACCAACCTGTTATCTATCCTGCTTCCAATTATGGTGCTTGCACCCGCATCCCTCATTGGACAAAAGGCGATTATGTGCTTTGTTTGATTTAAATGAATTATTAGAATAATCACGCAGGATGGAAATGCCATGATGGTGGAAGCCAATAAGCTCTTCGTCTTTTATATCCGTCTACAATGCTAGGTAAAGCAAAAAGAAGCCTATAAAGTTAGTCAGCCAGCTTGGTAAGTTAAAGGTCTAGCTAGTTTCTTTAAAAGACATTACAGAACAATTTTGATAGGTTTATTTGTGATGGCGATTCAATAACATTACTTAAACTTCCATGCTGAGAAATTCAGTCATTCAATCAAACGGCTAGACATAAGGCTATTGGTTGAATGGCTATTAAAGCTCAATGGCCGCGACATTTCCATTACCTACGTTATTTCGTTCTACCAACATGTGGTATTTGTAACTGACGTCATTAAACGACATTAAAATTCTAATAAAATTTATCGGAAAATTTTGCTGTAGTGAGATGAACTACAGAGTTTCCTACTAATCTGCTTGTAATCACGTAAATAAACAAAGCAGTAACAGTTTATTTTTGCTTCTATTACGCACTGTAGACTGTCGAACAGTTTTATAATGTTCAATAATACATTCTATATACTGTCTGCTACTGCTACTACTGTTAAGGTTAGTTTTATTTATCTTACAATACTTACAGAAAGTCCTTAGAAATTGCTCTAAGAGCACGCAGTTTTGATATTAACCTGTCTGCTTATCCCTTCAGGAATATTAAGTTATTCAGTAAGAGTCTGACTGAATCTCCCTCCCACGTGTTAGCCTGAGCAAAACAAGGAATGATTTTTCGTCCTCAAAAAAGGTCTTTAGGTTTTTATAAGTAAATATCATCCGCGAAGACAACCGTGACTCTTAGTATGGAGGACCGCCTTACAAAACAATGTCATCCAATGGACCGTGAGCCTTTTCTACTTCTAATCTGCGCTTATTATACAGGTTGGAGATCCCAGTTTGAAAGTTTCAGATTGATCATTAAATCCTACATGTGTATTCCAGCTATATGTTCGTAGTTAAGATTTTGTTTGACAAGTAATAATGAAACACAAACAAAACTGAAAAATGGTTCTAAATGTATCAACGTCCTCCTATATTATGTTGGCATTTTTAATGGGTTTCATATTGTGCTATTTCGAGAATCACCTCTTTGATGTCATTAGGTCCTTGAAAATAAACCTTATGATTTAGTAGAATATATATTTTACCCATTATTTCATGTTACGTGTAAAATTGAAATGTAGTTTGACTTGAATATGAGTTTTAAAAACTATAAAAATGTCGGGCCTAAGATAACTAGATAAGTTAGTAACAGCTACTAGACAATCAAGACCACTAATTATTCTAAAATAATAATGTTATAATTACTAACTTAATTTCAACCATCGTATGAAATATTATTTAGGCGTGATGTGCATGGGGTTGCGGGATAAGCGCAATGTGATACCGCGGCCTCGGAATAAAAAAGGAGAAGGAACGGGTGGGGGGAGGAGATTAGTCAGTAAGAGCCTAACACTCTCTCTCGCTAACGCGAGAGTGTCAGACTCTAGGTGTAGGGTAACCCCTGGGCGTAGAGATATCATTTAATGATTTCTCCCTGACAAAACAAGCCTGATATGCATGTAAAATTATATGTTTGTAACACAAAATTGAATCTGTTTATATACTCAATAATCTCAACCCGGTTTCCCCGTAACTCTTTCCGAAAATACTGTGATATTACGTAAATGCGTAGCTTCAAGGTCGCAGGTAGGAATTTTAGGAAAAATTCTGTATAGTCTACTGACGATTGTTCGTAAACAATAGCATAATGTTTGTCTGCATGTTTTGTGTATTCAGCAGTAATACAAGGAGTTGTAATGTGGATCTGTCAATCAGAACCGACATCTCTGACGTCGAATTTGTTGTTGTTTTTCCAATTGTACCTACATACGTACGTGTACACTTGTTTGTGCAATGCTTTAAAGTAATGTTTTCAACGCTCGTCTCCTTCAAACGTTATTATTTAGTTGTTTTATGATCTTCTCGTGTTTGTTTATGCCACATTTTTAAACATCTTGCATATTTATTTGAATTTTAATGAAGCAGATGCTCATGCGCATTGTATTAATTATTTGATATCTACATAATTTTTTAGGATTTCTTTACTATAAACTCTTTTTCGTCAATATCAAAAATTGGATCACTTATATTTTAAACGAAATACACATTTAGGTAACATCTGAAATTGAGATTCAATTCACGAATAAGCGTCAATGAAAACTAGAAGTACAACAATTAAACTCTACATTATAAACCAGCGATTACATTTCATTGATTGAATTGCATGACTTAAATACCTTTCCAATTACGCTGCAGTCTCACGTTGAATTGTTCGACATCGTCAACTGAATTTCCACGCGTGTCGGATGTGCCTACGCGCATTTCCAACGAATCGTGTCATATTCTAACAATGAGTTACATCGAGAGCGACGTCAAAGTCAAACTTCAGGTTATAATTAGACGATGTACTTCTAACGTATGTGCGAGTATGGATTCTATGAACGTATTTACGGAAGCGTCTGCACAGAGCTAAAAACATACTATAAATAATTGTTTAGTACTGTGCTCTTTAAGTTTTCTCATTGTCCTCATCAGCCTATTGATATGCTCAGTTATTGCTCTCAGTATGTTTCCGCTCGTTAATAGCTAGATAGACACCTTAAGTGTGCATATTAACTGCATCTGCTAAATAAGTAACTAGATTTTTCTTGAAAAGTGTATTTTTGCAGTGGAATTTTCCGATCGTCATCCTTGCAATTCATCGTAACTATAGATACATATTAACATTTTCATTATGTTGCCTAGATAAAATAAAATCACAAAGTGTAAAAAATGTTCATTTTGTTTTAACCCCTACTAACCCATTCACTTTAACACATCGACCTTAATCATGTTCTACGCTTTTAACCAATGACTCATTTAGTTCAAAAACTCTTCCTACTTCCTAGAAACCATCTGCATTGTTATACTTAACGTTGCGTACATAAGTTCCGTTGTAGCTCACAGTCCAGTTATTGCTTCTTACGTTGATCAGCCCACGCTTCCTGTATCAGATTTATTAGTACTTTACGCTCCATCGCTATATATTATTAGAACACTTTAAATATTCCACTGCTAATATTGTACATCTTATATTGATGGTTTGCTGGCAGATGTTTCAGATTTCAGAGCAAATCTTCCGGGATTGGCATCGTGTTTGAAAGAAAGCGGAGCAAAATTGGCACGAGACTGCATAGTGCGAGGGAAAATTGGACCAGGTTAGGATTAGGAGAAAACGAAACGAAACTAACCTAGATCAACTTTCATTCAACTATACGATTAAATAGGTAGCAAACAGTTCATTTAAGTATAATCTATAATACAAATAAATCATCTAAGTTCAATTGCCATGTAACGGAAAGTGTGTAGATGGATCATTTTCTTGACCTCATGAGTGAAAGTAAAACAATGCATCATCATCTTACAATTCAGTATCCGTAACAAGCTGAGCAATCGTGTGGGAAACCCTGATTGAATCAGGTGATAACAAATTCAATTGATTCAGAATTAACCCCAATATTATTGAAAAGAGTGAAGACTCCATTACTTATGGAATCATCAATATTGTGTCAATCTGTGTTACAAATTACAAATAGTGCGAGTGTCATTCTGGGTAAACACATCTAAATATTAACGCTTTACTTTGCATACACCTTTTGAAACCCTTTCTAACCATTAAATCTGTCTTTAATTTTATACTAAGAGGTACCTACTAAAAGTTTTTATCAAAATTTTACTTTTTTTTTTAATAATCTTAGTCGCTGCTATATCTCTTTACTTTCTTCTTTGTTACTGTACCGTAACTCATTCGTTTAAAATCCTCATTTGCTTATTCATCCATCTGAATCACTAAGACTAGCCAGATCTCCCACTTCGCACAAAACCTTTGTATCATCAGATTCTTCTTCTAACAGAGACTTAACAATAAGCAATTCTTCCAAAAGGCTAAGTCTTCCAAACCCTAAGTCTTTCCAAACCCTGATCTCGTCAACGCATCGCTTCACCGCACGTATATATTCAGTTCGAGTCATAACGCACGCGGTCGGAAGGTGAAAGGCGTATCGCTTTCGAATTAGATCGCGTTATGCTGACAACGGTGAAACGCCGACACTCTCCAATGTTTATGTACTTAAACGATGTCGGATTTACTTCGTTTGTGATTGTATTCATTGGATTAATGAGTTGTATGAGATCAGGTTTTTAATTTACTTATTTTTTTTTCTTTGTTTGTTTCGTTGGTTTGGCGATCTCACTTACATGTTACGCTGGGAAAAAATGGTGTCAAATGTGTCGATTCTACTTTATTTATTTCGATATTCACTGGGATATGGAGAGAAAGATAAATATTCTTTTTGCACTAATTTTCATTATCATTTAATCAATGCAATGAAGTATTGTACCATTTCTAGTACTTATAACAACAAAGTTCGCAATGTTAAAACTCGTATTTAGAATGGCCATAGCAGAACTTCCAAGGCATAGTAGGAGCTAAGCAAGCAATCAATTTTTCCACTTAAATATTTATCAAAACAAATACTGAACGTCTCAAACCATCACAAGACAAAGTTATGATAATGATCATCAATCAAATTAGTCAGCTTATTGCACTCTTCTATTGAACAGACACAACCAAATAAGGAGGTAATGACGGTAATCACTTCGCTTAGTATATGGGTTTATGACCATAGTGCCTGACCTTTCGCCCTGGTAGGCTGGTTCTTGTCATTGACCCGAAGATTTGTAGAAACGTTAAACACTCCCGGGGTTTCATCTTTGTGCCTTTCTTCGTGTTCTATTTAAACTAGAAGAGTCACCGATCAGCTGTAAATGAAAAAGAAAAAAATTTAGTCCATTTTTGTTCCCTATTTGGCAGGATGAGCAAATCAGGCAAGGTTTGATTGCAGGTTGAGCCAATATAAGACTGATATCCAGCCGAGAATCTTTGCAGGATAAATGACGCGGTGGTTTTTAGTCTGCAAGATTCTGACACTAGCCCCTGCCAGACCTGGCTTCTACTAGATGCCATTAGGAGAATTTTCCCCATCAAGACAAAACTCTTTATTATGTCCTTGTTAGAAAACTCTACATAGTCCCATAATCATAAGTTCAATGGTGGAAAATACGTTTTAGCTTATCAGAGAGTGTTTTTGCCTGGTCCAAATAAAAGGAGTCATCCCTTAGCTAGTTATACCTGGAGTGTTTATAAATATATTCTACGCTTTCATCACTATGGCGTTAAAAATTACATAAAAATATGTATGAACAAAAAAATCGGTTTACGTTAAAACCTCTTTCAATAGTTATAAATGAAACTCATGTCAGTACTAACAGCATGGTTAATTGTTACACACGTTACTGATAACGCGCGGGCGCAACTCAATTATCGATATCACCGTCGCGCCGCTGAGAATATTTTCGCTGTTTTGTTTCGCGGTTTTATGTTCCCAGCAATATGTGTTAGGTACAGTTGCAAATAATGTCATACCATGATTGGTCTGTTTTGTACTTTTCCAGTCCACCAGTTCAATTATCTCCGACGGTTAAATTATTTAAATATAATTATTTTTCAAATTCATAAATAATATTAATTAAAGGTGTGAACAAAATGTAAATGGTTATTATTCCTAAATGCAACATAATAACTTACGCGTAGGCTTACCCATCAACAGTTTCTGTTACAGACTTAGTACGTTTTCAAATTTTATGGATGAAATCAAATACATAATCGAAAAGCAGCACTTTTAGTTAGTTTATTCGTTTAAGTTGCTAGACTAGAAAGTTACCAAAAGAAAATAAGAAATTAAATGCCAAACGTGACAAGAAATCTGTCTTAACAAACCGATGAAAAAAACGAAAAAAGACTTTAGGTGAATTAAAATCTAAAGTTAAAAATGACATTTCATTAAACACTTTTCAATCTAAATTGATGATCCGTGCCCAAACCTGACTCAGATAGTAATATATTCTTGCCATTTTAATATAACACATATTGCCTTGAATCACAGCGAAACTTAAAACTCTATATTTTCCATAAAACGCACGATAATTGATACAACGTATGTATAAATACATATGTGGCATAATAACAGCATACATCGCTTGTAAGGCAAGGCAGACCTATAACAAGTAGGCGAAGGCTTACCGCTTAGCACATGAATTTTATCAACAAACATTAACAAGAAAATACTTTTATTTGCGTAAAAAGCAAACGTTCATACATCTGAAGAACATATTAAGATAACAATGGCAATGAGATTAGAAATCATTCATTACTTTCTATACGGTGTAAAATTTCCTATTACGCAAGCACTCAAACATAGTCACGTATTATGCGATAAGCACATGCAACGATGTTGTATACCTCTTATTTACTAAGAATGTTTGATATATCTTATTAACTGATATATTTGTGAAGAAAAACGTGATAGCGTTGATCTTATTGTCTTCGCTATGAGAATAAGCAGGTCATTTGTGGAATTTTTCCCCTAACTTCTCATTGTGAAAGCAACAGTTGCCATTTTTTTGGGGTTATCATTATTATTATTATGTTTTCAGATGTGCCTTAGTTGGTATTCCAGCTATTACATAAATGTCTCTGGCAATATTTCAATAGGTTCGACATTTCTATGCCTAAGCATTCTTGCCTGTTTTGTAAATGTGTTTAGCAGTGCCTTAACACATTTACATTAAACTGGGTTTCCACGTGAAACAATGAATTGAAATTACAACTACTGTCTTTATCTATCTATAGGGAGGAATGATAAGATCTCTCATATCTCGATTTTCTTTAATCGTAACTAGGTAGGTCAACACTGTTTTCAGTGAGAAAGTATTATCAGAATCAGCTGAATGTTCAACAATGTTACCGGAATGCGATTAAAATCCGGCCGCCAACGCACTCGAAACTCCTCTTCATGGGTGTCTATGGGCGGCACCAATTACTTAATCAGGTAATCCGTCTGCTCGTTTGTGGTTCTATAACATAAAAAAATCTTCTCCCTACACTACAGTTATTCCTCTAGTGTTAACGGTGTTCATGACCAGCGTCGAATGCCCACCGTCAGGTGACCGGTCTGATCGCCAATCTACATACATTTAACAAGAGGTGCTTCCACTCTTTTGGTTGAGTGGAGTTGGAAGGCTCCAAAATTTCAATACTTTCTAAGGTTGTCCCAGATATCTCAATTTTGATACTAAGTACAAAAATATATTCACTCGAAGGTCTCAATGTGGTCAGGTTTCGACAATTGTCCATCTAATACAAAGTTATAACTGCAATCGGATTCAAATCCGCAGTAAAAATTTCAAGGATGCAATTCAATGTATGCAAGCAGCTCTTTTAAATTACTCTTTTGATAAAGAGTTGATAACGTCGCATATTTTTTATGAAATTACTCTCGGATTACTTGGGAAATTACTATGGACATAGCTTTTTAAATCTCGTTGTTATTTACAAGAATGCCTTTTTGTCCATCATTTTATATATTCCTTTATGGCTTTATGATAGGCATTTAACATATTAATAATTCGGTACTAATTATTAATTTATAAAATATTTACTGAAAATATTTTCCTGAAAATATTAAGGATTATGCCTTTAGGCTATTTTTTTAAACGTGCTAAGTGTATGAGTGAAGAGCGGCTTATCAGTGAGAGTGAATAAACAGGGTATAATTGTGTTTGTTTCCATAATGTATGTACTTGTACAATATAATACTTCTGCGCAGTTGGCTACTATTGAAGGAAACATATAAACAAATAATAAAATAGTTTATAAATATTTTTAATTACAGGACTCTTAGGTATATGGGGAGTCTTACAACAGGGTGTATTATTACTTTTCTTTTACTAAACTTACCCGAAATCCCGTCCTCAAGAATTCAGTCAGGCCTTTTGAGGCGCTGCGCGTTTCCAAGAATTCAGACCACAACAGATGGAGCCCACGAGTAATGATGTCCACTCATGGTTGCGGGTGCAAACGCACTAGTGTACGGTGGTCTACCTCAGAGCAGAAGAAAAAACTGGGTTGTTTTAGTCAGTATGAACTTGACACTACAAACTCACTCTGACAAACCAAAATATTACTGACTCTCTTTTATAATCCTTAGCCCTTTTAAATATAAATTGATATGTTTTTGTGTCAGTTTAGCTTTAAATAGATACAGACAACCTTCAAAGCCCTATAATAAGTCTTCAATTTTTACAAAAATAGAGGCCAGCGTTTGCGTGATATCCCTTTCGTTCTAATTTTAAATTCTTAATTTGGTTTATACCTACAGGTGATGTTATTGATGGACCTGAATATAATGTCACATTATATAAGTTAAAGCAGATTTTTCATTAGTCAGATAAATGTTATTTGAGAAATAAAATTGTTGCTGTCACTGTCTTATACAAACATTCTGACGCGACAGCATCATAATTATTCTCCAGGTAACTTTTATCTTACCATTGGAAAATCAGCCCTGAGAAGAGGTTTATAGTGATTGTTTTATCTCGAATATGTGGTATGTATATACAAAATAAGCTTATATAGTAAATAAACTTTTTATATACTATAGGCCGGCAAACGAGCGGACAGATCACCTGATAGTAAGCAATCAGCGCCGCCGCAACACCAAAGGAGTTACGAGTGCGTTGCCGGCCTCTTAGGGATAAGGGTTTTGGATATTTTAGGATACCTCAATCACACAGCGAAACAAAACGCTGCGGTTGTTTCCTGTCGGTTTTCTATGAGGCCATGGTAACACTTGGTTCTCTCACAGGTAACTTATTGAGTGCTGGTATGCTGAAAATTAGCATAAGTAAGTAATAGTAGTAATGATAAGTACACCTCTGGCTACGTTTGCGAAAAAATCATATTGCGAAACAGTATGAAATGTATTATGCTTAAAAAATCGATTTAACTGAAATTTTTTTTTGCATTTCTTCTATAACTAATATTTGTTTAAGTATTAGAGCGTGAACCACATCCGGTGATCTTCTTATGCTCAAAATGTCAGCTTCATCGTTAAACTATAACAGAATTGCATAATCAATAGTAGATGCCATTAATGTGTAAAATGTTTACCAAACGCACCGAATGGAGAAGGTATTCTTACGGTGGAGTAATATGAAAAGTCGAGGCTGAATTTTTGGCTCATTCAGTAACTTTTTTTCTTTGTGATCTACATATTCATACATTATTATATCTAAATATTGCTCTTCTAATTTTTTTCGAAATATTGCCCTCATCTATCTGGAACAGGCGAAAGAACATGGTTGTATTTAGTCAGTAAGATTCTGAAGCTCTCTCCTTACCTTGGGCGAGAGACGTCATTTTAATGATTTCCACCCCTTGAAAAAATATAATTGGTCAGAAAATAATTATAAACATTCTACTGGAATTGAACATAGCCAAAAATACTTCTTTCCAGTTTTTCTACTGAATCTACAACCGAGTATCAATTGTGTCAGTGTGTGTATATTTACAAAAATATAGATACTTCTATGCGATTTCATTTCTTTCTACAGTACGGCCGCCGTATCTTGGCGAGTTTGAAGTTAGCCGTTTGTCTGCGCAATGGATCTTTTAGGAACAAAATTGTGTACTGCGCAGCTAATCGGCTAACTTCAGACTCGCCAAGATACGTCGGCAGTATTGTACATCTGTTACTCATTAATTAATTAAACGTTGAAAAATAAAACGAACATTTTAAAAATGCGGTTTCAATAATCTTTATTTATCGTCATAAATAAAACTAATTTACCACGAAAATTCTCAAAAAGTATTCACATCGACGCGTTTCCCGACTTCAAAAGTAAATAAACATTGTAATAAAATGACATTTGGCAACTCCCGAGACATTGTTTGGCATTTAAGATTACAAGGTGATTATCGCATATCCAAAGCTATTAGGGCTTTCATCTTACATCGTGGTTCTCCATCCTTCTTTGAACGACGCGTTGGCACGGCGCTTCAAAATAATCATAAATTTATTTCAAGTGGCCAGCCGACTACTAGCTCGAATCGCCAATGACGCTCATTTGCACACATGCACATTGGTAATATTAATGCGTACAAAACACATATTTTTCATGTTACTTACAAAGAGCGATATGTAAAAAGGGTTTAGGTTGAATAGTATATAGTTTTTTAATTTCTAACAAGTCTTCAATACTGTTTACAAAAAAGATTAACTATGAAGGTTTTTGTTCGTTTTTCACAGTATTAACACTTTAGAACGAGCAAATAGCTTCAATTCTTAGCTTTATAAATTACATAATTTATTAGACGTGCAAAGACGATCCTTATATTAATCGCCCTATTTGAAAAAATTTATAAATTTGACTTTGACTTTAACTATAGTACACAAGACGTAATCATGACAAGAGAAAACTGCAAGAGCACTTATCTTTCACACTTTGTACTACATATAAATTATTATATACCCTTATTTACTGTATTTTTCTTGACTATAGGTATACCTACACCAGAAATGCCTGAAACTTCTTCCCCAATATTTGCCTAACACATCCAAGTACTGAGGGGTCAATTAATCAATACGTCCTAATATGGTTTCCTTGATACAAAGACGATATTTATTTGTAAGGATACAATTACTTGGTATGCGTAAACAAAACGTTCTTCGATAGAAATATCAATTTTTCCAAAGCATAGCAAATAATCGTATCGTATTAAAAACTCTGCGATGTTGTGTAAAATCAACGCACAGACAAAAACACGTTTGGAATCGTCCTTGTGAATCACATTGTATATAAACCAAATTAACACCCATAATAGCAAATAACTACTGAGAAAAAACCACAAATATAACAAGAAATACGTGCAGATTTTGAGAACAGTACACATCTGTGTTCTCCGTGACAATGAACAAATAAATATTTGCTCTAGCGCCGAATCATAGTGATGTGCTACAACAAATAGTACAAAATTGGCTGCATCAATATAAATAGCTTCAGTTTTCTGTGAACCACGACCACTGCTGAACTTAAACATACCTCAATATACAGATTACAAAACCGACTTCACTACAAGTATTTGTGAGTCCACTGCGTAAACTATCGACTTGAGCAATTTCAATGTGTTAATAGCAATCGTGACACAAAATGTAATCATTCATAGAACATTTTTCGATTTCTACATAACTCGTTATTTTAATTACTATCCAGTTAATAGGCAGGAAGTACATTAATTAAAAAGATAACTGTATTTTGAACAAAATACTCAAAACTTGCTAATAAAATTCCACATCGTCTAAAGTTAACCGTTTTACCAATTAGCTTAATAACTTCATCGATTTGTCTTTACATTTATATGGCTTGTATGACTTATTAGAAAAAACTACACTAAGGAGAACAGAATATAAAATATTCTGCCTTAGTTTATGAAGACACGTTTAACCTATTCGCTGATATTTTCGAGGACAACCAAACCATGTCTTATTTCATTAATCTAGGTCTAGGTCTGCAAGCCAAATTTAATTCAAATCTATTCGGCAGTTGAAGCAAAAAGAGCAATAGATTCATTTATTCATCAGTATTTCTCGCTACAAAAATATTCTTTGACGTCACCAAAAAAACTAGAGCTACTGAACTTTACACAAATAAAGTGTAAAGTCCAAAGTTATTGGAGCATCAGTGTTCGTATCCCGATCGCGCCCAGACGCTGCGTCATACAGACTCAATACATACGTATATACAAAGGATCTTGGTTCTTGGTTATTTTCCACATGACCACCTATATCTATCGACTTTAATATCTCTGTTATTATCGTCTGTGTTTACAACTTTTTTATTTATCCCATAATTAATTTCCACTGTAAAAAAATTGGTATTACAATATGGCGATTACTTTTTAGTTTGCCTGTTCTTTTCCTTCTTGTCGAATGTAAGGAGTTTCGGTGCATCAACGTTAACCTTTTTCTTCGTTAACATTTAAATTTTTCTAAGTATTTATTATGAGTATACTATTAAAAGGAGCAAAGCTATAGCGTATTTAGTTAAAGGCTGTCACCTAAAACTATTTCGACTAACTAGCAATGACTTCGTCGTGCCGTTAAAGACGCATAAAATAGACCGGAACATATTGCTCCTAGACCACCCTATAGTTCTTAGATTTTAGAAACATCTTAACCTGACAGAACATTTTAAATAACAAAATATTTCTTATGTTCAGATTTTTTACCTTAACTTGAAATCAGATGATACCAGATTTCTGCCGGGTTGCCTCGGCCTAGAGGAGGAGAAGGGATAGGAGGTTTTAAGTCGGTAAAGTTTGAAACTCCCTCTCGCGAGATTTGGGTGAGACAAATAATTTAATGAATTTTCTCCTCAAAAAAAAAAGATGATACCAAATAAAAAATAATCAGATTATGGGCATATACAACATTTATACGGCTGGCATGGTAATGGCGGCAAACGAGCAGACTATTACTACCTGATGGTAAGCAATCAACCCCGCCCATGGACACATGCAACACCAAGGGATAACTTCCCTGCGGACTTTCTGAGGTCCCTCTCACATACTATATATATTTAAAATAAAGATTTAAAAAAATACTGTATATATATTTCTCTAATAATGTTTGGTGATGGATCTTGTTTAAATTATCACTAGCAAAATGTAGGTATAAAAAACCACCTTTCAGTGTTTTATATTTGATGAAAATTTTCCTCTAACTAATCTTAAAAACAGTCCATGACAAGTTTCCTTCAAATTCCTTCGCATGGAAACAAAAACACAGTCACGTAATTGTTATCGGAACACGTATTTCGTTTCCATATTATAGGCACTTTTAAAAAGTAATGTACGTGCGGAAACGATCTTAATCAGGCTAATTGAATCCTAATACCTTATCTGATAAGGTGCATATTTCTTCCGAATTGTGTCGTTTCATTTGTAGGTATTGTTCTAGGCTGATTAGGTGTCTGGAAAATGTGGTGTTTTGAGCACATTAACTATGTTCGTCTAATTAGTTGGTCGTTCGCTGTTTTTTAAGTGTGAGAGAGCCATGCTTCGGCACGAATGGGTCGGCTTGGCCGGAGTGATACCACGGCCTCACAGAAAACCGGCGTGAAACAACCATAACGTTGTGTTTCGCCGTGTGAGTGAGGTTACCGGAGGCCCAATCCTTCCCCTACCCCAATCCCTTTCCAATCCCAAAATCCCCAAAATACCAATCTTTAAAAGGTCGGCAACGCACTCGTAACTCCTTCTTTGTTGCGGGTGTCGACGCCGATTGCTTACCATCAGGTAATCCGTCTGCTCGTTTGCCGTCCTATCACATAAAAAAAAGTCTCCATTACTAACATTTATGCATATAACCTTTTTTTTCTACAACTATTATTATATATATTTATAGTATATGACCATTACAATACAAATGAATACACAAACAAATACAAAATTAAATAAACACTAACGGTTTAAAGATAAAACAAAAGAAAACATCGAATGACAGGTCATTGACCCGTCGTAGTAATAAAACAGTGCACACAATTAAATACACAATTTACATAATAATATATACTGTTCGTTTTATTGGGAAGTGATCGGTTTAGGAATTCTATTTGGTTTAATGGTTCAGTGATTTTAGAAGAACTTCAGTGACTTGACTCCAGGTCCGTAGATCGTAAGTGAAGAAATTGTCTACAACTATTGTCATCAGCTCCTGTTTGCCATTCGAAATATTTTAGTTTTGAAATACATAAGTTTTTATATAAAAATTATGTTATAACCTCTGTATGACCATAAACATATCTGGTTAAGCTAACTAATGGGAAAGACTCTATTCGATAATTAGGATCTTTACAGACTTGCTTGATGACATATTCTCGGAGCTCAGTGTGAAATAAAAACTAAATACAATTTTATTTATTCCTACTCAAAGTAGGTATGTATATGCATACTTACCTAACGACAGATACCATTGTTTCTAATATACTGATAACAAGTTAGGTAGACAGATGGTACCTATACGATACGTTCTAACCAAACAGGACGAGTGCGGTGTGCTATCGACGTCCTTGTTCGACATACAACATCGATAACAACAGCTCCGCGCTGATAACGTATTGCTATAAGCGTGCCTGTTTACCAAAATACCCATACAGTTTTTATTCAATATTATCATCGATATCATCCATACTAGGTCATCAAAAGCTTCGCATTTATTTAATAACGACTTTTGTTCCGACTCTCCGACCCGACCAACACGTCTACGCTTTTAACATTTCATGCATTTTATACGGTCCAACAATAAAATATGGCGAACTTACATTTTACCCATAATAAAATAATATTTTATTGTTCTAAATTCAAATATAAACGGGCGCGAGATGAACAGCGCGCGCAGGCGCGTGGCGCGAAGACAGCCGGACACTCCGCACGCCAATTAACGCGGCGCGTTCACACGACCGCCCGGTCGACCGATACCCTTCCCGCACACCATCCGCGTAACGAGCGTTAACCTGTCCCAGCGCAAGTTACACGCGCTGCGCGTACAACGCAAACGCGCGCGTTGCCTCTGTTTCCGTTTAGGGACTCGCAGTCGCCCGATTTGAAAATAGAGAAACTCAAACATTCGCCCGATTATCGGGATCGCTGTCGATGGTCGGTCAGTGCGCCGCGCTCGACTCGCCTCGCCTCGCACTATTTATATCGGAAAGAGAGAACTGCGTTTCGACACTTCACGTGTATGTGTGTACCTTTATTTTATTACCATTTGTAGCCGGTTTAAACCTGCAACGATTAGTAACCGTGGTTTATTTTATTGTGGCTTATGATGATGATGCGACTCACTGTGGAATTTAGACATTACTGTTAGGTTTGGGTTGATGAAATAAAACTAAGTTTATTTATCAAATAGCAGAGGTGGACTTTATTATTTTACTTTAGGAGGTGTGTGTTGCCTGAAGGCGTTAGCAGAATAGAATGAGGGCGAGATGCAAACATCTCAGTGAGGGTTAGCTGGCCACTTAAGGCACTTATAATAGTGGCGTGAGAATAATGAGTAGATTGATTTTTGTTATTCCAACACGCCCCCTCAAAAATTAATCTAAAATAAAATTAATTACAATCATAGTATCACACACCATCCTTTATCTGGGGTACAATCATTCAATGGTCCAACATTCGTTGCATAGGATTAGGGAAACCCAGAAAAACCTAATCAGACCATGTTATACTTATTCAAAATCTTAACCTAGTTAAGTATTTAATACTATAGATTTTATTCATATATGAAATATATTGTAATCTATTCTAGTCCCAGTTTCTCTCTCAACTGGGAGAAACGAACAGTGGGTAACTGTTTCGTTAACACATCAGCCAACTGGTTACCTGTGGACACATAAATTATTTTAATAACATTTTTCTCAACTTGTTCTCTAGAGAAATGATATTTGATGTCAATATGTTTTGACCTTTTATGACATGTCGGATTATTTGCAATGCTTATGCAACCACTATTGTCCTCATAAATAGGAATCGGATCCAGTATTTTAATGTTTATACTGGTTACTAAAGACTTTAACCATAGAGCTTCTTTTACGGCCTCAAATAGTGCCATGTACTCTGCTTCAGTACTAGAAACTGCTACTGTTGTTTGCCTTTTTGTTGTCCAACTTATAGTGCATTGCTCAAATAAGTTAAACAAATAACCCGTAGTACTTTTTCTATCCACTTCATCAGAACCCCAATCAGAATCAACATAACCACTTAACGGTATTTTATCTGAATTGCTCCGACGATAAGTCAATTTTAAATCAATCGTCCCTTTTAAATAACGAAGCACTCTTTTTAAGTGTGACCAAAGTGCATGGTTGTTTTTGTTAGCAAATCTACTCAAGACGTTTAGACTATAACTCAAATCGGGTCGAGTGCAAACCATAATGTAAATTAAACATCCGATAAGGTTTTTACAAGGGGCATTCATTGTTTCACACGAATTTAAAGCTTCGAAATCAACTTTAGTTTCAAGTGGAGTACTGACATGTTTACAGTCACTCATGTTAAATTTATTAAGGACTGTTTCTATATACAGTTTTTGGTCTAAAGTTATTTTGTTATTGCTTCTCTCAATTTTAATCCCCAAGAAACACTTTATTTCTTTCAAATCTACCATTTTGAACCTTTTCATTAAGTATTGTTTAAAGGTGTTCATGGTTTTGATATCTGCCGTTGCGATAACAAGATCGTCAACATATAAAATCACATAAATGTTTTTAGAAATATCACCTGCATCTAATATATATAGACATCGGTCAGCTGATGAATATCGAAAACCTTTTTCAATCAAGACTTGTTCGAACGTTGCGAACCAACAACGTGCTGATTGCTTTAATCCATATAACGACTTATTTAATTTACAGACCAAGTTGTTATCTGTACATGGGATTCCTTGTGGTACTTTCATAAAAATCTCTTCCTCAAGTTTCCCATTTAAAAATGCCGTTTTTACATCCATATGATGCACTAGCAATCTATACTGATTCGCGAATGCTAAAATAAATCTGAAACTTGCTATTCTTGCAACAGGTGCAAACGTCTCATTATAATCAATAAGATATTCTTGATTGAAACCACGAGCTACTAAACGCGCTTTATATTTTAATGGTTTTCCAGATTCATCATTTTTAATAGAAAATACCCATTTACAATCAATGATATTTCTGTCAATAGTTTTTGTACCAGGGTCCAGGTTTCATTTTTGAGGAGTGAATTAATTTCCTCTTTTATAGCACTTTCCCATAAATGTCTATCATCCCTGGATTGGATTTCATCAAAAGATCTAGGTATAGAACATACTAATGATTGTGCATGCAGCAAATAATTATTTGAAAGATCATCTTTACTGTCATCATAACACACTTTAGGTATGTTTTTAATCCTTTCACTCCTTCTTAGATTCGGAGATGTTTTATCATCTTGAGATATTGTCAATTCATTTGGAAATGCAGAGTCTGAGTACACATCTGTTTCACTTACAGATTTATTAGATGGTGGATCTAATGACATAGGTATTTCGAATGTTTGTCTCATATAACTATCTGATTTCATCTTATCAGATTTTTGCACCTCCCAACCATTGGAGTGCCCGTCAGATTTAATGGAATTTTTACTCACAATTCCTTCAGGCTTAACTGGCCTACTTGATAAGAAATTAATCTCATCAACTATTACATCTCTGACTTTCACAAACCTTTCGTCTACCAGTAACCACACCTTATATCCATTTGGTTCATATCCAACCAGGATACCTTTTGATGACTTTTCATCAAACTTATGTCTTTTTGTCTTATTCATAAAATAAACAGTTGAACCAAAGACTTTCAAATACTTAAGTTGCGGCTTTTTACCATGCCACAATTCAAATGGTGTGTTATCAACTCTCAGTGCTTTTGTGGGTGTGATATTTACTACATAAGTAGCAGTTAACACAGCCTCACCCCAGAATGTTTTCTCTAATTTCGCACCGGACACCATAGCCCGACTGCGTTCCGTTAATGTTCTTATCATTCTTTCTGCTACACCATTCAAAGCTGGCGTATGCGGCACTGTTAAATGGTAGCTTATACCTTTTGTAACACAGTACTCTCTCATTTCTTTCGATAAATATTCACCACCATTATCACAATATAAATTGACAATACTCAGGTTAAAGTGTGCCATACTTTTTGTTGCATAATCCCGAAAAGCAGTAAAAACATCTGATTTATGAGCTAATAAGTATGTTGCACAATAATGAGTAAATTCATCGACAAAAACCACAAAATAGTTTTTGTTGTCAAGTATCGAAGGAGTGACGGGACCCGAAACATCTGTGTGCACCTTAAATAGTGGTCGTTTTGTTACCTTTGGCTTTGATTTGTTAAATGGTAAACATGCTTGTTTTCCATAAATACAAGCTTCACATAAGTTGTCACATGGCTTAATATGACTTATTTTCTCTATATCAGAAAACATTTCTTTATGCTTTATTTGCATAAATTTTGATTTACTAATGTGGCCTAAACGTTGATGCCACAATTCATAGTTATTTACGACTCTATTTAAAGAACATAAAACAGACCCTTCGAGTAAAAAGTTAATTCCAATTAAATTGTTCAAACACTCACCCTTTGTTACCAATGTCTTACCCGTGTCGAATATTTGTACGCTTCCATCTTTGCCAAAAATAATTGTCATACCAGCTTCTTGCATTTTCTTTACTGAAAGCAAGTTGTATGGAATATCTTTACAGAATAAAACATCCTGTAATATACCTTTTAATCCCAAGTTACTAATAACCGGTAAGTTTCCCTTTCTTGTAGCCTGGATGTAAGTACCGTTCTTCGCCACGGAGATATTTACTGGTTTTTCTAATTCTGTAAACTTTTCCGCTAAATCTGGCCTGTTGATGAAATGGTCTGAAGCGCCAGAGTCCAGCACAAATGTAATGGTTTCTTGGTTATTACGTTTTATGGCATTTGCTCCTACCATAAATGCAAATCCGGATATGTTTGGATCAGTTGTTTCAGTATTCACTACTTGTATTGTTCGATGGTATTCAGGCTTTTGAAACCGTTCAGTTGCCATCTTGTTGTAATAACAGTTTTTCATAATGTGACCTTTTCTTCCACAATGGTGACATTTCACGTTTTTAGATTTATAATTTCTTTTAAATCTGTTATTAAATAATTGTTGACCCCGTTTCTGTTGATGATAGGTCGCATTTGGGAATTTATTTATTTTTGAAAACGACGTAGTTTTAGCTTGTAATACTTTTAAACTTGTGTCTCGATTTTCATTGTTTAGTTTAATTTCGTGGTCTAGCAATCTAGTTTTCACGAACGTCAAGTTTAAATTTTCTTCGGCTAAAGTTTCGATCGCAGTAATAACACTATTATAAGAGTTGGGTAGTGTCATGAATAAATGCGTTATTTTATCGTTCTCATTTAACGTTGCTCCCGCCGATACTAGTTCGCATATTAAATCATCAAAATTTTGAAAATGCTTTACTAATTGGTCTTCTTTAAACTTCATATTGAGAAGTTGTTTTCTTAAAGTTAACTGATTAGATGTACTTTTTCGCTCATATATCAAATCTAATTTATTGAAAATGTCTTTAGCAGAAGATTGTTCAGTAACTAAACCGAGTAAGGTGTCTGATAAATATTCTACCAAAATATTTTTCGCTATTTTGACACTTTTAATCCACTCAGTATTAGGTTCGTTTGGCAATTCTTCATCAATCACATGAAGTACATCACGTTCACTTAATAGATTACGAATTCTTAATTTCCAAACACTAGATCTTTCACCGTCGAATTGTTTAATGTTCCGTTTTAAGTTGGAGCTGTCCATTTTCACTGATTTTAATTTCACAGTATATTTATAAAAATAAAGTCACTTAAAATTTATTAATTGTCTTATAAAAGTATTTACGATACTTCTAGTAATTATTATTTACACTGTACTTTACTGCACTGCACTGGTGCACTGGGCCCATAACCTGTTAGGTTTGGGTTGATGAAATAAAACTAAGTTTATTTATCAAATAGCAGAGGTGGACTTTATTATTTTACTTTAGGAGGTGTGTGTTGCCTGAAGGCGTTAGCAGAATAGAATGAGGGCGAGATGCAAACATCTCAGTGAGGGTTAGCTGGCCACTTAAGGCACTTATAATAGTGGCGTGAGAATAATGAGTAGATTGATTTTTGTTATTCCAACAATTACCTATTCATTGGGTTCAACATATTCTATTACCCAATAGATAGTTTTGAAATTGATTTAAAAGGTTTATTGCTTAGAAATGTGTACACAGGCATGTTTAAGACAATTCAAAGAAGGATTGTAATAACAATAATGGTTTAGGAACAGGTGTCAACTGTGTGCGAAATCCTCCTACAAAACTGAGACTGTGAAATCGCAATGTGTTTTGAAGTAGGTAAACATGCATTATGTAAACCTATTGTGACGTTATGTACTTATAAGTACAGCGATTACATAGCGGAGCGAGCCCATCAATTCTATTATAACAAACGACGCAAAAAACACGAGTAAATACTAGTCACATACGGCGCACAACAAAAAGAGTTGTAAAACCTTTAAAAAATCTCATGATATTTTATAAATAGTGTCGTGGGAGCATCTTGTACTTTGATAGATGCCGACCGACATCGGAGCGGTGTCCGTAAGACAATTTTTTACTACCTGCTCCCTTTAAAATTAAAACTTTAGACGGTGACTGGTGACTGTACGCGATTCATCAGAGGCACCTCTAGTAGGTACTCAGAATTTTTTGTTTGCTCTTTGACTATTGCGGTCAAAAATTATTGGAAGGATTTCGCAAAATACTGGTTATTCCCATGGCATCATGTTTGAACAAGATTTAATTTTAAAACGATAAATAAAAACCTAACGATACTCATATTATGAATCTAAGACACTAAACTTCTTAGTACTTCGCAAAATGTAGACAGCTCACAAACAAACATAATTAAGCGATACAATTAATTAGATGGAACAATCAATTGCAATCGGAAGGCTGTGCCCAGCGGCTATAAAGGGCGATCGGTATGGCGTGGGTACCTGCGCGCACGCATCTTGTGTGGTCCAATGACGTGACGCGGAACCTGCCGCCAATCAAATATGAGGCGACTTCTTACGACCCATTAACACATACACAAGGACATTGCGTGTGAACCATACCAAACGTCAGGTCAAAGTCAATAGTTTTTATTTACGTTAGCAGATAAGTAAACCACAAAATATTATTTCGGCGCAATAACTTCCTTGAAACAAATTGAAGATAACATGTTTTTAATTTTTTATAAAGAAGCAGTATTTTTCGTAAAAAAATATCCTTTTTTGATAATGGGAAATAATCCTAAGACTTCTCGTCATATGTTTGGCCTGAAGGAGTGTCAGACTCGTACTGGCTAAAGAGACTTAGTTCTTCCTTGGAACCCCGGTTCCAGTTCTACGATAAATTATTGCGCATTTGCAACCGTTGTCTGAAATTATGTATACGAGTACCATCTTATTTGACTTTTAAAAATGGAACGCAACAAAATAAACACCATATTATCAATTTCAAAATTAAATTCTAAACCGATTCGTTTTTTAAATCCTTTCATTTGAACAAAGCAGAATGAACAAGAACACAAGGAGAAACATACTTCCAGTGTAAAGATATCACAATAACAGTTACCATCATTCAGGTGTCGTAATAGGATTACTTTCTAGAGTCAGGAAATACAATAACAGAAACCTACTAGCACACTGAACAATATTATACACTTCAATCGCAATTGTACAAGTATATGATTTAATGTACAATTCACTTTGTAAATGCTCTTATAAATGTCACATACACAATAAGGTTTTACTTTGTTGCTAGACTGGACAATTTGTTTAGTAGCAATCTAAGGAGTGAGTCAGTTGGTTACTGAGATACCTTGGTAGATCATACAGACTGAATGTCCTTCATTGGTGCAAAATTTTGTACGACGATGACTTATTTATAATGATCAGCTTGTGTAGTTTAGCTGGTATGCTTTGTCTTCGTAAGAGTTCTATGAGATTAAAAAAAAAACGTGTAAAAAAATAAAATTTCTCCACTATTCCTATATGTTGCGTAAGAAAAAAGTATTGTGCAATACAGCGTAATACCGATTATCTACCAAATCTATTTCCGATGATTAGCGCGATTTTTAAAACATCCAAAGGCATATCTTATAGTTACCTTCATACCTACAACGTAATAAAACCTAGTTACTATTAAGAAAAACCGGTTTAACAACTTATTACTAAAATAACAATAGTAAAATAGCTGACGACTATTTCAACAAGTGATTACGAGAACTTAGAGGAAGACAAACTCGATTCAGATGTCATTGTAGCGTCTAAAACAAAAGCCAGTGTGATCATACACCGAAACCGTAGTACAGACAACATTAATTAAATAACAATTGAGATGTGGAACGAGACACGACCGTATCAACGATTATGTCGCCAACTATATTTAGAAGCTAACTCCACTCTGAATGCCATGCACGAGGCAGGATGTTGATAAGATATTTGCATACACCTAACTATGAATTGAGACATAAATTTTAACAAAAACGTATTAGGGAACCATTACCGTGCATTTTTTGGCACTATATACGTGAACATACATATTGTTGAAGCCATATCAATCCTTCAAACGCTACTAATAAACAAACTTTTTACAAACAAATTTATTAAGATTCCTTCGTTTTAGATATTAGATAAATTATTCATAGTTTTACTTATGTCTTGTTCAGCTTGATATTGATAAAATACAATAAATACTTTACTTAGATTTCACAACACAATATGGATTGATTTTCCTTCACACCAAGTTGAGGCACACTCGCAATAACACAACGCAAAAATAAAACCAATCTGTTAGTTAAACGGTGTTGTAAGAGCCACAAATAAAATGTGTGATAATATTTTGGATATCGAGATAATTCGAGTTGCAATGAAGCAAGTGCCCAAGTGAGCGATCAGCCTTGGTGCGTTTGAAATCTCGGTGCGGGCGTGACCACGATGTTCAACAAATGATATCATACCAACACCAGACGATTACGTAGTAATCAAACCAGTTACCAAAACAACACAACATATACTACACTATCCAACACTTCGCAAAAGTACACATTCATTACGTTTTTTGTACTACGGTTGAAAACTTTTCCAACTATAAAGGCAGCATTCAGTTTGTTCATTGAAGATAATCTCGAGCTTGATGAAGAGGTAGCAACTGTTATTAGGGGATCACGCTTTACTGATAATTGTTGTCTAAATATTTACCGTTCTGAGTACATTGAATCTCATTCCAGTTTCCGAATCTAATTTTCTATTTGATGCCTTTAGTAATATTATTAACGTTTTTGGCGATTATTCGAATCCTGTTCACGTAAATATTCCGAAATATTACCTAATAATCTGCTTCCATTATTACTTAATCAAGCATTCGCGTACTTTAATCAGTAACAAACTCTTTTACAGCGTAAAAAGATCAAACTAACAATGTGAGATCACTCCAAATGAAAATATACATACAGCTATTTTCTTGTACTATTTATTTATTTTAGGATCTATCTCATCTTGTATCTATGCCACCAAATAATATTGTAACTGTTTAATAAGTATCATATGATGATGTTAAGTTCTAGAAATAACACGATTTCCAGAACTCAACATATTACAGTTTTAGTCAGTAAGAGTCTGACACTCCCTCCCGCCCGGCCCTGGGCGGGAGAAGTAATTTGATGATTTTCACCTCACAAAAAAAAACATTACAGTTTCCGGGGTTGCGGGTTAAGCTCAATGAGGCACCGCGACCTCGGCCCAAAGCAGAAGGAACAGGGGGGTTTTTATTCAGTAAGAGTCTGACACTCCCTCCCGCCCGGCCCTGGGCGGGAGAAGTCATTTGATGATTTTCCCTTCACAAAAAAATATTACAGTTTATTATTTATATACTGACAATACTTATAATTACTAGCTCGCCGATGAACTAGTATGTACGAGTAGTTAAGCAATTGGCGCCGTCCATGGAACCTCAACAACAACGGAATTAAAAATGCATTGACGGTCTTTTTGGGTGATAAGATTTTGAGGAGGTATTAATTATCATTTTCTTATTTTTTGGCATTAATCGCCGTTTAAAATAATCCTTTTTTTCTCGTTTACAATTTATTGTGTATGGTAACATGTTTCCGTTTTTAGCTAAACCCTTATCGGATATTGTAAAACAAGACTTTAACAACAAAATTGGTTTAAATGTAGTGTAATTAAAAAAAATCTTAGCAGTTCAGCATTACGTTACATTATGTGAATCACGAGTCATAAAACATATTAACTAAACACTAGTTTAAACATTAATTTACCAGGACATCAATCTATGTTTAAACCTTCTAGAAGGAAACAGAACTTATATTCGATAACTTTATTAAAAACTTGGTTATTTGCCAGTGACGAAAACAAGCAATGGTTTTTCCTTGGACAAAGAGTATTTCTTGGACATATATTGGGAATTTTTTAAACTTTGGGTCAATATATCACAAGTATAATGTAAATTAAATAATAAAGGATGCGTGGGAATAGTATTGAAGGCAATAATAACGAAATAATATAAATGCCTAGGAGATGGACCAGGAGAAGATAGCCAGTAACAATCTTCCTCTCGCCCCGCCCAAAGCAGAAGAAGTCATTAGAAGTTTTTCCAGTAATAAAAAAGGGGTACTCAGAGATACATGTATGTAATGTGCATATAATATAAATAACCAATATCATCACTTACATAAATTCAAGTATTCACCAGGTCTCTCAAATAATAATGCCGATCCCAAAAGCGCTTACTAGACTTTTGCTTAAATTAAAATTACATTTGAATTTAATTGCATTGCACTATTTTATACTAGATATGAACTATTTTGACATAACATACAGCTTCATACATAAGTTGGTAAGTAACCAATCAATGAGATACCACATCCGTACCCTGAAGCCTTAGACAGAGCTAAGTTATACCGTTGTACGCCATCTTGGTTATTAACTTCAAACAATTATGAGTAAGAAACAAAATTTTCACTTGGCTCTAGGTTAGTCTAAAGTAATTTAAGCGACTTTTAAACGCATGCAAAGGCAGATATGCATAAATGTTAAGTAAATATGAATTTTTCACAAACTATTGTATGTATCCCAAGTCTTAAAGCCTATTGGCACAAACTTCGTACAATATAGGCATGATTTTATATAAGACCTACCCACCCACGTCCAAACTTTAATGTTTAATATTGTTATAATTGCTGTTCTCTATGACGAGATCAAAAGTATTTAATATTTTTTTAGTAATAGACTTTTCCAACTAAACTAATAGGGCAAGTAATCAGAGGAATAAAAATCTTTTTTTCGCACTAACCTAACATGCCTATTTACGGAACCACTATACCAGCGAAATATTCCTATAATTAAAGAATGTAATCGAAGACTCAAATAATGTTAATTGCAAAATCAAATTAAAAAACTTCACCAAAATCGTTATGATTGATCTAAATAAATACGTAACAAAACTTTCGAAATGAAAGTTTGACCGATTCAAAATGGTAGTCTGCAAGTCTATTTTAAATATCAGGTGTATTTGTTTTAATGTATATTCATTGATTCTTGATTTTACGTACGAACTTTTAGTACCTAACGCATGATGGATTTTAACAAGAAAATGATATGGTATTCAAATTTTTTTAGTCAATAAGTTAATTTCATGACATGACATTTTCTAATAATATAACACTTGTGTTATGCATTGTGGATCGCTAATAAATAAATGAATACGAATATGATTACTCCAACTATTCCTGAAGAACGATTTTGTCCCGAAAACAATCGCTAAGGACTGGTAGCTATTATTCTCACGCCCCAGCCACTAGGCGACACTCAGGGCAGCGAGCAAAACACAGGTAGAGCGTACAGCTTCAAAGAACCGGTATTCCACCACAGATGGGGTCCAACAGGGTAGATACCGCCATAAGGTACCACGGCCTCGGCTCGGTGTAGAAGAAGGAACAGGTGATTTTTATACAGTCTGACACTCCCTCTCGTCTCAACCTGGGCGAGAGAAGGCATTTAACTGTTAAGTCTCTCTCTTTCTCTTTCTTTCTCTCTCTGTCTCAGTAGGGGGGTTAATGATTAAATCAACACAATTTATATTTTTTCTATCAGTCACTATAAAAAGAAAATAAGTATCCGCAACCACACCTTAATGCTTATCTTCTTTGAATCGAATAGAGGTCTATAAGAACTTGTTCAAATCATTACCTATTTATGGCAGTTTTCCGTCCTAAAATTCACAGGAAAATCATACTATAACAGCAAATATTTGTATGACCCTCAAATGTGTTTCCTCACTTGGCAAGTAAACGAAGTCATGCAGGAAAGCCCCTAAGATTGTGACATCGAGGCCAAAAGAGGAAAGCCATGCATCGACACGAATGTCTCGACCTCGGAGTGATAAAACGCCTCATAGAAAACCCGCGACAAACCACCTTAGGGTTGTGTTTCGTTACGTGGTTGAGGTTATCGAAGGCCCCATCCCTAAAATCCCCAACCACCAAATCACTAACCCTTACAAGGCTGGAAATGCACTTGTAACTTCTCTCTTGTTGCTGGTATCCATGGGCAGCGAGGATTGCTTACCATTGCAGTGATTCGTCTGCTCAGTCATCGGATTATAACGTAAAAAGGCAAACATTATTCATTGCGTAATAGTGAGTACTTGAACTTAAACTCATGAGATTAGTGAGATTAGTTGGTCTAATATATGAACCACTTGAAACCACTACAAACTATAAGTTGAGAGAGTGATGAGAGGGCTACTTGAAACTTTTTGTGAGACGATCATTTTGCGGCCATTCCTATAGTAATCATTTGGTTTGATTTTAGCATCCTGCGAGTATATTTAATGAGTGCAATTCTCTGACCCCTACTGTTCACCGTGAATATCTGGATTCTCTTGTTTGCATAATATTTTCTGAAGGTAACGATCCTAAACATTTTTGCAAAACAACAGTGTCCTACTAAAAAGTATCTTCCTTTTGGGAGTTCCTAACTACCAATTTCTTTTTTTTAATAAGCCCTCTTTCTGCCATGTGTCATTTTTGGGCTTCGCCAGTCAATATTTCAAAACCAAAACAAAACAATACCATTTGATTTCAAAAATAAACGTGATGGTATCGGACAATCCCGGAAGGCTCTAATCAAAGGTAACCAGGTAGAAATAGACAAAAACGTGTGTCGAACCACTTCAGAATTGCTGGGAACTTCAGTATAATATAAGGTAAGGTCATTTAAGCTTATTACTTTTTTGCTGTTGTCATATCAACAATGAATCGACGTCATTGAAAAAACCATTAAACAGTCCACGAATAGGGTCCAACAAGGCCATCATCAGATCAGGTAAAAACTAAACGCTACTGATTTGGCATGTCATCAAAAAAATCTGGGCTTCAATGTCTTAGGTCTCAAGTGTTTTTCAAATTAATGGTGTGTAAAAAAGATACCTACATATTAATATACGTATCATCATTATCATAAGTCATTGTACTTACTATTAAGTAAGTACAATGATTGTCAGGACCCAGGTTTTGTTTTGCGTATTTGAACACAAAAAATCGGTTTTTGGGAATTGAACGATTGTTACAAAAAACTCACATTTTTAAAGATCTCAAAGAATCAATAAATTTGTAAATAAATACACCGAATAAATATAATTTTAGCCAACCCGGTTACAGTAATGTAACCGGGTTGGCTAAAATTTCAATAGTTTCATTGAAGTATTTTACGAGTGTTCTTCGATTAATATTTTTAAGCATTTCAACATTGTAAGTAAACCAAAAGTGATACCTCGTCCGATAAATACATCATTACATTTATTACGGTTACAATACTAGTTTGACTTGGTCGTATAAAGAAACAATTAAATTATATTATTATGGCTTAGTTAAACACCTTTCTTAAAACACCTTCTTATAACACGGTTTACATCACGGTAAATATTTAAAAATCTCCAATCTTCAACCAATAAAAATCACCAGGCTTTAAAGATGTGTTATTTTCTTCATTCTTCCACAGCAGGTACAATCACTTGGTGAAGTCATACCCTACCGATTTTTTATCCCGAGCGTACGGCGCACAGCTGATAGAACACCTCAGGCTCTACAGACCATACAGGGCTGATGTCTAGCCGGAGTTGCGGGGTAAGCGCAATGAGGCCCCGCGGCCCAGGCCGAGGCCCGGGCGGCTGGAGAAGTCATTTGATGATTTTCCCCTCACAAAAAACAATCGTTTTTAATGACAAGTTATAAACAAATAAATATGTTCCACGTTTTTCAAAGAACTCCAATTTTTACTAGTTTCATTCTATGTTATCCGTATTTTACCACTATTACACTACCACAGTTGGGGCCCTATAGGGTTTATGTTCAGGCTGAGTGCAAGCGCAAATATTTGCCATGCCAAAGTGAGGAGCAGGATAAGGAAGGTGACTTTCTTACTCACTTTTTGCTCCACCCAGGACTAGGAAATTTATTTGATGATTTCTCACCTCAAAAATCGCATCAGCGACCTTTCTTTGCACAAATAGTCGTTCCTTAGAAGCGCGTTCTCAGCCATTGATAGGTATAACCAAAGAATTGTAATTATAGTTACATCAAAAACATATTTTCTTGATTACATCCACTCGATATGGAGTAAGGAATTAATTTATGTAGGCAATCAATTTTCCTGCAATCTAGTCGAGTCAAGAAAGAACATCTAGGAAAAGAGAACTAATCAATTCTAGGAATCAAATAAATATATATCAGTAATATTTATTACGTTTATGTACATAATAAATGAGATAGAAACTAAATCGAACACTTTTACAGGTACACTGCTACAATTATTTGTAGTGCATGTACGTGTGTAATTTAATATTCCTGGATTTTTAATGCGTTTTTGAACAAGTGTAGAGATTGGTGACGCTCATATTACTTTACTTGAACAGGACCTGGGTGTTACAACATCGGTTTAGATTGTTTACGGTAAACAAACGTTCTCTACTTTATGTAATGATTATATATTACTTTTTAATTAGTCAAATAGTTACCTTACCATAGTTTTACCTGGACGTGTGGCATTCTACAAAGCTACTGAGAATCATGACAAACAGACATAAAACCGCGTCGCAATTGCGTATTAGTTTCTAGGGACATCAAAGCGTTATTATTAATATACTTAAGGCTAGCTGCATACGATTCAGAAATTTTGACAACCACAAGTCCGTAGTATAAACTACAAAAGGTATACTTATCATCGACATGTATTGATAATCGGCAAAACTCACATTAGCTCAATTATGATTCCCATTCTCTTACCTTTATATGGGGATGATCCCACTTTACACTAGAGAGGTCTCTGACATCGTGTCAGAGACCAGCCACTTTGACCAACTGAAAAATTACAGACGAGTCCCTGGCTTGGCGGTTGAAGACTACCCAGGCATTAAGTCAGTCAGTAGTTCATCCAGGTAAAGTAAGTCGAGTGCGCAAACCGCCTTACCTCAGTTATAGCTCTCAGGTAATGGCCGAGAATCGACAGATTTGTACAGCACGTGCGACAGTGATCACGTGGCGTCGGCACATGTCACCGTGGTCCGCCATATTGCTAGTACTTAATAATTGAAGACTTGAAAAAATGAGCTGCGTTTTACACTATGAATGTTTGTTTGAACGTAGTAAATGGCCTTTACAATCGCGCATTTGTTATCGCTGGCTCAATCATAATGTTGCTGTTTTGTTATTAAGTTAACTAGAAATAGTGGAAGTAAAGAAAATGTTATCAAATTTTGCCCAGCTGCAGGGATTTAAAGCTGATTATTCTATGCTTCATAAATCACGTTTGAGTATTTAAAAAAATAAGCCAAAGCGTATGAAAACCTTACTTAAATTTTTCATCAGTTAGGCATCAATTCATTCCATTATACCGCTTTATATTTTAACCAAACGGCTTATTATCATGATTTTATCCAATGACTTCTTCCACCTCGTGTTAGGCTCATATGAGCTAAAAACTAACTCACTTCTTCTCCTGCTCTGATCGGGTACATTTCCAGGTGGTGGATTCACATAAATAAAGTTACTGGCACTAGTTCGATGAGCTGAAGATGAGTTCAGTGCCAGCCTTCTATCGGAGGGGCTTATCCTTTAGTGGATCGAATTTTGGTTTCGATCCACTTTTCCTAATAATATTCTGAAGTTGCGAATTAGTTATTATTAATATGGATAACAAGGGACTCAATGCAAAGCTTTGTAAAAATTACACAGTTACCATCAAAACTTCAAAATATTAATCAGCAAAGTGACACATGTTAGGTCATGGAGGGCAGATAGCAATCGCCCGCGATACATCCAGACATTCAACTGAATTTGCCTGGGATTCATTGTCACACCTAAGTTGTTGAGAAGGTCAGTAATAAAATTTTAAGAATTTGTGATAATTACTTGAAAGTGAACCTCAGGTTATCTAGGCCATACTTCTTAATTCAGACATTGATTGAAGGGCATGGCCAGTAAGTTTCAAGGTCATGAAAATTTGGTTCTGTCCTTCGTGAGTCACACAACACAAGTATGCAAATATCCCAACTTGTTTTATTTGTTTAATGTTATGATGCTTTATAATATTTATGAAGTTGAACTGCATCTCTTTATAACCACTTTAATGACTAATGCACCCTTTTTACAGAGCTCCTTATTATTTTTATTCATTTTATCAACAACTCATTTATTTGGTTTGCGAATATTTATCTGTTTACTTTAATCTTTGGATATGAAGCACAAGTCAAGGACTTCAAGAAGCGCCATGTAAAACAAAACAGTAACAGATAAAAATGAGTTCAGAACCTTTTTAGAGGTTGGTATGACTGCCTCTTTGGATTTTATTACAAATGCAACCGAAACTCAACAATATAGAGGATCAATTACAGTGCTACAATTCTGAACATGGACTCTCGGTTAAAAAATAGGCCCGAAACGATATACATTGAAATGGAACCTGTACTATGACTGCTGAAAATTATTTTCAAGGGTGCTTATTTTCAGAAAAAATAAGCACTATTTGGACTATACTATCTCTATGTCTATCCAAAATCGACAGAAGTCACGTTGCAAATTTAGTCTCGGATAAAAAAATAGTTGACTACATCATCGTACCTGAGTTGTCTTGTGGTCATAAATTATTTGGCGGGATGTCAATGTATATAGAGACCGAAATTTCGAAGGTTTACTTGAGAGGTCACCTACATACTTCGAGGCACAATTGCTGGTCATGGCCGCGCGGAGACCTCATATCCGACGCTTCGCTCAAGACACGACCTTCTGGCGATTTATTAAAAGATTATGAGCTACTTTAGAATAATAAGTACTTTTGCTATTAATCATTTTGCCCTTCTAACGCCTTTTTCTGGACAAATTATAACTGTTTCGTCGAAATAAGTTCGCATTTTCTGCTGAAGAATATCTTGCAAAACGCTATCAGCCTGCATCTTTTGGCGAACCACAAATACACCATACGACCACGCAAGAATCTGTAAATAAGCACTGAAGTAAACAGCTGTAAACAAATAAACGTCATTACAACATGTTAGTCACTTTTTAACAAATGTCAGCAAAATGCTTCTAGCCATCACGGCAACAATATATAATTACCAACTTAACTGTATAGTTGACGTAATCCTTAGTTGTTCGGAAATAAAGTTGAGCATCGATATTTTGTTCAGACTTTCATTAGTTCCAATACCATCCACCTACACAGTTAACTTGTTGGCACTACTGACGTGCACCTGAATATGACCGTGGATGTTAGCAACGAAAGTATGTGTCATAGACAAGCTAAATTGTTATACAAACATCAGTTGGGTGTCAAAGACCGATAGGTTTAATTAGTAAGCAAAAAGGCGCCATAGTAACATTGAAGGCGTAGGCGATAACAGTAGCCAATGTAACTTGGCCTGCGTGATTAGTTTTGCGGGTGAGGCTGTGGGTGATCCCGCAGGGTCTAGTTGTTTGGTCATTGTTTCGCGTAGGCGACTTCAGTTGGGAGCAGACGCGGTCGTCGTTACAAGTGACCACTGTCATAGTAATGAGCTAAAATGTTACCGTCGTTTATTGTTAGAGAATTATTTCACTACTTATTAATTTACCTTTAAGTAAAATCACTATAACATTGACTTATTTTGATGATGATAAAAACAATTCAAACAAAATTCCTTCATCACAGACAGAAAACGGATATAAGAGCAGATTTGCAAAAATGGCTACATTTTAGCCGCGCCCATTGCAGCTTCGTGAACAGTACGCTTAAATGAGGAGCTCCACCAAAACCAGTTGCTTAAATAATAATGAGAGCAATTAACAAGTAAATGTTGAAGACCTCGATAGATGACATACTTCCGTGAACGATCACGACTGACTTTTTAGACAAATGAATTGAATTTTTATTATTATACGATTGATTTATGAGTCTAGCGGTTGCGTCTGTGTTTGTGACCGTCATCGCGTTCAATATGCAAATGTTGTAATTACAAATTCTAACGCTATGCTGTTGCAGGTTTGCCTAAATCTCAAGCCAATCTCCAGTCCCCCGTGGTCTGGCCTAGAGTAGCAAACGGGACGAGTTGGTTTTTAGTCCTTAAGGTATTATCTCAACCAGGATAAAAATATAGGACGATATTCCAAGCTTAAACAAACGTATGCTAAAATTACTGAAAAATCCTTATTACCTATTGATTTTGAATGTCTAACCTTTAAGACTAAATAAAACAAATGTTTTTGTTTTATGTATAAGTACTTATTTTATTTTAATTTAATTTTGTATCGTAATTTTTGCAATTTCTATCTTATTACTCTTCCTATTATTTTAAATTATATTCTTTCTTTTATTATTAATTATTTTTGTGTAACTACGAAATATTTTGTGCATGTTGTGACAACTTAAAATGCTGTACATTTAATTTTATTATTTATTAGTGTATTTAATGTTTAGATGTAAGAAATAATGTAGCAGCTACTGGTTGTCCATAATTCAATAAATAAATAAAGACTAGGCGTTGTACGCGTACTAAGTGTTTGCATCCTAGTACTTATGTCTTTGTACATATAAATTTCTCTTGTATACTAACTACGTCATTTTAAACTCTCCTTTCAACCTCTGGATAAACAAAGGTCATCCTACAGCAGTTGCAGTCTAATAAATGTTACTGAATATCGATATTTTACGAGAAATGTTCGCTGCCATTGACCTCTGCCATCCTACAAGTGGCTAGGACCACTTGACCACTTGTCCGGTAGTAGGAAACAGAACCAGCAAGTACTAAGGTCAGAAATGTGTGTAGTAAACTGCTAATTACCTGCGCCTCGGGACAAATAAACGTATTTGCAACCTGTATTTATTAGAAGGTTGGCACTAGAAGCGCTATTTGCAAATAGAAGTTTAAACTAACTCGAGAAATATTTTCAGGTCATCATAGAGCAATATTTTTTTTTAAATACTACAATGGAGTGTATGCTTTAAATCCTAAAGGATGTCAACAAACAAATAACTGATATCGATTAAAAAGTTTTTTTATTGCAATTTATGCTCCTCATGATCCTTGAACACTTTAAAACAAATTAGTGTTACGTTTACGTAAATTAGTGTTAAATTAGGTACCTAATAGCAAAAATATTGTTAACAATATAAAAAATACCAATGTCGGGTGCATGATTTTCTTTTTCTATTACTTAATCTTCTGTAACAAACAATCAATTAGCGAATTAGTAACTTCTACGTCAAACTAGCGATCTAAAATAAATATTTTGATATCTTACACATGCGTATTGCAAAGCCCACTAACAGTTTGCTTATTAGATTTTACTATCAGTAACAGATAGTAACGATGACGGTGCTATTTATTCGATCGTGTTACGTTAATATCGCCAAAAAATATCATCATCATCATCAACAGCAGATTTTTGTTTACAACGGGACATATGGCTTTGCGATAGGTAACTCCTAATCTCAATTTTCAGCGTTTCGTGTACTAGATTCTATTCAGATTTACCAATTAAGTACATTTTTGTTGACTGCACGGTTTGCGTGGTGGCTGGGCAACCGGCTGCCGCGCAACGTGTCGCGGGTTCGGTTCTTGCACGGAATAACTCTTTGTGTGATCCACAAATTGTAGCTTCGGGTCTAGATGTGATGTTTATGAGAAATTGTACATTTGTCAAGGAACTTTTTTACAACACTTTTTTAAATGATATTCAAACATCCAACGGCAATTTTATTGTGTCAGATGTTTAAAATTGTGTCTACATTTCCAAAAACACATCGCATGAAAACCTATGAAACACACACTGCGTTAATTACCCCGGGAATCCAAACCACGACAGAATATACAGTCGCCAACCATTGCGCCAAACGTGCATCAAGTAGATTTTCGTTATTCTAAACAAATATAGTAAATTAAAAACGTCCGATAAAGCTATTGTAATCGAATTAACCCACGCGTTTACCCTCGAATTGCTGGCATCAAGTAGTGAAGTCAGAATGAGCTCATGTGCGGGCAACAAGAAACAATGCTCTTGCGCAGTTCTCACGGGTCATCTCGGCTCCCACACTGTTTAGTACCAACCACTGATTGATCGTAACGGGCCTGTGTTTATTACTAATTTCATTCTTAAATATACTGTGTGATTGTTTTATATTGATTCCAGTTAGTATGTACTTTAGTTTCTTTTTTAATAAAAACCTACAATTATAATAAATAGGAAGATGTGATGACCTTTTAGTTTTAAAGAAGCGATATGGCCCTCTACAGATGCAAAAACTTCATAGAATTTTCTCAAGAGAAAATTATCTGTTTTAAATAATAAAATAATAAATCAATTTATGAATAAATAATTATTGAAAGTCATGTAATTAGAATTAATAAATCATTTAGCAATGCCCTTGCAAAACCTGTAAACCATATTTTATTGAAATAAAGTTATCAATCCTTAATACCTAGGATTACTGCACCAACTGCCTTGGTTATAGCAATTGTGTGTGCGTCCTTTATCTGAGTAAAATGATGTCACTCAACCTTAAAACAGTTGTAAATTCATACATACTACGTTTAATCAAATAAATTTAATCGAAACCTTCCTCAGAAATCACGATTCCATAGATTTTTTTAATAATAAGTATTATCATAAAGATCGCAAGTGATCGGCGTCGCTCATTATGAAGACATATAATCACGGATCTGTCTTTATACCTTCACCTCGAAGGATCATTCCTTTTAAGTAGTAAACTATCACAATCTAACTATACAAAACTAGAATCATTGCCCTACTTTACTAGGTGGAATAGATACTGATACAATTTAAAATATGGGAGAAAAAGCCTCCGGTAACTTTCGCCCCCGGCGAAACAACGCTATGGTTGTTTCAAGCAGTTTCTGTGAGGCCGTCATATTACACCGGTCGAGCCGGCCCAATCGTGCTCCCGCTCTTTGGCTAAAGGATGAGGATCGTTTGGAGTCAGATTCCTTCTCCTACCCTGATAGTTCCTTAATCAGTTTTACGATATTCTCACAAGAGAAGGGGTGAAAGTAAAATCAAATGTATTCTATTACATCACTACATGACTACTGTTTACACAAATACCCCAAAACAATCAAGTTATACAAATCTTGTTACCTCATAGTACCTACTCAAAATTGCCTCTAGAGTGAATGATGCGTAACAAACAAACGGACCGCTTGCAACCACGGACATGTGACCCATTTCTTTCAATTAACTCTTACGAGTCGCGTGGGTGGGGTAGCGGTGGATACGCATTAGTTTTATTCTTCATCTATGTCCTTCAAATGAATTGACACGTGTGAAGGAGCTAAAACTGTTCTGAATCGTCCATTGGTAAATTTGACCAGGATTGTAAGCATTGAAGATTCTGAATTATCAGGATCTACAAAAAGTATGGTTGATTTCCAGATCTCCTTAATATCTCATTGAAAAATATGGGTGTAAAAAATGTCATAGAAATGCACTTTGATCCATACAACAAATAATATTGCTCTTTCTGAAGCAGTTCTCAACTAATTGCCCGATGATGTAAGATGATATAGATATTGATCGCAATTAAATAATCTATATTCCGCAAAAAAATAATTTAACTCACTGATCTTGCCCTGCCTTAAATACAAAGATAATGTTATATTTGAAAATAATTTGTAGTCAAATTTATGTAAGTATATAAATTTCCTAGCAGAGCAGGAGAAATAACGTGAGGATTTTAAGACAGTAAGAGTCTGACACTTCCTCCCACCACACGACTGGCGGGAGAAGTCAGTTAAAAATTTTCCCCTCCCAAAAATTAAGGTGTCTAACAAAAGAAAGTATTACCTCAAACAAACAAAAAAATAAAAACCCTACACTAAATCACCATAACCCTATTAAACACAACATCCAAAGCAGATTTAGATCTAAATCTTTACGCTTTAAAATTTTACGACGTGCACTTATCCATTATGCTTTCAACGCCTTAAAATCTTTCAATCTACTACCGTTCAATTACTTAACCATCCTTTATCTATGTAATTATGTTGATAGTTCCATCATTACCAACATTATCATCAGCTAGATTAGGAGACTACTGAAGAAAAAACTTCCTCTTTAAAGACATGTCTTCTCAAATGCCCTTACAACAAAAAAGAAACTACACGTCACTAGTTAAGACTATTTTTGTCATCATCTAAAGTTTTCTGCTACTTTAGATAATCTGGATAGTCTAGGTTACTAAATTTATAAATTTGTCTAACCCAGAGTCGCAGCTGAGATGTTTCATTATCGGCCTATAAGTGCCCACTGCTGACCAAAGGCTTCTTCTCATGCGGAGAAGGTTTAAGCATTGATCACCACGCTTGCTCAAAGCGGATTGGCGATTATAAGTAGAAATTAGAATCCTCAAATAAATTCTCTCGCCCTGAGCCTGATCACGTCATCACGTAATCAAGTAACCTTATTGACTAAACACCACCATGCCCAGAGCTGGGCTGCGGTAGATTATTACACATGCACTCGCAACACCTCGGCAGTTTTTGGTCACCACCAAACCACATATGGCCTTGTATTGAGTTCCAAAACTATTATAAGATAAGTAGGAGTCCCATAATTGGCAGACGATTTAGGGATCGCAGATTAGTATACCAATTTAAAATACAGTGCTGTCAATGCAGTGTTTTTGTCATAACAACCTGGGTCCAAGGTACTGTTCCTATTAAAAGCTGGTGTCATTTATTCGTCATAACAATAATATGTGCATTATGATTGCAAGTTCCTAGCGTACTAATTCACAAGGTTACTCTGCGCACGCGCCGCCTTGGTTGCTAATAATTCCGATGATCTTCACGCGTTAATACGTTGTTTCCCACGTATTTACAACTCGGTTTTGCACTATGTTTTAGTTGCTACTGTATGATTTATGTGCGATTTATAATTGTGCACTTCTATATATGTGTATATATTAATTGGTCGGGTGAATCATAGAACCCTAGAAAAAGGAATACATATGCATTCTAATACGCTTTACTTACTTAACTTGCAGTTTATTGAAATAACGTCTTACTCACGTGATTAACAGAGAAAAACGACCAACTCGGCTACGCGATGTCGCCACGTTGCGCACGCTGCTTGTGGAACTAGTAGTAGCAGAGTTTTCACATTAAATTCACGGGAGTAAGAGCGCTACTGTCGATCCCAATTCCATCCAAACCCTAGAAAATATGGTTCTTCATAGTCCTAGAACTATTTCATCTGTCAGTTATTCGAATTCTGTCAAATTAACTAGACGTGTTCACAGTCTTGGAGTGGATTCAGATTGTATGTAGACCGACAGAAAGCAATCTAAATCATTTATCTATACGAATATTATAAAGCTGTAGAGTTTGTTTGTTTGAACGCGCTTATCTCCGAAACTACTGGTTCGAATTTGTTCGTCCATTTATCGAGTAAGGTTATAAGCATCACGCATCGATATGTCGAAGCCCAGTAGAGATTGAAGCCGCGCGAGATTAGCTAGTTTTCAATTTATTGTCAATAAATTTAGTATATGTACTTCATAATATATAAGCTATATCTACTAGAACTGACAGTTTATTGTCTGTAATACCAATGGTAGTCTGTAATACAGATCAGACTCTGTACCTACTCTTACTTGGTATTTAAAAATTAAGAGAATCATGTTCTTTGTCTTATCTATTAGAAGAAAAAATAGAACTAGAATCGATAAATGATAAATTTTATATTAGCTTAATCTACTTTTAAAATGTCAATGATATATTGTACATCATCACCGTCTTCAGCAGTAGATCACTTCATACGATATCTATTGATCCGCCAACGACATTGTCTAAATGTTAATAAAATGTAAAAATCGTATCGAATTACTGATTGATAGTATCGAATACGTAATCGAATCAGATAATACCAATCAATGTTACTTTAGATGAAATGATAAGTTTTGCATATTTATTGATTTGTAATTTCTAGGAGTAATAACGTTATTCAATATGCCATAGTGTTTAGAACAACATATCTTCAAAAACTTTTCTATTTTTGTGGTATACAGCGGCAATGTCTCCTGCCGCCTATGAATAACCGCAGCACCAGATTATTTACACCTGTAATCTCCAACGCAATACTCGTAAGAATGCAAGTTAGTAGGTAGGTAATTGAAGATTGCAGGATTGGGCTCTTTTATGAGATTTGTCGGCAAACGAGCTAACGGATTATCTCATGGTAAACAAAAAGCACCGACCATGGACACCAGGTGAGGTGCAAGTGCGTTGCTGACGGCACCCTACATCGTACAGCGAAACACAACGTTGTGGTTATTTCAAGCTGGTTTTCTATGAGGTTTTTATATCAACCCTGGTCGAGCTGGCCCAGTCGTACCGAAGCATAACTTGGGATAGGGTATAGACTCTCTAAATACTTATCCCTAATCCAAGCCCATCTGTTTATCCCTCATAAATTAATCTCACACAAAAGTTGAGCATTGTCAAAATATTTTTACACTCATTCGATAAACCAATGTCATATTGGCCTGAAAATTTTAACACTCACTTCTCATGCTAGAGCCTGCGGATTCGAAACCTGACAAAGACCAATGACTTATAAACACACACACAAACATATAGGTACTTTGTAAAATTATTCAGACATCATTGACAACCGTAAAGGAAAACATCATGAGGAAATTTAGACTTGTGTTTCTAATGTAAGCACGAAATCACCAATCTACCATGATCAAAGAGCCAATAACCCACCACAAATGGTGCCAGCATGGCCAATGCTTAGCCAGGACCGCGGGTCAGACGCAATAAGGTAGCGCGGCCTCCTTCGGGCTGGAGCAGGTGAAGGAACGGCAGGGTTTTTAGTCAGTAAGAGTCCGACACTCTCTCTCGCGATACCTTGGGCGAGAGAAGTGATTAGATTATTTTGCCTCCACAAAAACTTCTTCGTGTAAGAAGAAGCCTTTGCTTAGTGGGCTCGTATAGATGATTCTATACACATACTATGTATGTAGCAATGTTCTATGTAATATCAATAAAGTGCCATTTAAAACGTTCGAGTGGCCGAGTCTAAACTTCCTTATTAGCTGCCACGGAAATAGATTGATAACGATGTACGTAATTGATTAATTAGCCAACGTCGGTACCTATGTACGCACGTCGCAAAATATAGAACAATTTTTACAAAGAATCTTCCTTCCTTATAACATATTGTATTTATGTAGATCGAATGCGACGGCCTCCTTATCATGATATAGATAAGATAAACAGCACTTTACTTCTATCTGACGGCTAGATTATAATTGCTTCATATTAATAAAGCAAATGAGATCACAAATGCGCAAGTGTGTGCATAGCTGATTATATTAAATTAGTAATTAATAAAACTTCGCCGTTTTAGTACTAATTTAGGATACCCAAAATTATATTTCACAGAAAACCGGACTTTATTGCACAAAATGTCCCCTTAAACAATAAAATTCTAAAAATTAAAGAAACGCTTATGTGTTTTTTTATGTAATTGGTAGGTTATAGGTAAACGAGCAGATGGATTACCTGATGATAAGCAATCAGCGCCGCCCATAGACACCAGCAACGGAGGAGTTACGAGCGTGTTGCCGACCCTTTAGGGATTAGAGATTTGGAGATTTGGGGATTAAGGAAGGATTGGGGGAGCGGAAGGATTGGGCCTCCGGTAACCTAACTCACACTGCGAAACACAACGCTGTGGTTGTTTCACGCCGGTTGTCTGTGAGGCCGTGGTATCACTCCGGTCGAGCAGACGCATTCGTGCCGAATCATGGCTCTCTCACACTTATGTGTAATCAAATATATCAAATATTATTATTTTATTTAGCTTATTTATTTTAATCCCAGAAAAAACATTTCCAATGCCAGCTACAGTTTCTAAATACATAGTTCTCTATGTATATTATCGTTTTCTATCACTTACCTATGTTGGTACCTTATTTTCTGTTACATAAAAAAACTAAGCAGGCTAAAAATCAATATTGCAATAAATTATCATAAGCAACATTTCACAGTATTCGCTATTCACATTCAATAAATTTGACTGCTACACTTGAGATAATGGTGCGCGGTGATACTTAATTGGATTGCCCACGATTTTGGTGTAGCCAGGATAAGTAATTAAATACGTATATTTGACATTGTTGTACCTCTCTTTCACTCTTCTTTCTATCTCTTTTTCTTTTATCACTGTTGACAATAAATTAAATAAACATTTAAACGAGTGATTTTTATACACATCTAGAAAACCACTCCAACAATTTCGATGTTAATTTTTATGCAAAGGGGTTCGAAGACGAAATTATAATAATAACAATGTAGCTAGAAATCAGTCATTCAGATGTTACAAGTTAGTAACTTAGGTAATATACATAGCTTGTTAATTACGAAAAATCAAAATATTTGATTCGTACTAGAAGACACCATCAGTACTGGACTTTTCAAGAAAATCTTTAGTAGGTTACTTGGTACTCCAAACAAATTGTCCTAAAGTTATTACAATCGTATGGTCACAGAATCGATAACGTATGATATGAGTGATAGGCTTAAGTTCACGTGTGCACGTGCAGTAACCGCTATTATGGAGCGATAACAATACGATTTATCAAATAATCGATGCAGTTTTAGGGCAGCTACAACGTTTACATAGTTGCGTTTTTTTTTTTCAGAAAAAAGAAGTTCATATTTTCTGACCATCATGTTTTTGATGGCATTAAGGAGCAAACATCCAGATAGTACACCTGGTGTTAAGCTATCGGTGCAGCCCATGCTATGCGTCAGAGAAATCAAAAATGCAGTAGGGATTAGAGGATGCGGAAGTATTATAGTAGTATATAAACATTAGATTTAAAATTAAGATATCATATGATACGATAGCATATTGACTGACTTTTAAGATATTGTTTATTTTTTTCAATTAAAAAAAGGCCTACAAATTAAAAGGTTCGGATATGCAAATATTTTTTTTGTTTTTGAGTGAGTTCAAAACAAAATATCTCGTTTCAAATAACAAGCGCCACTGAGAGCTCTTCATTCTAGAATTGACCATTGCATTAACAAAATTTTCAATACTAGAAGGAAGTCAGAAACCCATAAAATAGATGACAGTAAGCCTGCACAGGTCGGAGTTGTGGGTCGACCGTAATAATGTACCGAGGACCCGGCCTGGAGCAGGATAAGGAAGGGTATTTTTGTGAGGGGAAAATCATCAAATGTCTTCTCCCCCAAGGGCCGGGCGGGAGGGAGTGTCAGAAGTTCCCCCTGTTCGTACTCCTGCTCGGAGCCGAGGTCGCGGTGCCTCATTGCACTTACCTCGCAACCCCGGCAGGATAAGGAAGGGTAGGGTGGTTTTTAGTCAGTAATTGCCAGACACTCCTTTACGCCCCACGCAGGGCGAGAGAAAATAATTTGACGATTTACAGTCTTCAAAAACAGAGTCTATATAGTTTCAAAACGTGCACTTTTCTTACTTATTTGGGGATAGACAAAAATAGGCATAGAAACCATATTACATAATATCTTCAAAACCAAGTCCTTTAGTTCCGCTATAAATAAATTCCAAACTTATTTGAATATTACAAATATGAATAATTTACCTTAAATTTAGCAATAAAACCAATGTTACTTTCGCTTCAATAAGTCGGCCTTTTAACAGAAATTCAAATTGTGCTCGATCCCAATTATCCGGTTCTACTGTCTCACTTATCAAAGCACCTTGATGGCTTGTAAATAATGCATAATTCAAACTACACTAAATAGAACAGAAATATAGATTTAATCACAGTTTCAATTCGATACCAACCTGTCGAAGTTTTAAGTGATACAAATTGTACCATTATATTTTAACAAAATTATTGCTTATTTTTCGTGTCCTATTACAAAATGACTCATTCTCGTGTCCAGAGCATGCTCATGTCCAGAGAGTGAGTTGTAACATCAGCAAACAGCATCCTCAGGTTTCATACCCAACAGCGTCATGAATACGAGCTATGGAGAAGGAAAAAATTGGAACTACATCCACTCTCTTTACACTACAACACTAAACGTCTTTTAGTTGTTAGAGGTTTTAAAATTTGTCTGCTGCTTTCTTCCTTTCTATTTATTTATCAGATTTATAACCCTTTTCTTAGGTAGGTACTTAGAAGGCATCAAGGACAGCTTTGCATAAAAATCGCAATCGATACACAGCGTACAACCAGCCTTATCCCACGATATCAATATTCTGCTGATAATACTCTTCCATATCAGCTAATATAATATTCTGCGGAATAAATCAAGCTACGCACTATGCAACACTTTCTTAGGTATAACCTTTGAAGGCTCTTCCACTATCTAAACAATGTCCGTCAATAAACTGATAATATTTTCATTGTCAACCGATTTGATTAATATTGTTAATGATAGATGGGTATTTCCGATTTTTTCATATTTCTTATTTTTTCCAGGTTTGCTGTTTTAATGAGCCATGACAAGATAGGACGATATCGGTAAGTGTTCTTCGAGGCCCAAAATATGTAGGTACTTAGTTTTGAGATCAGTATCTTACCAATTATAGACAGTTTGTTGATTATCCATATGTATTTTTTTTTCTTTTTGTATCTATTAGTATCTAGGTAAGAATCTTTGATAGTTAACGCGAAATACATGTGTATTTCTTTAAACTATTAACTATCGAACATGCACCGGCCATCGTCTAGTATTCTCCAGATTCTTTCTGAAGACTTCTTTCATGAAAATGTTTCCGTTTAAAAATTTCCATCACTTTTACTTCTAACAACCTTTACTATTTGCTCTGTTTTGACGTCTTAGTTAAGCGACAGTGATTCAGCCTAAATAATTTATTCCCTATGTATGAATCATCTGCCTAACCAATAAACTTCTGTCATTCCTTTATCACTATTATTTAGATCTATTATTGCTATACATATCAATTTTTGATCTCCGATCCGTGTGATGGATTCTCCGAACAAAAGTATGGGGAAAACCCCTTGACCTGCGATGAACTTGCGCTTCGGTTTTTTTATCAAAATATGTATGAAGATATTATTTTTAACAAATTGCCATCGTTATTATTTTTTGTTTTTTACCGTGATAGACGGCAAACATCTAGATTGTGTCTGCTCTAGAATCATTAAGGACCTTAATTACTTGGATTTGGTTATTAAGATATTATTTTTTACCTTATGTTTGGACTTTAGGTCAACGGCCATTGTATAATTTTAATAGTTACCTAGTTTGTTTACCTATTAGTATTTAACCTTATCAGGCACGTAAACTATTTAAGTGAATTTATATTTATTAATCTTATAAAGTTAATCGTAAATCTAGCGTTGCTACTTACTACCAAATACAAATGTTATTAATATACTAGCAAAAAAGCAGAAAGAATAATTATGATCAATTTACTGCCAAAAACCACAAAGGTCATTATTCAAAAATGTATGGTAATCACGACAATGATAGTACGCAAAGTGCAACTCTAAATTCCGAGTCGCTTGGTTTGCGGTGGGCCTAAGTCGCCTACGTTAACGTCACACAATGATATTCTAAGGTAACAAATAGGGAATCAGGTCAGGGAATCCGTACGGGCTGGTAATCACAGTATGTGCCAGTTCGAAGCAAGGTTGAAGCACGGTCCATATGATAAGGCAAGCGCACATATTGTTGTAAATTGTTTAATTATAGGTAACCGACGTTTTATTATGACTACGCTCATAATTCATGTATGTAATTCTTGGAGCAGTTTTTACTTTATTTTTAGATACAGAATCATCATTATTAATCATGTGCTCTATTCCAGTTCGTTACTAGTCTGATGATTAACTAAATATTATGATGAATGTGTCTCTCCGAAATTAAAGTTGAGAGTCGCAGAGAAGTGAAGCTATATAGTGATGATTGTCGCTGACTGTCGACTAGTCAGTCTGACTATGTTTGGGTACAATTACCACAAATAATCGTAACTAAGGAATCATTCTTTCATTTTCCTGGAGAATTGTTTAAACACTTTGACATAAATTATTTAGATTATAGGTTGGGGGTCTAAAGCGTGCCGTATTGCCAATCGATCAACAGGGGCATATAAAATTTCAAGCTATTACTAAGATCTAAGCAACATATTGAAGACTAGACCAACCAACTACATATGTATTTAACTTCATAACAACCCAATCATATCAACTCTGACTCCTGTAAAGATTCAAATAATTAAATGCAGATAACTGTTTCCAAATTGAATGGAAAGTATGACAACAAGATGTTGAACCTGGATGTAAGTATATAAACAATGAGACGTAATAACAGGTATATTATTTGATTCCCTTAAGCACGAAAATACGTCTGCTTGACCGAGTGCAGCTGATTTCATAAAGGGCGTTCCCCTCCGCGGCGTGTTTTGATGCAGGTGACGAGAGTACAGCGGGTATCCAACCTAGTTAATTACGCAATGATCTATGATTGAGAGCAATTATTGTATGGATTACTTTACATATATAATAGTCCTTGAATGTCAGTTATCAGTCCTGTGTTTCAGAATATGATATTTGAACACAAGTTCAAGAAAACGATGACGAGTCTATCAAGTTACTTATATATTCATTATTTCCAGAAATACATAAAGGAAAATAAAATAAACGTGACAATGATACCCCTTAACCTTTCTTTTTTACTATAACCTTTCTTTTTTATATAGAAACTGGCTTAATCAAGGAAGTTAAGTAACTAGCTATCACGATTAGAAAGTCTAAAATCATAAAGAACCATGTCAATATTCGAAGGCATTGCTAGAAAGAGGCGTGCGCACTGCGCATATAGACTTTCCGCCTGCCGCTACTAACTTACGCCGGGCGTACATCACGACGTAACAATTACATAAAAATGGCGTTCACATCGGGCCGTCGTCGACCGCGTTTCCTCGTCGATCGTGTAAACTTTCACGAAATCAAACAAAGAAATAGCGAAGCGGCTCATTTGCATCATTCCCACGCGGACAAAAGAATGACCCAATCTGTTTGGCAACTACAAATGATGTGTTACCCGAAATCCTATGGTCACGGTCTGTCTCCTACGACGCATGCGACAGACAACAAATTGAGATTTAAATTCTATGTTAGACGATGGCCTTTTTATTCTCGAAACCGTCTCTCATGACCCTGATAGTCTCCGCTCCCGAACAATGTGATCAAACAAAACATTCGTCGATTTTATTTTCGTAATTATCGTTTCGTTTACGCAACCGTAGTGTCTTCACTTTAATGAAACACTTTAGTAGTTTCTACCTATTATAAAACTTTAGTTTATACGATGCTTGGTACGGCTTCCTTCATTATGTAGCTAGATATATTAATAGTATTATGAGATCAGTAATAGGTTATGAAGTGGTACAGTTGTACTTAATCAATACATTAGGAATCATATTGTGACGGAAAACTCTTTGACATCATGACGTCAAGGGATGGTTGTCAAACGTTGCCTAGAGATTGTAAATTTCGTCGTGAATTGTCAACACGAGTTGGTGTAATCGGTAAGGCGTGTGGATTACACCACAGAGACCCCGAGTTCGAGTCCCGCCGTAAACATGAAGTTTTTTAGTTGATGGAAGTTTTGTCGAACTTTCTGGAATTATTTGAGTGAAAGAAATGAAAAATTAAGGAGCGAGAAGGAGAATAAATAAAAATGAATAACGAAATTATTGGAAGGTTCTGGAGGCATGACGATCAAAAAGAATAACGAAATTGAATGTTCTAGAACCTGACCGGGGGTATATAAGCGGAACTGCGGCTCACCGCTGGCAGTTGAGTTCTAAGTCTAAAGCGATTCGGAAGAAAAGGAAGAAGTGGAAAAGAAGAAAAGTGAGTGAAATAGTGAAGTGCAGTGAAATAGTGAAGTGCAGTCAGTTAAGTGAGTTAAATCAGCGTGAACGGCAAAGTTGTGTCAGTCGGCCGGACTCTGCTGCAGAAGAACGCCGATAACTTAACTCCGTGGATGCTGTAACTTAAGTGCAATAGAAAGTCTGAAAACCGGTATTAGTGTTTCATTTCATCCAATCCCGTAACCCAAGCCCGCATATTCAGGAACGTGACGTCAGGCACGTAACATTTGGTGTCAGAAGTGGGATTGGAGAAAAATGCCGCTAGTGCCGCAGGACGTAAGAGGAGTGAGTACCCGTGCAATGTCAGAAGCGCAGCGTGTGAGGGAAGAGGGTGCTGCAGCTCAAACCAGCGATGCAGAAGCCAAGCCTGTGCAGGTGGATCTTCTGCTACAGCTGCAGCAAATGATGGCAGAGCAAGCGCGCCGCCAAGAAGAGCAAGCGCGCCGCCAAGAAGAGCAAGCGCGCCGCCAAGAAGAGCAAGCGCGCTGTCAGGCAGAACAGCTGCGGGAGCTGAAAGAAGAGCAAGCGCGCCGCCAAGAAGAGCAAGCGCGCCGCCAAGAAGAGCAAGCGCGCCGCCAAGAAGAGCAAGCGCGCCGCCAAGAAGAGCAAGCGCGCCGCCAAGAAGAGCAAGCGCGCCGCCAAGAAGAGCAAGCACGCTGTCAGGCGGAACAGCTACGGGAGCTGAAAGAAGATCAAGCTCGTCGCCAAGAGGATCAAGCTCGCCGCCAAGAGGAGCAAGCGCGTCGCTTGGAAGAGATGCATAAGGATTTCACGAAGGGACTGCAAAAGGCTGTCGAACGGGTACAAGAAGTGGAGGAAGGGTTAGGCAAGTTGGAACATCGCGTCATGGCGATAGAGGAGAGAGTGAAAGAAGAGATCTCCAAAATCAAGCAGGAAGTGACAAGCCCAAGCCCTTTGAAGAGCCGAAGCCGTCTTGCAGCCGTTTTTGACGCCCCAAATGTGGCCTCAAGCGCAACGAAAGGGCTCAAGATTCCCCATTACGACGGAACAACATCCTGGAACGCGTTCAAGCTACAGTTTGAGACACTTATGGAGGCTTATGGTTGGACTCAGAAGGAAGCACAGTCAGCCCTCACCCTGGCCCTCCGTGATCAAGCGCTCTCAGTGCTGGAAGCTATCGGCGCAAGTGGGGATCTTAGCTTAAGTGCCCTCCTCGACGCACTTGAGGCACGTTTTGGAGACAGCCACCTCGAGCACGTGTACAGAGCGCAATTAAAAGAGCGTACTCAGCGTGCTAATGAGAGCCTACAGCAATGGTCCGTGGAAATCGAGAAACTTGTGCGTCGAGCTTTCCGGTCGACTCCATCAATGATTGAAGGCACGCTTCTCCAAGCGTTCATTGACGGTATTCGGGACCCCGAAGTACGAGCTGCTGTTCATCTGGGCCATCACAAGAACATGAAAGAAGCTCTGGCCCATGCATTGGAAGTGGAAGCTGTGCGTGGTAACTGCCGTACCTTATGTCTGCGGGAAATGACGACTACGGAGCAGGTACCTCCACGCCGTCGGAACTTCATGTGCTATGGATGCGGAGAGCGTGGGCACATGCGGAGCAACTGCCCGAAGAAGGTGAACCGCCAGGACGCGGCGGTCTCAACTTCTGACCAGCAGGGAAACTAATTCCAGCCAGGGCTGCGGGGTGGGCGCTGGCCGATAGTGGAATAACCCCAACAATCTACATCAAGCAAACTAACGATGGAAATACTCTGGTGATAGACGGTCAAGTAAATGGGAAAAACAGTCAGCTAACATTAGATACTGGAGCTTCAAGGACGGTGATAAATGTTCGGCTGCTCGGGCAAAACATCAGGAAACACGTTAAACCAATTGTTGGCCTACGAATGAAATCAGCTACCGGCCAGTGGATACCGATAAGTGGAAAACTGCACGTAACAATCAAAATTGGGGAACGTGTTTATCGACATGAGGTTATTGTGGCCAAAATTCTGGATGACTGCATCCTGGGACTTGACTTCCTGCAAGGGCACCAGTGTAACATCGACTTAAAATCTGGAGTATTACTATGTGGAACTGAGGAAATTCCGATGAAGGGTGGAACCCTGGAAAAAGTTTGCTGTTTAAAAAGAACTGTTCTTGAACCAAAATCACAGACTCTCGTACCAATCGCATTACCTAGGAGGAGTGGAGGAAGTTTACCTCGAAGGTGCGCTGTGATTGATAAATCGGAACACGTAAACTCATGGCTACCGGCAAGGACTGTCGTGGGGTCATCTGATGTCAACCGCATTCCGGTATTCAACTTCAGTGATTCAAAAATTACGATTGAAGAAGGAGAGCCTGTGGGCGTTTTGGAAGAAGTGGCCTGGATAAGAAAATGCTCGGAGAATCTTGTGAAGAAGGACAGTACGGGAATAGACTTTGTAACGAAAATCTTAGACGAAAACAAAAGTCTGACAAAAGTGGAGACTATGAAAGCTAGAAATTTACTCCTTCGATTCTCTGATGTGTTTTCAAGAAGCGATGGTGATATTGGCCGAACTGGTTTGGTGAAGCATAAAATAAATACAGGTGATACAATGCCAATTCGTCAAAGGCCCAGACGTATACCATTCGCTCGTGAGAAAGAGGTTGAACAAATGATTGACGATATGAGGAAAAATGACGTGATAGAGCCCTCTTCTAGCCCTTGGTGTTCACCTGTCGTGCTTGTCAAGAAGAAAGATGGTTCAACGAGGTTTTGCGTAGACTATCGACGATTGAATGATGTAACCAAGAAGGATAGCTACCCGTTACCAAGAATCGATGACACACTTGACACACTGAGTGGCATGAAATGGTTTTCAACGCTCGATCTGAAAAGCGGCTATTGGCAGGTGGATTTGGATCCCAAGGACAAGGAAAAGACCGCATTCTCAACTGGGAAGGGACTCTGGCAATTTAAGGTGATGCCATTTGGATTATGCAATGCACCGGCAACCTTTGAGCGTTTGATGGAACAGGTGCTGGCGGGACTGCTGGGCGAAACCTGCCTAGTTTACCTCGATGACATCATCATCGTTGGACGGGATTTTGACGATCATCTAAGAAAATTGGAAAGGGTACTCGAAAAGCTGCGTGGAGCAAATTTAAAGTTGAGTCCAAAGAAATGCTCTTTCTTTAAGCGCGAAGTGAATTATCTAGGACATGTTATTTCTGAGAGAGGAATTGAGACTGATCCAGCCAAGACTGCCGCTGTTAAGGAATGGCCAACACCTAAAGACAAAACGCAAGTTCGGGCATTTCTTGGATTATGCTCGTATTATCGGCGGTTTGTGAAAGGATTCTCGGACATTGCCAAGCCATTGCATCGATTGACAGAGGAGAAACGTGCCTTTATATGGGACGAGGATTGTGAGCAAGCCTTTCGCGAACTAAAAGAACGGCTTTGTAAAACGCCAATTCTCGGATACCCCAGCGCGAAAGGAATATTCGTAGTTGACACGGACGCCAGTAATATCGGAATAGGAGGTGTCCTTTCACAACGCGATGGTGAGCAGGAGAAGGTTATTGCTTACTTCAGCAAGTCACTATCCAAGCCGGAGAGGAATTATTGCGTGACCAGGAGGGAATTACTGGCCGTAGTCAAAACTCTGCACCATTTCAAGAAGTATTTACTGGGACGGAAATTTTTAATCAGAACTGATCACGCTGCTTTGAAATGGCTGCTTCAGTTTAAGGATCCTGAAGGCCAAGTAGCCAGATGGTTGGAACAACTTCAGGAATTTGACTTTGAAATCGAACATCGCGGCGGAAGAATTCATGGCAACGCAGATGCATTATCGAGACGCCCATGCGTGGAAGATTGCAAGCATTGTGCCAAGAAGGAAATTGCTTTTCTTAAGGTGATAAGGACTGATACTGTTGACGAGGCATGGGGAGATGATGCGATGAAATTAGAACAGGAAAAAGATGCGGATATCAAACCAATACTGGAGTGGCTACGAAGTGGTAACAAGCCAAGTTGGAGTGACGTCGCCCAATATAGCGCGGTAACGAAAGGTTTATGGGCACAGTGGAAAAGCCTTACGCTGCATAACGGACTTCTGTGCAGGAAATGGGAATCAACAAACGGCAAGGACGAGCATTTGCAATTGGTGGTGCCTCGTTCAAAAATAAGGGATGTATTAAAAGCGTTCCATGATGGATCTTCTGGAGGACATTTGGGAATTAGGAGGACTTTGGTGAAGATCAAGGAGAGGTTTTATTGGTTGCATTGCAAATATGACGTCGAAGATTGGTGCCGGAAATGCACTAGTTGTGCAGCTGTCAAGGGTCCACAAACAAGAAGCAGAGGGGCGATGAAAATCTACAATGTTGGTATGCCTTGGGAGAGAATAGCCTTAGACATCGCTGGACCATTTCCAATCACTGATTCGGGCAATCGCTACGTTTTAGTGGTTATGGATTATTTTACAAAATGGCCGGAGGTCTTTGCCATACCGAATCAAGAGGCAGTAACTGTAGCCACGAAGTTGGTAAACGAGGTATTCACCCGATTCGGAGTGCCCTTGGAGATGCACAGTGATCAAGGACGGAACTTTGAGTCCCAAGTTTTTCAGGAAACTTGTAAACTTTTGGGAATCCATAAGACTCGAACGACTCCTTATCATCCACAGTCAGATGGAATGGTCGAACGTTTCAACCAAACATTGGAACGACACTTAGCAAAGGTGGTTGACAGCCATCAGAGAGATTGGGACACTTACATACCTCTCTTCTTGCTTGCCTATCGGACTGCTGTACATGAAAGTACCGCAAAGACGCCTGCATTTGCAAATTTTGGAAGGGAATTGAGATTACCGGCAGATCTTGTATCGGGCTGTCCACCTGGCGACTCTCGCACCGAATTTAGCGATTACATAAGCGAGTTAAGGGCAAAAATGTTGGACATTTATGAGCAGATCAGGGAGGCCGGTCTTCAAGCTAGTGATCGCGCAAAGACGCGCTATGATCGACGAGCCAATTCTGTTGGGTTTGAAGAAGGGTCATTGGTCTGGCTTCATAATCCAGTCAGAAGGAAGGGAAAATCTCCGAAGCTGCAACCGAGTTGGGAAGGTCCTTATGAGATAGTCACGAAGATCAATGACATTACTTACAGAATTCGGAAGACTTCAAGGAGCCCTTTGAAAGTTGTCCATATAGACAGGTTGGCGAGGTATTACGGCAGCAACGATGCTCGGGACGAGCGAATCTAAGAGGGGGGCAGTGTGACGGAAAACTCTTTGACATCATGACGTCAAGGGATGGTTGTCAAACGTTGCCTAGAGATTGTAAATTTCGTCGTGAATTGTCAACACGAGTTGGTGTAATCGGTAAGGCGTGTGGATTACACCACAGAGACCCCGAGTTCGAGTCCCGCCGTAAACATGAAGTTTTTTAGTTGATGGAAGTTTTGTCGAACTTTCTGGAATTATTTGAGTGAAAGAAATGAAAAATTAAGGAGCGAGAAGGAGAATAAATAAAAATGAATAACGAAATTATTGGAAGGTTCTGGAGGCATGACGATCAAAAAGAATAACGAAATTGAATGTTCTAGAACCTGACCGGGGGTATATAAGCGGAACTGCGGCTCACCGCTGGCAGTTGAGTTCTAAGTCTAAAGCGATTCGGAAGAAAAGGAAGAAGTGGAAAAGAAGAAAAGTGAGTGAAATAGTGAAGTGCAGTGAAATAGTGAAGTGCAGTCAGTTAAGTGAGTTAAATCAGCGTGAACGGCAAAGTTGTGTCAGTCGGCCGGACTCTGCTGCAGAAGAACGCCGATAACTTAACTCCGTGGATGCTGTAACTTAAGTGCAATAGAAAGTCTGAAAACCGGTATTAGTGTTTCATTTCATCCAATCCCGTAACCCAAGCCCGCATATTCAGGAACGTGACGTCAGGCACGTAACAATATAAATTCCTTAAAATTTTTCAATTTCGAATAGTTCTGGACGACTTGTGTCCAACGGTTCCCTGCGACCTTCCCAGGTCGCAAGTTCACCTAGTGGAGCATCGTCCCACGCTTCGCCTTCCGGTCCGTGGTCGCCCCACAAGACCCTTCGTGCCTTGTACCTGCAACTTACTTATAAATTATAATAATAACATTTATTTTAAATCGTCAACGACTTTATAACATTCACAACACGCCAACATTATACTATCCAACATGTTGCTTCTTTAGTTGTTACTTAAAGTTTCCTTTATTTTGAACTCTCATAAGTTTCGAGAAAACCATGTCTACGTGAACAAAATGTTTATTTAAGTACTAATAAACTTCAATAAGGTCGAAGATCTTCGTCTTTAATCAAGCTCGTTTTAATTAATTTGCATATCAAATGCAATAAGCGAACGTGAAGTGACGACTGATAAATGTCGTAATGATGAAAACAATGAGTTTAGGACTTTCTATTCGCGCGTGCGTCTCCCCCTCCACAGTTTTCCCCCTGTTGTACCTAACTGCCCACGGAGAAAGCCTTTGACCTCCACCTCCACAGGGCTTGTTTACTACGAAGCAGTATTTGTGGCACTTTTGCGTGCCCGCGCCACTGCCGTGTATAAATTGCGCTTCTATTTATAAATTGACACTATTGAAAAGAAACGTGTATAAACATATACATATGTCCCTATATGCGAAGTTCATTTGAGACCACCAACGTTTAGAATTGATTGCGAATTTTCTTAATGGTAATGCTATGTGAATTTGCAAAACAAGGACCCCGAATGCGAGTTTCCGTTGGTAAAGTCATAAAAAGTAACCTCGATTCTCATTGAAAACAACGACATTAATGCTGTATGTTTCTATTATTGTAAAGTGTAGTAAACACACTAAAAGGCAGCTTGCGCACCGACGAGGTCGGGCGGTCCCGTTGCGCGGGAGTCGGGTCGGGCTAACGGGCGGCGGCTAATGAGAACGGAGCGACTCAGTTATGCAGATGCCGGGTGTGCACGTTCTACGTTTATCTACAGCTTGTTGGCTTGAATCGTACTGTGATTTACCTAGACCTGTTGTTCGTAGCGTTAGCTAATGAATGATTTTATACTACATGAGTATGATAGTACATAATTATACAATTAGGAATTTTTTAATGCTTATTGTATATGTATCAGAGTACATAAGGCATAACTAGGCAACATAAGGCATAAGATTACTTACTAAATCAAACCCCAAGCGAAAGCCGGCGTTCGCGCACTTATTGTTCTTCTATTGTGTCTCGAATTACCAACGATTCAAACAGCAACACAGTTTCATAAAGACTTAATATCATTCTACGGCCACGATTTGTGTAGGTACCCAAAAAATAAATTCACACATAAATTAAATCATAAATTTAATTTTAAATTTAGAACTAGGTATTTATTAAATTTATTTTTCTGGTAATTGAATTAAGTAACAGGACGAATATGGTTGTCTATTGGCTGTATAAATAATTGGGGACGGGCGGTATGCGCCTGCGCTGCGATTCGCGCCGGTGACGTTGAGTAACCACCGCAGTGTGTCACCACCTTCACGGGCCGTTGCTTCCTGACGCCTTTCGTCAGATAAACATTAGACCAATTGCTTTGTTTCACTTATTAAGTTAGTGATATGTTTTTATCTAATATTAGACACTGACATTTGCTTACGAAGCCACTTTAATTCGCAGTTAAATTTAGTTTAATTTATTTAAAGCAATCCTTTTTTTTGTTCATGGGAATCAATAAATAAGATCCACTCAACTTTCTTTTCAATCAAACAGAACACTTGCTACCTATTAGAACTCATCGAGTGCTGCTAAAATTTATTTACAGTTATGTAAATAACATTCTGAACAAAAAAGCAATAAACCTACAAATCAACATGAACATCACAGGTTCACGGAAAATGCAAAGCTGACGGTAACAGAACAAAGAGCTGCATTTCTTTGGCGGTTCCCCTCAAGTTCCTCCCTCCGGCCAAACCGATCGAGCCAGACCATCGGCTCGCAAGGAATGCTTTCAGTGACTAATAGCCTAACCATTCACAGGCTAACGCTTACTTGTATTACTGTGATTTGTAAACAGTAGCTTAACTGCACTGTGTTCTTGAAATATTTTGCCGTCACTGTCTTGTTACTGGGACATTAAATGCACCTAACTTCAGGTTGCAAATGCACTGAACTTAGCTACTTATTCAGTGCACACTGCTTTGTTTATTTTACAATTAGCTCTAAACTCCTTAAATAAAATAATCAATTATGACTATTTTTTAAACATTATGAAAAATAGAAAATAATTTGAAGGTCGTGACAATTTCACAGGTTCTCTTTTTTATTTGATATCTGGAATCAGTATTGGCAAGTTGGAGTTATTGACATCTTTAAAAAACAATTAGGTATTGATTACCTAACCTATTGTGATCGAGATGCACAAACAAAGGCCAATTGCACCTGAATGATCCAATTTATTTGTGGAATATACCACCCTCAACCTTTCCTCCAATAGTAGACAGATCAACAATACTCGTAGGATGGTCAGTATACGTATTGGATTCGGAATTCAAATATTTATTTTTTGTGAACGGAAAATCATCAAATGACTTCTCCTACCCAGTGTAGGTCGGGAGGGAGTATCAAACTTTTACTGACTAAAACCCCCCGTTCCTTCTCCTGTTGTAGGCCGAGGCAGCGGTGCCTCACTCCGCTGGCCCCGCAACTTTACATAGACAAGTGTAAAGGCAAGTGTAATAAAAATTAAATGAATAACAATAATATCAGTTATTGTTATTTTTACGTAGCACAATTGACTTACTGATATTTTGTTACTAAATCAGTTGCCAATTGTAGCCGTAGCCCACTTTAGAAGGGAAACACAGGCATCCAACTTCCTTGCAACCTAAGGTCACGGCGCGGTAAGAGTTGACAAAAAAACATATTGCGAATGCATACATACTCTCATTGCGTAAGATGGCCTTTGTCATTTCATTTTACATAATAGCCGTTTTGTCACACGTAATCTTTGGCAAGTAAGTATCGGTGGAAGTTCAGTCATCACTTTTTTCTTTCTAAAATTGTCAAAAGTATTTTTTACAAACTTGTTTCTTTGTTACGTGTTGTTGTTACCTGCCTAAGTAAAAAGTTAAGTAAGTAATGATCGTAAGCATAACATTTGCGCCGCTTCTGGTTTGGCTGGTGGTATGTGGATGCAGTCACGAATCCTTTATCTTCAGGCTTTATATATGAAGTATAAATGTCGACAAGTGAACATAAATGAACAAATAAACGAATACAGAATAATGAAGCCAAATTATAAATAATGTCTCTATCAATGTAACCAAAGCATATGAAATAATCAAATTATAAATTTACTTACATACATAATTTAGCAACTAATTTAGATAATTTGTGCGTCACAAGAATATGGAAACACGTAAATCGAATGATTTATTTGAAACTGGCCTTGAAGAAAGTCGTTCGAACACAAATATATGGAAGCGGTCGGTATTGGCAACCGTGACGAATTACTTACGAATATATAAACAATAATTGAGCTGTTGGTACAGACTAGAGTACGATATGTAGCTGACAGATATGGACTTGCCCCTACCATTATGCCGTGGATTGGAGCGGGCGTACACCCGATAAAGACAGTATTATCTATTTTGTGCGTTTATATCGAGACTATTGCGCGGTCATTAACAGTACTAAGTTCTACAGTGACTGTTAATCTCCAATTCTCTGTTTATAAACAGAGCAAATATATCCGACTCAATACGTAAGCTGATTAGTTCAAGACTTAATTATGCTTCTCAATGTAAGTGGTAACAAAACGGATACAAAATTACTCTTTAAACTAAAAGACGATTCTTATGCATAATTCAAATGACGATGTTAGCGGTGCACAGATTTATTTGTATAAACCGTATTTTGTTTTGTTTATAACAACCAAAAATACTAATGCATTAAAATAATTAGCGATTTTCGAGGAAGTTCTGAGGCCAAACAAATCGTAAATAGCAGTACCAGTAACCTATTTCTCCTTGAATTTTATAACTGCATCTTAGGAAAATTTGTGCTGGACTTATGTCGTTCTGTCGTCGTAGTAAGATAAAGATCTGCTTATCTATCGAACAAATTAATAATATTTTTAGTTCGACCGTTATTGACATTGCAACACTAATAATAACAAAGTAGATTTGTTAAAAATAATCTGGTCAAATCTTATTTTCCTTTTTCCTTAGTATTTCTATCATCATCTTCCTGCCCTTGTCCCGTTTTATTTGGGGTCGGCGCTATATGTTTTATTCTTCCATTCTGTCCTGTCAACCGTCACGCTATCACTAACTCCTCTGTCTTCCATATCACTTCTCACACAATCCATTCATATTTTCTTTGGTCTCCCTCTCCCTCTCCATCCATCCACATTTGTACTCATGGCTTTCCTTAGTATTTCTATACTATTATAAAGAGTTAAAAGTTGTAAGTTTGTGTGTAGACGGTAATCTCTGAAATCGCTGGTCGAATTTTCAAAACTATTTCACTGATAGATAGCTACAATGTTCCTGAATGCTATAACCTATAAATCATCACGATACGTTTTATAGGAGCCGGGCATCGATTGAAAAGAAGGCATCGAGAAGCTAGTGACTAAATAAAATAATTCTCCTAATTTCGGATATCAGTTATTTAGACTCAAAACAGAAACACTAATATAAAAGTACCTAATAATATAACAAGAGAAAATGACGTACATAACATGATGTTATGTTAAATTCATGTTTTACCCAACACTACAATAGAGGTATGATTGCATCGACCAGTGAAATGAAAGTAACAATCGTTTTATGAATCGAGTCAATGGAAGGTAATCTAATCACCGCCGCAAATATTACACAATGTTTGGTACTGAAAAACTTAACAATAATCCCATGTTGTGTCAACTCTTTTGGTAATAGCTTTACCCAATAACCCCCATAATTTCTCTTGGATTCTTTAATTAGTCAAATTAATCGAATTTTTACATACTTTCACCAATTAAATCTGCAAGATTTATCAGTCAGGATGTATGCTCCCATTTTATCAGTAATTTTTTAATTAAAAGTGTTTTAAAATCCAATTATTAACTTACATTGTCGAGGATGAACACTAGAAAAGTTACAACAAATAAAAATAGAGTATGTGAGTCGTATAGTAATTTTATACGCTGCGTGTTACACCGTGCAGTTTGAGCATCTATTGTTAATTTTCTATTCTCTATTACAATTATTTGCTTCATGGGGAAGTAGGAAATAGTGCGAGGCGCGCGTATAAATAATATAGCGTGACTTTCTCCGTTTGTTTTGATGCGGACAGAGCGGCGCGGGCGCATGGGCACCGCGCTACCACACAAGTGACACAAGTACCTACTCGGGAACACGAACATTACATAAACTAAGAACAGAAATATTAACTAATGTTCACATGCATTATGAACAAGTTCTGTATCAATAGTTCAGTTATACTAGCACTGGTTAGGTAATAACCAGAAACAATAAATAATGTACCTACCTTCCATCGGCTAATCATAAAACTATTAAAATTACACTGTCCATTTACTATTTGTAGAAAATATACTTAGCTCTAGCTCTTCTTTTATAAATAATTGTTTATTATATTAATTATGATATTATTTTGAAATTCATATTCATTTAATCTCGAGAAAATCCATGGCCACTTAAGTCTAGGTACTTAGTTATTATTAATAGGTTAAATCTGTTTTCGTGTGTGAGTTATACATCACCCCGGAACCAATCAGAGCCCAAACATTGCACCAAAGAAGTAACGCGACAGTTGCGGCACCGTTACGTAAAGTCAGATTGTCAAAATGTCGCAAGCGCAGATCACGTAGGCCGCGCTCCTTGCAGCCGACGCAACCGACAAATCGCTGGGAAAGCACCATAATTCCGCCAATCACACGGGAATCTCAACTATGCCAGCTCTGATGTCCAATCACCGAGTGGTAAATATAGATTCAATCCCTGAATCTAAAATTTAACGTTGTCACAATCTCTCAAGTCAATTTGTATCAAACCTATACAAAAATGGCGACTTGTTTACGAATTTTGAAGTTCGAGGTTGTTAAACTAATCGCCATTCAAATGAACGTATGTTTCTCAATGTTTTAATCTTGTGTGCATTCAAAGCGGATACAAAAATACACACGGACCTTCACTGTGACATTCGAATCCATCAGAGAATCTCGTTTCGACCGTGTACAATACTGAGGTCTACTTTATAATATAGTTATTCCCCAATATGAACGGTAAATGACCTTGTTACAGTTATAAAATGTCATGCTCGCGTTTGAGCAACCCGAACTGGTTAGTGCTATCATAAACAAAAAATGTGAGACAAAACTCTTTAGTGTCCAAATTGAGAGTTAGTTTAATTTAAAATTATGTACACAAGTATGTAATATTCTCGATTGCTTTCCCAATATTGAACCGTAGTTTTGACATGGGTAGTCTTAGAGATGACTTTCTAGACGGATTCTATGTCACCAAATAGTACATTGGTGCTCCAAAATCGGAGGTACAAATTGAACAATGAACGACGGCGACGCGGGACCGAAAAGAAAATTAATTTAGGTATTGGTGTCGGTCGGCGAACCCGCGATTGTGAAACGCTGAGCGATTGCGCTCAGTACTGTTTGTGTAATACACCGGCACAATGCTCCACCAAATCAACTGGCCCTCGAAAATGTTCACCTGTGTTGAAACGAGCCTTCAATAACTATTCTTCAATGAGCAACTATCTGTTTGCAAATTCATAGTCAAGATTCTTCAAGATTTATTATGGGAATACCAAAATAAAACTCTCAAGACAACCATCAGTGTTCCTTTGTTAATGAACACGAAGTAACTCAAAACAAACTATCAGCAACATTCATAAACCACTTCAGGATCAAAACTTGAACAGTTTAGAAAACAAGAGAAAATTAATAAATAAATCAATTTTTCGAATTGGAAAATATTCAATAGCGAAAAAATTACAAAAATCATGGAACAGAACACTCGAGCAAAGTTGGTAATTGGGAGATGAGATCTCGTGGAACGTGGCCCGAGGCGGCATGAATGAAAGCCGCTCACTGACAGCACACTATGATCGTCCCAGGGTAGTCACACCAAATAAACACCGAGTTTTTCAACATGTCAACTATACACTGCTCGGTATGCTCAGGTATACACGCAGGTTGTGTGGGCTAAACCAGTCATGTATGGAATAAAAAGTTGGTTGATATTTGTGCCAGCGGTCGATTTGTGCACGCTAAGGATATCGACATCCGCCGAACGAGTTTTTCCAGTCCGTATCATCGCAATATCACGGTTATTATTGAAACGCGCGCTGCGGTCGCGACAGGTAAGTAAAACATTTATCACGGGAAATATTTACCAATCTAGTGCAGCCTTATCTTATACCACACACATTTTAGGGGAGATTGGACAGCCTCTGACGTATTTATAACGAGTCAACGACTTGGAATATAAAAACGATTGATACATTATAACATTTAGATATAGTTCTTATTAATAATAAAATTATGACAGAAATATAGTTTTGTACGTACAAAATTGTGATTTAGAAAGTTCACTGTATTAAGCATAAGTCCATTTGATTGTATCTCGGTGAACCATACCACTTACGGTACATACGGCTCGTTCGTGGGCAGAGAAATTTGGTAACACAAATATTAAGCCACAACCAGTTCACAACAATTGAAACGGCGATTTGAAAGACACGGCGACCAATCAGTCACGGTTCTTGTGAGCTCCGCATTCTGTGCCTCCTCTTAACAAACATTTCATATTTCGACATCGCACACTTGTATTTTCTGCACATTGATTGAGATTAACTATTTTTTTTATTCATATTAAAGGTTGTTGTTACTGTTTTCGTACGTGATCGCTGAGGGTTTGGAATGGAGACCGTAGTATAGAAAAAAGGCCGTCGCTGTCTCTTTTAACTCAACACTCACATCCGTAGTTACGTGCAGAGGCTGGCTAATAAAACAAATTCTAAGTTTAATTTTTATTAAAAAAACTGATAAAATGTTACAGAATGGTACAAATATGTGAAGGTCACAGAAATCAATAGCTTTCTTACATTAAAATATATTATGTTATTCAAAGATAACACAGGTACATAAATAAACAGTAAATACAAAACAAACATTAACAATATTCTTTTGACTTCTTTATTCTACTTTCTTCTTGATTAATCCAACTGTATTCGCGTTATTCGTACGGACCCCGGTGCATTGTGAAATTAGTCGAGGTAACTCGTCGTTCCGTTGTTGTTGTTCAAAAGTATTATAAGACATTAAATAATCAAGTTATTAGCATTTCTGTGTCTACGTTTTCATAATTTTACCCGAAACGTATTGCCTTCTTTCGTACCTGTCACATCACAGAAATTGATCTTTTACGTCAGGATGACAAATGAAACATTCATCCTTGCAACACGTCGCTTACAATTGCATCGATATCATGAATCAATAACCTGCGCTCATTAGGTTGTAGTAGGTGACATATAGCAGTTCCCAAATCATCCATATAAACCGATAATGGATACTTATTCAACTTATCGAATTCGTGTTTAACCACAAAAGTGGCTAGATCGACACAATTTGATCCGAATGTATTTTTCAAATGATCTTCTTTGAGTTTGACTGGTGCAGAAATCTTTGTTTTATCGGTTTCTTTTACAGCGCTTGTAACATTAGATATGACAATATTATTTACATTTCCTTCTTCATCATTTCTTCCAAAAGGATCTTCTGATAATTTTATTTCGTCACTACAGATATTTGATCCATTATCTATGTCATATCCAAGTAATATTGAGAGAGTCCTTTTTGTAGCCAAATGATTTTTTACCTTGATGATTTGTTTTGTGTGTGCAGACGTAAACCATGGATCGACAAAATCCAACATTCCATTTAAATATTTTGCTACCTTGTAGTTCATGCGGACTTCCATCTCGGTCAATTCTCCATCAATGATCATGAGCTTTAATCTTTTATAAATAGTACTTATACTAAACCACATTCTACGGCATCTAAACGCTGAAAATAACATATTACATATTACGTTAATATGATAATTATAGACAGACTACTAATACATTGCTTTCTTCTATAAAGACTAGTAGATAGACTTAAATGTTATTGTACAGTTTAGAAATTAATTAAAGTAAAGCTTAGCCCACGACAAAGTGACGGTCGCAAAGACCGTGCCTACCTAAATATGTACTTAGTCTTGTTGTCTAATAATAACATTACTTGTAGGTATAGTATTTAGTGACCGATATTTAAACACAACATTATACTTACACATGATCACAAACAACTTTCTCAAAAAAACTGTTTTTCTATAGTAATTAGTTTTATTTTTATTACTTAGTATAAAACGTTAGTGCCGGGCGAGTAAAGCCCAAAAGGGGGCATCGCCGCTAACAGCTGACTGGGCGACAACGAAACGCGGGCGCGCGAAGTTATTTGAAGTAATAAAAATAAAACTAGTGAGTATAGATTTTTTTTTCTTTGTAATTAATAACCAGTCACCTACACCTACCTTCTAGCATATATTACAAATGTATATTTACCACTTATTCCTAAAACTTCAGATATCTTGTCCCATGTTTGTTCCGTCAACGTCTTGTCACGCGTCATATCACATATTTTATAAGCTCTTACTAGATTGATTAGATTTCTTTGTGTTGTTTTCCAATTGTAACGGCGTCTTTCCCTCATGTTTTGGTGGTTTTAAATACGTGTTACACTGAAAGCGGCGTGCACGGGAATGAGAGATGGGGCGCGCGAGGAGCAGCGAGCGCGGTTCCCCGCTCCCCGCCTCCGCCCTTTAACGCCCGACGAGCGCCGAGTATGGCCGACGCGCGACGACGGACGGCGGCAGCTCGCGGCGAGGTCTCGTACGAGACAAGACGATAACAGTCACACACCATGTATACTTAGTGCATTGTACATATCATATAAATATTCTTATTTACTATCACGATGGTCAAGGGCGATGAAAGGATTGGACAAGAAAAACAACAGTAAATGAAGCTTCAAATAAAATATCACGTTAAAAACTTCACTAATTAAATTCATGAACACAATGATGAAATAATAAAATGAATAAAAAATACAAATAATGCTATAAAATAATAATTACTTATAAAATAAAAAAAATCAAGGTTAAGGTGCCCGTTTCTCATACAAAGAGTGCGGGTTCGAAACTGTAACTCCTGTGTATCGTTTAGTGACAATGTGGAGGCGTTTTTTTTTATAAAGCTAACAGACTAGAGAACATTAATGATAAATCAATAAAAATATATGTGTTTATATAATTGTATACACCTACGATTATTCTATCAAAAATAATAAAGGAATATGGTACGACGTTAATCGTCGTGGTTGCCCGGAGGTTAAGGCACCCGCTTCTCAAGCATGAGGGTGTAGGTTCGAAACCTGACTGGTGTGGAGTGGTACTCGGTGTAATGAGCGGTTACTCTAATTAATTCCTGTATAATATTTAGATGTTTTGGGACTGACACATAACTTTTTAAAGAAGTTCTTACAAGTAAATAAAAAGGAAAATAACATCTTTGCACATCAGTTCTATAGTTCTCACTTCGCGAAAAAAATAATTGGTCAATATTTAAATATTTACACTGTACATACTTTTAAACTAGATTGAAAATTTGTAAAGCAACACTGAAAAGAAATTTAAATGCAGAGGCTACGAACTAAAAATAGCTTTTATAAAGTGTGATACGCATACATATTAGCAATATAAATAATACTTGTGTTAAAATGTGAAGGTGGATTGAAATGCGAGGGGTGTGTCGCGTCATCGCCGCGTGGGTGCGATCTCGTAGCAGCTCGTAGGGCCGTGACGTCACGGTGACGCGCGCGCCTACGACTGCTACGAAGTGCGTAGGCATCTCGTTATCAGGAAGACGGCTACTATTCAATCAACTTTTACAATTTCGTATACATACATGTTTATATTCAACCGCAGTATTTATACTTATAAAATTTATTACTTGGGATAATTGAAGCAATGCCGTAGCATCTTCTCATGAAATAATATCCGACTCATTATTTATAAAGACACACAGTCAAGTAGTCCATACGTACTGATTAAATATTTCTTGAATGAATATTCAATTAATTAGGAACACTTGCAATACTCCATTTAAATATCCAATGTTCCGGACACCGAAATTGACAGACTCGATAATGCATAAATTGTTTATTTCTCGAAAGCGTTTTTATTTATGACCACAAAAAGCAATAAAGTAGCGAGCAAGTGCGCGCTTTATTAACCTCTGGCGTACGGCACGGCGCGCATTCCGGCCTCCAAACCTGTCCCAACGGGTGAAATCAAAGAGTCGCAAGTTAAGGAGCACCCGGCCTCGGTACATTGTCTCATATTCTATTAACACAACAACTCGGCCGTGTAATACTTGTTTGTATCTGAGTAAAAATCGCGGTGGATGAAGCCGAGTGGGCGCGATCTATGTAAATGCCTACACGCTCGGTACGCTTTCGAGATGATATCAAAGATGACGCGAGCGCAGACATGACATTCATTACCTTTATGATAAAGCGTTGATTGCAATATAACAATTAACTAAACGAGTGTTTTGTTGATTTTGTTATTTGAATTTCAAATGAGGTTCATTTGCATTTCGACCTAGTGTTGTGAACTAAGTGATCACTGGCTGTGCCCATATACGCAAGAACGAGTGAGGTTACCAGTTGAGAGTTAGTGAGAAACTATACGAACTTTCTTTTAAATTATATCTCATGGAGAACAATCTACTTAAATGTTTGTATCGTATAAAAATTACTGTCGAACGGCACCAAGAAAATAATTAGAAATTATAATAAATATTTTTCACCACTTTAACTATAAAAGATTGTCTAGGATCAATTATGTTTTTTTTCTAGACTTTTTTCAGATGTTATGCGCAGTTAGTAAAATGAGTCCCACTTAGGCCGATGTCCGGCTGAAGTTAACCAGCTAGCAAGAGGAGTGGAAACGGTACGTTTTTTGGTCCGTATGAGTCCGACACTCCCTTTCCTCAACATAGGCGGTATAAGCCAATGGATGATTCTCCAACCAAAAATAAATACTTATACAATCAGATGAGTCAAAATAAAAAAAAACTTGGTAAGATCTAGGCATTCTAAGTAGGCAGTAAAGAAAAAAGGTTTCATATCTGCGCAATTTAGATACTCTATGAGTTTCGATGTCAGTGACTAACGATTACAGTCTACTTTACAAACACGCTTCTACCGCAGACTATTGTCCATATATACACACATGTACCTAAACAGTACATATATAATGTTTGTATGTGTGAGATACGTGCTCTCATCTGAGCTCCAATCATTTGTAATATAGCACTATTAAGAGAAATATTTATATTAGCGTTTTTATGCTTATTTCTTAGCCGGTGAAGTCTTGGTGTAATAAAGGACTATTTTAAGATGTTAGTTTTTATCAAGTATTTAAAGTTTGTACATTTAAGGTTTGAGGACTATGTGCCACATAGGATTATCGTTTTCTTGGTGTTTGGTCACCCTCCATGAGCAGCGCCGATTACTTACCATTAGGTAATCTGTCAGCTCGTTTGCCGACCTATCTTATAAACAAAACAATGTTAAAGTAGGACCTGGTACAATAGGCGTTCTCTTCAGTCGACCTTTAGGTGATACAACTAACCAGTCTGGAATTATATCCATTATTTAAGGGGTAGGTTTAAAAACTTTCTATTATTGGAATTTAAAAACATTACAGGAAAAGTGATGAAGCTTTATTAGCTTCATCACTTTAGCTATTATCTTCAGCCTAAAATAGAGCTGCAGTATTATTATCCAATGGTAAAAATTATAATACGGTACTAAACTATAAAATATTAAACTAAAGTTTTATTACAAAGATACAAAAAAAGAATAAAACAGGTTTAAAACTAAAAAGACCACCATTAGATGGAAATAAAAAAAAACCTGGGAATTAGCAGTCATAGTTATTGAACAATGAATAAATTTTACAATAACAGAAACCAATCAGCACATGTCTTGTGACCTCCCTGGTGGATGTCCAGGTTTGATATTGATTGCTTATCATCCGATCCGGTGATCCCTAAACTCAGTTGCCTAAAAATCAAAAGGGAATTAACACTTGGCCCTGCATCCTAATAAATTTACACACAGAAATTTAAAAACCTTAAACAAATAGGTACCAAATGAAACCATTTCCGTGTCCAACCACGAGTTCAATGACCTGCGATGTCTCAGTATTAGACTATTAGCGTTGTACTTTACTACCATATATCAATGTGAAAGCATTTTTGTTTACTTCAACGAGTAAAATAATTGTAATTGATATTCAAGAGCGGAATTCGTTAAGATTTAATATTATTATTTATATATCGACTAGAGTTTGTTCAACTTATTACTTAAAAGTATTTTCTATTTTGTTCTGTTTTTAAATTAAGTTAGTCACCTATGGATTGTATGTATTTCGTTCTTAACTATTGTCTTACTAACTTACCGGAAAAAATACCCCTTATGGCAGTCCAGATTATATCTATCTCTGTCGAATATTCATTCATTCAATAGTTTATACATGAAAGAATTACTATAATCCACCTATCTATCCATACATACTTCACTTAAAAACTTTTGCGTTTATAATATAAGTATTTCTACAGTTTCTGGAATCAAGTCTCTAACCTTATTTCGAAAAATTATCCGTAGCGCTAAGTACAACAATAAAATTCTCAGACTTCCATTCACCAATCCTTTCTGAAGAAAAACAAAAGCCTATCCACAGACTATATATACTATTCTAAGAAAATTATTATTTCTATTGAGCTTATTTCAAGGTGATAAAAATTTTATAATCGCTAAAACACTTTTTCTCATAGAAAATAAAGTCAGGAATCCGGTGTAACCAGCTTCGTGAAGTGCTTATTTCACACAGTCATACAAACATGGCATGATACGGATGACCTAACAATTTTTATTTATTATAACACCAGTCTGTTGTGCTCAAGTACAACTATCTTTAAGCACACTTTGCGGTTAGCGGAGTTCACCAAAACATGCTCAGTTATTCGAAGCTGCTGCTCATATACGACGAATTTTGAACAATATGGTTTAGTATCTGCAATACTTGGGAGATAGATATCTACGTCTTTACTGATTTATTTATTTGTTTTATTGATTTGTAACAAACAAGTTTTTTGTCACATTAAATCCATATTATAAATTAGGGTTCCAAAGTTATTAAACCTAGCCTTTTTCCTAAATTCAAGGAAAAATGAGTGCGTTATACATTGCAGCTATGTGCGTAAAGAGTTTGAGTAAGTATAGCACAGTTCGCACGTTCGTCATTTACAATCCGCACGTGAATTCTGGCGCTTATGAAAGCAGCTTAGCGATTAAAGTAGCGATTAGTCAGCATTTAGCAAGTGTGATTGTAAAGCGACACAGCCATTTACGCTTTTAGATTTATTGCTTATAAAAACCTAATGAGTGCGCTTTGGCTCCGATAATACATGTGGGGCGGTCCATACATAAAATTAACATAAAACATCTCAATACAAGTAAATAAATTGTACGCGAATTAATTTATTAACAGCCTGTGTTTACCTTTTAGATGAGATATGAAGTCTATGCTTAGCACGTTGAAGTTGGGAACCAATAATTTACGCCGTGTGTTTCAACACCGAGTCATAAAATTTGTGAGTCAAAATTATTTATACAGAGTATTCCAGTGTCCGGGACTGGTAAGTACAAGAATCAAAGCGATGCCGATATAACTGTGAAGCGTCTACGTTTGTCGAGCTTGCCGTGTCAATAAACTTGATTCGAAAGTGGAAGACGTTCCAACTTACATAAGCAGGCAACAATGTGCCCGCGCCGAACGCTACGCATAGATTATAATTATTATTTGTCAACAGAGTAGCGACGTCATTCGATATGTTTCAAACAAAAATAATATTAAATACAATAGCAGAAGTTGTTACAAAAAGGCTTGAATACCAAAATTTTGTTTAAAACAATATTAAACAGTACATAACAACTACTACAACCGGAAAAAAACATATAATTGATTGTACAAACACAAAAAAATTAAATAAATCGAGTTATTCGTGTCCGTAATTAAACAAGTTTTTAAGTACATTTTAGAATAGTGTTTATTCGCCAAAACAATTATTAAAGATACCGCATGATGTACCGTTCTCATATAATCACTTGGCAATAGTCAAACGGTGAAAATTATTATGCCTAAACTCGTATCTGCAGAGTAATCTATGGGAATTATACAGAATACACGTCTCGACACGGCTATGGTTCTTCGAGCCAGTCCAGTTATTTGCAAAACCGCTATTTATAGCAATCCCATAAGCTAGACATTAGACACAGTCATAGATCAATCTCATTTTATTCCGTCATCAAATAATCAAAAATAAATATCGTTAAAAATTATGTCAATGAAGTGCGGATAAGGAAATTTTTATATCGATTTAATCTACGAGTTTCAAAGTCAAATTAAATAAAACCTACTTGGTTTATACGAAAAAAAACATTGTTATCATCGCAATAAAATATACCTATTTGCAATGTCGTATTAATAACCAAAAGTACGTACTGTTTCCTTTAATCGATCTCATTTGAGTTAGTTCGGTTGGTAAATCTAAGAGTAGTAATATACAAGACCTCGTTCCCATTATGACGCACCGACCGTTTCGCTGTCCCTTCCATACTGCCGGAAACGCTATGCCAATACAATTGACATAGTAACTAGACTTAAATACTTCATAGCTAAAATACAGAGCTACAAAAAAACAAAAAAATCCTGACCATGATAATTTGTATCACGTTATTCTATATTTGAATACCACGCGTCGTTACTATCGCAGAATAAGATATGGCGCCAAAGCTTTGTTCAAAAATGGAACGCCACTATTTAAATTAACCAACGATTCTAGAACGAGCTTTGGCATTTACACATTTGACAGCTATTATTATTTTTACTTATTTTATTTTTGTATTGAATATTTTTGTTTTATTTTTTTTAAACAAAAGACGGTATTCTTGTTTTTTGAAGTTATTTCTTATACGGAATTGCACCACATATGTCTAAAGCAATATTTTGTCGGTTCGGTAAAGCAAACGAGAGTCAAAGCTTAGCAATAATGTCGGCACCTTTCAAGCCTATGTAATAAATAGTTAAGCCCATACGTCACAATGGTGCATAAATAAAGACTTGCCGACCAGCGTGGGTCGTAAGTACCACAATAAGCCATTTTCTTCACTTTGTATATTCACAGTAGCACCATGTAATATTTTATTTTGTTAGTTACCAACTTATCACGTGTCAACTTAGGTGCGTAAATACGAAGCTTAGCATCTGAAATTAAGTTTGTGTCTTAATTTCGATAATCTCTATAATGTACTTCAAAAACATTAAATAATGACGTTATAAAAACATTCTAATTAAAATGTTCCAGTTTAAGAGAAAACAATAATTTTTTTGATCGTAATCAGGTAATGTCCACTAATGTCTAGTATCTACGCTCGTGACCTTTATTCCCTTTTGGAAACAAAAAAGAAAAAAATCATCGTGCCATTTGTCATATATAAAAACACATTAATATTAATTTTATACGCGTATGAGCCATAACACAAATGATGACCACTAACTATCACGTGGCGTTTAATAAAAACCACGCGGGTAAGTGATAGTAGTGTTCGTAGTCAGTTTATAAATATTTAGTTGCAACAGCTATGCATTAAAGATTTAATCAGACACGGATATGACGAAACGTCTTAATACAACTACAGAGAGGGGTAACTAAAAAAAAACTTTCATTTTTTATTTCTCCGTCGACAGTTTCACCGGGATCTCAATGTGATGTACAATTTGCATAGATTGAGCATTGTTATAGCTATTTAATACCTTTTATAATCGACAAGCACGATTATTAAAGTTATATCGTTCACCTTAATCTCACAATTGTAGGCTTAAAAAACCAAAATAATGCGTGCAGGTAACACAAACTTTCATTACACAATAAGAAAACAGGGTACGCGAGAACATTGCAAACAACAAGCGCTAACAAACTGCTTGTTTGAATAAAATATTTAAGTAATTAGCTGAGCATTTATTTTTAGAGCCACTATACATAGAATAGAGCAATAAAAAGCCTTCATAGTTGGACGCGTACGGGTCAATAACTAGACAAAGGTTCGAGTAAGATTGTAGACGCTTCTCCGATCGACCTCAAATACTTTACGGTGAGTTTATTAATTAAGGCGGCCGACCTTGCAGGCCGCACATCCAAGGAGGTCGGTGGAGCGCGCGACAGAGACGCCGCTATGCCGCGCACGACACGCTCGTTCCCGCGCGCGCGCGACGCAACATCAAATCAACTGCCGAAGCGCGCCATTTCAATCGTCTGACGTATCCCTCATTGACCTTCCGTTATCTGCACTAGGATTGTCTTCGGCTTATCAGCCGCTGCCTGTCGCTTTTTAACTGAAACAATCATTCACATTGGCGTATAAGGCATATAAGTCTAAGTGAGTATTTCGATAATTACGGGTAAATAAAACTGAATTCAAACAGCGAATAAAAACCAATCAACGGCAAGCTTTAAAAGCCGCTCGGTCGCCAAGCAATTATGAATGCTAAGAGGCGAATCTACAGTAAGCCGGTATACATGACGTATAATACAAACACAAACAGAGTCTCGCACCGAGTAGCCGAGAACAATCACAAGAGAGCGCGAGCCAGGAGATCACTCGAAACCGCACCTTAAGCTCATTGTCAAACCGATTACAATAAACAAACAGGACAGACGCGGTTGGAATCTTGTCAAACAGGCGAGTTCGAGCGTTGACTTATTGCCGGTAGGGCATTTCTGTGTCTGTCTTGCTCGACAGAATAAAACTCTATGCAGATATGAATATGGTTGAAATTAATTTTGATTTTTATCATACAGGTAAAACACGGGCACGGTCGCTTACGGCCCACTCACACAGACGCAGCGCCACGCTGCCATAAATAAAAGATTCCTACAGAAACAATTGTTGCGTAGAGGTGATCCGAGGCCTCGGTGAATGTAGTCGACTAATCGCCTCGAGTCGATCGCGAAAGTAGGTGACCGCCCGTGATTGACGCTCTTGCGAAACCCCGTTCGATGACATTTAGACTGGACGGACAATGCTCTAAGCCCTCGCTAATTATGAAACGTAATTATTTGTGCAGCAGGTATGAGGTGTGATGTAATATTATAATCAAGTGTAATCGTCACGATTTTTATAGTACCGTTTATTTGGACACATCTTCAATATGAGCAAAATGTTAACAAAATATCGCAAACTAGACAAGTTTGAATAAGCTGATTCCATAATACCTGTAATTGAACAATATTGACACACAATAAAGAGGCCCTTTACAGTATCATAAAATAGAACGCTCAAAATAAACAATGTAGTGTAACTATGCAATTAAAACCAAATATTACATCAACATATTGTTTTATCGTTAATCCAGACTCCACGGAATCTCTGTTCTAAGATAACGCCGCTCTACTTAACCTCGGCACACAGAGACGCGTAAACGTGAAACAATACGGTACAGTAACACAACCTTATTCATGTACCTGTTAAATTAGAAGCAAGCTAAAATAGACTGTACTGCTGCGGAATAAAGTCTAATGGACGTTAAGTAAGTCAATCAAGGGAGGTGTATTAACGCTACGTGCACTCACACAGACGTAGAGGACATCTGCGTAGGTACGCGGCCGGGTGACGTTAGTGTGTGGGAATGCCAGCGAAATTTATACACACTCTTCATCGCGCTCCATTGTAATTTACAGTTTTGTAGCGTTTTTAAAAGCAAACACTTCTGTATGAGATTATCATTTATCATTAATTTATTTTATCTTCTGTAAACATTACCGCCTCTAGAGATAGTGAAGAAGACGTCTGCGGCATTGTCTATATACATAGCGAGATATAGCATAGATTTGGTCAGGTGGACGTAGTTTATAAACAAGTGACAAACAACGCACCAGCAAAACACATTAATATAACACTAATAATTATTTATAATTCTGGCAAATTATCCGTCTCTATATGATTTTAACATCAATATTCCGTTTGAGCGTAAGCCAAATCATTCAAGTATTTAATGTATGCAAATATAGACAGCAGTTACCACTACACACACCCTGCAAGAAACTATTATCAACAAACAAACAGACGTGTAAATTAACACGTGTAACATCAGCCAATGGCTGAACCAATATGGCGCTGTGAACACTCCAACGGTCACTTTTTAAAAATAATTAAATTTGTATTGATAGAGTAAATCGTAAAACTAAGAAAGTATCGAGTGAAAACTGAGACTCGTTCATAAATTCATATCATATCGAAAGTTTAAGCAAATGAAGACAAGTCTGTGACTCTGTGAGGCTGTGAGTGCTTTCTAGAAATTATAATGTGCATTGCATTCGTGGAGAGATCATTCGGTGGTGTATCTGTACACGCGTTGACCGGACCGGCCAGCTATTTGTACTTAGTAGACCGAGCACGCCCACCTACACAATGATCCCACACTGTTTCACTTAGTTTTTGGATACGGCATTCGACATTCACGGTCAACTTGAAAGCTTTTTCAATGTTATCTGTAAATCGATATTGTTTTGGCTGCAAAAATATAAATTCATTTCTAGAACGCAGATGCGAATGACTTCAATTGTTTTTACAACATAAAAAATGATTATCTTCAAACTAAAGACATTTTTCAGGTATAAGAATTGAGAAATAATATCACTATCACTTCGTCAAATTTTCTAGTCCGTGAGACTAGAAAATTTACAATTTTTACAAACAAAAACTTTCTAAAACAAAACAACATCAGAAAAGAAAAAAAACGCTGCTTATCGACAAATATTTATTTTAGTGGCTTCATGGCATTTCACTCGATGCAACACCGAGCTCGATGTTAATAGTAACATCAAATGGGCGCCATTTTTATTACAGAATACCAACACCCACATACACAAGTTTGTGATATACTTGAATTAATTACTAATCATGTCTATAACACCCACATGACCATTAAATCGTAAGTACACGAACTGGAGATAAATTGTAAGCTACTATGGTCAAAAGTTGCATCACTTTCTTCCATATCTAAATAACATTTTATCAGAGAAAGGGTGAATTTATTCGTAGATTTCAATTTCTATTAATGGAGCTTTAGTTAACAAAATGGAACAAGCAATGGTTTAGTATTGGTCGATAATACATATATGTATATACATATAAAACTAAATATATATGTATGTATAAAACTAAAAAGCTGTATAATTTGTTTATGTCACAATAGAAAATTCGTAATTTTTTAGTCAGCGATGTACCCCGATCATGCGTGATATAGATATAAACTACGATTAATAAAAAACATCAAATTTAAAAATTCTATCACAATTATAACATTTTCAACCTTGATGCATACAAAGTAAGAGTTCAAAACACTTGTAAGTTGTTATAAAAACAGTGCATTAACACTGAGATATCACAATTCCACATGGTCGTTAAGGCGATAGCAAAACAATTAACGAAATAACAAGTTTCCAGACAAAACAGGCACATTATGAACGTAATTGATCAGTTGTTATTGCTTACTACGAAGATTCCATCAAAATTGTTTTCAAGTAAATTAACTAATAGGCCTTAGTAATATAATTGTCGTAGTTTTTTTGTTATATTTGCCATCATGTAAATACTCTTTCTTAACAAACAATGGTATGTAGATTGCTTGTTACTGTAAGGTTTGTTTTAGTAGACTTTAATATCTAAGTTCTGTTTTTTCCCCATTAGGATATGAGAATAACTTATTAATCGCAAACAAGGATAACCTAATCATAAGTACCGATGTGTTTAAGTTAATGCGGTTACGGCATCAGTCAAATAAAGTGTAAATATCGCCATTTCGTCAGGCCGTAGTTCAGTCAGGATTGCGGGGCATTTGGTACCGCGGCCTCGACCTAGAGCAGGAGAAGGAACGAGTTTTTAGTCAATAAGAGTCTGAAACTACCTCTCGCCTCATCATGAGCGAGAGAAGACATTTGATGATTTGCCCTCTCACAAAAAAGACCACTCCTAAATAAATCTGACACCACTATAGGTAGTAGTAGCAAATGTTAACTGAAGGCTACATTTTCTAAAGAGGTATCGACGTAACGTATGTGTATATATGTATGTACATTACACATATTAGGTGTTTTGGAGGCGTCGGGCAACGCCCCACACAATAAATTAGCTCGAGTAGGTAGAGATTTGCAACTTAGGTAATATCGCTTACAGTTTAGAACAAACAATTGTTTTAGACCTGAAAGGCTAAATTTTGAGTTTTGTTCAATTTAATTAATTGTGCCTGTGTCTTTTAACGTTACCCTACTTTTGGATAAGTAGGTAATGTTTGCAATTTCTTTCACTGTTTCTGTGTCTATAGTATGATAAGGCTCTTACCATTAGATCATCAGCCAATGAGGGCCCATAGTTGAGCAAAGGTAACTTCTCAAACGAAGAAGGTTTTAAATGGAGCATTTAATGTGCCTCTTAAGGTACTTAACCGGTGACGGTGACTGTACTGAAACAAAACATCTTGCTCAAGTCAATAAACTGAAAATAAAACTACTAGTTTTAAGTCACACCGGGACTCTTATTAACTCTAACTTGCATATAAACTTGAATATAGGACATATTTCATATGAACTATCTACCAGATAAATTTATCGAGTTCTTATGATATGGTGGTGGAAAAACCCCTTGTTCTGACGGTTAATTATGAAAAATCTTAAGGGCACGAGTAGGAGATGAGTTTAAAGATATATGTATATAAATAAACACAATATCAATAAATTTATGTATTAAGTAATTTGAACGCATTTTGGCAATTGATGCTGCCATGTAAGCATGACTTGGAGTTCTTGTATTGGCAAAGATTTGTAACAATCATCATTTTTACGTTAAATCGTTTGAAGTGTCTTTTATTTGAGTACATCAGGTATTTTACCTAGTTATCTGTAAACAAATTTTCTCATTCATAGAACATATGGAATATCTACTATAGTATTTGCAGTTGTTTTTCCGGGGTTGGTTGTATCATTTCTGTAAATCGACTATAGTTCCGCTCTTGGTACCTGCTGGCTTGAACTGAATTATCCTTCAGGTTCTCAGGTATAAACAGTTAGCCTTTCTACCTCTCTCATCTGGGTTGACCAAACTTATAAATGAAGAATTCTAGATCAAAATCACCCAGGGCTTGAGAAGACATTGGACGATTCTTTTTTCAAAATATAAACGGCAGACATCTTTAAGAATTTCTTAACGTTTTAATAACTTCATTTTTATAATCTTAGTAAGTAACTAAGTAATTTTCCATCAATTGCTACTTGGCAACTAACTGCATATTTATCCTAGGTGCTGTATAGTTAAGCAACATTGTATTATTATGAGTTCCTGTCTCAATAATAAGAGCTATCATAGTGACAATGCAATTTATGACCCAAACACGTGTTTTACTATGAAACCCCACATCATCTCAAGCTCTCAAGCTCTAATGTCACAAAAATATTGATTTTCGACTCTCTTGCAATTGAAAACCTATTAAAATTGGACCAGTCTTTTTTTACACTGTTGAATGAAAGGCTTCTAAGACTTAGCCGTACCTAATTTCTTTTTTGATCACAGCATTATTTTCGTCTTTTAAGTATTTAAAGGTATATGAGATTCAATATGATATACACTTTGTAGCTGTGCTCTGAAATCGCATCTGTTCGTGGTTTTATAAGAAAATTAACACGTGCTTGTAAAAAAGACAATTATTAAGTCTTTGAATAGATCATGGTATTGATAATAGTAATTAAGTTAACATTACACTAATCTCAAAGTTTCCTAAATTAATATTTTAAGTAACCTCTTTAAGCAATAACCTTTGGCAGAATCTGGATCCTTGGTACCTGTTCCTTGAAACAGTGCTAAGCATTTAAGCGATTAAGGTCATCGCCGTTCATAATAATATTCTATCTACCTATATCACTTATTGATCGTAAAAATATGACCAGTAACAACAGATTTTTCGCATGGAAAATTTTTCCCTATAGGTACCTACCTACACAAAAAATGGATGATTGTTTTTTTTGAAGTTTTCCGAACTTAATAAATAAGGAGAACCGGTGGACAAACAAATTTTATACAAATGCGCAACAAAGCAAATGAGAACACAAAAAATACTTGAAAACCAGTCGTTATAGAATAACGAGCCATGATTATGACATCAGGTTGGCAACTTCTCAATACGTAGAGATTCGCTTAAAAATTTAACACAAATTGCCTTGAGCATACAAACTTCTAAATTGAGTTGTTACGCTTAATATGGTCAGATTGTCCGCATACTCCGAAAGTTAGGTGCCATGGCGTCAGACTGGTATGCTAATGCAATTGTTATTTATATCTTAAAGAATAATAATATGTTGATACAACTGACAGTCGGTCAACCGATCGACGTATATCATAAATACTTCCCACGATGTTGTAAAATGAATAATGTTTTAATACTATAACTTTTTGTTGCGATTAAAGTAGTTATGGATAATACAATGATGTTGAAAGATTTTGGTGGTAAGAATTTAAAGCAAAATTCGGGAAGAGATCTTATTTTTGTACGGGACTAAAAATATTAATACTTTATAAGGACACTAAAGATAATGAAGTACTTAATAAGTACATACCATTCGAAGGATAAATACAAACTACGCAACACTAAGCAATCGCAACAACATTAATAGAAACGAAACTAGCAAATTCCTCGACTTAAATAGACATCTTATAAAATATCAGTAAATGTTACATAAATCTATAAATATCACATTATGAATTCGCTCGTGTACCTGTAGCTCAGACTAAGGAGGCAGACTCGGCTACCCGAGGCCTTGTCGCGCAGGCAAGTGACATCATGCTCGCGACAGCCGAGATCACAATCAAGACGATTTACATTATCGTCCTATTGATTTACAAGCACTATTCTTGTTACCATTTTAACGTGCTAACATATAATTGGCCGCACACGGCAATTTCTCGGATGAAATCAAATTGGAAACTTACTCTTTGCTTCGTAAATCAATAGTGTTTATCGGATTACAATTATAATCAGTTTTGCGGTTATTTTTCCGTTACACGTGGAAAATGCGTTGAGAAAGAACACGCTGATTGCTTTGTATTGTATTGGCATACATGGTATTACGTTTCTTGACAATAAACTTCAGTGAAATCTCAGTCAATGTCATAACACTTTAGTGGGATTATTGTTTGTAGTACACAGCACAGTATACATCATTGTGTTGCCGCCGTATCAAAAACGTGCTATGAATTACTCTATAAAATTGAATGTTATTGAAACCAGAAGAAACTGATCACGCCTATAACGTGAAGATAATTTGAAAATGTAACATTGTGGCTATGAACTAATCCAGCAGACGTTCCACCAACCACAAGCATTGTGTTCAGTAAATTGCAAAACAAATGGCGTAATAGTTAGTAAGAGTTGTATTGAAACATACGACTAAGTATAATATTTGATATTTTTATGTAGCCACTCATACGTGTATGAATACTAATTCGACCTTTCTCGTAATGACATTGCCAATTGTAGGATAAAAAAAGACATAAATTTCGCGGTGAAATCAGACTTTTTGGCGCCAAAGGACAGAACGTTTGTTTAGTATAAACGTTAGGTATAATAATTTGTTGATTTTGGATTGAATGTATTATTTGGCCTAGACATCATAAATTAAGTCGGTCGACGCGTCGTTTGACCTCTTTCAAGTATTTAGTTACGATGAACCTTTATCATTGGAAAATGTGGAGTAAATTCTTTATGAAAGCCTTCGTTCTTGCTTTATATGAATGTCTAGGTCTCCGAAGATTATCTTGTGATTAATTTCTAAAAAATTGCGGATATTTTTAAAGTGAAGTTGGTTATCTTTCGTAGCGATGTAAGATATGAATGTGTTAGACGAAATCTGTAAATAAGGTCATTGTAAAGGACCTCGTATCTGCAGTAGCGCGTTAATGTCGCCATATTGAAAATAAGTTATCTGTGACAAGCGATTTAACGCGTAAATAGCCTTAATTTAATCTGATTAACACGTTGCCTGTCTTTGCTTTATATAAATTCAAGTTTACATATTTAATCAAGTTTAGATTGAGAATCGGAACCTTGTCAGAGTACTTACAAAGCAATTCTTTGATTGCATAATATCTTATTTGATGACTAATTTTTAGCCAAGATCAGCTCTATGATCTAGTCTGTAGAAATTTACTACTGAACAAAGACTTTCTGGCATATTCCTTAGGCAGTGTACTCCATCTTGATCATCTGTCTCAAAAACTTTACGCAATATTTCTTAACTACAACGTTAATAATAGTACTCATCACCTTTCAAAAAAGCAATACGAATGGGAATAAATGTATAAATAACTTGACATCTTGCACCACACAGACTGACCGACAATGAGACTCATCAGAAATGGTGCTACCGTAACCGGTGTCGCAGGTTCGAGTCAGTCGCGTGCGGTTCACCCTTTACACCTCAATACAAGCGAATATATGTATCTGTATGTATGTATTTATGTACAGTAGATCGGTATCTTAACAGTCATGTGCCGTTAATTGAACTAGAAGCACTTCAACTGCTTAATGGCTAACTTATATCGTCTATATCTATGTACCAACATTCAGACTATTCCCGTTCAAGGAAGTCTTGTAAATGTTCCGAGTATTGCGTGAAATTTATTTATTAAAATTATATCCGAAGAGTTAAGCGAATATGTAACGTGTATTATTATATGCTCTATTGTTATTGATTACAAACGTAATGCTTGATGCGATTTTTGTTTCTGAGCTCCATCAAACAATTTGAACATATCATTGTTATTCATTATCTCCTTTTATTTGTAAGGGGAAGATCATTAAATGACTTCTCTCTTCTCTCGCTCCAGGTGAGGCAAGAGACGAGAGATGATCTCCGGCCACCGTAAGCGCGGGTCTGCGGACGAAGAGTAAGGGTAGCTCGCCGCCCGACCAGAACCAGACCCGAGCGTACGGCGCGTAGCGTTCCGCGGGCGCCTCGAAGAGCCAATAGACCACCACAGACGGCGCCCTATAGGGCTGATGTTCAGCCGGGGTTGCGGGGTTAGCGCAATGAGGCACCGCGAACTTGGCCTAGAGCAGGAGTACGAACAGGGAGGTTTTTAGTCAGTAAGAGTCTGACACTCCCTCCCGCCTTACCCTGGGTGGGAGAAGTCATTTGATGATTTTCCCCTCACAAAAAAAGGTGAGGCAAGAGAAAGTGTCAGACTCTTACTGACTACAAATTCCTCCGTTCTTTCTCCTGCTCTAGGTCGAGGCCGCGTTACCTTATTGTGCTTGCCCCGCGTTTACCTGACACTGAAATCAAAGTCAAAGACTCCATTCAAAAACGATGCACACTTCATCAAATAATACGATGATTGCAAAAATTCTTTACTACTATTTGAATCTAATCGATGATATCTGTTTAGAATTCAATGAGCAATAGTTATTTTAATCCGTAATTCAATAGCAATAGCAAATAGAAATGCACTTTAATTAGGTGTAATAAGTGTGAGATTGATTGGACAATAAAACGTAGGACTAGTGGACATTAGCGAGATGGCCTCGCGAATCGTCTGCTTAGGTATGCTTAATCGGGTCGAGCATTCAATGTCAACTACGTCATTTATGATTTAAGAGAGAAGACATCGCGATTATTGGTCGTTTCCGTACAAGTACCATGCAGTTTTTAAGTATCTCATTCGTCAAATGATTTTGAGAGCATATTGAATTTCAATTCTTAGCCAGCAAGATCATTTTGGTATTATATATTTTTTTTGTTTTTGTAAGTAAGGTTGAGCTTAGTACTGTACCGTGCAAATAGGGTTTTTTGAGGAAGGACATTTCCGAATGATAATTCGCCGATAGGCTGCGGTAGCGTACTGCGACCTGGCGCAAAATTGTTACGAACAAAGCCATTTTTCATATTGGATTATTATTACTTCTGAAAAGTGTATTTTAAAGGAGTGATAGTGTTTTTTATTGTAGATAAATAATCATGAATTAACCATATTACAACGTTTATGTTTCCAAAATAACTTGTTTAACAACAGGTTTTATTATGTAAGGTAGTTAAATCGACAGCGTATCAGTCAATGACAGGAAAACGTTTAACAGTATGTGATAAGAAAATCAATAAAACAGTCGTCTGATATCATCAAAATATATTTTAATGTATTAGTTTTACGTAATAATAACAAAAGACTGGGTACGCGTTCTACTTAACGTTTGATTGTAACTTTTATAAAGATACTTTACATATCTAAGTAGGTAGGTATTTTGTTGCTTATTAAAAAAATACTTACACGAGACGATAGAAAAAATCATCTTATAAAAGCTAAGGTAAAATTGATAATTATCGCCATCATCATCGGTAGCATTATCATCAGCCTATTTCTGAGCTGAGCATTGTCCTATCTAGGAAGCAGCTAGACTCGGTCATCAACTCCTCGCTTCTAGCTATCCATCAATCATTATCAGCCATAAAAACTCCAGTGGTTTGAGGATACTTTTCGATAGAGATTCGTTAAACGCTTTAGCTTGTAACAGGGACCGCAAGAAGACCGCCAACGCGTGTACAAGGTACTACCTCAAAGAGGACAAAGATCGCTTCCTCCGATACAATCTGTTTACAGTAAATACTCACTTAGACTGATAACAATAGTGATTCTCCGATAACACACGACCTTGAGCTTTAAACTCAAATTTTGGCCGTTTTGACGTAGTACGACAAATGACGTTTTTTGTGTCAAATCTAAACTATTTAAGTACTACTAGCTACTCTCACGCGGTTCACCCGCTGCTAGGCTCCATTTCATCGTAGCATGATGTTTTATAGCCTATAGGACTCAGGAACATTGTAGCTATCTATCTATTAGTGAAGAATTATGACAATCCGACCAGCGGTTCCAAAGATCACCCCCTACATGCAAACTTACAAATTTTACCTCTTTATAATATTAGTATAGATATAGATTTATCATAGTAAAATCATGAAGCTACTACTTCTTCAGTAGGCTTTACTACTTTATTGTTGACTATTACGGATCATCGCGAGAAAGAATGAAATGAAGTATTATTCCTAATATTAGTTTTAATTCCACTTCAACAAGCGCGCTGATTTAATACTTATTCCTTCTGTATGTAATCTTCAACCAGTGGGCTTTTGCTTAGCATTAGCTACTTATAAGTTTGTGATATGATGAATATTATAAAATAACAAATAATAAAATTATGTGTTAGGACGGCAAACGAGCCGACGAATTACCTGATGGTAAGCAATCAGCACCGCCCATGGACATCCGCTACAACGGAGGAATTACAAGTACGTTGCCAGCCATTTGGAGATTATGGGATTGGGGAGGGGAAGGACATGGTCTTCGGTAACCTCACAAACACAAGGCTGTGGTTGTTTCACGTCGGATTTCTGTGAGGCCGTGATATCACTTCGGTCGAGCCGGCCAATTCGCGCCGAAACATGGCTCTCTCACACTTATTCTTCATTCACTTTAAAAAAAGTTTCTTTTTAATCACAAGTTTACGATCCAAATTAATTTAATAACTTGATAATCCTTCACTATAAGCGAGGCCTATTGTTTGCGATTCTGATTAACTCTCCGTGTTAAGCAGAAGTGGTGGTACTTACAGAAAACCCACAATTCCTGATTAAGAATAATTCTCAGAATGTTATAATTTTACCTTGTCTTACTTTTAATCGAAATGGAGACTTATGCTAACCTGGGTGGGGCGAGAAGGAGAGTCACTGACTCTAACTGACCAAAAACTGACAGCTTCTTCTCCTATAATGGGTATATTATTGCATTTGCACTCGCAAGCCTGCCTGGTTCTGAAGTAATCACACTATAAATCTATACTATACTGAACTATTACAAAGCGTGGGGGATTCATCCTTCAGCGCATCGTGGCTAGACTGGAGTGATACCACGGCCTCAAATAATACCGGCTAGAAACAACACATACCTACCTACTTTGTGTTTAACCATGTGAGTAAGGTTAACACAAACCCTATCCTTCCCTCTCCTATCCTCAATCTCCAAAATCCCTAAGAAACCATAAAAGGTGCACTTAACTCCTATGGAATTACGAGTGTCCATGGACGACGACGATTGCTTACCATTAGGTAATACGCCTCCAAGTTTGTCGACTTATCCCATAAAAATAATGAAATGTTTGTTCGGTCGCTAATCTCCGAAACTACTGGTTCGCATTTGATAGTAAATTTATTGAAGAAGGCTACAAGCATCACGCTTTTACAAAAGAAGCCGAGCAACTAAGCAACAATTATTATAGCTGGTTTAATTTATATTATATAGTATAATACATTGTATCACGTATAACTGAATACGTAGAATTATTTAGATACCTAATGAAAATCGTTATCATACACTTTGTTACCATGGTAACGATAATTTGCTATTTCGTAGAATTATATGTCAGTTAGCTATTGGTATCGGCTAATAAATTAATATTTTTGTCTCCCCGATAATGTTCCACTAAGGGAAAAATTATAAATATATTATACAAGAGGAAACTATATAAAAATAATAATTTGTATAACTTGTAGGGAATGTTATGTTATGATCCAGCCCATATTACTTATATAACTTTTAGTATATTTGTGCATCCTTATGTAATTGTAATAGACAAAAGAATATTTACTTTCTTTAAAATACGAAAGTGTAATTTTATGCATGCTCCTTTCTTCACGTCGTATCGTATAGACTATATGGTGGTATAGGCTACTCGGTTCTCTTTGACCACGCAAGTGAAACCGCACGGAACCACTAGTACAATTAAGGTAAGATACAAAATGAAAATCTCTACATATTGTTTTTCCTAACTCCCTTGCGCTCAGTAATCGTATTTTCGACCAATAACTAACTACTAATAATAACTGCAGGCAGTTTCTGTAAGCATTTAAATTGGTAAAAACACATTTTATTAATGAGTAGAAATAATTTCGTAACCATTTAATTACTGTGCTCGAATACCACAAAACTCGTCTGCTAAAAAATGTACTAATTAGCCATAGTTCATTTGTTGGACCTTATCATACATCTTTGTTCAGCTTAAAGTTACACAAATATTGTCCAGGGCCTTTTATTACAACCTTGAGCATACTTCTGAACAATACATGCAACGTGGGCGGATTGGCGCCGCCACTCGACGAAAAATTACCAATTTAGGGCAAAATCAACAGTTTTGTAATATAGCATAAGGGTCACTCATTATGGGAAATTAGAACTGAATCAACTTTATAATAATTAGTATTCCCATATAAAGTATTTGATAATTTTCTTTGCCAATAAAAGCAAGCAGGTAGGTTCTTAAGTAAGAGATTAATTTACTCCCATGTATTTGATACAAATATTCCACTAGTATCTAACACACGCGCGTGGAAGTTACAAATCTGTAACCAGCCTTGTAAAATTAGTCATAATAGATAAAAATATTTACTGACCGATTTGCAGCAGAGAACATTTACCGAGCGACATATCAGGCCAACGGGGCTAATGTAGACGCCACTCGGTAGGTACTAGAATGTAAACATACCGCAGATTGGGCGCATATTGCACAAAATTTGTCTCTAAATTGAGCCGGCATACCGTGCATCGTAATAAATCAACGCTTCTAGTCTGTATTGAGGACAAGTCCGACCTAAGAAAGGTAAATGCCTCAATGCTAGTAGTTGTAAGGAGAACGCGGCCCGCGGAGGCGAGAGGTCGCCCGTTCTAACACGACGGCCCCCAAACAAACGCGCACTTATTTGCCAATACACGTCCATCTCAATACTCTGTCTCTGTATCTACTATACGAATTAACCTAATGCATTATACTAATATGTTGCACAACGCCTAATCTGATTCATTGAAATATTTCGCCGCTGGACCTTTATTGCCGGTTACATTTAAGGTTAAATGCCGAAATGCTGTTAGACAAAACTGCATTACGTCATTATCGCAGGAATTTACGATAGTGCACCAAATAATATATGCCCAGTTATTTCGGTTAAGTGAAAACTAGAACTGGATGTAAGTTTGTTCATAACTAGTTTTAATGTTATGTAGTGGTAGTGGTTAATGATGAAACGAGTGCAGTTTTCATAGATGTAGTGTCCTCGAAGGTGCACGTGACCGCGCGGACAATTATAACAATAACGGCGAGCCGAACACATGCGCACACCAACATGTGCACCATCCTGTACGACACTAATTAAAACTGTTGACATGACTCCACAATACATTCACACCGGAATATTATCAATACTTTTGATTGATGACAAAAGACAAATGGACTTTGGCATTAAGGTCAAGGCGATTCCGTTCAGACAAAGAAAATTAGAAAAATTACTGACAAAACTTCCTTGAAAGATACCTAAGTACGTAAGTAAATACTTTTCTAGGAAATAAGACGTGAGTTAAACACGTGACACGCACGGGTACCGTGAAGATTTTATTAATAAGTATAAAAAATATGCTGTTTACCCAAGCAGCGTGAGCTATTATCGACACTAAAAAAACTATTTTAATATTTTATTTGCATTCGCATTACGTATTATAATCTATTCGACTGAAAAAGTAGTCGACTAACCTATTTCGAAAGGGAATTTGTGGTTAGTATCTATGTAATTCCAAAAGAAAATTTAATAACATGCAGTGTCCATGTGTGGTCGGTCATGTTGCACCCGGCCGAGGTAGCGAGACAACTGACATATTGATTATTAAAAAAGAAGCAAAAGTTTGAAGGTAAGTGTTCAGCTTTGTGCGTATAAAGTTACAGCCAGCATTCAGGCCAACACGTCATTTTAAGCCACGTCACAATTGTATAATGCTTATAAACGTTAATAGACACCGGAACAAGAACTACTTGATCATATCACAGTAATTACGAAGTCACGGAAAAATATGTCACCCAACAACTCTCAAACGATGAGGTAAACTCTTTAGTATTTATTTTACTATTGTAATTGCAAAACTGTGTATGTTTATCTAAGTACAAGCTCGTAAAGAGTGTTATTTACGATTGTTAGGGAAATCTGAGGAGAAACCAAGCGAATGCTACTTAGTAACACTTGGACATCTTATAGTAAATATCTTTATACACTATTTAAGTTATAATTTCTTCGATAGGTTGCAACTTACGCTTAGTTACGCGTCCTAGTAAGACGTATTTGATAACAATCAAACTTCCTCATTTCACTTTGATTTTGCATCAATACAATCAATTCTGATGTTAAGGGTCGAGTTCAATGTCCATTCACAGAGACTGATACCGCTTAAAATATTTCATAAGTTTTTACACGAATTTAGGACCCTTACAAGACTCTTATATGTTTAATTGACCCTCAAGATTTTCACTACCGGTATTTTAAGACCCTGAGTCCCAGCTTAGCCTCGCGATGTACAACCGGTAGCTACGCACTACGATGCGTCGCGCGCGCCGCCTATATGGCAAGGTCGGCGGGAGCGCCAGCGCAGCGCACGCGACATCCGCGCAATCACTTTCACTGAACGTCTTACCAAATGCACTGAGAGTTATGTGGCCTAGAAATGACAGGCGCCCTCTACCGATTAACAAAGTGACGTTTCTTTTTTTCGAATACAGTAAATTTCTTTTCTATGTATTGTTTGATTTACGTAATCATTTAGTTACAAGTAAGTAAGTTATAGTATGTATAATTCTGTAAAAGTTTACAAAGAGGTAACATCTTTCGGCATCCCATTAAGTTGGTTTTTATTGACGTATCAATACGTCTAAGGCAATAATTGTTAGACTAGGTCTTAAAAAACTGGTCCCAAACATTAGCATTGTTGATGGGTTTTTAAATGATGTTGTTAACCAATTTTGATATATAATGTAGTGTGAACAAGGTTTAGAATGTCTTACACCTTTTTGTGGTTAGAGTCGCATCTAGTTAGAAGTAAGTCTACAATGGTATCGCGCGTTCGGCTTCCTGTTCAACTCGCGCTACATTCGTTTCAGTGCGAACAGTGCTTTCGCAACTTGACTAAGCTCACGTAACCACTGTTACAAAGCACAAACAAGATATTCATATGTGAGTATTGTGACGACTAGATACGTATTAATGTAGGCAAGGAGAATATTTAACTTATACACCGGAAAAATTTACTTACTTTAAATCATTTATGTACTGCATCGATTTCCATTAGATATGGAAATCGATGCAGTACATAAATGCTATAATTTTATATTGTATATTGTATATTGTATTATGTTAATGTTATCTTATAACATTAACATAATACAATATACAATTATACATCTGTTACCGGTGGCCCAATCCTTCCCCTCCCCCAAACCCTAAATCTCCAAATCCCTTATCCCTAAAAGGTCGGCAACGCACTCGTAACTCCCCCTTTGCGGGTGTCCATGGGCGTCGCTGATTGCTTACCATCAGGTAATCCGTCTGTTAGTTTGCCGATCTATCACATAAAAAACAACTGTTTACATCACCTGGCTTATTTTGTTTAACAAACGGCTTCCTCACGTAGCTATGTTGGACAAGGAGCACGACTATTTTCGAGACTCGCCAGGGGCTCATCCATTTGAGACACGGCAAATGTAACGTAACGTAGCAAACCTGTTTAGATTTACTTTTGGAGTTCCTAATGGACTACAAATAGTTTGCAAATATTCGATTTTTAAAATATAATCATTTTATACAAATCAGAGAGCTCAAATTATATCATCATCTTCCTGCCCTTGTCCCGTTTTATTTGGGGTCGGCGCAATATGTTTTTTTCTTCCATTCTGTCCTGTCACTCGTCACGCTATCGCTAACTCCTCTGTCTTCCATATAACTTCTCACACAAAGAGCTCAAATTATATAAACATACATAATATAGTAATTTAAAAAAATGCTGACATACAAAGTAACCTCAATATCTATTATATCCCTCTGTGACCAGATGCATAGTAACATCTCCTAGTACCTATGACCTATGGGTAGTCAGTGACCCGAAAGTCTGCAAACTGATCTAACTAGTTCCATGTATCCAATAGTCCACTATAGAATTCGGTAACAGAGGACATGTTTTTCAAACCGTGACGAAACCTACGACGATATTCAGTCGTGTATAGTCTGCTTCGTTTGTATTTGACACGCGAATTAGATTACATGACTATAATATGTAGATAAAATAAGGTTCATTTTATTTTTAAGCAACCACTAGAAATTTAAAATTAGTGTTATTGTAATAATTATATCAGCTATTGGTTCTTCACAGTCTTAAAATAGTTTGTCACCAATTAATTTGAAACCTATAGGTACTAGACAGATTTGAAAATAACTAGTTTCCAATATCACGTCATTTTCTTTATTAAACTGGTCTAACATCAAGACTTTTAAACCTGACCTTTCTCGGATGAGACAGCGAAACACAATTTCAAGAATAAATAAATAACTGTCGTACTAAGACCGCACGTATGTAAAGATTTTTAGACTTTTTTGGTAGCGGTTTAGCAATGGGGTAGTTTATCAGGTCAAAAACAAATTAATTCAACGTTTCGATACAGAAAAATATTGAAAAATAACCATACTTTTATTCATCGATTGCTTGATACACAATATTTTCGATATTTTTTACCAAATGTTTAAGAAATAATTAAAGTATTCGACGCAAAAATGCTATGACGTCATATTTTTGGAATTTCATACAAATTTCATAGAAAACTATCGTTTTTGACAATTGGATATAAGTATTGAATTTGATTTGTTGAAAACGAATGCATTGCTTGCGAAAAACAGACAAAAGTGGTCTTTATTGGTATCAATTATTGTCCACCAATGCACCCGTTAAACAGTTAACAATAAACCTGGCTAACTAGCCAGCTAATAAGGGTTGTGTCAATCACACAAAATCCACTTCAGAGATCAATGATACCTATTGTTTAGCGAAAGTAAATGAATGGCTCGATAATTGGATGCGAGTTGCATTAATTAATTCAGTTACGATTAATACAGTGTTATGCATGTCGAGTGTAATGTTAATATTGATAGTTTAATTAGTTTCAGTACACCTGACATCAATATAATGGTGTAACAGGTAGGGATACCAGCGAAGGCTGTTGGGGCAAGCACAATAATCTACTATCCCTCGGAGCAGAAAAAGAAACGGGATGGTGTTCAGTCAGGTCGAGTCTGACATACCCGGTCGCCTTTTCCCGTCTCAAAAAAAACCTTAAATTAGTATGTTCTAGTGGGTTTTTTTATTAATGACTAGTGTACACGAACAAATTTATTTTTTTGTAATAATTTGGACTTGTTCGATAAGCTAATGGATGCCTAGAGTCAATTAATAATTATTTCAGTGATATCGTAACGTTGTTTGAACTAGTAAATAACTAAGCAAAATAATAAGTATAGAATCTATTTTTTGATTGCTTCAAAAAGTTGATTCTTGACTATTCTCAAAAAAATAAGACAACGAGATGACAGTACAAAAAAAACAGTACCTAGTAACAACAAAAATGATATACTTCAACATAATCTTCGTCCAAAGAATGGTTTTCATTCCCATATCTTTATCACTATACCTATGTTTAACAAATCGTTTTGCATATTCCGACTTTTATTAGTGCATATTTTAACATATTATGTATTATCGTAGCGCATTCAGATACGGGTTTTCGTATTTTTTATAGCAAATCATTAGAATAATCCGACGTTTGTTTCACACTTAAGAACATTTGTAAATTATAACGTAAACAAATATATTGCCTTATTAACATTTATAAAACAACACTTTAATTGATTAAGTCTGGTTTCGTAGATTAAAGTAACGAATTACTACTAACTGGAAGATTGATTGTTTCGAAATAAACTTTTATGGTGGAGTTAATGTGTGTGATTTTTTGAATAAAAAACTGTGTTAGGTACTGCGTAATCCAGATTTGAACCAAATGCATTGTAATCATACAGGCTATAACGCCCCTATAACTGATGAAAAGTGGATGCTTCTACCCTCCTCTACCTTTTTGTTAATTTATCCAAAATAAACATTCACTTCATACCTCTCAGTATCTCCGATAACCTTCAAGAAATAACGAACTCAACAAAATATTTATATTTGAATGTGTGACGTCATCAAGAAGAATCAGATTCTACAATGTATCTGAGTAGCGACGGTACTCAATGCATTTCCAATGAACATAATATTATACAAAGTAATTAAAATTCATGTTCATTAATTCATTGAACTCATGATTGACCTCTCTTTGTCATAATAGTTAATATGGTGCTTGCCTGTCGAAACATATCTGAAAGGTGGTGAAATTAACACTTAAATTAATGTTTTAATATTATAATGTTATGGTCGAAGATGTTGGTAAAGATGTAGGAACATATACCTCTTTTATGAGTATAAGTACAATTATTTCCTATGCCTAGTGATTGTTTATATTACACCGAATAAGTTCCGTACCTACCTACTGCGTCGATTCTTAGTGCTTTGCAAGTAGTTACTCTCGCGATCAGTGTAACCTGGTCAGCACTTATTGGTCCTAGCCTGATGCTTAATGTGTATAGTTCATCGATTAGGATTATCCAACACGAAATAATAATTTAAATTCGAATCACGAGTTCCGAAGATTCGTGAGTTAAAACAAACTAAATTAAAGCTCGTCAGCCTTTTAACATTCAAATGTGATATTAACTTGTACCTTTTTTATACCAAAAGTCTCCCGACTTACCAGATGGTAAGCAATCAGCACCGCCTATGGACACTCGTATTACAAAAGGAGTTACTACAAGCTGCCGGCCTCTTGTGGGTTATTAGGGATTTAAGAATAGGGGGTTTCAGGATTTAGGATTGAGGGAGGGCGGAATAATTGGAACTCCGGTAGCCTCACTTACACGGCGAATACGTAACGTAATATTCTAGGACTAAGTAAGTTACCAAGATATAGAAAAGGATGACTACCATAAAATGCATTATGCAAGTGTATATACCCAAAGGATAAATTAATAAATACAGCCGTAACACGATTCTTATTTTTCATCAAAACTTATTTCGTCATTTTTATTATTAATTGATTGATTGTTTATACGAATAATATTCAAAATTTATTAGCCCATAAATATGGACCAAAATTTGAAACTATCAACAAGATCATAAAAGTCGATAATTCATAGCTAACTTTATAATTAAGTGTATGGTGTCTAAGATATTGGGCAGACTATCTTTTTAGCGAAATGCAAATAAGGATTAAACAGTCTTTTTTATGTGGTAGGACGGTAAACGAGTAGACGGATTATCTGATAGTAAGCAATCAGCGCCGCCCATGGACAATCGAAACAACGGAAGAGTTCCGAGTGCGTTGCCGACCTTTTAGGGATTAGGGATTGGGAGAGTGTAAGGATTGGGTTTAAAATTATTGTTCTGTTGTACTTTTATTAACATATCTTAAGAAAATATCGACTGTTAACATGTTTCCAAAGGACAAGGTTTTCAAATAGACACTTTCTCAAAATTATATTTTGATATTTTTTTTATGTTAAAGGACGGCAAACATGCAAACGGATTACCTGATGATAAGCAACCAGCGTCGCCCATGGACACCCCCAAACAAAGAACGAGTTACGATTGCTTTGCCGACTTTTAGGGATTGGGATTTTGGGGATTTAGAGATTGGGGTAAGGGAAGGATTGGGCCTCCGGTTTCTCACTCACACGGCGAAACACAACGTTGTGGTTGTTTCACGCCGGTTTTCTGTGAGACCGTGGTATACCTCCGGTCGAGCCGACCTATTCGTGCCGAAGCATGGCTCTCCCACACTAAAATTATACTTGATATTTAATTTATACTTGAAAATAGTGAGTCCGTAAATCATAGATTTATCACTAAACCATGTCATTAAGTAGTAGGATGTACGCGTACAATCGAGATGACGTCTATCAGGAAGCAGGATATTGTACCTACACTTCTTTATATGTACATATATGCGATACATAGTTACTACGCTGTTACAGTTAAGAGGACTAACCTCTGCCCCTTTTTGTAGCTTTTCTGTAAGTAAATTCTGTCGAACCTTCTGTTATTTTATTTTTAAACTCCTCATTATCGTCCCTTTTTCCATGCTTTACCGTCCATATCGGATGTCCACGCATGCATTGAACAGCATATTCAGTATTTCACATCCAACGTACTGCTAGTTACTTTGAACAGTGCTCGTCAGGAATATCATTACACCACGAAAAACCATGCTTGAGGGCGCAGTTTCGAAGCTAGTGAGTAACAATTTGACTTATTCCTAGATAAATAATACCTCCTTTCTTAGTTGATATTGATTTTTATCTTTGAATAACTAATAATGAAGGAAAATATTGCATCTTTTCATTAAAAATGTTGAATTATGTAGTAGTAAAAAAAAAAGGTAAACAAGCAGATGGATCGCCTGATGGTAAGTGACGCAAAACCAGAGGAGTCACAGGCGCGTTGCCGGCTTTTTAAGCAGTATGCTCGTTTCTTCAAGGTTTAGAAATAGGAAGTATTGCCGATTTGCCAAACGTGGTGATTAAAGCTTACTCCTTACCCATGTGCAAAGAGGTTTTCACGCCCGTCGCAATTTAGGTATCTATAGTTCCTTGACATTCTATATGAGCAGAGATAATGAGAAATATACTTCACTACTACCACATGTGACTTGCATCAATGGCATCGAATCATATGAATTTATCGTTAATGTAATAAACATGTTTGTTTTCCTCGCGTCTGGAATATTGTTTGTCAAGAATTTAAGAATTTCAACGAGGATAACTAAAATTAGCAAAATACTCGATCAATATGTTTAAATGCAGTTTCATTCATGTTTATTTCCATATATTATTTTGTTATTTTTATACGGCTTAGGTACTTTATACAACCCAGCTACGCAAGGATGCAGTGCTGAAACTATTTCTTTTACTGTTTGATGGGTGTAATCTTCCTTTTCAATCATTCAATCTATTGATTTAAGCATATGTACCTACGCTAGAAGGTACATATGCTTAAAATCATCAAATGACTTCTCCCGCCCAGGGCCGGGCGGGAGGGAGTGTCGGCCGATGCCGCGGTGCCTCATTGCTTTTAACCCGCACCCCGGATGAACTAATTTGGTAAGCTAGGTAAGTACTCAAATAACGGCCTAGCATGACATACAGACGATTTTAATTTCGAATGGATTTAATTTCTGTGTGGGCTAGTCAATCAGTCATCAGTATCAGTCTAATGGTTTATATTAGGCCCAATTCCTATAGGTACACCAACTATAAGTCCGAACAAAAAATTTGACTATTCAATCATTTGATTGAATAGTCAAATTTTTAGGACTATTGTTTAGGCCGTTACCGACTTAAATAGCCAATTAAACTAACTAGCCAGTTGACATGACTTATAGGTACATTGCATCGTTGTATCGTGGTCATCGTTACATCGTGGTCTCTTAGTTTAAGGTTGAATTCGATCTCTAGATTGGACAAGATCATTTACAATGCCTTAGTTTATTTAAATTATTATTTTGTGTTCCTAACCTCACCCATCTCTAGCGAAAAATGATGATGTTTATAATGTTCTTTTATACCTACCTAATGTCTAGATATTATTGTATTTTCTCTACACGTGCCAAGTAATTCCGACTTTACCCGAATTACGTAACTTACAATAAGCGGTAGGTATTAGCAATTGCTGTTTAATTTTTCTTATTATTTATTTAGTGACGTTATCGCCTTTTCAAGATTGTATTTAGTAATGTTTTATTTTATAGTATTTTGATACATATTCTTGTAAATTAGAAGGGTCGTGCTTACTTACCTCGTACATTTCATTTATTTCTTTAAAAGCCGTCCGTGTGGTATATTTAAGTCAGAGTAGAAAAAATATGTCACTAGCAATGTGCTTTTCCCATGTTTTGTCCTAAGAATTGATTTGAACATTTAACAGATTTCGTCATATACCTATATCCTATTAATATTTTGGGATTTCCTCAAAAGATTCCCAGTGAAACCCGGCACAATGCCCAATATGTAGGTAATAGCTGACGGTTCTTATCACGTCCGTCGTTGACCTCTTATGGTTATAAGGATTTTCCACTGATGTAATGTCTTGTAACGTTGGTAGAAAAGGCTACACGAGCTCCAGTTTTTGAATATTCTCTATAGTATCACAGATTCTGAAATCGTGCAATCATGGTCAGAATATGACCGGAGACTCCTTTTCTATTTAACTAAGGTAGCCTAACATGACAAGCAAGAAACGCATAAGCAGTAAGAACCTGTGACTGCTCCTTCCAAACGCAGGAAACTAAATAATTTTGTGTTTTTTATATTATGGAGCGGCAAACGAGCAGACGTTTTTCCTGATAGATAAAATTAGTGCCGCCTATGAACACTACCAGCGGAGACCAGAAGAGTTAATATAGAGCTGCCGGCCTTTAGGGGGACTTTTTAAATTCTGAAATTTAGGGATTGCCAAGGCGTGGAATCGGTTTCCTTACTCACACTGTGAAACAACGCTGTGGTTGTTTCACGCCAGTTTTCTTTGAGGCCATGGTATCACTTCGGTCTGGCCGACCCATGGCTCTCCCACACTTTCTACGAAAAGTTGCGTAGAAAGCCGTAAATAAACAAATTGGGACCGGAAGGAATAGGCCGAATCAACCGATTTAATAACTCAATGAGTCCTTATTGCATTAAAAAGACAAGGATGGAATTTATGCCCTGCACTCGTAAAATTTTTGATGATAAGGAGATTCAAAAAGTTACATAGGTTTTTACTTGAATGCTAATCTTTTGGTAGTTATTGACTGAACTTTAGTTGACAATTTTTATGACCTTTTTGTCTGTCTGTATCATTTCTTGTCTCAATTTCAATTGCCTGTGATGTTCTGCGTTACCATAGGAGTCTGCCAATTAAGATATGTCAAATATAGGAACATAGTAAAATGTTTGCAACTAGGTACATAGGTTCCACAGTTCAAGAAAATAAGAAATTTGTAGTTCATAATAATCCAACATTCAACGCAGGCAACTTAAGAAAACTTCAACTTAATATCAACAAGAAAATAAACCAGTAAGAAACAAAACATAAAATTAGTCGATAACATGGTGACGATAATTTTACTTGTGAAGTGTGAACAACGGCTAATGACTTATTTTACACTTTCAACAGTTGTTATGAAATGTGTACCTAAGTTAAGAAGCATTGTAGTGAGTTTATTAAGGAGCAAACGGGCAGACGAATTACCTGATGATAAGCCAACATTGCTTGCCTCTGCTTCAAAGCCGATGGACACTCTTAGGGATTCAAAAAAATTATGTGCGTCATACACCTTATGCTAGGTAATCAAACTTAAATTCTTCAGTAACTTACGCAGATTTTTATTTTAGATAAGTAGGTATGCACCCAAATGAGAGGCTTCGGTTCACATTATAGCTTACCTACTAATTCTCTAAAACATTAGTCAGAGTTTTAAGTATTTTTGTTTCTTTTGCGGTTTTACACAGATGATTCGACGATGTTTTATATATAAACCTAGGTGTATTTTAGTAAATTAACATTGCATTTAATACCTACGTAATAAGGCATACATCGAATGATCGTCGAATTTTCCGACTAGCCAATAAATTTTCTAGTACCTACTTCGAAATCACATACAAAACTGATTAACATTGAAATGCGCGGAAAACTTATTGTTATCCTTCTACTTATCGAAGTAGGAACTCGTCTATGCAAGGCACGTACAAAATTCTATAAACTACGCTGGTAATCAATAATTATCTGAAGTCGTAGATCTAGTGACACGGGGACCACATAGCTATGCATAATTAAGTGGACGAATCGATATAACAATACTAATTATGTAGGTAGGTAAGACGTATTTGTTGGCTGTGTGTGGTAAAGGCAAATCACCTGAGCTTTGATGTCCCCGTACCTTGAAATTGGTGAGTCAACCAGAATGTTTTCAAACGACCATGTGACCTCATACGGTTACGACCGTTTTGAGAATAATACTTATTACTAACCAAATACCTACCGAAAGCCTAAAACTTGTTCTTTCTGAATCTTCAAAATTAATATTCACTCACTTATTGATACCTACTTATCTAATACTTTGGAATGATCTTCCGGCGGCGGTATTCCCGAACCGATACGACCTTCAAACCTTCAAGAAACAAGTGTACTCCTTCTTAGGCCGGCAAATCACTTGTGACTCCTCCGGTGCGGCGGGTGTCCATAGGCGGCGCCGATCGAGTACCATTAGGTGATCCGTCTACACGTTTGCCTTCCATCCTATAAAAAAACGTGTTAGCAATATAATTAATTGTGATGATAACATAAAAAGTTTTAAACACCGATTTCGTTTAGTTCTAGCCAGTTAACACAAACCATTTACTTCCCCACTAACCGATAAGTGCCTAAAATAAACTGTTAAACTTTCCGCATAACCTAAAAAGAAATATCTATTAAAAATCCACTAAACATAGTCGGTTCCTTTGATTTTGTCTAATCTTCAGATTAAACTGACAGTTACAATTATTTTACACCAAATCTCTACACATAACATTCAAAAACACTTAGATATGCTAGCAATTTGATTTATAACATAACATCGATAACGCATCGCTGTCACATCGGCGCATGATTCGATTTTGTTTACACATACTTGACAATAACAATCGGTGCGGCGTCGCTACACACACATGCTCACCCACCAGTGTGACAAGGACGCCAATACTGTGTGACGAACCAACACATATGTATTTAGCGGACATTTTCAAGGCACATAGTATTGACACAATATGAACCTGACCCGATTAAGAACTAATTAAAAGCATTAATACTTCAGTCATAATGGAAAAGGCTATGCGCGTGAAGATGAAATGAAAACCTGTATATCGGCTAAGGTCAACTCTAGCTTAGTCGTAGTGACAGACATCTGTAATTAAATGAAGTATAATTAGTATACAAACGTACGTATCTTTTAAATCAAGAAAACGTTATAGTTGTAGTCTTGTGGTTCAGTATTTGTCAATTTGCAAACAATAGCTGACCTACTACCGTACTTATTGGTTTATATTTAGACACTTATTTTATAAACTTACAGGCAATTTACACCCATAAGTAGTATCATTATAGCATCCTTCTTAAAAATATCCCTTGAATAAATCACAACACGACAATACTTATTTAGGTAAATGACTGATGAATGAAAACAGTGGATACAACGTAGTTTTCCGTCACATTTTCTCGTGAAGTATTAGTTAATCTACTGTATATTTAGTAGGTACATCAATAAACCTAATCAGGCAAAGATTTGATGGACATTCTGATATTCGAAATACTACTTTGGCGTAGTTAGCATTAGTTACTTATTACCTTACCTACTATAGAATAGTACAAAGAGAATATAGCTAATTCAGAAGTCGAAAGTCGCTGTGATTGGAGTATCTTGTAAATGAATACCTAAGTATAAAACTTTCGTTGTACATTATTTAGGTATTTGGACAAGGTAGAGAATTAAGCTACTTAGGTTAATCCCAACAAGATCCTTTTAGAATCTTGACAAAAAATCAAGATTAGTTCGTTTACCTAAGATAAAGCAGGTTTGGGTTTAGTATAAGGGAAACTGCAAGAAACAGGAATTCATTGTGAAGTCCATTGTTGATCAAATACATTTTATGTACTGAGTTTTACTATCTCCTTCTTAATTTTGGTATTAAATCTTCTTTCATAGGTAATTGCATAGCCATGTCCTTACAAACATTTGCGTTTTAAGTTTGAAATTACGTCAGTAAGCAACAAGCATAAAGCGTTGCATTATGATGAATGGCGTCATCGACGATCCTCATTTTATTTTAATACTAGCTTCTCTCGGTTTCACCCGCTGCTCGTCTTCATATGATCGTAGCGTGATATTTTATAGCCTATATAGTACTCGGGAACGTTGTAGCTATCTATCAGTGAAAGAATTTTGGCAATCCGACCAGCGGTTCCAAAGATTACCCCCTACATACAAACTTACAAATTTTACCTCTTTATAATATAAGTATAGATAAGAATTATTAATAACACTTCAACAAGATCTATACTATGACAATGTTATGTAAGGGCAGTTAAATATAGGAGATTCAACGAACTTCGCCAAAATATGTGTGCGTGACACATCTATTGTGGACTTTGGACCCAGGTAGATACAAATGGTAATCGTTCTAGACTATGATCAGGGACATTGGTCGGTAGGAATATTATAATACAAATTGTACCTATCCAGTTAGTAAATTCGAAATGCGTGACTTGGTTTTATTGATTTAGCAAGATTTAGGAATTTAGAGAGTAATATCTGTTTAATAGTGTTAAACATAATTTTAATACTACCTACCTCTGCTCAGCAGTATTTGTAACACGATAAACAATGGTATGGTGAAGATACAATTAAGACAGAATAATATGAAATAGAAAGAACTTCATCTGCAATAACCACACAAACCAACAAAAACCTATGCTATTGGATCAGTAGTAGCAATGAAGAAGTACAGCATAAAATATTATTTTACGAAACAGATTGCAGTAGAAATATAAACGTAGATATCTAAATCATATGACGCCTTTCGCAACGACATACAACATTGTGTAAGTAAGAATTTCCATGATATAATTATTCCTGTCATCGTGATAACGAGTGACTGGCTTTATGAGTCACCATTTTGATTTGCAATTGCATTATATAGGTACCATATCGTGAGGATGATAATACATGTACTTATGTTAATATAACGTCCACTTAGAAATTAATCGTACCCACGCATCTATCACTGCCCTATGATAGACATGATGCGTCATTTTGCACGTTTATAGTTACAATTAACAAGTTTATGGCCTCATTAACCTAATTGTTGCAGAAATAAGCTACTAGGTTGGAGTACTATCAATGGGATTCCCAGTTCTCAGTTTACAAATAAAGTGTCTGGTCTTATCCAGCACATAATTCAATCATTCCCCTGTGTGTATCAAGCAAAAACCCAGGAACCTTTTTACAACAGGAGAAATACAAAAACAACAATCCATAAAATAACCTAGCTTAGTTGATAACAAATATTATACTTATCGCCTGGTAAATCACGATTCATACCTATGAAGTTCCTATTTACTGCAATGATTCTCGATGACGGAAGGCAAAAGCAAATAACATCGTTATCCGGGTACGTATTCATAACCATTGTCATCGCGTGTTTCGTTCAATGTCGATGCTGTATAAGTGCTACAGATACTATTATCTTCCTTATGTTGTGGAAATTATGCTTGATTTGTTTATTGATGTCGTTTGAGGCCCCGGGCTCATCTGTCTAGACTGTCCAGTAGTCATAATAACTTGACATGTTGTCTATAATTATAGGTATGTAAACTTAAGACGTACCACGAACTGAAGACAGAACTTCTATCGAGTAGCAGTAATAAAGCAAAAATTTACAATAGAGATAAAAATAAACAATTTCCTAATTCACAAATCTGCTCATTTGTAATACGACTTCAAGAACATTAACGAGCGTAGTGTTACGTTATTTCTCATGTTTGTTGAATGTCAATTATAACAGCAACTGGGAGTAATTAAGAATGTCGTAAGTACCGTAGATGATACTATATTCTACATTCAGTTGAGCAGAAGGTAGCAGCATTATAGGCGGCACTGGCGCGTAAGTCGACACCGCTAGTTGTCCGCGCTATGCAAATGGAGATAATATGCGTACTAGCTAAGTGACCGGGTTGCGCTACCTACTCGCACAATGAGGTTAATATCCAACCAAGTTGTAAATAAAAACTTGGTAAACGTCTCACTACGGTTACCAGCCCACTTCTCGATTCGGTCGGGTTACAACAGAAATCGCTGCGAACATGGCGCATGTGCACAAACCGAATGGGGTTACCTCACCCACATTCCTGCCTTCCGGAATTTCACTCACGTTGACAGTCGCAATGTACTGATACAATGACTGTGTTTATCGATGTCCATCAGATTAATTCTGCGCCGTTGTTAAATGGAAATTAGCAATGCAGCCAAAGCGATTGGAGTAAATTCACTTGATATATGTTCTCAAGTCGTTTTGTTTATGACTTAACATTTATAATTGCAACGTTATTATTTCATAGTATTATATCTACCAATTCGAATTGCTTCAATATTATTTTTTAATTAACTGCAGTCTGAATATCACTTAGGTAACTGTATAAAGTAATTATTTGAGTTCAAAATTCCTGCGTAATCTTGGACAGATCTGAAGCTGAACTTCGCGAACCATTACTGATGCTTAATCTGGTGCGCATCTGAGTTCCAGTTTCACGATCTGTCAAAACGTACCGTTGCTACGGTTACCGACGTCGCATTCGCCTGTAGATACCCTAGAAATTGTCTTCATCGATCTCGCCAACTCATGTCAATTTAAAGATTTACTATGTTCGAAGTTGATTCAAGGCTATGTATGCTTCTTTTTGGCTTGCACTAACTCAGGGTAATAAAAAAAAAAACAATTTCAGCTTACATGTAATTTAAATAAGGAGATATAAAAAAGTGTCGCTCAAATCTTTCCAAATATACCTATTGGATTATCTTCATCACTAAATTAAAGTAGCTACGAGAGAATGCCAATCAAGAGGTTAACGAATGATCACGCTACTGTATTAACTTAATGGGTAACTCTTGACTTTATCTAATCATTATATGCAGAATGCGTAACTTTTTATCAAAAATAAGACATCGGTTTGAGACATTTAAGTGGGTTTTCGTAGCTGGTGTATGGGTTGAGACAAAGAATTGCCAATTATTCCACCTGCCCTTGCGGCACCTGGACCGGCTGCTCTTTTTATTTATTTCAACGTCGGTGATATTTTTATTGTTCGCCTTCGCAAGCGATGGCGGTCACAAATGAAATGCGGTGCGAGTATGTGCACCTTTTTATGTTCACTCGTCAACTGAATTGCCTACATACGATCACATTCTATGATGCTGTGTGCACTAAAAATAGTACTTAGCAAAGTATAAAGGTAATTGGTAATAATCCTGAAGCATTGCAGACTAGTCAACGATACAATCCAGAAATTCAATAGAAAGCTACAGATATGCAATTGCAATTAACAACTCGCGCTAATGGAATGTTAAGTGGAGTGGATATAAATATCAAGAAAGGCTAGCTTTCTTGATATTTATACCGTTCTTAAAATAGCGATGTCTAAAAATAACCAACGAAGACAAGTTGTATTGTTTACAAAAATTCAGTAGTTGATGTGTGCAGTAACTAATACAGCGCGGCGCTTAGAAAATAAAAAATGGGGGAACCGTGTCGCATCTAGGAACTTTATGATTTTTCAAAGAAACAAGTTAATCGCAAAATTGTTAAGGTCAATAAAAACAACATTTAGTTGATAAAATTGAAACCCTCGACTTGTTAGTTTATATGTATTTCGAAATAAGAAACTTGAAGCTCTGAATACTACTAGCAGCTAATTTATACACTCAAAACGTCAAAAGAACAAAGCGGACTGCAAATTCGTAATTCTTTCCCGACGAGTACGAGTCTCATCCCGCGTAAGCTACTAAGAATCGATCACGGCTTACTCCGAGACGCGCGCAAAAAACACATATCTCCAAGTTAAAACCGGCCAGATCGAAAAGATCCGGCCTAATATTTAGTGTACGTTTAACCCTTCAAAGGCTGCCGGTCGATACCTGCACAATTAGTAGCGTTTTTGTTCCCAAATTGATGAGTCCGAACCACAAGCGTCTGCGCACTTTAACAAAAAGCAGGATCGTTAGACTACTTATATCAGATAATAATCGCTATTTAAAGGGTAACATTTTATATTGTAGATGCATAAATATTCGCTATTCAAAATAGCATGTAAGTTATACGTGCGCTTGGTAAATTCAAAACTTATCAATGGTAGAAACGAAACAGCGTTAAGTGTTACATTGATGATTAAGGAAAGCAAGTCAATAAGACTTCATCCTAAATTATCCGTATAATTCCAAAATGTAAAAAAATCAAGTGAGGAGACGCGGCCACGATGCGTCGACATGGTTCGTTGACCCCGTCGATATTTCTCGAAATTCGCCTCGGAATCCGCGCTCTTTTCGCTTTTTAATTGTAGGTAAGTAACCGGCTACCCGACGACAAGGTGATACGTTTCCAGAGAAAAAAATGTGCGTCCATGCCCTCACACTGGAATTACTGTAACGGAACATACGAATTAAGATTTACAAGGAAATGCGCGACAGATTAAAAAATTGCGCTCATTCGGCGCTGGATAATCTGTACTGTCCAACGTCGCGCTGTGCGCCCGCGCCGATTTGACCAAACCGGCATAATTATTTTAGTGTGTGCTTTAGCTTTGACGTCATTTTTATTAGAAGCCACGATTGTGCTTCAGATTCATCACGCGCACAGTATTTTTGGCGAAAAGGTGTAGGTGGCATACCTGTCGACATCAATAACAATCGCAAATGTAACACTAAAAATAAAAACACTCTAGCAAATAATGTAGGCACCAGCTATCTGTTGAAAATCGCACAGACTACAATAGATATTTACAAATGTTTGTAATATCTTTAATAGCAGTACGGAAGTTTGATTTTCACGCTACGGACTGAACAATGGACTCGCGAGTCTCAGCGACGGCGCCACTCGAATACATGCAATTTGCCACGAATTTGATTACCTTTCTATTTCATGTGAATTTCTTCGTTATTGTTATAGACAAATTTGAACGCGACCACGTATGGTATTTAGAATAGCTGGCAACAGCCCAAGATAATTTTAAATAGAGCACGAGTAGGCAGATTAATTATTATGACACATGACTTTGTTTAATATTCACGCATTTAAATAACAAGATCTTTATCACGTTGTCAACGTCGGGCAATTAGTAAAAGTTTAGCACACGCTGATTGAAACAGCAGCCGTAACATAATCATAACTTGATGTGGAACGCGAGGGTGTATAAATCAATATATAAATAATGCTAATGCCGTTGCTAATACGCCACGCCACGCATCGTGCAGTCTTCAACAAGGTGCGATGTGGTGATCGGGTCGCACGCACCGGCCGTCGCCCGCCGAGCCGCTCTGCCCGCCTCCATACACCGGTTTAGGGCTGCTAGCCTGCTAAAACGTGCCTCCAACATTCAGACATTTTGGTACCTCATTATTTGTTACTAATTGATATTTTAATTGTATTTAAAGCTTAAACAAACAATACTTACAAATATAGACCACGTATTACGTTCATTTAAATGCTTTATTTATATTTCCATTAAATCATCTAAATCAGTTTACACTTAGAGGAAGTCTGACTAGAAAAAAGTATTTAAAAATACATACACGAGGTGCGACCCTAACTTACAAGCACTCGATGATGTTTAGTAGATTATAATTAGCCGCGCTGCCAACCCACAGAAGGGGGCGTGAGCCATAAGCGTAAGCGAGTTGGTATCGCTTATGAAAGTTTCAATCGCTTTTCAGTCTTTGTCATAATACTAGCAATAAATAATATAATTAACAAGTAAGTGTAACATAAAATAGTAAACATACCAATGACACCATCATCATAATAAGTGGCGGAAAATAGATTAATTATGATACGTAGTAGGTGTTAATGATTAATGTACGATATACAAGTTTACACACAGCTTTAGAAGAGGACACTGTGCAAGCAAATCATCTATCACTTTAATATGTACATGAGCACGACACGCGTTTTATTGTACACAACAATTATTTGTTTATAGTTTAACTCATTTCAAGTCAATAACAATAAAATATATAAAGGAATATAAGTAACTATCTAAGTACCTAATTACTCGAATTACATCTGTAGTCGAAAATAGCGGTTAATCGCAACAACTGCTAAGCTTGAAATAATATATGGTATCAATATGTGTCGGTATGTCGCTCGTGGCTTACGTGACGACGGGACGGGTGCTAGGCGCGGCCGGCACGCGCCTGGTCGCGCCACTCGCGCGCACCGGCAGATGTGCGCGTACGCAGCCGACGCGTTGCTGCCTCTACCTGCATCGGCGCCTCTCCATATGCGCTTATTTGCTATTTACATAGACCCACCGACCTTGAAACTACCACTTTACGCGTCAGTTCTAAGCTAATTATGTTACCTAGTAATAGATACATATGAATTTTAATGTCCATTATATAATTACTGGAAACGTAAAAAGACAAGTAAGCTTATTGTTTACATCACCATGAAGATTAAACAACCCAACCTAAAACTACATATTTCTCGTAATTATAATGACCTAATTACAAAATTCGATAATCGAATACTGAGCATTGAGGATATTCAATAATCACGCACGTTAATTTAAAAGCCATTTTTGAAAGCGGAACAACTCGCATACTGAGTCAGTCGCAAGAAATAATAGGGAATCGCTACTAAATATAGTACATTAGTACTATGAATAGACGCGCCCACGATATGTAGCCGTGTAAATCAACGCCCGACTAATGTATTACAAACCCGATACATGGCGTCTGAGGCGTGAAACTAAAAACAACTAAAACTTTGTACGCATTTTATTATTCCTTAACGCGGTTTATTATTCGGTTAACACCAAAGTGATCAAAATCATTGTGTGGAACAAAATTACCTGACCCGGAAACGAGCGCCAGATAAGCAGTGCTTCAACTGATATGAGCCCATGTGTCTTTGTTATTTTCATTTTAATATAATAATCATTGTTATAAAATATGTAGGTATTGTTCCTCAAAAGTATGAGATCAAATTAGTTTAGGTTACTTTCTGTAGTGACAATTTATGTTCTTGTTAAATTTTTCTCTAGTTTGCTAAACATGACCTAATTACGAGTAAATTAAAATAATTCGTAAATATACTAAGACATCAGATATGGTCATGTAGATTGTGAGTATAGAAAAAGTTAGTAATCTCGCGCGGGCCGATCTAAAAGGTATTTGAGTATGGTACACTCCGGTAAAGGGCAGAAGTGATATGTCGACATATGGGCGGCTCACCGCAATGCGGCAATGTTGCTCCTATGTACACATACGTTATTATGAACCACTCCGTCGGCTAATACTCGCATCGCACCGTATTTATAAAATGTATCGTTTAAACGAACGTACAAATATTCAATGCAATAAACTATCACAATAAACAGCGGATGATGTTACACATAAATGACGTACGTGTCTATTCTAAAAGAATAACAAACGATTGGATAATATGAAACCTTTTTTTAAAAATTGGCGAATCATACATAAATTTATCGATTTGAACGACATTATTTTTTATATAACCTTGTCAGATTTAAATAAATAGGTTAAGGTCTAAAGAAATTGCGTAGCGCTTAAGCATTACAATCGCAGATGGCAAGTCGCTAATAATGTTGTACTCGCCAGTAATGTATTAAGTGAACAATATTGTGTTGCTATAATAAGAATTAACAAGATATCAATAGCGTGTTTATTCGGTGAGCTTATTAAAGCGAGTGCGGCGCGGCGCGGCGCGACTCCCTCTCTGGGAGTGTTGCCGACGCTTGAACTTTACGTGACGTGTATTACGAAAATAATTATTAAACGTTCATTGCACACAATCCACAGAGATGAGTGCGTCCAGGAGCACGGTGCGGTTTAGTCGGAACGTTAGCGACCGATTGAGGTGCTGGACGGATGCGTGCGATTATAATTAGGATTGTATTTCTGATTCCGACGAAGCTCAGTATGGCGGGCAAAGCTGAATTCCATCTGAGTCATTGTGCCCGTTCTGTTGCCTTTATTTTCGTAAAACACTCCATCTCACGCGCATCATTGTTTCATTACCTTTGCGCTTGTTAATTATTGTAGTGCTTAATTAAAATTACAACGGCGTCTGAATTCGTTTCGTCAGAGCGTTGTCTTAAGTTGAAGTCATTTTGTGTCCAATACGTGTCGCATGTGTAGCTGTAGGTACAATAAACACAATTGACGTACATAACAAGACAATTAATAAACCGATGTTTACGACGTTGACATAAGCAGGTACGTCAAGGGCAAATTCTAAGAGACAATATATTGTTACTTTTGTAAGAAAAATACTTAAGAAGCAACATAAAAAGCAATATGATCAGTAGCGTAGGTCAAAACTACAGAATATAAAATATAAATAAATTGTAAGACGTACGCATATACAGAGTGAAGAATGTGATATTTTCATGTTGTGGCTTTCTCGTCTCGTAGCCGCGACATCGAGCACGAAGAATGGAAATCATCGCTCGCCTGTAAATAATAAATATAGACGCATTATGTCTAACTCGACACTGAGCGGCGCAAACGAAGAGAGGGAGCGGGGTCATGACTCGATACAGTACACGAATATGAAACACATAACTTTCAAACACTTTCCCATTTTTTCGGTCACGATCATTTTTGGTTAAAATATTAAACTAAAAGTAATTTATTTACCCCATCCACTATCCAAGCTTTAAAACAAATTATGCATTCATTTAATAAAATGTTTATTGAAATAAAAACGAGCTATATATGTACTTGTATAAAAATTGCGAAAAAATGCATATTAGTGTAACGAAGAGCGAACAAGCCGACTGCTGCGGGCACGCGTGATCGGCGACATATTTCCCGAAGTGCGAAACAGGTTTGCGTCGAGGCATAAGTAGGGTTACCACATTAAGAAAATTTGTCATACTTAAGTACCTACATGTCAACAGCTTCGAATACATATATGTATACATCGTTACGATAGGAATACCTATTGAAGATCTGGTAAAACTGCAGCAGACGATTGGAGAACTATGTCGAAGTTAATGAAAACTTTTTAAAAAACAAAACAGAATAATAAGATAACTATGTAGATACAAGTTGATAACTTGATAGCTTTTTATTTTAAGGAATAATGTCATGGAGACAACTCGGACAGTCCCAAAATCTAAACAATAACATCACTATATGTGGGTATCAATGTTATGTTTTTACATTTCTTTTGACATCAGTTTAGTCTGTAATCCAATGGATGCCATGGTAACCCTAAATGCATGTAACTCGCAGCCGATACGCCTGCTTGCTACACCACGCGGTGTAGCAAGCAGGCGTATCGGCGTATCGGCTAGTATGTGCCACTTGCGAACGTTCTAACTATTCGACTGTTATTATGTTGTCCCTTTCCTTACCTTAAGCACCTTAACAATTATCATATTCTGTATATACCTATATAAACCACGTCTTTATTTAATTTAGATTTTTATGGGATACAGCGCTAAGCAGGCAGACACATCATCTGATGGTACTTAAAATATCGGCGCCCATAGGAACTTCGACAGCAAAGAATTCAGAAGTGCTTTGCCAGCCTTTTGGACATTAATGATTTGAGGATTGCGGAAATTGGGAATGGGACTCTAGTAACCTCACTCATACGGCGAAACAAAACGCTAGCGTTGTTTCACGACGGTGTTCAGTGAGGTCGTACTCCCAGTCTGGTAGAGCCTGTCCATTTGTACCGGAACATGGCTCTCCGACGAGACGATTCGGGAAAGATGGTGAGAGCTTAAAAAATACCAAAGCATAAGTTTAGAAGTTACTCATCTGTTCTACGCCAGAGATTATTTAAGGTGGTTAAAAAACTGAAACAATAGTCATGGTCAAGTCATTGGACGAAATACTGGCAACAAGTAATATTATTTGCATCCGGTTTAGGTCAGGTAGAAACCGGATTTGCACTTAATCTATTGTTATAGACTTACATTCTATTTTAACTAATTTTAAACTGAACTGGCGGAGGTGCATCTATTCTCACACTTCTACATCCCCCATTCAGGTAAAAACCATTGTTTTCAAATAAACAATGCATACAACTTGCGATTTCTTTATCGCAGTAAATATGGCACTAACTTTACGATTGATCAAAGTATTCACTTTTCTTCACACTTAATATTGCCTAAGCAATAATTATATTATTAATTTACAATCAAGTATATTACATGACTTACTTAAAAATAAAATATTTCAACTTTATAATGCTATAAATATAATTAAATAGGTAATAATCAAAATTTGAATTGATGTTGTCTTTGGCATATTTAAAAAAATTGGAATAAGTTTGCATTTCGACGCTGTAACAACCACCGAATATTGCCTTTATTTGCAAAACAAATTAACGTACAGCTTATACAGAGTGTGTACAACGACACAAGTGCATTGTGAGTTCGTCTAGCTATAAACGCTTATATGAAACCGAACTGCGTCTGAAGCCTAGTGATAAGTAAACCGAGCGCAAGTTCCGTTATGAATTTGTCCGCGAACTACATAAATATAACTTCTATATAATAGGTAGTTACATATATACATAGCTTCTAACTGAAACATTTACATTGGCTATCAGTACGCGTGAATATTTTTTGTGTAAACTGTACATACTGTAGGTAGGTAAGTATAATGTTGGTATGTACACTGATAAGACTATTGGTATATATTATTTTGTATACTAATTTAACCATCTTTGTATTTCCTTTACTAAATATCTCTCTATAGTTATTGTATGAGAAGTTTGGTATTTTATCGTTTTTGAAAATCTACTCGTAAAAGAAGAAGTATTTCTTTTTTCAGAGAGGGGATTACAGGTACGACAGACAGTGTCTTCTCACTCTTACTGACTAAAAACCAACCCCTTTCATCTCTTGCTCCGGGCCAGGGCAGTGTTATGTTTGAAGAATAAAAATGAATTAAAACCATAACAAACGCACAGGCTATTTTTCTCTTCGGCGGCGGCGACCTCTCGCGCCCGGCCTTAATCGAGGCCATGGTGCAGCGTGAGAGGAACTGGGAAGCTATCTCCTCCTTCTGCGAAGCAGTTATGCTCGCAAAGGAGGAGGCGGAGCGCGTGAGGGAACTATCCTCCTCGCGCCCCAGCCGCCGCAGAAGGCGACATTCCGGACGTCGGGGATCGAGAGATGATCTCCGGCCACCGTAAGCGCGGGTCTGCGGACGGCGAGTAAGGGTAGCTCGCCGCCCGACCAGAACCGGACCCGAGCGTACGGCGCGTAGCGTTCCGCGCGCGCCTCAAAGAGCCAATAGACCACCACAGTCGGGGCCCTAAAGGGCTGATGTTTAGCCGGGGCTGCGGGGTAAGCGCAATGAGGCACCGCGACCTCGGCCCAGAGCAGGAGAAGGAACGGAGGGGTTTTTAGTCAGTAAGAGTCTGACACTCTCTCTCGCCTTACCCTGGGCGGGAGAAGTCATTGGATGATTTTCCCCTGACAAAAAAAAACAAAAAAAAAGGCTATTTTTCTCTTATTTCAAAACAATAATAGATTTGTTATTAAGTAATTTATTCATTCACATTGATTTTGGAACTTCCATTCAAGAAAAACTACGAAATGAAACAAAAAATATCTCCAAAAATCACTGTTGTTGAATCACACCCCTTTCAACCTACATAATATGATATATTTACCACTGTTCCAAAATAATTAAGAAAAGGTCATGAGATAGACCAGTCTAACACAATTTATTCAAGCACATTTACCTATGAATTTAATTATCCTACATATTAACCCTAATATTTCAGTTTAAAACCCATCAAAAGAGCTTTTACCACGATATGATACAAGTTCATATAAATCTAGTGTAAATTAGACATTTGTTTAATACATTGCGCTAATATTTTACCTAAATCACTTTAATGAATTAATTATTTTCTAAGTAACGGATTATTTAAGAAACAGTTTCTAACGAATACAGGCACAATGCAAGTCTTGAAAAATCATTCCTAAAATCACGCCTATCACGTAAAGAGAGACTAGAGGATAAACCACGACCGTCCAAATGTGCATTTTGAGTTTCCATTAGCCTCAAATCCCCAAATCTCCAATTCTCAAACTCCTTACTCGAATAAGGAAGGAACCGCAATTGAAACTCCTTTGATGTGCATGACGGCGCCAATAAATTAACCAAAAGACGATATGCCAGCTCGTTTCCCATGAAAACTTTAAGTGAATTTTAATAATATAATATAATACTTGTATTATGTTGAAGACGTCGAGAAAAATACTTAATTAGAATAATTATACCAATATAACAAAAATAACCCTATATCTATTTCAAGTACTTAAACGAAAATAAAATGATTCATGCCAATCAATATGATACATAGGGTATTTACGTAGTTGTTATCAGTAGAAAATACACAAATATTTTCTCCAAAAATAGACGTTCTTACTGTCGTTGGGCGTCTCATTACTAGACTACCTTCCTTTAGGTAGCTACATATCTGCTACGATAACAATATATTGGTAAATAGTTTTGTTTTTCAAGTGTCAGGGACCCAAATGTTGTTGACAAAGCAATAGGTAATAAGTAGAATATATTTAATAACGATCTAGCATTTCTAAATTCCATTTATAGTTCATTATGGTCGCATTAGTATTTCTATTATTCGAAAATAAAAAAGCAAAAGAAGTCATATCTTAATTATATGTAGTGATTATCCTAATCTGTTTTCTAAAAACTGTTAGTAGCTTTCAAACTTAGATTCTTTGAATATAATAATATTAATCGCATTAAGAACCCGAAACAATGTTATGTTAAACACTAAGAAAAGTACGTTCAATCAATTTAGATAATGATTTCTGGTTTTTTTCCTGTTGATTATAGTAAAATCAACAGGAAAAAAACCATTAAAATCATTAACTTTGAACAAGCTTTGAAATATTTACAAGAACAAAATATATCAGAATTACTTTTTTGTAGCGATCCCAACGTATTAACTGATCTTCTCATTAAAACTTTAATTAATTCAATTGAAATCAATACTACTATTAAACAGGTACCTAACAGTAAACGTATAATCAAACCTTGGATCACCCCGGGAATACTAAAATGTATAAAAAACCGAAATAGACTACAAAAAAACCTGAGGGCAGATCCATACAATGAAATCTTAAAAATTACCTATCGTCGTTATAGAAATTACTGTAATTACCTAATCAAAAAACTAAAAAGACAATATGAAAGAGAATTGCTTGCTAAATCGGTAACAAACACAAAACAACTCTGGAATAACATAAAATCAATAACTCATACAAATAAAATGAAAAATCAAAGCACAGAATTATTAAATATTTTGACATCTCCAAGTGATTCAGTAAACTTTGTAAATAATTACTTTGCAAACGTCGGCAAACAATTAGCCCACAATATTCAACCTAGGCCATCTAATACGCTTACTACCGGTTATTTACCACATACACAATGTAACTCCTTTGCGCTATTGGAGACTAATCCCATAGAAGTAGAACAAACCCTAATGAGCCTGAAATCGGAAAGTGCCCCAGGCTGGGATAATATATCCACTAAATACCTAAAGTATATTAAAGGGGAGATCGCCCCAATCATCTCCCATCTCATTAACATCTGTTTTCAAAGCGGAGTTTTTCCAGGAGCTTTAAAGCAATCAATTATAACGCCTGTTCACAAGGGTGGGGACAGAGATGACGTCAACAACTACAGACCGATCTCAGTTCTGCCCGCCATCTCAAAAATAATAGAAAAAATAGCTAATAACAGACTTAAAGATTACTTAAATAAATTTCAAATAATATCGTCTAATCAGTTTGGCTTTAGGCAAGGAGTGTCGACGGAAGACGCTGTGACCGCTCTTAGTTCATTAGTGACAGAACATCTAGATAAGGGGAGCAAATGCCTCACTGTGTTCCTAGACCTTAAAAAGGCATTTGATACCGTCTCTGTCCCAACTCTTGTGAACAAGTTAGAAAGCGTAGGAGTAAGAGGAGTCCCTCTTAATTTCTTTAAAGACTACCTTACAAACAGGCGACAAAGAGTGAAAATAGATCAATTTACCAGCGAAGACGCTGATGTGTCATTCGGCGTACCCCAGGGAAGCGTTTTGGGACCTACCCTCTTCTTAATATACCTAAATGATCTCTGCAACTTAAAAGTCCCAAACTCTAAAACATTTGCTTACGCCGATGACACCGCAGTTGTCTTCTATGGGAACAGCTGGACGGAAGTTAAACTCCACACTGAGATGGGAATGGCCCGAATTGCTAACTGGCTTAATGTCAACTTACTCACCTTAAACACGTCTAAGACTAACTACATTTGCTTTGCCATCTCCAATCGCTCGCAACCAAAGGAAGACTTTACCATTGCAGTACATTCTTGTGATAAAGCCCTGCATGACAATTGTAGGTGTCCCACAATCAATAAAGTCACACAGACAAAATATTTAGGAGTCATAATTGACCATAGGCTTTCTTGGTACCCTCATCTGGATCATGTTAACGGAAGACTTAACAAACTAGGTTGGTTTTTTAAAACCTTGCGATATGTCGTGCCTACACACACTTATAGAAATACAGGTCCACCAAGAAACATATTAAATGAAATTTATATTGCAATTGCGCAATCAGTATTGGGGTACTGTATACCTGTTTGGGGGGGTGCAGCAAAATCAAAATTTATAGAAATTGAACGAGGACAACGAGCATTAATTAAAATCATGTATTTTAAAAAAAAAAGACATCCAACAGAAAATCTTTACCAGATAAGTGGACTACTGTCAGTAAGGAAATTATACATTGTTTTTATTACTCTAAAAAAACATAAGACCTTAACATATGATTTAAACATATTAAAAAAAAGAAGAAAAGACATAATTGCACTAGTCCCACAAACAAAAACTAGACTTGCTGCCATGCAATATAACCGACGTTCTTCAGTATTATATAATCGCATAAATAAACAGATATACATATACACAAAAACATTAAAAGAAAGTAAAATAACATTGGTAAATTGGATAAAAAACCTTACCTATGAAGAGACTGAATCACTCCTTGAGCACATAAAATAAAGAAGCACACACACGCAGTAGAGCCCACATCCACAATTACCCACACTTACACACACGCACGCACACTCACACACACACACACTCACACACACACCAGACACTCTCACACACACACACGCACATGCACACACACACACACACACACACACACACACACACACACACACACACACACACACACACACACACACACACACAATCACATAGTTATAAAATGCATGCTTAAAACTTAAAAACTTAAAAATTAAGGATAATTTAGGTGACTTTTAAATGTATCGATATGGAAGAGCGGTGTCTCCTAATACAGGCATTATTTGCTTAAAAGGAGGCTCCAATCACTAAAATTTGTTAACGATTTCTTTTGGTACCAAATAAAGATTTATTATTATTATTATTATTTGTATGTCTTTACCAATCACGGGACCACAGGGTCCCGGTCATTTGGGAGGCGTACGAGGGGCCGGAGCCAACTGCGCAGAGGCCCCTTAGACAACTTTAATCTAAATGAAATGGGACACAAACCGGCGACTATCCCTGTATGCACTATGGAAATACACCCAAGGACAGTCCCCGGTTAGTGTAGGACTATTGCGGATAATGAAAGCAAGTAATAAGGCTATGGGTGTGGGTTGTTTTGGACCGGTATGATGGGAACTATGGAAGGACTATGGCACCTGCCGAAACAATGTAATTTATACACGTAAAAATGGCAGGCGGAGACTCGCCAACTCACCGACCGGGCCCCCGGGAATGGTTGCTAGTAATAGCAACAGAGGGACAACGGAAATGTGAGTGGCTGAAGGGTGAAGAAACTGCCACCAGCTTTCTACTCAGATCATCTGCATCTGCCTAAGCATCCTGCATCACTGGCCCACTCGCCGCTTACGAACAGCTTCCACCCTCCGAGCAGGATCACTACTCTCGCGACTCCACTCTGGACGGCCAATGAAGGCAAGCCAGAGGCGGGAGACCTGTTCCTCGTCATCGTTCACTCCAGCCAGCCAATAAAGGCAAGCCGGAGATAAGGAACGGTGACTCCTCCCTGGAGCAATCGGGATGATGGTAGCCCGCGGGATCGCTAATTCCCGTCACCTCGCCTCAAGGTGCCCTGCGGGCTTATTATTATTATTATTATTATTTCAAAAATCTTACCTTTGTTGTATGTAGAAGCAATTTAATAGATTGTTGTATTTTGTATTCTTATTTTATGATCCGATAAATCTGCTGTATCGTGCTTAAAATGACGTCATGTCGAAAAAAATTAGCTTCCAATCGTTTACGTGAATAATAAGTTGTACTTAAAAACTTCTACTTTGACTCTAGACAAGCAATAGTCTGCCAAAGAACAACTGTGTGCTTTGGTTCCCAAAAAATTTGTCAGTACAGAAAGAATGATAAACAATAGATAATTATAATAGGAGTTACAAAAATAGATAATAAGCGATAAGACTGACGAAATATAGCCCACCATTTACGGAGTGGTGTTTTAATTTCGTTCAAATTGTGCATAACGAGCATAGAGTTGTATTAATAACACGACCACAATTTTCTTCAGAGACGACTGTTCACCAGTGGAGCTTTTTGAGTTGCAACTAAACTTAAGATGGAGCCTTCAACTTCAGAGTATTTACGCCGTATATATCCATGTGGTCTTTAGCTTTAGCTTTATATAATACTAGCAACTCTCGCGCGATTGCACCCGCTGCTCGGCTCCATTTGATGGTAGCGTGATGTTTTATATAGCCTATAGAACTCAGGAACATTGTAGCTATCTACCAGTGAAAGAATTTTGGCAATCTGACCAGCGATTCCAAAGATGACCCCCTACATACAAACTTACAAATTTGATCTCTTTACAATAAGAGTATAAATGGTAAGCCGCTTTCGATAGTGATACATAGTAAGTAAACAATTTAATTGTTTATCACACATTTCAAATTTGCACTTCGCTTTTTGATCGTGATAAACACAAAAGATTACTTGCCATAAAATCATTCATTTTCCTTCCGTGTCAAAGTCCAAAGGTATATTTTCTCAGTTACCTAATAAACAAAGTGAGAATATATCAAGTTCTCGTGTATTTCTTTTATATGTATTTTTATCTCAACAATAACCTAAATTGATAACAGATCTATATAAATAATCGCAACATATCATGACATTGGCAATATTGCGTATGTTCGTTATCAGTTTCGTTGTCCTTAGTAGGAATTGGGCATGCCTAAATATTCATTTATACTTGAAATCACGCATACTAATTTGTATAGATGTTACTGTAAAAGCTCGAACTGCAGTAAATCCTAAGATATTCCAGTAAAACCTAAGATTAACCAATTCCTAATGGTAAATGTCCCAAAAGATTTGCGATTCGAACTTTTACTACCATTCCGTTGGTAAATCTTAGGATTTACATTAACGGCACGGTAAATGTTGAAAAACCAAACATGTCATAACGTGCTCAGCGCATCGACTTGTAGCTTGCGAAGATTTTATAAAGATAGAAGAAATTGTTACGGATAAAGAAGTGAGTCTTCAAAATATTACTATACTCTGTGGTCTTCGAGAAGTTGTCGGAAAATTGTCGTTAACTGGAGGACAAGGATTCAAAAAATGTAATTGTGAAAAAAAAATGCTCGACGAAAAAATGCACCTGCAGATCATCAGGATTACTTTGTAATTCTAAATGCCACAGCAGCAATCCTTGTTGTAACAAGTGAAATGTTTTTTAGGTACCTTACCTATTAATCAATCACATTTGATTGTCTTTTTTTACTTTTAAACCAAATAATAAAAAAATAATAATTAAGTTTGACTAGCTTTTGTAAGCATTCATTATGTTTGTATGTCGTCGTTAAATTCCAAATAGAGAAGTACTGATTCAGTTAGTTATGATAGAGATTGAGATATTCAGAGATATACGTTATGTGTTTTTTCAGAATAATTTAAATAAGTTGGTATGTATTAGTTTGTACTTATTATTATCATTATGATACCTTTATAATACTATGTACCTGTTTTGTCTAATAGTTCAAAGTAAATAATTAAGAATTAATCATTGTTTTATTCCTAAAACCAACATCTACCAACTGACAGTGGTAAAACCTAGCACATACTGAATTCCAATGGTAAAAGCTCGAAAACATCGTCGTATCTTCAGAAATACTTACATTTACCAACTCATGTCGGTAAATCCTAAGACTTACACTTAAATCTTAAGATTTACCGTAGTTCGAGCTTTTACAGTAACATAGATACCTAGTACATTAATATTCATAACTAAGTGACCTAGCGAAGACCTATCTAATGTCATTTACAGAACAGTTAGTATGGAAAAGATAATAGTCGTTTTTAGTATTTTCCACGCTGTTGTTGTACGCTGTTTTTTGTACCGTTTGAATCTTCCATAGATATTCACGATTATTTTAAGTCTTTTAAAGTTTTAGCGAAATAGAAGATACAAAATAATACATATGTGCAAAATTATGTGTGTAATTAAAGAAAGCGAAATATACATTTGTAATGACTTTTCTAAATGCCCTAATGATAGGAACGCAGAAGGAAACAAGTGTTGTAGTTTAGAACCTAATGATGACGTCACTATTTGTGTAGTAGGTAAGCATGAAATATTTTTCTGTTACTACTACCTGTTATCTCTAATTGCACATTGAGCTTGTTCGGAACACGTCTCTACAAGAAATTTTAGTTATTGAATGAAATAAAAGAAATATTAATCTGCCCTATTTGGTTAGTTAGTATCTACCTGCTCACTAGCAAGACACAAGACAATAAAACAAATTGTACGTTACTCATCTCCTTTGTGGTGAGTAAGATTCTAACATTGCAGCATAAAATTAAATACCATAAGATCTGGCTGCGAAACACCGCAGGAATGGAAGTACTGAGTGATACGGAAATAGCCGATGCATGTAGGTACAAATACGAGTATAACATATCTGTTTTTTACGACTTCTACGAAGTAAGGGATGCCACTGGCTCACACAGGACTAGCCTACGTAATGGGTAAATTAAAATTATTTTTGTTACTAACACTATAACTTCGTTCAATTACGTAAATTATCGAATTCGACCTCGGGAATTTCAGAGAAGGTAATGAGGAAAATCATGGTGTATTTATAATTATGTAAAAACATACTAATGTGTTGGTGATTCGACAACCCTGCACGCGCGGATCAGCTCAGAGCAGCGGCCACGTTGCAAAACCGCCGAGTTGACGATAATAGCTGGATCATAAAATAAACACGGCGACTGTGATTTATAACTGTTGTCAACATATGAGGAAAAACTGATTTTTTAATTCTCCGCTTTCAACGCTTTGATGATGAGCTATTGTTGTAATACCGAGCGGAATTGCATGATCATATTGACACGTGACCGGGTCATACCTAACTACTTACAGCAACAGGACGCATGTTATTCATTAACTTGCGTACACTTATATGAATTTGTCAAAAAATTATTTCTTAAAAAAAAATTTGAAAGCATATGAATTCACACGAAGAAATCCAACAATCAGCAAACATCTTTCTTTTCCCACCCTTCAAATGAAAAAAGACTGTGATATAAGTTATGTAATAATTAAGTACAAACTGTTATATCGGAATGGTGAACGTAGTTACCCAATAACTCACTATTATTTTCTCAAATAATCAATAGTAATATTATACGTTGAAGATAGAAAATAGTTTTATTATACAGATATAAGATTTACAGCTGTTCCAAGTACAATAACAATACTGGCATATAAGCTATATTCTTTATTTATATGTATAGAGCGTCTACTTAAAGTAATTGGTACAACGTGCGTGAAATTTTACGAATTACATAAAAATCGAGAACGAAATGATCTGTACCGATTCTCTAGACAATTAAATATAAACATTAATCATTATGTAATAAATAAACAACTTGCGTAGCATGTAAATGTCACATTATCTTTGCCGTTCTTTCTATGTCGATCGGTTCCCGAAGCTAATGGCCGCGATATAAGCGATTTTATGTATCTACCTATTTATTGATAATGAAATAGTTTTTGGAAAATCCAAATTGAGTTTATAATTATTTCCTACTATCTTTCTATCGAATTTACTGGTTTATTTAAATGTCTTTGACTTGGTAAGATGAGTAAACGGAATTGAAGTAACATGTTGTTAGACTTAAATATATTTATCATATTTCTTAAATATATTATTTCGTTTATGTAACTGAAACATTTTACTTAAGAAGCAAAATCTGTTTTCCGCCTTCGTGTTGCCCTTTAACGTCTGCTCGAAAATTGAGGGAAAATGAACTACGCCTCCTATTTTGACGCCCACACAAGTCGACATCAAACACCAAACGAATCAATCGACAGACAAAATTATCAATACGATATTATTAAACCCCGTTAACTTATATAACTTGAGAATTGAAGTGCCTACATACATACATATAAGTAGGTCTAAGGAATTCCAACCGCCCGCCCAAGGCTAAGAAAAGTCAATAAAACAAAACCTTTTCAACCAACATTATTTTTAACAATCAAAATAACTTTGTTATAATTTACTTGCACTATATTTGCGTTTATTATGAAATAGTAGATCAGTACTGATTAGATTCCAACAATACTTGTGATCGACCTTCAATCCCATGCAGTCACGTAGGACAAAAAGTATGAAAACATTCATATCTATCTATGCTTAGGTAAGTATGTGCTACGTGTGCTAACATACACATATTTATGGCATATGTTTCTTATCAGTTTGGTCCTACGTCACAAACTTTATCTGAATTGATAACGTTCTGAGGAAGAAAGGTAACTAAACACGTTCTAATCGCCTCTGTTGTGTTTATAGGTATCTAACAGAACATTCTTTCACCAATCAAGCAAAGTAATTTTTATGGCTGGCCTGGTCAGTGTATTAAATAAGATTTATTTACATTATGAAAAATCAATTTTTCTGGCAAATAGGTATGCTTTTACTTGTACGAATTAAAGGTTTATGAATTTTTTTTCAGCATGAAAACTATATGACTTAATTCAAACTTTAACATATCCAAACGGATCCGTAATCAAATTAGAGTAATACTGAAATCTGTAAGTTTAAGTAGTAATCTATAAACGAGACGAGTCACACTAGTACATATTTGAAACTAATTTGTAATTTAAACTTTGTAATTGTCTGCTATACAAAGTGCCATAGGGAGATGCGACACGCACGCACAACTTCGGGATAGAAGCTCTGTAGAAATAGCACGCTCATTTTCACATAATTGAAAAAAAGAACATGAGCCATTTAAAATTCGAATTTCTGTTTAGCCTTCGAACAATGACGCTAACCTGTGTATTTATTTATTTATTCTACAATCTTATATTTTAATTTATTTATACATCTTATGTATGTACTAACTAGTACATATAAATAAAACTACTCCAGGAAGATGAAGTTACCCTACTATACTATTTTATTTACGAAACAAATGTGAAAATCGCTATATTTACACAACATTTATATTTAGAGCCGGTGGAGCGGATAGGTAGTTAATTATTTTTATGAATGGAGTAGAGGGCTGCGCGGGCGCATCGGAACGCGGACGAGCCGCGACGCGCGCGCTGCTTTACGTTCGCTTTCCCGACTTTCCAGTCGACGCAAGCGATGTGCGTGTCGCACAAAACTAATGCAGACCATTTTAACAGTGTTTACAACCGTACAAACACCGTATAATGTTTTTATATAGATACTACTAATCAAAAATTTTTTCACACATGAAACACGTCTTAATTTTTTAAATAAAGAATCTTTACATTTTATTCTTTGATGTCCTAAAAATATTTTGAGTAGCTGGTGCCCAGCCAGATATAATATATATATTTTATTTCTTTCTAATTAATAAAAAAATATTATTTTATTTCTAATGCAAAAATATGTCTGTTGGTTTACTTTAAATATGAGGTCACCTGTTTGTTACGGTAAATCCATAATAGGTTATTTTGATCTCGACAAAAAATATAATCTGCGATAAGTACATAATCGAATTTGGTGTGAGATTGCCTTTAAATAATTGAAAGGACATTCAATTTTTACTATTGTTAAATTCAAATTAAGATATGTTTATGTGTATTTAAAGCAATTTGTGTCTAAATAATGAAAGGTCGCAAATATAGCAAAATGACCTAAGTATGTTAATATAATTAATACAAATTTCGGTAGAGCAATAAGTAATGTAAGATGTGCAAAATGCGTGCAGCGACAAAGCAGCGCACCGCAAGGACATCTCGGGACAAGTCAGTCGTCCTCTATCGTCATGCGCAGGTAGCAGCCAGAGGACGACAAGCCCATTGTTTATCGTTGCTAATTATTATGCCCCAACGCAGACGCTTGTCGAACGTCGCAGCGCGTCGAGCCGCTGCGCAAAAACTGAGATACATAATGTCTACCTGAGATAATTTAAATGTTATTAACATCAATGTTTTTTACATAACATTCTGAAATTAAATTCTCAAAACCTATTGGTTAATTTTATTAAATATTCAATATCATTTTTATCGACAGCGCTCTACTTTAATCATTGAAATCGCAATGACGGCAGAACATTGCAACTATCGCAGTGGCAGTATCGCGCTCGATTGAGGACCGTTACGTGAAAACGTCGAGCGCGCGGGGTGGGGCAGAGAGCCGATACGGTGACGATGGCGCCCGAACACGGCCGATCGCCGAGTGCCGAGACGACGACTTACGAGCGGGGGACGCGGGGGTGCGCCACTTATCGCAGCGAGCTGGCAACGTCGCGCGGGGTGGGAGCGCCCCGCGCCGCAACCTCTCACTCACCGTCGCCGGCTCACCATCGCCATCATCCAGCCAGTGTTACCTTTGACGGTCGAATGCGCGGTCGTTCGCCGTCGTAGCCAGTGACGTCGGTGTCGACACTCGTGCAACACGTCTATGATGTTTCGGTGACTTCAAAGTCGGACTCGTGAGTGAACGATAACTTATTGGCTATCGAATGCTGGAACACAGTGACAAGTTTTGATCTCATTACTCCCTGGATTTGGATTTTGATGAGTTGTGATTAGTGACTATTTGGATTTTTGAGCAAACAGTGAAGTGGATCGCCAAAAAAGGATTTATTCTAAGTGTCAACATTGGATTATGAATTAAATATTTCTGCAGTGAATTCAAGAACTGTGTTACGTGAAAGTGGCATACAAGTAAATATCAGTGTTTTTCTAAATTTTCTGTGCTGGTTTTAATACTTTTTGCAAGTTTTGAAAAATATTTATTTCAACATAGACTTTGAAAAATATTAAGTACCTAAAGAAAAATTTTTCTGGAATAACATTGGATATTCACAAAAAATATGTGAAATGTTTAAAGCCAGAACACACCACCTGTCGTAAACGTACACGCTGGATTTTGTCTCAGCTGATTCGAAGACTAATCAATGCACGGAGCGTTCATCGTTGTCAGATGTCAAATTGTGAAATGAAAACTTGTGAACGAGCAAAAATCTGAGTGCGACAAAATCAGTTACGATTTTAAAGTTTGATTAATAATAATAAAAGTTGTGAAAAATTTTATTGAGCTAAATCTTTATAAATAATCCGACATGAAAATAATGGACAAGAAGCGATTCATAATAATAGATGACGGCAATGAAATTTTCACAAAGGTAAACGATGAACGTTTCGTCAAATGTTGACGTTCGACGAACGGCTGGAGCGAAATTTACGCGCGGTACGCGATAACAGAAAATACGACTGTACGCTCGCGACTGACACGAGTACAATATTGAAGAAAAAAGTAGAATTCACAGTGATGGAAATTTTATTGAGTTAATGGCGATTGGTGGAAATGTCAGTTACGAGCTGTCGTCGATATTTTTGAGTCGCAACAAACCAGGTGCATCGTGTTTCAGGGGGTGCCTTGGAACGGCAGGACGGCGAACTCCAATAGTACGGCTGGGTACGCGGGCTCTATCATCACCTACGGGGGAGCACAAGCTCCCGATACTGGAAAACACAACCCATTGCAAGGGACCATTGGATACAGAGTCAACACCCCTAGGTGAGTGCACCAAATATTGCTATTAACTTTTATTTAGGCAGGTAGTTATATAAGAATTAACGTAGGAATTCATGTTTTTTAATATAACCAAAAATACATTTTTTATGGATGAAATAATATTTATTTAGTGGAAACTTCGTTACAGAAAATGATGTCATAATTTTAAAAGTTGAGAGAAAATTATCGTATAAGTGGCGGTTAAATTATGAATCAAAAATGATGAGTAGCTAGATCTGTAATTTGTTATCAGTTACCAAAACTGACGCTTTGTGTAAGTACCAGCTTGGTTGCCTTTACTGTTTTTATCTTATCCGGAACAAGTTTGTTTACATTTCAACAAAACGCTGAAACGTGACTCGGCTTACCTGTGCCACCTTATCGTAGTTAACAAGCAATAAAATCAAAAATACACCATCTACGTAAATATCTCAAGTACATAACGATTCATGTATTAAATTAACTGTAAAATTCATGTTATAATACCAATATAGCATACCTCAAAATCTATGAAAAACTTAATAATCTTCAGTAATACTCGGGCATTACTTTTCCCCTAATAAACCAAACATATCTTTAAAAGTACACACAAGTGTGACATTGTCGACCGCGCATCACTGCAATTATAAATGAAATGTGCTCCTCCATTCACACGCACAAACGCTTTAGGGCACCCAACACACACACAGTCGCACCTCATTGCACTCACACTACGGCAAACGCACGCACACATCCACGAAACTCTCACACAGCCACATAATGGGAATGCACGCGGTGACTGCACTTTAGCGCTTACAATAAACACAAATAAACAAAACATTTAAACTAGCAACACAACTGAGAGCATCGAACAGTTAAGGATTCATTCCAATATTTTTTTCGTTTATACTTTATAGTTTTGATTTTTTAACTGTAACTATTTGAAATAACTAATTACAGGATTTTCAAAATATACGTTCAAAGCAATGATTATTATGAACCAAATTACAATGTTATAAAAAACTCTGAGCAGGTGTTAAGTCGAAGCGCTCAACGGCTTTGTTTAGTAGTCACCTTTACAAACGACATATTGTTGATGGCAGACTGCCTTTATACAAAACCAATAAGTAAATAATAATAAAAGCGGGGACCGGCAGCGAGATTGTGTGAACAGAACACAGGAAGTCTACTTAACTTCAAGGGTAGGGAAGTTAGGGAAACTGAACCAAAGTTACTCATTAATTTAATATCAAATCATAAAGTGTTAAGAACGTATAAGGGCATTGAAAGTAACAAAGAGATTTGAACCGTTAGTGATCGTGGGAAAAAACGTCAGTTTGAATCGAGCGAGACGTCTGGGGGCGGATGCACTGACACAACATACTAATACATCACGTGCGGCAAGCCCGAACGGATTCTCAATAGAAACCTTAAATATGTCTGCCGTACTGTTGATACACACATAATCCAACGCGTCAGTAACTTCTTTCTCAATGATATCAAGTAAAAAAGGCAAATTTAAATACACGTGTTAATCTATGTTGTTGAATTAGCGATTCCTTTCGGTTCAATATCATCACAGCCAAACAAATTATTATCGGGAGCGTCGCCGTAATAAAGCCCCATATTGACGTGACCGGCCCCACTTACCCTAGGCGACGTAGCCGACCCTTCCCCGCTCATTGTACCGTATTTACCCCGGAACGTTCGGTTCCATTTGTAAACCCCCGGAATCCGCTCCTTGAAGCATGATTCATTCTCCGGACCCCGCATCAATTGATGGGAAAGAGATAGATTGTGTTGTACTTAATTAAAACACCAATAGCCCATGGTTACATTTTACGATAAAACAATTACAAAAAAAATGCTTTGTAACTCTTGTTACGTAGTTGTATTCAAGATCTCTAATTTACATGCTTGCTACCTACGTCAGGTACAAAAATTATAATAAAAAGATTATGGTGTATCAATCAAAATAAAAGACACTTAAGACGTGACTCAATCGATCCAATAATATTAACGCTAACGCTTTTATATTATGTCAGTGTGCGCACAAGCCACAATGTGAAGTGGCATTTAAATGGGGGTGACCAACTGTCGTCGAAACACAGGGGTGGAACACGCCACGGCTTCACGCTACCGCGATAGTAATCTATACGAGACTCACAATTAATGCCTTATTTAACACTTCACTTCAAATAAAACTTAACATTTAGTTATACACGCTTATAAATAATTAACAACAAATCTAAAATATTATATCTCAACCGTTGCAAGGAATAGCAAATAATGCTGATACTTTACTCGTCATAGGCAGCTTAATTATTAAATTTTGATTTAAAAGTAGAAAACGTGATTCTTCTGCAGGCGGTTTCAATACACGATTATCTCGACTGCCAATTAACCAGGAATCCGACACGTCTGCGCACTAATCTAAAATTAACTGCAGCCTATGTATCAAAATACCTACGCGTTACTCGCACATCTCTCAATACTATGCCAAACACCTTCCAGCTTCTCAAAATAGCGGCTTGCCTCCTCATTCATATTGATTTATTTAGAAGTTTCGTATGTCGAAGAACGGGTGTAACGCGCCCACATATATTTAGATCGTGTCCCACTGCACAAAGCACTAGTATTAAATTCCATGAGAGTAGATACCATTTCGCTAGCAGTCGTCATGTCTGTGCAGGCGTGCTTACCGACAGATAAGTCTTTCATAAAGGTGTTCCAAGAATTGTCCCAAAAGAATGCCTGAGATGAACGTTCGCATTCAACAACCCAAATATTTTGAACAGACCGTAAGTGATTATTCGGATGTGGTACCACTTTTACAAAAAGTGTACCAGGATACAGAACACACAGATTTTTTGTTGACTACACATTTCGGTCGGCAAAAAGAAAAAGGTCCAGACAAAACTATAAAAAGAAGTGCAGGCCGGGTCGAGTTTACCTAAGGAAGGACCCTTGTAAATCATCTGCAGCGACAATGAATAGAGACGATGTCGAGTTGAGCGTTGTTGACTTGTGTTTATTGGTTGTCGACGCTATTAAGTATCTGTTAAGCTATTTACGAGAAACTTAAAAGGTATCTAAATGTAACCACCTCACGACAATAAATCAGATATCGTCAATGTTACAGACGACATTTTTAATTGATTGACGTACAGTAGTGCAATCGTAGCTAACAAACTTATTTTAGCGTGTTATGATTCGAATTGTTATATAAAGGTATAGTTTACTACTCAATTAATTTTGTACGTAATCAGTTACTGTTTGTGTTAATACTACACGCACACACACAAATGTATACCTACATATTTATTAAAATAATTTCATACACGTTCACAAAGGGCCAATATTGTTGCTCCACTACAGATGCTCGCAACAATGGGTAGCCCGTGCGAGTGTTTGTCGTGCATTTGTCGAATGGGAATTATTAGAAAGGGCTCCGGGAAGGCTCGGGAATTCGCCCCAAAAGCAGTTCACATGAATCGTTCTCCCACTCCGGCGCCATACAAAAAATCAAACACATCCCGAGAGAAACACAGGGGTAACAACGCGTCACTATACGTCCATATTGATTTTTTCTCTCATTGTTAGTAAAATAATAAAATCACGGCGTGTATTAAAAAAAGATCTTGCGTCGATAGAATTTGGGTTGAATATTGAGTCTGAGTTTATTAATAATCGAAGCGTTAACGTGTGGAATGTTCGATTCTGCAAGGCCGCTTGCAATAGAAACTGCTCGTATCGTGAGTGAAATAATATTAACCGGACCGATTTCACATTTAATATGTACACGTGTATCTATTTGATACATACTATAAGAAGCAATCAATTAAAACACTACTAGACACTGTAACTTCAAAAATCTTGCGAAATGTAGATTATGCTTAATGAGAGTGACATCTTTTATTTATAAAAAAATGTTTGGTATTGTTTTAGCGGCTATGGGTGCGCCGGCGGTTCGGGCGCGATGAGCGGCGGGGGCGAGAACGCGCAGTTCGGCGCCACCGCCGCAATGGTCGCCGCGGCCACCACGGCCGCGATGCAGGACTCGCAGCCTTTTTCGCAGGTAATGCAACAGTTAACAATAGCGAATACAGCATCCTCAACTTAGTAGAAACATTGATATCGTACATTTACATTTAAATCTAAACGTATACACACAAACCTTTGTTGAATATTAATCAATTAATCAAAAAGAGTTAAAAAGCGAACACAAATACTGAAACATGCTTCAGGTCACGTATGCTATTGTACTGATAAAAAATCTCATTTTACAGATGCAAAATAACATGACTATGGGAAATCCCCAATATGGTGCGATGAACGGCTATGGTCAACAGCGCAGCCATAACCCAGCAATGACTGGGATGGGGATGGGTGGCAACAGCGGGATGAATGGAATGACTGGCATGGGGCAAATGGGTAACGCCGGTATGAACGGTATGAACCCTATGGCTCAGATGGCTAACATGGGTATGCATGCAAACATGATGCCATCACAAATGGGGCCTGGACAAATGAGCAGCTCGGCAAAAATGGGGCCAGGATACCAGAGGCGGCATACGCCATATCCGTCCGGAACTATGTTGATGGGCCAGCGGAAGACGCAGTACATGAGTGGGCAGCCCAATTTTGGACCGACTCAGTACCCAGCAGGGTATGGCGGTAGGCCGGGCTTCCAGGGGCAGTACCCTCCACAGCAACCGTTGGGACCTAGTGGAAATTTCGGTGCAGCGATGAGAGGAACGATGAGGCAATCTACGCCACCTTACTCCAATCAGGGGCAATATTTTAATGGTAATGTGCCAAACCAGTTCCCTCAGCACCAGAACAGTAACGCACAGTATGGTGGACAGTACGGAGGTCAATTCGCGCAGGAAGTTGCAATGCGCACTAACATGAGCTACCAGCACAGTCCAGTTCCTGGAAATCCGACGCCACCCCTTACGCCGGCCAGCAGCATGCCTCCGTATATCAGTCCTAATGGTGATGTGAAACCACATTTCAACGAGCTGAAACCTTCTATGGGCATGCAAAGTAAGTTTTCGACAATAATTTGCCTAAGTAAATCCGTATATTTATTGTAGTAAAACAAATTCTTATATTGTTGTTTCTATCATTTTCAGATGACGAGCTCCGGTTAACATTCCCCGTAAGAGATGGTATTATACTACCACCATTTAGATTAGAACATAATTTAGCTGTTAGCAATCATGTATTTCAATTAAAACCTACGGTCCATTCGACGTTAATATGGAGGTAAATATTTTGTGGTTTCATAAATTACTGTAAAATCTTGATGTATTTATTACAGAAGGTGAACTTACAAATTTATATTGTTTCGCAGATCAGACCTCGAGTTGCAATTGAAATGCTTCCACCACGAAGATAGACAGATGAACACAAACTGGCCAGCAAGTGTTCAAGTGTCGGTTAACGCGACTCCATTAGTAATAGATAGAGGAGAGAACAAAACATCACACAAACCATTGTACCTGAAAGAAGTGTGCCAGCCAGGCAGAAACACGATTCAGATTACTGTCTCAGCCTGTTGCTGTGTAAGTATTTATATTTACTACTTCTAATTAATGGATATTTGTTTCATTGCTGCGAATTGTAAATGTTAAAATAGAACTTTGTCTTTAATACTTGTCTTTTCTTTTCAGTCACATCTGTTTGTATTACAATTAGTTCATCGGCCGAGCGTACGAAGTGTGCTGCAAGGCCTATTAAGAAAACGCCTATTAACAGCAGACCACTGTATCGCGAAGATCAAAATGAACTTCAACCAGACGCCAACGAACGGTAGCAATGGATCTAACACTGCTAATGACAGGGACAGCGTTGAACAAATAGCTTTAAAAGTATCGTTAAAATGTCCAATAACGTGTAAGAAGATCACCTTACCAGCACGTGGACATGAATGCAAACACATACAATGTTTCGATCTGGAGTCGTATTTACAACTTAACTGTGAACGAGGGTCATGGCGATGTCCAGTCTGCAAGTAAGTCTCTCTTACATACGTTCTACTGACCATATATCGTGGTAAAATGTGAACAAAATCTTACAAAACATTTTTATTTCAGTAAACCAGCACAATTAGAAGGACTGGAAGTCGACCAATACATGTGGGGCATCCTTAACACGTTAAACAGTTCTGATGTAGATGAAGTGACAATTGACAGTGGCGCTAACTGGAAGGCCACTAAAACAACTAACAATACTGGGATTAAGGTGAGTATTTATCACAAAACAAAAATGATATTTTGTTTATACTTTTCATTACCACACCTACTAAGAAAAGTTGATCGTTTCTAATGTATTATTTATTTGGTTTCCACAGCAAGAAGAAGATAGCAGTGACGGTAGCTTAGGAAAGCGTAGTAAAGCAGTATCACCGGGTTCTATGAACATGCCTACGATGAATAACTGGGACATGAACCAGGCATTATCGCCATACCTTCCTCCAGACATGAACACAATAGCCAGTGGCTCAATGATCTCTTCCTATAACCAAAACGGACAGAATAGAAATTCAAGTTCGAACAATCAGAATTATGATTTCGGTATGAACAATGGGCCTGGCAGTAACGAGTTCGCAGGAAACGGACCTCTTTCTCATCTAAATGAGAGTGTTAACTCATTAGATCCTCTGAATGCGATGGAAAAGAGTCTTAACGATCAGGTAAGAGTTGTTACTATGAAGTAAATGTTTTATTGTAATGGTTTAGATATGTTGAGCATACCTGACAACGAGAATCCGTGTCTTAAGTATGGCGTATTGCAGATGCCGCATACACCACACACGCCGCACACGCCGGGGTCAGCGCACACGCCGGGCGGTGGCGGCGCACACACGCCGGGTTCCTCGCACACGCCGGGGCCGCCTTCCGTGGACCACCACTCCCTCACCGATGTCGACATTCCCGCCGACCTCAATTTCGATCCCGCCGCCGTCATAGATGGAGAAGGGACAGATAATCTCAATGTAAGTACCAACACTGACATAACACTATACAATTTAAGGCGTTATTGATTGATCACGTTTGTTATTAATGAATTAAAAGCAAATATGTATAGTTTTGATAGGCACATTTGGAAAGTCCTCGATTGATATCTTATTGTTAATTACTACTGACTCTTAAAACTTGTATCAAAGCCTGATTTTAATTTCTCCTTTCTAGTTATTGCCGGAGACAAGTGTGGACCCGATGGAACTATTGTCGTATTTAGACGCACCTGCACTAGGTGAACTTCTAGCGACACCGCCGTCATCATCATCGTCGGCGGGCAGCCATCCACCGCGTGCGCCTTCCTCCGACGACCTCCTGGCGTTGTTTGAATGAACAGATAGAGACCTGCAGTATACGTAGACGGAGTGACATACAGGATTGTCAATTAAATTCAACACTTCCAAGGAAACAGAAGATCTCGATAAGTACTTAACAGAAAATATTCTACCTGTTTAGTGAAATTCCCACAGAAAACCTGCTGAAGTCATTAACCGTCTACGTAATACTTGGTACACAGAGATTTGTTCGCCTGAAAGTATAACTAGGCGTTTGTTCAACTCGCAATCAAGCAAGCCAGAAGCCCGATATTGTGATATTAGATTTTAGTTCCTTCTCCAAGTGTCACTGGGTTCAATACAGCAGAGCGTCCGAACAGTAGATGTCTTCAGAATCTCTGTCACCTTGTAAAGGTGTTATCGTCTAGTAGAAGTTCCGATCGTACTGTTGTTTTGAACGCAGTGGCATACAGAGGCATCGATTGTTCAAACAATGATGTTGGAGAACATTTATTAGGTATATAAGTAAAGTATTGGAGGCAACGGCCATAGACACTGCGGTGTTGTGCATGTATAGTTCCTCGCACCGCCGCACACACGGTGGCGCTACTGAGCTCCTTTAACATTCTAAACTCTAGCATAAACTGTAACACAAATTTTCATAAATAATTCAACTTCTTATTCGATATTACTGTAATCGATTAGAGTTTTTGATTTGTGTCCATAATTTGTGATTAGTTCACCGGGTGTAAATAATAAAGAGGAGTTATTTTATTTGTGCTAGTTGTGTTGTGTACTGTGGGCGGAGCCGGGCGCCTCTTTGTACGTATAGTTTAGCACGAGCGCGGCTGGCCCGCCCGGAGGCATTGTGAATCTTATAGTTCCTATTGGATGCGAGCGAACTATAATGTTCAATTGCCATTTACTGTAAACATATTCCTTCAAGTTTTCGCATATTCTGCATTTTTAACGGTAAGATATGATAGGATTCGTGAGTATAACGCTACTCGCTTTTGGGTGATATATTCTAAATGAGTTGTTTGAATAAACAAATAAATGGTAACAAATTAGTTACAAAGTATATTGTAAATGTGAGTGCAAAAATGAACTCTGTTAAATTATTTTGCGTTATGTGAATCGAAGAATGATAGAAATATATTTTAATTTCTATATAAATAGTAATGAACTGTATTATTTGTAAATATGAATCTAGATAAGAATATTATATTACCTAGTTGTATACAGGAGAAGAACATGGCAGATACTTATATGACGGCCAGTTTAGTATAGTATTACTAAATTAAAGAAAAATCTACACATGGTTTTACATGTACATACAAAATTACCATACCTATTAAACAAGCCTACACGTTTAGAGCTCAGTACAGGAAGCTTACAAATTTTAATTTTGTAATAGTCAAATATTGAAAACCACTTAAAGTAGAAGAACATTTTAGATTTATTTATTTTTAATGAGTTCATCTATATATTTGAATTAAATCAAACTAGTCCCTTGATATTTCATTGATTTTTAAGCAAAAAGTTCCTATTTATATAGAAACTAAGCTTCTTAATTCCTATTATTTAATTCTTTTGTAGGTAAATTAATAAACAGTACACGTAGAAATTTGAAGACGTAATTTTAACTTGAATTTCTTTCTTGTTCCATAAGTCGAGCCTACTGTATCTGTGCTCTAAAACGTTTCTCTATTTACAAGTGCAAACCGCAACTGTAAACAAACATACATAAAAGAATACATATTATATATACATATGTTACATCTGTGCTCATCTTAATTTTGTTTCGTTTTGCCCACCTCAGAATCACGTAAAGCAATAATAATGAAGTGCTGATAAATAAATTTTATTTAAATAAATAGAGTTTTAATATGTATATGTATACATTGTTTTAAATATTTATACATTTAATACATAAGAATTGAAATTGCGATGAGCATCGAATTGACAAAATCTTATTTCACGTATTTTCAAATGTTTGGTTCCAATTTTAAAATTTTCGAGTAATGTTGCGCAAGCAAAATCAATTACATTATTTTGTTTTTTTATTAACTTATTTAATGTTTATTGTCTGTATGATTAGAGTAACGCGCAGCGCAAATTGTCAACATTTTATTTTTTTCTAGATGGAATTAAGTTCCCGTAAAATATAAAAGCCACAAAGTAATTTAGATCTTGTAAAATTTTCAAACATAATTTACGGTTAATAAAAATTAATAACAGTTTATTAAAAATATCTCTAAAATAGAGTTGTATGTAAAACTGTCGATTCTTTCACTATCTTATGTAAATTGATGATTTGCGCATCTTTACTTCATGCTATGAATATGGACGCCTCTTTAGAGTTAGTCAAACTATTACGGAAAACAATAAAATTAGTATTATACAAAGCCGTGGTCAATTATTCAAACAAATTATAAATAATTTACGAATCGTTGTCAAATATTTTGTTGTCGTCCGTTCGTGGTTGATTGATTGTGTGTCTAGTTGATCACAGCTTTAGCATAAATTACATAATTTTAAGGGACCTTCAATTCCAGTTAGCTAGATCTATTTATTGTAGTGGAAATTGCTTTTGGATGGATCATCGCAACGATTTTTGTAAGACCAAATAGTAATTTTTTACATGTTTACCTAATTTAGGTAATTTAAAAATTAATGAAATTTGTTTATATAAAATTGAAAATATTACAAAAAATTTATAGCATATCACGTAAAGAAAATATCAAAAATCGAATCGCATGATCCATCCAAGTGAGTAAATGATTACAATATTATTATATATTTTGTTGAATATTATAATGAACTGCTGTGAAGTAGATTTTGTGCTCGTACAAATTTAAGCAGCATTTGGAAATAAGTGAAAAAGAATTCTAAATAAGGTAACATGCGACCCATGACTCTGAAGTTAAAAAGCCAAACTGTACTGTAGCGTATTGAACATTATGTGAAAAGTTTAGCAACCAGGTTGGTACTCAATGAATTCATTTCGAAATGTGTAAAATGAAAAAAAAACATAACATTTTTATGTTATTGAAAATAAAATAAATCTAAAAATTATAATATGTGATTTTCATTCCATAACTGTAACCTAAAAACAAAAGTCAGTAAGTTAATCAATCGTTATTGAACGATTACATAATACATACACAATACAGAAATCTGGATAAAGCTGAGATGACATTCTACTTAAAAGGAGGAGGCCAAACCAACTATTCCCGTATTTATAACAATAGCTCTTTTTACTACACTTATATAAAGATTACCACCATCAAGAGCCACCAACCTACCCGGTCTTTTTAAATCTGGTATTCCCAGCCTAATAATTGGAACTGCCCATGTTCAACAACCCATCCACGCTAAATATAGTCAACTAATGAGCAATCAATTTAGAACAATGGCCGGGATCAAAGATGACCAGAAAAACCAGTTTAGTGCTTAAATTGATGCCTAATTTAAAAAGTCAAAATGGTGGAATGTTTTGAGAAACTCCACCATACACTGTCGTATGTTGTTTGCAAGAAGTCAAACCAGTATGTAAGCTATTTATAAATGAAAATAAAACTAAATCCAAAGGATCCACAGTGCTTTATTAAAGCTCCTCCGATTTTGTATACGTAGCTGTCTAAGTTATAAATGTTGCCATACGCGTCAGTAATTTTGCCTACTAAAAAGACTTTTTAAAATATTAGGCATGGCCAGAACCAGGATATAATTTTTATCTATTATTTTTCAGTGACTTTGAAAACGTTTCTTTTTTTATGTATAAATATATATTCAGGCGGATCACTTGATGTTAAGTGATTAGCGCCGCCCATGGACACCTGGAAAACCAGAGAAATCACAGGCGCGTGGTCGGCCTTTTAAAAAGGAGTAGACGCGTTTCTATAATGTTTGAAAGTCCTATCGGTTCGGAAATACCACTGCCGAAAGATCATTCCAAAGTTTTGCTGTGCAAGGCAGATTGTTTTACGAAAATCGCACAGTTTTTGACTGCCAACCATCTATATGATGGAAAAAATATGTTTTCGCGTGGGTCGATGGCGAAAGGATGCGGCGGCCATTAAACTCAATAATTCCCTGGAACACTCCTCGTGGTACGGGCGACATAGAGCACATAGCGAGACTACATCCCTACAAGGTGCCAAAGAGGTTAGCGGGACTGAGACATCAGGGCAGCCAACGATTCAAACGGCTCGTTGCTGAGTGCGGTCCAGAAGGAGAAACTGGTAAAAGGGCGCCCCACCCAGAGATGAGCACAGTATTCCATATGCGGCCGAACCTGCACCTTATAAAGTAGCATACGATTTCCCGAAGTGAAATACTGCCTCGATCTGTTGAGCACATCTAGCTTCTTCGAGGTTAACTTAACCTTGCCCTTTAGATGACACATAAACAAAATGTTAAATAGGTTTTCTGAAACTGAGTTTTTTAGTTGAGAATAGGTACCTACCTACGCAGACCCTTTGTCTTTGTGGGTTTAAATTGGACACCTGTTGAAGAGGAACATAGCTTCAGATGTGGGTTATCTGATGCATTTACACGCAGAACTGTGATAAATGTTGAGCAAAATTCATCACACATCTATAAAGGATACAAACAAAATTTTGTTTAGTACCTTAACTATTTTTTGCAATGGAAAGACCCAAGATTTAGGTTTAATGCGAGGTACTTACTCTTGAAATGAGAACCAGCGTGATTGTATGTCCAGAAGGCCGGATGTAGCAACGCTATATTCCGTCAACCTCTATGCATAAAATGTTAATAATAAAACAATAACCAACATTAACAGCAATGTCGGTACAAAACCCACTTTTGAAAAATATATTTTGAGCACTTTTGAAAGTCAAAACAATCGATCACTGATTAAAACTACATATTTTCGAGCAACTTACACTGATAGGATGTCCTTAATAATGCCTAAACCTATAGATAAGTTTATTCTATCAATTAATAATATGAAAAATCACGTCTAAAATGGACACTACAACTCCAACGAGATTATTGGTAAATTTTATTGCGCTGGTAACACCGCACACTCGCAGGCGCAGCGAAGCCTTCTCGCACGCACACACGCGAATGGATCTCATGTAAACACGTGCCCTACAGCGCAGACAGTCGATTAGTCGACGGGTTCGCGGCAGGTATCGCGCCCCGTCCTACCGGTTCAACGATAAAACGATCGAACGAACGCCACCGTCAAACGAACTATATTGTATTCTAAGCACAACGAACAACAAGACGGTTTTTAAACATGAACAGTGCGGTACAGTGTGCGCGATTTTGAAACAGGCGAAGTATGCGTTTGTAAACTTCTCCTTAAGTGCATAGCGGTATCGCGGAACCAGATTTTAAGTCCTCGGTGTATTGAAAGTAGCTTTTCTGTTGTTTGTTTAGTCGACCTATTCCTGCATCTGGTTGAATATCAAGACCACGGCGGCATTTCTTTAAAACTTAAGGTAAGATTTAGTTGATTATGATAGTAAGCTATTCATATGTAACAAGTGTCACAAACTTTGAGATTTCGTTTTTGTTGTTGCTCATTGCATTCCAACACGTTTATTACAATTACATTAAATCTGTATTGCCTAACACCCGGTTTTAATTTTAGCTATAGGACGCGCTATAGGCTTTACGTATCTATTTATATTTTTGCCCCTTTATATTCCTGCTTACTAACTTCTTGTTTATTTAATCTTCTTATTAGTGCGAATGGACGTGTACTTCTCTGGTACAAAGAACATGAAAAGCAACTGGGATATTTATGATTCCAAGAATCTTATCTGACGTTTTAAGTCTTTTCAACTTTTTAGGCAGCGGAAAGGTCGGGTTGGTTATCAGCAGGTAGGTAGACGTTTAGACATTCATTTTCGACCAAAAAGACATGTATTGTTAACATACACTTGAATACGTTGAGTTAAGATAAGAATTTATAAGCTAACTAATAGTTTTTGATTATTTGCTCTTGAATAACTTTGAATTAGCCTTCAGGTTTTTGTTAAAAACATGTACCCACCCATTTATAGTTAGACGAAGGTGAGAAAGTTTTTGAAAAGTCATTAACATATAAACATAATAAACATAAGCCAGTATTTTCTAATGCGATCTGGTTTAGACGAGATAGAAAATTCGTAACATATCTACTTTTAAATTTTGAATTCAACTAACCTTAATAATATATGATAAACAGAAAAGTGAAAGAGGAGGAAATGTCAAATGCATTTCCGACTAATACTAACTTTGTTTCAAAAACAGAGCTATCCGATTCATAAAAGCAAAACCAGGTGTATCATGTTTACCAAATCAATAACCTTCATCTTCAAGAATAAAGAAAACCAGACAAAGGTTCACACTTAGTGAACAATGGCGACATTACACATGTACTCTACGTAAGTACTTATTTAGACGGCAAGCTTCTACTTACGGTATATGATTTATGAGTATCTGATTCACTATATATATAAGTAACACCGTTAAGTTAGGAATAATGTTATTTGCTATTGGATTGAACTTCCTTGTTACTTTATAACATGTGAGATGACCTATTTGTCTCGGTTTATTTATAAGATCAAAGAACAATCATAGAGGAATGTGGGCACTTGTTACCCTAATAGTTATACGCACATTAATCAGTAACGCATTCAGAACCAAGCACCACGTCAATCATGCTATGAGTTATAAAAAAGAAAGAACACGGAGATGTTTCAGTGTCCTTCACATATGACCCGCATTTAGACTAGATAACTTGTGTATGCATCAAGAATGGAGGACCAAGTTCCTTGTAGGTACAAAACTTCTAATCTATAACAGAATTAATCTACAGTGGTTTCTTACGATAATAGCAATTCCGGGATGTTCTTAATGGTCATACTTGAACCGAATATCTCTACAATCATTAAACAATTTAGATTCTAAATTAGCTTTCGAAACCTCGCATCATGATCGCGTGAACTTACGACCTCTAAAACTCTTGCCTTCTACACTATCACTTTCAAAGTCCTCTTCGTGTCAGTAAACAATTAATTCTTAATAAACGATTGCCAAAATATCTAAACAAACTTGCGCTTAACTTAGGTCAAAATAATCAATTCGATTTAGGAATCATGTATCGAATAGTTTCAATACATGACAAGAAGAAAATAATATAAAAACTTAATAGGTAACATATTTTGAAGAACCCAAGGCAAACAAAAACACAGATCGACTTCCTGAGTTTTTGAATAATAACGTTAATGTCAAACAATTTTAATTAGTTCATTCTCACAGTATAGTGAGTGTTTTACAAGATTAGTTTTCGCCTCTAAAGCAAAAGAAGCAAATAGGTATACATGAACCAACATTCGATGAGCTGGCGCAGTCAACATGAAGAATAATGAGCAATCAACACGCAAGCTACATGATCCTATACTATAATATGTATGTGTGACCACGTAGGTATATAGATGTAAATCAATTATGTTTGCGATGACCACAGTCATCGCAAGTGGTATTAGTCATGTAAGTCCGTTTACTCGAATTTGGAATCGATGCAATTATGTAAATTGTGCCTGCATTCAAAAAAATATGGATGATTCTAAATTTAGTAGTGCTGTAGGTGTAGTTTGACTTCGCAAAGTCCAAGTTTCTTGTAGCATTGGACTATTTTATATTCATCACTTCGTAACAGTAAACAGTACTAATAATAATGATACCAAGAAACGCTATGATGACATAGCATTTATTTCACTGACACAAGCAGGTTACCGACACTACTATAAGTCTTACTTATTTCAACATTATTGAACTGCACTGCATGATATTCTGCAACTATGAAGTTGGACTGGGTCGCGCTTAAACAGCCTCGACCGTTGCATAACCCAATTTTAAAACAACAACCATTTAAAATGATGCGAATCGTGACGATCGTGCGTTACGTTTCCATCGCTAGGCAAATATTGCGAAAACCTTTTCTCCTGTAATCTGGTACCTAATAGTCTGCCACTAAACATAAATATTCACTACAAGCACTTATATCGAAGATTGAGTACTAGTAAACATTGTAAAGGAATGTAATGAAGATTATCCCAATTTAAGTGAAATTCAGTTTTGCAATAGGCTTAAAATTGCTAAAAAGAACATATGTTATAATATAGGTTAGTGTTACACTTTCTTCTGTCCACCAGGAAGATAATAAGATGATGCTTTTGATGGTATGTACTTACTTACGGTGTTGTAAGACAATGACGAGTATATTTCTGTTGACTATGCAACTGAGGTAAACAAACTGAATATTTAGTGCTTTGAACAGTCAGTGAATTGTCCCTTTAACCTCAAAGGAATTTAGAAGACTTGTACTCAATAATAAATGTCTAAGTACTAAATATAAAGTACTTCTGACAAACGATTACTGTCGCGAACAACCTTCTTATGGAACAAAGCTATGGATAATTCTTGAAAATTATTACCGCTTTCTAAACTTAAACTTAACTAGAATAAGTTTAACATACCTGCAGAATTCTTCATCTGGTCATGAATCAAACAACAAAACAAACATAGAAGTTTAAACTTTTGAATATGAATGTCTTAACATGAACTTATTACTTAGTAGATTACAATACACGACACTGAAAACTTTACCGCGATGTCCTTAGAACTCTACAACAGACAATACTGATCTGGCCTTTATAACTACCACATCATCGCTGATATTCATTTGTACTTTACTATCCAATCATGCATCGCCACACCGGAGTTTCGCGCAGTCGCAATAAATATTTTTAACATAATAACATCGCACATTGTGTTTACCTAAAGGATAGGTAGACAGCCCTCATAATGAAAATGTTAAAATACAATAAGTCCCGATTCAGGAAAACATGAAACTGAACTCGATAGTCGCACGAAGCCTCAAAAATATTTTTCAACCAGAGGAACATAAACAATCATTGTTATTGCCAAAAAACCAGTCGTGTAACGTGATAACTTTTATTGTTTTCTCGATTTACAATAAAAAAGGCTTTGTCACGACACGGTGAAGTGATTTTAGTTTTGCTGAAACGTAAAATCATCATGAAAACTAACACCATTAGGTACATGATCATAATAATGATTGTCAACGCAATGAGAATGATACAGACGACCGGAAACTAAGCTTGGAAGGCAGCAAGCCAAAGTTATAATGGCATGCAACCACTACCTACTTAGTATTAGAGACACGATCACCATCTAAGGTATAAAACCTCATTTATTTAAAGAAAACAAAGACAACTTAGTCTTGAACTTATGTTCTTGTTAAACTGTTAATATTATCTGTCTATATCTTCACGTGACATACACATAAGTAATTAACATAACGGCGGCAGTCCAGTGAATCAGACGAGGGTCATCGGTGACGCATAGAGCTTTGCGGAAAATACCGACACTTTCAAAATTGCAAATTCAGACGGACAAATGTCTATTTGAGGTTTGGATTTTGGATAATTGATTTAGATAATATTAATTTCCAATAGTTGTTTGGATAGTTTGGTACATTCTCTATCAGAATCAAAACGAATATCGACCCAGAAGATAATATATAACAGTCAATAAAGGTCCGATTTAGGATCAATTAACGGTGATTAGCCTAATATATTAAATGTGTAAATCAACTTTATCTTCCTGGAATACATTAAACATTTTTATGGTACTAGCAAGTCTAGTAGATTAGTGTAAGTGTACCGGTATCACAACCAAAGAACCTACAGTGAAGCGGTTAAAGCGGTAATGAATAAGATATCAATAAGTGAACGAACGAACGAACGATCGATGAAACTCGACCGGCGATTGTAGATGACTTTAAGGAGCCTTGTGTCTAAGACGGAACGCAAAGTTACTAAGAATTTACACGTATGCTTAATGAGAACCAAAACACACAGAGTTGGAAGAATTGGACTATGTCTCGTTTGAAAAATATTTCATTTCAATTATGAGGAGAGACATTATTTAACCATGAGTGACCTTAGTTTGATTAATACGCATAAAAATTCAAGAAAACCCATTATATTATGCCACTCAGGCACTGCCAACTGTTAATGTTTATTAGCTTTATGCTATCTTACATATTTTGGTACCCGACAGCTAATTGAATAACATTGACAATGTGGCAATCGGTTCAATAACCATACCGATAAAATTAACGTGTGTGCTAATAAATTTGTATCATGGTAATAAAATATGTATGCATTTTGAAACAAACTATTAAATACTTGTTTGTGACATGGAATATTTGAAAAGTATGTGCTTACTACAAAACAATTTCAAATCAAATTCATCCAGCTATAGTCACACACTTACAGGTAGACTAAATTATACTGACTATCATCCAAATCTGGGTAGGACTCTGTAGAGACAGGTACGATTTGGACAAATAATAGGTACCTTTACCGTCTAGGCAGCACAGCATTAAGGAAAACCATGTAAAGATGCCTAGAATAAGTTTTTGATAAATAAATAAACAGAGTAAAATTCCAAGCGAAGATTGTTTGTAGTTGGCATTAATTATTGGTCACATAGAATTTTGAAGTATCACCACATATTATTAAGATTACCTTACACACAAACATTCAACCGCTAAACGATTAAAAGTTTTCGAATGAGACTTTATAGTAGTAAACGTTAGCATAATATTAAATATTAGCATAATATTGAGTAATGTAAGAGATACCTATAAATTTTCGACTATTTGGCGTGGCGATGACAGTTTGCCGAAGCAACCACTATTTTTATCCAAAACGGAAGTAGAGAAATAAATAAACCAAAAGTAAAGAAAATATCATTACATTTGAGATACTATCACAGCTTTGATAGCTTATTCAAAATGACATGAAACTTACGTTTAATTTTAAGATTTCATTTTTATAAAGGTATATTAACATAAGTAAAACTATTGCTTTGATTGTGTAAGTGGTACGGACCCTTTAGTAGTGGGCGCATTACGTATGCGAGTCAGCGTCAACTTGCGCGCAGGACGTTGCACTCGCCTCGCCTCTCACGATACCTTCCACACCACACGTCTATGACCATTGACTATTCGACCGTGCGAGGCAGATACATGAACACCTTTATTCATATTTTTTACTATTCTTTCATTCTATACCATTAGCCTCAACAAACTAAGTGGAAATCCTTATGTGACACGACTTAAATTAATCAGAATGTATGGAAAAATGATAATTTTTTTTTTCTAAGTATAACTTTTCTGTTTCGTTGCTTTGTTAGGTAAATAATAATTATTTATTTTATAAATCAGACCAAAAATAATAAAAAATTTACAATCCATTCTCTAGTTGCAAAATAGAATGAAACTTGGAAACAGACAAAGAATTTTGAGGCGATTCGTTGAAGGCATTTGAATACACTAGGTACTCGCTTACTTTATGACTGTGACTAAAAGCGTGGGCAAGTTGTGTAAGTGTATCGGATGATTGGATGAAATATTTTAACTAAAACCATCATTGCGTTGATAAATAGTAATATACTGTGCATTTTTTATCAACACATTTTCATTAGAGTATACCTACTTGATTTTAAAATTTCATACACGCACACCAGTATTCTTCATAAAAGCTATTTTATTTCTTCGGTGAAAGTAATGTTAATTATGGCACACTAAAAATGTTTTATTACAAATTTAAATATTCTAGCTAAGCTTAAGGAAATGAGATATCCTGTCCTTCTTTATAGGGGACCAGACAAATCGTGTCTAGGTACATAGGATGCGTTTAGCTTATAAAATGTTAAGCTTTGGGTGCGATGCCTACCCTGTTGGAGATAGATTGTTTATCTATAGTCTTTTAAACCATAGATAGCTTAAATGAACAGTAGAGTAGATAGATTTGGATAGTAGAAACAACAATAAAATTACGACGAATGTCTGTGATAATTAAATGAGAACAAAAATGAGCTTTAAAATTCTACCCGTCTTTCGCGTACCTACTCAATGTTAGTAGCTAAATTAGTATAGACATGCAAAAATCAATGGTCTATTGCGGCATATGCGACATTCCTCATTCCCTCATTATTGTTAGGTACTTAACTGACCGTAAATTCTATACTTTTTGTGAAAGTGCCTATAACTTTCTATTAAATTTGACCATACCCGAATAAAAAGCTAACGATTGTCCTCTACATCGGATGTTGCAGTTTAGATACCTATTATTATTTTTTTCTAATGTACCGATACTTCTGTTTGTATAAAAATGGGTATTATGATGAAATACATGCCAAACCCAACTATATTTCGTTAAGCCACGAGTCATTATAAAATTCAAAGCTTTTTCTAGTTAAGTATTCTGTTTCTTTTCAAATGATTTTCAAAAAGGATTTACAGATTAAAAATGTCTTGTCTCAAGTGTATTTAAAAAGTCTTAATTAATATTAAAAACATTCAACAAGAATTGTATACTTGCTAAAGATACCTTCTTAGTGAAAGAAAAAAACATTTAATCAATTAATTGAAACTAGGCTGTATATGGAATTATAGATAGGACACTCGTATAACCAATGATGTATAAATCTATAGATACGTTGTCCGCGCTCTAAAATGACAACATGAAATGAAGGCAATTGACAACATCGCGCTTAGTTACGCACCAACCTGCCGCGCGACGCTACGTTTGTTTTTAATTTATATCGTGTGTGTAAACCTGTGCGAAACATAAGTAAAGCATGCCGTCGTGTGTGTTCAGACGATGTAAAAATTATACTCCAAAAGTTAAAGACAAAAATGTGTCATTTCATGCGTAAGTTCACCAAACAAACTATTTTTATTTTATTTTTTTCGACGCCGGCGCCCGCCATCTTCTGGCGGCCATCTTATAAAAATGTAGTTTTACTATTACTTATCCTGTGATGTAACTGAAGATGTATATTTATCTCCCTCTAGCAAAGGCATTCCACTATACGATGTCATATTTTCTTTCCCTTTCTTTACTAGTAGAGGTAGTTATCTAGTATTTTCGCCGTTTTTAAGCGCCGCGATGTTGGTTAATGACGTGTCTATATATAATACGTCATTGCGTATAACCCGTTTTCTTCGATTGACATGTAAGTATACCAGTTTCCAACATACAAGGGAAGACTTGAAACAAAATAAATATGTCTCCCGATCAACCGTTTTTTTTATTGTTTTGAATACTTACTATGTAAGTACCTACAGATATAATAGTAAATTACATAGCATCTTTTAATTTTACTCATATAAACACATAGGTAACAAAACAAAAAACTGAACAGTCAAAAATATGCTTATCAAATGTGTTAAGTATACATCCCATCGCATCACCCGTCTATTATGAGCCACTGCTGAGCAAAGACCTCTTAAAACACGGAGTAGGTTTAAGCATTAATCGCCACTGTGGCTCAAGGCGGATTGGAGAAGAAATATATAAGTAATAGGTACAAGTATCATTACGATGTTTTCCTTCAATGTTTATCTTAGAAATGCTTACTAGATTTTGGACCTGCATTTACGTGCGTGAGAAGCGGGTGTCGGAGCTAGGGAACCACAACATGTATTTAAGGATTTGTTAGTCAACTTTTTACAGACTAAATCGACAACATCGACAAGGACCTACTAACAATTATGTGTGTGAACCTGACATGTATATTTAAAAAACTATATCATGACCACACTAAGTAAGAACGTAACGTATTAACAAACATTGGATACAACCTGTCTAACTGAACCTACTTATGTAAAACAAACCGCCCCAACAGCAAACAGTGTCTAAATTCTGACACTACTTAATGAATACACTATGAATTTCCTCTTTAATTATTTTTGTCATTCAATTTAGTTTGACGCGGGCTCTCGACCTGAATCGAGTATGAGGCTGACACAATACACGTCCATCACATTCACATACCACCATACACTCGTGATAAATAAATATTATAATTTGACATACTTGCGTCGATAAACGCAACTCTGAAACTATAACCGTAGTTGTGGTGCTGGAGTGTAGTAAATATTAAATATGAATCAGTTTTGTTAATTTTTAAAGTAAAAATGGTTATTAATGTTAACAATAATACTTTTTTAAGTATATAGTAGTATATCTAATCTTAACTCATGACATCCTAATATCTTCAATACAACAAAATAAGTAACAAAGTTTTTAAAAATTTCGGTTAGCCTCCTGTTTTATAATCCAAACTGCTAAGGAGTCTTTGCCGGAGTCTGTTTGCATGTTCCATCTTAGGTCACACTATCATTTACCACAAGATGTGATAGTGGCCAAATTTATGCCCACTCCAAATTAAAAACAAAATTAGCTAGAAATAATATAAAATTTAGTTCAATCCTAGTAAATTTAGAATTATTTACAAACTATTGGTACAATCGTTCTTTAAAATCTTTTAAATAAATCAAATTAATTCATCAAACCCCGATAAATATGTTTGTGTAGTATGAATTGCCTCAACTGAAACAATAAATTTAATGTGGTAACTAAAAAATATTATAAAATTGACATAATATATAGTAATAATGACTACTTTAAAACTACTAAAACATATTTGTTATTTCTTATCTTTGTATTTTATTCTTCATTAAAAAGAACCTCCAGTAAGAGCAAACTAATTGTGCCACATGGTTTGTTTGAAAGATCATATTGAACAAAATATTTTTTATCGAATATTAAAAATCTGTCTTGAAGAAATCATGAGATTATAAGCTATTTACTACACAGTTGAAACAACATGTTTTGAGTTTGATTATGGATATAGGTAGGTACACTTGTGTGATGCACAAATTGTTGTCTCGGATGTGGGGCCCGGATCAGGGATTTTATGTGATATTCTATGTTTTATAATAAATTTGACAAACCAGCAATACAGTACCAGTATGGTGTAAGTAAAAGATATTCTTAATGAAAAAAACTAATAATAAATACTTAGAAAAATAGGTACTTATGTTTTTTTAATCCATTTTGAAAAAGGTAATACATACTTAATAAAGGTAAATTTCTGTAGTAAGCTCTATAGTTTAATTTTATTGGGTAAATTTCTGTGCTAAACTCTATAGTTTAATTTCATTGTGAATCGTAATGTACCTATTACACCTGTAACAAACATTAATTAATAAAAGTAATAAAATTACATACCTGAAGGTTTTCTTAAATTAGCGAAGTGTTTTCTATACAACGCGCAGCGAAACGCAATGAAAGGTTCTATTAAAATATTTAAAGCAAGCAAGATAATAGAAATATAATCAAAACAGCAAGCTTATAGTCTGTTATTCACAGTTTTCAATTTTAGTAAAACATGCAATTACTTTTTATCTATAGGAAATTTAAATAATATAAAAAATATAAAATTTATTTAACACTAACTTCTTATCTTTTTGAAAATATGCTTTCACTCAAAACTATTCTGGAAAAGGAAAATAATAGATAACATTAATTTCTGAACCCAACTTTGAAATCGAAATTCGAAACCGTGTTCGAAACGATACCTATGCGATAATAGGTAGGTATTGTATTGACACATAACAGGAAAAAGGAATGAACTGAAAAAGTAGGTGTTCAGTGACCAACAGACTTAGCATTATTTAGAAAATATTTTTTATCAACGTATGTGAGAGTCCTCTTTATAGTTAAATAATAAAATAAAATAATAAATGCTTTTTGAACTGAGTTCATTAATTTGCACATTATTAATCAATATTAATTTCATAGTGAATCATTGACAATAACAAGAAAACAATATTTTTATTCATATCGTTCATTTCATTCATTTTTTTTTATCAGCACATCAGCCCATCTACTGTCAAACTGTTGTCAAGTGTCAAGTTCATTCTGTTCTGTTAATTTCAAACAAAACAAAACAAAAATAAACTATTCTTTTTTAATATTGGCTGGTAATCATAAAAAAACTTTTCATGGAAATTCACATTCCTTCACGCATTTGATAAAATTGATTCACTTATATTTTTAAAGTGTTGCATCTGTGCTGCATTCTTCGGTAAGTCGAAAATAAACTTTTGTTAAGACAAATTAATTTTATATCTTAAAATGATAATTGGAATTTCTGATTCAATGATATGAAATTCCAAACTTCTATTTAGTAACAAAAGAATAAATAATTAGGTAAGTACCTAAAACAAATGTGAAAATACAGAAAGAAGTTATGTACGTGTTTAAAAGTATCGAACTAAGTACCTAATTGAGATTCAAATGGGCCTGTGTCAAGTGCTCAACTACCTAGTTATCAAGGGGTGTCCAGATTCCAGGGAGTATTGTATATAGTAGATATTTCTTTGGATTTTCCAAATTAAATCTCAATGATAACAAGGAGTATATAGGTTTTACCTGACCAACTGAAAACCTTGATGTTAGGTTTAGGTATAAAAGTCACTGAGGACCCTTAGGGGTGGGAAGTAAATGATACACGCAATACCTAGGTACTAAGGATACTCAATGACCCATAAGCTACTAATATTAAAGATCAAAGATTAATGAATCAAAGATTATAAACCATTTAAACTTTATTTCAAAGTAGGTAAGTTCTCATTTTTAATAGCATAAGTAGTAAGCAGGTAATATGCAAAATTTTACTCGATTAATATAGATATATGCAAGTATATTCTATTTAAGTATCTAATTTGTGTAAAGTGTAGTACACATGACTGTTAGTAAAGAGTACTAGTTTAAGAGCAAATCACAAAGTAAGCACTAAAATAATTAAGGATATGGTTTAAGGTAAGCAAAGAATTGCATAGAGTAAACTCATATTCAGATTCCAGACAGAAAACTTTGTGTTACATTATTTCAATCTGCACATTCAGCTTACTTATTTAAGACATAAGGTGTAATAACCTTTATGTCTTAAATATTTAATTAAATTATATTAAATTAAATATCATATACTCTCTTGTATGCTTAAGAATAGAATATATCTTATCTTCTTTTCCAGCTACTTTTAAATAATAAAATATTAACTTATGAACTGAACCTATGTTTGCCAAGTATTTATTGCAAACATTTTGGTTGCAACTTTATTACTACACACAGACACACACACTTACAAACTAGGTACCATAATTATTATGTTATTAAAATAACATTGCTGAGTGTTGTTATGTCATTACATGACGAACAAATTCGTCCTCTTTAAAATTTCAGCCAGTTCTACTGGCTGAAATTTTTATAGGTACAACTTTTTTCTTCAGTATCTGTACATTTGGAAACACTTTATTTGCTGGATACATGGTGTGCTAGCATATTCAGATATAAATATAGCATGTTGTAAAAATAATGAGTTATTATAAATTAAAGGGAGGAAGTAAATTGTTTGATAATATTAGGTTATATTTAATGAAAATAATAACTTCCTCACACAAATTCACTGAGAAAATCTCAACTAGTTTCATAATACAATAAGACTCTTATTTATAAGCAGTTAATTCATGTGAGTAAGATGTTCTCTTCTAATAACCATAGGAGTTACTATACTATGTTGTTATTTTTAAAATCTGAATTTTCAACGAATTTTTTGTAAGATACTATCTTTTTCTTATTTTCCCTCCCAACTGCATTAACCATTTCTTAACTGCAACATCGATAAGCTATAATGACGATTGGTATATCCATTATGCAAAGCTTTTGAACTCAGAGATAGAATAATTACACCTAATAAATATGCATAAATACAGGTTCCTAGAAACTTAGATATAGCGATCTTTAGACAGTCGTCAACTAACTGGTCGTTCCGTTATTTCCTACAAATCGGTGCGCATACTAACACCTTCCTTTCCGTTGCATTCGTCGAAATCGCGTCCTTTATAGAGTACCAATACAGGTTGTATTAGCCTGAAACATTTTGTCACTTGCGACCTTATGTTGGTAGTTGTGACGCCTACCATTTTGTCTGTCGATAAGGCTCTTGTAAAGGCTTGAAGCTTCATGGAAGTTTCGTCATGTTCCATATCAGACAGGTCACCGATGTTAGTGTCAATAAATTGATTGGCTTCGTTATGGTTTAGATACGTCGTGTTTAAAAGGAAAAAGGATAAAACGTGTTTAGATTTTTTAAAGATCACCTAGTTTAGTACGCCACATATTAAACTACGCAGATTGCTGGTAGGTATTTGTGTAACAATTTTTTTTGCAACTAGCAAGTCTCGTCCTTGAAAATTTAAGAAATTGCTCGCGAAGTAAGTATTTTTCGTATCAAGTTTATCAAATTCTATTTATTTATGGACCTAAATTTAAATATTGTATTAAACTTTATAAGCTTGACATTGAATGTCAAAAATTATGGTTGTAATGGGATTTACCGCACAGTTTAACTCAAAACATACCTACCTACACTGAATGTATTTATTTGGGAAAATCATAAAAAATTGCCAATCTCGTATTGTCAATCTATACCACCAAATCACTTACTACATTACATGAACTAGATGATCCCACTTGTGTATCCACTTTAATACTTTAACAGCGTTAAAACGTATGCTGTTCGGCACTTATACAGCCTAGACCACTTTTTGTAAATAAACCACTATTGATTGGACCAACCAATATCCTACAGCAGCAAAGATCTTTAAACTTATCAGAAATGTTTACAAAAAAACTAGTAACACCACTCTAGTTTTTAACCTGTCTCAAGTCTGGCTTTTCCTGCGCTACAGGTTTCAACGTTAAATTATCTATTTGTGACAACTTGCTAGCTACGATCTAGATACAAATATTGGTAGCGGTAGATCTACAGGACTCGCTTAAACAAAGCGTCGTAGGCCATAACAGATTTTTAATTTAAAGTAAACCAGAGCCTTTTAGCTGTTTGAAATGTAAGTCCCGGTTTTGTCTTGAAACTAATCATGCATAAATATTTCTTCATGTAAAACTTCTACGAACAAGGTTCGATATAATAAATCGAAAGGTCGTGTGTAATGTTCCTATAGACCGCTCAAGCCTAGTGATCATTCGCAGGCTTATCTTTGCAATTATGGCTATAATTAGCACCCGCTCCATTTGGTATGTATGCTAAATATCTTAGCTAATAATGCGACTATGTATGTTAATAAGTGACGTGAAAATATGCCTGCAATTAGATCCTGTCAAGTAAGAATGCGGCTTGTGTAGTAAGACGTTTGAAGGATTTGGTAAAGGAATCTTAAGTTACTACATAAGTTCACCTAGTAATGTGTAGCTATTAATTCAGTTAGGTTGTCTTTGTGAATATAAATATACTCGCCCATCGAAACAGATTATAGTATAGAGCAAAACATTTTCATGAGAAGAACATTTAAATATATATTATGTATATATACTTAATAGAAGCTACTGATTTTAATGACGATGCGATGACCGGAGAATAACAACTTACATAACACAAGTGAACTATTGAACACAGGTCCACATACACATAAAATGCCACTAGTCATATGACATACATAAGCATAAACTATGTACATACGTAACTTCGTACCTATATTCCGAGCTCCGTTCTACGATTTAGGTCAGACCCAGTTACATATGCAACACTTTTACATCCATTAAACTGTGAGCACCATATTGTACCAGTTTGAAATGATGCTATCATCGTGGGAAAGGAAAAGAGAAATAAGTTATTATGCAAGAATATCAGCTATCCTATCGTACAAGGCAAATTTGATTACGAAAATAATGTACCCAATCATTTGTCTGCTAAGAAATAGTGATATTATTTGATGTGGATCTTTGATTTGGGTTCTCCGAAGATTAGATAAGAAGATCAGCTAAGGAAATGAAAGGTATTAAACTTAAAATGAGGCAAAATGTAATTGTGATATCATAACTGTATGTATATCCTTACGCACAGGATACAACATAATGATATGAACATCCTAGACAGTGTCATGTCACACGTTCAGTATCTACGTAACGGATATAAGTGATCTAGAAAATCACGTAGGAAAAGCCTATCCTAATCATCGTCACTATTTTTGTTCCGGATCTGGGTCACTATCATTTCCAGATACGTGTATCCGAAAATGATGGTTTATTCGTAATAAACGCACCCACGACAAAAGAAATACTCAAAGAATGGGGCAACGTTCATTCTTAAAAAAAACGTAATAAAACTGCCTGCACTTTGAACCCCTTTTGCATAACTACTCAATCAATCATGGTAAGGCCCGAAAGCGATAATTAGACATGCAGATTTCAAGTTACGCAAGTGAACTGGCAGACAGACCTTTGTCTCGGGCTTTCTACGTGACAAGTACGCAAGGCAAACCGCCTACGTGTACTGTTAACCTGGTATGTATAGTACTGATCGTCACGATTTCGACTTAATGTTTAAGGGATAGTCATTCAATCAATCTACTCCTAACATAGATATTGACTTGATAATATAATGATAGCTATTAGTTTAAAGCAATAAGAATTATGATTTACTCAATCGATCATTAACTTTGTCGGTGTTTTAGATAACAAATGAATGCACACTAGTCAATACGCCTACAGAAACGGATATAATTTTCGCCATAAACAGACCAATCCGCATTTATAAATGTAACGGAAAATTTATTATCTAAACAACGTTATCACGGATTTGAGCTTTGCTATAATATTATTACTATTTCAATTTACTATATATATTTTCAGGTATAGCGGAAAAGAGTTCAAATATTTATATAAATTGCACTTTATAAGCACCAAAAATGTCTCAATTATTTGGTTCTTACCACGCTCTAAATAACCTTGGAGTTTCTGAGACAAGTTGAACGAATATAATTATATTAATTATTTCTAAATCAACTGAGACGTAAGTGGACTAATGTGGAAACACGATACTCATGGTAAGCATGGTTTGATATTTAATATTGGCGCCATTATTTTGATTGTTGCTTAGACAAGTCCTCAAAAAGTCTTTCAAAAACTTTTTGCGATCGTTGAACCGATATCGAGTGTCAACTGAATAAAGTTTTGACAACTACATGTTTTTTTGGATGTCCAATATAGTAACAACAGGTTTTTAGTAGAGGTAGGCTTACTTACGCTCTCTCTCTTTTCAGTCCATACTTGTCAATTTTCTATGCACTTTTATAACGGTAACAAAGGAAAATATTGCATTGGATTTCGTAAACCAAACGAACGTATCTAAGACAAAAAGGTTTGGCTTTATAAGTCACTGACTGACATTAGGAAAGTCCGCCAATGAACTTTAAGTTTTAGAGGTAGTAAAATATATTTATATAGGTATTTTGAAAAATGTCAACGTTTATTAATAATTAGATGTGTATAGTCTGTAGCGAATTAGTGTTAACATTTATCTAATGGTTTCGGAAGAGTCATGTAATAGATACCCATTCCCCAAATCAATGATATCTTGTTAGATAAACAATATTTTAAAATGTCAGTAATTTTAACTACTGCATTTTTCCCTTTATGCGTGCCTCACACGTCTCCTAAAGTTATTTTCCTGCCAAGAGAATATACATATAATCTGTTTTATTGGATATAAATTTTGAGTTATTATACCGTTTGAATCTCGTAATACTTAAGCCAATCCACCCGACGTTGATTTTATGCTTGACAATAACATTTACAAGTAAAGAAACGCATACTATTAATTTACTTCAGTAGAAGTTATAACACGAAGGAAAGTTGCAAGTAAGCACTAAATCTACTGTAAGATACTCATAATCAATTATAATTTACATATTACGATAAAACATACTATATCCATTCATGAGGTTCTTGCTCTAGGGAAAGCGCTTCTACTTTCACGACTTAATGTAAAGACTGATCACTGACTACCTAATTGACAACATGACAAATAACTTCTTATAGTATATAAAATGATACGATAACTAAGATTACAATAATTGTGATTGGTGAAAATTTAAATACCTAATTTAGCATAGACAACATTACTAAATCTTTAAGATATGTTTTCTACTGCACCTTATAAAGACTATTGCGTTCACTTTTTTTTCTTGAACAGCGAACTCAGTTCCGATTTCAAAAACGAATCTTGTCGCACCCCACTCACGATTAATACCAATTGGCAATCTTATAACTAAAATTATGCATTTCAATTGATTTCGTGATAGGCATAAACTTCTATTCTGGTTTAGTAATTAACAAATTAATTTAGTGAAAGGTGAAAACTTCAATCTTGTTTGACCTATAGCTTGCCTTTTATAAAAAGGGCAAAGTTACAAGGTTGAATTTAGGCAATTTTTAGGTTCGATACTGACGTCATAAGTCTTTGACGTCATGTTAGAAGTGACGTTTATATACTATTTTGTTCGTAATTAACCTTTAAACTTTGTCTTTTATATAGCTTGACTAGGATTCATAAAATACCCATCACTAACATTTCTGATTTCTCACTCAATTGACATTCACATCTTATTATTACTGAAAATTTTCGTCACTTTATTTTAAGATGAGAATTTTTGTCAAAAATGGTGAATGCAAATATTACTACCCAAGGCCTTTAAGCTACGAATCTAAAAATTCTGATAAAACTTCCTTTAAGAAAACCCACGTGCATTATAAATATCAATTAAGTATAAGTAACTATCAAAATTGCCAATAATTTTAGTGGTTATTATCTATTAATAATAATTTTAATGAGTCTGCAACCTTGCGCTGTGTATTTAGAGAGGTGATGGTGATCAAGGCGACATTGATGGAACAATGCCAGTGTGGGTTTACTTACACCCATCTGTTTTGTTAGGAAGGACATAGGCCGCTGATAAAAATAACGATAATTTTGGGCTTAGAAACATAAAAACAAAGATGAATATGATATGTGGCAAATTGTATACTTTCTCACAAAAGGCATATAGCTAAGAATAAAGACAGGCTTATTGAACTAGAAAGGGAATTATACAAATAGTCTACACACTTTTATTTAACTTGCAAATTAATCAAACACTGGTTGCAAAGAAACATAAGAAAAAAACGTGATATATTTTAAGTTTAATTTAAAACCTTCACATTATTTCTACAACCTACGAAAATGTTTGCACAGCTGAATTTATTTTATTGCATGCATAGAAAAACAAATTATACGTTTTGTAAGAATGTGCCCTTTAGTTTCGATTTTCATGAAATTGTACTGCAGATTGAGTTCTTCTACAAAAATGGATTTGAAATGTTTTAAGTAATGAAAATTGGAATGTTGAATATTCGCTCCTGTAATATCACACTATTATTCTATACCTTAGGGTTGTCTCATTATAAATAACTGGCTACTGCCGCGCGGTTTCACCCGCTGCTCGGCTCCATTTAATCGTAGCTTGATGTTTTATAGCCTGTAGCACTCAGGAACATTGTAGTTATCTATCAGTGAAAGAATTTTGGCAATCTGACCTACGGTTCCAAAGATTACCCCCTACATACAAACTTACAAACATACAAACTTACAAATTTTACCTCTTTATTATATTAGTATAGATAAACTTTCACAAGCTAAAGAAATTATTTCATACCGCTTACTCACCTAATTATCGTGTTAACTGAAGTAATTTGAAGGCACGCCAGAGTTTTTTTTTACGTCAGGTGTTTGTTCCGACGATTTGACTTAGAACTTCATTATTATCAGCCTCTTGACCGCCATTGCTAAAGATTGAAATAACTTGAATAGGCACTTCCCTATTAATCTTGTACCAACATTAACTACGCGTAATTTTTCTCAAGCAGAAATACGATAGATAATGTTGCAAAAAAATGTTGCACTACATCGTGATCATTTCCTTCCGTCCTCTTTTCCTGGTCTTGAAAATGTCCTACAACTTTAATTACCTACTTCATCAATAATTAACCTTCATAAAAATGATCTACTTACTACCTGTTTTATTACTCACAAGAAAATAACTACTTAATAACACATACATTAAGTAATACACAAAATATTAAATCATGGAGGAGTTTCAAACACCAAATAACACCAAATAAGAATAAAAAAGTATTAAATAAAAATATATATATTCATTATAGGTATGGCAAAGCTTTTGAGAGACTCTTGCGGTTCTAGTCTGATGGCGTCTTTACCATTCACTAATTTTAACTAAAAATACATCAATATCATACGATTATCTAAATTGAATTATTTTAGCCTGAAATGGCACTGCAAACAATGTGCACTGTTCACTGTTCAGTGTTAATATTATCTATTTGATTTAATAGGCTGTTGGTTATATCCTGCTCTCAGTAACTTGTAAATCAGATACGTACATTTGAATTTCTATTCCTGTCTGCAGTTCGAGACAACTTTTACATAAGTTTTGACTTGTGTAAATTTATATTTAGTGGCGTAATAATAGAGTGCATTTTTCGATATTTGATAAGTATTTAATCGAAAATTTTACGTTGTGATTGCAAACCGATTTACATTTAAATTGAATTTTGTATCTACAAAAAATCTATATTCAATAGCAGCATCTGTAACACCCGGTTTCTGAAAGGCTTGTCAACGCTAAAATTTACTAATCTCCTGTTAAATCTTTTGTCAAGTCATCTGATTGGTTGTTGATAATTCAGTCAACCAATCAGATGACCTGACAAGAGATATAATTGATTTGAAACCGGGTGTAAGACTTGCAAAGGTTTAGTCAATTCATTTTTCAATATCTGCCTTATAACATAATTGAGAAATCCAGCTACGTAAGCTAGCAAGCTAAGTTTGATATCGACAACCTTTACTTCACACCTCCAAACGATTTTTTCAACTCCTATAAGTAATATAATATATTTAAAGCATTATTTCCCGTGTAATTACCGTCAAGCCATAAATTAATCCCGGTCATCGGGTTATTAGTAGCGGTCTTTACTCAAGATATAGAAAGGTGCCCCTGCGCAGTTGACATGTGTTAGCTAACGTTCAGGTATCTTGAACGCAGGAAATTGTTAATTGTCATTTATCCATTACTGGTACAAGGCTGGACTGTAGATACAACTCGTTATGAGCAGTATTTTAAAATTAAGCGAATGATTGGCTTCCATCTTCTAAGTTCTAAGAAATGTAAACTTATATTATAAGTAGTTATCCATGTTTGCACCTAAAATGTCTTCACTATCACTAAGCAAATAGGCATACCGATTTTAGAAATTCCATCACATAAGTAAATTAAATTCTACTTATTTTAAAACCAATACTGTTAACTTTTACGTATATACATAAATAATGCAATGAGAAAACTTTGTCATGTGAAAATCCTTAAAACATGAAATGCCTATACCTACACCATTTACCTGCAACGAATTGCATGCAATTCCGGCTCATATAGTGTTCACTACTCCATCTTTTAAGAGAATTATTCAACCACTACACTACTACGTGGCAATGGATTAAGATTTCTAAAGGTTATCTCTTATTGGCCGACCAGCGTATGCAGGGGTAATAACCGGCCAGCCTGACGCCGTTTTCTTTAGCATACCATGGGAAAGTTGTTTTAACAAGTCAGCCTTTGTGCAAGTGCGGCGAGTAAAATTAATAATTATTGTAAGAAATAAGAAAACTTGACGTACTCAAGTAGGAAGTTAATTTCCCCAACAAAGCCGTGACGTGCGAGCATCAAACAAAAACTGTTTATAAGTAAAACAGCTGTAATTGTACCTGCGATCTTCACAGTTCGTTACAGCCTCAATGTCAGTGGTATCAATAGATTATTATTGTGAGAATTATCTTGTAACTGTTTCTTCTTCGATATGCTGTAATCCTTGCGGTTTCGGTGCCATGGCCTCTTTTCTCTCGTGAGAACAACGCACACTAAAGTTTCTAAACATTCCTGAATCTACGATTAACTGGTAGTTGTTTAACCCATATTCTTAATTGACTCCTACGAAACGATTTGTATTAATTAAAATGCCATTTTAATAGATATCGGTGTTTTAATTCGTTTAAAAGGACAGTAGCCATTTTTTGTCTAAGGGGGTTTTCGAGCATAAAGCTAACAACGGTAATTTAGTCTTGGTAGAGTGCCAAGAGTCTACAAAGGGTGAGGTCACGTGAATTTAGACGTTTTTGGATCTTACTCAATAACAAAGTTCTCTAAGCTTCAGACGGTGCATTTTAAGAAGAGTTTGTATATTATGTATACCTTTATAGTTATAGATTAACTACTGTCATCGCCAGAATGTACTACTAAATTTCGTCATCGACATATGAACTACTAAATTTCGTCTTCTCACGACGATGAATCAACTCAACGACTCTCATTATTAGACCATTATCCACAACCTAGTTAAGGAAGACAATTGAGATCAGGTTTCAAAGCTAGGTTACTGATTTAGTCTGTATTTTTTCAATGGTAGGTCATTCACGAGATGCCATATAGTTCACCAACATGTACAAACTTACACAAAAGATTTAAGTGAGAGCGTTAGTAACAATAAGCACAGTCGTGACTTGAAAACGACAGTTTTAAAATAGTACTTTGTTCTACTTTCAAACTATCACAAAAAAATCATATCTTAAAAACTAGATCAGTTCTTCAATATTTTTGTAATTGCGATGAAATATTAGTAACATTCATAATCTTCTACTAACAACAAAAGTACAAATGAAATAGGGCTTCAATCCACTGCACCATAAGGAACAATTCTGAGCTCAGACCTGTGCCACTAGCCCAAAAGGACTGTAAAGCTTCAGCAATAATCTTTAATTAACCACTGAGTGCATGTGTTATTTCTTAATAAGTATTTTCATAACAGGTCGTTTTCTTGTACCTGAGTGGTCGGCGAGTCCATTCGCCTGTCCCACATAGCTCGAAGTCGTCCAAGTGAGCGTTGATCTTACGTTTTGTAAGAAGTGGCACACGATGCGTACTTCAGTTACATCGACGAAAACTACGGCATACTCTTTGTACACGAAAATGGAAGTTCATAACAAAAGGTTATTGAATCTAAGCGACTGCACTGGCTTGATAACAAGAGAACCAAATGTATTTGGACGAGACAATTTATTATTATCTATAGATCACAGTTCCATACTAATTCTAAATGACATAAACATCAAGCATTCGATTCAGATTGTTCAAAGATTTGATAATCAGCTGGTATGATGTAATAGAAGTAGGAATCGTAATGAACTTTTATTCTACCAATCAAATTCCAAAGGAAGATCTTCAGATGATGGAAACATCCTCAAGCAATTGGAGATAATACATTATCCAACCTGAAAATCATATGCACAGTCACGTGGACATGAACAAGCAGTTGTTTAAACATGAGAGTATTTTTTTTTATTTGAAACTTCATATGATCACTGTTACATATTTGCCTGGATGCATTCTTCAAGAGGATTGTTGTAAGTTACATAACTGGCATTTGTCAGAAACAATGAGTTGGTACCTCAAACTACACTTACCTACTTACCTTTCTTATGGTTTGAACAAAGTGCTCGTTTAAGGTTTTGAGGAAAAACATTATTGGAGAACATGTAAGTAACTTAGAACAAAGAAAAACGGGTTATTTAAAACTGCTACTGTTTTAGTATTAAACGTATTTCCTTGCATAGTATTCAATATGTAGCAGAAAGCACCTCTTAAATACCGATTAATCTAATGCGGTGTTAAACAGATCAAACGAGCGACTAACGCGATAATAAGCTGATTTGAAATAAAGCATGATAAATCGATATGAAAGGTGCTTTGTTCTAGATAAGATATGGCTTAATTGAAACAGCACCTTTAATTAATATCTCCCTTGCAACAACGATCACACAAATTAGTCCGCCGTTATTAATTAGCCGCGAAACTAACTTAGCACGAAAGTCGTGCGTGAAGTCTTAATTTCAAACTCTTGTAGGTACAGGTATTTTAATAATAAAAAGAAGCTGCAGATAGCGATAATTGCGCTACGAAAAACTTCATTACATTGCGTGTTACTAAGCATTTAATAACTGCAGCATTTGTTTCACTCGGATATTTTAAATTTTGAACTCATACCTCTTCAATCTTCAAATGATAGCTGTTAGTCAAAACTAAGTCTGCAAGTTGGAAGCGAATTATGAATGGTGGTTTTATAATTTTGTGCAAATATATTTGACAGGTTACTTTAAAGTCCAATCTAGAACATGTATCAAATCACATTTTTTTTTAGAAAACCGATCTGTTTTTCTTGTATGCGTATGTATTTGTATATAGTATACAATAAATAAAATAAACTGCTCTTCAACCGCATCATTAATTGGAAGCGATAATTTAAATTCCATCACGACAGTTTTTGCTTTAACCTACATGGATAAAGTAATCCTTGTGCAGTTTTTTAGATCCTGGACTTGAATTTCCTACCATTCTACAGCAAGTTGTCCCTGGCATGCCAGAGGTTCGCTCACCCTGTGTGTGCTTAAGTATGTTTATATTACCGCGCCCTACACCAACGATAGTAAGCAAAGATAACATGATAACGTTACATTACCATTGTCTCTAAGGCCATGGGAACATCGCTATGGGAAGTTGAACTTGTCGCACATTCCCCATCATTATCGACATAACTGTTTAATGAACTTGTTTTATGAAGTTTCATTGCGTAATACGGTACTGTGTAACGTGTCAAGTTACGCACATTAACCATGATTGGTGAGACACTTGATATGCTGACGTCTCAAAAACCGTCTTTGAATTTTCAAAAGACTTCGTCTGAGTTTTAGTTTGGAATTTGTATTGCCCATCACACTTATTGTTTGTCAAGTCAAATCAAGGAATATAATTGTATAGGTAGTTGTTCTTTTTTAATTCTCGGATAAAATCAGGTTTGTAACTTGTTTCTGATGAGTAACAGGTATGTTCTCCTGTAATCACTGCGCGACATTCTAACCCGCTGCACGCTCCATGACAGTGCATACGCAACCTTACGCGACATACGGTATATTGATAGGTATGGATGATAGATGAGGTAAGCTGAAGCCTCGTCCGTTAGCTAACATGATTCTATAAATTGTGTGTATATCCGTTATACTACCCGCCCTGTGGATAAGATGGAAGTAAGCGGCTTAAATGTCTCAAGTTCCTTAATGTTACTTGGAATTCTAGGATATTATGCAATGATCGGTTCCTTTGTTTACAAGATACTCGTGTACAGAAGCATGTAGGCCCGTGTGTCGCGATGTGTCTTGTTGTAGCATTATTGCAAATATTATGCTTAAACTTACTAATAATGCTTCTAATCATTACTTACTTAGACTTATTGTAAATAGACGTATCTCTAATCGAAATGGAAGTAAAATTAAAGTAAGATCTAAAATTTAAACCCTGGCAGTAAAGGAATTAAACATGCAGTACAGCCATTCTTCAATAAACTCGGAATAAGATAGTGGTTTAAATCCGATTTCTCTTAGATTTAACTTTTAAATTGTATGACTGCATTTACAAGGCTTTCTGTTTATATTAATGTAAATAACTTTAAATGGTAGGTTAATAAACATTTTAATATTCCATAGTCAAGTAGATATCCCTTTATTTACATACAGAATCTAGAAAAATTTGAAAGTTAGGACTTGGAAAAATGTTTGCCTACTAGAAGTTGATTTATACACTTGTTCGAAATGATAAGATACCTACTTACTTTTATCCACGATCAATACCTATTCAAAATTTTTCACCGGTCTGTGATAGAAGATAGGTACCATATGTGAGCCACGATCACATATTGTAATTTTCGATCCATTACAACTTCATACTGGATAAAATTTCAATTTTCTTCTTAAAATGCCTGAGCATACTTAAAAATATGCATCCTGTCCTAAAATCTTAATTAAGTATTTGAAGTTATTGCGTCTTACGGTTTTAGACGTATGCACTTTTGTTGGCAAGTTTCATGCACTATCAAATCAATGTATGAATAGGCTAGCCTTGGTTGCCTTCCACATAATCGTCGTTGTTAAATGCAAGGTTTTTTGTTCCGTCAAACATTCTCCTTTACTTTTGTTTGAAGCTGCTAGCACAAGTATGTTTAAAACACATACATATCTTTCGCAACGTAATCTAAATCGGGTCAATAATTGATAGCGTTCAACGCATATAAGTAAATCCAAACGATGGATTCTGTTGTTTTCAATCTGATAATGATGAACGTGTATTGTTTATAATTTAATGCAATCATAATAAAGATATCCATTAGGATATTCAGCAGACAATTGGTTCAATAGAAGAATAGAAGGAAGGGGTAGCCATTAAATCCATAAGATAGTTTATAATGCAGTCCTAATAATCGGGCATCAAGTACAGTAAGTACCTACTGAGAAATATTGCACATCGACCTTTAGAAAGAGACAATCGCCCAAGTCGCAGCGTTTTCGCCGTTTAATTACATATGAAGTGCTACATGTACTCCAACTCTCTGCTCGGATTATAAAAGAAAAAAAATGTTTTGTACAGATTTATTGTACACAAAATCGTCTAGTGCCAAAATGCAATGTGCAATATTTATTGCCGGGTAATCATTGTAAATTCCTTGTAATATAATTTAATAGATACAAGTCGACTCTTGATAAAATGCGTACCGTATTTAATGGGAACCGATTTAACTGTACTGTAGTCACCGTAGAGATGTCTGTTATCATCGCCTTCCTTGTTGTAATGACCGTATCGTATCACAGCATTACTATGAAGAATTCTTTAAACTATCTCCTAAGTTATTGTCACTGTTTTACTGCTAATGTACTCATTATTCTTTATGTTTGAAAATTTATTTGTACATTTGAGACATTAGTATTGACCAATCTGCTTATTAAAGCTTCAATAACGTTGAAACCTAATATAATGTATTTGATTATATCGAATTTTTGAGTTTTATAAAATTACTCGGGTACTTGTTGTGTATGTATGTATGTATTCATATATGATTATTTTTTCTTAAAAAATCAACCTATTAGGTCAAAATATCATAGCCTAAATTGGGAACCGATAAAAGTCTCAATTGATTGATTATTTCTTATCTACGCGACCCAATTCTGTTATGAGTATGACTTAGATTTAAAAACGACGGTAACAATTAATGGTAAAATAGTTTTTTGAAGTCAATAAACTGTATAATTATATTCATTATACACATCTTAGAGAGGGGGATAGTCTCGAGCGTAACGAAGTGTTTAGACACCCTAGGCCAAGCATTATTTGTAGCTGTAGTAAAAACGCTGAAGGCCTAAGGTCAGGTTTCACGCATCGTTTGCCGCGGATTGTAGGTCTAAAATATTATATAACTATTGCAAATATTTTAGATAATTTTAAAACTAACTTTATAATTTACTATAAACGGTAAAATGTAGAATATTATCTCGTGAATCTGCTCATAGACTTGTTAGCATAGTTTATTTTCGCACGAAACAAGACAGATCACTGTGTTTGTAAGTCATGTGCTGTTTTGTATTGAGCAACATTGTATTTCGTTCGTCATTTATAAACAAATGAATAATTTATTTAAAAGCGTATTTTAATTTATCGTTTTTGGCTAGTTAATTTAAATAGTAATTCAATTAAAATGTGCTGCCAATTAAATAATTATGAAAAGAGTTTTTATTAGATTGTACTCTATAAAGTCGTTAAATGTTAGCGTAATTATTTTTTATCTGTACGAGAGATACTAGCGGTATATTATTTATGTTGTTTAACTTATAAGAAAATGGCAATATACCTCTTTATCAACTGCTAGAATCTTTCTTTCTTTACCATTTTAATTAAAGCTAATTTACACTTCTTACGTGCAAACATTACAATGAGCAAAGATTTTTCGCGCTTAATTTTAATCGGAGTGTTGATGTACCGCGTACTGGGGTCTACAAGCAGTTTGGTTTGCAGAACCGTCGGAAGCAGACGCCTTCGCCGCGAGTCGACGGTTAATCGCGAGGCATAAAAAAAGTTTGGCTGAATACGCCGTGCCTTCGCTCGAATTTTAAAACGATATGAGTGTTCGCGCCAAAACTACGTCAGTGAAAATATTGTTATCTGTGTTATGATTGTTTTTAACATTTCGCATTAGATAATTTTGTGCGGTCGTGTGTTTGTTTAGTGAAATACGAAATTGTGATACCAACTATGCAGTGTAGATAACGTTTCCTCGGTTTGCGGTTGCGTCCGTCGGAGGTACATATTTATTTTCAACGCTAATTTATTATTTCGTTATTTAATTTTATCTAGAGTGCGGTGCCATATTTTATTTATTTTTAGTCTTACTTTGGTTCCGTTTGATTAATAAATTGATTGAGATATGATTAATTAATTGTCTAGATAAAACAGATAGGTCCTTAGGACCTTGTCTTAGTTTTTAAGGGAATCATAAGTAAAATGTTGTTTATTTTTAAATTCTTTGACTATTTATAACGAAATACTCGAGTATTGTCTAACAACTATCACTAGGTCTTGACAAGTTTTTTCATTTACATCTTGCCTTGTTTATTTTCCTTAATTGCGAACGCCATGAAATAATTACCAGTTGCAATTATAATAATTACTTACTGGTCGATTGCAGTCAATACAGTCCGTTCCATAATTCTTTTGAATTATGTCGTTTATAGAGACGACAAGATTTACCTTTTTGAACCTTGTCGCAAAATTTATCGCCCGTTTCTATTTTTCTCTCTTAATTATCACTAAAACTACGTTCTTAGTAATATTATAAATCACATCTTAATCACACCATTTTGAAGATGTAAAACTGGCGCTTATCTTAAGTACCAATCTCTTTGATTACGACCCTGGGAAACACTACTAGATAATCCGGCTCGACTCTAAAAAACCTATTTTTTCGCTAGGAAACAATCAAATTAGGTATTTTTCCAATTCTGTAAGTAATATTAAAATCTTATAATAAAAACATTTTATGACGAAAAACTTGAATTAACGCTTCAGGTTTTTTCATTTTATTGCTTGAAAAAACGCGATTCTTCGCTTGAGATAACAATCTTGAGGATACCTTCCTTGAATTATGTAGCTTGACGTTATTGAGCGAATGATTTTCATCATAGTTTCTCTATTTGCATTATTGTCGGAGACGGCCGTTAGTGTGAAATTTTGTCTCATGATCACGAAGTTTCATGGTGCATACATTCAAGATTTGTCTAACAAAGATTTGTTATTAAAGATAAATTTAAAATATATAGGCTGTTATTACCCAAGAACATACTAACAAGCTAAAAAAATAAACATCAGAACTTCAGAACTTAAGAAAACAGACTTCAGAAGAATCACCTATTGTAGTACCTTATATCAAGAAAAGAAAAAAAATGAACTATCATGGGCATCATGTTTTAAAACGTTTCTTTAATCTGAATGCGAAATTCACAGTTACACTTTTATTTGTAACTTTGAAGACACTAACTTGGTTACGAAGCATTCCACGTAAAATATAAAGACACTCTTGGTTAATATTCCATAAAACATCAAACAGGTTAGTCTACAAAAAATTTGGGAGATAAAAACGAAAAATTTTGTTTATGTACTTGAGACTTATCAACTTCTAACATTGTAGTAGATTACAGGTTTCCATATCGATAAGTATTTGGTGACAGTCGAACCCTTTCCCTTCGTTTGTTTTGCGATAAGTTAAAAGGGATACCTGTGATAAAAAAGTAGGATACAAATTAGCAAAATAAAGATCGATAGCGTCCATAAAACTGCCAAATGGTGTAACATTAAGTTAAGAGTAAATTGTAATCGAATATGATTGAATGTAAATAGTGCTAACTCGATAAACCGGTACACTACACTATTTGCATTTTATGCCAATTTTCATTATTCTATTACGTGTTTACTGACCTTAAAGGGGAAACGAATAAGGTTTCGGTTGCAATCTGTAGAATATTTATGATAGGTAGCTAATTCGAATTTATGTAGGTACCGTATACTGTATAGCGCCTCACAGTTCAAGAAGTGAATACTTAAGCCGGAAAGTATATTTTAGAACGTCTTGTGATTACAGACGTTAAACAATCAAATCAATCAACATAAGTAACGCATTCATCTTTTTGTTACAGCAATCATAAATGTAACCACGATGCAGACAACAAGAGAATCAAGCAGGCAAAAAAGATGTAACAAACGGCGAAACTCTAGAAAGAAATCCCTGTCGCCGTCTGACTTGAAATGCACCAGGGGAGAAACAAAAACAGATAGCAAGCTAAACGGAAAGCGCTCGCTCTCCGAGGGATCAGTGAAAGTGAAACATAGGAAAAGCAACATACGACGAACTTTGACTCACCCGTTCACGTGTTCCGACGATATTCGTGATGTTAGTATGATCGGTGTGTTCAACAAAAGTGTTAAAGTGGACCCAGCTCCTCCGGAAAGTGACGAGTCTAATCTGCCGCCTACCAGTAGTGATAGGGATACGGAGGATGATGGACGTCTGTCACGGCCAGCACCGCAGAGGTCGCGGTGGGATTCCGGGAGTGAGATGGACTCGCTCGTGTCGACGGTCGTCAGGAGAGCGTCCGCGAGGCGACGCAGGACGCCAGCAAACCCAGGTTTGTTTTCTTTTCGTACATATTTTTCACCCGTATATCTCATAATTTTTGCATAATAAACTTCGTATTTGATAACAAGAATAATTGCCTACAACCTACAACGCAAAATAACGTAACGAAAGATAAGATCAATGCAGCCTTACATGTGTTTGTGTAATGGCTGTGTTAATTTGTGCAAATATTAGGAAGAGATATGACGTGAACGTTTTTCTTTCAGTAATTAAACGTGACGTAAGATTTACTGATTCTTGCCATATCGCCTTGAAACATGTTTCATTGTTTTTGCAACACCATCTAGAAGCATGGACGTATTTGTATCAAACTGCACCATAGGCAGCTTGGTTTCATTATTCTGCCATGTCTTCATGACCTACATACAAACAAATGATAGTCATTCATTTGCATCGGACACGTGAAATTACTATGTATAAACTACATTATTACCGCAGAACATGTAAATTGTTTACAGTGAATAGTATATAATTAGTATAGCCAAGGTTGATGTAAGAAAATGTGCTGCATATTGTCATTGACATTATTCGTTGCATTATACTTGGCGCAGGAAATGCATGCCATTATAGAATCACTTACGCATATATTGCTCTTACCTATGTTATTGAATATAAATTGAATATTCTTTATTTTACTTGTAGCTTTATACTATAAAATTCTAGTTAATCAAAGATATTTTTTGATAAATGCTCTGCCTTTTCTAGAACAATTTCACATACATATAAGATCTAACCATTGTCTAAAATTGGTTCCCATTTAACCAAAACTTAACCAGAAAATAGTATACGGCCACGTTTGAAATATCATTATAGCAACTGTTTATCATCCCACGCATTTGGCGTACTAGTCCAAAAGTCGCCAACAATTTAGGTCCAGCACACCATTATGAGAAGAACAATGGACGTAGTTTGCAAACGTTGGCCCAATTATTATGCCAATATGAAGAGAGAGTCCATGATTCATTTCTAGGAAATGAAACAAATGGAACAAATGTTGGACATGTTGGTGCTGCAACGAGTTAATATTTATGCAAAATCTGTAATCTAGCACGTTGTTTATGCACGTGACTTAAGCGCAGTGTATATTAGCATTGTACACCATCTGAAGCTATATTTGCTGCGTTAACAAAAACGTTGATAAAAAATGTCTGACAATGTCACGCGTAGTCTTCCGTATGAACAGCACCTGCCAGAAGTAAATAAAGTGCTAGAGTAACCTGTAGGTCAATACGTTTTAAGAGCACGGCCCACTTTGGAAGTGCTAAATACATTATTTCTAGTCACTTTTGGTTGTTTAGATTAGACGATATAATAATAAAATTCAATTTTTGTTTGTTCTCGATTTTTTTTTTTTTGTTTAAAGACGTTTTCGGTAAGCAACGACTGATAATAAACAATCTTGTTTCATTCACAAACGTGCCTACATAGTTATTAAAAGACTGGCTACTATCCCGCGGTTTCACCCGCTTCTCGGTTGCATTTGATCGTAGCGTGATGTTTCATGGCCTCTAGCACTCAGGAACATTGTAGCTATCTATCAGAGAAAGAATTTTGGCAATCCGGCCAACGGTTCCAAAGATTACCCCCTACATACAACGTACAAGTTTTACCTCTTTATAATATTAGTATAGATGCATATCCCGCCCCAACAACTATTATGTCATTTGTTAAAATTTACTTCAAGATTTACTCCCAGATATACTAATATAAGCTAATTGCAAACAAAAGAATAATTTCCTCAATTCTCTTGTCGCTGTTTACATTCAGCTATGTACCAAGAAATTATCTACATGCTAATTTAAATCTAATGATCATATCAGATAAGCAATCAAGATTATAGTCATTCGATAAAAACGTTAAAAACTGTATAGGTACGTACTAACCATCGATTTTTACTACTTATTTAAATGTACAAAGTGCTTACATAACAAAAATTATAATGCGATTATTCTCGATTGCATTACTTATATAATTATAAGTTTGAGTTGATAATAATGAATACTTTTGTGCAATAGATTTTTGCATAGTTGCATTACAATCCAACAATGACTTTATACGTGTGTAGCATATTACTGTGATTACATTGGTCATATTGAGAACGGAAATTTCAATATTAAATGTACCTTATATAGCTCTGTTTGCCGTTGTTAGCTGCATGGGAGAACATTAGTTTCGTTACCCCTAATCCGTCCGCTGGTGGCTTCAGAATCGAACAAAGGATTACAAAAAGTATAAACCAAAATAATAAACCTAAACCTTATGTTATCTTCAACACTCCTGCTAAACGATGACAAAAACTCAATCTGTAATACTACTAAAAGATTTTCCAACTCAGGCTTATACATTGCGAGTTTGTTGATAGCAGCAAGGGCAGCTCAGAACCAGACCCAGGCGCGTTCAGACCTGTGTTCGGCTGGGGTTGCGAATCAGAACACAAAAATGTGGACGGAGCAGAAGAAAAGACGACTCGATCTGTTTCAAATGTACTTTAGAACTGCTGTGGTTGTAGATGGCGCTAAATCTTTCTTTGCCGCATTAACTTTCGAAATAATTATGGAAATATATTAACCCATTTGAAACTAATATAGTCATTTAGCTTAGTCAGGCAAAATTGAACTATATATTATGAAGAAATTTATATTTTTTAGATTACTTACAATGTCGGTTTTACACGGACAGACCGCCATCTATCAACGCTTGGTAGAAGTAAAACGATTTGAAGTTGTACAAGTTGCGTGCACATTAAAGAACTTTATAGTTCACTGTCGCTATCACAGATGGCGCTAGCGTGCTTAATGACGAGTTCCACTATAATGAATGAACGACGAATACAAGGCAATTGATACGGCGCAGGTCTATTTGTAATTATAAATAATGTTGTGTTCTAAATATTGATAGATACTTCACAGTCACTTGTAGGCTTTTCTATTAATTACTTAATCATGGGTTAAATTTAGCCAAGTGTTTTGATGGATTCCGTGTCTTCTTATAAATCTCCACTAAATCAGGAAATGTAATCTAATCAAGTCCTTAGCAATGGTCTTTGGAGCAAAATAGTAATTTACTAATAAAAAAGAAGAATATCTACATTTCAATAGAATTCATTCTTCAACCGTACAATAATTCGGTTATCCATGTCAAATCAATTGTGAAAGAAAGTAACTGTAATGTTTTTTTTTGTTGAAATTAACACTCCCAAAACAATGCTAACTTGTTCTATAGATGGATTGCTTAGTACCTACGTTTTCGTATAATAATATTCATCATCATCTTCCTGCCCTTGTCCCGTTTTATTTGGGGTCGGCGCAATATGTTTTTTTCTTCCATTCTGTCCTGTCACTCGTCACGCTATCGCTAACTCCTCTGTCTTCCATATCACTTCTCACACAATCCATCCATATTTTCTTTGGTCTCCCCCTCCCTCTCCATCCACCCACATTTATACTCATGACTTTTTTTGTTACATGCTTTTCATCCCTCCTTTTCACATGGCCATACCAAGACAAACGGTTCCCTTTCAACTTTTCAGTCACTGGCGCCACTTTCAAACTTCCTCTAATATACTCATTTCTCACTTTATCCATTCTAGTCACACCACACATCCATCTCAGCATTCTCATCTCTGCTACATGCAATCGCTTTTCATCCGTCTTTTTCAGAGCCCAACATTCTGACCCATACAGTAGGACAGGCCTTATCACTGACTTGTAGATTTTACCCTTCAACCTGAGGGGCATCCGTGGGTCGCAAGTTGTTCCAGTGACCTGTCGCCATTTCATCCATCCTGAGTTGATCCGATGTGCCACGTCTCGGTCTATCTCACCATTTCCTTGGATAAGCGAGCCAAGGTACCGAAAATCAGAACAGGTTGGTATGGGCGTTCCGGCGAGAGCTATGGGCACAGAACTAGAGAGACCGCCAAAATCGCAGAACAAGTACTCTGTTTTAGTTCTGCTCAATTTTAGGCCAACACTCTCCAGTCTATGCCACCACACCTCCAATCTGCTCTGGACCTCTAGGGCACTCTCGGCAACCAGCACAATATCATCGGCAAACAGCATACACCAAGGAGCCTCTTCCTGAATGTCCGACGTCAGAGCGTCCATTATTATCAGGAAGAGGTAAGGGCTGAGAGCTGACCCTTGGTGTAAACCGACAGCCACATTGAACTCGCTAGTGGTGCCCGCTGCAGACTGGACTTGTGTACTGCAGCAACTATACATTGATCGGATCAACTGCACATATTTCCCAGGCACACCTTTCTCCTTAAGGGCCCACCACAGAACCTCACGAGGTACCCGGTCGTATGCCTTTTCGAGGTCAACGAATACCATGTGCAAGTTTTTATGTGCACCTCTGTATTTTTCGCACAACTGGCGTATAGCAAATATGGCATCCGTTGTACTACGACCAGGCATAAAACCGAATTGGTTCTGTGAAATGTCACTCTCTTCTCTCAGCCGCCGTTCAATAACTTTCTCCCATACTTTCATGGTATGCGACATTAGCTTTATTCCTCTATAATTGTTGCACTCAAGGACATCACCTTTGTTTTTAAAGATGGGCACCAAAGAACTGTTGCACCATTCATCAGGTATGGTTTCTTCCTGCAACAATTTATTGAAGAACAAAGCCAACCACACCCATCCATCTACTCTTAATAACTTCCACACCTCAACTGGTATTCCATCTGGGCCAATGGCTTTACCATTTTTCATTCCGTTCACTGCTACTCTGACTTCCTCCATACTAACTATTCTCACTAACCCCACATTCACTGGTTTATTCTCTAAAACCCCACTCCAATTATTTTCCTCATTCATAAGTCTTTCAAAATATTCCTTCCACCTCTCTTTGATTTTGTCGTTATCCGATAGAACCATTCCACTTTCATCTCTTACACATCTTATCTGGCAAACATCCCTCGCCTTTCTTTACCTCATTTTAGAGAGTCGGTACAGCTCTTTTTGGCCTGCAGAACTGTCTAATGTATCATATAGTTTGTCCTGGGCTTTTGCTTTTGCTATTGCTACGGCTTTCTTTGCTTTTTTCTTTAAAGCAGCATACATAATCATTTTCGTATAATAATATTAATCTTAGAATATACTTATAATTCGTATAGAGTCACTTTACTATTTGCCAGGATCCGAATTTTAAAAATACATGTTAGTAGATTAAAAGTCCTACAAAAACCCTTATTAAAAATTGCCTAATACGATACTAGCGCCACTATCCCAGTAATAAATGTTGTAAGTCTCTAAATTACAATGATTCAACAAAATTCCCCCAACAATTAAAGCAGCTACCTGTCCTCTTCCCCTCATTGGCCAGGATGCCCCACCGTGCAAACAATACGAGCGGAAGTACAGCCTTCGGTTACCAGCTGTTGTAGGCCGCATGTGGGTTGTAATGATACCAATGAATGAACAGATAATGTCAATGCCGCTGGTAATCAAACGAGGCGTTTATTGGCAGTAAAGGTTTTGTACATCTCCATGTCTTATAAGTGTAATTAAGTTTTCACCTTACCCACGATTTCACCTACTCAGTGGATGTATATTATATGACCTTCTCATAAAAACTTCAATGGTACATTTAAAAAACATTGTAACATGAAATACTCTATCGTTGTATTATTAGAAAAAAACTTTTTCACTTTTTTATTTGCTTTTATTTCTATCCGGAAATCTAATACCAATCCTTGGTGTTGTAATAAAAAGAATACCTTGACCATAAATAATATAGACGACATAATAATTTAATTGCCCTGTTTTTCTGTGAGACTTAAGTAGAGGAAATGCGTGGTACTTAATCGGCGTCAAACACTACAAACTACTGGATACGGTCAATTAGAAGTAATTTTTTTGTTTAACAGCCTTCCGCCGGCATTGCTGAGAACACTGACAGTTAGGCAGGAAGTGCTGTTCTCGTCATTGGGGGGTTTAAACTTAGATATGACTATAAAAACATACTCAAAATTAAAAACTTTTAACTTACGTACTAGCTACTCCCGCGCGGTTTCACTCGCTGCTCGGCTCCATTTGATTGTAGCGTGATGTTTTATAGCCTATTAGCCTATAGCCATTTGTAATATTAGTTTAGAAGTTTGGATGAAGAAGAACTCAACATGCCAGATTCCAGTTGTTACTACTGTCCTGCCCTACTGTCTTGCACCGGGCTTAGGTAGCCGGGAAAAACAAAAAAACTCCAATAAATTATTTACTGGCCCCGGAAATAGCATCCAGTGGTTTGCCCTCTAACCAACCGATGGTTAATGAAACAATGAAACAATGAAATTACATAGAAAAATGGTTAACTATTTACTGTAAAATGTTAGTGAAAATGAAGGTCCTTGAAACGTAGTACGTAATACATCTTTAGATAAGTAAGAGTTTGACTTTATCAATATGCTTCTGTGCATACTATTATACAAAGTAGTATAGTCATATTTAAGATCTCAAAAATAGTGTCTATAAAAATTGTAATTAGATGTAAAGCAGGTTAAGTGAATTATTAAGTAGATATATTTTACCGACATAAAATATATAACGTAACACACACATTGAACTACACCCCACTCGTGTTTCAATCAAATAATTCTAACGAAGCTATTCCCTGCTTTCCTACGCATAGATCACTCATCTCATCTTTAGTTCCAAAATAGATCGTTGATGTCTTTTGTATGCAGAACACGAGGCTTCATAAAGATACTCTCATAAGCAAAAATACTGTCATAGGCATATTTATAATCGTCACCTCACATAAACAATTTATTAAATAAATATCAGAATCTTAATTACGTACTACGATTTGATATTACAGCTGTTTTGCGTGTAATAAATTATTGTATTGTACTGTTTTTGGAACGTAATATAAAACTTTAAATCAACATACAATACCTCTTATTTGGTAGAACGCAGATGGTGCTTACTTAATAGTAGCTAATAGTACTTTTTGCAGCTACGTTCAATATTAATTTGATTTCATGACCTTCCAATCCACAAGGTTCTTCTCTACACACGACAAAAAATCAAACAAAAACAAATATTCTTCAATTTATTAGTCTTTTTTGACTGAAAAACATTGAAGCTGTCACGGTTAGTTGGGTAGTAGGAAACTGTGACATCTGACTGTATACTTAGTACAGTTAAACTTTTTGTTTTAGTTTTGAGTACTCAGTTAACTGTTAGCAGTGTGTGGGTATATAAAACCTCCTACGTACTTACACATACAAAGAAAAACTCTTTTTCAAACGAACTTGTTCTATATACAAGTGGTGGTCGCGGTGTTTGGTCTAGTTCGCCAGTGCAAGTTCATTGTTCGGGCGAACCTAATTTACATTAGTCGTAAACGCCAGGCGCTTTCCGACTGTTTTTTGTACTTAAGTTTGGCCCTCCGCAGAAGTAAAGCGTTTTTGTCGCTTCGTTGCCGGTCACTTACGTCATTTTGATTCTGGTAAACGTTTTGTTGTTGGCGTTGAGACGCGAGGTGAGTCACGTTGTTAGTACGCGTAAAAGTCGATATTTACTATCGATAAACATTAAAAGTGCTTTATTTGCACAATTATAAATAAGTAAGTTATTATTTATGAATATAATATAGGTTATCCTACTCGTGTCAAATAAAAACATATCTATCACGATGAAAATAAACATCAGATGTGTTTACCGATTTCAATATTCTTATTTATTGTACATCAAAGTACTATAATTTTACTGAGTGGTTATTGCGAGTTTACGTTAACGCAAACGAGACGCGCTTAGCCCTCTAATTGGTTGTTTATCTTGGACCCGGCCAATCAGAGCACCGAACGTAATAAATATGTCGATAGGCGATCGAGATGCTTAAAGTAAAATAAACTCGCCATACGCTTTCTGTTTCAAATTATTTACTTAAAAACCGTTAAATTCCTTCTATCGTCATAGTAATCTAATTAAAAAAAAAAACACTTAACTTGTTTACTATAAGTAACACTTATTACACAACAGAGCGCCCTTAATGAAAATAAACACTCCACCTTCCACTACATGTTGGACAAAAACTCGACAGTACAAACAATCGAGTAGGGGGCAACACTGTGTTGGTCGAGCGCAGCAGTCGGCCGGCCGGCTCCGCACATCCGCTTGCGCGTTCAGCCCCGCGCCCGCACACCGGAGCCCTAACAAACCTCACAAAAATAAAAAATAAACCCTACAAATATCGGCAAAAAGTGATTTTCTAAGTGACGATGTGTTCTAATATACAAAAGAAATATAAACAAGTGCCACTAATTCGCAGTTTCATTGTAGTTTTGCTATAACAATAAAGTTTCCTTGCAGTTTAATGAACGGTTGAACTGTGTTTTTGAAAACAGCTCGTGTTGTGAACTTGCGAAACCTTACTAGGAAGCCTTACCAATTTACCGACGAAAATAGGTAAGTGACGGAGTAATTGCAGTAATTGGATATCGAAAAGTAGTTTAATGGATTTCGACTATCGTGTTGCCTGACACCTTTTCTTAATCTTCCGGTGTGCCATTTTCTGTTACATTTTGAACGTCCTTAATTTTATTTAAGGCATATCGAAAACCCGTCGCAGTGACGTTATATTTAAAGTGTGAATTAAAAATACGAAATTGGTTAATAAATTCCCATCACATGCAAGTCACAACAGCTCTATTTCATGCTAAGTCAAACAAGAAAAATCAAGAATCAATTCGGCATGGGCTGAAGATGACGTAAGGTTTGGAACTGGCCTAGCAGCAGACGGGTTATTGTTTCTAAATTTTATATCGAGATGGTCACGAGTACTTAATAAAAAGTCTAGTTATTCAACATTAGTTTTTATCCGGTGTAGTCTTCAAATTTTATTTATTGAGCCTCCATCGTGTAGAGCACGATTTTTTTCTCACTCAAGGTTCAGCATGTTCTGCCTATTTAGATTTGAAAAAATAAGCGAACACAAAAACGTTAAAAGATGCCTAATGATGATTATCTTGGTCGCTGGGAAGATTGTTTAGTTCCGTTATTTTACATTCAATTTCAAAATCATCTGTATGACCAATTGTATTTTAAAGGTCTATTTTAAACTGTCATTTTCACAATATAAATTTCATTTAAAACTTTAATATACTGCCATTTTTAAACTTGTAAACGATTCAATATTACGAGTATTAATTCATAAAGCAGTACTAAGTATTCAAACTTGAATTGCATAAATAGTAGTTTTAATAAAAAGCACAGCAAAATTGATCAATCAAATTATCAAAGCAAACAAATTGGTCAAACAAAGCTAGCTTTTTAAGTCAATTGTAATTAACATTTTAACTGTCTATTTCAGTGCGTTTGAGTGTGGCAAAAAAGTTTTCCAATATTATTTTACTGTACCTACTTATGATAGAATGTGCTTATTGTGCTAACAATAAGCAAGGTGCGATTCCCAAAGTGCCTGCCAAGCGTGATGTTTATGACGATATCCCTCGTGACCGTTAATCGTAACGGTCTGTTGGGAAGCCCATTCGACGGTCAAACAATTGCATCATATTATCAAACTTTTGTAGGTTTTACAATCCTAGATATTGTCATAATTATTGGCACATTTTTTTAGATGAACGCCCTCTTTTTGTTATTTTTATCTCAACACGGTCGCGGTGTTTAGAAGCATTAACAAACCGTTCAGCCATTTTAATAATCTACCTTTAGGTGGAATAGGGGACAAATGACGATCGATCGATCACACTCGTAGATAGATTATGGGCTGGTGTAGAAAATGGGCATAAGTGTTCCCATCACCATATTTAGCTTGTTTCCATCTACTTCGGCGCATAGGTCTCTATAGTGGTTAGTTAAAAAAACCAATAGATACATTGTAAAAAGTAGTGTTTCACATTGCTTATTCATAACGTTTCTAATTATTGCTAGTAAAAAATATTGTTTTGCGCGATAACTCGATGTGCATCAAACGACCATACGTACTGAATGTATTAATTCTACGTTGTGATAATTACAGCTAATAATCAATTAAGTTATTTATTGGTCTTTGTCTCGTTATTTAATTCAGGATTTTATAATTTTGAAACCAATATCCAAATTGTTAATTAACAAAAATCAAAATAAGTTCAATATTATTTTTATTGGTCAACATCCATCACTCAATTTATGTTTAACTAGTATCACATCAAAATTTCCTTCAAAACATTCTTCTAGCTTTTGCCTTTGCATATTCTTATTTGATATCCTCTTTTGTTAATGCTTATATTTTATTAAATTATTTAATTACTTGCTTATGAATCAAACAGTCTAACACGTGTAAATTTTAGTGGTTCTTACAGCAACCTTAAACGTTTTTAGTGCGTTTCTGTGTTGAAATATGGCGCACCATAAAACCCCACTGGTTCAGAACTATCTGAAGCATCGAAGCGTTTATTACCAGATAAGTCCCGTCCACAAGCACTAGAAAGTCTATCGATAACATCTGATCCACATATATTGTGTTTAGTTGCATTATTTTGTAGTTAAACAATAGGATATTCAAAGGTAACCTAAGTTAGCTAAGCGAACAGTTTCGTAATAGAACTGGTCTGAAACTTAACTATTTGCAGTTGTCAGGGTGTATCTTAGGGAGCTAGTTTCAAGCGAGATCTCTCTTACTCTAAAATAACATAAAATACTGTATTTGTAAAGGAAATTTTACATAAATACAATAACTATTATTAAGGTTGAGCTTCTGACAAATATATACATTATATACAAGCAATGAGAAACCATTCAAGTTCATTGTACATATAAATAAAATTTAAATTCACAACTTACGACGTCCGTAATAAATCTTATGTTTAGGTAAATTGACAAAGGGAAATTTCCAAAACCTCGTTGTAGCATGAAATCATAGTATGTGATTGGTATAAAATATTTATTTCTTTAAATTTTGAGTCGTGCTTTGTAGTTTTATTCGCGAAATATACGACTCCTGATTAAAGATTAAAATGTTTTTTTTTTTTAGGTTAGGAATTAAATAGTACTTTCGTCTGAATCATCTTTTGTTATTTCTTATGAACTATTAAATAATGTATTGACGCTATCATCATTATGTTCAAAATCGTATATAGCTTCTAAACAACAGACTACTTTAATTAATCCCATATTACACCTTACTGCTAATACTTTCATAGTCTAACTTCAAACTGGTTTCAACTGAGATAAATCACTCAAGGCGTTTGCGATTGCGAAAGTGTTTAGCCCGGTATAAAATAGTGCACTCGTTGTTAAGGATATGTTCGGAACTAGTACTTTATATTAAATAGCATTATTATGAGCATCAACTACACACATTAAGTGCGGAAGATCCAAGCCTCGGCACGAATTGTTCGGCTCGACCAAAGTGAAAACCGCCGTGAAACAACGACAGCGTTGTGGTGTGCCGTGTGAGTGAGGATATCGGAGGCCCAATCCCATCCCTACCGAATTCTTAAATATCCGAAATCCTCAAAAGGCTGGCAACGCAGTCGTATTGTTACTCGTTTGCTGATCTATCACATGAAAAACAACCAACAGAAATCCAGTGATCTCAACTGATAGCATAGGAGACCCTGCTTGTAAGCCAATCCCTCGGTGGTTAGTCGTAATTCTTGTACCTCTAGGCCTACTGTGAAGGGATGGAACTATAAGAATTGTATAGCTCCATCCCTCTTTCTCGCCCGAAAGGTTCACGCTTTAACACTTCATGGTAGGCCCTCTGGTCCTAAAGTACGGTAAATGAAGTAACACACGGTAATGTTAAGGACATGTACGAACTGTATCTGGTACGGCCTCGCTACCTCCTCGCATCCCACGTCCACCGAGTTAGGCAAGCGAAGCCTTGAGCCGGCGCCAACGTATGCCAAGCTCTTACTTTCATTGTCCGTTTGAATGATAATTTGATTACAATGAGGCCATCCTATTGATGGCGTTTTATCCCTCAATGGATTAACCTCAATTTACTTGTTTGGGAAATTTAAATGTCACTAGGCCAAAATACTTCCATTAGGCCTACCTAGGACTGCTTTTCAAGTCGACTTTATTGAACCAATGACAAAAAAGACCTCTTATTTACCCTAAATGTAATTATTTTGTTTTTTCACACTAAGATTTTCTCAAGTGACATAGGGGCGTTTACAAGCATACAATTTAACATGCACATCACACCCAGACGAAACTACAATTTGTGGATCACACAAGGAGTTGTTCCGTACGGGAATCGAACACGCGACACGTTGCGCGGCAGCCAGTTTCCCGGCCATCGCGCCAACCGTGCAGTCAGTCAATATCAATTTTAGTAGAATGTCTCACCGCACAGTCTTATATCAAAACTTTACACTGGCAATATCTCGTTTTGCATGGATTTATAATTCCACTTCACTGCACTAACTCAACACGAAAGTCCTTCTTTGACATTTTTGTCCGACAGCCGTAAAAAAGAAGGTAATGTTGTTGTTGCGTGCAATTATATTATTTACTTACGTAACAGACCGGAGATATGTATCTTCACGGTCTCATTCCGCTTTGAGGTCAGTTAGAAATGCAAGCTATTTACGGCCCTTGTGGTAACTGATAGCCTACGAGGCAAGGTAGCAAGTTTTCATTGAAATATTTTGTTATACAACTTATTTCTGTAAAACAAACAATTGTTTGTCAGACTGGAACAGTACTACAGTATTAGTACATAAAATCAGCTTTTGTCCTATGGACTTCGAAAGCAAAATCCACAGAGCACCACCTACAAAGCTGTGCACACTTATTTTGCTTTCACCACACCACATTCATTCATTACATAAAAATGAGTAGAATCAATTTTATGTAAATAGTGTTTATAGTGTAAACAATCTTCTAAACAAAGCCATTACTTATAAAACTTATAAATTTTTTAAATACAAAGTGAAAGAAACCAACAAGCAGTCTTATCGAAGTAGCACAAAAACCATAGCATGTTTATCGTCTTTAATACATGAGCATATTAACAGTAATTATATTCAGATCGTGTGCACATCGTTCTCTAAAAGGCAGTAGCGTGTTGAAGTATTGCTATACAATTATAGGTAGGCAAATATATAAAGATTAACTTCGCAGATACTTGTATTGACACGTGAGCCGATTACACACACTTACCTGATAGCCACTTTAATGGACTGGCAGTACAAGCATCAAGTTCCTCGCAGGCTTCAACGTGCCATCAGAATATTACAAATAAAGTCCACTGGGGCCGCTGTACGGCCGGGTTTGCAGGTTCAAGAGTAGTGAGGAAAGAGGTAGTTTTAGTCAGTAACAGTCTGACCCTCCCTTTCGTCCTATCCAGGGTAGGGGGTAGCCACTAACGGTTTTCCTCCCCTAAAAGAATAAGGCACTTCAATGGCAGTTGATTAAGGAAAACCGTCATTATATCCCCGTATGAAATGCAGGTAAAATTTTCTAGAATTTTCTAGAGTGGAATGATATTTCTCATAGGATATCTGAGCTCTGTTAATCTAAGGTACAACTGTTGGGCAGCAGCCCGCCAGAAGGACCCTTCTTTTTCGATAATGGGGAGCTTTACCCTCTGTTTCCTAAATATACACAGCCGTCTTAAAATATTAACATGCACAGAACGCAAAATAAAAATTACAGTCCTTGCGCAACTTCTTTAAAACATTATTATGTTATAAACACCAGCAGAGCAAAGCTATAATTACTATTTATATCGTTTATCATTAAAAGTTTGTAAATTAAGATGAACAATAAATTATCAGATCGCATCTTAGAAAGTTAATGTATAGCTTCAATAATAATGCTTATGCAGCAGAGATAAAAACGATTAGCAAATTCTTAATTGTGACAGCTATTGTAATTAATTTCTTTGTAGAAGTTTCTTTGTCTGGTACCACTTATATACATTCACGTGGAAACATCAGCATATGGTTGCTTTGTATAAAGTTAATAACAAGATTATCAGTATTTAAAATGAAGAAGGAAGCCTTACAGGAATTACCGAAACATTTATTTAATGTTTAGGACGATTCGACATATCGGTACCTATCGGTTTCTTGGAAGAAATAAAACACTACTATTTCGCACCATTTAATGTCACGAAACATATTAAAATACCGTGTTGTGGTAATATAATATGTATGTGGGATCGTGGGGTCTTATCCTGGGTTTTTTTGCCCTTATATCAAATAATAACTGTAATGTGAGATTGAGATTATCTCAAAAACACCAAAGTGATCGTATCTCAAACTCTCAATGCCAGTACCCGGAAATTAAAAAAAAATAAAGTTTGTTTCATCCCCAAGAACTCCTAACTCTTTGGTTTTTCTTAAATACCCATAAATGGTTGAATAGAATCAACTGCTTTGTTGATATAGGTTCGTGTTACACGTCGCTTTCGACTCACGACACGCGCTGCGCCGGCGCGGCTCGGGCCACCCATCCGTTGTGCTTTCTACAGATTCAATATTAGCATGATTGCAATCTCAAACATGACATTCCGGACTCTTGGACTTGCTGGTCTATTTCTATTGTTAGAACTTGGTCGTAGTGTTTGCATACTTCTTTGCCGTACAACGCCTAATACCGGCTTCATCTTTTGACTCACGACTTTAATAAATATCGATTTATTCGTTGTGTTTGTGAGTTTCTGTATTTTAAAGCTACCACTACTTACCTTGTTTTAAATTATTAATCTATTTTATCTAAACTTTTAACAAAATTTTCATCGAGTTAGTAACTATGTACCTAGATATTTAGTCTATTAAACTAGCACTGATAACAAAAAAAGAAACAAAATCAAAATGATGCAATGAAATTAAGGACATTTTTTTTAATAATGTTTTAATTTATGTAACATACCTACCGAAAATAAAACAATGCTTTCCTAAGTGAAATGAAATATGCTAACGCCTGATGCATTGCGTGGTACAAACGATCGACAGACGATTCGTTGCTATTAAGAAAATGTAGGCGTTTGTTATTGTTTTACTTCACAATATCACTTGTATTACGAATAAAACCTGCATAGGTAATAAAATACATACACACTTGAATAACAGGTTAGTGTATGTATTCTATACAAGTTTTAGAACTGGTTTAATCTTACCTGTATAACGTGTTTTATTACAACTAGCAATCTTTTTTGGACGAGCGAAATGAGAGTTTTTATTACATTTACCCTAAATGATGTTGTATGTTTTTAGGTAGCATCCATATTGATTTGTTATTTGTATTTTCAGAGTGGGGCGTCAACAGTGAACCGGGCGAGGCAAGCGAACCCGAGGCCGGTCGCATGCGTCCCGAGGACTATCGCCTCGTGTTCCTGAGCTCAGACTCGTCGTGTCGGGAAGACACGGAAGACTCGTCGTCCACGGCCTCCTCAGCCGCGCCGCCCGCGCCCGACGATTGTGACTGGGACTACTTCGAGCCGGGCGCGTCGGCGGCGCACCCCATCCCACCGCCTACCAAGCACGCGCCACAGGCTTGTCCGCGACCTTGCTCCTGCGGCGCTGAGCCACGAATAGTCGCGGTTCCAGTGCCAGTCCCTGTACCGGTACCCGCAGCTCTCTGGCCTGCCTTACTCGCCTTCCCCACGCAGACTCCGCCCACGCCACACTGGAACACATACCCCGGCCTAGCGCCTCTAGATGCCGCAACCCTTGCACGGCTCACTACGGCCGCAGCCGTCGCCGTCACCGCCGCCGCCACTGCCACCGCCTCCGCTGCTGCACCACAACAAAATAAACTCGAGATGACCACCGTTGAAAGGACTGATAAAGCGATACAGTCCGAAGCGTCACAAGCGCCTGAGCCCCGCGATAACGATAACGAAGATAAGGGTATTGAACGGCCAGTTGAAAATGAGCCGTCAGTCGGAATCAAGGTGATCGCTGAGGAGGACTCCTTATCGTTGTTATCGGATCCAGCAAATGCAATGCCGGATCATCTAGAGGCGGAGAAAGCTTTCCCATCATCAAATGAGTCTGCTGAATCAAGCGACTCTGAGCAGGGAGTGGCACGAAGGAGTTACGATCTAACAAGCGGGGCTCCTGAGGAACCCGCGACATCAGATGAAGACTCTGACGACTCAGGAGGTGGTGGTGGACGATTTTCACGAGTGTTTGTTGTTAACCCAGCTGACTCATCTTCAGATCTAGAAGACAACGCTGACAGCAGCGGCATTGATTGTGACGACTCTTATGACAAGAAATCTGATAGTTTAGAAATAATTGCAGTTGAAATAGCAGAACAAAATGAAGGTCATGCGAGTGCCCACAATTCAAACGAAAGTTTTTCACCGGTGTCGGAAAATTCTAATATTGTGCTTTTGGATTCAGTAAATTTCACTGAAGAGTATTCTGTAATACCGTATGAAAACAACAGTGATGAGGACAGCAATAATGAGGGCATTCGAAGGTCTAATTTCTTCAAATTTTGTGACGAAAATATGCTACAAAGTGAAACGTGCGAAAGATTTAACAGTTTTAATGCAAGTTGTAGCTCGAGCAGTAATGATCTAGATAAGAAAAATAACACAGATAGTGACGCTAATCGATATCACAGTATATCATCTGAAAACACCGACTACGATTCATTGGCGGACGTGAAAGTTAAATTCTCGGTAGAATTAACTAACGACAGACATAATAACAATGAATTAATTTCCGCAGAAATTCAACCAGATTCATTAACTAAATTAGATCCTTCACCCGAGCCCAACGATAACGTGAGTTCATCGTCCGCAGAAAAAATAGACCTGTTTAAAGGTATTGAACGCACTCTCAGTGAACTATTGAAGAAAGAATTAATGGAGGACCAAGAGGAGGAGAAAATGCATGGCGTCAGGCCGGTTTGCTCTGAGACGGAGGGGAGCGCGTGCGCACCTGCCGCGACAACAGTTTGCCGCTCGCGTACGGCCAGTGCGGACGGTTCCGCGCGCTTCACTAGCCGCGTTATGATAACGCACGACCGCGTCTCCGTTGTCACGTCAGACACGACGCGGCTCATGCGGGAAGTTATAGTGCACCACACCAATTCACAAAGTGAATCGGAACCAAACCCGGACGTGCAGCAAGACGAAACTGACGAACGAGTATCCGACGACGAAACGCCACAGCCTTCGGGCGGAGTGACTGTGGTTAGCAATGCCGACACTCTCTCAGCGGTCGTGTGCCTCGAGGAGGGGCTCGCTGACGATGATTCGTGGGTCGAGGACGTCAGCCACAACGAGGACGAGGCCACCTCACCCTCCGACTCTGATTCCGGGGATGAAACCTCCCTCCCTATGCGGGGAGAGGATTTCGCGTACTGTAGACGTTCCATAGACTTCACTTTACACACCATCGTCGAAGAAAGTTGCGAAGAAAGCGAAACGGAACAAACTACAAAAAAACCACGACCTATATCGGCAACTGAGTTAGAAAAGTACTTTTTCTTCGGTTTGGGTGACGGCAGAAATATTCGTGATGACGAGGAAGCAGTGTCGGAAACGTCAAGTGTGTGTAGTGAAGGTGGTGAATCTATTGTTGATAACGAGCAACCGAAACGAAGTGGTGATAGTGATGATTTAGTGTCGTCACGGTTGGAAAAATATTTTCTCTCTGGTTTTATGGGGTTCAATCAAGAAAGGCGTGATTCCGATGGTTCCGGAAGTGTGGGAAGTGACAGTGAGGGCAGACAAAGTCCTGAACAACGTAGAAAGCGGCTGGTCCGGGCCCGTGGAACCCCACGATCACATTCTAATTCACTCGACAACTTATTAACGGGCGATGAACCATCTCAAGATAACCAGGAAGCCTCTGATGCTTCGAGTACAGAAACTGAGGATCGACATGACTCCTCAGAACGGCTCGACATGCAAGGCGAATCTAAAAGAAAAAAACAAAACAAAAAACCACGTGGATCGCCCGCCGACGAACGAAGGCAATCAGCTGAGTTTGCAGAAGAAACACGTGACGATACTAGATCTGTCTCAGAAGGCGAAGATGGCAGATTATCACCGCGACCTGAGTTCCCACCGCTTGGATCTGAACTATCTGAATCTAAAAAACAAACTAGTAGGGATAGTGGTTTTGTCGGCAGCTGCGACGATTTGTTAAGGAATGGGGATTCTAGCTCCGATTTTACACGATCTCATGAACCTAAAATAGAATTAGAAGAAATTATTGAAGAAATCCGACCTGATATCGAAGAACGTGTGGAAGTTTCACCGTCATCCCGCCCGCCTCAAAGCCCGCTAGTACGTAAAGATAGCTTTAACAATTGGTCATCCGATGAGGAGACAAATCTAATGATGACAAAAATGCGTCAATTTTTCAAACAAATGATACACACAACCAATGTCCGAACATCTACACCGGCGTCATCGAATTCTGAAAGTTCTCGCCCCCCGAAACCACCGCAACTATTGTATTTTGAAAGTGAACTAACAAGATTAATGAAAACAGTTCCGGGTATCAGAGACGAAGAAGTGCGTGAAATTGTAGAATATTTGTCAAGTGAGGACACGTGGAGTGATTCATACGACTCTTCGGATTACGCTGGCTCTGATTTGGAGGGCACAACAGCTGGTACTCGGTCAGCGTTGAGAAAACAAATATCTGATAGTTGCCGCGAGATCATTGATGAATTTGACCGAGGAAATAACGACGCAGGATCACTAGAGCGGGATGCTGTGGGCGCGTACAGGAGACTAGCGGCGACGCTGGGTCGCGCTGGAGAAGGTTCGCCACCGTTATTTGGCAAAGTGATGCGGCATATAGGTGGCAGGCTAGTGGCATTGATGCACGAAGTGTCGGGCGGTGCATCACCTAGCACAGATGATGATAGTGCGTCCGAGCCGGGAGCATTAGCGCGGAGTCGATCTCATGATATACTGGAGGCGACGGCAAGTAGGGGTAGTGTCGCGAGTGATTGTGAGAGGTTTTCGTGGCGTGGTAGTTTCGAATCAGCACTACTAGCAGCTGATTCTCGAGGCACGTTGGGCGGTGGTGGTGAGTCAAGGAGGTCACCTGCAGGAGCTGATCTTGCAGCACAGAAATCACATTCACGGAGTTGTGGAGCCATTGGTGGCAGTGAGGATAGATTGTGGCGAGGAAGACGCCGCGCCTCCGCACCAGACGCTGAGGTAAGACAATTGTACAAACAGCACGCAATCATAAAACTATAACTACCTAAACATGCACATAACACTAAAGTGATACTAGAATGTATTTACATTATCTGTCACGTAGTTAAAGCGAGTTTTTACGAAATAACTACAAAATGTTCAAGGCTAATCTACATATATCACTTTATATAGAACGCGGGTATTTTAAAAATGTCAATGTCATAGGTACATACTGCTGCGTTCAAGAACGAACGCACTATAGATAAAATATTGCTTATAAGAGCTTAGAAATGTTAGTGAATCATATCTGATACGCATTCTTGTAAACAAATAAATATTTGTGTGATAATACTTGGCAAAATGACCCAGTAATGTTCCAAAGTTCTACGATTGTTTACAAAACGATGCGTAGCTTTTCAAAACGATGCTAGATATCACAACATCTTAAATATATGTAAACAAAACCGATATTTTAAGCCAGCGACGTTATCATAACTGCTTAGTTACAAAACCGGTTTATCATATACGTTTTGATCTTGTGAAAACAAACAATGATTAACCTCTTTGTAGTATATTAGACTGCGAGACAACCCAAAAGCTTTTATTTTTCTTATCAAAGTCACACTTAAGGCAAATTACCAAATATATCATAACTGATATTATTTATTGATTTATTTTTGACTGCTCGGTTGGCACGGTGGCTGGGCAGCTGCCGTTCAACGTGTCGCGGTTTCGATTACCGCACGGAACAACGCTTTGTGTGATCCACAAATTGTTCCTCGTCTGGGTGTGATGTGTATGTGGAATGGTTTGTTTGTAAACGCACCCAGGACGCACCACGACACAGGAGGTAATCCTAGTGTGGGACAACATTTTTTTTAAAGAAAGAAAGATTATTATGTTTCTCTAGAGTTGCTTACAATCTCAATATGACCTACCTTTCGCTTGCCTTCTGATACGTCTAACTTTTAAAAGATAAAACTAAAAAAAGTAGATAACTAAAATTTATTGAACCCAAAGCGTAGTATTTATGAGGTATACTATGTATTACTTTGCCAATGGATAATAGTAAAGCAAGATATTTATTTAAAACATACAATTATCTATTATAATTTATTTAATTTTACAAAGAATCCAATACAAACCTCGTTTTTAAAACAAAACTAAAGACCTCATCATCATGTGTTTGTTTAAATCATTTTCAAACACTCACCCGTGTCAGTAGTTAGGTATAATACCGACAAATGAGTAGATTAGGTTGCACCTGTATTTTAAATTAGTACTAGAATTTACGTTTTAGTGATAAGGCGATTGATTGCATTAGTCACTAATAATGATAGCAATATAAATATTAATTTAAAAATTTTAATGAGTCAACTATACTCCCTCCAAGTCCGTTTTGATAACCCAAATTCTTTTAAATATACGCTCCATAGCACCTTGTTGACAAAGCACAAAAATAAACCCTTGGATTTTGATATTGTCATTTTCAATTAAGTATACAATCTACCTAAACTTCTTCCTTGTAAAGAGCGGCACTATTCCATGATCTGTTTTCAATGAACATATCTAACAGACGTGACGGCACAGCAGCCAATCCATCTAATTCGTTTCCATCGAATCGCGAAGGAAATAATATTCAATTTGTGTTCTTACGTTACATTTTCGAGACACTTATTCTAGACGCCATGTTTTAGGTGGGTAAATGCCCTAAAATTCTTAACTGCAACATATGTATGTTTTTAATAACAACTAAATATCCACACACAGAATGTAACACGTATCTATTTTACAGTCGGAGGAAGAACAACGAGCCGGATCTCTGCCTCGGTTACCGTCAATCACGGCTACAAACACAGTGCCGGCTGGTCCGGTGAAATCAGCCCGGTATAGGGCTCCTGGGTTCCGTACGGCTACTCGTGCGGCTTCGGCGCCAGGATTACATGCGCCAAGGAGACGAAGACCGCCTCCCACGCCTTTGCAACCCCCACCATCAGCTCCTGCCTCCGCGCCTAGCCTGCAGGGTGAGTTCACTTTCTTTAATGTGAATGATGAACTAATCTTTACCTAGTTCCATATTGTTTATGACTGATGTTGATAAATGTCATTATCTCATGAACGTTTCTGTTAACAACATTAATCCTTCATGATGCGGAGTTAGTCTAGTCAATCTGATATTAAGAACGCATAGCATAGCCAACGCAGTTCCGTTTCACATTGTAGTAACTGAAGCACAAAATATTTTCTTTTACACGTTACTCTTAACGACTTTTTCTTAGAACAGGAACATACATTCCTAGTTATAGGTACGTTTCAAGTAAAAAATTACAACCAGAAGTTGTTTAAACGTACTCAAGTACTTCACTCACTGACTACGTTAGTACGTAAGGTCATGAGAAAATGTCTATACACAGATTTTTTACTTGAGACTCGCACAAAACGAGCCTCTTAATGTCTTTAAAGTTTCATTTGTCAAGACAATTTAACATGTTGTAGACTCCACAATAAGACAATGGCTCTTGAAATGAATTGTCACGATTGTTCTAAACAGCTACTAACAGCTAAAAGTTAATTAAAATACGCCTTGTTACGTAAACAACTAGATAATTATCAACCTCGTTAATAGGATGATGAATCGTACTTGGTACTTTCTAAACAATTTAAAAAGTTATTTTCACTAATACCGAGTGACATGAATGAGACATTCTGACAATCAGCTCGTTAACTGTGAACCGAATCTTCATTTTTATGAAAGAAACGAAAAATGTTTTAATTGTAAAACGTGTTCTATCTTCAACATTCTTGTACAATCGTAACAATGTGTAAAAATCATATTGTTAATATAATTCCAAGTACGAAATTGTTTTTATAACTTCCAATGTTTTGTGCATGAAACAGTACAAGTAAGTACAATATAGTTGGTAACGGTTATTTTAAAACAACTGGTACGATATTCAATTTTTAAACATGGATCGTATATTTCAATGCCATCGAGTTACCTTTATTTTTTTAAAGCGGAAAGGAACTGTTTTCTCGAACGATCTACCAAAGAGTCTTTATTGTACCCTTCTTCGATTTCCCATAGTTGAAACTTGAAATTGTCCATGACCGAGCAAATAGCTAACATTACCAAGTGACATTGTTACATTCGTAATTCTTTAACCCACTTAAAGTATTGCGTGACTGTTTTCCCATCAACTGAAGCTACTATTGAATACGTTCTCAAACGTCTTCGCTGTATCCTTCGTAATAAATAAACTAGGATTCCCAAGAGAAGGCCAGTACTAACATCTGTGTATTAAACCATTCAAATATTAGAATTAATTCTGCACTTTTGACAAATGATCAAATGATTGCGACAAAACAAACAAAAATAACCTTTATTTCGTCGTATTTGACTTGAAACGAATGAGAATCTTGCGTAAACTTATCTATTATCCGTTTACTACATTACAAATACTAGTGGGCTTATCTAAAACTACTGAAGATTGACAGGGTAAATATTTAAACTACCTACTGTGACGTAATCGGTGAGCAATTTGATCGAAATGTGCAAACTCATTGATTTTAATGTCACGTTCAATGCATCGTATACCTTTCGCTGTGTGCAAAAACTAAAAACACGACAAAATTTAACACAACGTGTTTGTACTTGCAATTGACATAAAATGTGTATTTTGTTGAGTACATCGTTTATATAAATACATAGAAATAACCACTTGAAAGTGGAAACTACAATTTATCTGCAGTTTAGATGCAATTGCTTTTAACATTTATAGAACTCTGTTTGTTATTATTGTATCAAGCATCTTGATTATGTAACTTAACGCATTCTTATTAGCAATTCAGAAATAATTTACTACGCACTCGAACATTTCATACGGTTATTCAGTACAGTGCATACATACATACTTCTAGATTAATTGATTGATTTAAGATGTCTTTTATGTATCCAAACTAATATTATAAATGCGCAAGTAACTATGTCTGTCTTTTCTTCACACGCCTAAACTACCGAACCGACTTCTTTAAAATTTGGAACAGACATAATTTGGAACTCGAAAAAGGAATTACTATTACACTCGGAGTCGCGGGTAAAAGCTAGCAGTAAAAATAAAAACCTCAGAATCACCATTCAATCAAAACGCTCATCTAAAGAAATTCTCTACTTACATCATTCATTAGTTATAAAAAACTAATTTAAATATGACAAAAAGTTTTTATTAAACCATATTCCGATTACGTATGAATCGATTTAAGAAAACAACAGTGAGTGAATGTTTGCTTATGGTAAGTAGATCATTTCCTGGTCGTGACATAACCGATTATCCTATGGTCGCGTTTTAATTAGCTTTTGAAGGGGTTAATGAACTTTGGATAGTGTAGATAGTCTGTGCATATAAGCTTAGCACCTGACGTACAACAAAATGCTTTTACGGAATTCATAAGGATTCCAGGAATAGCGGAGGGCTTCTTAGGATCTTTCTTTGTGTATTTTCTTATGTAGGCTTATATTTATGTGTGTTTGTAAGTATTTAGTACGTGTTATGATGGTTACTAGTATTTACTGTCGTGATGACAAATAAATTTAATTAGCTTTAGACGCTCCTTATTTGTAATTCGTATTTTGTTGGGAACTTTGGTATGCTTATTTTCCTAGGAAATGTGTCCATATAAACGTTTTATTCTTCTTTTTTTTTTCAGTTTATCATTCCTTCTAAACCCTTGTACGTATATTGGCCATCACAAATTAAAACAGATTTTTGTTCGAATTTCAAATTCATAACTCCAACATTTCTTCTGAATACCTCATTCTTTATACACCACACAAGAATTCATACTACCACAGAACATCATAACAAATCTCGTTTCTGGAACTTACGCGTCATTAGGCTTGCTTTGTTTCTGTGGCGTCACGGTCTGTACCGAATGGTTTGTTAAAAAGTAGGCCTAACTGTTTAGACAGAACATTTCTCCGTTCTTGACTACATTCCTTGGTAAACAAGTGACCTTAATGCTTCCTCATCAGCTCAGCACAGAAACATTCTAGTTGGGTAGCCATAAGTTACGTGATTCTGTATTTATGTGCTTCCCTACTAAACGTTAACTGTATGTTGTTCACGATTCGTTGGGTAGAACGAAGTTAGTAAAATATAAATATACTAAAAATACTCTTAGTAGTCAGTAGTTACTAATGCATGATGGAGTTAAGCATTATTTTGACTTCAAAATGTTTTGTACACAAGATTATAGCTTAATTAACTAAAAATCACGGGTTACTCACGTTTGTACGCGGACTCGGTTCTCATGAGGAAGAACCCCTCTGTGGTTCAAAACTAATAGAGCTTTTCTCAATTACAAACGTGAGTAACCCGCGATTTTTAGTTAATTTAGTATCTATGTCTCACGATAGTTATTATAAGAACAAGATTATAGCTTGACCAATTTCAAACCAAAATCTTGGGATTAAGATTTTTCCGAACGTACAACGTTTCGCGCGCGTCCCAAGAAGACATAACACAACTTCAACAATTTAAATGTCAATACAATCTAGTTGTAATATTATCTGGTTTGGTTATCATATTGAATGGAAATTCCAACACTGTTATCGGTGCCAAACATAGACACATTAAATCATATGAAGTGGATATCGCCAAATATTTTGTAAATAAATCTCATTGACTAAGTGGTCGCCGCCTGCTCAGTGGAGTAAAGGGTCTCTGAAGCCAGATTATAAATTTTTCGTGTTTAATGTTGATCAATGGCTATGCAGTTCTAAGTGATTTCGTGATTCCGAGCTACGCATTAGGTTAAAGTGTAATGTTCTTTATTGATATTGAAACATTATAATTATTCCTCTTCCTACCAAGTCAATGCACACACATTTCTCCACAATCAGGTGATCGAGACGTCAATGATAAGCTATATCTTTGGCTTATCGTACAACTAAATATTCAAATTAACACGCTTATGACTTATCAGCACGTCTCTTGTTCACTGAGGGAGCAAAAATGCATACGCACAGCAAAATGTTAACTTTTACTTATTTTTAGTAATATTGTAGTCAGCAATTGCATCCATCGGACTTTAAGGAAACGAAAACACAACAATTTGCTGTGCCCGATTAGGGAATCAATACTTTGGTACTCGCGATGGTGACCTGCAAGGCAGCCTAGGTATACATAATCAAATGGTATTCAAATTTCGTAATAAATTTTTGATACGTAATCTAAGTAACACCTTTCAAAACTAAGAAACCTGTTCAGTATGTTTCCGGCTTATTGAACGTAATCAGTTTGTGAACGAGTGAAGTGAACAGACCCATGCCATTCACTCATTGGTCGACGGCCGATGCATTTACGCACTAAGTAGGTACTATTTAAGATATCAAAAGTACTGGCCTTGTCCTAAATCGAAAGCTAATGTATTATGTGTCCAATTCTCGCTGTATTCGGTAAGCTATACGTTAAAGATTGACGTAACATTAACTTGGCTACATTTAATTTTGTTACTTAGGTATCCTGTTCATATTCGCTCGACGGCCTTTACAACGACCTTTGATTACGAACGAAAGTTAGGCTTTAATAATATTGGACTTTACTAGAAGGATATATAATTATAATGCATAGTATTTTCAATTGCTGCTATTAATTTTACAAGAACAAAATGAAAATGAGACCCCAGTAATATCAGCATTGTGACCAAGGACCATTTTTACGCGATTTACTCTCTTATCATATTGTTAAATAAAGGTCTAAATACTTTAACTTCAGGAAATGTCTTCTCATAACCATAATACAATGATTTTATGTAATGGGCCGTGAAAACGGCAATTTTATTTTTAATACGGTTAAGTTCATAGATATGTTAGGTACACAAAAACTATCAAAATAATAATCAATTATAATTTAAGTGTACATGAACTTAATCAATCATTGTAAAACATAACCTAATCTTATAGTGAAAAGGGTACATTTTTAAACAAAGACATGCGTATAAATTGTGATGCGCCTTTAATATCACATTAAAGATGATTGCAGACGGCAATAAATAACACATAGAGTGATAGTGTTCAAAGAAATCATCAATTTCAACATAATAATCGATAAAAATTGTACTCGATTGTAACAAAATCACATTGGAAATGTACCTCACACCACACTAATAATAACTTAGATAAAAAAAATCGATTTCATCTCTCGCCGTCTCCCTCTAAATTGCATATAAATAACTTTTTATATTTTGTTTTTTATTTTCGTCAAAACTTTTTAGATTCTGGCCAGTGTCTTTCAAGAATGGCATAAAAGCTCATTTATTTTTTAATGCCTTCTTCTTCATTTTTTTTAAATTTATATTCTTACTGGAAATAGATAACATAATAATAAACTGTTTTATGTTTGTGGAGGTATTGGTATTAACATTATCAGTGTCCAATTTCAAATAATTTGTAATTCAACGACTAAATTAAATAATAATATATACGGCATAATGTATCAATATTGGTCCATAGCAAGTTAGCAACCCATACCCATAACACTATAAATTTTTACCACATTTCGCTATAGTCCTTCATCAACCGGGGATTGTCCTTGGGTGCACTTTCATAGTGCATACAGGGATAATTGCCGGCTGACGTCACATTTCACTTATATTAAAATTGTTTAAAGGGCCTCTGCGAGTTGGCTTCGGCTCCTCGTACGCCTTCCAAAAGTCCGGGACCCTTTGGTTCCGTGAGTGGAAAGGAATATACGTCATTAAGTATGAGATAATGACTAGTAATGTTTTCTGTACAAAAAGATTATGACGCTACTTCGTCATCCCTGTAAACTAAACATAATAATAATATTCTATTTACAAAACAATGTATTAGCTAATACCAATCTGAAGACATTTGAAAGATCTATTCTATCTATTGTCTTTCAACACTCAAAAACAAAATGTATCATCGAAATCTACACAATACTATAATGATTCTCTTTGATCTGATTTCATGAAAGTATCAATGAAATACACTTCGTAGGTACTTAAGAAGTAGTAGCTATGAATTTAAATTACGAACTTTAAGTAATTGTAATTTTAAAAGGTATAAGCATAGTCAACTAAATTAATAGACCATTCAAGTGGTGGTAATTATTTAACTGGTCTAGCTTGTTAAATCCAAACTAATGTTATAAATGCGAAATTAATTTGTCTGTCTGTCTGTCTATCTTTTCTTTACCCTATTTGTCTGAAATTGGGTATAGACAGCGTTTGGAACTCGAGAAAGGACATGGGATAGTTTAAAACCAAAAATCTGCAGGAAATCACTATTCCACGCGAGCAAAGTCGCGGGCAAAAGCTAGTAAATTATTATTATCGTAGTTTAATACTTCTTTTTGGTAGCTTTTTATTTGTGATAGTTTTGATATTTATTCTTTTCATTAACATATCCTACGATTCTGTTAGCAACTACGATTTTCATGATAATCCCCTAACCCTTCAATCAAATGGCTAATAATTCAGACCATTGCGTTGGTTGAATGGCTATTTTAACCAGTACCTAGGTTGTTACCTGCGACATAATAACGACTACATATTAAACTACAAAAATCCAGTTTATTATTGCCTCGCTTTGTTTTATCTTTTCGCGTATTCAACGGTCATTTTATACTGGTTTTGTACACTTTGAGTAACAACTGCGTATGTAAAGTTTATCGTGAATAGAATATTAAAGTGCCACATGTTGATAAATGTAACCTTGTAGCTATACACGCCGCATTGACATTTTAATATCATAAATGAATCATAATCGTTTAACAGCCAGTATTTAAATAAAATAAATAATTTCTAATTATATTAAGACTCACTTAAAATAAACTGTTTTCTTAAATACATAAGGTTCAGTTTAGTACTAGCTATTACTACTTTCATTGATTTGCCGTACATCATTGAAGTATGTACGTATGTAGATAAGTACGCCCACTTTTATTTCGTTGCACATGTTCCGATATATGTATATGTGATCTGATAGAGTGCAGGCTTAATGTTCATAACAAAAAAGTTAGAACCAAAAGTGCAAAATAAAAATTGTAAAGGTGAATTGTGATTATCTTGAATCGATCTAAGAATCCCGGATCTCGATCTCAAAAGAACCAAAGAGAAGATCGTACCTAATTTAAAATAAATAGCTACGTAGCGTTTTTATAAAAAAAAGTCAAGATTATAATCTAGGAGCCATACCAGCCATTATTTCTAGCAAACTAATAATCGAATTGTAACAAATTACAACATAAGAAATCGATTGTTCAGTTTACGAGTCGGTCGATTCGACCAGTACGCATGGCGTTGGTTGGCCTCATGCATGGTTACCCAATGGTGGTTTCACGCTGACTGGTTGCTATTTAGCGTCATCCGGTTGCACTGGGCGACACTACCCATTGATACCTTCGGGTTTGGAAACAATGCGTTCGCTTCCCTTCTTTGTACGTGACGGGTTCCCACTTTTTTTAGGCATTACGTGGTACTTTACCTATGTTGGGTTTTCTTTGCAAAGAGTTCGAGTAATTTATGGATTGAACGTGTATATTTTACTATAAGACCTTATTTATTATACCAATAGTTTCAAACGCTATATTGAAAGTAAATATTTCGTTTTGTGTGCGTTATTCATTTTTTAATTTTAGGCTTGAAATCACCTCTCTTAAAAAGAGTTTAACATTGAACACCATTGAAAAATATACACGTTTAGTATAAATCTAATAAAAGCAAACGTATTATTTCCTCAATGTATAAATAATACACAAAATATTAAACAATGCAAACTACAAAACAATGACTAAATATAAATAAATATTATGTTATACTTTCAAGCAAAATTTTAACATTAAATAACAATTTAGTCACTGTAGTCTGTCACATGTATTGTTATAAAAATATTAGTCAATTGTTTATACAAATGTTCTTGTTGTAGGCTGATGTTTACATACGTATATTGGAGCATTGATGCGCAGTTAATACCAAAAAAAATGGCTACACTTGACCATATACTTACCTAATTAGGATTTGGATAAAGTTTGAAGTTTAACAAAAGATGCATAGAAAATATCAACCAACCTCTATTATACAAATCTGCAGACAAATCAGTTAGTTACTTGGATGGATTTTCAGTCGAAATCTCAGGATTTTGGATCAAGATCGGCAATTAATTTTTATAAAGCGACCGCCTACGATAGTTTTACAAGATGGTTCTGGTAAAATCAACAAACTATTCCTTGTATTATAACATGAATTATACTTTAACAAGCGATTTCTTTTATTACCTTGAGGCGTCGAGGTTCCATGAGGATTTTACGCCTTATGTCCAAAACACGGATTGTTTGGTCTCGTCTTCGTTATAAGTTGGGGAAAAGTTGGTGCACGTATCTACTATCTAATAGGATACTATTCTCTGTTCATGCTCAAAAAAACCTTGCGCTACACTAGGACTGTGTCGGGGGTGCGTTTACAAACATCCTAATTCACATACACAAGCCACCCACACCCGAAACAACAATTTGCGGATCACACAGTGTTGTTCCGACAAGTTGCACAGCAGCTAGTTGCCCAGCCACTGCACCAACCGTTCAGGCAAATTATAGTTCTCCTATCAATATTGTATACCTATATACAAATAGAAACAATACTACAATATATAATAATATTATTTAGATAATGTATCACGAATGAATATTTATAAAAATTAGAAAAACGACATACCTATCAAAATATCAGATTGCAATAAGGATAAAAAATACATTTTTAAATTATAGGTAATTTTAAGCGAAAGATTGAAAACTTAAATGTCTATGTTGTGATAAAAGATTGGTAAATTACTTTTGTAATCTGATTATTGAGAAAGAAGCATATTAGATTACAATGCATTTCAAATATGAATAGCTAATAAACTGTCTTTTGTTTTTCCGCCAAAAGTCAAAAGCAGCTAGTTCCTCGAAATGTTATTAAGGAGTCTATTGTCCTTAAGGTTACTTTATTTTTATATATATTAGTGTTACACTGTTCTCACATAATTGAAGCAACTGTTTGTAAAAGGAATCTGTATGTGAAACTGATTTAAAAAGAGTAACCATGGAGTTTCTTGCTCGTTCTTCTCCATCGGAATCTACACTTTGGAACGAGCAAATAGCTTCACTAAGAGGACTGACCGACAGACTGACACTATTTTTTTTTTTAATTTGTTTGACGTTCAAAACTTTTGATTTTCGAATTTTGAACACGCAATCTGAAATTGCAAGTGTTTCAATCGTTTAAGAAAGGACTAATATAATATAACATAACTAGTGGAAATTGCATGTTACAATGAATAGGTGGACTTAATCCTTCCCTTTACGAAGATTAAATGACGTGACGTGTTACAAATATAATTAATATAATTTAAATATTCCTTGTTTTAAAAGACTAGACCGTTTGCTGAACTCGAATCATAAAAAACTTTTCTTACAAAGAGTATTGTATCATTATTAGTGACTAAAAGAAGAACTAAGACTGAAAGATTGGGGTGGATTGTAAAGCATAGTGACTGTACGATTCCCCCGATGTCACACAAAATGATCACACATCTCATGCCACAGAGAAATGAAACTCGGAAACCATTGTGCACGGCCGCAATATTTTTTATCGATACCATTGTGACCAATTGTTGCCGATGACTTTATCGACGTTGTATGCTTTCACTTTGTCTATAGCACCACACCGAGGTATGCGGATAAAAAACTCTGTAATCACGGTTAAATATTAATAAGCTGATCGTAATTGGTAATTGGATTTTATTACAGAATGTTACAACATAATTTGCAAACACTAGATTAGAAATTATGACAAGTAATTGTTAACTTCGGTATGCATATTTTATTTTTTATCGTCGCCTACAATATTTCCTCGTGTACACACATAATTGACGTTGTTATACGAGGTCTTGCTTCAAGGTACTTAGTTACTTACCATCAGGAACAATATGATAACTGTTCTTTTATTTACTGGTTTTTATTAAACCTGTTTTTACATGGTTTTGTCTACATCAACTAGCTTCACAATTACATCGTTTAATATTCTTCTACGCCAACGCGTTTAAGTAAAATCCCACGACTCTAATTAAATATTGACACTAACAGTCGAGATGAACAACTCGTGCCGGTAGACTATCGACAATCGAGACAAGTTCGATTCTAAATCCGATCAAGGCGCGATTTGTCACGATCCGAATTTCAAAATCGCCGAAATGCCGTTCAACCAATGAAAGGTCGAGTAGTATAAGTCTATTGTAATATAGTACTGGCATACCAATACCAGTATTGTCTTGAGCACGGCACCAAGACGAGGAATGAACACAAACTATGAAGTAACAACGCAACGCATCAACGTGCTCAAGCGTTTAGCACATTATACATACGTTGTACACACAGTTTACTTAATGCTTTATTTATCCTTACATCCTGAATATAAATCTGTCGCGTCTATGTTTATGTATAAACTCAAAAACTACTGTACGGATTTCGATACGGTTTTCGCTATGGATAGAGTATTTTGTAATTCGTTAAGGTTTAAGCATCGCAAACAAAGTTGTGAGCGGAAAGCCAGAGCATTCTAATTCAACAGGAAGGAGAATAGTTTTAAAAGATAATTGTTGTGAAATTATAGAGGGGTGATCATAAACCATGGTCCACTGTACACTGTAATAGCTTAAGGCTTCTTGTGCAGTATGGACAAATGTTTTATTTGCGCAATTGTTCAATTAATTCTTACTTAACAAGGCTGCTTCTTGAGTTGATTGAGATGAGATTACCCGTACGAAACATATATTATTATCAATCGTGCTCAGGTTTCAATTTTACAACAAAATCTTCCAATCCAGCTTAAATAAACATGGTGAACAATGCTCAGTCTTTTTTTTAGAAGATTTATCCGCTCTACACGGCTACTATACTGAATTATTTATACACTCCTTTTGATAAAACAAGCATTTTCTTAACACATAACCTACTTTAAACAACTTAAGTTCAATAATGCTAAGTTCACACAATATGAAACAGTTCTTTGTTACCCATGTTTCCTAAGGAAAAATCTAAAAGTGCAGATCGCCACGGGGCCAACTGGTTTGCACGTCCAAGTGACGCAAGACCGCGGATGAGTTCATTCTAAAACAATAAAGCTGCCTTACACACAACCATTACACTATCTGAAAGTCTAATACAAACAAAACCTCTTTAACTTTTTATCAAAGAGAGTTTGAAACGAAAATATAAATAACTTTCTTACCAAATAACTTTTTAAGAGCCCCTACACAAATATATTTCTACCAAAATAATTGTATTCTTTTAGTTTCATATGCTTCAACTGTTCCTTAGTTGCCAACTGCCATAATCGCGATTAGTTCGAATTGACGTGTCGAAACCGATTAATCTTTAATTTATCAATATTCCCAGAACACACACAAGTGATCAGATAACTAAGTATATAAATAACCTTAAAGTGTATATAAAAAAGTTTATCTTTTATACGAACTCAATTAGTTAAGAAAGAAATTTTTTTTTTTTTTTATGTAATTGGTCGGCAAACGAGCAGACGGATTACCTGATGGTAAGCAATCAGCGCCGCCCATGGACACCCGCAACGATGGAGTTACGAGTGCGTTGCCGACCTTTTAGGGATTAGGGATTTGGAGATTTAGGGATTGAGGAGGGATTGGGGGCGGGGAAGGATTGGGCCTCCGGTAACCTCACTCACACGGCGAAACACAACGCTGTGGTTGTTTCACGTCGGTCTTCTGTGAGGCCGTGGTATCACTCCGGTCGAGCCGACCCATTCGTGCAGAAGCATGGCTCTCCCACACTTGAATTAAGTTAGTCCCACACTTGAATTTAGTTAATTAATTGGCAAGATATTCATGAATAATGTGTAAAAGTTTAACAAATATTGATTGACGGCGAATTCTAGTCGTTTACCTATTAGCCCAGAAATTCGCTGATTCGAAGTCGACCCGCCATACCAGCTTGTATGGAAATAACTTTCGAAACATGCAATTTAAAATTACAGCTTGATTTGAATTTACAAATTTTTTATAGTTGAAAATCGATTCGAATGTTACACATAAATTGTTATAAGAAATTGACACGTTTTGTTTTCTATTTTCTTACCAAATGTAGGTATGTTATTAAATATTACATTAGCTATTGCTGCCTTAGTTCATAGATAGCTGTTATAATTGTAGCATTACTTCATAAGGTGTAAGTATGAAACCGAGTTATCGCTGTACACATGTTGGGTGTATGTTAATTGTTGAAAAAAGTGGTTGTCTGTTGACAGACAAGTTACGAAACGTGTTTACAGCACCCACGCGGCGCCTTATCTGAAAGTAATCAGAGATAGGGCCTGTCGCAACTTTTTGTTTAACCTCATATATCTTAGAAACCTTCAAGGTTTGAGTGTGAGACTTTGTTTTAACACAAAACAAGTAATAAAAACTGAAATGAAAGCATTATAATATTCTTGTTCGTAACAATAGCCAGTAGCTGCTGATACGAGTTAAAAAAATCTCTCAGCTACTAAATTGTTAACATTTGGTATTACTGTACTGATCATATAAACGTATTGTGTTTTGGCCACCAGATGTTAAAACTATTTGTTGAACAATGTTTTGAGAAAGTTGTGTAACTGTCCTCAGTTGAGAACTGAGAATGGTTAACCCCAAATATGGTCACCAGTTTTATGGAAATAGCTTTACAACCATATCAGCTTTGTCTTAGTAAAAAAATGAACCTCCCTACTATTTGTTACTTTCTATAGCACATGCCGCTTTGAACTATATTAAACAATTTAATCAATGCATTGTAAAAATAAGAAATTATTAATTTGGATTGGATTAAAGTTGCCTTTTGAAAGTTGTTTCATTACAACGTACACATAAACGAAATATACATAATCAATTTACCAACACCTATAAAAGTGATTACATATCGCATAAATATCTTTCTATCATTTTGATCAGAAACTCGCGTATATTATCTAACTATAAAAAATAAACACAGAAACAGTTAGTTGTATTTGACAAAAAATTATACTGAAAATTGCACCTTACTTGAAGATGATTTCATCGCGAGAATTGAGAGGTATCATCAATGAGATTACGTGAATCACAGCGGCTGAAGTGTTACTTTCGTACCACTAAACTATGAATAATAATGAGTTGGTATAACTACATAATTTTTGTAACAACCGACGTTGATGGATGTCGGCGATGGATGCTGTGAGACCACTTTCTCGCCATGGGAAAACAGAAAACTACATTCATCCATGTTTACGTCTCAGTTACTTTCTATCATATACTATGGTGCCTTTGAAGCGTGCATTCAAATTTGTTGGTAACTTGTGTTATGGAAGTTCACGTAATAGCACCTTGTTACATTTTTTTTTCTTTTTTGTTAGTAGCTTCTCTTGAGTCTTGACTTTCATGACTTTACCGCCTGTTATGTCAGTTTCAGTGAAAGCATTTTGTAATTCGCTAAACCAGAAAATTTGTTCAAGAATAAGAACATATTGTACGAATATTATTCAGTTGTTTTCAGTAGTCTTATAAAATAGTTGTTAAACTTTCAACGTAACAGTTTTTTGTACTAGTCTCCTACAAAAGACTTCAACGAGACGCGAAAAATAATTTGATGTTTTGTTTGTTATTATTAAGTCTTCTAGTTGTAAAGATTTTTACTCCTTAATGAAATGTCACATAATATTTTTTTTCTCTTCACCTACACACAAAATATCCTCTCGAAAAATATTTAGTAGATATTGTTTTACATCCAAAAAAATCTAAAATGAATTCAGTTGCGTGTTGTGATATTTTTGTTTTATTTTGAAATACTCGTGAACAAAAGTAAATTACTTTTGTCTTCTCCATGCTTCGTGGATTACGAACTGTACTTTAATTCAGCTTGCTAACTGCGCATGTGCGAAATATCCGCACAGTTCTAGAGTTCATTCCCTTCCTGGTAAAAAACTAATGAATAAATTTAAAACATAATTTGAATAATTTTAAACTTAAAGGAATTTTATAGTTATTTTTTATCTGGAGTAAATGGCATTCTGAATTCAATCACTTAATATAAAAAAAGAGCAAATACCACGAAAACAATCTTATATTCATACAACAAAATGAATGTATAAGATCAATCAATGGAAAAGATCGATAACAATATCATTTTTATATGTAATGCATCGAGCTCATTGAGGCACAGTCACGTAGTTTGTCATTCTGGTTCAATTTCTATGACAGTTCGTTATTGTAAACGCGGTCGCCTATTTGCACACGTACTGTTTGTATTAAGATCATCACGTGGTAGTCAGTTTACCTACATTATAATGGTTTAATGTACATATATTACTATTACGACTTTAAAAGATTTCGAATTACGAATTACGAAGAAAAAAGGTTTCTTCCTATTTTTTAACATCATTAACCTAGAGGTGCTGACTGCTGAGCAAAGGCCTCTTCTCACACGAAGAAGGAATGAGTATTGATCATCACTTACGCTAGCCCAGGGTCGATTAGACATAACAACTTGTAAATAAGTAACTTTGAATAGGGATAACCCTTTTCCTTCTCCTTTTTATAGCAAATAATAATCTTCAACAGTAAAAACTTGTTTAGTTCAAACAAAAACACATTGAGCAATATTTTTCTAGTAATACAGAAAGCAAACCACAAACATCCTTACCGGAACTGTTAGTCCAATTACCTCTAAATTAACCGCACGACCTGCGTTCAAAGTAAATCAAACTGTCACTTTAACTTTTAAAGTTAAAAATAAAAATAATAGAATGCGATGCTAAACGGATCTCCACAGCATTTAAATATTTAACTGTATCTTGAATACTTGGCCAATCAGAAATATTGCAGCTACTGTGTAACACGGCATGAATATAAGTGACTTTAAGGTCGTTTGTAAACACGATTTTTTTATCTTAGTTTAATTATGCATGTATTGTAATAATTACTATAGAAATGAGATTATTGCACTAATAGAAAATCAAACTTTTTTTAAGGAAAAAAATTATCAAATTTAGAACAGAGGTATTTTCAGGTTTTTAGTGATAAAAAACAAACCCCGTCCGACTTCAACTCCAAATCTTAACTTACATAGTGTGTTATCATTAACCCTGGTTCGGACATACCCAATGAAAATAGTTTTATTACATAATGTGTCTTAATTTTGATGCTTGGGCGATGAGCATTCGGTTCAAAATGGCTGTTCTCCGACATCGAACAATTTAGTTTAAAAGGCAGTGAAATTGCCTAGTCGGTAAAATAAAAATTCTAATTATAGGTACGACAGTTTCATCATATTAAATGTGCAATTAACAAGATTAACACACATTTTGGGATTCGTAACGTCTTTATTGCAAGTTCGTAAGGTCTGCTTTTGTAATTCAAAGTGTCTACAAGAGATCGCTGATATGATTTTGAAGTGAGAGCATGAAACGCAAACTGTATGCATCTTTCGCTTTATTTTACATGCAAACGATTTTATGACGTATGCTGTTTGGAATAGGGCAGCTAATCACAGTTCCTCTTGTGTTAAAACTGCGTTAGTGTTTGTAAATAGTCGAGCAATAAAACAATAGCGATGCGAAACTTAGTGTCTCGATTAGATAAATGAATGATGCTGTGTTTACAAGCAAGGGAGTGGGAGATAAGAAAACATTTATACATGGAATTATTTTTAAATATCTCCCTACAAGGGTTCTACAGTGAAAGTATGATTACATTATTTATTTTTAATCAAGATCGACACCTAGAAACACCCTAATGTATTGAACCTAGAACTTACAAAGATGAATGTATCACAATCTAGTCAGAGTCTTATATGTCGACGACATTTGCTTTTATAACTTTTTAGTCAGTCCTCTAACTTTGTATAAAGAGAACTGTATAAAATTCAGAAAAGTAAAAAGTTTGACAACATTTTATATCTTACAAGCGTAAAGGGAAGAGAATTCTCTATAAATCATGGAACTTCAAGGTCAGACACCCCTAACGTGACTGCCTAACTGTGACGTCAGTCACGAGTTTGACGTAGCCTATAGCCTACCAGAAAGTATTCACGCTCCATGCATTTCCACCTCAATGAAAACCAATCAAAGTACTTATTACTTCATAAGTTACATAATCGAATCATAATTTACTTTTGTACGATATAACAATCTGATTCAATAGGTGTTTTATCGTGTGAATGGTTACACACTTATTTAAAAGTCCGTTTATAAATAAAGATATATCCTAATGTTATACATATATTATACAAAACATTTTTAAATGAACCCTCAGTGTTTACCGTTTCATACTACGAAAACAGTTAAATGCAGCTCGGATAAACTTGATCTTATTGTTGAAAATTCAAACAACAATACTTTTCCTTAAATCACGCTTCGGGCACTATAAACTCTCAATCGACATTTAAAAAAGAGGTGTGTTAAGCAAATATAGAACTGATAATTCTTCGGTACATTCTGACTATCGATAAATCCACAATTATCATCAAGATATCTCAATACCACGCAGTTTTTGTTTAGATTTTACTTTAAAATATCGTTAGTTAGCATGTGTATGTCTCCAATAAATATATAAAAATGAATATGTATTTAACAATAAACCAGTTTTGGTAAGTAAACGTAAATCACTAAGCCATGTTTTTATGCTTCGTTCCAATCTGGTGAACATTCACCATTTGACCATTCTTATTTTTTATGGAACTTTAGACAATAAAGCAGTGTAACTGGTTGTATGTTGTACGATTTAAATGAAAATTAACTAACCTGCCATTTATTAAACAAGCTTAAAGGTTGCAAAAATGCGTCTATTAAAGGCTTAAAAAATCTTACTGTCCAGATTGGAGCGTCCAAAAAAGTCTCGTTCGTATTAGGGATATAATTAATCAGTGTACCTATATAAAAATCAATACAAACAACTGCTAAAATCTCATCAAATTCTTGATTATTCGTATCAGTAAATCTTTAAATGTCATTTTGACAGCCAGCCAAAACGTAATGCAGGAATTGGTTGCTCAAAAATCTATACAGAATTATAGCATTGGTGAATTTAGTTTAACATGACCTCAGCTTATCCGACCCGAGATAGTCCAAGTTAGTCAACTGATTGAAATTCGCTTCTACTGAAAGGTTCCAGGTACCTGACAGAACTACTGCTTGGACTCTGACGAATGTGGATAGGCTCCACATGAAATCTAAGGGTAGCAAAAAATCTTTGCTTCTTTCGTCGCCTTCATTAATTCTAGTCACCTCATCGCTTCCTTTTTATAAATGTATAAAATTATGATTGTGTCTCGTATTTAAGATGCTAGGAGCCAGTGGAATTCGCCCACCGCAAAACAGGATTTCGAATGATGTCATATATCAGGTTATGATCTCTATCAACATTGTATACTACTTGGAAACAGCCTGTGGTTTACCATTATATTCATAAATGATTTTAAAATGATTCTACCATCAAAATACACTCAGAAATTACTTAATTTCATAGATTTTTAATCGAATACAAATACGTAAATGGTGTCCAGTAATACACCAAACCAGGTATTTAGGGTATCATCAAATACCTTCTCCCGCTCGGGTGAAGCGACAGTGTCAGACTCTTACTGACTAAAATCCACCTCCTCTTTCTCTAATAAAAAATAAATATCTTTTCTCCTGCTCCAGGCCAAGGCCGCGATATAACAGATAATATTGAGCTTCACCCGCAATTCCGGTTCTAACAGGGACCAAAGAATGTAATACAATACTGCAGTTACACCGTTTTATTATCAATCTACACCATAATATATTTAATAATCTATACAAAAGCCGTCTTATATGGGCTAATAAATACAATTGCATATTAAGTAAGCAAAGTTGAAATTAACCATGAAATTACTTTATCACAATGAGGTCGAATGTTACTCGCACATCATAAAACCTAGGTCTAATTTTACGTGACAAAATAGAAATAGCCTATGATTTCAAGAAAACATACATACCTATATATAATATATACTATACTTGAATGTATCAAAATCATCCACTATAAGTTTTATCAAATCGTTATGATAAAAAAGGAAATGTTATGGTACACTTTCTTTTAATAGTACTTTATGACTTAGGTCAGTTTTTTAAACGATAATGTCTATTTTTGCTTTTGCTTAGACTTTAAGCCTAGCTTTGTAATAATCTTGTACCAAAATCAGTACTTACAACTTCTAATTGATAAATTTAATGTTTTTTAGTTAGGGTTTTTTTTCATATAAAAAAGCGAAACTTTTTGCCGAGTCGTCGTCGTTATAAGTACAAAGCGCTATGGTCGGCTATGCTTAACTGTCTACGTAAGGTCATTACAATTTTAGGCCACGGCCACACCTCGTAACACAGAAGCAGTTGTTTATACAACACATTAACATTTTGCGTGGTGAGAGCTGATGAAACTATCATCGATACGATTACTGTTACAAAAAACTCAATATATTTGTACTACATAAGTGTTAAATTTGATAAGACTGAACAAGCTATCGTTTCGAGACAGTGAAACCTTAGTGCTAAATGTTTCTGCCACTACTGTTTGCTTAGACAATTGACGCTCAATTAAATGTTCATGTAGAAGAGGAAAGGCAACTACTGCTATTATATTTTATTGAATATAAAAATTATTACAATGAAAGTCACTTAAATGATAAAAATGCACTTAACATCAGTTAAAGAAAGTTGCTTATACATATATCCAGCATCTACAGAAACACACAGTAACGGACTGAAACTTTTTTGGACTGTATCAACCTGGTGACTGATTTATTTGAACTCTCAATACAGTGTGTAAAATGTCAATACGGAGTTCGCGTCTGATGTAAAATGTACATTATAATGTGACCAATAAAGTTTAAGATTGATATAACTCCGTCCTTTACCTATTTATTCTATTATTTTCACAACAAGCATGAGTGTTTAAGTACTCTTATCGTAAGTCTCGACTCTCAAGTTGCACAAAATATGATTTTGCATACCTATTGCCACGATAATCGCTCTGTGTATTTCTCGTATACCACTTTTGTAATCAAATAATGGAAAGTGAATATACTCAGTTACCTTCTCATGAGAAACAAACACATTGTACCAACGCCTAAGTACATAGATAATGTTTAGATTTCACACGCAATTTTGCAAATTTTTCCACTTCATTAGCAACGTCGTTAAAGTTGAATTTTGTTTGCATCCATTTGCTTATGTATGTACGTCTGGTCATTTATTATATATGTGTCATAGTATTATTAAGGCCAGTGGTGTTAAAACAAAAGCAACCTTAATTGGTTTTCTTATTGATATCTAGGGGAAGCTATTAATTTTGTGTTGATTTTATCGATTTGTACAATTTGATTGGTGAAATCAATTACGACTAAGTATAATAATTTTTGACGCCCTCTAAAAACTCTTATTTTTATAGGGAATACAGATGGAACTGACCATGTACCTAGTGTTAGTCAATTTTTACATATTTATTTTAAATTCAGTGGCACTTGACTGAAGTACTTCATCTAAATAGTAGGTAAGCAAATATATTACGCACCTAATGACATCACATAAAGACAACCGCGATATTAGGGTCAAAATTACCGTTACAATTTTTTTTTCTATTCGACAACCAGTAAATTACGACACAAGTATCAAGTTGACTCAAATGATGCCGTAATGAGATCTTGATTGATGATGTATGATGTGGTATGACCAACTAACGTGATTAGAAAGGTATCATGGCAGATATCACCAAAATGACAATGACATTCTTTTCAACCAATGTATTTACAGATCATTCAAGCTGTTTTCGACCTTATTTGCTTGTACTTTTAGAAATGAAAACTGCAGCAATTATTTTTCGATTTATTTACAGTCAACGTCACACTTAATGCTTATAGCGTAGAATACAAAATTGATTAAAATTATTACAAATTTAGTGTTTGTATCTGTAACTGAACATACATATTCACACACATTCCGGACATGCTTTTAATTTTGAACTCCTTTCTACTACAATCCAAATTCAACTTTATTACTTACGACATTAAGCTTATACTAGCAGCAAAGTGAATTATAAAACGAATTCATTGATTTAAACGGAAACTTGAATGAAAGCGAAGATCGCACCTGGGTTTTCTATCGGAAGAGATAGTTTCATTGAGGCGGAATGAATTTTAAGTTACTGTTTATTCTGTTATTACCTACAATTCCTTAAAAGTATTATTCTGCCTGACTGTCAATCTGTCAACATTAGTTGAGGGCTGCCGTCGATAGTGGCGCTAGTGTAGCTTTAAGTGTACCGATTTGACAGCAGTAACGAATATTGACGAGACAATAAATTACTAATAGTCATTCATGGGGTCATCTAAATAACCTGCTAATAGTATCTCCTAACCATATATTTAATTTGTCAATGGCATTCTACAAAACAAATATATCAATAAATTAAATCGTTATTTAAGGTGCCTACTTAACCAGATTACCAGCGACTTAATAGACTATTTTATATTTTAATGTAAATTATATTATTATGTTAATTTTTTTACCGACGTCGCGAAATAATTTTAAAAGGCCCAACCTTCAAACTGATGAAAGAGTACATCGTAAACACATTCCTAAGCCTACAAATATCCTGTACGACCGGCTGTTTAGTCACTTAGGTATCTATTTTTATGTTATAATGAAAAAAAACAACACGATCATTCCGCCTCTGTTAATATAAAAACATGTAAATTATAGCAGTTAAATTGAATGGATTTGGTTAAACAAAATATTTAATGAGATTCTTTATAGGAATTAAGATTATCCGTGACACAGGTAATTTTTTATTGAAAAACAAATAGGGCACACCCTGAATTTTGTGTGGATTAGGTTATTTTTTTTAGAATGTGTACTCGATTTTGGTCGAAACAACACTAGTATACTGTACATGTTATGTTCGAATCAAGTTCGGAACTAATTTGAGTTAACTTCTGACCTTACGTCGACAGCAATTAGACGCTGGCTTGGTGTGCGTATGCATCAAACTGGCTTGACTACTTTATATATCAAGTATATGCTTCAATTTTTATTTTTTGACCATATTTTTAACGTTTTTATAAACAAACAAATATCTTATTTCCTCGTTATCTCGTATAATATTTTATTCAAAGGTTATTACATAACATTTCAAAACTGGACGGAATATTCTTCTAGAATGCTGTTCTACATAAGGTTGCGCAACATTTTTTATCTTGAATATTTGAAAATAATTAAATACATTATGGACCAACTTAACGAGCAGGTTATTTAAGCACTCTGATACTTTTGACAAGGTTTAGTCAAGCGAATATATTCGGAGGGTGAAGACCTACTATTGTTTTTAATATTGTTTCTTTAAAAGTGGTACAATGACTGAAAATAGTGCTAATAAACAAGTTCAAAAGAAAAACAATGTGGATATATCGTGTTGGAATTGTTTTAATGTGGAAAATGAAGATAAAGACAGTGAAATAGAAGTTCCATTATCTAAAATTCGTCAGAAAAATAGGGAAAAGTTTAAATTATATTCTATATTGGCCTCGGAAGTAACACGACCTAAAGCAATTCCTATCAAACAAAAAGTGCGCGAGAATTACGCTATTGGCAAAAAGATTGAAAAGAAACTAGTCGAGGAATCGAAAAAAACCAAAGATGTGTCTATTCAAGTGAATGAAGAAACATTAAGAAGAAGAAAGGTGCTTGTGCCTGATGATTTTGAAGATGATGCTGAAAATATTATTAGTGAATTTTCTCAAAGTGACACAGACGATAATACACCACCAGTTAAGTCTGCTGGAAGAAAATGTAATCTAATTAAACATAAATCTAGCATATCTTTAGATGCCAAAAATTCTACAGCAACGAAATTTAATTCATTCATAAAACCACATAATATGTCCTATGAATCCGTATATACGACAAGAGCAGGACAAAGTAAACAAGTAGCAGATCAGTTAAAGTCTGGATCTTCTTTTAACTTATCAACAGAGGCACCCAGAAATACTACAACGACCAAATCTATGTCAGAAATAAGGCCACAAAATAAATCTTATTACGAGTCACCATATACCACGAAGGTATCAAAAAGTACGCTAGAACTCGATAGCTCAAAATCTGGGTCTATTGCTAACGTGTCTTTTGAGTCAGCCAGCCATACTACTTCAACGAATTTTGATTCATCTATAAAATCACACGATGAGTCTTATAAATCCCCATATACTACAAAATCAGAACGAAATATGGAAGAACTAGACAGCTCCAAATTTGGGTCTACTTCTAATGTATATTTTGAGTCAGCGAAAAGTACTGAAACACCCAAATTCGATTCATTACATAAACGATACACTGTTTCACGTGAATCCCCATATACTACAAAGGCAGAACAAAGTAAGGAAGAACTGGATAGGTCTAAATTTGGGTCTACTTCTAATGTATCTTTTGAGTCAGCCAGAAGCACTGAAACACCCAAATTCGATTCATTACATAAAAGATACACTGTTTCACGTGAATCCCCATATACTACAAAGGCAGAACAAAGTAAGGAAGAACTGGATAGGTCTAAATTTGGGTCTACTTCTAATGTATCTTTTGAGTCAGCGAGAAGCACTGAAACACCCAAAGTCGATTCATTACATAAACGATACACTGTTTCATGTGAATCCCCATATACTAATAAGGCAGAACAAAGTAAGGAAGAACTGGATAGGTCTAAATTTGGGTCTACTTCTAATGTATCTTTTGAGTCAGCGAGAAGCACTGAAACACCCAAAGTCGATTCATTACATAAACGATACACTGTTTCATGTGAATCCCCATATACTAAAAAGGCAGAACAAAGTAAGGAAGAACTGGATAGGTCTAAATTTGGGTCTACTTCTAATGTATCTTTTGAGTCAGCGAGAAGCACTGAAACACCCAAAGTCGATTCATTAGATAAACGACACACTGTTTCGTATGAATCCCCATATAATGCAAAGTTAGAACGAAGTAATCCAGATTCAGTTAGCTTGAAATCGACCTCTTCTTTCAACGCATCGTTAGAGTCGACCAGTAGAAAAACAACACCAAAATTGAACTCGTTAATAAAGAAATTCAATGTATCTGATGAGTCCCCATATACTAAACAGACAGAACGAAGTAAGCAAGAACTTGACAACTCAAAATCTAAGTCTACTTCTAACGTGTCTGGTATATCTGCACGAAGTTCAACAACACCCAAATTCGATTCATCACCAAAACAACGTCATGTGCCATATGATTCACCATATAATTTGAAGATAGGCCAAAGTAAGCAAGATATAGATAGCTCAACGACTGAATCGTCCTTTGAAGCATCTTTAGAGTCAACCAAAATAACCGGGACACCAAAATTGAATTTATTAGGAAAACAATACAATGTGTCCTTTGAATCGCCGTGTATTAAAACAACAGAACGAAGTAAGCAAGAATTAGACACCTCAAAATCTGAGTCTACTTCTAACCTGTCTTTTGAATCATCCAGAAGTTCTAGAACACCCAAATTCGATTCATTACCAAAACAACACCCTGATTCATATGAATCTCCATATAAAACAAAGGTAGAACGAAGTTATCAAGAGTCAGATAGTTCAAGATCTAGATCTACCTTTAACGCATCTTTAGAGTCACCCAGGAGTACAACAATGAAATATGATTCAGTAACAAAACCACAAAAAATGTCTTACGAATCTCCATATACAACAAAGGCAGAACGAAGTAAGCCTGAGTTAGACAGCCCAAAATCGGAATCAACTTTAAGTGATAAAATAGAAACGTCTTCCGAATGTTCAAGTGCTACTTTATCTGAAGAAAATCGAGAAGAACAAATTATTGCTCAGAAGAAAAATACTTCAATTAAGTCGCAAAGCTCTTCTATAAATGAAGATGGTAGTGATAAATCAGAAATAAAGTACAAGGTTCAAATAGATACGTCGACACCTAAAAGTTACATTGATGTAAAGAACACAAGAGTCAATGAGAAATCCTCTTCTGAAACTACACCAGATGGACAAAAACATAAAGAATATGACATAAGAAATATTTTAGGACGAATTCATAACACGCCAATAACTGAAAGAGATGAGAGTGTTACAGAGAGTGAGAAAACTGATAACACCGGCTCAGTTACTTCAGAATCAGGTTATGAAGGGTCTTCCATACGTGACTTACATGACATAGATTCTTTGAATAAAAATTTAGCATACGCAAAACATTCAGCAAGCACCAAATCTTTAACTTCGTCGTTAGCGACATCATTAACGACATCGTCTATTTTAACTAATTCCAAATCTAGAGAGGATTTCAAAACTTCTTTGCCGTCACTTAATATAACTCAGAAGAGAAGAAATATTTTGAAGTCTACAAAATCTTTACATGCTGATATCGGTGATACAGAAATTAAACCCGTGAAATGTTTACGTTGGAGCACGCTAGATCTACCTCACGGGTCCTCAAATAATGATGGTAAGCAAAGCACTTTATCTAAAATCTTTTTGCCAAAGAAAAATATTAGGAATCCGTTTAAAAGTTATAATGATAATTATCATAAAAAATTGTAATAATGCTAGAGAGCCAGCTAGTCTTCAGACTTCATAAACGATTGCTATTAATAATTTTATACAATGCGGTGATGCCATATTAATATATTTAGCAGTATTTATTAAAGGAAAACAACAAAGGTAAATGTCCCGTCACTAATTAAATGATGTATGTCATTCGAACAGTTACACTGTGTCCGTCCAGACTTACGGACATAATTGTTCGAACACTTTAAGAGGTCCAGGGCACGGTTTATTCAATGCAACGCGTTGTGGACACCGAAAGTAATTCACAACGGTTTTTGCACCGCGTTCTATCTCCAATGGTATCGTTATGCCAGCATACATTCACAGTTCATGGATACTAAACAACAGGAAACGGCCATGACATGTAGGATACGATAAAATACGGATTTTGTGTGGAATTAAAATAAAGTGATTTAGTTCAGTGAAACGCAGTCGTGTTGTGCGTTCGCATAAAGTGTTTAATAATGGTTTATTCCGTTTCTTATAAATCGGAACCTACCTATTCGTCTATAGATAATAAAAGTTTTAATCGTGAACAAACAAACATACAAGATTATCAACTAGTTAACATTTACCAAAGAAACACTGTGCAAAGTGATAAAAAGATGACATTTGGTTCATTTTTGAGTCGGTGTTTGTGTTGTAGAGGTACCGCTGATGATGAATTTGACTCACCTGTAGAAGGTCCATCATCTGCTCTTGTGCGTCCTATTGGGAGAAGTTATAATGTCAATGGTGAAACATCAAAATTCAACACAGTACAAGAACCGTGTATCCCGGCACTTATTGTCACTAGGCCTTTGGATGACGAATTTTCTACATCTACGACGACACTTTTGCTAAATTCTGAACGAAATGCAAGTGCAATAAGTTTAGGCGCCCAAAACTATGAGGTTAAAAAAGTTGTTACCACGCCATGTGAGTCCTCCCAGGATTCAGATAGCAACAGTCACTGCAGTACGTTAAAATCTGGTGAGAAAATCTCATTCATTCGAGAGGTTTTATCGTGTCGAGATACTTTCTTAAAGTCTTTAGAGTGGTGTGATAATTCTTTGACTAGAGGCAAAAGGTGTCGATTTGTCAAACCTGACGAGTGGCTAGAATTGAAGAACGATGGTACCGAAATTGAATTCGACTACACTTGAGGCACGCCTTCAAACTCACAAATAATTATTGCACTACTAACACCACCATGGTTTTGATTTAATTCAAGCACAAGGAACCAAACTAATTAGTTTCAACATTTTCAAAAGAACATCACAGACTTTTCTGACATTGAATGCTCTTCTTCAATCAGTAACCTGTCCTTATTTTTCTTTAACTAAAAATTATTCTAGAACTAGTCTTATTCAAGCCAAGTTCTATGAAATCAATGTTTTGGTTATAGTATCCGTAATTGTATATATGTACCTACAACATACCGTTATCAACATCAGCCATGTTCAATTCGTACTTAATTAAAGTCGTGTGTAATATAGACATTGTAGATCATTTTGTGTTTTATGTTCCTGTTTTAAAGCATATTTTAATTTTGTTTGCAGATGAGGTGTACATGTCTGACTCAGTTTCGCCCAACCATGCAACGTTGCCAAGGCGTTCAAATTCACCACACCACGAAAGAGATATGCTCGACAGGGATCGGTACTCACTCAACAGAAGCGGACTCCAGGTAAAAAAATATTATTTTCTTTAAATGTAGCATGATATTTACGTGGTATGGTTTTTAAATATCCGAAATCTTATACTGAAGTAAAAATTTAAGCGAGAAGTAACGGCAACTTCATGCTCTAACTCGCTAGTGGCGCCATCATAAAGCACCAAAACTCAATTATTATTGTGTGCATCTAATGTCACCTTTATTTTCTCGGTTAGTTGACGTCATACACATGCTGCTGCGCACCACAAACATTCAGTTTTATATAGCTACACACTGTACACTGCGTCACGGAGTCCATTAGCATTCCAATAAAGTTTTACGTTATTTTGATGCGGTTATTGTGTGCGTACCTTATCATAACACTCAATTCAGTAACTTCTTTTTATTAAGACGTCAACACACTTTGGTTTGGCGTAGAATAATGACGAATTTATTTAAATAAACCTATTTATAGACTAGCCAGTGCGAAAAAAAAATTAGCCTCTGTTTTGCCTTACTCAATACTATCAATCAAACTCCACAATAAATTCACAAAATCAATGTTTTGGTACAACTTTAACCGTAAATATACACCTACTTTTACAATAACCGTGTCGCATAAATGTGCCTCTGGTTGTAAAGATATCTTTGCAAGCGAAATGCGACCTTTTGACGTGACGTTAAGGGCGTTTATGTTCTAGAAACGTCAAGTGTAGGAGTATTGTCTCGATGACCGCGTTGGCCATTGTATTATATTACTGCGTTTTGCAACACAGCCCGCGAACAACGAGACTTTGCAAAACGTTTACTTGAACGAATACTTGAGTTTTGACATGCTAGGGTAAAATGTAGACAAAGAATAAGCTTAAGTTACCCATTTGTGGAACAATTCTATTTCTCTGGGTACTTACTTTAGCTCTATTAATTGGGTTACTGTAACGAGCTCGTACGAACTCGACCCTGACTTGATCAGACGAATGTGTGAAGTAAAAGTGCGTCTCTGTTAATTGCTCCGTAATTACAAAAGGAATTAAGTTAGTCAGTTGTACAATCAAGCGACACAAGCAAATAAAAATGTCATTACTCGACGAAGTCATGGAAAAATAAATCTATTAAACAAGATAATAAAAGAAACGTCGATAAAAATTGCTTGTCATAACAAAATGTTTTGTTAAGGTGCTGCAGTGTAGATTGATGAAATATAGACAATGTTAAAGCCTCTGTTGGACAAATTAATCAATTTAATAGTGCTTAATACGTCTCAAGTATAGTAATAGAATAGCTGTCAAGTATCCTACAGTTTTATGCATATCAATTATAATGAATTCGCACTGGGCTTGGCCTATCGTGCCTTAACACTCGAAATGTTGTAATATTAATCCCTTATAAAGTATCGTAGTGTGGGTAGCTACGATAAAACCGTATTACTCAATGCCATACACTGCTCTTTGGCCCGTTTCACATGTCGCTATACTTAGGTTAGCAAGTGAGTACTTCGTTTACTTTGTTGAATAGATCTTAACAATTTGATTAACAAAATGAACCTAGAAGAAGTAGTTGCAAGGATATATATAAAAGATTAAAGAAATATTCTTTTTACGCGACAATTTCACCATGTAAAACATAAAATAACAACCTAAACTCTTTGGTTGACGAACAATTTGAAATACCTAACGTCCCTACTCATCAATCAACTTACGTCATGCAGTAGACTCTGACAAAACGACCGATGCTTAAAAGTTACCATACTCAGTTTATGTATCGATACAAATAACCTTTTTCCTTCATTTATTTAACAAGCTATGTTTAAGACACACAACTGTCGCCTGCACGTAAAGCTACCCCAAACATGTTTAATTTCTCAAATAGATTTTCTACTTTATTAGAAAGCAATAAAGTTAGAAATCTGAACAGATTGCAGTGCAATCTTAGTGTGCTTGTTTCTACATCTACGTACGCAGAAAACAAATGACATGTTCCACTTATTTCCAATATGGCGGCGCCACACAATCGTTACTTCGAACGTTAACATTAAAGAAACGTCAAAATTCGAAATATGATTTTTGTATAAATGCACAAAATATTTCCAACATCAATATATTCCATCTTCCTTGTTATTTATTTGTATGATACACAATTTACATCGAGGTTTATCTAAATTAGATCGTTGACATTTAAGCTTGAATAAAAAATATATTAAAAATAAATGCAATCTACCAGTCAAAGCTAGATTTAACATAGATTACTATCAATATAAAAACAAACGAACAAACAAAGAATTTAAAAATAGATTTTATTTGTTTGTTTATTCTTATGACATGCATTAGTTGATTTTGGCGACTCTTTCAGATTATTTGCTAACTAAGCATCAGTATATTAAAAAAAACTTACAAAATCAGTGACAAAATTAACTTAGTAACGATGCTTATGTTTAAATCGAGCTAACCTAACCACATGAAATTGCACACCGTTAAAACATAATACCTAACCTGATCTATTTTTAAATATGACTTAAAATTCAAATCCATATTCAATTCAATCCATAACATTGTTCTTGTGGTCGCATGTTCATTCACTACAGTTATTAATTACAACAAATTCTTAACAATGTCACCTTTGTATCGCACTGATTTGTTCAAAAGATTAGACACTAAATTATACATGCATGCACTAATTTTAATATCTTTAGACTTCTTTTATCTTTAATTGGAAGTCAATAAACGCAATAATAATTTGTCCTTCAAAAGTAATATATTGAACTACCTAGTCACATAAATAACAAACTACATAATACATAATAGATTAAATAATCAGTTGAACAACAAATGGATTTCCTGGTCTTGTTAAGGCAACTTGACGTAAACATTTCTGACTTTATCGGGCATAAAAATGGCGCCTACGCAGGACGAGATCTGACTAGCGTGGGACAATGTAGACTACATATTTTGTCTATTGTTTCGAATAAGGGAATTGAATTGTGTTTAATGATATTTATTTTTAATTTAATAGGAAATAAGTATAATCGTAGTTTATTATAAACGTTAAAGTCTATAAATATGGATGGATGTTTGTTACTCTTTATCGTAAAAACTAGGAACGGACGTAAACGAATTTTGGCATAGAGACAGACAGTCTGGAATAACACATAATTTATTTTTTACCTTGTAATGTGGACGAAGGCGTTAGCTGAAGCTAGTTTATACATATGACATAGTTTGGTGTTTGTTTTCGTTTCAATTGATGCCATTTTTGTTCTTCTAATAATTTCTATGCTATTTTATTGTATGTACCTATATAGTTATATAACAATACTGGAAGTTTTCTGTTTAGAAGCTTATCAGTTTAAACAGGATTTTAGGTGGGCGATATAATCGTCGGTCTCGATTGTCGTATAAATGACAGTAATTAAGGATTGTTAGATGTCCGTTAACTCAATAAGTCCAACTAAAGATGTCGTAAACTGACAGTGGAATCTTGCTTCGAATTCCAATTCAAGTAACAACTGCCACTATGCTAAATCGTATGATAGTTAGATTTCTAGTTGATAAAATTTGATTCGGAAGACTACATTTCTATAATGCCATTCGAACGAAAGCAGATTTACATGTGTAAGTTTTCGAAAAAACCGTTACACCACCCGCGACGCTGAGCCGCGAGAGCTCACGAAATCAGAGAAGAAAATAAATTCATAATACGATAGTCCACATATGTATCCACGAAAAAAATAACAAATTCCACATACAAGTATTCACGCAGGAATTGCAGTATCGAGTGACAGATAATGCAACCAAACAAAAACATACCGTACGGTTGTTCCACAGTAATTGTAGCTCAGTTATGAACGTGGTATCAAAGCAAAACGCTATGTGTTCTCTCAACGCTTTATTTTTAGATAGTATTAGACCTAATTTCGCGTGAACAACCGCGTCAGCTATTTAGTACGGATATCGTGTTTGTTTATCCCGTTTCTCGGTTGAATTTTTCTATTTAATATGTCCATTCGGAACAATAATTTTAGTGATGTCAAAGTTTTGGTAAGGACTTTGTGTAAATTTTATTTCATTTATCCCTCTGTAAGGGAAATTATTGAGGACGATAACTAACAATATCTCTCTGTGTTTCCAGGTTCGTTCTGAATCCATGGCATCAGTCTATTCTGGTGCTGGTGAAGGCACTCGGGCCAACGTGACCGTTAGAGGAGAGGTTCAGATCTCATTGCTGTACAACTACAGACTGGGAGCTCTGGAGGTGGGTGTCAAGAGGTGCCGTGACCTGGCTCCCGTTGACGTGAAGCGCAACAGATCCGATCCTTACGTTAAGGTAAGATTCGTTTATGATTTTGAACCAAAATAATAGTTTGTTCGCTTTGTTAAAGTTTTGTGTATCTGTATAACAAATATGTTAAGTTTCTGTGGCATAAAATTAGTTCTTTAGCTTCAGAAAAGACAAAACGACATTAAACCGTTATTCAGAAATTCAGTCATTTTAAAATAACAGGTTATTTATTGCTAGTGCATATCGCTTCGTCTGCCAATCTACTTTAATTCCACCACAAATGGAAAAATTACCATAAGCGGTAATTTTGAGCAGGTGAAAAAATATCGTAAAATAGCGAATACTCTGGCAGGTGATTTCTCAACATTATGGAATGTCGGAATATAACTTTAGGTATGTTAATACAGTTCAATGTTACATTAAAGTGCTGAATTAATTTTACTATTTGTATAACCTGCGTAAAAATAATCAAGTTTAGCAAGCCCATGGCCGTGTGTACCTATCAACAGACTTGATTAGCATACACCACGAGAATATTAATACGGATTAAAATATAACATGAACTAATCCATGTAGCAACTGTACCAGTTAGATATTGCGTCATAAAAAAATTAAAGGACATGTGCTTACATAAAGGCTAGTTTACTTTTAGAAGATAAATTCGAAGGTTACAATTTTGTTTTTAGTCAATAAGAGTCTGTGAGGCCAGCTAGCCACACCTACTGCAGAATAAATCATTAGGTAGTTGATTAAAAAGATACAATTTTAATGTTTATGAATTCCTTATAGTTATATACCAAAACTCGTACCACAGATATTTTAATGAGAATGAATCTTATAATGATAAGACACTAATTAATTCACAAATGGATAAACCAATAACGGTTGAAACTTGAGACACGTTGATATTTAATTCAGACGGCTACGTGTTGATAAACCGTTATAGAACTTATATGTTGATGATGAACACCACAATAGAGAGTAAATACCTAATAGCAAGCAACTTATGCAGAGTATTTCTAATGTCAAACCTTCCAACTTCTAGAGGCCTCTCTATGTGTCCCAACCACCGCGTTAACAACGGATGACGAAAGAGTCGATTTCCCTCTTCACTTTTCATTCATATGATATGAACCTTCTCCTGACAATAGGAAACAACAAAAACTAATCCTCGGTTTGGTTATTTTCTGTAGATCAAAAACGTGCAACTTAGTCATGAAATTAAATAGTGCTCGTTAATATATATTAATTAACGAGCACTGAGGTAAATAACTCGAAATAGAAGGAGGTATCGCAAATCTTGAGGATAACATATATTTTTATATATACTAACGATTCTGTTTCGTTTTTGGCAAGTACTCTTCACGAATCCATACTGTTACAATGCCTGTAAGACAGGATATACAACAACAATTGTTAATTTTGAGATCCCCATGGATAATACGTAATTTTTTTGCAAACTCGCTACACATTTCCCTCAATATAAACCATCCTAATGAATTAATTGTAACATTTCCAGGTGTACTTGTTACCGGACAAGTCCAAAGCTGGCAAGAGGAAGACGAAGGTGAAGAAAAACACCTTAAACCCTGTGTTCGAGGAGACACTCAGCTTCGTGCAGCCGCTGGCCTCGCTGTCCGCGCGGACACTGTGGCTCAGCGTGTGGCACGCAGACATGTTCGGGAGGAACGACTTCCTCGGAGAGGTCACGCTGCCGCTGGCCGATGTCGTCTTTGACGACCCCGCGCCCATGTGGTACAAGTTGCATGAGAGGGTTAGTAAACATTTCTATAACCTTATTTTTGTCCCACTTTAGTGTGTCTGAAAGATATTCAAAGTCGAACTCAAAGCAATATAAGTTTCACCACAAACGGGGCCCTATAGGGCTGATATTCAGCCGGGGTTGCGGGGTAAGCGCAATAAGGCACCGCGACCTCGGCCCAGAGCAGGAGCAGGAACAGGGGGGTTTTAGTCAGTAAGGGTCTGACAATGAAAACCCAAGGATATACCCATAGATATTATAAATATAATTTCAAATAATAAAAGTCTGGCAATGCACTCGTAACTCGTGTTGCGAATGCCCATTGGCGACGCCGATTACTTACCATTGGGTTATCCATAAGCTTGTTTGACTTATCACATAAAAAATATAAAAATTTTTGTAAAACATTCCTTAATATTTAAAGTTTGTAAGTCGCTTTATATATCTATAAGCAATGTAATATTTTAAATCTTAAAAGTTTGTTTGAACGCTACCTACTATACGTATACACTACTATCCTACGACAGAACTAGTTGGAATTCGATATTCCATTCATCGATGAATGCTGTAATAAAACATGTGTCCTTTAAAGTAATTGATCAACCAGAATACCAAAGATACGATATCAATATCCTAATATCTGTTTAATTTTCCTTTCAGACGGAACAATTTGACGAGCAGCAAGGCAGTCGCGGCGACCTGATCATAGGTCTGAAGCTGGAGCTGGCAGAGGGCGCGCGTGGCAAGGGCACGCTGCATGTACTCGTCAAGGAAGCCAAAAACCTCGTCGCTACCAAGCCTAATGGACTCGCCGATGTATTCTGCAAGAGGTAAGCTATGACCATATTAAGTAGCTATAACAACCATAAGAAGTTAATAAAAAGTAGTAATTTTTCAATCGGTTCAATCGAAAGTCGTCTAATCAAAAAAAATAAAAAAGAACTAGTACTGGATGCCAGTACTAGTTCTTTTGAATTTTTCATTACTGAGGTATTAAAGTAAAAAAAATTCAAGGGAAGTATTTTCACTGGACGATAGGACGACTTTCGATTGAACCGATTGAAAAATTAATGCGTATGCACGGCATAATCTAAACGAACCTTTAGATTTTCAAAACCACTGTATAACACTAATCACCCATAAATCACATTATCAACAAGATAGTGGCCCTATCTTCTTGATAGTGTGATTTCGTATTGAATGAACATCGTTAAGTTCAAAATGAACTGAACCCTACTCGTCAAATGTCACTGAACACCATTTTATATTATTTTGAAAATCTAAATATGATGAACTTTTGATGCTGACTGTACAAGGTAGACTCATAGGCATCATATACATTGTGTATGAAATGAGAGATGATGAGAATCCTATTCTACTTCCTATTGGCACTCTGATTTAGTAGTTTTGAGAACTGTAGAACTCTAAAACATATTTATTAATCATCGTGTTTTTATTTGAGCGGTATCACGACACCGCCGACAACATCCACGTACATAACGTTTAGATTTCTAAAATTTGTTTGCCTTTTTCTAGCTATTTGCTCCCCGAGCGGGGTCGTCTAGCCAAGCAAAAAACAGCTGTATGCAGACGTACATTGAGCCCGGTATGGGAACACACGTTTACGTACCGTGGGTTGGCCCCGCACGAGCTGGCCCAGCGCGCCCTTGAACTGTCTCTATGGGACCGCGACAGACTCGCCTCCAACGACTTCATGGGCGGCGTCAGACTCTCACTTGGATCTGGTATGTACTATATTGTATTCACAACCCTAATACGTTGACATTTTAGTAGCTAATTAAACAGGAGAAAAGTATATAAACTATGAAATATTGCAATAACAGCAAAGCGATGTCACATAAAAAAGCCTTGATGCCTTTTCTTCATTTAAGTTAACAAAATTTAAAACTTACGCTTTACTCATTATGCTCATTTTTATGATGATGTTTCTCATGCGTACGACTGAGTAACCTATTTAAGAGAAACTTTTAGTCGCCCAAAACTTAAAAAAATTACCATCCCATATGCGAACGTCTGATTTGAACGAATCTTGCATTTCTTACTAATAATATTTTTCTTCGCAGGAACCTACATGGGTGCCAACGTCAACTGGATGGACAGTACCGGCAAAGAAGTCACCCTATGGCAGACCATGATGCAACGACCCAACTTCTGGGTCGAAGGCTCACTACAACTCAGGCCTAACCTTAGCAACTGAACTTAATACGTTATTGGGCAGTTCTATAGAAAAACAACAACTTTTAGACAGCGCTACTTACACGTAAGATAAAGAAAAAGTAACTAATATATAACACACCGTGCCAATTTTATATAAGCATTTCTTACTGGAAACACAGTAAGATATCGATTTTAATGTCGAATGTCTCAACTGTAAGTAGCGCCATCTATGATCTTCTAACGGTAACTCTATATCTATCTTGGAGTTTGTTTTTTTTATACTTTTTCAACATTTTTATTTTATAACAGTGATATTATTGTATTGTTCATTAAATCGAGATTTCTAATGTCTGTAAATTATCATTTGAGGTGACGGTATTGAATAGATTATTTTATAGAATTGCCCACCTGTTTTTGTCTTGTTGTGCGTCCGTAACTTTAATTCGTAGGAAACAATGAATACATATTACGTAACTATGATCACATGACATCGAAATCTATACAAAGTATTGTAAAAGAAACTGCGTAGTGTATTCAATTTTATTATATTTAATTCATTATTTTATATTGTAAAACAATTTTCTTAAACTTTTATACTCTACTACTACTTACTACACTGAAATACTTAATCTGTTCTGTGGTTATAAGTGCCAATAACTCAATCTATATGTACCTATTTTATACTTAATTATGTCATAAGTATTACACATCAAAATATTTACTCGTTCGATATTTAGATGCCTAATTTTGATATATAACATTCCATTGATATAATATTGAAATAATAGCTTTAAGTATCAAATGACAATAATGTTTTTTTCAATTTTCAAACTGCCTTTAGTTATTATAAACTAAGTTATGCATTTAAAATAGAATTTTAATGTACAAATTAAGTCTACATGAGTTTAAGACAAGCTCATGCTTATTGTGATTATAACGTTTAGGAGTTCTAATAAAAATTGAATGAATGAATGAATGATAAATGTTGTCTGTGTAAAATAATTGGAATGCAAGTTAAATGTTTAATTTAACGACTTTAAGACGTCCGTAGTTTGTATATTATATTATATTAGACATAATGATTCATAAGTATTTGTTTATTATAATATAAACTTAAATATTTTTTTATATAAACTTATTGTGAATTTAAAACAATCTGGAAATAAATATAATGAATAAGTCTTTAAATGATTGTGTGTTATTTTTATTAACCTTAATAATTCAATCGTGATAATACGCGACACAATAGTAAATGACAGTAATATTTTTTTTTAATTTTCAAACTGCCTCTAGTTGGTATAATCTAGTAGTGCTTTTCAATAGATGCGCGAACGCCGGCGTGCGCTTGGGTTTTAATTAATTAATCCTTTAATTTATTCTTCGGGTAGGGTGTGGCTTGTTTTTTAACGTGTCTTCTTTTAAGATTTTAGTTTTAGAGCGGTTTCTTGGTCTATAAATTTTGAAACCGACATTCCAGTGTTTCTAAATAGCTTATTATTTTCGAGCAGATATCGGCACAACCTTTTGCTCAACAGTTCGATTACTACAGGTCGGCGGTGACGATGTCGATGTTTGCCCATTCTGAAGATATCTTCAATGTAGCCTGTTATATCGATGTCAGCATAATCTTTGAAAATGTTTATTATTTTGTTGTATAGATCTGTTCCAGTTTCATAGTACTCTGCTCGTTTAGCCCATGAAGTACAATTTTTTTGTTATTTTCAATGTTCTTAATAGTATTATTATTAATGTTTAAGGTTTTGTGATTTTGTTCTAATTCCTTCAGTTCTAGCATTTCGTCTTTTAATTTAGTGTATACAGTTTCTAACTTCAAAATATTTTTCTTCAAATTTTCTATTTCTAATTCGGTTTTCTCGTAATCAAAAGTAAGCTTGTCTAACTTTTCACGATTTTGACCTAATTCGTTTGTTAATTCGTGAGTTGCATTTGAGATTTCTGACCCAACAGCTTCTTTAATAACTGGCACAATAACTTCTTTATTTTCTAACACATCGATTCCTTTATTTGTTGACCCGATGAGCCCTTTTATTTCTGATCTAATGAGTTCTTTTATTTCAGATAAAATTGCCCTTTTATTATTTTCTAATTTCACGTCAAGAAGTTGTTCGATCCTTTCTATAGTTAGGGCGTTTGCATTTATGGTTTCCTGGGGTGGTAAATTCTCTTTAGAGATATTGGTAAATTGATCGTCCCTTACCCCACATGTATTGATTTTGCAGATCGTAATGTGTCCGTTATTCCTTTCTGTTGAAGTAATTTTAGGAATTGACGGACTGATTGACTTTGTTTGAATGCGGATTCTGCTATATGAATTACCTGGTTTGGGTTTCAGACGTATGCATAATTGACAATTCCACGAAGATATTTGCTCTTCAGACATTTTGCGCAAATAATTATAGGTAGTTATATTTGCACATTTAAGGTCATAGTGTTTTCGACAAATACAACAAACTATATAATAAGTGCCGGTAACAAGTTTTTGAAGACACCCTGCGCACGTCATCTTTATTCGAATGAATATCAATTGCAGATAGTACGCGTTTAGCTTTGTTTAAGTTATCTGACTATGTTAGATGGCGTTGTAATAAGTTATCCCTTTCCAAACTTGATAGCCTGGTTATGAATAGAGAAATTGAAAAGATTCTCTGTCGTGTGTTACTTTCACTGAATTTCCCAATCATCTGATTTCACGTGTTATTTGGATTTTCAAGTTCGTAAAATGTATATTTACCTACCAACTTAATAAAGCACCTTATTAAACATTTGGTATTATAAATATGTCCTTCAATTTGTATGCTATAACAACACTTGTTCTGACTGATTGACAATGTTTTTCTTTTTAAAAGCTTTCACTGATATTAATTAATCACTTTATTCAAATATTACCCACGCAGAAAGCACAATCTCGAACAATAATGGTAACTCTAAATGGCTACAGTGAATGAAATCCCCACAATGAATGAATAAATTAGGATCGTGCTTCGTTGAGAAGAATATATAATTGAATAATAGTATTACTTGATAGCCTGTACAGATAGTTTGCTCGGCCGTCCTGACCCAAGCAATCTAACCCTCAAACATATTATTAATTTACATTATCTGCTGCGTCGTACCTCCAAGAAATTTTGTTTTGTATGAAGGTGCTCAATATATACGTTAATAAAGTAATAATACGGCACGGCACGGAGATAAAATATTAAAATAACTTATTTTACGTTGTATTTCTATACTTTATTGAAATAAAATTATACCATTTTCTTTTGACCAAAATAAGCGTATAATCTATGGTAAGTAATGACAGTTTAACTTGACATTAGTAGATCGTTGAGATTGAGACGGGTTACGTCAAAAAGGCAGCGGTTAACCATTGTTGTTGGCTTGGGTTTTTATTGATTTTCAATTGTTTTCTAAATTAGTGTGTTAATTATATGAACAAAAGCTTTCATTACAATGCCGTCCCTCCAGAAAAAAATATTCCTTTGCCTATGCATATCATTTGCCACATTTAAAACAGGTACGAATTTTAAGGGCGTTGTTTCTTGTTATTATTTCCAATTTCGTTTATTATTTTGATTTCTATGTTATTTTTCTTTTGTTTTTAGTTTATTCAATAAACTGCTACCAGTGTTCAGGGACGGATTCGAATAATCCATTCCAATGTAATGAGTTTTTAGAGAACGATGTAGATTTACAACCTACCGATTGTGCGACGATACACAATGCTCAGTATTGTATTAAGCACGTCGGTCGATTTGAAGGTGAGAGTTTAAGGGAAATACGCTCTAACCTTATTAATAAACATTTTATTAATACAGAAATAAACTGGAAAATGGGTCACTGACATAGAACAAAATGCTTTTTGGGTAAAGTTTCTAAACTGGTTGTAACTCACTAACTACTAATTTATAATTTAATTTATAACTATATAAGGGTGTCGGATTATCACTTGTTAACTAATTATTGACTGTTGCATAATTGATGTAGTTACAATTGCTGTTACTTAACTCTAAGATTTTCAGAAAAAAAGATAAGTTTGTTTATTTCATTATTTTTTACTTTATTTTTACATCAAATTTTTTTGTGTTTTCATATTTTGTTACATAATAAAAATATAAATATTTTGGAACAAATGATAAAGATAAAAATAATTATGAAAAATACCTAGGTCTAGCCATAGAATGTTATCAATGCAACTCTTCTTCGACTATGGAATGTGGTGATGGACTGATGAACTTAGATGGAGGGATACTGAAGCCTATGCCTTGTGACCATGTTTACAATGCTCTATACTGCATTAAACTTACAGGTTCATACTAACATTAACTTTGGGTTTCTAGTTCCATAATGCAGCTTTATCACTGGTCTGTCCGGTAGAGAGATTAAGATGCACAGTCAAAGTAAAATAAAAAGGTCTCAATCCAAAATCTAGCTCTATGGTTGATTTTTGAGAATTACTGAATGAAGTTTTAGTTCAAAATGTGATTGAAGCAGAGATTTTACTATTTTTATTTACTCTAATCAGACAGGCAGTTGAGACAATTGATATTAAAAAAACCTGTATAGTGTTTATCACAACTTGTTGTTGGATATTTTGGATTGTGATTCAATATTATTTATGGTGGATAAATTTATTTCCTATCACTGAAGCACTTTTTCCCCACTAAATATCTATGGTGACAGATACACTTAAACCTGATTATTCAAATACTGTCCTTTTTTTTGTTTGTCATTCTAAATGTAAATGTTTGAGTATTCAGGTATAATAATGCACTGAATGGCTTTGAGATTGCACTGGGCACAAAATATGGTTCACTAACAAAATTATTTTATTTTTGGTGAGTATTGCATTTCACACATTATGAAATATGTAGTTAAAATATGCATGCTATATTAAAATACTTTAAAAAGGTTTTTTATTAATTAAATTATCAACTATTTTGGTTGGTAGCCTTTTAAATAAAAGGCAACGGAAGCCTATTAATTTTACACCTTTAAACCATCAAATATGTTGAAGGGGATGTCAATATAAATGTGTACTAAGTAATACACAAAGATCACAGTTATTACGGAGTCCTAGGACAAGACAAAACCTGGGACTTCTTGGTAATGTGTATATCATAAAAACTTCTATTGTCTTAACCCAATTGTATAGAAGTTCTAACTTTTACAGACTTACAAAACAAAAATCAGTAGCTGCATTAAAATATCTATTGTTAACATTTTTCATATTCTTTCAGGTGGTATAAGCACAAAGAGGTTTTGCTCATCATTAGACTTAGGTAATTACTGCAACTATGTGCAACAGCCAGGTGACAAACTGGAGTATAGGACTTGCATATTTACATGCGGCAGTGATGGATGCAATTCTGCCACAAGCTTACATTTCTCCGTCTTCCCATTAATATTACTATTTGCAGTCACTTACTTTATAAAGAGATTCTAACTTTGATGGAACACACATTCAAATACAATGAGCATTCCATTTTTAGCTGTTTTTTGTAGATGAGTATTTTTAGTAGCCACTAACTCCAGTGCCTGAATGAATGAAAATTGATGTACATGTATGTAAACCTGATAGTTTCTGAGGTTTCATTTAGTGTTATATTTCTCTGCAATGTATCGAATATAACTACTGACTGACTATCCGTCCATTAAATAACAATTGAATTGCATTATTATTCCTAGATATATATTTATTTTTACCTCTATATTGAATCTCTAATTCAGTTTCCGTTATTGACTGACTAGTAAATAGTAACATATCTTTGTAACGCATACATATTTTATACACGTACATATTATTTTTGTACAATAAAGTTTTTTATTGAACAAGTTAGTTTTATTTTGACTTTTTTCAGTTTTTCCAATATATAACACCTACCGTAAAACGGGTAGTATCTATTCCTATCTAAGTTCCTAGTATCTATTTACCCCTCTTCTGCGTCTATTTACCCCTCGAATTCTACTCACCCCGTTTCTCCGTTATTTATTATGATACAGTAAAATTTTATACGACCTCGTGAATCCATTACCAGGCGTATTCATTTTTTTATTAAAGAACTCTAGATTTTGAGATAATGCAACATCCAGTAGTTTTCACTTGTGGCAGTACTGTACCTACATGTATCGGGGTAAGCGCAATGAGGCACTGCGGCTTCTGCCTACAGCACGAGAAGTAACGGGGGTTTTTAGTCAGTAAGAGTCTGATCGCTCTCTCTCGACTTAGCCTGGGAGGGAGAGGTCATTTGATAATAAACTTCCTAAACAAATTAAAGAACTTCCAATGGTCCGTTTTAGAAAGGCTTTACGCAGGTGGTTAATTGAGAATTCCTTCTATACAATAAAAGAATTCCTTCAATTTAAATAAGCCAAATATGTACCAAAATTTGCATGTCATTATGTTATGATTAAATATGTTAAGCTACTATTATACTACTATTATAAGAACTTTTCTAGCCATATTTATCTGCAAATAAATCTTTGACTTTGACTTTGATGATTTTCTCTTACATAAAATAACAATATTACTTACTACAAGTCATGTTCCAGGCACCGGTAATTCCACCCTGATTTCAATTAGCAAGTTTCGCAATTTGGGTGTTCACCAGGCGGCTCTATTTATCTATTTTTAGCTTTTTGTGTGGGTAAAATCATCAAAGGTCTTCTCTCGCCCAGGGTCTGGGCGGGAGGGAGTGTCAGACTCTTACTGACTAAAAACCCCTCCGTGCCTACTTTGCTCTGGGCCGAGGTCGCGGTGCCTCATTGCGCTTACCCCGCAACCCCGGCTGATCATTTTTTCTCATTCGGCTGATTTCTAGTTTTAGATGTGTTCCGTGCTGGCTAGGATTATACTAGTTAAGCTATAGTACCTATTAACTAGATTGATAATAGCTATACTTGAGATTTCATAGATGAGACCCATACAAGTAATTGCAGAAAATATATTTCTGTGTGTATTATATAGATGACGTCCAAGTTAAACAGCCGAGCTGACTACTAAGTAACTAAATTCCATACTCAATGCAATTTTTACAGTAGTGACCCAATAAAATTTAATATTTACAAGGAATACACTCTCGTGAGTTCGAGCATTAGTACCAAAGTAATAAAAAGCCAAAGATTACTTATCCAAACATTTATTGAAAATTTGTGCTACATAAGCATGATATAAAAATACATAATAAATATTAACACCGACTTAGCCAAGTAAATAATCCAGCTAATGCATAATAATACTTTCATTTTCACTTACCACACTAATATTATGCGTTTTATACTGAAAAATGGAATGTTATCATTCAGATTTACTTAAGTTTTACGGAACTTTATGTTTTATATAGGCGTTTCATGGCATATTATTGCGATTGATACAAAAATAATGCACACAATCATTAAAGCCACAAAGTACCACATACAAATATATTTTTCAAGCTAATTCATATTCATTTTCACTCAAATCAAAACGGCTTGAAAGTCTTGAGAAGATCCAGCACCTATATTTAATGTAAAACCGTTACGATGCTAGTTCAGAACCCTAATCTAACTAAAATTATGTACAGAAAAAGTTCAGGTAACTTTTTTGTACAATTTCATTCTCAATGTAGGAATACCATTCATAGATACATACCAAGCGTTAATAAGTAATGAAAGTAAATGCTTGATCGTCGTAAATTAATGTAAAACAATGCTGTCAAAATACATAGGAAATACAAAACACAATTATAAAATAACAGGTAACGCTATTACATAAATCAGACTATAAAACATAATCACTAACAAACAAGATGTCAACTAAGCCTCGTATCCACTGGGCAACTTTTTGAGGGCGACATGTTGCGACACGGGTTATAAGTCAGCGATGTTGTACATATGTGTATACACACGATTTTTGTCGCAAGAGTAATCGATAACATTTGGCCAAAGGAACTAGAGGAAACAAGCAACAAAACGCACGTCATTTTGCTTCCCAGCTGGCGACGGCGCTCAAAGTTGTGCATCGCTAGCGAACATGTTGTGCGTATTACGCATCAATTTTGCCCAGTGCATACAAAGCTTTAACTATAAAAATGGGAATAACATGAAGTGCTTAGTAAAAAGTGCCTTTCACGAGATCAGCAGCCTAATATTAATTAGTAACAAGATTTTATCATACAGACATTCGTTCTTTAGATCTTATAATGTCAACTTAAATTAGGCAATATTCCATGTCATTTAAAATATATTGAAATCATAACCCTGATTTATAATCCATATACAAAATTGTATAGAAAACAGTTAAATCACATACACAAAGTAATAATAATAAACAATAGTTTGTGACATGTACATTTAGTAGAATGTCATGGTCTTATCACATTTCATTTTTAAATAAAGCAATTAACAAATTTTGTTCGTTAGAAAATTCATAGGCCTTAAAATTAGAAGCCTAAATCCATTTCAAATAAACGACAATCACAATAAGCTTAGCTGCCAATTAAGCGAAAACATAGTTTTTGGAATGATTCATTTTGATCCCATTATAATATAAAACTGCCCCGCAGATGTCATGATCTCATAATTTGAGCGAACATAATAATAAAAACAACACAGAATGTAAAGAATAACTAAAAATGTTGTATATAAATAAAATTAATATTAAAATAGGCACTGTGTGTGAGCCCAAAATCTTTTGTTAAAAATCTGCCGCTATTCGGCATTGCTGCAATAACTGGTTGGTATTAAAGAATAAGGTCACTGGAGACATAGTATTCAATACCGTCAACTATGAAGTAAATCTTCCTTTCCACTCTTAAATATTTGATCCTTACATCACGTGCGCATCAACGCGTTCCTTAAACATACTCTATCATACTAGTATTAATTTGTGACAACATTAAGACGTGGTTTAGACTAGGGAATGACAACTAAACCTTAAATAATATAGAATACAAGGCTAAGAACAGATCAAGTGCTTAAAGCTTGATCGACGTTTTTACAAGCATTTGTAACGAACATTTCCAAGTGCCTCGCGTTACGTGAGCTAAGATGGCGGCCACTAGTAGCTGTTGTGAACAAGGTTATATTTAGTGTGGCACAAAATATAATAGAAGGCTTAAAGACTTGATTGTTTCAACATTATCAAGTTTACAACGCGAGGGCGCTACCAGTGGTCTCAGAGCTTTGCTAGTGCGCGAGGTCCTGTTTCCATTACTCATCTATTTCCGACGCAGAGCTGAAGCATGTTCGCTCGATAAGACAAGGACATGTAGAGGCGACCGAGACAGGCTTACGAGCCGTCGCGCTGCAGCCTGGCCTGTAGTGCGGCGACCAACTGCTCGAGTTCCCGAACTCGCTGCTGACTGTTCTGTAGCTGTCTCTTCACGATCCTCAACTCTTCGCCTTGTCGGTTAAATGCGAGGCGTAACTGTAAAAGACAAGTTAAATAAATATTCTAGAGATCTAAATATATTATAATAAGGTATTTTAATATTTATGTATTAATGAAAGCAATCTATACTCATATTATAAAGCTGAAGAGTTTGTTTGTTTGAACGCGCTAATCTTCGGAACTGGTCCCAATCTTTTTTTATTTGTTAGCCCATTTATCGAGGAAGGCTATAAAACATCAAGCTACGATCTGTAGGAGCAGAGCAGCGGGTGAAGCTAGTACTAGATAAAGGTGTAGAAGTGATAATCAGTCATATTTGAAGTCAAGATTGAAGTAACATACCTCATGTTCAGTGCTGAACACGTCTCCCTGGTTGATCTGCTTGTAGAGTGGGACGGGCTCAGCGTCTCCAGTCTGCTTGCCAAACATGCGCTGCAGTTGGTGGAACTTTGTGTTCTGATTGGCGTTCGTTTTTTGTGATTTTTCATTCACTTGCACCTGTAGAAATAATGATAGTATTTTTATATGGCATTATAGACTGCTTGAATATGAAACTACGCAAATGATACACCCATATTTATTATTATTGAAATGTATATTGTTTCATTTCAATTTCCCACAAAACCAGATTAGTGGTTTGACTGTGGGTGGAATGTGGCATTGTTTTTTTTTTATATTACACACCAGTTGTATTTTAAGCCCTATTATAGGCTAAAAAATATTATAGGATAAACAAGTGTGGGAGAGCCATGCTTCGGCACGAATGGGTAGGCTCGACCGGAGTGATACCACGGCCTCACAGAAAACCGGCGTGAAACAACCACAGCGATGTGTTTCGCCGTGTGAGTGAGGTTACCGGAGGCCCAATCCTTCCCCTCCCCAATCCCTTAATCTACAAAACCCTAATCCCTAAGAGGTCGGTAACGCACTCGTAACTCCTCCGTTGCGGGTGTCCATGGGCGGCGCTCATTGCTTACCATCAGGTAATCCGTCTGCTCGTTTGCCGATCTATTATACAAAAAAAACCTATTATGACACATCAACACGGGTAAAAAAGAGTATATTTTATTGTTATAATGAATTATTAGCAATGTTTCCGTATAGGTACGTACATCTAGATGTTCGGAGTCATTGTTATGGTCGTTGGGTTGCCAGGTGCCGAGTGGGCGGTAGTCGGGCGTGGTCTCCCGCGAGAGGAAGGCAAACTTCTTTCTGTTGTTGGCATCCTGGGGCTGCATCGCCGGCGCGTCCTTGTTGCTGGTGCGCGGCTTGTGCGTTGAGATAGTCACTCCTGGAAAGAGGAGAGTTCATATAATTATAAATAAATCACATTATTGCCAGTAATAACATAGGATATAATTTGACTGCACGATTAGCGTGGTGGCTGGGCAACTGACTCCCGCGCAACGTTTCGCGTTTTCGATTCCCGCACGGAACAACCCTTTGTGTGATCTACAAATTGTTGTTCCGGGTCTGGGTGTGATGTGTATTTGCAATTAAATTGTATGTATATAAACGCACTCACGATACGACAATCATGGAGACGGGAAAACTTTTTTTTTGTAAAAAAGGTATTACAATGACATGGTAACTATGTATGTATGTATATGTCATAAAGCATTTACCTTGGAATACAATGTTCGAAAACACATACCTGTCTTCATACTGATGAGCAAAGGCGGCGAGTTCATACCGCTGAGCCAGTCTTTAGCTGACAGCGCGGGCTGTGGTGCTGCAGTATCCGGGTACAAGTCCTCCTGTAATGTTTAAGTATAAATAACAATTAGCCTGCTTGAACATAGCTTCAATTAAAATGAGATGTTCTTTCTAATTGCTGCAAAGCTGTTGTACGCCATTTTGGTGTATACAACTTTTGATCAATAAATATAACATTATATAACTCAAGCCATTCTCCATTGGGATAGGAATGTAAATGAAATAATAAAAAGTGTATAGAAATGTAATGTAAATAACGGTAGAAAGTCCTTTTGCATGATTGTTTTATATTGTAGGGCGCCCTGTAACTAGGTGGAATGACGATAACCGCATGGTGACTGGCAGTGGTTGGATGGAAGAGCTGAACATCGAGATCAGTGGCGTGCAATTGGGGAAGCCTATGTCCAGCAGTGGACGAAATAGGGCTGATAATGGATGATGTTTTGTTAATTTATGAGTAGCTCTATGCCATGTTGTAACTAAGTGGATATTTGCCCATAAAATGACGGGAGTGCAGATATACAATGTGTTTTGTATCGTGTCTCATACACTGGCAGACAAGAGGTTAATTATGTTTACCTGGAAGCAGTCAGATTTACGAGGTACAATCATCGAGATAGGCTCACAAAGGCCGCGTGAAGTATGCAGCTTGTAGAAACGGAATACTTCGCACGCCGCCGTATTCACGCCACGCTTCGGCATGAAGCCTAGTCCACGCTGGAAAAAATATAATAATTAATTAATTATTAACAAAGAGAATGTGAAAATCTTTAACTTTCGTTACATGATGGTTTTCTTTAAAGATGTTTACATTTATTGATTTTCGTTAAAAATAGATAACAACCAAATCGTTGTGTTTCAACGTGTGAGTGAAGTTACTGAAGCCCAAATCCTTCCACCTCCCCGGTCCCTTCCCAATCCTTACATATCCACAACCCTCATTCCCAAAAGACCGGCAATGCACTCGTAAGTCCTTTTGTGTTGTGGGTGTCCATGAGCAGCGTCGATTGCTTACCACCAGGTAATTCATGTGCTCGTTTGCCGACCTATCCCATAAAAAAAGAAACCTACATAATACATTGGTCATATTATGCCACACAAAAATATAAATCCCCTAGTCGTATTGGCCAAGGGATAAGCAAAAGTAAATAATATTATTCCAGGATGTTTTGTACATATTGTTTTGCATTCTTGCAACTCGATGAGGAATGATAATAAGAACAGATTTTAGTAAGTTTACGTAAGTTCCCCAATCCCTAAATTCCCAAAAACCCTCAACCCCAAAAGGCCTACCATCGGATCATCAAATTTTTCACGATACGTAGCTATTTTATTAATCAACAGTTATATCTAGGTACAAAACTAATACCTAGGTCCAGATTACACAGTAATTAGATTCATATCAAGCCTAGCAATGCGGAGCAGTGTTACACTGGATTTTATGATAACACCAAACCAATTTATTAAAGGGCAATTATGTGTATCAGCGGACTAATTTGGACTTTAAGAGCTTGTAGTAAGTTCTAGTATAGATTAGTCTTATCTATCCTTACCAGGTTAAATATAAAAACCGAATCACATATTGATGACGTTAGTTTTGCTATTCAGATTACAAAATAATTGTTATATTTAGCGTAGCTTATAGCATTTTTATCATCAACACAATACAGATCTTAAGTTACTAGAAATAAAGTATCTTTTAGCTATAATTACTTACTTGTGGATTTCCAGAGAGGAATTGATTGAGAAAATGCACGTAGGGAGCTTCGTCGACAACTTCATAGTATCTTATGTTCCCGTCGCCCTTACCAGCCAGGTACACCTAGATAGGTAAAAAAATTATGAGTTAAAGATAAAAATGTGATTCGTGATTTAAATAAAGTAGGTTCAGTCTGCTGATTTGTCTGTAGTTTTTTCTTTTCATAATATGTAAAGACTTTTATATATAGTTGTTGTTGTTTGATTTGTGATGTTATCTGTAGTTAATTAAGTTTATTTGTTTTATTGAACGCATATGTAGACCCTCCTGACCACGATGAAACCTTTTGACGTGTATAAGTGATGTTTTATGTCCTATTTAAAAAAAATGTCATTGAACCAGTGAGAACGGAAAATAATATTTAAATAATTAATTAAGGGCTATAGTACCATTTATCGAAGAAGGTTCTACACTATGCAAAAGTAATGGTGAACATTTGAAATGTCAATTAATACTCAAGTTCTGCACACTTGTACTTACTTGATTACATGTAAACCATGAAAGATAATTACTTAAATGTATTTTGTACTGTATGTAGTTTACATAGGACACCATTTACATCACTCCCTAATGTGTCGTTTATGGGAAAACTGTCCATTAGGTAGATAGCATCTAGCTAATAGGTTTTGCATATGTACTGGTGCTTTTAAATAACTTTTAGCTTGTAATTGACGAGTCTCGACACAATAAATAACGTTGTTTCGTCAATGAAAAATAAATTCTTTTCACTAGCATGGTTTTTTGAGTACCTACTTTCTAATTAACTTATGTAATACTAAATTTTGCCTGCGAATCCGTTCGCATGGAATAGTGACTTCCTGCAGATTTTAGGTACAAAAACTATCCTATGTCCTTTCTCAAGTTCCAAACTATGTCTGTACCAAATTTTACAGAAATCGGTTTAGTAGTTTACGCGTGAAGAAAAGACAAACAGTCAGACAGAGTTACTTTCGAATTTATAATATTAGTTTGGATGAAGCACAGTTCTAGCGTTGTTGAAGCTTCTATAAAAGAAATAAGTATGGTAGACGACTCAACAATCGACCAAAAACAAAAAATCGTAGAAACTATCGTTTTTATACAATAAAGATTTTCATATTAAATACAAACATCAATACCAATGTTATAACGAAATAAGATTGATTGTTTGTTTGATTTTATTAAAAAGCTTCGAAACTACTTGACCTATTTGAAAAATTCTCAGTATTCATAAGCTCTGATACCCTCATCGAATACTTCTACAGTGAAACCGGGTACAGGCAAATCTAGTTTGGTATATTATAAGAGCGTTCTTTTTTCCAAATGTTTTTTTTTTTACAAAACCTAGGTTCCGAGCTTCGATTGAAAACAGTATTAGAGAATTTATTCTATAATAAATATTACGACTAACCATGCCAAATATCATAAGCATAACTAGATTAAGACTTACCATATTAGTATCATAATCATAGTAGGGGAACACAACGCCTGAAGAGCTATCAATGGTCTCGCACACGAGGGGTTTGTCCAAATCATGTTGGTCCCATACAGCGTACTGACGGTCGCTGTAGCGGGAGAAACCAGTCGTCAACACTTTCCCCTGACTGCCAAGGAACGTGCATTTTGAGGCTTTCGTGCCTGTATGGCAGAGGCCTTCCTGTAAGGTTAAGGAAGATGGAGATTTACTTTTGTGATTATATATTAAAGAAAAGGCTGCTTAATAATAGTCATCGAACTAACCAGTTATCAGGCAAGCACTTGACTTCTTGTGTCAAAGAAAGATTGGAGTATTTTTCGGTAAGCTGTGCTAATGAATTAATTCAATAATAGATAAGTAACTATTGGTAAGACATACTACGTTTCATTTAATTAAGTTTTCAAATGTTGAAATTAATTTCACCGTGCGCGTCGCGACGACGTTAATGCAGAGCGTAATCTATAGTTCATTCACGAAAGTAGTAAGTCGTTATTCTCAGCGAATGTTATTATGGACAAGTTTATTGTACTATTTCACAATCGGCTCTATACCAAAAATACATAAAATACTTATTTTATTTTAATTTTAATTATTTGCCGACTTGTGATTCTAACAATCCCACTGCTATTTATCGGGCTAGTGACCATTCAACCAAAGCAAATGTCTCGAAATAATGTATTACATTTCTCCATTAATGAAATACGTCATAATAAAAGATAGACATTTTAAATCGCCTTTGTGCATGAAAAAAAGGCCAGAACAATTAGTAATTACTAACCGACAAAACAATGCCTCTTCTAGGCTCGATGACGCGCAGTTTCTTGTCCTTGCTGGTGGTAGCGAGCAATGAACCGTCCCGGTTGAACGACATGCAGTAGATCACGTCCGTGTGGCAATCTATCACCTTCACCACTTCACCTTTACCGACGTCCCATACGAAGATCTGCAAATTTAAGATGGTCATTAAGTAACTATTGCTTTTTGTGAAGAGTCTGTTTGCTATGGAATATTTAGTCCTGTTTCACAACGTCTGAATAGCAGCTATAGATCAGATAAAATATGGAATTTAATTTTAGTTTAAGCTTATCTGGAATTTGTACATAACCAGGCGCTTTGACTAATAATACCTTGTAAAAGTTTGACAATTCAGCAGAAGAAATTCGCAAGCATTTGTCAGCGAGCAAAAATAACTCTAAATAAATTAAAAGGTTTGCAATATTATTAGATATTTTTTTAAATATATTACGTTTATGAATAATTGGACATTCACATCAGAGGAGTAGCAAGTGCGTTCTCAGGTTTGTAAAATAAGAAGTTAGAATATAAGTCACTTTTTTGCAGTGGAAAATCATTTAATGACTTCTCTTGCCCAGAGTGTGACGACAGAGAGTCTCAGACTCTGAAAACCACCCAGTTCTTTCTCCAGGAAGAGGTAGCGCTACACAATTGCGCTTACACCCTAGAAGAATAACAGGCCTATTGGGCCAAATCTGCGGGGTCTGTTGGCTCTTTGATGCGCCCACGGAACACTACGCATCTTAAGGTGGAGTCTTTTGATCGATCTGCGAGCTACGCTTGGTCGTTGTCCGCAGACCCGCGCTTAAGATGGCAAGTCAGCCTTAAATAACAACGTGGTAAATTACCACAGCTGCTGTTTATTAAATTACCAAGCAAAACACAATTAACCCGTGATATGCGTAGCGTAGTTATGCGCGAGACACAATGTGTTTTCTATTGTGTCTCATATACCGGTAGATTAATATAGTGTAGCAAATATTGATAGTCTCGTTTCTGCCTTGAGTTGAAACTCACCGTGCCGTTGATAACAAAGGCACAGACAAGATCAAGGTTAAGATAAGAATAAAAACAAGCTCTGTCTAATGAGATTGAATGCGGTACGTTTAAGACATCTATTCTGTTAAAGAATAAGGTTGTGTACTACTTTGAAATGTCGCTATTATAATACCTTGTTTTGTTAAATAAATTTGTACACATACATATTTGTTAATAGATACCAAATTAAATTTACTAAAGGGGTTTTATGAGAGGGGAAAAGCTTTTAATAACTCCTCCCGCACTGAATTGGATGGGAGAAAATGTCAGAAGCATAGTCAGTCAGTAAGTCTAAAACACCCCCGTCATTTATCTTGCTCCGAGCTGTGCCACGGTACCTTAATATCAATTTGCGACCAATCTCTTCCAGGAATAACTATAGGTAGCCTTAATAAAAAAAAATGCTGAACATTGCATCTTTTATGTACTCGTCGATCGAATTGAAACTATTTTAATACTAGCCTTAGTGCAAAAATAAAGAGCACACAACAGTTATATCAATTATTTATGAATTTTGAAGCATCGCATAACTACAGACGCATAAATAACTGTTCAGCTATACCCCTAACACTGCTCCGTTTCAATGTTTCATTGGAAGCATCACGCAAAACCGAATAGTCGGTGTAACGGCTTGCAAATTTAGATTCGCGTGACAAACGGAAATAATATCATCCTGTATATATCGGTAATCTCGAGTACGAAAGTGTTTACCGATTGTTTTAAAAAAAATGTGTTGAGATGATATTTTGATGAATCTTCTAAGTGATTTGATTCGCTTGTTTTGTTCAGAATATTTGTTTTTTATTGAATAAATATCATAATATACTTTTAAAATTATACATAACATGGTATCACGCCTTATTTGCACATACATATCCTACTAATATTAAATACGCAAAACAATATATGTAAATAATATGGACAACCACTAAACATATAGATTGATAGATTGATGTTTGTTACTTTCTCAGGTCAAAACTACTGATTGGATCTGAATGAAAATTTGCACCGACAAAGATTAGGTACAGTCTGGGATAGCACCTATTTTTTACTTTTGTAATAAAATACATTTTGTGAATGTAAATTAATTAAATTACAAACAGTAAATATAAATACCCATTTTAGCGATTAACGTTTGGTAACAAAGTCGAAGTTTGCTTGTTTACTACAAGCAAATAAACTTCGACTTTGTTGTGTCAGTCATTAGTACGGAGATAACGGGTGCAAAACTTGATAAAACATTAGAGCCAAGTGCAGAGATGAATCATGAAGCAAACAAAATACTTGTACGAAACATGTGGTTAACGAATTTGTTTACAATTCTTTATCAACGTATTAGGGTAGTCTGCACAAGTCTAAATAAAAGAGTAGGTAATTCAATCAGTTTTAATTTGAAAGTTTTCTAGAAGTATCAGTGCTTTTAAATACACTTTGTTAAAAAAAGACGCAACGCAATGAACGCACTATGCTGCTCATTAAAATGAGCCCCTAGCATAGGTTGAAACTAGTCGAGGTAACTCAACAAACGTTTCGAGAGTAAGCCGTTTAACATATACTATTTTAACAAACTTAGTTAGTTTTCCCCTAAAAAGATGGCAATTTGCCTAGACAAATTACGGAATATCTTTGCCGGAGTCTACGTTCCCCGAAGAGCATATAACCTGGGTATCCAATGTCTACATGGACAAGCGTGCTCCATCGTAAGTCGCATCATCGCTTAACACCGGGCGAGCCAGCGGTCAGATTGGACCATTGCAAAAAAAAAAAAACTTTGGACATTTTCTGGGATCATTTCTACAAGTTGATACGCAAAAATTTTAATTCTGTGTTTGTAAAAACACGTGGATAATATCCTGAAAGTCGACAGATGTGGCCTGCTTCCAAAATATCGATATGGAAATCTTTAGAAGTGGCCTTGTGGCTGATAAGCAAAAAAGCTGGCATTTTCTAAACACTTACCAAGTAATCGAAGCCAGCACTAAGCAATATGTTTTCAGCTGTAGGATGCCATTCGATGTAGGCGACGCGTCTCTTGTGGCCGTGCAGCTCCACCAGCCAGTCCGTCAGGTGCATAGAGAGACCACCGTCCGGAATGTGCCATAGTTTTACCTGTGGAAAACAAATAAGTCACATTTTTTGTATGTGCTAGGGCGGCACTCTATATGACTCTGACACTCCGTCTGGCTTTACCTTGGGCGAGAAAAGTTATTATGTGATTTTCACCTTACAAAAAGAAGGGCGGCACACGAGTAGGTGCATTACCTAATGGTAAGCAGTCCACCGCCGCCTATGGACACTTGCGTGGCCGGCCATTTGGGGATTACGGTTTCGGAAATTTAGGGATTGGGAGAGAAGATTATTTGTGCCTCCGGCAACATCACTCGCAACTCTTAGTGAGTAAAATCCACCTCGTTCTAACACCTGCTATAAACTGCGACGCGGTACGTCATTGCTCTTGTGCCTACTGTACCCTATTATGAGCCTGTACCGAGAATTTACGAGCATTAAGACTAATTGACATTCAATAACTATTGGCTGTGTAGTGTGAAATGTAAGAATAATACACAAGTCCTTAGTATAGACGATAGTTTTGTTATACGGTTTAAAATGAAAAAGATTATGAAGGCAATTTAGGGCAATTAATGTGATACATTCCACAACTATTTGAATGAATCAATCATCAGATAAAAGTCGAGAATCTCATTAAATTCAATTGATATCACGTTCTTATAAATAAAATCAATTGCAGTTCATATCGAGCACTAAATTATATTGCTCCTAACCACCATTGTTTCAAACAAAACAATCATATGCAACAACAAATACAGAACATCGTTAGCATTTTTATCACTTATTTGCTCGACACCAAAACAAATGATAACAATGAACCATAATAGAGAGAACACTGCTTGATAAGATAATTGAATAAATTCTCGTTACCCGTAATGATATAGCTACGTCTAATAATATATTGACAACCAGGCTACACGCTTTCGCTCAAACAAAAAGCGAGAAATTGTTCAGACGGAACATCCCCAAGTAATAGGCGTCAATTACCATGAACAAATTGCGGATATAAAAAAGTTTAACAAAAAAAAAATAGCACAAACGAAATTACCGTGCAGTCGTCGGAACACGACGCTATGATGTTATCGTTGAAAGGATTCCATTTTATGTCGAGCACGGGGCCTTTGTGGCCAGTTACACGGCTCGCGTTGAAGTCCAACCTGCCAGTCTGGAAAAGAATAAAAAAAGATCTTATTTCAACTTCTGCCAAATTCAAATATCATTCATGGATTCTTCTGCATTCGAATCTTAACTTTAGGACAAGCATCTTAGGTACTATCCTTTCTGTTTTGACGTTTCAGAAGTGCCTGGGTAAGCCTTACTTGGACTAAATGATTTCTGATTATGAAATTATAATTTTGGAATTAAAGAAAAATAAGGTTGTATGTTTTTTGTTTTAATTACATCGGAACAATTTTGCCCTTCTAGCTCCACCCAGTTGGGAAAAGTCTGTATTCTTGACATTGCATTTTCTGTTGCCAGGTATTACGCAAATCCCTAAAAGTGTGACAGAAAGCGAAACTAAAAATCTCAAACACCTTTATAATGGCTTCGGTTTATGACGTAATAAGTATTCTGAAACACTGATGTATTTAATAAACTGTTTACGAAATAAGTAAAAGAGGTGTTCCGCTACATAAAGATATCATTTCACATCAGATAAACTGACCGCTTTAACAAAACAATTATGTTGCAACGAAACAATTGCGTCACGCATGCGAAGCAAGGATTTGTCGCAACGTTTAATTTTTATTAGGATAAAGCTGCAAATGAAAAGACGGATCCTCTGATAGTAAGCAATAAGCGATCGGGATATTAGGATAGGGATTTAGAAATTGGCGATGGGGGATGGGGGATGGGGGATGGGGGATGGGGATGGGGATGGGGATATTGCCTCCGGTAACCTCAATGACATGTGCAAATATTGTAGCTTGAAATGTAGCAAGATGATACACATTTCTCACGCTATTGCAATCACAGCATTTTGATGTGTGAGTACCACGATTCGGTTATACGGCGGATGTTTCAATAACGCATGTTTGGCTACAATTACTTTTGAACGCGAGGTAGAGTTAAGCGGATAATAGTTCAAACTTTATTTAGAAGTCAAGGTGAGAGAATAGTTTATAGGCAAATTGATTTAGTAGTGGTTTTTTTTTTGTGAGGGGAAAATCATCAAATGACTTCTCCCGCCCAGGGCCGGGCAGGAGGGAGTGTCAGACTCTTACTGACTAAAAACCCCCCTGTTCCTTCTCCTGCTCTGTGCCGAGGTCGCGGTACCTCATTGCGCTTACCCCGCAACCCCGGCTGAACATCAGCCCTTTAGGGCCCCATCTGTGGTGGTCGAATGGCTCTTTGATGCGCGCGCGGAACGCTACGCGCCGTACGCTCGGGCCTGGTTCTGGTCGGGCGGCGAGCTGCCCTTACTCGCCGACCGCAGGCCCGTGCTTACGGTGGCCGGAGATCGTCCCTCGATCCCCGACGCCCGTAGTGTCGCCAGTTGCGGCTGCTGGGGCGTGAGGAGGAGGATTGCTCCCTCACGCGGGCCCCTCTCTCTTTGCGAGCATGACTGCTTCACAAAAGGAGGAGACGGCGTCCCAGTTCCTCTCACTCTGCACCATGGCCTCGACTAAGGCCGGGCGCGAGAGGTCGCCGCCGCCGATCACTTCCCTGAGGATACGGCGGTGCTCAGCCCAGGCAGGGCATACCGCTACCGTATGCTCCACCGTATCCTCTAGGTGGTCCTCACAATGACGACACTCGGGCGTTTCCTTCCGCTGAATCCGAAACAGGAACCTACCGAAGCTGCCGTGCCCGGTAAGCACCTGCGTCAGACGGAAGGTGAGGACGCCGTGGCGTCTCCCAAGCCACTCCTCAAAGAGGGGTCTTACCGCTGCTATGGTAGCGTGCCCGGCCCTCGGTTGCGACAGTCGTTGTTTCCACTCTGCCATGAGATCTCGCCGGAGCTCATTCCGCCACGCACTAATTTGGCGCGGCAGAGGATCTTCGCCCCGGCGACGCGCGTCTGCGCGCAAACTGTAGACGCGCGCGAGCGCCTTCGCTTCTAGATCCCACGGCGGTGATCCGGCAAGGAGGTTCGCCGCCTCCCCGGAGATCGTGCGATACCCGCGGATTACTCGGATAGCCATGACCCTCTGGGACGCGACCAGCGTACGAGCCGGCCGCCGCTTCAAGTCCGGCGCCCACACAGGGGCACCGTAGAGGGCCATGGATCGCACAATCCCCATATACAACCTCCGGCAGGAGGCGTTTGGCCCCCCGAGGTTGGGAAGGAGCCGCTTGAGCGCGGCCCCAGACCGTTCCAACTTAGGGGCCAAACGACGAAAATGCTCCGTGAAGTTCCATCGGCTGTCGAGGACGAGATATTTCATCGCCCAGGTACTTCATCGCCCACTCGACGCCGATGGTAACTCCTCCTGCCGTTATTTGGGACCCACCTGGAGGTGGCGCGCTCCGACGGCCATAGAAACACATGGCCTCGGACTTGTGGAGCGCCACCTCGAGTCCCAACTGCCGGATCCTTGCAAAGACTGTCGCAACCGCTTGTGACATCAGGTCGGCCGCCGCCTGATGCGACCTCCCGTTCGCCAGCACCAGCGTGTCGTCAGCATAACAGACAATGCTGACGCCGCTCGGGAGGTCGGTGCGTAGGACCCAATCGTACCCGATGTTCCACAGGAGAGGTCCCAGGACCGATCCCTGTGGGACACCGCGCGACACCTCTCGCCGATTCCACACGCCCCGGTGACCGGGGTAGATGACACATCTGATTTAGTAGTGGTGCGTTTTAGTTTTCTAATATCTTCATCTACGTTATAAAGGGAAGAAAGTTATTACAAAAATCGGATACAAAGCATTTTGGACAAGATATAGCAATTCAAACGTCAGAAGCAACAAGTCTAACAAGAACAGGTGTGTTTATGACCTTTCTGGAAATACCATAGACTTTAATATTAAAGTAACAGAGTGCAGTGCAATGCGCGCTACAGAACAGTCGCGTTTTCGCTGCACGGTACGAATATTATATTCGCGTTTTGCGCGGCATTAGCCGCTGCCCGTTTTAGTCGCGATGAGTTCTAAACCGCTCATCGCCAACGAAGTTTTGGCATTCATTAATCATGCCATCGATTATATGGATGAGGTCAGCATCGTGCAGATTTGCAGATCAGCCTACAAAGAGGATGAGGTTTGCAGTGCAAAGCTGCTACTCTTCAAGTCGCTCGGACAACTCGAGCAGATGCCATCCCGCCGAAGGGACGGTGGGGACAAGAGCCTGCAGGACATCATCTCCCTGCTGAAGAGGACAGATCCTGATGACGTGCCTGAGTTCGTGGCGAAAGACTTGCATAAGCTGCCTCCCGTCACGTTCGATCATGTCGATGTCACCAGGCTGTTGAAAGACATAACGTGTCTTAAGGCGAGCCTGGAAGATATGAAGTCCAAGATGGAAGCTTCACAGGTGACCATCAGTGACCTGCGTGGTGAAGTAGCATTGTTGCGCAACGCTGTTTCTATAAGTGGGTCATTTGATGTAATTAATGTGAATACTCGTCGCGGTGCGCAAAACGCGTCTGTCATCAGTTTCGAGTCGGCGAATTCGAGTGCGTCACCGGTCGCCGATGTAGCTGACGATGCACGCCGCCCCGCCGCCGCCGCCGCTGCTGTGTCAACACCTGCGGCCGAACCTTGCGTAGGAACATCGACCCCCAAACGCGCCTACGCAGCAGTTGCAGCCACCAACAAGCCCGCTGTGACGCAAACAAAGCGGGCCAAAGCAAAAGGGGGTAAACAAACCCGTGGCACATCACAGCCACAGACTAGTCCTAAGAAGGACACGTGCGACAAGGATGGCTTCAAAAAGGTAGAAAGGAGAAAAAAGAGGCCAACTTGTAGGAATAAGTGCGGAACTGCACTAACTGGACCAAACATCCTGCTGCGTCCTGCAGTACCAACGACGCAGTTGTACGTGTCCCGTCTACATCACACCACGACGGTGGAGCAGATCGTGGAGTATGTCCGATCCAAGACCAACTGGACCTTGAGGGTGGCGAAGTTGGAGTCGCGCCACAATACGAACTTTAATTCGTTCATGGTGCGAGTTCCAACTCATCACTTCGAGACATTCCTCAAGGAAGAGTTTTGGCCGAAGGGTGTCGTATATCGGAGGTTCCGAAGATGGCTACGCGACACCACGCAGCGTAACACGACGCCGACACTACGTGTGCATTAGTTTTTAAGTTATCTATGTAACATATGTATTAGTTTATGATTTAATGTTATAATATATTTATGTATTGTTTTCTCTATGGGCCTCAGATGCCTGACTTAAATAAATAAATAAAAAATAAAAAAAATAAAAAAAAATAATTATCTTAACTATTTTTAATCGAGGATATATGTATATTACAGGGGCAGGTGGCAACAAGTGACGTTTCACGCAACCGCAGATAGAAAAACAAAAAGGTTTTATTAACTTAATGACGACTATTTTTGTTTAAGGTTCTGGCCAAGACAACAAATCAAACTGATTAATCTGGAAGTATCCACCTTGTACAAACATGAAACATATATCGTGTGGGGTACACAAGCTAGGGCGGTTCGGCCATAAAGCCAATAAAAGGCGCAAATATTGGTGTTGGGCGACCGATGACGTCTTACTAGGTAAATGGATTTTCGCCAAAAAGGTTTAATACTTTGCTAGGTTTTTCAATTTTTAATGTTGCGTATGTAAATCGTAAGGATATAGATTCAGGTAGGCTTTTTGTTCAAAATTATATCATTAGGTCATGATAGGTGATGGAAAGCAATCAGCGTCGCCCATGGACACCCGTAATATCAAACGAAATGAAACGCAACGTGATTTTTCTTTCACGCCAGTTTAATGTTAGGCTGTGGTATCACTCCGGTCGAGCCAACTCATTCATGCCGAAGCATGGCTCTCCCGACTCTCTACGAATATTAAAAAATGTTAATAGCACTAGTACTATACCCCAAATAGAAAATAATATTTAATAACTATTTTATAATCTTAAATTTGTGCCTTATTATATATCGTTGGACCTCCACTAACTCCATAAAACACGAGGCAAATTATTGGAAATTTACGTCCTTGACTATACTATACTTACCTTATTTCTTGAATCTTAAAACTAGATTATCAATGTGACAAAACAAAAAACTTCTGAGAGGTTAAGTTAACATTAAGAAGCTTAATTGATTAATTAATTAACTAATCTTCTTTAACTCGGTGTAAGTATTACAATGGTCGGTTAGTATGGCTTCAGCTTGCGTTAATCTTTAACCAGGATTATGGTTTATATTGTAACATGTAAATACCCAATAGACTACGAGCATGTAGAGTATAGGAGATTTTAAGTTATACTAGCAGTTAGTGCTAGATAGATAAAAGTTATCTGGGGTATAACTATGATGCTGTCGCATCAGAATGTTTGTAATAAGACAGTGACAGCAACAATTTTATTCCTTAAATATCTGACTATTGAAAAATCAGCCCTTAATCGCAAAAAGTAGATGTTCCTGTACTATAAATGATGTTTGGCGCTTCAAGGATTTGAAATGTTTGCGACATCGCTTATTCAAACAACAGACATTCTTTTTTACATCCCGTCATCGCAAGTATTTAAGGTTGTTGTTGTTGTTTTTCAAACAATTGCATTTTTTCATGACCACGCATCCAACGGAAGGATCATGGAATACCATTCCGAAATTTCGAGAACTTAATTCTTGCTGTCGTCGTTTAAAGACACACTACGCTATCACAAAACAATCGATGATTTATTTATTTCTACTACAGTAAGGACTATTCGTGCTATTGTTTCATAAATTCTTTGCTATTAAATATAATTTATTCGTCTAGTTTCAGTGAAAAATGTTTTCTATGAAAGGTAAAATATAATGACTGCAGTACATCATAGTATTACTGCACTCATTTAAAAACGCTGGTATGCATAGTTCATTAATGAAATGTACATAGTGAAATAGAAATATTGCATATTATTGATTATTATTATTTTAATAAAAATCGAGTTTGCACTTACATGATCCAAAGGCAGAACAAGGAAGGCTCCACCGCCAGCCACCTCCGTCACTATGGCAACGAACTTAGGATTGACAGCGCAGAAATTAGAATCGTGCGCATTCCTAGTTATTTTGATGTTGTCATAGCAACGCTCCCGTTTGAAAGGTACGCCGTAAACATGGCGGAATTTGGAGCTTCTCACACCACGGAACCATACCTGAAAAACGTCCAGTGTCAGCTGCAGGAAAACAGAAAAGGCAAAGATCATTGCGAAGCATATAGTACATATACATACATAAACTATATTAACACAAATATTTATTATTATACATCATATAATAGTTTACTGTATAACGAGAAAGTTAACACATTGCCTAATAGTAATAATTCACCGGCTGCCACCGAAGTTGGTGTAAGTGTATTTCGCGTGACGGGTTACGAAATGAAATAGAGTCTGGTCAAAGATACACACATTATTAGACATAAAATAAATATAACAGAAAAAAGACTTGTTTAGAATGTCAAAAAAATTAAATTGAGCTGAGAGAAATAGATGAAAAATTTTCCTATTTTAATAACGGACATGTAATAACTATTAAGCAACAATTATGATAAACGTTTTCGTTTTTTTCTATAATATTTTCTATAATAACAACGACATCATTATCTGCATGTTATTTACGCTTTCAATGACTGGCTGTTTATGGACGACCATCATCAGCTATGAATAGCAATCAATACGTCTGATTTTTTATCTGTACTTTACTAGATTTGAATTGCGTATGGAATTTTTTAATGAACGATTTGTAACTGGCCACCTATAAGTTTGAATGTTGCCAATATTATTATGTCACAAAAATAACAAGCGAAGAACGTAAAAGTAACTTACTTTTTTTTAAACAAAACACTTTAGATGATCAAATGAAATTGACAAATTCTTTTTTATTTAGTTTGGCAATTACATCTATAATCTTGTTAATTGTTGTTTTAACAGACAATCAGACATTACTATGACTTGCACGCAATAAGAGAAAATTATATGCAAGTTGAATAACATTTAGGTAACTTTATTGTATATGGAATTGAAATTCATTTCATATGAATCAATTTGAAAATACGGAAATCGACAACCAAAACAACACAGTGTTTATCCAATGCGCCTAGTTTTAGCGTTATTAGCATAAACTCTCACTCTTATAACGTAAAGATTAAAAACTCTTTAAAGACTTAACCACGCATAAATTTTACTTTCATTATTCTATGACTTTAATAGCCAATTGTTGTGTTGACTATTCAAGGGAGAAAATAATACATGGAAGCTAGAATTTTATTATAAAATAAAAATGATTTTATTGTGTTATTTTTACTTCTTCAACGTATTAAGTATGAACGTGTGTGGCTAGTGAGAAAGGTTTTAATAATTGAATTTTGTACCGACGTACTGCCATATTCGTGTATGTGGGGAATTAAGAGCAATAACCATAATTGCGTAACGGATTATTAATATCAAGTGTCTTATACACACGCTCCATATTCATAATTGGAGCAATGAGCTTAAGCGATGAACGACTCTATGATTTATCGCTAAATGCACGTCGATCAAGTTATACGAATACTGCAATTACTGTATAAATTAGAAATATGTAGGTACTTTAAATTATTATTAAGCAAATAAAAAATATTAGAACTTGTTATATTGCAATATATTCGTCAGGTATAACAGGAACGTGATCAATAAATATTGTAAAACTGGCCGTTATTTTTTTACTACGAATTGTATTCTATTTTAAATTGATACCGTTCGAAAATTTTAAAAGTAGTCCTAATTCTATATTTTAAATACGCTTAGAGCAAAACAATACGATATTTTGTATTCAACTTCCTTATCATCGTAATATGATATGCATTAATGCACATGCGTCTATACTAATTATGCTTATGGCCTTACCTATTCAAGCAGGTAAGTTCTTATTTAACTAGCCTTCTGTCCATACCACTACCATTTTTGTATATTATGGGCTTTCCAACATTTCTTTATTTAAGTACATAAAACTATGCGCCCAAAATCCTATCCAATCATAACAGAAGCAAATCCTACTGGCAACATATAAATCATTCCTCGGATGCAATCTATACTTACATATAACCCCAAATTATAACACTTGCAAAATAATTTTAACAACTAACTACAGCGAAAAAAGCTTTCCAAATAATGTCTAAATAATAAAGTGCAAAGAAAAATAATACAGTACCTGTGAATTAGTCATGATGTCTCCGCGCTACTGGTGCAATATCAACACATGCACTACATAGAGGCACACTCCACAACTATACAGTTCTGTGCATTTTACATACAATAATCGTATACACAAATAACATAAAAATCAGCTGCCCACAACATGATGCACTGTACCTTAACACTGAAAGTTCCAAAGAAACAAAAAAGGATGCATTAAAACATAAAACAAAATACAATGTGCAAATAGAATAAATACTGAGACGCTATAGTCGTGTAGACCTGCGCTAGGTCGCTACCAAATGATAATCTGAGTACGAAGTTAACGGCAGAAGCGCGTGTCTTGAACAGCGCGAGAAAAAAAAAGTGAAAAGACACTTGTTACATACAAAGTCGTTGTCGCCGCCGACTCTTAGAGAAATTCAAATCATTATAGCTGATAGAACATCAATTAAATAATACGACCGATTATGTAAAGTTTGTTGCATAATGTGAATGTGTTTATTTTACAAGCATTAGGAAGTTTACAATCAAATTATGTATTTGGTTTAAAACATATTTTAATCACGACATCCTATTGATTGTTATATCACCAATTACGTTAGATTAATCTACATTTCCCTATAAAATATTATCAACTAGTTACAGTGTCGTTAAAGAGTTATTATGCGATTAAACTGATAATTCATAAGCTTGGCAAAACGCGCTAAAGTGCTACAATTAAGCAGTGGGTATGACTCAAACAAAATATTTAGCAATAATGTAACACTTTCGACTGGGTACATTGAAAAGATAAGGATGTTACATGAAATTCAACGAGGCGCAACAAAAAGAATGAATACAATGAAATAAGTAACCACAGCAGTAGAAGCTACCTTACACTTATGTCATGGTTCGTAGTGTGATTTTATTTTGATACTTCAAACTCGAAGCATGACGTTATTTTTAAGTAAACAGTAAAACTAAGGACATCCTTGCAATACCATAAATAACTTCGAGTATTTGTATCGAGTACCTATGTTGATCTTTGTGTTGTTTGTGAGTAAACATGAAATACCTTACAAGCCAAGGCTTACGAATTATGAATTACCGATGTCAAACTGAATTGATTGATTGTCACCTTATTCTTGATCATGTCTATTTTATAGCCCTTTTTTGAGCTGAGAAAATCATCAAATGACTGCTCCCGTTCTGAATGAGGCAAGAGGAAGTGTCAGACTTACTGACTAAAAACTACTCCGTACCTTCTCCTACTCCAAACCAGGGCTGCAGTACTGGTTTCTGGTTGCACCCACAATGCGGGCTGATAGCCCTTTTATGCGTTTAGGTACGAAGTTGCGCTCTTACTTAGTGATGGTAAGTAATCTTTTAACTAGTCGAGAGTCGAGTTAACGATTGTTTTTCAAATTCCCTGGGTACCTTTTTGTGTGTATGGGTCATCTGATGATAAGGCAATCGGCGCTAACCACGGACCCACGCAATACCATACGAGTTAAATGTGCGTTGCCGGCCTTTTTTGGGGATATAAGGGATTTGAAGACTATATCACATGAAGACGTTATGAATTTTGTTACGCGTAGTGGGAATTTAATCGTGGTCTTTAGAGACACAATAGTTGTAAATGGTGCGCATTCGCTTGGGGATGAATTAATAATTTTGGGTAGGTACTGTAGGTACCTGCAGGTCAAGCAGCTCTATCGAGCTAACTGATTTTAAAATTCTCATGAGTCAATAACACAAAGCCAGAATAATTTACTACGATTTGCAGTATCGTAAATTCGTAACATTACGAAACAGATATGCCAGTCAGAAATTTAAAATAGCTTATATAAATATAAGTGGAAATTAATAATATATAAAATATTATTAATTTCCACTTATAAGCAAATAAGATTTGGACATTTAAGTTATTAGAAATTCAGATATTCTGAGCAAAGAAACGACATTCAAAATTACATGAAAGTTAATGACTTTTTCGTTTTAAACCATACTTAAAACACATGTTTTTTACCTCATGGGAATGGGGCTTCAATTTGAGGCTATTGTTCCATCAAAAGTAATTGTTATCTCAAAAGTTCTATCACACTTATAAAAGGGAAAGTTATGTTGCCTTGTCAAGGGATTTGCATAAAAGTGCTTTATCTAATAGATATCAAAACCACTATAGATAAGTGCCTGGCCTGATGTACTATAAAAAATACTGTTTCCCTTTGTTGACTCATTTTAATAATTTGTATTGTTATATTAAACGAAACCTTTCCTATGTTCTTGTATTTAGTAAACATTTGAAAGTTAGTTTGTAAGTTACTTTTCAATGAGAATCACACCTCAAAAAAACTAGAGAAACAATATTTGAATATTCAACAATTCAAAAGTACCTATTTATGGTTTACTTGGAATGAATGATTTTGGTTTGATATTACTTCTATCATATTAAATCAGTTAAAGTCAGTCTAGTGTTTGAATTTAAAATGTTTAGAGTAAAGCCCAATGATGTCTACTTTGCCTGACCAGTAAATGTCTGTGTGTGTGTGTGTGTTTACTCAATAGTCATACTAGTAAGCAATTAATAAATCAATGAGGCAGTATTAAAAAAGTCTAGATTTTTATTACATCAAATGAGGAGCTGAATAGTTGAATTCAGTAGGTATTGTGTCTAATAATACATTCAATAGAAGACAAAGATGAATTAACCTTTTGTTAGAATTTTCAAACATCATTGTTTTAGAATTTTAGTATCTATTAACAATAAAAAATAGAATTCTATTACTAGAATATTGTTTACACTAACTACTACACAATACTGCATACAAACACAATTTGAATGCAATTCCAAGCTTATTATTTGGAAATAATTTATGTAAATATTGCTCTACATACTCTTGACTGTAGAACTTTGAAACTAGAATAATTACTAATTCAGTGGTTATAAATCCAAGTCTCAAATTCTATGAGTAGACCTAAGACAAAACATAGAAAATCTCCCGAATTCTCTATAATCAGAACCCTAATCTACAATGGGTTGGAGTCTCTTTTGGTGTTTTAAGGCAATTGCTGGCTCTAGCCTTGTTTGCCACAGTATGCCTTTAAAAAATATTGTGTGCATTGTAATTTTATAATACATATCATATCAACATCCACAGATAAACAATGTTGTGTATGTTGATGATCAATCATAGAGTTGAGGAGAAAGCTATTATGGAAATGTGTATCAATGTTGTTTATATCTAAAATATTTGTATAAAATACCTTTTATTATTAATTTTACACTTTTATCCCCCTTTTCTATCTTTAACTTTACAAGAAATTTCCCCCACACTAGGATTTCCTTTTTTTTTTCAATATATTATGAACATTCAATATCAAATATATAAGACAAGATATGGAGAAATAGTTTGCGAATCTCACAGAGCTATTATGTGTAAGAATAAAACCAGCAACACATTGCATGATAGCTGGTTTGTCAGCCACCAAGACAACTGTGGAGTCAAAAACTACTTCATGTTGGTATAGTATGTAAAAAGTCCAGTAAGTATAAGATTTTAGAATCTGGTCTTGGGTTCAATTTTTTTTTTTTTAATATTTCATATAGTGGTGAATTGTTTTATGTTAAACAAAATACTGACATTACAAATTAGGACTATAAATCCTTGATAGTGATCCTTGAAGTAGAGCTTAGAAGAACCACTTACCAAAATCTTGGAACTTACATCAATTATTATTAGTTGTGTAAAGACTAGAGAATATTTTTGATTGACATCAATTGTTAGATTTCAGTTATTAGCTTCAAAAAAAACAACAACTCGACTATTGTTAGTGATTTTGGGTACTGTTGCAAGAAATTTTAACATTGGCCATAACTTAATTTTTAGTATAAGTTTTGGGATAAAATAGCATTTGATTTTGGACAATATTATATCAATACTTTTCAGTATACGGCACGACGACGGCAGCGTTAAAATTTTACCCTAAATAGACGGAGCGGTTAAAAAGTCTCGGCGCTCGCGCGCGCGCCCGGCGCGCCGCTATATAAAATAATAAATCTTAAAGTATAGTATGTAGCCGTTTCATAATATAACTTCTTGTTCAAGACTGACTGAGATAGAGGCCAAACACAACATAATAAATTTTTGTAGCTTCTTAATTTTGATGTCTATGATAGAACATGGAAACTTAAGGATGAATCAATCAATTCAGTGTAAACTTTGTAACTTCGGCTGTATATGGTATTATAGAAAATAATGGTGTTTTGTTCAGATTTGTGTTTCAACAAAACATGGGTTAAATAACTGCTGTGCCTAAGGATACACAGACACACACACCTAAGATTTATTTTTACTTTCATAAAACTGTATATTTTTGCTGTAATTTGAATGATAAAGTTGATAACACAGTTTTTCTTGGTCAGTAGGTTGACTCTGATATAATCTATGTAGGCATTGTGGTCTACAATAGTTGTTTTTTACAAACAGAATGATTGTGCATGTGTAAAATTGCAATGTAAATTGAAGGCAAACTGTAGAAATAGTTGATGAGAAAGTGTTGTAAAAACTACATAACATGCTGATATAATTCCGATGTACTGTTTGGATATTGTGGTCGTGCAGGTAATTACTTTAAACATGATAAATAATACTAATATCTAAATACAACCCAATAAAAAAATTGAATTGAATTTCGAATCAAAAATACCATAAAGTAGCGGTTATTAAGAACTTCCCGTGGACAACGAAAAAGTATAAATCGATAACCTAGTAAGAAAGTTTATTCACTAAAACAATAATTTAAGATTCATATTAAAGTAATTTTACCTTTGCGGCAGGTTTATTGCACGCTCTTACATCCACAAGAGTACTCTTGCCAGGGCTCTTCTCAACAATGTTTATTATTTCTAAACAATTAGTTTCTCTTATCGACTCATCTTTTACTGGAGGCATATCCTTTACACAATTAATAACACACTTTTTAAGTAACAAATATGTCAAATATTGGTAATATAAGACGTTTAAGCTAATGAAAACAAAATACAAGAGATGTTACTCTACTGTTTCAATTTCAAGTGAAAATCGAAGTCAAGTGAACTTCTGAATGAACGAAGCGAATCATGAATGAACTGAACGAATAAAATCAAAATACATTTGTTGCCAGTGTATAAATTTTTTAGAACTACATTCGTGTTAAAAATCTACAATAATTATTTGAACATATTGGTAGGTATTTTAAGCTTTACATAAAACGTTGTGTTTAAGATCTTTGCATAGAACATACAAATAAAAAATTTTTTTCTGTAAATAATTATCATTGTCTACATTTGTAAACCCGGAAAATTAAAATGGCGTGTCATGTTGTGTCGCGTGCTATCTTTATGAAACTGGAGCGTTCCGTGGCGAAGATTGACGCGACGCTACAGTAATTTATTCGAGCTATACAAAATAAAAATAGAATGTATGAACTAGAATTTTAATGATTTCCGTCTTATTGATTATTGAATGATTGATATAATAAATATAGATATAAAAATATATAAAATAAAGTTATCGAATGGAGAAATTTTGAGAGTTTTATAAGTAGTATAATGAGTTGGCGTAAACAATCCATCATTCAATCATTAGCCTGCTTTACGAATAGTAGCGTGAACATGCGTCGGATTTAATTAACTTACATTGCATAGCTGAGAATGGGGCCAGCTCAAGAATGATAACATTACCGTAGCCACTGATGCCATGTAAATAAATCTGTACAACTTATAAAAAATATTGTGCAAAGGGGGAGCACACATTGGGTCACTAGATACTAAACTCGCGTGTCTAACAATAATAGTGGTCTAATGGTTAAAAGTTTAATTCATCTTACAAAATGTTTATAATCTGCTTATTAAGTAATGTTGGCTCACACTAGAATTATCAGTCTTCTGCAAATCGTCTGTGCAATAGACCACCACAGACGGGGTTGCGGGGCAAGTGTAATAAGGCACCGCGGCCACGGCCTTAAGGGCCTACACGCCTTTTAAGCCGTAAAAACGTTACATTCTAAAGCCTACACCTCATTTTTACAAAGAACATGTTATATTATTGGGATTTCCATATATAAAAAGGGGGCGAACGCAGCCCGCGCCTGTCGTGCGTTAGTATGCTCAAGGTTATTGAGGGTAATATACGCCTTAAGCAGGGGAAGGAACGGGGGTTTTTAGTCAGTAAGAGTCTGCCACTCTCTCTCGCCTTACCATGGGCGGGAGAAGTCATTTGATGATTTTCCCCTGACAAAAAAGTCAATTAATTGGTCCTTTATATTGCAATGCAGATAGATAATGTTATATAAATAAACTACTTATAATTAATAGCATCCTTTTAATCGGTAAAACACGTAAACTACTACGAATAAAATTCATCAACGTTTTTATTTTATTCCAGATAGGTAGTATCGATGCCTATGTTTTTTCTATCAGACAGACGTAAATAATTGGTGTGTAAATTGTTGACATTGATAACCTTTCTTGAGTTCAAGTCGAGTTATTTCCCATTTTTTCTTCATTAAAGGCATCTGTTTTATCGCTTATATGACTCAAGTCAATACTATAATACAAATTAGTCCGATCCGGGACTCGGGTATGTCCTAAAACTGCGATCAGCAACTCAGGATCGGGTAACAGCAACCTGTAAATGTTTAGTGTCACAACTGTGACACGGTAATCCAAACTTATATTATAAATGCGAAAGTAACTCTGTCTGTCTGCATGTCTGTCAGTTTTTTCTTCACGCCTAAATTACTGAATCTATTTGTGTGAACTTTACTTAGTACATACATAATTTGGAACTCGAGAAAGGACATAGGATAGTTTCTTAATAAAAAATCTGCAATAAGTTAATATTATCTGTAACTGCGACCCCCTTACCTGCAGGTCAAGTGCTGGTACTTACCTCTTTTCAGTAAAAGACAAATAATACGGAGAAGATGCTACTACACTGATAAAACTTCATAAAATACCAAAATAAAGTTTTTCTAGAGATGCAAAGATCGAATTAATGAACTTGCCTTCGTTAGGTTTCGATATGTGGATGTTTGAAGGAATAATTAGATAAGTATTAAAAACTTTCTAATACCTATGTTAGTATATTGACAGTATATAATACGTATATAGGTAAAACAACAAACAAAATAAATGGATGGTAACTCTTGGTAGTTGGAGGTACGTAAGTACCTACACACTTATGTATATTACGTAGCTACTATACATTTGGCCTTGAGTCTATTAAACTACCTACCTATCTAAAGATTAAATATGAAGACTTGATTGGCGATAGAAGTCGTTGAAGGATGTTATTCTTTATATTAACTGACGGTAGGTGTTTTATTTTGCGACGAACATGGACGGTCAATTCGGTCACTCCAATGATAAAACTGAATAAATTAAACTGGTCGGCCTATCGATACAAATTTACATAGTGTTGTTTTCTGAGTGAAAATACGCTCTATTTCTAATGATAATGAAACAAGAGACGTTATGACATAATATAATTAAAAAACGCAAGAATATCGCCCAAAACCGAGTGCAATTTCAATTAAATTTCATAAACGATCCCAATGTTTTGCACACGAATGAACTTAGTTCATGTGATCAGCAAACCGGTCGTCGTCGACATAATAAAGGCAGGGCGATAACCCAACTATTCAGTCTGAGCAGACGCATTGCGCGAGCCCTGTGATACAGTGTCGTGTGATAAATAACGTTAAAGTTGTATTAAATAATTTATTTAAAAAAATGTCGAAAATTTATAACTTCGGTGCCGGGCCGGCTAAGATGCCTGAGGAGGTAAGCACATATCTTTTTATATTTCGACATTATTTATTTTACTATAATCAGACTGCCTTTCTTCATTTTTTAATAAATGTTATTATTTTTATCAGGTATATGAAATTATGCGGAAAGAACTTACAAACTTCGATGGATCTGGCATAAGTTTACTTGAAACCAGTCACAGGACTAAAGCATACATGCAATTTAATACAGAAGTTCAAAATGTTGTCAGAAGATTATTGTAAGTACTGACCTATTGAGCATTTTGGTCCGGCGGCATGAATTTTATGAATAACAATAAGTATTCAACACGGTAAATACACGAGTTGAAAACATAAATACTTCATTAAACATTCGAATGATTCTGTGTTAATGTTGATATAATTTTTTTTTGTAATATTAATTAACAGTCGCAACATATACAAAAAAAATATATTAGAATACCTTTATGTAGAACAATAACAGCTTTTTGACACAGCTTATAAATATTTTAATATATTCGGGTGTCATCGAAATAGTTACAGCACATTACTGTATTACGTTCTTTTTCACAAAAGTTAAAGCCTTTTCACAAGCGGTCGGTAGAGGGTTGATGAACGAATGAGTGAAATTAGGGGTTGTTTTCTTTAATGACACTTTTGACTTTCGATTTCGACTGTCAATTGTTTGACTTTTATTCTAAACCAAAACAAACTAAAGGACACAACTTTCAATCTTAGCTTGAGGGACAAGATAAAAAGAAAATTCAATATTACCTAATTGACCGATGCTTATTTCAGAGATGTGCCTGCAAATTACAAGATTTTGTTCATGGCTGGAGGCGGTACTGGTGAATTTGCAGCGGTTCCACTTAACTTGATGTCTAGAACTGGAACTGCGGACTATGTCGTGACTGGTAAGGCGATACTTTTTACTCTAATAAGTGTAATTATCTTTGTCCAATAATGATAATTCTATAGTCCAAAACCAATGTTTGGTATCCACTTTTCAAACACTTATACCAAGAAAGTCAAAGTTTTTATCAACTAGAACTAAACTGTTTTGTAAACAACTTTAAATAATTTTGTGTCCTTCTGCCATCGTAGTTGCCCTTGACAGTGGGCCTTTATCTTGTTTGTTACTCGACGAGTTATGAAGAACATGTTTTGACAAAATATTGATTTGCACTAAAGTGTTGACAATAATCATAAAGGACAGCTACACAGTAGCGAATAACACTACATATTATTATAGTGGTCAATAAAGAAAATTGTTCTTTTCCTCACTATAAGAATGTAGGAATTTTCATAAGTGTACATAAATAACTACAATATTATTGTTACCAGCTGTTGCTTTTTTAATTTTAAATATAGAAGGGACTGTTACTATTTCATTTATTTTATTTTTTTAATTTAGAAATAAAATTATTACCAAAAAGGTTATATAACTAGTGAGTTATAACTTCTTTTCCAGGTGACTGGTCAGCTAAAGCTGCAAAGGAGGCTAAGAAATATGGCAAAGTGAACATGGTGCTTCCTCCTACGGACCGTTATGTTGGTATTCCTGACCAATCAGAGTGGAACCTTGATCCCAACGCCTCATATGTTCACATTTGCACCAATGAAACTATACATGGTAACTATCTGATAACATTTCAATCTTATCTTGTTAAAATATACTCATATTTGTTTGTAAGTATATCATTATCATATTGTAAACTATGCTATTTTTGGTAGCAATTTTCTATATGAATTTGCTTTTTTTTTAAATAATTTATTGACAACTAGTATTTTTTCAAATATTGTCAAGATCTAATGTTTTCTAGGTATTTTGTATGAGATATTGTATTTCAGAGTTAGGTGTCAAACAGTATACTTGTTGTTTAGCACTATAAAAATATGAGAATAACTATTTAACTCAATACGATCATTGAAAACTTGTTGCTATTAAAACATTAAAACATTTTTACTAGTACATTCTCTATTATATTTTTATTATAACTTTCGTAAGACATTCTAAATTAATTATTATGTTTTCGCCTTACTCACGTAATTGTTTGACGAGATATTCAACTAGTTTCAAGCCATGCTAGAGGCCCATATTCATGTGCAGCATTCCACGACACACGACGCGTCGACTGTCGCGCTGCTAATCTACAGTCATACATTCTCTATTAGTTTTAATCACATTAATTAGGCCAATAACACTGTAATAATTGCTTGCTGTTGCATTCACTATTGAGTAATTTAAAATAAGAAAACTTAGTCCAAAACAAGTATTTCTCTGGAGTATTAAAAACACTGTCTCACACTAGGAATTATGTTGTGGTGGTGTACAAACCCTAGACCCAGAACAACAATTACACAAAGAGAGTTGTTTGGTGCCAGAACTCAAACTTGTAATAGTTGTACAACATCCAGATCATCAGATTATGTGTCCTGATATTCATTTTGTTTATATTTCAGGTGTTGAATTTGACTTTATTCCTGACACCAAGGGAGTGCCTCTAGTAGCTGACATGTCTTCAAATATTATGTCTAAGAAGGTTGATGTTTCTAAGGTGAGAATACTTTATTTAATTATTACTTTGTTTAATGGTGTATATTACACAAAATGATTCTGTTGAGGTTGAAGGGAGAAAGCTGGAATGAATATATTTATGTTTACTGCCTCGTTAGATAAAAATTATAAAGAATACAGGGAATATACATATACCTACACTTCATTCTGCATTCATATCATATATGTCTCTACAACTATAGGAAAAATACATAAAATCCAATACTAAACAAATAAGCAAATGCTTATTTGAAATGTTACTAATGGCTTGGCTTTGATAAAACAATAGCACTTACAATTAATCATTAGATAAACGATATGTAAATATGTGGGCAAATGGGCTCAAAAATCGCCTGATACTAGAAAGATAAAATAAAATGCCTAAAGTACATAATGGTGTGTGTGACTCATATCAACAGTTATTTATAAATGAACTAGTAACATACATATAGCCAATAGTCATTAAAATGTTCACGGCCTCGCAGAAAAACGGCGTTTGCCGCGTAAGCTAGGTTATCTGAGGCCCGACCCCAAATCCCTCAATGGCAACACTCTTGCAACTATTCTGGTCCATGTTCTACAATGGCAGTGCCGGTTTCCTCGGTTGGTTTCTACGCCCTTTCCCCTAAAAATAGTTCTTGATAAGTTCACCTTGTATTGGCAAAAGTAACAATTTTTAAAGAATTTCTCATCATCAGTGTGTTCCTAAATTGACCTGTTTTCTCTATCAAATATGAATGATTTCAATTTAATACATAAAATTCCTTAAATAGCTAATACGTTAACAAGCAGGTTGACGAGCAACAAAAATCATATTTGTCTCAAAAATTCACAGAAAATTGTCGTTATTGACTAACGAAGATTAAAAAAAAATAATTAGTTGGAAAAAACTTGGAAACATCCCAATTGTTGTTTTTGACTTTATAATGAGAAATAATATTTATTTTTTAAATTGTTCAGTTGCTTTCAAGATGCATCGAGACAAAAAATGTATTACGTTTATTATTCGGGGCATTGGCCGCGTGACCTACGACTTATCAGCGCAATGATAGCCGAATTTACATGTTGACAACCTCGTGTACTAAGTCATATTGATTTGTTTATCTTCCCAATATATTTGGAACTCAATAAAAAATAAAGTTTCAGTATATTACATTCTGTTGTATTATATTATGTATTTCGAAACTTGAAACCCTTCGTTTAACTTAATGCTTAAGTCTTTTTAACCAAGTGATTAAGATTTATTTGTATGGTTTGACCTAGAGATATGATGCAAGAGCTCGATGCCTTGCCATAAACAATTGCATGCACTAACACAAATTTACGTGTACCTATGTATCTAAAATCTAAATTATTCATATACCTGGGTAAAAGATGATTATGTTGTGTAAAAATATTCCTTATTTCTATATAAGTACCTATATAGATATTTTTTGTAAAAGACATGCCTTATAAAAGACTTATTTATCAGTAGAAACGACATTAATAGGCCGAAACAACGATAAGATAACGAATCGATGTCCGATAAAGGGCATTCGTGTTGGACGATAAACAAATTGTAACCATATCATTTAGGGGTCATATTGATCACCTTTTTAATTAGTTTTGGCACTTAACAATGCATTTAAATAAGTTTGTATGAATGACTATTAGCAAAACTTGATATTGTGCACTCGTTGACCGTTTTATATATTTAGTATGACAAAAATGCCTAAGTAAAGTTTATAGTGTTTATTGACCATTACAATGTATTCCCAAGCCTATTAAAAGCCTACAGAGTCGTTAAATTTTTATGGATGCTGTAGGCTTTTAAACATCACTAGCGCTATCTGGTGAGAGAGAAAAAAATATATCCGTTTAAAAAGATGGAGAAAGTAGCGTTGTTGAGGTCTGAGCAGTTTTCATATAACATATAGGAGTACTGCTGCTGGTTTTAATGTAACTTTTATTTTAAATATTCTAGTTTGGAGTAATATACGCTGGTGCACAGAAGAATATTGGTACCGCTGGAGTGTGTCTGGTCATTGTCAGAGAAGATTTGCTGAACCAAGCGCTGCCGATATGCCCATCGCTCTTCGACTGGACTGCCAACGCTAAGGCGGACTCCATTCTTAACACACCACCTATGTTCGCGTGAGTATCTTTGAACACTATTCAAAATTGGTATTGGTCCACTTATTATGGTAATTTTATTAGATTTTTTAGTCAGAATATTTTTAACTTTATACATAGGTATGTATATACTGTATTGTTTATCATATGATTAAAAAGACGACTTAGCCTCTAGACCGACGCACAGAATTTCAACTGTAATCGAACTGGAGCAGTTGAATTGCAGTTGAAATGCAGTCCGTCTGTCTAGAGCCTTACAGAAAAGAGAACAACTATTTAAGTTATTGTTTTGGAGGGGTAACTGGACTAGAGGTTTTTCTTAATTGTTGGCTTATTTAAGAAATATCTTTTCTCAATTTTCTTGTGGAATTGTTGAGGAAGGTTATAGACTTGTGTTATATTACGATAAAGGGATAGAACACGTGACTATATCCTTAAAAACAGCAATAAATGTGATAAAAATTATCATCATGTGTCTATACCTACCACACTGGCTCGTTTAGAAACAAATAAAGTATTTAGATAACACATAGATATGTTTTGATAGTACATACTATCTTATAAGTAGTGTCCTTCCCTTAGCAACTGGTTTAGCAGAGAAATAATTATCGCTATAGCAAATTACGTTACGTATTTACACCTGAAAATGTTATTCTTAATTATTATTATTAAAATTGCGACGTAAATATACCTAAATATTCTATTCTTGATAAAGCCATGGACAAAATATGATTTCGTTTATAGTAATTTAGGCGTGTATAATTTTAAAAGTACGTTGTTGATGTAAGACAAAAATTAAATACTAAATTGATTAAATTATCCCCGTATTAATGATTATTACCTATTATACTTTGGTATACATAAAAAACTTCGTTATAAGATAAGGTAACATTCACTGAAGACAATAAGTGATTTTTCGGTCCAACATTAAATTGGCATTATGGTTGAAGATAGCAATTCTACAAAATAAAAGTTTTTATTTTTTATTTATTTATTTATTAACACATTACATTGGACTTATGAAATAAAAATATGTAGTCCCACAAAACTGTATTCACAGTTTGACTGTGGAAGTATCTATACCTACGTAATAAATCACTAAATGCTAAAAAAGGCATAGCAGTACTTCACAATTTGACTCCTTCATAATCGAAGTCAAATAACAAGTCATTTAGTAAAACATTGGGATAGGTCATGCACTCAACAAGCTGATACATTAGCCATATCTACTGACTTAATTGATAAAATAATTATATGCAGTTATTTTGTAATAAAAGAGGTACTTTCAACAAAAGGTAAAGGAAACTCTCATCTTTCTATTTGTAACCAAGCTAAAGAAACAGTAATATTGTAAATTTTTTGACCTTAATGTGAAGTATGACCATAATATACATAGCCAGTGCGCCTTGAGCAAGTGTAGTTTAGGTTAGCGATCATTCCGCCTCTTTGTGATAAGACTTTTTTCAGTAGTGGTAAAATTGTAGGGCGATGGTTACTATGACTATTGATTTCATGCTAATTGATTAGTAGATTCCATATGTAGTTCAAAATCAAAAATGTTCTATTTCATCACAAGTTTAACAATATATAATGAGTTTTGTAATCTCCTCAACTTATTTCCACCTAAATAAACTTACCATTTTTCTTCAACCATATTATATTAACAAAGAAATCCACTACATTTCAGTATCTACGTAATGGGAAGAGTTTTACAATGGGTCGAAAGGAACGGCGGTGTCGAGGGCATGGCTAAACTAGCTGCGAAGAAAGCGTCACTGGTATATGGCGCAGTAGAAGAATCCAATGGCTTCTACTCCGTGCCAGTAGCCAAGAATGCCAGAAGTAAAATGAACGTTCCATTCAGAATTGGATCTCCACCCAATGAGGATCTTGAAAAGGAGTTCCTGAAGGGCGCTGAGGCTTTAGGATTAATTCAGCTTAAGGGACACAGGTAAATATCATGTGATTTATATTTATAAATGACTAGTTGACATGGCGAACTCAGTACCGCCTCAATAAATATAATTTTTTTTTTTGGCCTTTTAAACCTTTCCTGGATTACCATGAATAATTCAAGACCAAAATTAGCCAAATCGGTTAAGGGATTGTTGAGTTATAACATTACAAAGAGTTGTTCCAGGCGGGATTTGCACCTACAAAATGTTGCGCGGCAGCTAGTTGCTTAGCCATAGCTTCAACCGTGCAGTCAACTAATTTCTCAATAAACAATTTTCAGAAATGTCGGTGGTATCCGAGCGTCCATCTACAACGCAGTATCAGTTGAGGAAGTGGAAACCCTAGTGAAGTACATGAAAGATTTCCAGAACAAATATGCCAAGTAATTTATAAGTTTATTTTTAATATTCTAATTTTATTACTAAAGTATTGTACCTACTTTGTTCTACCGCGTTGTTTGGCTAGTAAATTAAGTTCGTGTTATTTAATTGGCTGTGCTAAAATTCTTATTGAAGAATAAATTTACTTTTAATTTTATGTTGGTATTTTACTAAACATCGTTGTCCAGTTCCTTAATAGTGGGTATCATGACTATCCTTCTTATCGAGTTAGATATTAAAATAGTAATAGTGACTTAGTTGTAAATTTTCTGTTGTATTACATAATTTACGTAGTTCGGTTGATTTTGAATTCTGTTACCATGAGATATTGGTAGCAATTTAATTATCACGTAACGAATAATGAGTTGGTTGTGATGATACAATATCTTTACGAAATAATACAATATTATTAATTCACACTCGGGCTTGCGTAATACTGTAACACGGGCCTGTCCTGGAGCAGGATAAGTAACAGGGTAGTTCTTAGTAAGTAAGAGTCTGCCACTTCCTTACATCCCATCAAGGGCCGGAGAAATAAAATTGATCATGACTCCCCCAAGAGAACATGTCTATTTTGCACTTATTCTTAGATACAGAGATACATTAGCCGCCTGTCCCTGCTTCACACGAGTGTACAACTGCCACGCTAAAGACAAAAGGGCCGCTGTTTCCACATTTTACCTTCTACTTCTAGAATTTTCTTTCATAAGAATCTTCTCCTGACAATAACAACCGCAACGGAATGTGTCTCCGAAATTGGTTCAGTCGTTCGTGAGTTATATGCTTACCAATACATTTTTATAGTATAATATCTACAATCGTAATACGTAAACACGTGCGTTGAGCATGAATTACAACGAACATATCGTCATACTAGTTTATTTATTTCATTGATTGATCTTATGACATAAATTGAAAGTGTTATTAGGTCAAAAACACGTAATCACTGGTTTTATTGACACAACTGGTTGCTGATAACACGTTACATACTGGTATTCGTTAACTTTTGTTTATATTTCGGCGATACAGTTCAATATGGTTGACCTGACCAAACTAGTTGGTAACTACAATGATAAAATATTATCTTTTGTTATTTTTATTTGATGATCTTAAAATATATTTTTTAGTACTTACCGTAAAACGGGGTTAATATATGTTGGCGCTAGATTTTCCTAGTATACATTTATCCTTCTTCTGCGTCTATTCACCTCTCGTCTCGAATTCTATTCACTCTGCTTCACCGGACGTACCTAACCTTATGGTGTAGTTTTTGCCGGTGAATTCTCACTCGGAAGCCGGTGTCTGTTCGCTTATGGCAACCTCTACATTCCTCAAAGAATATTTAGAAACTTATTTTGCAGTATTTTCAGTAGCTTAGGCATAGTTTCATACTTTTTTCTTTTTAGAAAGGACTCTTAGGAAGAGTTTGTTTAAATAGCTATTGATAGAAAGTGGCTTTACGCTTAGTAATTTATTTTCTTCCCTTTTATAAGAAGGTACAATCTATATTTGCTGCTAATAGTGCTATAGATCTGTATAATATAGGTAGGTAAGGGTGTTAAATAAAATAAAATCCTTAATAAATATACGTATTAAAATTTATTTCATTAAAATTTTTGTAAAAAAAATATCTTTATTATGTAATCACTAATGTGGTAAAAGATTGTGATGGAATATTGACCACCTGTTGAAGATTTTATGAGTATTTCAGTAAAAAAAAACAAAACAATTTCATTAGGTAATTAATTACATAAATGAATAAATGTTTCGTAGAACTAGTCTAATACTCTCTTATATATTTGTTACTGTTCCCAGTACGGTCCCGATATTATGTAATTCATTATAAATTATATCAGCTTAAAAATACTTTAATACAAAACGTATATATAATACATGTCCCATATATTCACGTGATAATTATAAAAAATAAATCATTCTATACATTTCACTGTCGCACGCACACAAACAAACATACAAATTATCATAATAACAGTCCAGTTTATAATACAAAACTTAAACCGTCAATTTATATTACCTAGTTCCTCCATGTTAGTAATAATAACTCTTTCTAATTATTATTGTTCTATAGAATTAATTATTACTAACATTTCGAGTAAAGTTTTCTATAAAAAATATACAAAAAAATATTATTTAATAACATTATATTTACACGATTATAAATCGGGTTGTTTTGGAATGTAATTTTTTATACAAAATTCGTTGATATATTCTGAGTACTCTACTTCATATATGGCAGTGTTCGCCTTACAGTACTTGAGCATTCGTCGATGAATATTTATTTAGAGAACATCAACACATTCACTGTTTTCCTAATAATGTAACGCCTTTACTGACTTTTGTGACGAATTTATTTTGTTTAAATAAACTTATTTGGTGGGGGCTGTAATTTAAACAGTGAGTGTGTTAATACACGTAGAATTATATCTAAGATTCTTAATAAAGCTAATGAAATACGATATTCTATAATAACACACTTGATCCTCGGCTTATAGTCAAAGACTGAATGTACTTCATATGTACGTTGATAATATTGTACGCACGCCGAGAATTGATGCAAGTATTATGTAAGATTGACCAGAATACGACAAAACGCAGTCCCTTGTTACATCTATTGACCTTCACTGTCGCTGTCACTCTTATCTGCAATGGATAATACAACTTATTAGTATTTCATCATTGTTATTTACAATTACCACAACGATAATGTTGTTTGTACAAATGGAATTTTTGTTCGTGCGTAAACATTCGCGATAATACCGAAGTACATTTGTATGTTTATTTACATCAGGCGTTATTCTTTTGTTGTTTTTTTTTGTTTTCAACAAGGACTTTGACGTCATTGCTTGGCGGTTATTGTGATATTGGTAGGTAAATTAAGAATGTATTGGAATGCTTATAATCTTTTGAAGATATCAATACAATGCTTTAATAAGACATTTGTTTATTTAGTCTTTAGAAGACAATACATAATAATATTTGTTTCAATTATTGTCGCTCTTATTTCGGTAAGCCCATTAAATTCAACTGAACATTTTACCTAATCAAGAAGCTAATTTTGTTGGTTATCAGGGTTGCTTTATAAGTTTTTAATTTCTAGTATACAATGCCTGATGTAAATAAAAAGAGTTCTCATTGTAAACTAGCTACGGTCTACAACAAAACAGCAAAGCGTAATCTACAAAGCGAAACGTGCATAAGCTGCATTATGTTTAAACAAAAGTGCGCACTAGTCTAAGTGCTACAAACATACTGACCTTTCTTACCCGGGTACGCGTGCCTCTTTAGTCTGTCATAGAGATCCTCCTTGGTCCCGTATATGCTGGCGTTGGATCGGGCTAAGCTGTTCATTTTGCCATTCATCCCATTATGGAGACTCTCCTTCATGTAAGTCTCATTGTAGAAGTTGGGCATCTCCCAGCCGTCTTCTTCGTCGTCATAGTAGTGGGCGTATGTGGAGTGATGCGATGGTGCTATAGACTCCGCGTACGGTGTATGCGCTCCGTAGTAGAAGTTCACTTGGGAGCCATTTTGGTCGATAGCTGGTGTTAAAGTCTTCTTTGGTTCCTTCTTCTTTGTTGATCTGTAAGAAGATTTGAGTTTTAGTTTGTGATTCTTTGGGTTATTTATTTAATAAAACCTGTATTACATAATAACACAACTTGCCAAGGTTGGTAATTATCTTTCTTATATATAAAATTGGATTGCAAAATGTGTTGGTAAGCGCATAACTCAACAACGCCTGGACCAATTTTGCTGATTCTGTTTTTGTTGTTTGTTATTGTCGGGAGAAGGTTCTTAAGAAAGAAAATATTAGAAAAGTAGAGGGGAAGATTAGGCTGACCCTTTGATAGTTCGACCTGCGAGAAGGGGGCGGGTCTAAAATAAAAACCGCAAAAAAAATTTCAATACGTTCAAAAATGTAAAATTTTCTTCTGTTACCCCGACCAACAAAAAGCCCGTCATTGCTACTATTTTATACGTTGATTTTACAACTAAGTAACTAATTGTCTCTTTAATAGGTAAACCTAGTCTAACAATACCCAATCAACTTTTGATGATGTAACAAATCCTCTAATTATTAGCTTGCTGTGCCCATGAGGGTCCGTATGTAATTGGGACAATTGTATATTTCCTTGTCCACTTTATGTTCATTAGGGAATGCAATAAACGATATGGATATGAATCTTCAGCAAGACTTACCTCGCACAAATCATCCATACGAGCAGTACTAAGAAAATAATAAAGATGACTCCTCCGGCGACACCGCTCGCGATGTACGCAAACTCGCTCTTCTCTCTACAGTGGCGGCCGGTGAACGAACCAGTGCATCGACACGAAGGTTCGCCCCGAGCGTCCTTCACGCACTCACCACCGTTGTCACAGAAATCTTGACATACATCTGAAAATAATATTAAACATTTTCAATCTATACTAATATTATAAAGCAGTAGAGTTCGTTTTTAGAACGCGCTAATCTCCGAAATTACTGGTTCGAATTGAACAATTTTTTTTGTCTTTGTTAGTCCATTTATCGAGGAAGACTATAGCTATCATCATCTAAAATATCACGCTACGATATGTTGGAGCCGAGCAGCGAATGAAACTGCGAGACAGTAGCTAGTACTAGATAAATTAAGACGAGTTGTCTGCTAATCGTGGAGATTCGGATCTCAAAATCCTCTCCGATCGCTGTATGAGATGCCTTTGTTTACCAGTGAAGACGTATCCATTTGTTTCCAAGTTAAAATATTATAATAACAGTGAAGCTACCGTTTTCGTAGATAAAAAAACTTTTTCTAAAATGCTGATTCTGAATTTCCGTTACAATATAAAAAAATTGCGTGCCTTTATTTTGACGAACAAGACTGAAAGAAATACTTTTTTCTGTTTTTTTTTTACTACATCGTCAAATAAAAGTGTGCCACTAAGTATAAGAAACAGATCTAAATAAATACATTTGTGCCAAGTCTCATACCAACAGTTCCATAAAATACTTTGCCACATAAATCAAATGGCTGTCAACATTCCCTTAGAATTGATTTCGGAATCAATTCCAATATTGAAAGAGACGAGAAGTATAAGAAATTTGAGCAATTCAACTGAACACTTTCTACGATGAATACAAATTAGCTGTCGTACAAAAATTCAGTATCCATTATACAGGCATCAAAGTTTCCAATGAGGTTTCATCAAGAGAAGCTTAATTTTCAAGGCAAATTTCTTTTTATTAAACTTTGAAGAATTGGGATTAATAGTTTGGTTTTCGAATTGGGTAGTTTCCTAGGTGAAAAATAAACTAATTCGAGGTTTCAATACAATAAAATATTCAAAAATAACTATACTTTTATTCATCGATCGATCGATACATTAAGTTTTAGGATTTTTGTAGCTAATTATTAATAAATAAGTAAGCTATTTGACGCAAAAATACTATGACGTCATAACTCAGTTTTTCATACAAATTTCATAGAAAAGTATCGTTTTTGACATTTGGATAAAAGTATTGAATTTGACTAGTTGGAAACTACAGTATTAAAAGTTTCGCTAACCTGTACAGACTTTTCCAGTTCCGTTGAACCCTGGTTTGCATTGACACTTGAATTCACTCGTCTCTGGTATCAGAAGGCAGTATGCGTTGACGTCACAGTGCATCTCCGGGCCACTCATTTCGCATGGGTTCGTGCATTCTGATTCCGAAGTCTGTAAAAATAATTATTGTATTCAGTTCAGCAGGATATACAAATTTAATGAGGATAAAAGCAAAATTGTCAGCCTGAGATCTTTTATTGAGAATTATTTCTACAAAAGACGTAAACCTTCCGCAATTTAACTCTTTGAGCCATTTGACTTCAAAAAGGCTTTGCTTTTTTATTGTTATCGTCGTTTTGATGATGATTAAAAACTCACTAGAGATATATTTAGGACGTTGTAAGGGCTAGGTAGGTGTACTTACAGCTCCAGGGCCTCTAGTGCTTGTGTTGATCGGACAAGGAACGCAGACTGTCTGCTGAGCCTCTGATTGATAGGTTCCCTTTCTGCACTGTACACATGTGTTCAATGTGACGTTGAGGTATGAGCCTAGAAAATAAATAGAAAATATTTCATGAATAAATTTTATCACTGACAAATATTCGATTAGGTACAACGAATAACCAGAATTCTCCAACTATAATATTCAACAATAGAAATTGGATTAGCGCGGATTCCTCGAGTTCAGAAGATCAGAATTCCGTTGTCAAAGTATTTAACATTCCGATGGATTGTTTCAAAGTCAATTCGTTTCTGTGAGAAAGTTTAAAGGCGAGAATTTATTTGTATCGGAGTTTTGTTAGGTGTTATTACCAGGTCTGCAGACGGGGAGAGAGCATTGATCGGCTGATGATGCTCCAGATTGCGGGGTTGTGGTTCCTGGTGGGCAAGGAGCGCATGCTGCTCCTGATCCGTTAGCACGCCATGTTCCTCGTGGGCAAGGCTCGCAACCACCGTCACTGCTCAGTTGTTCACCTAAAACATCGTATTTAATTATATTACACAATACGGACTACGTTACGGACAAAAATAGTAAATTACTGCCTTATTCCGAATAGGTTGATTAATTTTGTTCACGTACCAGATGGACAATCGTCTCTGCACTCAGCTGCGGATACAGCTTCGGTCGCTCGAGTAGTTTGTCCTCTAGGGCAGGCCATGCAAGAGAAGGCACCTTCACGCGGTTGGTATGAGCCGTGGCCGCAAGGACGGCAGAGGTCAGCTTCAAAGTCGTAGTATTTACCAGCAGCACATCGTTCTGGAAAATAAACTTCAATATTGTAACAGTAACTTTTGAAAAAATTTTGTTCATTTAATCGAAAATGACTGCTTTTTACCTTTGCAGTCAGCAGCGCTACGGGCTCCAGTTGATTGTGTGACACCAGGTTGTCCTGCGATCGCTGGACAGGCAATACATTGCACTTGTCCTGCTTCAGATTGATAAGTTCCCTGTGGGCAAGGCTTGCAAGTATCACTGGCAGCGTCCAGGAAGGTACCGACCGCACAAGCCACTGTGAATAGATAAAAATAAAAATTAGGCAAATGTACGATGATTTTCAAACATGTTGAAAAACTGAGGGTTTTTTTAAATATAGTTACCACAATCAGGAGCCATAACAACTTGTCCTGTGGGGCAGGCATAGTCGGAAACCAGACTCAAGCTAGCTGGATCTGGGACGGTGTTAGGAAGAATGTTCCTCACGTCGAATTGTTCGTCTTCGAGAATGAGTTTCTCCAATAGGCGTTGTACAGTGGAGCGTTCGTTGTTACCATTGTGGATAACTGGATCGCTGTGAAGTTTAATAATTGTAAATTAGATTACATGAACAGGTTAATTGATTTTCTTATTTCAACAAACATTATTTCATTAAAGCTTATATACCTTTATGTTACAACAAGTGCTAGTGTTACTACAAAGCATGCAAACGACTTACTTGACAGACGGGAATGAGATTTCAACGTTGTATGTATCGCCAACCTGTCGACCCTCCCTACTGCTTCGTGTCCTAAGTGCCACAAAAATACATGCAATTGTGATAGAAGAAACAACATGCTTCACGATAAAAGGCTAATAGTGCATCAGGTTTCAAGAAAACTTTAATTGTTGCTACGAGACCAAAGTGCTGCCGTACTGTACTGTGTTATATAAACACATGCTATGTGCACTACAGATATGAGTTTTTACATTACAAGTTTTGCGTATTGTGTATCTACGCCGACACCGTATTGATTGATTCCTACTTTACTTATGAAGGATTATTCTAAGGCGAGGTGAAGTTGAACTTACTCTTCCACAGGAATGATAGCATCCAGTACATAGGTATCTTCAGCAGCTACGGCGGGAGGGGTGGATACTTGTCTCGTTTGTCTAGAGTTAGCGCGGTGGTCGCACTTCACATTGATGTCCAGTTCCTTGCACTCGCGAGTTCCTGCGTAGACCATCGACATTGTGAGTTACTTGAGGACCTTAAACTGACTTTTAACATATTCCAAGTGCTCTCGTCATACATACCGTCGACAGCGTAAGAACAGAAGTTCCAGTCTCTGTTGAGTTGGTTGATAGCGCTGCGGACTTTCTGTCGGAGCACTCCTTGACCGGCATCATTGCAAAGTACGGAGCTCGGGAACAACATTGATATCTTGAACACACGTTGAGCTGGCGAGGCCGCTGTATAAACAAAGAAGGAAATGACAAAACCGAAAAAATAATTAGGAACAAGTTTAAAAGAATACGTTGATATTATTTCTTACGTGAGCAAGCAGGGTAAACCAATGGAAGAGTAGGATCAGCAGTTGGTCTCCAGAATCCTTCAGCCCCGCATGTGTAGAATGGTGGTACAGGTTGTGAGAATCTAAGACCGTCGCGGCAAGCAATCTCGCACACCTTGAATTGGCCACCGGCACCCCAGTCGCGACAAGATTGGTAGCCACCGAGTGGGTCAGGTAGTGGTGGACAGAATTCAGCTAGAATCAAAATAAAAATGTTAGTAGAGCATTAAGGACTATAACCTTAAGACTTAATACACTGGGTACCATGCAAAACTTACCCAATACTGTAACCTTGAAAGTGCAAGTAGCTGCGTTGCCAGCAGCGTCATATGCAATGTAAGCAATGTCATACGCTCCCCAGGCTAAGTTTTGTCCGGGGCGGTGACCAGATTTTTCGACAACCTTAGCGACTCCAACGTTGTCATTGAACACAGGAATGTCCCAGCTCACAACTGAAGATCCGTTCTTTGCAATCACCCAAAGATCTCCAGGGCAACGCTCTATCCTTGGTGGTTCCTTGTCCACTTGCAATTGTTGGCATTTAGAACCAGTGTAACCGTTAGGACATACTCTTTGACCGCAGTGAGATGGCACTATTCTTTCAACTCCTCCAAGTAAGTCATCATAACCAGCCCAAGTGAGACCCAGACCGCTGTACAGAACTGGCTCAGTTCTGCAGTCACGGACTTGTTTCTGAATTTCATTTGTGACATCAAGAGCACGGTTCCATATTTGCACTTTAGTTAGATGTCCTTGGAATCCAGCTTCAGTGTAAGCCTTAGGGTTGTCAGATTGAGGCTTGCCAAGTGTTACCCAAACACTGAAAGTAAAATAAATTGTTAGAACAGTTAATTACAACTTCGCACAAATACAGTTCTCGAACTTTTAGATTAAACTTACTATTGTGGTAGTGTTCGTCCGCTGCCATAACCTTCAATCTTGCTAGCGATCAAACCTTCAGTAATAAGTGTCAGTTCACCGCCGTTGCTACCGTCCCAGACTAAAGCCACGTGGTGCCACTGTCCGTCATTTACAGTTGCGAATTCGCCAAAGCTTAGGTAAACATCTTGAAGTTCCGGGAACAGGGAAACTTGGACGCCATTTGAGTGAGCTTGAATTATTTGTTTTCTATTCAGAGCAATGTGGGAGTTGCTGTAAATTGAAAATTATATAATTATTTCAACGGGAATTCTAAATGACAGTTGTAATTGCATATTTAATTGTTTTATGTTTATTAAACGTACCTAACGCTGTAAGCAGTAAAGAATACTCCGCCTTCATCTTGTTGTGTGTATTGGACCCACATCGCTATTGTCAGACTATCAGTCGATCCTGTATCGAATGGCACCACTTGAGCCGCACTTGAACGCATTGGGTCGCTGAAGTAGAGGTCGTAATCTACACTTATTGCTGGAATAAAAATAAACAGAATTAAGTTAAATGTTCGTAATAAACATACATACACCATAAAGCTAATTCCTATCTTATAAAATTGTAGTTAATGTAAAAATACTTACTTTTTCTGCAATCGTCACCAGTAAGGTTGAATGGACATTGGCAATAGAAGCGGCCTGGCAAATCGATGCAGGTAGCAGACGGAGGGCAAGAGTTCTCCTTGCAGTCAACAATGTCTTCATCACAGTTCTTTCCTTGGAAGCCTGGTGCGCAAATGCAGCTGTAACCTTCACCTTCATCGACGCAAGTAGCGCCGTTCTGACAGAGACCAGCTTCACATGCGTCGAACTCATATTGGCAACCAATTCCAGTGTAGTCTTGTGAGCATGTGCAGTTAAGTCCAGAACCGAAGTCCTGGCATTTTCCTCCGTGCATGCAAGGGCTACCGATACATCTTTCAGGAGCAGTTTCACATTGTTTGCCATCTGTACCACTTGGGCATCTGAAATATTGAGAGAAAGATTTGTTTTAAATTGTATTATTTTCATAGCAGCTTCAAAGAAGAGTTGTTTTAGTTTTTAATACTTACACGCAAAAGAAGTCTTGGAAAAGATCGATGCATTTAGCGTGGTTCTGACAAGGCATGTTCATACAGTTGCCAATATCTTTCTCGCAACGTTTTCCAGTCCATCCTGGTTGGCAAGCACACTTGAAGTCCCCGATATCGTCTTTGCATGATCCACCGTTGAAACATGGGTCCGAAGCACAGTCATCAATGTTTGTTTCACATGTCTCTCCTGTGAATCCTTCACGACAGACACATTGGTATTTGTTGTCGAGGTCAATACACTTTTCAGTACCCACGGCATTGCAAGGCTCATTAAGACATTCATCAATAGCTGTTTCACATTGTAGCCCGATGTACCCTGGACGACATTTGCAAATAAATCCGTCAATTTGATCGACGCATGATGCACCGTTTTGGCATGGATTGGACGAGCAATCATCGATAGTGTGCTGACATCTCTTGCCTGTGTATCCAGCTTCGCAAATACAGTTGAAGTCATCGATTCCATCAATACATTGTCCACCATTTTCACAAGGTGAAATAACACATTCGTTTATGTTGATGTCACACGAAGGACCAGTCCAACCAGGGTCACAAATACATTGATGAACGAAGAGTTTGTCAACACATATTCCGTGTTTGCAAGGTTCATTCGAGCACAAATCTATTTTCTCTTGACAGCGTTTGCCTGTGAAGCCTGGTGGGCAACCGCAGCTGAAGTCATTAACTAAATCTGTACAAGGAGCGCCGAGGAGACAAGGCTTTTCAATACAGTCGTCAGTGTTGATTTCGCAAAGCTGGCCCTCCCATCCTGGCAGACATTCGCACTTATACCTGCCTTGTTGTAGAGCAATACAACTGGCACCATTTGTACACGGGTTTCCATTAGCCGAACAAGGATCAATCTGCAAAAAATAAATAGTGATTGAACGCATAAAATACAAGAATCAAGAAGTATACATATAAGACAAATTTTCATAAATACGTACCGTAATGTCACAATCAACGCCTGTGTATCCAGATCTACACAAACAAGTGTAGTTATCGAATCCAGGCTCATCTTTGCACATAGCTCTTTCAGGGCAGGTATCATTTCTGCAGTCAGACCTTTCTTCTTGACAGTTGATGCCTCCATATCCTGTAGGACATGAACAGCGGTATCCTTGTGGCAGGTCGGTACAAGTACCACCGTTATAACAAGGTTGACTTGCGCACTCGTCGATGTCAATTTCACATCTGCGTCCTGAAAATCCGGCGGGACAGTAACATTGCACTCCATGTCCTTTAGGTACACATAATCCACCATGTTGACAAGCGCTGTTTGAGCATTCCACGGGTAGACACTCTTCTAAGCCGGTTGCGCCAGTTCCTACAGTCTTCATGTTGGTCGGGCATTCCATACACAAGGTTTGTCCAACAAGGTTTTGGTAGAAGTTTCGTGGACATTGAGAGCAAGGAGCCAAGCCAGTTGGTGAATAAGTTCCTGGTGCACACTTAGCTCTGCACCTGTCTCTGCCAGGAGCAGCGGGTTGATAAGTGTAGGTGTTCACTGGACAAGCTTGACAGTCCTTAAATCCACCGAGAGGAGGTTCCCCAGTGTAGCTGTTTCTTGGACACTCCAAGCAAGGAACCAATCCAGTTGGTGAGTAAGTACCATATCCACAAACAGGAATACAGTCGTTAATGTCTTTAGAACCTTCTTCTCTTGTGAATGTTCCCTGAGGACACTTAAGACATGATCCTTGACGTGCTTGGTTTTGGAAGAATCCTCGGGGGCACATTGTACAGGTCTTTTGTTTCTCCTCTGCGAATGTTCCAGCCGGGCAGTGTACTGAAAAATAAATAAATAATAAGTAAAACACTATTTACAAATACATATTATACCGGTAATAATATTCCATAAGTTAAACCAACAATGAACACTTACAGCATCTTGGAACGTCATTTGTGTCCATGTTCAATACTTCGCCGACGCTACAGGTAAATCCTTTTGTAATGGAACTTCTGATCGCTCTCAATGGCGGACATTGGTTGCCAATAGACGATACATTCAACACCGGTTCAATAAGGGCGCTGGCGTATGGCACGGATAAATCAAATATAAGGTTCAAAGTCGAACCACAGAGGTCGTACAGTTGAGTTTGTCGAACAGCGGGAATAATCGCCAATACGAAGTCCATTTTCACAACATTTTCGTCCAGTAGCGTTGGGATCACGTTGACGAATGTTACGTTAATATTTACGTTGACGGCTGAACAACGTTGCGTTAGTCGGTCGTTTAGAACGTTGTCGTATTGAGCAACCAAGTCCTTGTATTTCGGTAAGCAGGCATTGGAAACAGCTCCGAGGGCGCGGTATTGAACCGTGGAAACGACGTGGTAGGCAGCTTGTTGGGTATCTGCAACAGATAACACACAGTATTGAGAATTTTATTCATATTTCATTTACTTGTTATTGATAATTGTTAATCAATGCTTACTTTCAGAGACACAATCGGGTACCACTGATGTGGGCATCCATTGGCGCTTGTTTTCGCACACAAACGTCTTAACTGGTTCGCCATCGGTGAATCTGAAGCCAGGGCTACACGTGGCAATACACTGGATACCTCTGTCTCCAGGTAGACAGTTCATAGCACCATGTGCTGGTGGCATAAGTTCCCAGTCTACACAAGGTGTGGCTTGGACGGATACCTAAAAAATGGAAAAAATATATCAAACAAAATTCCTATTACAATTTATTCGTACGATATATTTTTATTGTTACATTTCTTACTTGGAAATTGCACTGAGCTCTGTTTCCGTATTTGTCGGAGGCGATAACCGTTACATTTTCGTAGCCGCGTATGGGGATGACAGCTCTTTCCGGTATGAATTTAAGGAAAACTTCTCCGGAAGCATCTGTTGCGTTTATTCTCCTTCTAGTTTCATTGAAATTGACAGCGTAACTGTCTTGTCTGTCAACTAGTTCTATAACGTAGCTCTGTGGGCAGCTGAGTTTGGGAGGAGTGTAATCAGGAACTGTGATGTTGACCTCACAAATAGCAACGTTTCCGTCAAAGTCGAAGGCTACATATCGTACTACCATATTGTGGAATACTTGGATGGGAGTTCTGAAGTGTTGAGGTGTTACTTCTAATCTTGCTATAGCACCAGAGTTATCAGTCGCCGTAGGCTCAGTAAAGTTAACTGGTAACAGCCCACCGTTGACGTCAGTTTGAACTACAATAGGTTGTTGCGGACAGTTCTGGAAAACTGGAGGTTCGTTATCTGAAAAAAAAAGTAATAATTTAGTGTCATTTTTTTTAGCCACTAATGTTGTCCTAATATACCTAATGAGATTTTTTACTTACCAACACAAGGAGAGTATCCATAGTCATAACCTAATAGAGGATCTACAGCAGGTTCGTCACAACCCATCAACTCGAATTTCAGGCAAGCGTTGTCCATGAAGCTGACGATACCCAAAATAACAAATCTAGCTTGAACAAACTTAGGCAAGGTTATCATAGCCAGTTCACCGTAGTTACCAGGGTCTCTCATGGTTAAGTTGAAGTTAGGGAAGTAGACGACGTAGTTCTCATTTTCAGCTTGTTTGTAGAAGAATCTGATTTCGGTGGGTCTGCCTACAATATCAGATGTGACGACACCCTTCACCAAAATAGCCTTCACTCTGTATACTTTGCCTAAATCGACGCTAACGTACGTGAAAGCTTCTTGTTTGCCACACCAACCAGTTACTGAATTAAGCCTGATGTTTCTTGCTTCATAGTTAGGCCTTTCTGATGTAGCGTTAATAGCAGAATCAGGAATTCTTCCAGATGCCAGACCAAGAGGCCTAATGACTTTGCATTCAGGTTCACGTATACAGGTGATCGGTCTGGGGTTAATCAAAATGTAACCTGGTCTGGAACAACCGAATAGAACTTCGGAGCCTTGTTCGTAGCTTCTTGCAATTTGATAACCATCGGCGGGTCTACCCGGGTCTTCACAAACTGGTCCTTCACATCTTAGGTCTCCGAAGTCCCAAATGCCATTAGCTTGACATCTGACTACATTGTCATGTTTGCTTGTTTGTCCAGCAAGTTTGAAGGTGTTTTGGCAACCAAAGAAGAATGAACTCTGATATTTGGTGTCAAGGTACTGTCCATATTCGGCTCCTGGTGTAGGCATTGGGACACCACAGTCTTTTCTTGGACATTGTGGCTGAGCTCCAGAGAACCAGTAATCGGGCAGGCCCTGGAAAATTAATGTTTGATTGAATGTTTTGAATTCATAAACATGTACCTACTGGTAAAGTAAGTAAATGTTTAAAACTTACAGGTTTGGGGTCATACACGCACTGCCTGAATGAAGATGTGACAGTGTTCCTTAGTTGTCTTCCAGGCGATGTGCAAGTTATTGTAACGTTGTCCCTGTACGGAACCAGTACGCTGTCAGGGTCATCTCTAATCACCTTTAACCCGTCGTTTTTGTCGTCGGACAATGTCACACAACGGGCATCTGTACAAGAGAATTTTGATTAGATTTAAATGTTTCAAGCATTAGTAGTAACTTAACAATAACTTTGTAAGGTTTCCAAATGTTTAACTTACATTGACATTCAGGTGCAGTTCCGTTCCAGGTTCCACTAGAGGTGCAAAGAAGTGAAGAGAATCCAGACATTACAAATCCAAAATCACACTGGAATTGGACAATATCGCCAAAGTGGTATGCATCCTTAGTGGACAGCAATTTTCCGTTTTCTGGTGAGCTAAGAGGCGGGCACATGACTGGTACGCAAGATTTGTTCCTTTGGTACGTGTCGCCGTCCCTTTCACCAGTTTCTGACTTTTCAATGGTATAACCAGCTGTACCGTTGGCGGAGTAGAGCTCGTAACCAATGTTGCAGGCGCATGAGAAGTTTCCAGGTCTAGAGACGAAAAAGGCTTCGTTAGTCTTCATATTGAAAATTAGAGCTAGACTGATTTGATCTAAATAAACCATTACTTACGTGTTTATACATTTCTGGTCACATCCTCCATTGTTTTCGCTACATTCGTTGATATCTGTACAGTCTAATCTAGCGCATCCCATAATCTCAATCTTCAAACAAGGTGCACCAACATAGTCTTGGATCTTGAACTTGACATATTGGGCTTCAATGGGTACTGGCAGGTTGAGGACAGATAAAGTAGGTTCAAGAATACGGAACTCTACCGCAGTGCCATCAGGGTTAGTGTAGTCTTTGAAGACATCGGTTAAATCGTTGGTGTACTGAATCCTGATTGCAGAAGTGAATGCAATGTTGCCATCCGCACGCATAACACTCATAGTTCTGAATCCACGTATGATTGTTGGTGCTCTTAAGTCAATAAGTATCCAGTTGGCTCCAGCTTCTAAGTTGTTACCACACCACCCACCTCCATTACCCAATAATCGTACCATCTAGAAAGTTGAATAGTTGAGGTTAAGTTCATGTAAACAATCAAAGAGGAAAAACGATAATAGGTTTGTCGTTAAAATAAATACTAACTCCTTTAGCGTATCCAGGCTCTGGAGTAGAAGTAGTGATAGACTCGTCAGGAATAGCTCCATTAATCAGTCCCAAATCGCCAACAGGTCTGCAGTCCAAGTTTGGAGTGAAGCCAGGTCTGCAGGGGCAGAAGAAACCACCCTGGCTGTTTTTACATTCCGTGGATGCTGAATCACATTGGCTGTTAATACATTCGTTGATGTCTTCGCAAGTTGGAGGGTTATCGAATTCTTGGTTGGGTCCACATCTGAGTACACTCGGACCATTTAGTTTGTATCCTGAAATACGTAAATATTGAAGTTGAACAGAATTTCATAATAATGAACAGTAAATTTTATCTGTTTGATATATCTTACAAAGGGATATTTTGTTGAATAATATTTCATGAATAACGTACCTTTGAAGCATTGGACACGCGCCTCATCACCGAACATGTATATCCTGGTCTGGTCAACAATAAACCCGTTCTTGATTTCAGGGAACTTGGGGCACAATGCCTTTGAACAAGTTGGCACATCTCCTGACCATGTCCCGTTACTCATACACAATAGCACTGGCTGTCCAGATCTTACGTAGCCGGGTTCACACTCGTAGCGAACAATTGTACCGTAGCTGCGACCTCCGCCATTCAAGATCGTCACATTGGCGTGGGGGACATCCGGCAAGGCTACACATTGTGATGCTGTGGAAAAAATATAAAAATAATTAAACTTCATGAAACATTTTCAATAATTACATTTTTTAAATTTGTTTTACTAGTTGATAATAATATTGTTTCCATGTATGGTTAAGTTAAAATAATTATCCGTTAACTCACCTAAACACGTTGGGGTTCTCTCCCATCGTCCATCAGATAAGCACGAGATTCTTTCGATAGGTTGTCCAGTTGGGAAAGCAAATCCAGCATAACATTGGTAAGTTGCAACACCTCGATAAGTCACGTTTGTAGAGCCAATTGAAAATCCATTATCGATTTGTGGGACTGGACCGCAGTACACCTCTGCAAAATAAGAATAAAATCACATAAGCGTCTTTATATAACTAAAAGTGGTATTGCATTGCACAATGCCACAAGTCCTGGTTTGTTACTTGCCTTGACAGCTAGGAATGTAAGTAGTTGACCATTTTCCTCCGTCTAAACATTTTGTTGTGATACGAGATTTCCCTGTGGCAAATTCCTGTCCAATCGGACAAGAAAATGTTATCACTGTACCAAAGGCGGTATCTCTGTTTGACGCTAAAGCACCAAGTCCGGATTTAAGAGTGGGGCAATCTGAAAAATAAAATGAAATAAAATAAGATCTGAATACACGTCTATTTGTTCAACGTTTGTTTCCATCGCGGCGTGAATAGCTTACCTGCCGAGAACGTCGCTTTCCAACCTATTCCATTATGCAAAGCGTCAGACATAAATCGTATCAACATTTCGCCACTGGAAGCAGTCAGAGTTATTCTTGGTTTTACGGTGAATCCATTGTCGGAATGTAATCTTAAACCACTTGTGCTAGCTCCGTCAAAAACTTGCACTATGTCGGATGGATGAATGTTAAACTCGTCGAATTTCAACGACAATGGACCACCGCTAGGGTTCTTTATTCTATATAAACATTCTTGGTTATTCGGGTAATTTGCAAGACCGTAAGCGGGCGATGTAACAGTACCATTTGCTGCTATAATAGTTGCTCTGCAGCCTTGAGAATATCTCATGTTGAAACCTTTTTTAGAATCACCAAGGCTCGTTCGGAAGTACATGTACAGATGGTTTGTCGTCGATATAACAACTTTTTGATTTTCTTCACCTGGTCCGGTTAACCTTGCTAAGACAGGACTAGACGGAGTGTTACCGTCCTTAATAACGATGTAATCACGGTTCATACCCAGTTCCAAATCTTCAACCTCTAATGAAACTATTCTACCTGGTTGAGCTTCTATGACGTATACACATTCTAAGCCACCAGGGTAACCGTTTGGATAACCGGGTGATGTTAATACTTGACCTTGAGGTGTCGCTCTAAGCATACCACCGCAATTTGAAGATTCAGTTTTCCATGCAGCACGGAAACCTTTCCTTTCTACTGAACCATCTGTACTGAATTTAATTATCATAAAGTTCGATGCAGATACGAAAATTTTGTTAGATAAATCTTGTTTGCCAGAAAGTGTCGCTAAATTAACAGATTTATCTTCGGTTCTGCCGCCTACCAGAATTTGAACAGTGTCGAAAGACTTTTCAGTTTCAAAATCTTGGAACTGTAGAACGATATTTTGTCCCTGTGGCCCTTCGAGAGTCCATTTGCAGTCGCTGAAGGGAGGATATTTGTGCGGATAGTTGGGACTCTCGACTACATCTCCGCTGCTGGCCATGTAGAAGTGACATTCGGAAGCACAGTCCATTTCGTCGGAAGCATCACCACAATCGTCTTGCTTGTCACATTTGAAGGCTGCGTTTATGCATTTTCCATTAGAACAATGGAAGGTTCCTAAAACAAAATTAAATTGCGTGAGTATTGTTTTTTGTAACCTTAACATTGTATGACTACTCTTTGTAATTGAGCATGTCAAAGTTGGTTTATAAACAATTGACTGTTGGTGTTTACTTACCGGCAGGGCAGGCAGTGGCGCGGCACATGAATGGAAGCAAAGTTTCGCAGGTCGTTAATTCCCACGACTGGCTGTCTGATGTAACGTGGACGTCGACACATTCTCCCTCCTTGGGGTTTGGCTGTCGTAGGTCCCAAAAACCTGCGTACTGTGATACCAGAGCACCAGCGGCTGATTCGAGTGTGTTCGTTCTTAAATCGTCGACCGTCGCGAGTCCGAGCCAGTAGTGGTTGTTGCTGGGACTGGCTGGCACCATGCTGGCAGTCATGTTGTTCTCTGAATAACTATCTACAACCATGAGTTCGCTGCCGTACCTGAAAGTATATTCTTCGTTAGAACACAACGCCAAGTTTATTAATAAAAAAAAACCTGTTTACAATCATGTATATGATTAATTACCTTCGACATAGTTCTGCCGCTTTCTCCCATGAATGCCTGATGTTGAAGAATTTGTAACAGTGTAAGCCTTTCAACTCCCATCCTGGAAACAAAAAGAAAAAGCGTGTTAGACACAAAATTCGAATCACGTAAGTATTTGCTAAGAAATATGTTGACTCTACAAATTACTTAGCGTGCATTTATGTACAGACCACAATACGTTAAAGATTAGAAATTATGTGTAAACGTGGCCAGGTAGTAGACGCAGGCTTTCTCATTTCAAAGGGCTTTTGGTGAAAGCCATTCATTTCGTTATAAGATATACAAAATTGTGTTTACATTGTGAGCCTTTATGTACCGAAACTATTTGAGAGCCGGGAACAATTTCACGTAAAATTTTCCGTTGACTAATAAAGTAACCGCACAGTTATTTGGTCTTGTTGGGGATCGTGAACAACGAAGTCGAGAGCTCGGCGACGGATCGAAATAATTGTTTCCTCAAGCAAAAGTTAAATACGTCCTGATGAAGAAGTTGGATTAGCCGAAAGCGATTACTGGTTCGGTATTAGCAATTCAACAGGTGTGCTTAACTAGGCTATGAAACTCGTAAATTATAGAATTAATAATTTACGGAACAACTCTTAGCGAAGCATTTGATACATTTAAAAAATATTTTATTAGAAAAGGAGTACAGAGAGCTGGTTTTTATTTAGCCAAGTAAATGAAATTATTCTTTATACAAGTAGAATACAGACGGGAGAATCTATATACATTATGCCTAGAAAGGCCTTGAAAGCCAACCAAGTACTTCGTCTAAAGATTTAAGTTTTCTCATACATGTAATAAAAACTTAGGTGATCAAAATCTATCACTTTTTAAAGATGCCATAACTTGTTTTCACTTGAAGAAGTAATCTAACCGAAGTGTAGCATCTATTAATGTGAGATCAAAAGCAATTTGTACGCGTTAACAATAATATGAATCCTAACTAGAAAACTACCAATAGTTTAAATATAATATAGAACTATATCATAGTTCATCCTTTCAATCTTGTACCGAGTTACTATCTCCGAACTAGAACAATGTCTTCGCAAACATCTTGTTATCAAGTTCCGTAGCTAACCGCAACAATATAACATTTCGTAAAGTCAAACAACAACTTTTACAATATCCCGTTAAAAGTTTGTTAGACAAATAAAACAAGTGAGAAAAATCCATATGATATTATCCGATTTCCGCGCATTAAAATATGAGATAAAAAAGTAAATAGGCATAAATAGAGCGTGCGAGTTTGACGAGCGATCGCGAAGACCGCGGCGTATGCACGCTTCACCGCGCGCCGTCCGCAACACGATGCAATGTGTTTGACCCACTTAGCTAGTTATGTTACTGCAGCGAAATGCAATCACTCTGTATACGAATATATTGTGCGCTTTAAACTAAAACTGTAAACATAAACTGAGCGTTTTAAAGTCCACCTTTTTCGTGAAGCGTTACCGGAAAAATGACCGTGCACTTTAGCAATTTAACACAGGGGATATACATAGTTGTCTGGCTAGCAATAGCACAAATATTGTAGGTGATTGATTTTGCTTATAACGGAGGGATTTGTGGGTTTCAGAACGCAGACATTTTAATATAGAGGTTGAAACAATGAAAGGCTTACGATCCAGTTGGAATTAGTGTGGTTGCGACATTAATACTGTTCATATCGCATGAAACTATTCGCGAGAGCAGGCCCGCCTACCCACGTAACGTGCGTTGGGCGTAATTATCCCGCATAGTGGCAAGTCACTGGGTTTTACTGAACAGCCTAACGCGCAAAGGAACGATCAAAGCGAATCGATTCCATTGATTTTGTAGCTTATTGCGGCCGCGGGAAATCTTTACAAGCCAATATTCTCTGTAATCATCTGGCTATTATTAAGTGGAACATTATTAAATGTTACGCGAGTATCTACTCTGAATTTGTTGGAAGCAGGAGTCGAGTGTCAATTTTAATTTAATGTTACCTAAAGGAAAAACTGTTAAGTTTATTAAATTGTTAATTAAGCTGAAAGTGAGCTCGTACACAAAATAGATTTACGAGTATTATAACTGAAATATATACTTTTCCTCAAGCAAATAAATTGAAGGGTTGAGTTATAAAAACACACATTTACTGGATGCGATAACAGATTCTTCATTCTACGCTAGTACTTGTAGTACAAGTATTACAGTTACAATTCCTTATGTGCATTTTCCCACATGTTAGGTAGATGAATATCTTAGGTAATGGGTTTCATAGGGGATCGCATTCATTTCCCATGTCTGCAGCCTCGGATGACTGAGCTTTGTTACTGTTGAATATCGAGATATAAGGCTTTCAATCAACTCGGTACATGCCTACTTAGAACCTTTCTCATTGGAGAAAGCTGAGTTTTGAATCGATTACACATTATTATCTTTTCATTAGACACGCTTGAATATTCGTGTATGTAATGTGAATGGAGTTGCGAAATCATTGACATTTAAACATTGCAAAAAAATGTTCGAATAATTAAGAGAAAATATTTCGATGACGGATCTTCGTGTGTGCACACATTAATTCTTGCGACATTATTAATTTGTTTGTTTGTAATTCAAAAATTTAATTAAGAAATTGTGATGAAGACGAAACATTATAAGTGTCGATAGATTTTACATTTAGATAAGATATAATTAATGAAACTTAATTAAGTAGTTGTTTGGTATGTGTTACAAATGTGAGTTTGAGATGGCGAATTATTTCGAACTACTTGGACTTAAGACAAATAAAAGAGGGTTTATGGCGAAAATGTAAGCAAACTATAGGTACAGATATGCGTCAATAGATCTTGTAGTAGTCGGGAGGAGAGCAATGTCGACCGGTCGCCGACACGGTTGCTGCCGATCAATTGTGTCGAGTGGCTCTTAGCAAGGCGAACCTGAAACCTTTGAAGGATATACGGATATGCCTCTGCACCGGAGATTGACTTACTGGTCTATTTACATCCTAAGTACCTGAGAAACGCCTACTCTGTTGTGCTGTATTACCATAACTTCATTTATAGCCAATGAAAACTAGATTAGCAATATAGCTGTCTTGGTAAGAATATCGTTGGAATATTTTCGCAACGGCAACATTAATTTTTATATTGTTATCGGGAATCTAGTTGGTGTTGTTCGTGGGAAGAATGCAATCGTACGCAATGGAGTTTATAAAAATATTTTGTTATCGTGATTTTGTTAGTGGCGTCCATTTTTTATTTAGTTAAGAAATGTAGCAAATATATATTTTTATATAAACGTATGTATCTACAGGATTGGGTTAAACTACTCAAGCGTATTTGACTTTCCGATAGTAAAAATGCGATAAAAATAAATGATGATTTCTTTTGGTCGCATTGTTACTTAAATTAAGAATATATCAACATTAATTTTTATTTCGGTAACAAATAGGCACATACATACCTATATATTCTTCTATTGTTAATGGAATTTACAACGTGTTTGATTTAGGAATCTGTAACCTACTTTAATAGTGCGAAGCACTAGAATCCCAAGTATTTACACGTTTTTAATGGTGACAATTTCAAGAGTCACTTGTTTAGTAATTTATATTACCTGGACAACTTACTACAAGATAAACCGGTTAATAATATTGAGTTGAAGGTGCATATCGATGTGCGTGGATAAAACTTAAATGAGTCATGTTGTAGCTATGTAGGTACTAACGTTCCATACTCCTTTCACTCATAAATGTGAACCTCCAAGGTTAGTTCGCCGTTTGATTGTACTACCACAAAGCCCACATTGTCTAGTTAGAAAAAAAAATCAATCAATAATACGTCAATTCTGTTAACTTACGACATACATAAATGTTGGTACGTTTATAAGAGTTTTGCGTGTGTGTAAATTTGAAAAGTAGTCTCTGTTTTTGAGGTTAATTTTAGGTAACTGTTTTATTTTAGCAGTTTTGAGACAGCATTAATTAATTGATCTTGATCCAAAATATTTGAGGCAATTTAGGCTTTTTGACAGAAATTTTTTGTATTGAATGCTATTTTTTTAAGGATAGAAAAAAGAAATAGCTAACATTTTTTCATGGAATAGGTCGGCTAACAAGGAGGCGGATTACCCGATTAACACTTTGATCAACGGATCGGTATGGTATAACCTTCGATTTTTGAAAACAGGTTTGAGTACAGAGTTTTTTTCTGAATGTGTTGTCTATTACTCGAATCTCAGGACACCCGCACGAAGAGAAAAGATAGTGACAAGAATATTCTACAGCCGCCATCACACAGCCACGAATGACGTACAACCTAATAACTAAATACGCAATTTGCAACTAATTACATACCTCCTTTACCATTCAAATTAAACCCATATTAGTTCACAGTTAAGTAATCTCGTAGGTTGTAATTGAACAATCATACTGGCGAGTGCATGCTGCCTTACAAACTAAGTGACCTAGATTTTGCCGCTCCAAATGTCGTGATGTCGTGAAGATGCGTGCCAAGTTTAGAATACTCTTGATAGCTGTTGGACCATGCTTGAAGTTGACTGACATTTTGTTTTTCTTTAATACATTTTCAATCTTATTTGATAGTTACTAAGGTTGAAGATCTAATACAGTTAGGTGCAATTCGGATAGGTTTGTGACGTGATCACGTCTGTATATGACATGTAGACTGACAGAAAGATGTGTGGAATTGTTCCTTTTTTGAATTTGAAATTTGATTGGTTTTGTTTACGACCAGTCTCATACTCTTTGTAGTCAAATAAGCGTTAGGTACCTAAATTAAATAAACTGAGAAAGTAATTATAACTCCAAAAATTTTTACAATGGTGCTTGGCAGGTTTCGCATCATCATGCATGAGAAGTGGACGCCACTAAGATCTACTTAGATATATTATAAACTTAAACGTTTCTGAATAATATTTAAATCCGTACCTACTTAAAAAGACTTCTATAAAGTTGCCAAGTTATAAAGAGTTTCCAGGTGGAAGCTGAATATCCTAAGGAATCGATTCCTCTTATCTTCACAAGAACTTTGATTTAAGGTTTCAAGGCTCAACGTTTTTAGTTGAAAAGTTTTCGATTTACTAAGCCAACTTTATCTTGGAAAACATAGAGTAATATTTTACATGAATCTGTTATAATTGAGGGGATATTATCTGTTTCTTTGGGTGTTGTAAGGGGCGACTAACAAATTCCACATATTTTTAATAGTAGCTATCATGTGACATATTAAAGTTGGAAATAACAATTTGCTCGAATGAACTGAAAAAAGTTCTACTAGCTTTCAGAAAAGATTTGTTAGAAATGGCCAGACATTTGGCAGTTATCACGCCTGGTGGCACACGATGGAGCATGCCTACCCATAAGCAACCTATTCACTCGGACCTTGAAGACACGAGTTGACTGCGCGCGACTTCGTCGCTGCGACTGGCACTCTGCTCATGAATAAGAGTCCCGCTGTGGCTTGAAACTTTTAGAGCTATTCTCAGTTCGTTCACGGGAGTAATTCGTTATATGCAGTAAATTCCACATTTACGGAGCAGTGGCAGGAGTATCCTCTACCAATACTGAAATTACAATCGCCCAACCATCTCATCAGCCATGGAGTGCCAATGAAATAGTACTAAGAAAGTACCGAAGAAGCAGCAGCATTGATAAAGTATAATAAACATTTATGTAAAGGAAGACATTATTTTTCTAAGTTAGTGTTTTTCATAATATACATATAACATAAATATTTTTATAAAATTGTTCACGGAACCAAGCAGGTAGGTAAGGTCATGTCGCTTAAGTCATCATTTTACGACGTCAGAAACCATTTTCTTAAAAAAATTATTATTAAAAAAACAAAATACCCGACTGCACACTAAAAAAAGAGTAAAACAAGCCCCACAATACAAATTTACTGAATATAATTTATAAATGTTGATGGAAAGCATCGCAGGCGGGGACCAACAGAGGCTTATTTATAGTCATTTCTGTTGTGCACCATTTAGCAGAATTTTCGTTGGTGGCGGTCAAGGTGGTCCCCGCCTGCGATGCTTTCCATCAACATTTATAAATTATATTCAGTAAATTTGTATTGTGGGGCTTGTTTTACTCTTTTTTTAGTGTGCAGTCGGGTATTTTGTTTTTTTAATAATAATTTTTTTATTTATAACTTTTTAGCTGTTTTTTTAAAGGGAAATTTAGAAAAAATATTATTATGTCTTTATCCCGTGGGACTTTTAGGATAAAATGTATCCTATGACACTCCCGTAATCAAGACAAATCTAACGATACCTCATACATCAAAATCCATCAAGCCGTTTAGGCTACAGGAGGTCACAAAGGAACAGACATACATACATACTTACATACACTCGAAAAACATTACCCTCCTTCTTTGGCAGTCGGGTAATTAAAGATAGATACAAAGTACAATAATTAACTTTATAGTTTTGTAACAAAGTCGAAAATGTGTTGACAAACTCCAGCGTTTTGGAGTATCTTGATATGCTGGTTGATTATTTTGTGTAATAAACAATAGAATTGACAATGATTAAGTTTGTGTTATGTATGAACATTATGTTTTAATGTATTTCTGTGAATGGACTTGGTATTTGTGAGGCTTAAGTTGAAGGTCGCAGAGACCTTTTTTGTTTGATTTACAAACCGCAATTTTCATCACGATTGCAGACAGATAGATGTAAGATTTGTTCATAGACTTATTAAGTAATATTTACTGTGATTTATTGTACAAGATAAAACATTCTAAATCCTGGTCTATCAAAAAAGTCTTTGTCTGAAGTTTGCTCTAAAAATATATTTGACTTGGTCCGACATCTGAACCGTCGACTGAACCATCATCAGATAGTTTCCATTCAACTTAAATTGAGCAGCTACGAGAACGAAATACAATAAATAAGTAATTTACAAATGTTTCACAGAGAATAACAAGCTATAATTTTCAAACAAAATGTTAAGTTCGAATATAGTTCAGTAAATAGTTAGTGTAGTAGACTTTGATTTAAAAGCTATTATAAGCCTTAAATATTAAATTACAGAATTATTATAAAGCATTAACACACTTTCAACAAATATAACGTATCAGAATCAGAGATGAAGACGTTGCTTTAGGGGTTATCTGTCTAACAAGTAAACATAGTCTAGTTTACTTAAGTACTTAGTGCCTATGAAATAAGGTCGTTTATTAAGATACATATATGTAACTAGTTGCGGTTATATTTACCCCAGTTCTAGGCCAGATTCTAACGGTACGCCTGGATACTAGGCTATAGAAAACTGAGGGCTGTAATTACTAAAGATCGATACCATGGCATTCGTTCGCGATATAAGTTTTATGCTGGACGACTTGACGATTTTGTAGCCTTTACTTATAAGTAATTTACAATTTTATAGGACTTTTCGTTATTAAATTGTTTAGGGAATTGCTCTTGTCTTCCTTTGATCGATGAAAAACTTGTAGCACAAGGGTATGAGAAAACTAATTTTCCTTTTAGTCTTCTTGTTTTAAGAAAGCCATTTCGTTATGTGACTGATATTTTAATTGGGTGAGAACAAAAGAGGATTTCGAAATAACAATTTTCGGTCTTTCACTGATGCTGGTAGGTGAACAAAAGCCATAATACAGAAAAAGTGCCACTGTTCTCTATATGAAAATCGTAAAGTTGTCGTGTCGTATAAAATGGAAAGAGTGCGGTGTGCACGACGCTGTCGGTTGCATTTATCTTAGTGCTTCATAACTCGGGTGAAGCGATAAAAGCGCTGGAATTCAGCCCCGTCTCTTATTGGACAATGGCCGCGTCTGTTTTCATCAACATTTTGAGTTAATTCACTTCGTTTATGAACTCAAAAATATTAGCTTTGTCCTCTTTCAGGGTAGAAGAATCTCATAAAAAATGAATGTATTACAAAAACCGATTAAAAAGACTTTGTTTCTTTGTGTAATATTTTAATAGATAACCTTGTATTATTGAAGCTGTGTCTGCATTAATCTTAGCATTCAAATGCGGCTGTAATTTACTAGTCAGTATGCAAGATGTAGTACGTCGGCGTAGCTTGGGCGTGAATGTTGCTCAATCATGAACCGACATAAACTACCACGCTGACACGTATTGCACATGTATCATTATAACATGCTATTGTTTAAAACATTTGTACTTAAATGACAAATGAAACTGTTTACATAAAGTGGTTTGTAACAATTAGGGCCGGGTCAGATCTCTCTTTCGAAAGTAGTCCTGGATCACCAGGTTTTTGAAAACATTAGTCAGATTTTTTAACAGGAATTTTGGGATTGTTTTTGAAGCAAATAGGAGTCATTGTTGAGTATTTTTTAACGCAGCTCAAAAGTGAGAAATATTTTTTTTAGTTTTGATAATTATAAACGATTATCTTCGTTGGAGAGTCAGTCTAGTTCAAAAATGTGAATGGCTCAGAGCATTAGCATAGCTTTTGGCAAGCTTGTAGGTAAGTTGAGGTCGGCTCCCACTCTCAAGTTAATGAGACTGAATCGTATTAGTGATGTCCATGGAGCAACTGCCATCTGGCGTCCACAACCAAATTACTGGCTAATAAGGCAATTTGCGGGTTAGATTATTATGTGCCGGTAGCTGCTGCTTATTCATGAAAAATGTTGAAGGCCATGTGGTTCTTACTTATGATGTAATCCTAGTCTTGTAGATTTTATTGTATTTCCTCTGTTCTAGTATTGTATTAAGTAAAACTTGCAAATTCATTAACGCAACAATCAAATTGAAATTTGATATCGTTGAATTAATTCTTTAGCTTTTTTACATCTTAGAATCGACAAATAGTAAGTCAATATTTATTATCAACTAGTTTTGCCAGTTTGAAGTTTCTATACCTAAAGACTACGTTAAGTTATTCGTGATGAACTGTTAACTGCTACACATACTAAGTTGGTATTAGCATGTGCAATACCGAGGACCTTTCTACTCTTTTCTCTGTCCCAGTGAAAACTGGAATATACCACTAAATCGTCTCTACAGACGCTCAGACAGTGAGCAATGGCTGTCAACCTTTTGAACCGGATTTTATTATTTTATTCGTGCGAAATGCAGAGAAATTTACCACAAAATGTAAATAATGATTTCTTTTTTCTTTTTGCAAAATCATGTTTTTAAATACATGTTGGAAATTTGTTGACATTGTCTCGACGGCTTTATTTAATTTAAATTTAAATCACATTATTTTTTTTATCTAAAATGGGGTAACAAAATATTGTAATGTTTATTCTATTTTACTAAACAAACAGTGTAAATTAGTAAAGTATGAGTACCTTTGTTTAAGTTGATAACCCAGAGATATAATTCAGATTGACAGAAGCTATTCAAACAGGGCTATCGACTAATTAGGAGTCTATAGTTCACTGAATAAACACACAAAAGCTAATTGCAATTATTATATGATGTTAAGAAAAAAGAATATAGATAATTTTCGTTAAGAAATTATTGGACTTATTGAAATCAACGTTACTTCGCAAAAAGCAACGATTTATTTAAAAAAGGAATTAAGATAAATATTCGTGTTGCATTTCGATATAAGAACTTTGTGATTTTAAGAATATTGAAAATGGTAATGACGATTCTTTATTCTGTTTTTCTTATTATCGTTTTCGACTTTATTGAATATTTCATTACGATTTAAGCAGCTGCAAATGAAGGTAGCAATGATTTTTAATCACTTAATATTTACAATATTTATTCATAGTAATGAATCGATAAGAATCTGGTAAAGTTATCCATTTAACGTTTTATTACATGAGATTGTTAAAGTTGAGTTCACTTACCTATTAATCTTTTTGATCACATACATTCTATCTATAGTGAACTTATTGTCATCACTTAGGAATGACAATCCCAAATGTAAAAAAAAAATATAAACGTGAGTGTTAGGAATTTATCGCTTTCATTTATTACACCGAACAGGATTTACCTACTTATCTAATAGAAATATTATAATACCTTTAATGACGAACTGACTGACAGACTATATCCTTATTTCAATGAAACATACTAAATTTATTAAAAATAAAGACATACTAACGTGTATCAAAAGAAAAAAGCTCTAAGTAGTTCTAAGTTAGCTGTGCGACGTCGCTGCGACGCATACGCTGCTCATGAAAAGAGCCCCGTTGTGACTTGGAACTAGTAGAGCTTTTCTCGATTTATTTACATGAGTAAGTCGTTATTTTCTATAAATTTAGACTATATACTTCTATATTTTACGTTTCAAATGGTTAAAAATACAAACTAGAAAAATGCGTACTAATTACTAAAAAAAACAATCTAACAAGGATTCTATACCTATTCATACGCATTATCAATACAAAGTTAGCCTCCAGAATTATTTCATGTCACCAATTGACTTTTGACATTAATTGCCCTCGGAAGGCAAACAAAAGGGAGAGCTGTCGGTAATTTATGCAGATAATGCTGTTGACCTCCATAATTGCGTGTGGGAGTGCAGGATTTTTGAATTGACTACGTAACATTTGCGAACGGAGTTGGTCGTCTCTGTTTATTTATATCGAGCGACAACCATGTTTGTTTTTTTTTATATAAAATATTCGTTGTTTCATCATTATTTATATTATCATTTAATGTAATGCTGATTGTTTATTTCTCTACTATTTAATGGATATTATTATACATATTAAACATCCTCTTCAATAAATCTTATCTGTTAAAAAAAAATTATCAAAAGTCGTTGCGTAGTTTTAAAGATTTAAGCATACATAAGGATGTAGGGACAGAGAAAGCGACTTTGTTTTATACTATGTTGTGATTATGGATAAGATTTACTTACACAAAACAATTTCATCAAGATCGAAATATAAAAGCTGTATCCATACTTTTATATATATTTTATATTATAAAGCCGAAGAGTTAGTTTGTTTGAACGCGCGACCTCCGAAACTACTTGCTCGTCATTGATCAATTATTTTTGTGTTAAATAGTCCTTTTAAGCGCCTAAGTATTTAGCTAGTAATGATTAAATAATAGACATAAACACGTACTAAATATAATTAGAGATATCATTAACGTATTCAATAAATGTCTGTGTCTTGATGAATAATATAAGCTTAAAATTATATTCGAATATCGTATTTTAGTATCAAGCCATTAACTAATTATTAAGAAATTTCAAGTCAAAAACACAGCTAAATGATAAAAGCGTCTATAAATTTGAAACTTCAAAGATAGATTATAAATTTTCATGAATATTATAGTGCAGTTCTATCTCAAAGTGTAAATAAGTGGGATTATCATACATCTTAGGGATCTCACGTTTATTGGCTCAAGAAGTCGAGATGGTAACTTTAAAATTATCTTTCTAAATTTATTTGAGTTGTATATTACTTTTTTATGCTAAATAGAGTTTTTCTCGAGTTCTTTTTTTGCTTTTGCTTTGATTATGGTTATACTGATGGATGTTTAGGTATCTTTTGGTAGTGTGGAAGAAATCAAAATCTTTTAATTCATCTTTTGATACTGGCACGCAAAAATATGACAACTTTAAAAAAAAATATGTTTTTTTTTTACATTATTGCTCATTAAAATTTTATTTAGTTTATAATTCTGTTATTTTATATTTGCTTAATGGCAGTATATGGATATTTTGAATTAGGAATGCATTCTTAGATCAACTTGAAAAGATTTCTAAGAAGTTGGTTTCATTAAACACAAAGGAGGTTTGCATCTACCTAGATGCTTTTTAACGCAAAAGTATGATAATTGTTATTCAATAAGTCTGTTTCTTTAGGTTCTAATTAGCTTTTGCTTTCAATTTATACAAATAAACATAGATGTTACTAAATTTGTTTAATTAACGCTTTTACAGCTTCGATGGGTGGAATGACGTCAGACTTTTGTTTTCTATACGTTTTAGGATACTTGTATTTTGAGTTTGAAACGTATTTTACAAGGGATTTTGGTTAATTTAATGAAAGAAAAGTAGAAAGAATAAGAACCTAAATGTGTTTGTATTAATGTTTATTTTGTTTTAAAATGGGATTTAATGAATGCTTAAGGATTTTTGTATGTGTGTGGAGATAGGGATTTCGTCTGTGTATCTAAACGTTTATTTAAGAATCCTTTTTTAGACTTCATAATAATTATAATTTATTTACATACAAGCTTTTACCCGCGACTAAGTTCGCGTGGAATAGTGGCTTCCTGCAGACTTTTGGTATAAAAACTATTCTATGTCCTTTCTCGAGTTCCAAACTATGTCTATGCCCAACATCACAGGAATCGGTTCAGTAGTTTAGGCGTGAAGAAAAGACAGACATACAGACTGAGTTACTTTGGCATTTATAATATTAATTTGTTTTAAAACGTACACACGAGTTATTATTCAATTCTTACATAGAGGCGATTTTCTTTTGTTTCTATTTCAATAATCACTGAGGTATCATTACATTAATTTTAGACGAATTCACCTTGACGGTACCTGTATAATTTTCCGTATTATTCCTCCAATTAAGCAGTTTTGCATTGAGCATTTAAATGAAGACATGTTTTTATTCAAAATCTGTTTCCTTAAGTAATTAGGAGGGCGTGAATTTGTGTCAAAACAGACCCTTAAAGCATTTTCGTTGGAACTTTGTCTCTTAATGCTGTTTGAGTTTTGTGAACTGTAAATATCTTTATATAGAATGTCTAAACAACAGTCGCTTGGAGAGATTAACTCCGTCGAATTACGTGTAATCACAATTTAGTCGTGTTAATTCTTGCTCCGAGCGATTTTCGATTAAATCTGCCGTTGGATTGAGTCTTCTTGTGTCTATATGTACTAGGTAATTAGATTTAGTGGTGTTTAAGTAACAAATTGGAGGTTGCTAGGTTTTCGTTCTAGAATTACAGGTCAGACGAATTGTTTAATTTTTATTTGTAACAAGCGCGGTTTCACCCGCTGCTCCTTTAGATCGTAGCGTGATGTTATATGTAAAGCCTAAACCTTCCTCGATAAATAATCTATTCAACAAAAAAATATTTTTTCAATTCGACACGATACAGTAGTTCCTGAGATTAGCACGTTCAAACAAACTTTTAAGCTTTATAATATTAGTATTAGTATTAGTAATATTAGTATTAGACTAGGTCTGTGAGCTGACTGCTTAAGCAATTTTTTTTTTACTTTTTTCTACAGTAGGATTTTTACAAACACCCAGACCGCACCGCGGCTAGTTACCCAGTTACCACGTTTGAACAAGATATTCGTAAAAACCTATATTTTTATTGAATATAAGGTATAATATTCTGAAGACGTATTCTGATTGACGTGCTTAATATTGTTTTGTAATACAATATTAGATTATCATTAACAGAATAGTGTCAATAGTCTTTTAACGACAGTTTTAGTTATTTTTTATAAAAATACTTAATTAATAAAGCAATTATTATTTGATGGATTAGGTTTATATGTAGCAATGTGGCCAGTTAAATATAAGTATGAAATAAATTACCTACTGTAACATAAGTACTTAATTATTGCGGATATAGTTTGTATAATTTATGATTTATTTAACTTCATTCTTTATTGTTACTCAATCGAACTACCTACATACCTACTTGTAATTAATTGATTAATAAACAATGTTCCTACTTATATTTATATGAATTGAAACTTATTATACCCTAATAAATAACGAAACACTGGCTTATAATAAGAATGTAACTTGAAAATCAAAGCAAATACGCATTTACCACTATTAAAATAAGGCATATTTGTATATTACAAATAATGTATTAATCACCTAACATTAAACCTGATCAATATATTATTATAATCGAGAGTCTATATTAATGACCCATATTAAGATACCGCCTTTCAGTCCTATATCAAATCTTTTTGACAGCCAATCAAAATGTGACACGTATTTAACACTCATCGTTTGATTACACAGATTACACATCTACATAGATAAAACAGCCACACGTGTGTTCGAGGCAATTTCCTAGGCTAATTATGTGGGGAATGAAAACCGTCGTCGTAGTGACAAACTCAATTCATTTCCCCTTACGTTTCGGCTCGGGATTGCCAATAGAATGCTTTAGTAGGTCAGCCGGCTTCAAAAGTTGAAAGGGTTGACATGAAATGATAGCGAGAAAAGGACTTAATTTCCCACGTAATTAATTTCGAAATTCAATGAAGTTTTCCGTGGTCGTATGATTGTTGATGGGCTATTTGAGTGGGGAGTTTTTGTCGTTGTTGTTTTCCTGCGTGGTTATTAGTAATTTTATTATTGCGGGGGTTTGTTTACGTTTGGAATTTCATTGTGTATTTTTTGTTGCAATAATGCGCGGAAGAGATCGAAAACCTTAAAGATTACAACTGAAGCATTTAATAAATTTTATAATCATCATTAGTCTACGTATAAGCACCCACTGCTAAGCAAAGCCCTCTCCCCACTAGGAGGAATGTTTTGGCTTCATTATCACGCTTGCTTAAGGCGGATTGGTGATTAGTCTAGATTTCCTTACGATGTTTTCCTTCACCGTATGTCAGTGGCATCTCAATAATCATACAAAAAAGATATTGACAATAAGAATTGTATAACGAATGCTTTTTATTTATTTTGCCTGATGCATACACTGTATTGATACGTTATGCAAATGTAACTACCCAATGGTAGAAATTGAATAAGAAAATTGTATTTGATATTCAATAGGTGCGCATAGAAAACTCAATGCGATGAATGAGAAAAGAACTTTCTTTTAGTTTGCATATGCGGAAAATACATTTAGGTATGTTATTTAAATTTGAAACGTAGATGTATTAAAATAACGCATACTTTAGATCTTCATTTACAGCCATTAAGTGTCCATGCATTTATTGCTACGTTGCTTACTATGGTTTTTGGTTGACGATTTTAATGTTTGGAGATCGAATAGTATAAATTTATTAATTAAGATTGCCAGGTTTGGTTCGGTGGCTGAGCAACTGGGTTCGTGCATCATTATTCGGTCCGGGTGTAGGTTTCATGTGTTGATCTTTGACTATCTTATCTTAGGATTACCTAGTATATAAACACACAATATATATTAAAATTTTCACATGGAAAACAAACAATAAAGTGGTAAATTTTTCTTCTTATTACACGAATTTATTTAAAAAATGTTTGGAGTCCGTTTAAAGAAAGCATACCAATACCTATTGAAGATATTGCTTAATTTTCAAGTGATATTACAAAGCGATTGTATGTACCTATGGCTAACGCTTAAGTCCTAATAATTTAAACATAATCTAAATTCTTTAAGGAAAAATATATATCTTGATACCTATATTACGCAAAATCACTTTACTCTTATATAAAGCAGCTAATTCATTACATGATATTGTAAGATGTTCAACCAAGTATATATAAACAATGTAGTTAGGTAAGTTTTTCAAGTCGTTAGTCAAAGAGACGCTAAATTCCATAAGATGTAGTCACCGCTTATTTAGCTTAGACAGGCGGATGCGCCTGCGCAAGGTCGTTAGAAACCGCTATGAAATCGAGCTGCATGAACATTGTATCTTATGAACAATCTATATTAGTATTGGTTTAGTTTCTGTTGAGGTGAAATGCTATGTTTTATCTGTGGAATGGGACTGTTTGTCAGTTTTTATACGTATGGAAAGTAATGGATCGTTGTTTCAGTTCAAAGTTTAGAAATATAGGCAGATTCTTCTAAATTATACATAGTAAATGTTTAAAAGTCAGAGAAATACAACATGAGAGACGAAAACAATTGATGTTTTATACCTAACTAGCGACATACCCCGGCTTTGCACCGGTGATGCTAAATTTCTTCAGCATTTTGTGGATGTGATTACACATAAATACATTCTTATTCAATCACTCTATTTTTAAAAAAATACCAACAAAATGTGTTGCTTCGTTTTTTAGATTTTAGTTTTTTTTTCAAGAAAACGTTTCCCCATATTTGTACTTTCTCCTGTGTCGTGGGTGCGGTTACAAACATACAATTTCACATACACATGACACCCAGACGCGGAACAACAATTTGTGGATCACACAACAAGTTGTTCCGTGCGGGAATCGAACCCGCGTCACGTTGCAAGGCAGCCAGTTGCCCAGCCACCGCACCAACCGTACAGTCGAAGTATACATAGGACCTTAAGGACAGAGAACGCGTCTTTGTTTTATGCTATGTAAGTATTGATTCGTAGATGTCGATGTTTCAGAATTGTTACTCTGGTCCTCAAACGTCCTAATCTGAAACTGCCCATGATAATTTTGACGAAATTTAGCATAGGGATAGGTCGGATGGATTAATTGATTCAAATAAACTCTGTTACGATACTTACATCAAAGGAAAAAACACCCTTAAATCACAATACCTTAGTGCTAATTTCAAATAAATCGAAAAGTGATTTTACTTTTGGTATCAAAATAATAATTAATTAAACTATTTGTTGTGAATTTGCTTAGGGAGCTTTCTAGTCGCTTACGTCATTTTAATAATACGTTACACATTGTTCTTAGTAGCGCAGGTAGCTTTAATTATTACGCACCTTGTAGGTTGAGATGGCTGACTGGCTGATTAGGGTAGTAACTGGGTGATGAGAATAGCGATAGCGGATTTCAGAAACAGTTTGGGGAACGATTTTTACTTGATAAGAAGGCAAAACGTGTCCATCCGGGTCATTTATCATTAGCATAGTATTTTTTTTAAAGCGGTTATTTTCCAAAGAGTACAAGCGTGTAAAATACCTAGTTTGACTTTTAGGTGATTGCCTAACTCCTAAGACCACGTCTCTATAGTGTTATAATGAGTAAAAAAAATCCGGTTTGTCTCAGGAGAGAGATATAAAAACGCGACTTGAGTTTTTGGGTCTTATCGAATTGTAAGCAATTGCAAGTATTTAATTGGAAAAAAACTGATGGTGTGTTTGTACACAATCTTTAGGCCTTTTATAAACAGTTCAAAACTGTTATTTCTAAGACTCATTTTGTAATGAATGTAATGTGTTTTGAGCATCAAACAAACAAGATTGACTCGGATGTTAGCGTTTATTATACTCGCTTTATCTTCTCACTATACACGCCACCTGCCCCACTGGCAGTGCCTAAACACAGCAGCGTTATGCATTAATAGACGTGATTAATTGTCACACTGTTTACTTACTTCAGCCATTTACTTACTCCATTACTCGTTAAACTTTGAATATTCATTGTTAGTTAAATCTAACTAAGATTTTGGATTATATACTTTAATCAGTTTCATTAAGGTATACTGTTACAGCCACTGCGTTTAGATGTTTAATTTTTATGATATTTAAAAATATAGGAAATAACTTGTGTTTTTTTGTGCTTATGATTTTAAATACAATATTTAAATAAATACTTATCGAAGGTTTTTTTTGTTATCGTTTTTTTATTTTAATGTCACACTCAGAGTCATCTAATGTTTATTTAACCCAGCCCTTTACTTTAGTTTTTAGAAGAAAAGTTGTCATTTATTCTCTCTAGCTACTTTTAGTTGGTATTCTACATTCTACATAATATATTTGGTTACTCTGCAGTATAATGAAGTTTTCAGTAAACACTCTCAAGGCCTACAAATTTTCACTCGGCTGAAGTCTCGTATAATCAGGACAACCTTTTTAATTAAGCACAAAGACTCGGCTTATTATTCATAAATTATGATGGCGTTTTTTGTTAATTGTACACTAATTTATTATGAGTAGGTAAGTATAACGCGGAAAAATAAATTATATTGCTCGTTATAGGTAGCATTAAAATTCAAATAAAAGGGATATATATGGACGATACGATAACGATATTTACTTAATTATTTAACGAGGCACGTTTTTATTTACAAAGCACGTATTACACCCTCAAAAAAAAAAAACAAAAATGTTTATTAATTATTTATATCAAATATTATCTATATTTGACGCACAAACATATTACCTATGTCTGTGTTTCACCAAAAATGGTCTTAATAAGTAATAGACAAAAAGTTATTGACAAACGCCATTACGGATGTGCTAAATTAAGTGTTGCCCTAACACCTAAACACAACAAATCGTATATCCAAAACAAATAAAATAAAACAATGAAAGTTCATGTTCATCCTGTTCATTAAACCGCTAAAACAACAATGTTACCAAGTTTTATATTTCCCAAAGGTAGACCGAGGCACTGGGCCCGATTTTAATTAAATAGAAAGTCCAATACCAAAGTTAGAAGTATTGGCAGAAGTTATCCTAACTAGATATATAAGTATTAAAACAATAAACAGATAACCACTTACCATTTGGACACGTGAAGAGGTTTCCCTGTGAACAAAAAACAAACTTATTAGACCATATTTTCAATAAAAAGTTTCTATATGTTTCTGACAGGCGTTTAAGTGTACTTTGATCTCGAATTTTCTGAAGTATTTGCGATCCGCTATCTCAAGCGATTGTAGTGGATAAATTCATAATAACTAATTTAGAAGGATCAAAGCTATACTGCTCATCCATTTGGTATTTCCTTTTGAAACCAACAAGAAGTGAATGACGTATTTTTAGTCAAAGGGGAAACTTCGCTGCTTCTGTGGGCACTAATTTGTCTTACTAAGAATCTTATAACCACTCTTTTAATTGTTTGAAAGGAGTTTGAATAAATCGGCGTTGTGGTAATAGATAAGACGTTCAAATCCTGTCAATAAGTTTGAGAAACTTCGACGGCCTAAAGCTTTAATTCAAAAAAGGAATCCGTATTCGAAAAATAAAAAAATGTTATTAAAAATGATTGTATATTTTTTTAAATGTGCGTTCTTTATTAATTTCCACCCACACTTGTCAAAAAAGTTTATGTCGTCACATGTTTTGATTCGGCCCGCAACCTTCTTCGTTTTGTGACATCTAAACTTTTTGGAGGAATTGTGATATTTTATTAATATCCAGCCAAGTGACACATTCACTTTATAAAGAGATTGATTACCTACAGTCGGAAGTTTTCGACGCTTTATCATTCCAACGTATTACTCTTTCATCATTACGAAGAATTTTTCCTCGACCAAGGAAAACTGTTGACTTTGATTTCCGACATTTTACTTTCTTCGGGAACAGAGAGAAAGAGAAAGGGAGGGAGCGAGAGAGAAAGAGATCTTAAAAAAGAGTTCGCATTGGTATATTTAATAACAGCCGAGTTGTTACTACGACTAATTAATAACTTGATCTTATTCTGTACAAAGTTATTTATTGTATGAGATTAGAGATTAACTTAATCTACTAAGCGAGCACCGTTCTCGACTTAAGTTGGCTATGTAACGTGCTTTCCAATGCACGCCGACGTAACCTGTTATATTACAGTACAGCTTTGTATATAGGAACCGCTTTGTGAAACTAGGCAGCCGAGGTACTTAGGTCTTAATAAATAGGCTAGTAAGTCCGCAAGGGCTTTAGTAGACCCCTAAATGCCGAAGTAAACTTTGTGTACACTGCCCGTCATATTACCGAGCCCATATTTGGGAATCTCGTTACACCGCTAGTCAATTTGGCTTGTATGTGACAACATTACGGCAATGAATCTTTGTTATGGGCGTACTGTGTACCCGTACTGTTTGAGGCTGGACGCTAAATTAATTTTAATAGGAAAGTACCGAAATATGTACTGCCGGACGTAACGGTCTCATATTTATTCTTTTACTAATTTTTCTACGCGAATAAGCTTTTTGTTTATTTTAAAATTCTGTGTTCAATCATAGCGATGGATTACAATAGGTATTTTAAACAATTTAATAGATGACTAGATATTCAGCTAACGAACATTCATTCAAATAAAATAAAAATGTTCTATGTTAGGCTAGCAAATACGCATTTGGGTCGCCGGCGGCTCTATAATGAATATTACCAAAAAACTAATGGATTGATATTCCCTGACCACATCGAAACAAATCCGAAATGTGGTCAGTTCACAGTTTTCCATTCGGAAATTGATATAACGGGCGGTCGTGACAGAATGAAACATTTCGAGTGGCTTGCCAAACCGGGGAAAGTGGGCGAAGCGAGGACACTCGCCACCCGTGACCAAACAAAACAGTTATAAGGCAACCAATAAGCTCTATAGGAAACAAAACTAAGAACATTCTGTTCTAATTGTTAGATAACACTGATTGATGGTGAGAGTAACCAAATGCCGACTAGTAGAAAGCCAAGGAAAAAACAAAAGAAGTGTGAATTTAATCAACAGTGTTCCCCAACACTTGAAACTGTCATACTAGTAGTTTTACTTACATAGGATGTTTGCCAAGAAGTTTAGTGCGATAAGGAAAGAGAAGAGAATGTCAGAATTTATGACTCAAGTTTTATTTCAAAGAATTTTGCAGTGGCAATACTATTCTGCGGTTTTGTTTGCAACGGTGCTGCTGTAATTTATAATGTTGTTCAATTCTAGTTGAAAGGCTAAATTCAAAATTAATTAAGTAAATATCACACAGCTGCGGTGCGCTCAAATATACGCGGGAATTATACGTACGTGACGTCATTGCTTTTACCAAATCAAACACGTGTGTCGAAAGCGCAAACCCACAGTCGGAATGTTTGTCTAACTACTTACAAAATCACAGAGCCGCCAATCTGTACCAACATGACATTCGGTGACATGAAAGTTAATGTATTCAACGGTTCATAGTGACTTGGTGTAATCGACTTGTAATCGATCTCGCTAACTGCACAGACTCGGCCGACAGTGTTATGTAACTTGTAATTATTTGTTATGAGACCCACAACTCGGTGCTGGAGGAATTTAAAGAGTTTATGGGTAATTTCGTTGTTCTACCTGATAAAACAAATGGGATTCGCCACACTATCGCTCGTTGCATCGATTTCAATTTGTGTTTGGATGTACCGAAATGAAACAATTAAATTTTCCGGTATTGCATGTTTGAAGTTGATTTTGTTTTCTTTGGTGGCAAGATGGTTAACAAGCTTAAACTTTTATGGAAAGCAATTACTATAGATTACGAACTACCGCTTGGATTACACTTGTTAACATAAGGGGCTTGTGCGTTTTCCTGTATTATCACAAACTTATTTTTGTACTTTCCTTTACAACATCAGACAACTATAAGGACGATGTATGCCAAAGCATTTTTTTAAACTGTAACAATTAAAACCGTGTACAACAGTACCATCAGTAACAACAGTAGGTACCTTGTGCAAATAAATATTCTTAATTTTCACGTTTTAGGTCTATAAACAAAATAACATCGATTGTAACGTACGAGAATCGATTATAATATACGATATATTACGATCGAGTCTCCATTCGATTGTAGTGTACGATACACTACAATCTAGTCGCTACTGAATCGATTGTAAATTAGAATGATTGGCTCTATGATTACAGCATTATTAGTAAAGTTGCAAAACAAAGTTCCATTTCAATGATATACTGATAGTATTACACACTAATGAGTGTGGTTAAAACCAAATTGATATGGCTAATCACACACTTAATAATGATAATCGTTGTAACTAAGTGTAATGTTTGAATTGAGGTATCAAAATATTCTGTATTGTGTAATTTATACGTGATTGATCATTTGATTTTCGAATCTGGTCTTTTCGACTAATTTGAATAAGAGCTAAACTGCCAGTCTTTTGACTAAATAAGAAGTAATATGTAACTGAAGCCACTTTCCTAAGTCCGTATGCCTTTATGGAGTTGCATATGGGATTTAAGACAATTCAAACCCAAAAGAAAACCAACTAAATAATGTATCAAAGAATCTTTATGAGACACTGATTTAAAAAGAGTAACCATGGAGTTTCTTGCTCGTTCTTCCCCATCGGAATCTACACTTTGGAACGAGCGAATAGCTTCACTAAGAGGACTGACCGACAGACTGACACTTTATATCTTTAAAATTTAGTTTGACGTTCAATATTGCCTGTATGGGTCTAATTGAAATAAATGATTTTGACTTTGACTTTGAAAAAGTTTAAAATAAGACCTGATGATTATGATGATGATACATAAATACCGCCCATACATTGCGTGTTGCCAATAAAGAAGCCAAGTAAATACATTTAATATTACCGGCATTGTAAACAACATTGATCTAAAAGTATTATCAGATCAACGTTCAACAAGTTTCAATAGAAAACAATGGCGTTGCATCGCAAAGCAAACAATAAGTATTTTCTTTGCTTAGCTTAATTTGGTAAAAGTAATCAACTTTGCAATAGTGTTGCAATTGCATTGTTTTAATAAACAGTTTGTTTAACATACAATGAGGATGTTCCGCTAATATGATCGAGGAGGCTGAACGAACATCCGTCTGTGTCAAACATTGCTGTTTTAGGTACTCTTTGGACCACTTTATAATTAATCCTTTGTTGTTAAAATTGGGTGTTCACAAGCATAATCAAAGTTTGAACAAAGTTTTAGTGGTTTTCGAAATACATATTCTCGGTATTAGCACAGTATTGTATTTCTTTTGTACCAGAAATTTTGCTTATAACATGGGACTAATAATGTAATGACAGCCTGCTTTTTTTAAAATGGCTGGCAACATAGAGTTAATTAAGTTTATAATGTACACGAAGACCTATGTATACTTCGGATAGTGGCGTTAAAATGTATTCCATTTTTAAACTTTTAAAATCTGAAATCGACACGTTTAACGTTCGGCGCTCTGATTGGCCGGTTCCAAATCAACCAACTAATCAACCAGTGGGATAAACGCGGTTACTTTTATAATATGGCGTTAATGTGAAGAAAACTCACAATAGGAATTCAATTCCTTTTGGGTAATCGATTGCTAATGTCGTCGTTACAGTTTTTATTAGCCTTAATAGCTGAGTTATTCTTTATAACAATCAATTTGATTTTAATTATATACATATAATATACATTCCAAGATCATTAAGTTAATATATATTGTGCAACTAATCCTCGATTTTAGATCTAATGGCGTAGGTAACAAAAACTTTTGACGGTATAATCCTAATTGCTTGTCTAAAATGTAAGACGTTTGGATTATGAATATTACCACTTAACCGAGTACCATTTTTAAGATGAAAGTCTGGAACGTAAAATGCTTTATCAGAAAATACGAGTTTTATAACCGGCTGTAATATTTTACATTGTATAGTCTTCTGGGAATCTACTAAGACTAGCGTTGGGGTGACAATTGAAGATGAAGTGTGTAGTTATTTTTTTGTCAGTTACATTAACTTTTTACATTAGATTTTTTTGTTTCTGTTTTTATTATTGTCGGCTTCCATTCATGACCACATGGTCCCGGACCTTTGGAAGGCGTACGACAGAGCATAGCGTCGCATATGCCCGTTGAACAATTTTGATATTCGTGAAATGGGACATCAGCCGGTAATTATCCCTTGATTCACAATGACAGTGCATCCAAAGGCAATCCAAGGACTATTGTGCGTTGTGGTAAAAGAATATATGGTTAGGACATCCCAAACCATATATTTTTGGTAATTGACTGGATGAAATGACAACTAAGGAAATACATACTCTTGTTATTATCAAAAGCCGATAGGCGATGACTCAACTGTAGTACCTAATTACATTTTTATTGCGGTCCATTTAAACAAGGTCATGTCAAGGAGTCGAAATAAAATTTGATCAGATCTTTCAAATCTCATAGAACTTTGTAGATTGTGAATACTATCAAAATTAAAACGCGGTGCCTATGTTGTTGCTGTTGGTATCGAACACGCGACACGTTGCGCGTCAGCCAGCGCGCCAACCGTGCAGTCATATATTATTTAAGGTGTAAGTGACTATAGAAATCTGACCAAGAATATATTGAACATACATACATTGATATAAATTTAACAAAAGCATCTGTGACACAGCAGAAGTAAAAGGAAACAGATGCAGTTAAGCAAAGTGAAATAAAGTGAGTAATAAAGCTTACCTCTGTGCTTGCTTGTGCTCCAAGTAGGAACACGACGACACACAGTGCCGCCGGACACCTTATCAACATCGTAAATCTGTGGACAAAACAATAACGGTTTAGCTTTTCTTTACACTTTAGCTGTAAGTTTATTTTGTACAGTGAACAGACAACACAGTGTTGTGGAAAACACAATGGCGGTATATATAATTTAAAATGTTTTGGAAGTTATAAAAGCAGAGATAAATCTGCTACTCGTGCGCGATGTTACATACACTATATTCTACATATCACGTGGCTGGAGATAAGCACGTTCTCAGTTCGTTAAAAAATATTTGGTAGGTATAGGCTTCCGGAGAGTGTTAAAACCTGGCTTGAAGATGATTTGGTTAAGTTCTAAGTAAGTAGTAAGAAATTGTCTACATTGCAAGACGTATCTGCCTCTTGTTCTTATAGCTGTTGCACCTACAATGATATGTCTCTGTATCACCCTAAGGTAGATTGGAAGAAAACGCCTTCGGCATGAAGTCCGCCATTGTGACAATTATGCAAAAAATATTTAGTATACATAACAATATTGGCATATTCCTAGAATACGAGTTCCAATACTTTTTTGTTTAACTTGTGCCTTGCACTTAGTATTATTAAAAGCCATACCATAATGAAGTTATTTTAAAAAAAATATACAGGTTAACCAGATTGAAAACCTCTTTATATCTAAAATGCTTATGGCTCGTACTAAATATTTGAATTTAGAACAGCATTTTCCATAATTTTTTAAAGTAGTTTTGGTTATTCTTTTTTCAAATTCAATTCAATTCCTTTGCAGCGAGTACTTTGGCAAACACAGACTTATAATCGTAAATGAAGTTGCAAGGAGAAAACTAGTGAGTGTTTTATTACAGTTTCAATGTGAATGCCCTGAAAATACTTAGTTTGTAAGGCGGAGAGCCAATGTAATTGTGAAAGCTCGCACTCAACAAACAAACAAACGAACAAACAAACATACTTTGTTACTGTAGCTCTAATACGCTTTCTATTAAGTTCATGTGTAATTGCTTTTTAGTCTAGAAATTAATTACAGGTTTAAAAGAATATCTGATGAGTTTGATTAAATGTATAAATACTTTTCTTGAAAATAATTACATATACGTTAATTAGCTGAGAAAAACTACTAGTTTTTAGTCACAACGATACATTCCCGAGCAGCGTTCAAATCACCGACATCGCGACGCGATTCAGAAATCATTTTCAACAATCGATAATTTATTTTCGTATATTTATTTCAGCATATCTCTCGATAGTTATGTGTTAGTAAATCAAGAATAAAAGAAATAAATTGTCACGATGATGCAATGAAAATAAATATGTAATCCGCGCGCGCGATAAATTCATAAACTTCAATATTGGCTTAGTTTGCGGCTATAAAATGGTTTAAAAATATTTACATATTTTAATACTCGTATTTCACAATACTTTTAATACAAAATTTTTTTTATCAGCTTTATCATAACTTCAAACCCTTTAATCCCCAAAAAGGTAGGTAGTGGTACAAATACTAAATGTCTAATACTTACTAGTGTAATTAAAAATATTTTTGGACACATTAGAAAGCAAATAAATGTTTCGACTTAAATACACACACTTGTAAAGTGAATACGTAGCTATTGTAACATGTTGTACCTACAAAATTAACGACATTTGCTCTCCAACCGTAGTCTTTAAATAATCAAAAAGCCAACAGGATGTTCCCTGATTAACACTTATGAAGTGAATTAACAAAAATACGTTCTCAACCCGTTTATGTATTAATTGTAATTAACGTCAGCATGTTTGTTTATTGATTCTGAAATGTATTCGTATTTTACGATATGAAAATATTTTCGATTTCGTGTTAATTCGGCTTGACTGGATCTTTGTATGTATATCTTTATACTGCTTTACACATCACTTTGCATCGTCAGTCCACTGGTAAGCAAAAGACTTTTCTGAAACGGAAAAGATTCGAGAAATAATTGCAACGCTTGCTCAAGGCTGATTGGCAAAATTGTAACTAGAATTAATAAGTCCAAGTTTTCTTACGATGTTTTCCTTCACCTGTCTGTCAGTGGCGTCTCAATATACTTAGAAAACCGCCTCTTTTTATAGAAAATTAGTGCATCCTCCAAGTGAAGTAGGGATTATATTTCAAACCCCCCTAAAGAAACGGCTTTGGTTCAGCAATGGACATATTCCACCTGATGATAATGACGTATAGTTGGCGAATGATATATGTATGTACGTGTCTAGTTATGTCAGTCGGACGCGAAATTATTCCAATAATGTATTTGGTATTGAATAATTCGCTTTATTTAAGGCTCTTGTGTATTGAAATGACTCATTATTTCGGTTGATTATTTGTACGCATGAAGATAAATTCACAAGCATAAAATATTAAATAGAATCTGCATTTCAACAACTGTCTGTTTTGATTACTAGAGTACTTAGACGTGGTCGTCTCATAAGGGGATAATAAAGAATAATATGTATAATGTTTTGCTGTGTTTAAAAGCAAAGTTAATGGAAAATTTTCATTAATTTAAGTTGTAAACTATAACTTTCCACTAAGCGAATGTTAGATGGAAAGCTTTGATAAGTAACACTAACAGAAGTAGCTGGTATCTAGTTATTAATTTCAAGTACTATTTAATGTAATATTCTAAATAAGTAAATCTAGGTATGAACTGTTGCTTTCATATATAAATAATAACAAGTTCAGAGTTGGTATTAAGTTGTACTATTTATGCGATGGCGGGAGAGTTTTGTACTTGCAAATGCAATTGCATTCTATGTTGCAAACACCAGTGTTGCAAAACAAGGTAGATATGTATCAATGTGTATGATAAAATATTCAAATTTGTGCGGTTTCGTACACTGGCTTCATGTCATTTAGATTCTGTCAGCGTATCCCCGAAATCGATCATAATCCAATACTTTTTTGAAATCCCGTTGGCAGTAGTTTGAAACAATGATAGACAGTGTAGATGAAAGCAGAGAGATCTGCATAACACGATTATAAAAATAAATCCTTTATCCACCAACGCAATTGAACTGTAATGGAAATAATGATCAGATAAAATAATTTTATTTCAGCATCGAACAACTGAGAGTCTGAAGTAGTCTGAACGAACACTTAAACACCTAAAAGGATTATTCTTTAATTAATAATCCACAGAAAATTTAACAAAAACATTACTAAGATGCTTATTCTAAAACTATTTTTGAATTAAGTAACGTTATTTCGTTTCCACGATTCAACTGTGTGGCTGTAAGATTGAAGCAACATTTTTTCGTAAGTAAATATTATGAGAATAGTACACCACAATTAAAAGATAAGACAGAGTAGCTTTGTCAAAGCACAATGAGGTGATTGTGTTTGTGTTTCGTAATGGAATAACTGTAGCTGTTGATGTGTGCGTGTTTGGCGACTAAACGAGTAGACGGTTGATTAGTTTTAGTATTAAGTAGAGCAAGGGCAAGATTTATAGTATTGCATTTAATTTTGGAAGGAAATCAAATTGGCTTAACATTGAACACGTGATTTTGATTAGAACATATTCATAATTGATTTCACACACTTCAAGGATGAGTGCAATCTGGAAAAAACTTTAAACAAATCAAAGAAAATGATAATTTATTATTATGAAACGAAAGCACAATTTGGTCACCAGAGAAGTTATAAAACTTGACTTAATTTGACAAAGTTGTACCGGTTTACGATTGGATATCATTACAAGATTGTAATAAAAAGTGTAATGGAACTCTGTTCCTTGTAACGGTTCAGAGTAATGATTGGTACTTGCATATGTAGCGTAATGTTCACGATTATTACATAATAACATACTCTGTCTGGCTTCTCGGCTAATGGACCACCGGGACGTTAGAAAAAGGATTTTGTGGTTTTGTATTACGTTTTATTTTTAAATGAAGGAAGAATTTATATGTGACATGAATTACTGTTTACTAGTAGTCTTGTGGTGTGTTATTTGTGACACCTAAAGAAAAAAATAATTGGTCGATTCAAAGGTCAACAATGTTTTGTTTCTTTTCTCAAAATACTCGATTTACATGCGTCGAATTCCTAATACTTATCTCTTTATATTTCAAAATGCATTTACAAATGATATGCACCACAAAATCCTTTACCCTCTAAGATTAAAATCACATTCTTTTTATTTTATGACAAATAATTTTTAGAGCGCAAAATCGATAGAAACACGGCGTAAAAGTTTATAGATTATCCGCATGAGAATTGATGTCTGTGTACATAAAGTTGGGACTTTGTGGCGACTGGGATGTGCATTTTAATACATTTATTATGGACTAAGTTACATAAGATACTTGCAAACAGTAACTTGGCAATAACTGTCGCGTCGTGTTCTGCGCGCGCCTCTAAGAGCCAATAGACCGCCACAGACGGGGCACTATAGGGCTGATGTTCAACCGGGGTTGCGGGGTAAGCGCAATAAGTCACCGCGGCCTCGGCCAAAAGAAGGAGAAGGAAAGGGGGCCTTAGGTCAGTAAGAGTCTGACACTCCCTCCGCCCCACACTAGGCGGGACAAATCATTTCATGATTTTACCCTCAAAAAGTAAAACTTGGTAAAGACGGATATGCAAATGCGTCGCGTTGTACAATGGAGTATTTTTTTAAAGGTAGTGTAATCATCGGACAGGCCTCTTGTTCCTTCTCCGAGTGGGGGAATCCGATACCAATTGGTGAGAATGTGGTCCACTTGGGCGGTTAGGGATGAAAGAAGCTATTTCGAAAGTTATTTTCCTATTATTCTTCGTAAATGATCAACTACAAGACGTCTATTGTTGACCAGTATACTAACAGCTCCAAAAGATGATAACGATTGGGAAGAAAACTACATCGAGCTCCTTCTTGACCAATAACTTTATGGTCATGAAGAACTAAGTAGTCTAGTTCATAGATAGCGATTTCAAAAGATCAAAATACAGTTTTTATTAAACTTTACCTACAGACTTTGTATTATGACACAGTTTTGCTAAGAAGCAACTTTTAATAAGAACATTCTAGTATCAAGTATTTTTCGCTGAAGTTCTAAAAGCGACGTTCACATTACCTTTGTGATATGAAATGATACTAATGAAACTAATTAAGTGCCGTCGTATTAACACTGTGTTCGCTTTTAATGTAGACTAAGAGCCATATGAAACTAAAACAAAATATTTTGAAAGGAAAATGTTGTTTGTTCGTCATAACTTTGTTAAGGATAAAGTGTTCGTGTTTTAAGCAATTGTCGATGTTAGGCAAACAAAGATGAAAATTAAAACTTGTATCATTATATCTGTGTATGTTTGGCGTACTCAGAGACGTTTAATGATTACTTAACTTAAGTATACTTTTTTATTTGAAGGTGAAAAATCATGAAATTATTCCTGTTGCCCTTACAAACAAATCATTTGCACCTGCAAAAACCGGTTGCAGGTACGGTACTTAAAACTATGCATAAGTAAAGATTTTGTTTTGAACACAACTGTTAAGGTCTATAGACGACAAGCTTGTTTTTTAATTCTGAAACCTTCTCCGTGTGTGAAGAGGCCTTTGCTCTGCAGTGGGCAGTTATAAGCTGACGATGTGATATACCTACTCGATATATAAATAGAGTGTTTTTTTTTTTTGCGACGTATCGATCAAGATGGCCGTGTTTACTTGTACTTAATTATTTAATTAACAAATACCAATCAAACAACTTCAAATTACTCTATAGTAACCTTAAACCGTCACTCGATGATATCATACTTCGTGACCGGCTTCGCTCAAACTTTTTATGTTAACAATAGACAATTAACATAGTATAAAAATATTAGTCGAATATAAAACTAGCTGCTGCTAGTGGCTTCACCTATGTTTTTTTATGCGATAGGTCGGCAAACGAACAGACGGATTACCCGATGGTAAGCAATCAGCGCGAGCGCCGCCCATGGACGCAACAGAGGCTTTACGAATGCGTTGCCTATCTTTCTTTTGGGGATTAGGTATTTGGAGATTTAAGGATTGGGGGAGGGGAAGGTTTGGCCCTCCGGTAACCTCACTCACATGGCGAAACACAAATCTGTGGTTGTTTCACGCCGGTTTTCTGTCAGGCCGTGATATCACTCCGGTCGAGCCGATCCATTCGTGCCGCATGACTCTCCCTCATTTAGCAAATGTGTTGTTCTGGACCTCTAGACGACATTTCATATAGATCCGTTCACTGGTTTTTACGTGAAAGTATAACAAACATCCATCCATACTTTATTTATGATTGAATTAGGAATGTATTTGTGAGTGTTTAAGGTGTTGCTTATCAAATATGATTCGTCAAAACCTGGCAAGCACCAATGCAACCTTTAGCGAGAGAGAATTATGTGCTTTTTAAGATTATTTAGAGAGTATCGTACAGAAATCTGGATATAATTTCTGATTATAATTAAGAAATGGCCAACCTGCTTTGGGTAAGCGTAATGGTTCATTTTTTATTCCTACTCCATGTGAGAAGAGGCTTTTGATCAGCAGGGCTGGTGATGATGATGTATTTGTAGAACACTGATTTAATTGTGAATGAAGAACAAGATTTGCTGGTTATTCAAATTGAATAGGTTCTTATTTACAAATGCGTTAAAGTACAATTTGGTTTGTCTTGTAGTTTGACGAAGAAGCGGGTTGGATTCGCGGGCGGGCTAGTTGGTAGACTTTTGATTTTGTAATGGAAAATCTTTGGCAATAGATCCTCTTGTAGATGACTCTAATAACACAGTATTCTGAATAGTTCAAGAATCAAAATCGTGACTTGTGAATTTGTTTTTAAAACTACTTTGATCATCTATTTGGTGTTTTTTTATGGAATTGGAGGAAAACAAGCAGACGGATCACCCGAAGGTAATTATGCCGCCTATGGACACCTTCGGCACCAGAGGAGTCACAGGTTTATGGATGTAGGTATATTGGTATATATATAGGTACCTATATTGAATTATAAAATGAATGACTTACTTACAAAAAAGTAAGAAGTGCATGAAGAATAAACTTTTTACGTTTTTCGTACGTTCCCATTTTATAAAGAACGGACACAATAGACAACCACAGCGTAATGAGAATTTAAAACGGCTTAAAATCTGTAAACTAAATTAATAAAGACCTTACTTAACAGGTTTTAAAATCCTAATTTCATTGATTTGAAAACATCTTCTAAGTAGGTGAATGTACAACAGAGCTATCGGTATTATAATAGCTAATATACTTGAAAATCTGGTTTTAACCAGGGTTAGGGAGGTCAGACAATCGCATGCTTCAAAACCTGAATACCGCTGTGTCACGGATGAATAACCCAGTGGTGGCTTACCTACTAACGATGAATGGAATATTGAACTCTATTGTAAGGCAATAAGGAGAGAATTGAATACAATATGGGATGAAGCTGCTTTGTAGGTTTGTTGTAAATAGGTGAGCTAGGCTAAGCTGCTTTATGGTCTAAAAGGCGTATGTCTTACAGGTATAAAGGTTTAATGACATAAAGATATTTTTTGATAACTTAAAATCTTCATATGACGTGTAAACTCAATTAGAAACTTCTTTACCGAACTTTATCTTGTAGATGAAATTCTCTTTCGTTTAAGATTTGTATAAAAATGGCAACACACGAATGCTGCACCTATTCATCACTATGACACTTTTCAAAGAGAAAATCATCTGTTCATATCTCCCGCCATAAGTCCCGGTGAGAGGGAATATCAGACTCTTACTGACTAAAAAACACCCCGTCCCGTCTCCTGCTTCAAGCCAGGCCACGGTGCATCATTGCGCTTTGCCCTGACCCTTTGTGTAACACAAACTGGTCGCATTATCCCACAGCTTTCACTAATAACATTTCTTAGTTCAATATACAAATACTTATAAATGTTAAATGGATATTGTAGTGTTGCAAGAAAGGAAATCGATATTACAGGAGGTAATATTAGTGTAGGGATATTGCAACAACCACACACCAGTTCGTTTGAAACTGGTTATAATTCGACCAATTACGATGTAGGAAAATGTGAAAAAATTATGAGCTGTGTTTATAATTGGAAACTTAATTTGGAGGATTTATTTACGTATAAAATTTTGTATCAAACACTTATGAGGCTGATCAAACTATTTCCTTGGTCCTTGACTTTGAGTTCCATTTAGTGTGTTGAACAAAAAATAATAGTTTGTTTTTATATTTTGCAAATTTATCAATAGTACCTACTTCTAAATTTCGGTATACTTACGTAAAACGTAGGATATATAAATATTGAAATACCTACAAATTTGGTTTATCTAAGACACACTCTTCGTACCTAATACGTACATTACATTTAATAAAGCCACGTTAGGAAGAATGTCATTAATATTTTAGCTGCTATTTTGCGATTCACAAGGTCACATGTGTCAATTGAAATTGAATGTGATTATAAGACGTGAGAAACATTTGTCCTTCAAATGGACGCTTTCTGTTGTAAAAGTATCCGTTTTAAATATAAAATTTAGAAATATACCTCACTGTTTGTTTTATTTGATGCATCTAACATTACTTCTTTCTGTATCACCCTAAAGTAAAGAAAGAAAATACATTCGGCATAAAGTCCGCCATTGTGCATTTTGTGTGCAAAAAGTATTAAAATAAAATTAAAAATTATAATCATATACACGATTACGTGGAACTCATTATATATATGCTGTGGCCTCTTTGTCCCTCTTTGACATGAAGAATAAGAGAACATACTTTTCATTTTCCAAACAAACTCTTTCGTATATAATAGCTAGTTTTGTCTGAGTATCAAAATTAGTTCTTTCCAATAACCGTGACTTACAATTTTAGACCATAACAAAATGGTAGATAGAAACGAAATTTCATTTTTCTAGACGTTATTAAAGTAGGAATTAACGGTGCGAAGTAAATGGGGCTTTTGACCTAAGTCAGGTAAGCTTTGAGTTTTTCTTAGTTTTAGATTCTAATCAAATGGTCGTACGGAGTTAGCGTACCTATACAAGGTTTTACGTGTATACTTTCAGTTTTATTTTTGTTTTACTTTTGGGTCAACAGAATGTATTTAATTTATATAATTATGTAACTAATGATCTTCTTCTTTACTAATGTGACAAATCATATCTTAGAGACACCAAAAACCCATATATCTTAATTTAGCGATAAAATAAGCCTTGATGAATTGAAACAGAACAAAATGCTTCCGTAAACACAAGTCAAGTGAGAACTACACTGCTTTATCTAGTACTGCAAGTGCATTAAATGACATGTTGCCAGTTCATTGCGTACGAGCATCAAATAACCTTTCTCAGACAAAACTATTAGAGTGGAAAGATTAGCCAAGCATACATCCTATTTTCTTCTCTCCCTGTCACGGAAAAACTGTCCCATGAATATTTTTCGTAAAGTTCGTAATCGTATTTGCTGTGCCTATCGATTGCAAACTGTGGATTGGATACAGATTCCTCGTTTTTGGAAATAGCATCCGCTACCCTGTATTTACAAAATAAATCGAGTCAATGTTTTGGTTCGCGGGTGTGCCTAAAATGCACGTGTGGTTGACGAGGGTTTGGTTTTCTAAGGAAATCTTTTAATGTTTTCGTTTCTTCGGAAACCTTTTTGTCATACCAGTAAGTTTAAAAGATTTACTTACATTTACATTTGTCCTGAATCCCGTTTTATTTAGGAACAAATCGTGATACATTACTGTTCTCGTCCTGATTATAGAGTACCCCCAAGTATGCGGACTGAGAATCAGTTGCGTTTACTATCATTTGAATGCCTAATTAAGACACACCTGCGAATAACTTGGTTGCTAATTGTACGTCAGAAACGAGTTTGTTGAATCTGATTAATTTGAAAATATCCTGTGTGAGGAAATAGTTTACGCAATAGATAAAGTTAATATTGTCTAAGATCTTGGTTATTGCGCATCTTCCGCTCGCTGTAATGATGATGACTGTAAAAACTTGGTGAGAGGAAACGAGACCAATAGGAACTACTTCCTCATAATTCGTGATGTATCGTATGCCCCCGTGGCCTGTTCTCACGCGCCGACCTCCCCTCCCTTCGCCCATTGTCTAAGAAGTTGCGTCTGCGCCGGCGCCGGTACAATCCGTGAGATTACTTTGACGCTTTGATGCCACTATCTATGAACAGATAAGACAATTTTGTTCCGTTCTAATTAATTTTATTATTTAAGCGAAAGTGGGTTGCATGGTTGTATCATTAGGGAATTTTGTGTTACACGTTGTTTTACCGTTAACATAATCACAGTTGCTTGTACCTGTCGTCCGATAATTATAGTTCTTGTTACGTCTATTTAGTTTTTTTTTTATTCTATTCATACAGTATATTCATTTTAATCTTTTGTTTGAATAACAGTTGTCGAACGTTTATAAAAAAATAGTAATGAACCTTTGAGTAGAGAGAATTTAATGTTTTTATTTTATCTATGTTTCACGGAAACAAACTAATAATATTGTATTATCTACATATTACTTATGTATCTAGATCTCATATTTCTACGATATAAATGTAACAAATTGTCATTTCAGCATCAGTGATTATTTATTGCTACAACTTATTGAGAACTTATGTATATCATATTTATGCTTCCAATTTGAATATTTGCCCGTAGGCTGACAACTGAACTATAATTTGTAGGCCTCATAATATTTTATTTAGGTCGTGTCACTATAAACTACGGAAACTATGAAAGTACTCTTTTTCTAGACAAGCTTGACGATATTTGCGTATTATTTGGTCAACATTTCTTTGACATTTGTTGTTGGATGTCAATCTGACAGTTACGAACCTACTTAAAATATCGTTTAGCATTACCTAATGTTAAGGAAAAAACTCTTATGTTTATTATACACAACGGGAGTAAAATCAGCCTAATTATAGATAAAGTTGATACCTAAAATGTTATCGACATAATCAAGCTCTTGTTAACATGATTTGCATAGACGAATAAGAATCAAAATTAAATGTAATAATATATTACCGTATGCTTATATACTATTAAGTCATAAATAAAAACTATTTAAAATTACACAAGTAAGCGATAAGGATGAACTATTTAGACTGACACACCGCATACATAATATTCATTGTTTTCACCTGGGCACCTACGCAGTAATTTAGCCGATAAAACAACATGTTAAACAATGCGGGTCGCCATTGTTTTGTCAAATGATTGCCGATTTTATTGTGATTCCGATGTATTGCTATCATTGCCGAATGAAAGGGAATGAATAAGAGCGTGAGGTTACATTATTTGCTCGATTAGGTTATATTTGTAAATGAATGAACTATATTTACCTGCAAGATACTTTTTATTTTAATCACTGTTCGAAGTTTGAATTGAGATTTGAAAAGTTTCATATATTTGTTTTCTTTTTGCTAATTTTGTTAGTTGCCAGTATTTTGTTATTCAATAAAAAGGTTTCTTTAACGAAAAATGAGTCTTTATTACATTTTAACCCAATATTAAACACCACATCTAATATGTAGCTCAACATATACTTATGTATGTCATCATAATAAAAAGTAATATAGTGTGAGTAAGTCTAAGCTTGTTAGTGTGAAAAAGATTACGATCTTTTATTATAAAAATGGAATTTGGAGTTTTCCCACGTAGTGTCAGGCCGATGCCCTACTTAATTGACCATTGTATTTAATGGGAATCTTGCGTTGAACTGACCCGCTTATTGGCTTGGTAATCACAGGTGTTTGACGAAATAACGTCTCACGCTTCTGTTCTGTGTGTCTGCTCACTGTTATGCAAACAATGATCAATAAAATATGAAATAGTTTAGATGTTATTGTCTAGACATATTTTGGAAATTTCTTTTACCATTGGGTGTGTCTGCTCTGTACCAGTAGGTTTTAATTACATGGTTCTGTGATTTAGCTAATCTTTCGATAGGTACTAAGTGTACACCAAAAGGTTTGTGCAGTTACGTAAGCACGTTTTACATAAAATAACAACTAAATTCGTGGGAGTGGGGGCAACAGGGAGTGACAGACTCTTACTGAATAAAAACTCTCCCGTTTCTTATCCTGCTCTACGTCTTCTTATTTTGTGCAATCTTATTCAGAGGCTGCGTGCGCGTCGTCAACTGCGTCGACAAAGTCACGCAGTCAACTGTTAGGATTTTTTAGTGTTCGTACTTTAAATGAAATTAAATCTCCTTAGAGACTTACAATGTTCAGTTTGTTAAAGTTATTCAGCTTTCTTGAGTGGTGAAAATATAATATGAGTGTCTTTATACCTATGTATAGTGTGAACATATCGTGCCACAAAGCTTTAACGCCATGAAGCATATTGCATTCAGAATAATAAACGTTCTTAATTCGAATTTCGGTTTTGATTTTCGAACGCAGATGTTTAGACCGTAGATTTTTATGTGAACAGCCGTACTTTAATTTTATAGAACATTTTTATGGACTGTAAATGGCGATAAAATCACCGAATTAAATAAAATAAAATTTAAATGTCTCTTAACTTTATTTTTGTCGTTGTACTTTTACTATGTTTTCTTCATAGCTCACCTAACCTAACTTGCAAAGAATATGCATCCATATTAATCGTATTGTTACGATTGCCCAATGCACCCTTAAATGATTAATTTACAAAATCCCCTTATGATCAGCAGTTATCCCCCCTTCGTGGCAAAAGGGCCTCATCAGCAGTTTTGCCATTGAGATATACCAGATCTCTCTAGCCTCAGTCCCCTTCTAGATCCCGTCGCGAGCACATCACTTAAGCGTGCTAGTTCTATATCCAATACACATAATTATATTTTTAATTCTAGTTCAGTGTAATAATTAATTAAGTGTTTAATATAGGATATTAAGTAAAATTGTTTTTTTAAAACCTTCCGAGAGGTTTCCCTTCTAACATTGGTGGCAGCGAAAAGGATTCCAAAAATCCGGTAAACGCCTCAGTGAAGAGACATTCAGTGTGCAGTTTACGTGTGCAAAACTAAACTCACTATCTCCGTGAAAATAAATTCTACATCCATATCTTACCTGCTTCTAAATCTTTTATAAAATTCATCACTTACCCGATACTTACTCGCGTGTGTACCCTCTACAAAATCCCGCGAGTGCAAAGTGCAGTTCCAGTGTTCCTGAAAATCATTTAAATATTTCCACCGTTCCCGCAGTCAGGTGATCATGTCCCTGCTTCATCTCATCATCATAGCTGTTATCCTGTAAGTGAAATCAATATCTAACTCGATTCCCAGTGCAGTGCAGTGCTCCAAAAGTATACATAAAATACAATCCAGTGAATAAGTTACAGTGAAACTTAGCGATAATACCTGTAGACTAAACATCCGAAACACTTCCAAGTAACAGCCTTATCAGTTACTCGACGACGCCCGCTAGCATCCTAGCAACATTGTAACCACTATACTTCATTGTTTTGTAATCTATTCTTAGCCTTTGTTCATACTTATTTTTATACACATTTCCGATTATAATAAGAAATGTCCAAACCTGACGCAAAGGCAGAGCTCGTTACTCTGTCAGAGAAAATGGAAACAAGTATTCTTTTTAAGTTCATTAAACCCTTTGATGGATCTAGAGATAAGCTTCAATCGTTTCTCAATAATTGTGAAAATGCAAACAAACTCGCTTCAATTACTCAAAAACCTATTTTGTTAAATTATATTCTAAGTCGACTCGAAGGTAAAGCTGAGTCAGCAGCGTCCATTAAGGACTTTGACAGCTGGGAACAGGTAAAGTCTTTCTTACAATCCCAATTCGGGGAAACAAAACATTATGCACATTTATTGTCCGAATTACAGGAACTCCAACAGCAACCAGATGAATCTGTTAGCCAGTATTCACTTAAAATTGAGTCTTGCCTAGCCAAACTAATTACCGAAATTACGATTTCCAATAAAAAGAGAACCGAATTATCCGGTAAAATATCAGCTATGGAGGAATTAGCCCTCCACTCATTCTTAATGGGACTTTCACCCAAAATTTGCAATCTAATTCGTATGAAAAATCCTTCTACCTTGAACGAAGCCATTAACTTTGCTATCTCAGAAGAGAAAATACAAGCCCAATTATTAAAGAAAAGGAATTCGAATCGTCCTTTTCAAAAACCAAATATTATTCAAAACCAATCTAGATCCAACGCAATTCATAATTTGGACAAACCCCAATCTTCTCCACCTGTATGCCGATACTGCAAGTTCGAAGGTCATACCCTCGAAAATTGTAGGAAGCGTCAATTTAATAACAACAGATTCAAATTCAACAAAAACAACAATTTCCAACGCCCACAAACCAATAACAATCGCGTTTTTCCGCGACAAACAAATACACAAAACCGCGTTAGCCATGTCGACTACGACAACCAACCTCAAGATTTTATAACTGACGAAAGTCATTTAAACGAGTAGTGGGCTCACGACGGTGTCACGTGAGGCCCAGACCTCAAATTCCATATCCGTCTTCGCGCATAAAAGACACCAATTCTAAATCCTCTGTATCCGCTGCACCAAGAGTGTCAGCCAATTCTAAATCCTCTGTATCCGCTGCACCAAGAGTGTCAGCCAATTCTAAATCCTCTGTATCCGCTGCACCAAGAGTGTCAGCCTATTCTAAATCCTCTGTATCCGCTGCACCAAGAGTGTCAGCCAATTCTAAATCCTCTGTATCCGCTGCACCAAGAGTGTCAGCCAATTCTAAATCCTCTGTATCCGCTGCACCAAGAGTGTCAGCCTATTCTAAATCCTCTGTATCCGCTGCACCAAGAGTGTCAGCCAATTCTAAATCCTCTGTATCCGCTGCACCAAGAGTGTCAGCCTATTCTAAGTCCTCTGTATCCGCTGCACCAAGAGTGTCAGCCTATTCTAAGTCCTCTGTATCCGCTGCACCAAGAGTGTCAGCCTATTCTAAGTCCTCTGTATCCGCTGTACCTAGTGTATCAGCTAATTCTAAATTCTCTGTATCCGCTGTACCTAAAGAGTCAGCTTGTTCTAAATCCTCCGCATCCACCGCGCCTAAGAAGCCAATCTATTCTAAACCCTCCGAATCTCCTGTACCTGAAAAATCTAAATTTTCTAAATCCATTGAGCCCGCTCTAATTTCAACGAGTTGTTCAACCCCTGGATCCAAAGAAAACATTATTTATGAAATTACTTCAAATTCCACGAAGAGATATGTACCACATGTTTCCCTTAGAACTCCGTTGAATAACCGTAGTTTAACCTTTTTAGTGGACACTGGATCCGCTGTAAGCTTGATAAAAAGCAACGCAATAAAATCGATGCCCGTACTTCAAAATGAAATCATTCATCTAAAGGGTATTGACAACACTAATGAAACTATACCCACCTCTGGTCATTTCCAGTTGCAACTATTCCCAAATTCTGAAATTACTTATCGTTTCCATGTAGTTGAACAGATTGTTTTAAATTACGACGGTATAATTGGAACCGACCTTCTGAATGATTTAGAAGGGATTATCGATTATAATTCTGACACACTACAAATTGGTAATATTGTAACAAAATTAAATTACTGCCAACCCATATATGAAATTGCACCCCGTACAGAAACGATAATAGAGTGCACTGTTAACAAACTCGAACATCGTCAAGGACTTATCCTCGATCAACACGTTTCCGATACTTTATTAATAGCAAACTGCATCGTTGCAGTTAAGGACAACAACCGTATAAATATATCTGTTGTCAACACCTCTGAAAAAACAGTCACAATCAGCTCAGATCTAAAATTAGAAATACAACCCCTTGAAGTAAATTCTTTCCAAATCCAAACAAATCCTGACTCTTCTAAATCCTCTCTAACCAGAAAACAAGAAGTCCTAAATATGTTACGGGCTAATCATCTCAATGATGAAGAAAAATCGAGCCTATACGATATCTGCTCTCAGTATTCGGACATTTTTCATTTACCCGACGATAAACTGTCGACCACCGATCTCCTAAAACACGAAATAAATACGTCTCCCTCTGAACCTATTAACGTCAAATCATACAGATTCCCCGAAGTTCACAAAAAGGAAGTTGAAACACAAATTTCCAAGATGCTGTCCCAGGACATTATTCAACCCTCTGTATCCCCCTGGTCATTCCCAGTTTGGGTCGTCCCCAAGAAAATAGATTCCTCTGGTCAAAGGAAATGGCGCATTGTCATCGACTACAGAAAGCTTAATGACATCACAATCGGCGAAAGTTATCCTATACCTCAAATCAACGAAATATTAGACCAATTAGGTCAAAGTAAATATTTTTCAACCCTCGATTTATGCTCAGGTTTCCACCAAATTGAAGTCTCTAACAAAGACATCCCAAAAACCGCGTTCACGGTTCCTCAAGGGCATTTTGAATTTAAACGCATGCCGTTTGGGCTTAAAAACGCACCTGCGACTTTCCAACGCCTTATGAATACTGCCCTTGCCGGACTTCAGGGCATCCATTGCTATGTCTATCTCGATGATATAGTAATATATTCACACGATCTTTCATCACACTGTGAAAAACTGGTAAAGATATTCGATAGATTACGTAAACATAACCTCAAATTACAACCCGACAAGTGCGAATTCTTCCGCAAGGAAGTTGGCTACCTTGGTCATACAATAAGTGACAAGGGAGTAAGTCCAAATCCTGACAAGGTCAAGGCCGTGTCACAATATCCAGTTCCCAAATGTCCAAAGGACGTTAAGTCATTTCTAGGTCTAGTATCTTATTACCGCCGTTTTATACCTGATTTTTCTAAAACCGCGAAACCTCTTACTACATTACTAAAAAAGGACGTTCCTTTCTTTTGGTCGACTGAACAACAAATAGCTTTCGAAGAACTAAAAGAAAAATTAATCTCTGCGCCTATACTTATTTATCCTGATTTTTCCAAACCCTTCGTACTTACTTGCGATGCATCAAACTATGCGATATCAGCCATTCTATCTCAAGGCGAAATTGGGAAAGATCGCCCAATCGCCTATTCATCAAGAACGCTTAATAAAGCGGAAACTAACTACTCCACGACAGAAAAAGAATGCCTAGCTATAGTATTTGGCACTAAAACGTTTAGACCATACCTATATGGACATAGATTCACTATAGTAACAGATCATAGACCATTAAAATGGCTATTCAACTGTAAAGATCCGGGTTCCCGACTAGTTAGATGGCGTTTAAAATTAGAAGAATTCGACTATAACATTGAATACAAAAAAGGTAAAATAAATAGTAACGCTGACGCTTTATCTCGATTTCCCGTAAACCCCGTTCAAGATAACGAGGATCCTATTCCTTCTACATCTAGGCAGAATGTCGAGGAGCTAACACCCGACTTTAGCCCTATAAATCTAGAAGATCTCGATATGCAAATACCATCTGTGCCTTTAGACTCTGATGAAATCCCATCGGTAGACTTGTTAGACAATGATGACAGCCTCACTGATATTCTAAGTCCTGAAAATAGAGAAAACTCACCTAAAAATCTAAAGCTTCCAAACCCTTCGGTTGATAATGATGCCATAGAACCTCCATTATTGACTTCTAATTCTGACGAAACTTATTCCAAATTCCTGAAAACAATGTCCGGAAAACAGTTCGACAGTAACACCAAAATTATAGAACACAATGAAAATATTTTCAAAACTAATTGTAAACATATAGTTCTACCTACCTCTATCGACCTCGATACAGCTAACCCTTATATAGAGGAAATTCTGAATGAAATCGAAGTGTCCTCAGAACTCTTAAGTAAAGAAAGGACACTGTTTACTTGTTTATCCTTTGAACATAAAAATAAGCATTTCTATTTCTTATTCACAAAAGTTTATCACTTTGATAGTTGTTCTTATGAAGACATCTATAAAAGCCTAATAAATCTAAAACATCAATTACTCTCGATACCAGGCGAAGAAACCGTAACCTTGGCTATTAGCGACTTCCGTAACCCCTTTGATAAACACGATTGGCCAAAAATATATAATATGTTTTGCTATATCTTCAATAACTCAAATATATCTATTGACATTTACCATAATTCGTTAATATTTCCTACTCCATCTGAAATAAAGAAAATCCTTCGGGAAAATCATGATATCCCTATCGCCGGACATCTAGGTACGGCTCGCATGTTAAATAGAATAAAAGAAAGATATCATTGGAAAAATATGCGATCAGATATCGAGCTATATATAAAAAACTGTTCGCAATGCCAAGCCAACAAAGCCCTTAGGCAAACTAACCGCGCACCCATGCAAATAACCACTACATCCACAAAACCCTTCGAGCGCCTTAGCATGGATCTCGTAGGCCCACTCCCGGAAGCAGGCCTAACAAGACTTAAGTTCATCCTAACTATGCAAGATGACTTTACCAAATTTTCTTTCGCGTATCCTATTGCAAACGCCACTTCAGAGGACACATGTGAATGCCTTGTACATTTCATTTCCTTATTCGGAATTCCAAGAATAATCCTTACAGATCAAGGAACCAACTTCACCGCAGACATGTTCAAGAAGACCTGTGAATTCCTAAAAATCAAACAGATCTGGTCATCCCCTTATCATCCACAAACTCAAGGCGCACTAGAACGCAGCCATTCCACGCTCAAGGAATATCTTAAGTCCTATGTTAACGAAAACCACACAGACTGGCATAAATATGTTTATACTGCTATGCTTGCTTATAACACTTCAGTCCATGCTTCTACTAATTTTACCCCATACGAGCTTCTCTTTGGCCATAAAGCCTTCATCCCTGACTCCGTATATGAATTCAATTCCCAAACTACTTACCCTGAATATATTAAATTTCTGCACCATCGATTAAAACTCTCAAGGGAGAAAGCCCTTGAAAACATCCAAAAATCGAAAGAAAAATCAAAGGAATACTACGATGCCCACTCTCGTCCCGTTCGATATAAAGTAGGCGACTACGTCTATCTGAAAAATCACGTAAGATTACGTAAAGCCCTATCACCCGTTTGGAAAGGGCCGTATAAGATCGTGAAAATTAATGGCCGCAACACTTTAACTCTACTAATTAATAGACGACACGTCACTCATCACTATGATGAAGTGAAACTAGCCCCTAGATCCATTACATAAAACCCTTATCTTAAGTAACTAGTATGTAAGCATAGTAATTATAATTATCTCACATTATTTTCTATTTCCTTTCAGTAAACTTTCAACGGGTCAAGAATTCATCAAACCCTTAACAAATAGTTCTGGGATTTACTTCGACCCCATAGGATCCTTAAGTTTAGTTGATAGTTATCTTAGTGTAGTAATTCCTTTAAAAACATCATTTATTAATCCACATATTAATAATTTACATTATATACTTGAAAATTCAAAATCACTATGCGAAGAAAGTAAGGTTCTCGATAATGCAGAATGTAATAATCTCTTTCTACCTCTATTAACTCGATTCCAAGATATTAAACGTGATAACGAAGCCATCTCTTATCTCATGTCTCATCAAATAAAAAGATCTGCACTTCTGGGTGTTATTGGAACCTTGTCCAAAAAACTGTTCGGTACTATGGATGAAGAAGATGCCATCCGGTACGATAACGCAATTCACGAGATTCAAACTGATACTAGTAAAATAGCATCGACATTGAAAGAAAATATTCTTGTTACTACCTCCACCCTTAAGTCTTACAACAACACCCTAGAAACAATCAAAACCAATGAACATGAACTCAATGTTGCTATCGACGCCCTATATGAAGATATAAAAAACCTAACTTATATTTCTAAAGAATTAGGAATACGATCCCGTATTTTAGAATTAACTTCTATGTTAGAAAATAGCCTCCTAGCTTTATCATTCAAGGTCGAGGATATAATGAATTCAGTCATGTTTGGTAAATCAAACATTCTATATCCATCTATTCTTTCGCCTGTAGAACTCTATACACAATTAGTGGATAACTACAGATTCATCTCGGATTCAAGACAATTACCTGTTCTCCTATGTCTTGATAATGTACATATTATTTTAAATATATCTTCTATATCTAGTTATTTTAGCAAGGACCAAATAGTATTCGTCCTTGAAATACCTTTAGTTAAACCACAACGCTTTTCATTGTATCACAACTTACCTTGCCCAGTACCCTACGAGGCCAACAACCCTGTATCTTTTACAACCATTATTCCATCTTCCAAATATGTCGCAATAACTAAGGATAGATCAACATATTGTAAACTTGACGAATTAAGGGGTTGCAAAATCATAAACAGTAATCATTACCTATGTGATGTGCGTATATCCTACTCCGTAGCCGCAACTCCTTGCTGTGAAACAGAAATAATTAGCAAAGTACTAACCTCGATTCCAGAGATATGTAAAACCAAATTTTTCCATGGCCAAGTTAATATCTGGCAAACCCTGCAAAATAATAAATGGTTATATGTAATGTCAGAAAAATCCAAATTAAATATTGAATGTAATAATGTAAAACAAACCAATGAAATAGACATAAGTGGTAGCGGTATATTATACTTACCCCAAGGTTGTGTAGCATATTGTAAGGACACGCAACTGATTTCTCAGGATAATGTTAATATCCTACTAAAACCTATTAAGACAAACCTAAATATAATTAATGACTCATGTTGTAATAGATTAAGTTTTAATAACATGATACCTAATTTACCTCCTATTTCTTTGAAAAATGTAAACTTAGACTCTGTTGCTTATAATCCTGAAATGTTAAAGAATTTAGACAGAATTATTGAAAAACCGATAAATCCCCATATCGTCCAATATGGTAACTATTATTCCATTATAATTATTATAATTTTAATTTTGACAACTTTGTATCTTTTATATAAAATATGTAAAACTGACACGCTTAAGAAATTACATCCCTTTAATCGAAATAACAGGGGAAACAATAACAACCCCGAACTAGCTGACGTCGAAATCGAAATCGCCCAAAGTATACCGGCCCCGGCTCTTCGAATTGGATAATTCTAATATTCTCTCATTTCCCGTAAACTACACCTTAAAACGTATAGTTTACTCTAAATCGGGGGGCTGTTACGATTGCCCAATGCACCCTTAAATGATTAATTTACAAAATCCCCTTATGATCAGCAGTTATCCCCCCTTCGTGGCAAAAGGGCCTCATCAGCAGTTTTGCCATTGAGATATACCAGATCTCTCTAGCCTCAGTCCCCTTCTAGATCCCGTCGCGAGCACATCACTTAAGCGTGCTAGTTCTATATCCAATACACATAATTATATTTTTAATTCTAGTTCAGTGTAATAATTAATTAAGTGTTTAATATAGGATATTAAGTAAAATTGTTTTTTTAAAACCTTCCGAGAGGTTTCCCTTCTAACAGTATCCTACTCCTATTAATAAGTATTTATATACTGGTTATTCTAGAAAAGGTTTTTATAAATAGAATTTATAATGAACAATACCTTAGCAACGAGTCTTTATCAAAGTAAGAACCAGTACCTGAATGTATAATTAAATATATTATATTTATGTTAAATAATATAGATGAAAAGAAAAAAAAAGAAAAATCTTCTACGGTACGTCTATGCTCATATCAAATGGAATGTTTAACATTTTATTTATTCTTTCATTATTCAAGTTAAATTGAATCATCAAATCGAAATATATGTTCGATATTTGAATCTTTAAACAGTATCAATCTTGACCTTGGTAAGTTAAAAAGAAAACTACTTTTAAATATAAGCGAAAATTTTCGAAAAAGTATTCGAATGAAAAAGGTCACATATTTTAACAAGGTCGTATTTGAGCTCTAAGTAGCGCTAACTCTATTAGCTGTATACGTGTCATTTGACAAAGCACTGTTAAAGAATTCTAGTTCTGAACACGCATACAAATTAAGGTCAATATAGCAATTACCACCCGTTATGTTGAAAAGGACTAGCATAAAAGGAAAGTCGACAAATATGTTCTGAATATTAATATGATTTTGTTTTAAATTAAACAGTTATGCTGATTTTATTTGTGATTGCGTTTTCATGGAATGGTATTAAATTAAATCATTCTCATTCGTAAAAAGAATGTAAATTCAAATAAATAATTGGAATTACTTGTAAAAATATTGTAAAACAAAATTAACTTTGGAATTCTAGGTAATCAATTAAAGTAATTTATGTATAAAAGAAGACTGTTTTTCCCAGGTTTACGAAATAAAAGTTAATATCCGAAAAAACAATAAATAGGCCACGGTTAATTTAAAACTTTTTAAGGATACGGCTTCTCAGAACTGCCTTTGTAAGTCCCTATAAGAAAAAGAAGAAAAAATCAAAGGTTCCAAACTTTTAATTAAAAATCGATGGTTCCTACCAATTATTTAATATAAAGCCATAGAAAGTTATTAGATATAGATATAGCAATAAAAAAAGGAATTTTGCATAAAAAGTTAGCATACAAAGAGTACAGTTATTCGTTTCTGCCAGTGGCTTCGCCCGTAGTACTTACCCAATAATAGCCTATGTGTTATTCCAGACTACTATCGCTACCAAATTTCATTCAAATCCATGTACTTAGTAGGTTACCTACCGGTACATGAACAAGAGAAAAATTTCCAAAAACTTTATTTAAATTTAAAAGCAAACAATCGGGACTAAAATACTCAATCACGATAAAACATAATTATATTGAAGCGTTAATACAAATTTCAATTAATTGTTTCAATAACGATTCTCGTGCAATCATCATATTAACAAATGAAGTTTATTTGTACTGTTAAATTCGCTTATTTTGCGACAAAACGGACTCGACATATGATGTTTTCTGATGGCTATTGTAATGTACTGAAATGTTTATTCATTATTACAAAATCATGTATGTAGGTATTAAATAATAATTCTTATTTTTGTTCGAAATTCAAAATACAATCTGAATTCGTTCGGATTTTAAATGTGTTAATAATTTGTTTTGCTGGGGAAACGCCACGATGTCGAAAATATAACATTTCTCTGGATTTCTCTTGTACGTTACAAAAAAAAACATAATGAAAACCTTCTGAAAATAAATGATTCAGCGAAATCGGTTCAGTCGTTCTTGAGATTTCCGCTTAGCAGCAGATTGAGTGATTCAGTTTTAGTATGTGGATTTTGGCACTAGTATTATGAAGTTATCATAAAACATTTTACCTGAAGAAGTACCTGTACAGAGGTGGATGAATGAAATAAAAGCCAGATAGAGGTTATTTTGTTGTGGTACACGCTCCTTTCTTTCAAATTGGTCAAATAGATTTTGACGTTATTGCTTTTAAATAAAGTCGAAAATCCAATTATTGATAACGACAAGTTGGAGTAAGTTATCTGGCCAAGGTTCGTACTTTACCTAGCATCGTGATAAACACACGTACTATATTCAAATATAATTTTGTTTTTGAAACGATAATACTTTTAAATTTCCACGTGAATTCAATGTAAAACAAATGATTTGTAAATAGAAATTTATCAAAATAATTCAGTAGATATTATTCGCAAATGAACTCACACATCATAAAATTAATTTGTTTCATTAAATCGAAATTATAACATTAACGCTAAGTATGAAATATTTCGTTGAAAGCAAATTTTAATAAATTAATAGTTGCTCTTTGATAAATCACCATTTATTTTGAGTGACGAGTATTTTAAGTGAAACTTTATTTTGAAAAATAATACAATAAACAATGTTTAAAGATATTATCATTATGGATATTCTTGATTTAAAAATATTTTGTAAAATGTGTAATGTGTAATACTATCATAATTTTCGAAGGTTATTATCTCTACTAGAAGGTGCTTGCAAATAACCAATATTCACCAGTTATGTAATAAATTTCAAGTTGACAGGAAAATATTGCACTGCCAGGTAAATCTGGCACAAGTTTAGATACTAAAAAAACTAAGAAGACTTGAATCGCGAATCAAAAACACGACCTTTTTGCCTGGAATCGCTTGAATTAGTAAGTATGATCTAGACCAATTTATTGAATTAGTCGTGTATTCAAAACGAATTCTAAATATAAATGAAAATAACTACATAAAATAGCTAAAAAAACGAAGTACGATTTCAATGTAGAAAGATTATTCAGCCAGCGTTAATAGGCCGCTCCACAGATTATACCAGAGTACAAAAACGACAACAACCAAATACCTTGTTAAAAAACGAAAAACGTTACCGAAAAATGTTAACGAAAAGCATATACGGAAAAAAACGCAGTTAAAACAACGTGATTTGCACCAAAGCGACATTATTTCCACTATAGAATTACTCTGGTTGCTGCTTTAAATGAAATACGCGGCAACTAAATTTGCATTTTATCCAAAATGCAACGAATGCAGACTTGGTGTTTTAAAATTACAGATGACGATACAGTTTAAAAAAGTAGATATCAACAAAAGTGGTTCTAAAAGTGTGTGATTAATTCGTATAAGTAATAATAAAATTGTCTTTTAGTCAATCTTATGCAAAATGGATAGGCTAGCTGCTATCGCCTTCATCAAAACCGCATTTTTTGCATTGTTTGTGACCGAAAGAAGCAAACTAAATACTGAACTTCTTATATCCTTTTTAATTACTAAAACCATATATATTTGATTAGTTTTATTTACATAATTATAGAGTACTTTATTTATCCTTGATGATAAGTACCTAAATAGAAACTTAAAAAAGTATTAAAAATATTTAAAACCAAAAAGAATCGTGACATCTACTATTTAACATTGCCTCTTATTTACTCACTCTTCAAATAAAAGCTGAACAAACAGGTGTAACTAGAAAATCGTTAAACATATCGATTTTACATAATCAGATTGTCTAAATTCCAATGTTAATGGGAAAGTCTGCCAGACAATCAATGGTAATAACTGGCCGGCAATAAATGATAAGTGAGAATCGAGAATCGAGTGTCTACGATTCACTTTCTCGGTACACGTGGTCCAGTATTTGGGATATGTTCCGAAGAAAGTGAGAGGCGTAACTTTTTCTTTACTCAAACTATTTGCACACTGGCCGGTTGTAATCGTAAGTAAATTCTAGATGGTTGGCAAATATTGTCTATGAATGGAAGGTTATTTGAGTTTTAGGATTCTTTATTCAAAGTGTGTCGAAGAGATTTTGTGATCAGGTTTTTAGCTGTTCAATATTGGTCTTAAAATTTTTTCTTCATTAATATTTTCAAAGCAAATAATTGTTAACTTTCATTCTAGAATTATTTCAAGCACAAAAGACGGGTAGATTTATTTATGCTTTTTCATGTTTACTTCATTTAAATTATTCTCCACTTCTTCACCATTTTCCTTAAAAACTATACCTGTTGGTACTTCTCACTCCTGTGTTGACGAATCCAATAGAAACTGTTGTTTACCTGTAAAAAGAAAAAAAACGATAAAGTGATGTTCTTTGACAGAAATATTATAGGATTAGATAGAAAAAAAAAATAAGATATCAATTCGTGAATCACTCTATGAATTGTTCTGTGAAAAGCGGCAAGTTGCCCAGCTATTACGCCAAACGTTCTATCAATTATAAAAAAACATGTCACGTAGGTAATATTAACGCGTATGTCATCATGAAGAGGGATCATCTGTGTATTTATTGTACGTAATAATCACGATTTGCTTTTGACGAGTAATGAAGCATATGATGTCTCATTCAACCTAATGATTACACCTGAGACTGCGTTAACAATTTGACTAACGACTTTATTAATTACAAAGAAAAATAATATTAAATATTATTTTTAATTGCTTTGATTGAAAGATTAGGAGCCTTTTTCAACGCCTTCATACAACTTAAACTGATAAATTAACATTCCAAATAGTTTATTCCAATTACATTCTATTTTCAAATTTTTTAACTAGGCATTGTGAGGGACGCACTAAGTAAATATGACAGCAGTAATATGACGATTGACGGCCATTCTTAGATATATTGAATGGCTACTTTAACTTTAACAACATCGATTAAGGAATACTTTAAGTATTCATTAAATGTCTATGACTACGACAGTAAAACAAAACCGTAATTTGAACTTGCACAAAGGATTTATAAATCTTTACTCTTCTTTAGTTTTTTTAAATAGATTTCCAGTCCTTTAAAATAGTTCTTAAAAAAAGTTGAACTTCCAAAACATACATGCAGTTGAAGATATGAGGGTTTGCTACAGATAAAAGACCAAAGGCTCTCTTTGACTGGATCCTTTGGTACAAACATGCAGGCGAATAAAACCTAACAAATACGAAACGTCATAAAAAAATTGCTGAGTCTGTGGCATGGCTTGGAGCATAGAGTACGCATAAAATGGAAGAATAAATTTACAAAAATAGCATTCACTGAAACATACAATAGCAGGTGGTTTAATATTTATGTCCATTTTATTATTGACGATATTGTGATAGCGGTTAAAGATTCCTGCAGATAATAATCATTAATTTCCAAGGCCATTATACGATTTGATTGTTATAAAACCATAAACACATTGACTCTAATTGGGGTTACAATTTATATTCAATGTTTCAAAGATATTCAGTCCATTTTTTGCTACATCTCGTAATATTTTGGTAACGTTAAGTCATCTTTTTTGCGACTTTGTACTCCATTTGCTGTTGATTCCGCGTAGTGCAACGATAAAGCACAACAACATTTTATTGTGCGAAGATGTTATCGTTTTACGGTACGAAACAGTCTGTGACCTAGTTCGCCTAACAGTACCTAACTGCAATGTTTTAGAAATAGCTAACGATGAAATATAAAGGCATTGATTAGCTGATGCTGTTAGATTTTATGCGATAAGCGCGAGGAATGCACCGGCTATTATAAAATGTTATGACGTATTATTAAGAAATACATCTTTATGTGATAACATCGTAAAATGGTTTTTGAATTTATTTAATGTTTATTGCATTCATTTGGATGGTTTATCAAGAAAAAAGTAGCAAATAAAAAGCGATTATTACCTTATACCTTTTTAATAGGAAGCAAAACACGATTGGTTTACAATTTGATTAGAAGCCCAACGAAAAAAGGAAATTCACTCGAGATAAATCCACAAAACGAAGATTGAATTACAAGGCTATATTAAAAAAGTATTTTGCACGAAATATCGTTTACCGGATCGCGTCGGTTCCGTCGATCGACAAGCAATCAACGCGAAGTCGAAAAATCGGAGTACTTCGGTCCGACGAAAAAATTGACTGTTTATGAAAAGCTTCAATAGCTGACCAGAGGCGCGATGTTCGATTGGGTTTAGTCACGCAACGTTTTCTGTTTCATTTCTTCAGTTTGGTTGGTAATATGAGTAAAAAAGACGGATGCATACAGCCACAATCGTGGCATAGTTATTAAAAGGAATGTTGCAAAAAAGTCTGTTGTTTCTTGTTATGATGGAGATTTATCATCAAAATTTATTATGAGTACTTAAAGGGGATCCATTAATATTTTATTAAAATTAAAAGTTAATTGCAATTAGCGATCTCTGGATTAAACTCGTCTATGACTTATTAATAGTTTTTGGTCATTAGTAACAATTCATATTGCTGACTATTACTTGTCGCTTCGTTAATCAGGCTGGCGACTTAAGTAGGGGGTTAGCATAGTATAACGGCATGCGATCGCCATGAAGCGGACCACAAGATGGCGGAACTTAGTTACGATATCATAACATTACATCTACATTTCAACTTGGAGACAAGACATTAAAAATAATTACTAGTCATAAGATTATTTAATCAGAAATAGACTGGAATGCAACAAGGAGACTTTATTGCACCTTATTTGTACAAACCAATATTAGTAATGGCCGAATACATTATTGGTTTCAATGAATAAACATTAGCCGTTACGTCAAGTTTTACATTTAACAGTATGGCTAGACATTACAATATTAGTATTATCTTAGTAATTATATATTTTAGACGTTTCTTGCGCGTGTGGCTAGCAGTGTGCTGAAACACGACATCATTTTTTCGTGGACAACGAAGATTTTCTAACAAAACAAGAAATCTCGATTAACTTGGTGACTTGAGTTTCATCATTTGACAGGGCATTTACTTATAATTTTATGACACCAATAAATGTGACATTGTTTTCACCTTACTACTTCGATTTATAAAAAGATTTCTCAACTACGAAACCTAGCCTTTAGAATTTTGCGAAACCACCAGCAAAATACACAATACAGCAAAATAAGAAAGGAATGCCTATTGAATCTTTAAAACCGAATACAACTTTTTCACGAACTCTTTTGTGTGTGACGGGGTGGAAAGTCGTACGTAAGCTGGCCAGTTCGGTCGCAACCGATTCACGTACGTAGATACGTGTCGCATACGTGATGCTTGCCTAAAGCGGAACGCGGCTCCTCATTGCCAGTGTCAGTCGTCCATTGACTGTTTAACAGTTACAACCTTTTATACCTCCCCTCCCTAAATGGTGATGTACGCGACTTCAATATTCATGGGGCAAAGTGAAAGAGCTACCGAGAACGGTCACTGAAAGTTGACACTAGGCTTTTCAATCTTGTTATCAAGTTTATATCAATAACACATCGACAACTATGCATTTTTATTGCCTTTCAACGCCAGCACTTAATAAAAATACACTGCGTTGGCTCAGATCCAAGTTATGATTCATTTAGACGATTATCCTCATGATACCGCATACTTGTAAGTATATTATCAAGTAAGAGGCAAGGTGTTTTACGTCCGCACCAGGCTATTAGCTCCGAGAAAGCAACCGAGACACTAAGTAGGAATTTCTGCATAGATACTAGGGTTTGAAGGACTTAGTCGGTTAGTGTGTCGTGTTAACATGCTCCGACTTCCTGAGACTGGTTGAATGGCTTTATGTCAATTATCTTGTCTTTCTTATTGGGAACATGAAACGTGGACTCAAGTGCTGCGACAGAACGTAATTAGTGAACCGCGGGAAAGTTATTGACACTAAAGAATTGCGATTGTTCTTGTATACTATTCTAATTGTTTCTGGTGATCTCTTTTCATTGACACATTCGATTTAAGACATCTGTTTGTTGGAGTTTGCGTCAAATTTTCTTTTGAAGTGTAAACTAAACAACGAATCTATAAAATTAGAGCACCTTCCTTTCATATAGTGTGCTAAAGTGTTACATCTTTCACAATGTTTTAACAATCTTCTGCAACAGTAATTACGAACGCGTTGGAGAATGCCGTTATCTCTCGCCCTGAGTATTAAACTTCGTCTGCAAAAACTTGTACATACATCAGAGTACTGGATAAAAATGAACACTGGTCAGGAACTTAAGTTGTTCGAGCGTAATGTTAGTGGCTTTTTCCACTGGTTGCAGTGTGCACTGGTGCGGAAGGAGCCCAACTCTTGAACGACTCGCGCGCTTCTACTCGTATCGAGAGAAAAAATCTCGTTAGAAAATGGGAAGCCAACAGTTGGAAACTAGTTGTACAACTATGAGTAAAAGTATTTTTAGTTTTCTTTACTCATTTATTTGGATAAGATGCTTCTAATAGGCTTTATTGTCATATGAGTCATGTCATGCATGCAAAAGTAAAAGCCGCGTTTAAATAGTTGTAAATTGTGAAATAAACGAAAGTTCAACATAATGAGTTGAAGGAGATTGTGTCGTGCGGGTCGTGCCTTCTGATCTAGCAAGTGGTCGGAACAAAAACCCAGTTTCGAGCGTAAAGCGAAATTCGCGGTCAGGTGGGAAACATAATGCACATTGACTATCCCGCTCGGTTTTACTTTTATCACTTTACTTTTGAAAGCCATTGTAGAAGTTGCATAAGGAATTAACGAAGCGTTGTATTATTACCGAAAGATCTAAATAGAACATTCCACATTATTAAGTTAGTTAATTGTAATGTGCATTAATGTTTTAACACCATTCACTTTTAAAAATTAGGACGTGCCAAGTTCGATACACTCAAAATGGTAGCGGTGTTAGTAGGCTTACCAAATATATGGCAAATGCAATAACGACCTTAGATTCATCGGAGTGGCAACGCCATATTGGCAGCGACATTCCCCCGCCCCCTCTGCACTTCCTCGTTTGCAAGGATAGGCTGAATATGGCGAACACATCGCTCGAACTTCCCTTACAGAGCAGGTGGTGATTATTATTAGTAGTACCACTTTCCGTTCATTGAACCGACACCGTTACTCCGTTTACGCATTTAGCTCTCGCGGCTGCCATACGACATGACACTAATAACAATTGGCCAATTGGTTACTGCTTCTCTGAGGAGCCAGTAACGGTTGTATGATGTGTGTCCGAACTGTTCTCCATATCAATGACACGTACCTATCGTAAACTTTTGGGTTATATACATATACTACAATAGTATTCTCTAGTTTAATAAACTTGCAATTATAAGCTGATTGCAACACAGTTTCAAACACGACAAACAAAACGAAGATAACTTTAGAACATTGTTATTCAAACGAGACAGTTATGAACGCATCCGCGCTTGTGGTTTCGCGCTTTTTTGCGCCGCCATTTTGTATTCCTGCGGGGAGGCGTTAGCGTCGCGGTGCGGAATTGTCTTGTTTTATGGCAAAAGTGAAACCGAGATTACGTGGTGACTCGAGATGGTTGAATGACACTTAAAGTTAACTGCAAGGTATCGCGGCTTCCTTTGACCCGCCCATCGTGATTGATGCGGTTAACTGGCTTTAACAAAAAGGAACTTTCACCATCGTACAAAATTATCATCGAAAAACAATAATATAGTGAGATTATTTATCTACTATATTTGCTTTGTCATCGAGTAGTCGTGTTTTAGAAATGGTCTCCACCTGTCTACAAAGCCTTTTATCAACTTAAATTACGAAAACGTTTCTAATTGCTTACAACCGGTGTCTAATGTTAATAATCTTGCTGGTCGTTAAACATCTTGCTAAAACTAGTAACGAAGAATTTCTTCACGCATTTCAACAAGAACGGGTTTTACTGAACTGCGGACGAATGTCGCTTGGTTTTCGTAATCACATTTAGAGATATTTTTTATCGTCACATATGATGGTTTCACATCCGACTGTTATCTTTGATCTTGGTACCTTCCACTTTTAAAACGTGGGTCATCTCTCAGATCATGGTTTCCACCCCCTCTCTTCCACGTCAGTTGCTTTATCAGTGGACGGTTGATTCAGACAACCAGTGGACAGATTCAGTCCGAGTTCAACGAACAATTTCCCATAAAATGAGCAAACCACCTGAAAAAACGGCAGAGCAAATATTTTATCATCTAATTTCGGGAGGGTTACGTGTCAATAGGTTTTTTGTTCGGGAAAAGGGACTTACATAAAATGCGACGTAACTTTTGCAGTGACATTTCAAAAGAGGTTTTTTCATACAAAAGAGGTTTTTTTCTAAAAGGGAGGAATGCTTAAGTAATATTTTTAAGGTTTTCTAAATTTAGTTTTTGTGGAAACTGAGCAAGAGAAGTTGGACGAACTAGATGGTCTGTGTGGTAGAAAACTAACAGTCAAGTAGTGGTCATGCAAAGCTGTTTTTATATGAATAACTGTGAGACTGGTTTGCGTAATAATTTTATATTATCATCGTGATTATGAACATGCGAGCCAATATTACTGTACTCACATAATACTTTATTTCTATATTTATTTATATTGGTAGAAGAATAGCAATAATTCACTTACTTTATTTGCTCTTCTTTAAAAACATCAAAGAATTTACAAGACTCAATCAGATGCAAATAACACGTCTTGTAAATTTCGTTAGATATCTACAGAAAAGAAAATGATGCAGACTATAAATAAAATTATAACTATCATAAATTTGGTATGTTGCGATGAATGTGAAACAGGTTTAAAATGTACATAGGTACATCTAAAAAGGTAATTTATTGTTTGTATTGTGTTTAAAATTTCACCGACAACTAATAAGGCTAAAGTATTTAGCTATAATTGCTCTAGGTGTAGTGTAGACGGACCGTTCGTTGTAAAAAATTCTACCTGAGTAGTTGAGTCACCGAGAAAGCTTTTGTCGTAATCCTTATATTCGGATGGCGTACCCGCCTATTTGAGACGTGGGATTTCTGATGTTTTGACCTCTAACGCAGGTAACTCGTGATACATTTTTATGAAAGCGATTCCTGTGTAATTTATTGTTGTTTCTTTGTATTTGTTCTGGACCTGTTGGTACGTGTTCAATAAGGATTTACGTGGTCGGAGACGGCAAGAGGCATCAGTGAAAAAATTGTCTTGTTTTTGGTAGTCTCTATTTTGTTCTCATGTATCCGGTTTTTTGTGAAATTCTAACACGAAGACACGGCCATTTAACAGATATCTTTGGCCCATAAATTCACTGCTTAAATAAGATTTTAAAGCAATACGGCGTTTTGTGTGGAATCGAAGCCAAGCAAGTTAAACCGAAACATCTTCGCATGCAATTTAGAGAGAAATCGTTGAACTGTAAATCCTGTTCAGCTAGCAATTGTTCCGCAAATTTTTAAGTTCGCCGTTCGAGTGCTTCGATCTCGAGTAAATGTAAACCAAAAACAACAGAAGCTCTGCTTGGAATGGCAGATTACTGATAATACGTCTGTGGTGTGCACTTACAAGGCCAACCGGTCCCATTAAACATACTTGAGGCATTCCTCCAAAAAAGATTTTTAATATCCTCGCTATCTTTAGATTAACGACCTTATTTTGAAATACTGGCTTAAAATCATCAAACATAAATATGTCGTCTTTTATCGTTGGGATTTTCCCCTACCACATTTTGTTTTCTAGGTATATTAAGTTGTAGTTGTTTCATTCGGAATGAATAACATTATTTTTGTAACAGGAGACAACATTGTTTTTTTAAATTTTATCACAAACAAAATGAAAAATATTATGACGAATAAACTATGAAGGATTTTCGAGGATTTGTTTATAGTGCACAACAAAATCCTAAGGGGACATCCAAAAATGAAATGGCGAGAGTGAATGAGCAACAAAACATACGTTGCTTGTAGAGTCCATTGAGCTATGGAGTGTTTGAATGGAGCTAACGAGACAGTCGTCGAATGATAGTCTCTGTTTTGTGAGGGGCGACAGAAAAGATCTTTTACATTTAGCACACCTTTTGTGTTTCATTTCATAGTGCTTTCCTTAGTTCTGCTGTGTTTTTAACCACATTAGCGGTGAAATGTGTAGAACCAGGTAATGTGTAGACGTGAGTAACGCTAATGCACTTGTTGCTTTTTTGTTAAATTAAAAATGAGGTTACTTTAACGGGTAATAAAGCTCAAATTTCATAGCATCCTCAAAAGATTATAGATCTGAACAAAAAATGATGGCGTAGGCTTCGATAAATCGATCGTAAAAAATTAAATTACCGTGCCATGAAGTAAATAAAGTAACAAAGTTACGTAATTAGAAGATGACTAAGAACTTGTCGATTTGCTTATTAATATTAATGATTAACTTCATACAAAACATGTATCGAGATACAGCATGAGTCACAACGACAGAATCCTTGTAATGATTTGAAATATTTTCGTGCCGACCTCATGTCTCGATTTTATTGTATTACCTCATGAGTGGAAACTAAAAGCCTTTGTTTTTACGACTGCAATTTAAACAAGTTTTGTAAGTCCATTAGTGACAGAAGCATTAAATCTAAAAACTTTGTTGAATACCACAAATGAAAATGAAACAAAGGACTGAGATGACTGCTGTAAAGTGCATTAACTCAATCTTGTTTAATTTTGGACAATGTTTTCATATTAGTAGACAGACAATTTTAAAAGTAACTCTTCATAACAAGTATGCTCACAGTACACTCTATAAAATAATTACCTTGCAAAGATGAATAAATAACAACACAGATAAAACCGTAATATCATATACTGTTATGTAAATAAAATATGTGATCCGTACATTATCCGCATCATTATAAAACCATGTCTGTAAAACTGCAAGCTTTATAATATGTATATTTTAAATTGTAAGGTACGATATTCCACGATCGTGCAACAAGTATGTATAAGAACATTCAGTAAATTATTCACCGGCTGGTTTCGAAATGAGTTACCCGTAGCTCTTGTGAGGCGATAAGTTCAAGGTATAAATGGTGGATGCACACCAATACATTTTGCAATACATACTTACATCATAAATTAACGAGCCATTGAATAAATGTTAGACAACCGTTGTAACTTGATTCTCATCGATACAGTGAAGAAATGACCTTAGTTGGAGTGTTCGTTAGAGGATGTTCCCATTGCTGTTACTTTTACTTCGAAAACCTTCATTTTCTCTTTCATGTTTACATAAAATTTACTGCGGCCTAACATCTTAATAAAGTGACAACTTCAGTAATATACAACTCGATTAATTACCGTATTTTCTCTTAAGCACAACTCGTAATCATTTTAATGAAAGGTACGTAAACCCCGGTTCCTATAGGCACTCATAATGTGAAAATTACTAATTAATAACAACAAAGCAAACTTCGTTATGAGAGAGATTCTAAAATAATGAGGAAAAGAGCTTAAAGTAGCCGGTCTGATTCTGATTCGAGTAAAACTGAGTTAAATTAATTATGATGACGCTCACTCCGTGAACCTCCACATTATATTAAACGTGCAATTAAATAAAATGTCTGGGAGAGCAAGGAGCATTTTTACTCAACGTTTTCGCAAGAAGTTTTGGTTTTGTTTGAGAAAAAACTTCTCGTAAATCTTGCATTTGTAGATAAACTGTGATTGAGAGGTGGTAGAAGTAATTGTCACATACATAATCCGGTAAGGGAGAGTTTATTAGACAGTTTCCAAACAACTTCTAAGATTCATCCAGAACTTTTCGTGTCAACTTAACACAAACAAACAGAACTTTGTTATTCACGAGATTAAAGTATCACTCTGTCTTAGTTCTCTCTTAAAGCTGAGTTGTGTGGAAACTTGCTGACTCGCACGGTCGGGCTCCACGCGCGACCTTGCTGCGCATGCATCCCTTCCGCTAACGTTCGCTGAATTCGATGAAACAAATATATACAATACGTGTTTTGTTCTCGCGCAAGGAACATTTGACACGTTTTGCTTGCTCGCTCGTTAATGTTTCAGTGGAGATATGAAAATTAGATCATTTTACTTTTTTAATTGTTACTCTGATGATGGCTGAATTAAAAAAAAGTGCAGACTTTTATAATCATAGTCATTTTGTTCAGAATTATCTGCAAAGCGGATATTAGCCGCAATATTTGATGATAATCTAAATATTGACCTTCAACTTGACTGTGTAAGCAGGTCCAATTTTTGTATGCTTGGTCCGCAGAAGAAAAACACGGGTTTGGAAACTGAATACACTTTTACAACGTGTTTTCTGTGTTCCGAAATGTCGGAGTGCGTGGGTGTGTGAATGGGAATGTGAGTCAACTGAGTTTATGTAGACTAACATATACATATTATACCAGCATAATTGCTTTTAGTCTACGGCTAAAAGTGTTTGTACACTTTATTCAAGCTTATCACGTAACAAGATTGATTACCCCTTAACTTCATCAGTCACAAGAAAAACTCAAGGCCTTTGTAAAAAATACAGCTGGGACCAGAAATAGGAAAAGTTTGCGAGAGTGTCGTATTGTCGAAGCACAATGCCTTTGATGGGAGTAGAAGAGTTTAAAGATGTCACCGGAGAGGCATTCACGTCGCATGGCACAGAGGTGCGGCCGGCCTTTATACCCACCGTTGCCAACTATTCTAGGGTTGGTGCTGAACTTTACACAAATGTGAATCCTAAAATCCGTCTGCTTGTAGAAAACGAAGAAAACTTTACTAAAACATTGCGTGTAAGGTCTTCTAAATGCTTAATTGTTTGGTATTTAATTTTGGATAGGGTTTCCTATAAACGTGACACAAGAACAGATTTTGAATTTGATAATACCCAAAGAATTACTTCCTATTCTTGATGTTCATGAGTGTTTAAGTACCGTTTTTTTTTTTGGTTAAATGCATCGTATAATAACAATACACCTTGTATTGTTATTGTTGCATGTAGCTTACGTAATTATAACCGATGATAAAACATTGACAATATTATTTTACGAGCGGTGGAAAATTGTGAGGCTGTGACAACCTTGCTTGGTCCGCCCGACTTGATAAACTTCTGCAATCCGACTGCGGTTGCGAAGACAAATTGGATTGAAACATTTCCACTAGTTTTTTCTAATCTTTGAAGTTCACAGTGTAATTATGATTGGCCAAGTTTTTTCTATATGTGCACATTATACTTATTGCACACTAGGGATGAAACATGCAACTGTTGGTATTTGTGAACACGCAAATGTAAACTTAAGACCAGTTAAGTTTTTATATTTATTTAAAGAAAATTATTTTTTAGTGTCAATTAAGTTTTGCTCTGATACTCGCTATATTGATAGCGTGTCAAACTATAAAATGGATAATTGACAGCAAAAAAAAAACACACTTAAAAAGTGAAATATGTGCTAATGATATTACATTAGGACGTAACACAATAGCTAGTCAGGCAAATCTAGTCACAAAACAATACAATATATGACGAAATATCGCATATCAATAACTATAACGTTTTATCGTTTTGTAAATCTAAATTGGCGTCACAGCGAGGTCACTATTTATGAATTTTGGTGCTATTATCTAGCTTTTAAGGTTTAGATTTAACTGTTACCTGTGTTGGGTTGATGTTTTATATTCTGTTGGTATTCGAAAGTGCTACGGTGATATCGTCAGTTTCTTTAGCGAATGGCAGTGTAGTGTCAAAATTTGTTATTCTGGAAGTGGCCGCAAGACGGCTTTAGAATAATAAACACCTTTATGACTTCAATCTCAGATTTGAACGGACTTAGGATATTTGGAACTGAACGATTTTAAAGAATACATTTGTGACATTTTAAAGTTAATTTTGGTTGGTAAATTACTTTTGTTTTTAGATCGGCTTTCAAGTAATGATCATTGAGGTTGAATTTGTTAAAAATGTATGAACTATATTATCACGAATCGTTCATTCGTTTACTTGACTTAACATTTGAAAAGACATTAGATAATAAATATTTAGATCGAGTAAAATTTATTATAAACGAAGTACCTATGTTCAGAACTACAGTCGCTCAATAAGAAATTGTCAATTACCTACGTCCTTTTAGAAAAGTACATGTTTGTTGGAAAATAAGATATTTCTTTGGAAAAACACGTATCTAAGCTGACGGTCACGTAATCCACACGAATGGTTATTGACTGCTATACGTGAGAATATTTGTTTAATAATGCTACCTCACTTACTTATTTGCAAGTGATTCAAACACGGGGCGCCAGTGCGTGTACATGGTCGTTTAATATTTCCTAAATACGAAATCAGCAGCATGGAACATTACGTGTCTCAGCATAATAGATTTATTTTCATATCGGTCACACACCGTTATAAAGTACTTTATAGTTCTTATATATATGCTGACCCAAATTCTTGCTAGCTCAACTATGCATTTTGATAAGTAGCGACTGTGATTGAGTTCCGATTAAATAACACTAAAGTATCTCTCAGTTACGTGAGCACTTGGAATGAATGCAGGGATTTTGCTCGTTTACAGCTCCCATTTTTTTATTTTTCTTACGTCCCGGGTGCATTGCAGCTGCAGTGCTTGCGGTCATGGCTAGACTGTTCGAAGGTTTTATTTGAATGAAACCGACTCAGTAATTAGTCACTGCAATAAGATTCAAGATTTAGTACTCTACTCAAATGAGTTTCTATTTCGCATTCTTCTTTTGTATGTCTTTGTAGCAGACTAGCAGTAGAAACTAATAACGTACTGCTGGTTTATTTGGAACGGTTGTTTATCGACTCGCCAAGTACCTAAGTAGGCGGACAAATTGGATTTCACGATACACATTCAGTAACAACCATTGAAACCTGTTCACGGTGTACAGTTTTTTGTATTTTTATATTTAGGGAAATATTCACGGCCAACGAATTCTCAGTAAGCGGGACTTTACGGTCAGCTTCTTTTCTCATATCTTTTGTAAAAAACAAAAATCCGTCAAACATTGCAAAGTGAATTTGAAGAGAAAAGAAATGTAATATCTTGCGAAGAGGATAAAAGAATTCCTAAGGAAAAATATTCATTGCTCTGACGCCGTAAAAGGGCGGACTGTGGAAAACACATTTATACGTACGTATATCAGGAGAAACGGGTAACATATCATTGATATCTTCACCACGACGCTATTAAATCGACAACTAATATCATAAAACAGTAATATAGTTCTACGAGAGTTGCCAAAAGCTTCCAATGACAATACATTATAGTTAATATCAGCTCAGACACTGTAAATCCTGGTTGATTGAAGTACGGACATGCTTCAGAATAACTTTGGGCAATATTACCTTGAAATCGTGCTTTGATACCTACCGTGTTTCATGACACAATCACAACTCGTTTGCTCGTATAATAAGTTGTTCCACACATTGTGTAAAGCCTTTGTGCTCTCATTGGAGGCGTCGAAAGCGCTTACGAACGTAATTTTATTCATGAGCCGAATTGTCTTTCAGATAAAAATCTTCTTCTAAATGCATACTCTTTTGTACTTAGTCTGAGTAAGTCTATGAAACAATGTTTGTTATTACAGTTGTCAATAATAATTGCTAAGTTGCCGTCGTTATTTGTTTAGAAAACTTGAGACATAAAAATTCCTTAGCTAGGCGAACCGCGTTCATTTATCTATTTAAGTTTTATCACGTATTGAACGGATGCCAACACACGCTTTGTCACATGCTTTGTACCTTCTAAAACGAATTTTAGCCTTAGTTGCTGTAGTCGGGTCTATTATATCGACATCAGCCAACCTACGGCGAGCGGAGATTGCGCCAATTGCAGTCTCGTTCACAAATTATTAGGAGCAAGCTTTATTCCAATTCCTGTAAGACCGGTTTTCATTAGCAACGTTCGGAATTACCAATGGAGGTCGAATGCTTTAGCGAAACGTTTAATAAACCGATATATTTATGTAAAGGTTTAATTTTTATATCCGTCACAGTTACTCCGAAAAAATCTGAATCATTAATTCGCATTTTTATTAGTCACATGGATTGGTCCAAATTCTTTTAAGACTTGACCAATAAAATTAAATCTGAGTTGTAAGATGAGTAGGTAGATATGTATATGTATGTACATATCTATAGCTAGTATTTATATAATGAAACCACTTTATATTCTAAAGTTCAAGATTGTATGACACAACACAATAAGAATAATGTAGGATTGAAAGGTCATGTCTGCGTGCGATTTTATTTTGACAAGCTTTGAGAAAATTTTACGTTTCGCAGTAGTAGTTTATGGCTTATTTTATCGGTTCTTTCCGAAACGATGCTTTTAATATTACGGCTTTCTCTTTCTCCTTCAGGATGCTAAGTACTGACATACTTTATACGAGTACCCTTAGAATATGCTTTTAGACAGATTTTCGAAACAGATTTTGCTGATGGCGTCATAGTAGCATAATGGTTGTTGTTGCGGATATTTTGAAATCATAAACATATCCTGTGTTCTGCAGCTTAAGTGAAAAGCCGTATTAGATTCTTAATCAACCTTTCAACATTCTTATTAGGGATAATATAACTATTCTATGCAGGTATTTATCTTAAGGTTCGTCAACGTACTGGCATTATGTTCGCATTCCTACGAGGCGAGCGACAGTAGGCCTTGCGTCCACACAAGGTCATTTGTGAAGGGAGACCTGAAATAGGGTCGACGCTCTATTTAGAATTACAACTTGCGATAACTTCCTAATGTTTACGACTGTTTTTCTTGTTCTTGCTTATATCCTTTTTTGGCAGCCAGTGCTGATTAATCTGACAGTGTTCAAAAATATTGTATTTGTCGATTTCGATGGTTATATTACCTTACTTTCATACTTCTATCCATGTATCTGTATAATGGTGTAGATTTTATTATATGTGCATCGTTCATTTGAAAGTATTATTCTAATTCACAGTTTAACAATTATAACGTTAAAATATGCAGACATTCGTGTCAACCCTGACTAAAACCTACGTGTCTGTGAGCGTATTCTAGAACCAATATTAACGCCTTCTCAGCTATTTGAACCAACTTCCTTGTATTTGTCTGCAGCTGCTTCAAAACTGGTTTTCGACAACAAGAATAAAAGATGCTGCTAGCAAGAAAAAAAAACAAGTGAAACCCAATTATACTTTTTTGCTCGACCTGGGTATCGATCGTCCCTCGAGGTTACAATGAGTCAAGGAGACCGCTACAATGTAATATCGAAATTAATTAGGTACAGTTGATGCAGGAACCATTCAAATGTATCAGTAGTGCTATCTGTAAACCATATCGGAACGGCGGTCAGGTTATCGCAGACGCCCACATGCATCAACGTATACAAATATATAATACTTTTTGTGATATTACTGGTTCAATCAACGAGGCTAGGAAATTGAACATGACACTACATGACTCAAATCTTGATTGTTATTAAAAAAGGCGATATGGCTGCAACTATCTATTTAATAAACTCTAGGATCGAAATGAATTAATAAACAATTTGGAAAACAAAGTCATCTATGTAAGCGCGATTCGCCAGAATATACTTAATAACTTCTAAGCTCCAGAGACATCTAATACTCACGATCGTTCTCTATTTGCAGTACAATAAGCTCCACCAATCCCATACAAGTAAGTGTAAACTGCTCCTATGTCAGTCTGAATTGCCTATAAATAAAGATGACATTGGATATCGTAGAATTCGGAACGATTGTTCTACATAAACGATATTGACTGAACTCAATCTGTTATTCATGCTGAGAGAAACTTTTGATCAAGGTAACTTACGTAACATTATTGTCATTCAGTTAAAAGTGGCACTAAAGTTAATGAAATTTCTTTGATTCAAAAGTCAAAAAAGTCAAAAATCATTTATTTCAATTAGAATTGCAGAAAATATTTACAGTGGGATTAAAAATGCCATTGTTCTGTAAAAACATTTTAATAAATTTAACGAAGCATTCGCGTTCGATTAAATTACGTCGTATTTTCAGTCGAGGTGTAGTTAATGGGCACAGCAGAGCTCAAAGCGATCAAATAGAATCAGTAGCTGCCCAAGTATCGCACGGCCACTCGCCGCTGCGACAGGTCGACCAACCGTTACACAGAGATTCCTCGGCGTTTCCTAAATAATGCCACTTGAATGCGAGATGGCACGAATGCAAATTAACAAGTTTTGTATGTGGACCAGCAACCGTGGAAATATCCAACTGGTATCAAAGCAAACGCTAGATTTTATGTCTCTGAAGATAAAAATACATTGAAAAATGTTTGAACATTTGCCGTTCTTAAAGATTACATTATAAAATTCATGGGACTACGCTACTATGGTATTTGTTCGAGGATTGAGTGGTGTTTTATTTATTTTAGTTTGTGTTTAAAGAAAGCGTTTCCTGAATCTTGAATTTAAAACGTGAAATAGATTCACTTAAGTATTTTCACGGAAACGTTTTTGAATGTTAATGAATAAATTGTTTGAATAAACACCCCATTGATCAGTTGGCAAAATATTAGCATTTACTGGAGTTGTCTCTTGAAATGCTTTTGACAATTTATGTTCGTTAAAACGGGCCACTGCACTTAGTTGCTTTAGTAAATTAATTTTAGTTACAGCATTCGGAAAGGAAGGTCCTTCTGCTCTAAGTTTACTCTAAGAGCTTGTCTGTAATTTGCATTTTATTATGGTTGAACGATATTATCTTCTTCTTCTGGCTTCATTTTTAAGCATAATTTTTTTCTAAGTCTTATTTATCTTAGTTGACATCTATACTAATATTATAAAGAGGTAAAATTTGTAAGTGTGTATGTGGGGTTTAATATTTGAAACCGCTGGTCAGATTGCCAAAATTCTTTCACTGATAGATAGCTGCAATGTTCTTGAGTGCTATAGGCTATAAAACATCACGCTACGATTAAATGGAGCCGAGCAGCAGGTGAAACCGCGCGACAGTAGCAAATAATTATTTGGGCTTTGTCATTCATAATTCTGTCTATCTACGTACATTGTAATGTAACATTTATATATTTTATGATGCATTATTTTAATAACATTGTTGGTACTTGTATTGTACTAAATGTTGATATCATCATGATCTTTTAAATTGTATTGTTCAAAAATAAATGCATTTATTTAATTTTAGCTGGCATCTGCCGATGTCCGATTCTGATGAGTAACATTATTTTTTGCTGATCTTGCTTTTTTAACTTTGTTAGTTGCCAAGAATTCAATTATAATTAAGATTTTACCATTTAATATTTGTATTGGATTTATTTTACACGTGTGATGTGTCCCGTAAAGTATTCAATGGATGTATTCTACATTTTACTTTAAAGTGCCTTAAGATATATCGGCCATCTAGTTCTACTGTCTCAATTTCTACAGGTTCAACATTTGAATGTGAACCTTACTACATTTGCAATAGTGGCCTTTTCACTATCGTCAACTGATAGACACTGTATTTTCTGTTTAGTTACATTGAATCGTCGGAAGCGTATGCGGAAGCGAATTCTCTCTGGATAATCGAATTCATTAGCAGTCTTTGAGCTGTCATAAATGGAGCGGAAGCTCCCACTTTGGTCGCTGTGAAAATATTTCTATTTAATTAAAAACGTTAAAAGAACAAAATAAAAAGTGTTTTGTTCACAATAAAATGCAGAGAAAAATGTAGAAATTTCAAAAAAAGCAACAAAAAGTTTCGATCCTGCCAGGATTCGAACCTGGAATCTTCTGATCCGTAGTCAGACGCGTTATCCGTTGCGCCACAGGACCACTTGCTGTCATAGACGAAATAGTTGATCAAATTATACGTATGGTGACGTGTTAAGCTGTCAGTGTTTTTCAAGACAAGATTTGGAAATTGATTGTACCAAGGTTAATTTCCATTATTGTTCGGTCATGCACGACACAACACTCTAAACACCGTGCATGTTTTGTTTGCACAACTATTTTTAGGCAAAGTGACTGGATTTGACGCTTTTAACTCGTTTATATTTTACAGTTGAGTGTAATAACCTTAGTTTCTAAATAACCTTTTCTTGTATTTAATATAAATTTTGAGTTTGATCTTTGAATTCCACGAAAGCGTTTTAAAAGACTATGAAAGTTATTTTATGTGAGATCAATGATTTTTGTTAATATTCTAAGTTAGTTTTCTAGAGATATTTTCACATTCCACTTTGTTGTATTTTTTTTCTTTTTTCCGGTTATTTATTCATTAGGGCTGGTAACATAAGCGATATGAACAACGAAATATGTCTTAACATACATTAATTTTATTATCAAACAGTATATTAATTTAATTAATTTTTAAAAATGGTCCTTCTAGACTGATAAAAGCCTTTAAGACTTTTCTCTATATTGTTGTCTTTTTTTCGACTAGAATATTCTTTAATTTTTATAAAAAAATATTTCCATTCAAATATAATTGTTCCATTAAAACATTTGAAAAAGTGACCGTTAAATTTTTAAGAAGACATAAAACTTGAGAATTGGTTATATTTCTTATATAAACTGCATTAGTTTGTCATTGGCCAAGCCTCTTTACGTAATAACTAAAGCCCTTTAAATACATTATTTTAATATTTCCGTAATAATCACATCATAGCTACCATCGATTTCCATTCCGCGTAATATACATATAAAAACTTTCACTTATACTGAAAACTTTCGAAAAATACGTCCCTCGAACATGAATACTTACTTGATGTTTAATTACTTAATTGTCATAATATGGTGAGTTGTAACGTATATTTATGCAAACATTAGGCTAGTGAAATTTCTCTTCATATCTAATATATGTATGTATATATAATTTGCAAATTTACCATTCATCAAATCGAGTAAAAGTCATCATTAAATCGATTTCATTTGAACACTTTTTTTAACTTTATTGTTTTATAGTACCGCACGTTTCCTATTATAAGAAAATATTCGTATTCCAGGTCGCATAGCAAGTAATGTCGGGTGTGTTGAAAGCTGCGCACGCGACTCGAGCGCGCATGACCCCCTTAGCACTAACGGACTGGTAACCGTTGGCTCGAATCACGTCTTGAAACGTATCACTTTGCGGTATTAGCTGCTTGTGTTATATAACCAAACGCATTGAGTAATTTGAGGGTCTAACGTGGGAGAGACCTTAGAAAATTTCGAGAGTCACATATCAATATTTGTTCATTATCGAGAATTTCTTTTGCGATGCTTGTGCAAATATTGAGAAAGTATTGGTACTCAATGAAATATTTGAAGTCGTTACTTAGTTTAGTGGCAGCAGAAGCTGGCTACTTGAAATAGTTGCCAAATTTTTCTTGAATATCGAGTCAACATTCGATCCCGTCTTAGATACTGTAGATACTTCATTTGAAAAACGTTTGCAGCCTCCAACTCTAAAATTAGATATGACGTCGTGAACCAACCGGCAACCGGTTGGTTGTCATAAATATTAACGAATTCCACCACAAAGTTCGGACACGAACCGAAGATACATCGTAAAAGAAATTTTACTTTGAATTCAAAGAATAAGAACGTTTTGTTTAATTCAACAATTAGATACAGTTTTTCTTTGTGCAGTTTTTGCAATCACAATTGTAATGCAAAATGCAGGTAGGTAGTCTAGTTTCCATGCGGGTCGATTCATAGCGTGGATAGTGAAAATTAAAGTGTCTTTAGGCGTATGCACGGGGCGTATGTAACACTTTCTCTTTGTACATGATTTTAGTACTATAATTACGGGTTTTAATGTTTAGTCAATCAGAGCATCATGATCTTTGAATGGATTAATTGGTTCAATTTCTATGAAATTAAAAGCATTGCTTTTATTGGCTTCCAAATGTGTTGATGGGCTGTTATTTAGCAAATTGATTTGATGAAAATTGTAACCAGCTTCTTGTCATTATAGTGAGAGTGTGAAAAAATGTTACGTGCACAACTCTTGGATGCTATAAAGTTAGGTATTTTAATGTGTTCTGATTTATGATGTTTTTATTGACAATGTTAATTATCAAGTTCAAATTTACTTCAAAATATAAAAGATAAAAGAATTTAAATTGCTGTCAAGAGCAAAAAGAATCTAGCTTTAAAAATTTTACCGATTCACAAAGTGATTCTTAATTCAATTCACAGAATGACGTGCGAATAATAATAATAATAATATCTTCAAACTGCAAGCCCCAGGACTTTTTAGATTCTTACACAATGATCAAGCAAAGCTTTATTTTGTCCTCAATGACCTGTCTGCTATTTTTTTGTTAAACGTTGTTTATAATGCTCTCTTTGCTAGTAATTATAGCTCAACATGAAATATGCGCAGGTTTTTTACTAACGTGGGATTTTAGTTCATCTTGTAATGCGTTATTATGAAGCGTTTCTGGTTTCGTCTAGTTCCTCATCATTGTCATTGTTCTTTCTGCATCAAGGAAGGTTTGACATGCTTTTTGCTTGTTCATATTTATTTCTCAATTGGTTTCAAGTTAGTTGTAGATGCTTTGACACTTTTTTCTTAAACATTTGTTTTACTTCGTTTTCTGTTATGACTACATTATCTACAATGGATTTTAAATTTCAGTATCCATGTGCGATTTTCTATTCATATCGTATACTTAGAATTATATTATCACGGGAAGATTTTCCCTTGCGAATCGAGTCATAGGTATGAATTTCTCCCAAAAAATGGTTTATTCAACAGAGCGCGGCAACCAATCGGTACGACAAATTCAATTTTGTTATACGATTGATACAGAATAGTTTTTTTAGTTATTAAGTAATTAATTTTGAATATTAAGTGAATGAAAGGGTGTCATTGAACTCTGTGATGTTAATTTGTAAAAGTGTTTTATAGCTGATGACATTTGACTTGGACACCGGAGCTATCGTGTGAAAGATGGCAGTTTGAAAGCAGATTTTTAAGTTGAAAACACTCATCGCTTCTTGGAATGAAGTTGCGACAAGTTCGAAAGACATTATAAATAATTGTTTGAAAAGAAACTCAGGTATCTTTAGTTAATTTTTTAAGTAGTTTCCAGAAACGATTTTTTAATTACCTACTTGTCGAATAGTTGTTAAATAATGATAATTCTTGGAATGTTCAGGTTGCTGGATGGTTCATAGGCAGAATCCTATTGTGCTGTGCCAAATATGAACCACGTTGGCACTGTTAGGTGCTTTGGCACTAAGTGTAGAGATCATAAGCGTTAGTTGTTTATCTCTATATATCTGTCTTCTGTGATTAAATTATTATCAGTAGGAATTGAGACTTAGCCAAATCTTACAATACGAATTACACTTCCAAGTAAAATTGTACCTATGGTTTTCAAATTACTTTTCAACGTGATGTGAAGTTTATTTGCAAATTGCATGCATTGAGATAATTTTTATAATTTATGAAAATAGATGCGAGGGATGCACTCGGGCGCATCGCAAGTTACCGAGGTGATGAGGGAAGTGAGGAGGGAGCGGAGGCTGCGGGGGAGAGGAGGGACCGGTCCAACCTCGTCACTAGGTACTCGCAGTGTCCCCGTTTACCTCCAGTTCATGTTTATAGTATAATCGTTTAGATTTTAAACTATAAACTGAACATGCACTTCATTAACGTTCTTAATTAATGAGACTCTAAGTTTAATATAGTAAGAAATCCTATTTGGATCATGCGTTATTCGATTGAAGAAAATATTGATCCAGAAGGAGATAAAAGGTGTCGTGTGAATTTTAAAATTGCTTCAAAAGCTAAATTATAACAGCAATTAAACGCACGGAAGAATATGTTTCCCTCCAGATTTAGTAATTTGTTCTCTAAGAGTTTTCTCAGATAAGACGAAAACAAGTAAATGTAATGATGATGATAAAACTAAATCTCACTATTATCCTATCCCCGATAAAAGTTAAGATAACGACGTGCTATAACAATGTAAAGTGCTTGCGATGTAAGACACTCAACGGAGCGCGTTGATGTCTTCCGTTTGTTCGCGTAATCTCGAGCTTTTATTATCACGAGCATTTCGGCAGTTACATCAATGTTTTGTTAACATTTGTATTCGTTGACTTCGCCGTAACAGTCCCATAGAACGCTAGAGTCAAAAACCTCAGCCGGAAGAAAGTTGTCGAGCCGAAAGCGGTCTCTCGAGATTGGAATTTTGGTCGGACACGTATTACTGACATACAGCCGGCGCGCCCACCTGCTAGCAACCACACCTGAACCAAAAGTGTGTCAACATCGCTGACTCCTCGAACTCGACGATCGATCGTCACAACTTTCACATTACCTTAAATTAACACTCGACTGAGCTAGCATTGATACGTCTAGATAATACGGAAGATTTAGGCTGCACCCACCTTTTGCACGCCGCGGGGCGTTCCAACTAAAAATCCGGTTAAGCACTATCAGGGGTTGGGGTTAACGCACGGCCACTGTGCTTGTACACAATTCACAACACTTTGAGTCACAAGGTTTGCCACATATCGGCAGGCCGGTGCGGTCGCGACGGCCGCCAAGTCAGCACTAAGGCTTTCTTCGAGACGACGCGGGCGCGTGCGCAGGTAAGAATGAGACTACGGTTACCTACACACCGCTACAAACGCTACGCTAGTGTGCGTCACCGTCGCCCATCGATGAGTTTCAGTCATCGAACGTTACAAGTGACATTCGTCTTTATTTATTTTTCATGTTAGAGTAATTTAAGGTGTCGATATTTTCTTTGTAAAATGATAACGGTTTTTCTGAGGTAATGTCAATGGAAATGTTATGTTAATTTAGAACCGCCATGTTAAAAAAACGTCATATTTTAAATATTCTAAATTATTGTTTGTTTATTTAACTAAACAAAACATAATGTAGCATATAAAATTATCAATGCTAACCTTTTTAGTTTTGAGACTGTTCCTAAATAAAAAAATAAATAAAAAAGAAATAAAATATCCACCATGACGCTATAAGCCATGAGAGAAAATAATATTTTCCAAAATAACTGTAGGTAATCAAACCATAACTCGTACTTGTTCTTGTCCAATATTACATTGTAAATCTCATTCGGCTTGAACAGCGACGATTCTCCGTTCCACTATACACAGACACGACTTGACAATCTCTACACACCACTACTAACTAAGCGGTTGTAGTGTTGTGGGTTACATATTTAATATTCAAGTAGACGCTAAAGACAACGGCATTCTCATACACGTTGCTTCGGAAGGCTAGAATTTAAGAAAATATATTTATGTAAAAGAAACTAGAAAACAAGTATTCTTTTCATAATTTTCGCCATAAATTGCCTTCTACAAGTATTGGAATTATACTTGAATATTATCTTTTGTAAGGACTGATGGTGACTATTTTGTATTGTGAACATCATGACTCATCACTCATCTAACTGTATAAAAAAGACCACAAAAAATAACACTCGAAATTTTAAAGGTCAATGTCGACGCATATTATTATGAATAAAGAATTTATTATGAATAAATATTTTTAAAAGTCTTCAAATTGTGTGATAACAATAATAATAAACGGTAATATTAATTATTATTACATATTTACCAACTAAGTACTTTTTTTTTGCAAACTTACAAATTTTGCGATTCCAAATTTAAAAAGCAAAATATTTTAACATACTTAATATAAAATAATTTTTTTCATATGATGCATGCAGTTCTACAGCGTTCCAATTAATAATACCTAATGTAATAAAAATAACTATACTTCTAATGTCTATTCTGTTAATGAATTACGTCATTAGATGAGATTCATAATATGATTGTTGAACATTTAGTAATATTTATAATAATTAAATATGTGACGATATTCATTTATTTTTATGAGATAGGTAGCGAGCTGACGAATCGCCTAATGAGAAGCAATCGGCGGCCGGTCATGGAGTACCCCAACAACAAAGGGTTAGAAGTATTTTACCAGTTTGTAGGGATAAGGGGTAAAGAGGATTGAACCTAGGAGACATTATTTACACGACGAAATATAACACATGCGTTGCTTCAAGCCGGCATTCTGTAAGGCCGTCAAGACACACCAGTCGAGCTGGCCTTTTCGGGAACACTGAAAACAAAACACAATCATGAAGTACTAAAGAGATTTCAGTTGACTTAGATGAAAGGCAAAGTAACACGCACTATCGAAAAAAATATGATTTCCGTCTTTTTAACAGGTACAAATTTCGTAATGTCATATTGCATTATATTAGCGAACCCTTAAATCAAAACGACACAAGCAATAAAGACCATTGTACCTAAGTCCTCATTTTCACTGCCAAAACAACTCAGTTTACGTTAATAAGCGTTTACTCAAGCATCTTAAATGGACCATGTGTGACAATAGGCTAAGAATGTGGTACTTTCTCCAGCAATGACGTCACGATCCAGGCCGACGACTCATGCTATAAGGATACCATAAACCACGGAACCGTTATACAGAGGATGTACTTACTTAGCAATGGCGAACGACAAATCATATTTGTGTTTATAAACAGGTTATAAGTAACAGTTTATTTAAATGTCGTTTGAAGCTGGTGCAGTTTTTTCATCGACTGAAATATTATTATGAGCTGAAAAACGTGCCCTTCCCACTCTAAACGGTTATCTTTAGGAAACAGTATAGCTAAGCCCAAATAGGTTATGGACTTGGAATCTAATGGAAAAATCCGATAGTATAATCGGATTCAGGATACGAATATAACGAATTTTTGACTATTCCACTTTTTCGACCTTTGAACTAATAACTTGAAGTCTGTTAAATTCTAGATAGACTAGTATGAATCTTACCTTCACCTCGAAGCTATTTTAATGTAGTTTGTAATTGTTTACTTAACATTTAATATTTGTTTTTACAAAAAGTCGTCCAAAGTCCATGCTGTCTATGGTCAGGGCTCTAGAGAAAAGAATTTACAGACAATATGCGCTATGTTCAGAAATACCGCCTTCTTTATTAGGACCTTGATTCCAATTGATTATAGTTTAGGTTAGGGAGCTTGTGACTATCGGCACAATTATACTGAATCCACATCTCACATGTCGACAATCTTATAACCCAAATCCAGATATTTACTTGCTTTGTCTTTTTCAGCTTTCACGAGATTCTCGTTGCCTCGAATTGTACAATTATCTTCGTTAATAATTATTGTTAGAATACTTATTCGATGGTATAATAATTTACTTAATAAAGGAGAGAGAACTTGTGGATAGCAAAACCAATTATTACTCAAGACATCTGTGGCCGCGAACAGGTGTTGTGTTTTTGATAATATTACAAAACAATTGATTCTCACTATTTAGTAACCAATCTGTTACGTTATCAACTATTTATAAATGTACACTATATATGTGTACTACAACGACCGGTGGCGTTTTACTATATAGATAGGAAAACGAGAATGACTTTAATGGAGTACGAAACCCTATTTGCTTTTTTCAGGAACCTTAAAAATCCAAATGAGGATAATCCGCACAAGGAAGTGACAACATATCAACTTTAATTAAAATTAAACCTACATTGTTATGAACCTCATTACAAACATAATATCCTTTAACGATATAAAAAACAAACTCTTTACCCTTCGTCACGCCTCGTTTGCTACAAAAATTATTCTAAAAGAAAACCTTATCACACGAGAACGCAAGGGCTTTGCCGCAAACCTCCGAGTTGTGATCATGAATCAAAGGGGAAACTTTATATCTTCATAATACGTGATGTGTGACGTCACAATTTTTCCAACCCACTCATTTCCTTGAACATGGGATCTGGCAGTACGATGACCTACATTCTGGACCCTGATCCCGATTAGGGACCCGGATGGGCCCAAATAACGAACCAAACGTACTTCGATGCTTTTTTTACGGTCCCACCATGAAAGCTCATCCAACTTTTGTGGAACCGATACGGATCTAACACAGGAGTAGTTTAAAAGGTGACGTCATTTTTACGAAATAGCAAAGAAAGGAAAAATTGCATTATAAAGATAAAGATTTTGTGAGGTACATAAAGTACGCTCTTAATGATGGTAGCGAGGTATAAACTGTGTGATATATGAACTGCAATGTGTTTGCTTTGTTACAAGTGCCTCACGATATTCTCCAAATAATAGGGAGTACAAAAAATAGGGAATAAAATAGAACTCTATATTTTATGAACAACAATAGACTTGGTAATAAAAATAAAAACTGACGCATACATTGAATAAAACATAACCTAAAACATTGTTCGGCGGCCATATTGCTGCCGTAAGTCAATAGCTAATCCAGACAAAAACATTTTGCACGCAAACCTGCAAACGTTGGATAGTGGCTAAAAACCCTATTGAATCCCGGGATCACGTCAACCGGTAACCGATCACCATAATTCACGGACTGTCACATCCTTATATAAATTGGACCCGTCCACTTAGCTGGATAATACTGGCGCGGGAAAAATGCCCATGCGGGTTTGCTTACCACTTTAGCTTTGTGTTTTGTACATCATAAGGGTTTTAGATACATTTATTTAGAGTTTGACTTATTGTGATTTATTATCTTTTATACATAGAAGTACCTAATAGTCATTGCGGTGTTAGCATAAATCTTGGGTCCTAGTTCAAAAATAAATTAGTTCGACGTTTCAATACAAAAAAAAAAAAATATTGAAAAATCTATATATATAAAAATGAAACCCGTTTCGCGTTGTCACGGCATCACGTGTGAACGGCTGAACCGATTTCGATAATTCTTTTTTTAAGATGTTCGTTGAAGTCCAAGGATGGTTCTTACGGCGAGAAAAAAAAGAATAATTGCCGGGAAACCCCTAAAAACAGCCCTTTTCTTTTTCACATACAAACGTTTTCTAACTAAAACGTAGAATCAATTTGAGCTTTATTGCTGTTATACATAAGGTTCATATTAAATAACAAGCACTCACTGTTATCTAAGAAATAAGTGAAAGAAGAAAAGGTGTGTTCCTAACGTCAAAAAGTAAATTTGCACTTTCTTACCGCTAAACAAAGTTCAAATTCAATCATATCTATCAAAACAGTGTGCGCGTGTGCTTTGGAGCTGGAGCACAGAATTCGTCGTTTGAGGATTTAATGTCGCGTTCCGAAAACAAAAAAAAAGCGATCGCGCAGAAAAAAAAAGCATTGGTATGGGTAAAAAACACAAATCTATACTTTATATTATAAAGCTATAGAGTTTGTTTGTTTGTTTGAACGCGCTAATCTCTGGAACTACTGTTCCGATTTGAATGATTCTTTCAGTATTGTGTAGTCCATTTATCGAGGAAGGTTATAGGCTATATTTTGTTTAATTCAAAATTAGGGATCTGTAATAAAATTGCTATTTTGTAACACAAGGAGTAAAATCTAAAACCTATTTTAGCGTGCGCTGCAAAAACTATTAACAATAGAACAAAATGATGTACTACGGGTTTGTAGGTTCTATTAAAACCTACAAAAAAGTCCGCAGAAACATATATCTAGCTATCATGGTTTAATTACAATACCCGATGTTGTGTTCAAAATAATTATTAAATCGTCTGAAGGAAAAAAAGCGTTAAATATGTATCGTAATATTAATCTTTATCGAAATGAAGCATTATGTTATCAAGAGTATTTATTTAGAAGTAAAATACTTTTTTATTTCCTCTCAATCTCTCAATCGTTTAAAAGTTCTAATGTGTGTAAGATGTTAAGAGTTGGAACCTTATTAATGACTTATGGAACATAGAGTTTTTTATCAACATAAAATCCTGTAATAATATTTTTCGTAATATATTTGTTGATGATTGTAAATATAAGATCTTTGAAGAGTATAAGAAATACATTTCTAAACTAACTCTGCTAAGGAAAAGGAAATCCAAGGAATAACACACACCTTAATTTGGATCCATTAGAAACGTCGTTGCGGAAGCCATACGATGTAAATGAATCAAATGAGTATATTACTGTAAATGCACCCAAGTTCTTTAATGACCAGGTAATGGCAAACAATAGTGTTACGCACAGTGTTGTTTCAATGAGGGAAAAATATTTTTTTGGATGCTCCAGGCGGAACCGGCAAAACTTTCATTAGGTACTAATATGATATTAGCAAAAGTAAGGTCTCAGGGAAAACTAGCTTTGGCAGTAGCGTCATCTGGAATCGCTGCTACTATATTAGCTGGCGGACGCACAACTCATTACACTTTTAAACTAACATAACCTAACCGTTCCATTACAGAAAGAGCGTGTGCTCTATTCGTAAAAATGGCCTTTTATGCAAAGTTTTGTAAGATGTCACTTTAATAATCTAGGATGAATGTACCATGATTCATACAGCTCATGTGGAGGCTCTAGATAGGACTATTAGAGATATTAGAGGCTGTGATAAAATCATGGGTGGGATTACTGTCATGTTTGCTGGGGATTTTCGGCAAACTTTACCAGTAGTAGTAAGAGAAATTAAAGTAGACATTGTAAAAAATTGCCTTAAAAGTCCTCTATTATGGAAATTTGTTCATACCTTAAAACTATCTACGGACATGAGAGCATATTTGGGAGGAGGTAGAACAAATTTTCCTTTGAAGTTACTTTTAGTTGGAGACGGAAAAGTACCTTATTTTGAAAATACCTCTTGATCAAGATTTAGGAGAAAAAGTGACTAGCATTGAGAGTTTAATATCAAAAGATATCGTCGAAATAGAAAATAAAGATTATCAATGGAAGTGTTAACGAGCAATATTGGCGACGAGAAACAGTAGTGTTGACAAAATTAACGATTTAATTTTAACTAAACTTCCAATGGATCAAGAATATGCAGTCAATTATCGACAGGGATTTTTTAATTCTTTAAACCCGAGGGGCATCCCATCACATTCTCTCAAGTTTAAGATTGGTGCCCCAATTATTTTACTTAGAAATTTATGTAACGGGAGACTTTAGGTTAAATTTGTTCGCAATAACGTGATCGTTGCAATAGTTCTGACTGGTCCAGTGGTTGGTCAAACAGTATTTATACCTCGGATCCTAATGATTCCAAATGATTTGCCTTTACATTTTAATCCAATTCAGAAAATAAAACGAAAAATATAATTTACTCAGAAGTACTTTAAAATGATATTTTAACCCGGTTTAAAGTGGACGGACACTCCCGCCTGTAGTCGTAATTCTTATTCTGGCTGAATTTCGAACAGATAAACAGCTATTGCTTACTTGACTTATACAATTTAACTTTATCTATATTTTTCTTAATATTTGTTTGTTATGAAGGCGGTAATCTCGGGAAATGCTGATCTGATAATTATGAAAACTGTTTAAATATTCAATAGTCCATTTATTGAGGGAGGCTATAATAAAGGCAATATTTTATCTCGGTATTTCCACGGAAACGACAAAAACGCGGGTCAAACCGCGGGGCACAGCTAGTAACTATATATTTATTCATCGATCGATCGATTGATACACTAAGTTTTACATATTTTGTAGATAATTATTAAGAAATAAGAAACCTATTTGAAGCAAAAATCCTATGACGTCATAACTCAGTTTTTCATACAAATTTCATCGAGAAGTATCGTTTTTGACATTTGGATAAAAGTATTGAATTTGACTAGTTGGAAACTACCGTCTTCTGGGGAGAATAGTAAGGTCTAGGTATTGTGTACTGACATAAAGGTCAAGAATTAATGATATAAGCCTCCTAAATTTCCCGGAGTTTCCACTATTTGAGGCCAGCGTTCAATTTTAGATCTTGTGCCTTCAGGGATTTCCTGCACTCAAAACGCCGAGGTCGGTCCAACGTACGGAAACAAATGTCGCTAGCATAAGCGAGCGAGGGAAGGAGTTGCTAACCCAGTAATTTGTTAATTACGAAGTTTGGTTATATTGTCCAAAAACTACTTTTACCTTTTGATTAGCTAATTATGTCACGGTAGCTCTATCCGAAACTATCAAATTAGTTAATTTTGTGTTGCAATTACGTAAGGTTAATGCACTAACTTCAGTAATTAGGCGGCGCCGGAATATTTTCTAGCTTTGCGTTTATTGTGTAATCGACTGTTAAGTGTTTAATTTGATTGCTTTGGTTCTAATTATCCTATTACTGCTTTGTATTTGCTTGTATGAACACATGTGTTTTCCACATTATGTTTATATTATACAGGTTGGTCTACATGGTTGACGCGGTTGCTATGCAAAATGTTGCAACGGGTTCATTTTACACTAAATACAAATACAACAATAATTAAATTGCAATTAATTTACATCTTTTGGTTTTACTTTGAACGTTGCCCTAACCAAGGATTTCTCTGATAGCGTGGGTTTACGTGTTCCCACACGTAACAATTTTTGTATGATCCAAAAAACGAAATTAATTGCAATGTAATTATTGTTGTATTTGTGTAATCATTTAAAGAAACATTATTCGTTTTGTCAGTCAGTCTTAATGTAGGTACTTAACAAGTGTAAGTAAAAAAATAATGATATATTTAGCTGTTTAATAAATCAAAACTATTATTTGCAGTATAATACACTTTGTTAATGCTTTGCACTTAGCATGACCTGTCTTGAATATGTAAACAGTTGGCCATTCTGTTATTCTAAAGTTATCCAACTTTGTGGTAGTTTGGCACCCATTGGTAGTAACTTGTTCCTCAGTCCTGCGAAAACTTAACTTATTCTGCACTCTAAGTTACTCTGTTGGGGCAAATGGAAGTATATTTCAGTCTTCATGTGTTCTCTTCATAAAATTTCCCACCTACGATTACACCTTCGCATTTCCTTTTATGCCTTTAATGGAGTCATTTCCACGTCGACTTCATTTCACCAGATATATTCATTTTCACATAATTTGCACCACTGACTGTCAGCGCCATCTCTCATACTTAAGCCAACAAATTCAGATTTCATTTTTAGCTTCGTAATTTTATTCAATTATTACGATAATAATATTTAAAAACTATATGATTTATATATTTTTTTGTCGAATAAATGGAAAGAAATAATTGTGTTAAAAGACCGGCAAGAATTTATTACTGTTCTTTATCCTCACAAATCCGAGGCACTGTTCAAGGTATTTCGTAAGCCTGTCTTTATTTAGTTCAATTTGTCTTTTGAGGATGGCAATCCACTATCTCGCACAAATATATAACTCTAACTTAATCATAATGGGTACCTACAATTTAAGTCTAAATTACTATCTCAACCGTTTGTGGACCTAGACAGTGTCAAAATCGGTCTCTTATTTAGAGAAGATCTCATTATTTATTGACGGAGGTCGCAAAGAGCAACATCAGCAAATGTAATACAGTCGCAAATGCCAGTGAAAGCCGTTTAATGTCATTTTATACTCTTGCTCAATAAGAAGAACTGTGTGGATGTACAATAAAACTAACCTTCCGTAACTCCTAACCTGTCAATATAACTTTCCACCATTCTCATTACAACATAAAACCCATTTATCTATACTTTCCTCTGATGAAGTGTCAATAAAGTTTACAAATCTTTTTATTATACGGAATCAGCGTTGATTTACTACTACATATTCGTCAAACATGTGTTTGGATTTGTTTTAATCATTCATTACAGTAGGTAAAACTGTTTTAGAAAGTGTATAATTTTTACTTAATTTGAATAGGTAGTTATGAATCAGTTATATTACAGTGTGTGCATAATTCCGTGTTTTTTTTGAGTTATTAAAGTCGGTGGCATTTGCAAAACCCATAACAATTGTCTGTTAATTTCGTGGGATTGTGTGAGCTGGTTGTTAGAGGTGTGGTGCGATTGATAGCGTTGATGATATATTTTATTGTGTTTTGTTAAAAGCCGTGTCAATACTTTACTATTGTACTTATATGTTGGGTGGATTTAATAAGGAATTAGGAGCATATTTTTAGCCTTTAGCCATGTCTTTCTTAGAAGACAAATATCCTCTTTTTAACCGACTTCAAAAAAAGGAGGAGGTTCTCAATTCGATTGTATTTTTTTTTTATTTTTTTTTATGTTTGTTACCTCAGAACTCCGTCGTTTATGGACGGATTTGCAAAAATTTTTTTATGATTGAAAGGATATGCTTCCAGATTGGTCCCATTCTTTTCAAAATCAAGTTTTGATGATGGGATCCATGAGAAATCGAGGGAACTCCTCAAATATTATAGGCAACTATATAGTAATTTTAATATTTTCATAGAGCACTCAAGCATTTACAGTCAAAAAGTAATGTTTGATGAGGTGGAACTGGTGAAGAAGATCAGAAATGGATGATGAAACTTGACACTCGCATAGATATCACAATCAAGGTAGTTCAGCAACTATGAAAATGCACTGTAAACCAATGATCTTAAATAATTATGTTGGAAATGTTATCATCGAACTGATTTAATGATGTTTATGGAGCTGGAAGGTAGGCACTGGAACTGCGTTCCTAATTAATATATCCTAGCCGTGTTTGGGCTTGTTAGAATTGTTATAAGATGCACTTTGGCTGTAAGGTACTATTGAACTGATGTGATGATGAAGCTGGAAGGTTGGCATGGGGCCTAGTATTGTGTAAGCTTATTAGAGCTGTCAAGAGCAATGGAAAGGGCTATGCTCATAGTTTCCGTGCATGTTCGAATCAGAAATGAAGAAATCCGCAGAAGAACCAGCGTCACCGACATAGCCCGAAGAAATGCCAAACTTAAGTGACAGTGGGCACGGCACATTGCTCGTAGAACAGATGGCCGATAGGGCCGAAAGGTTCTAGAGCGGGACCGCACACCTTTGGGGGCGGAGTTTGGCCTAGTATTGGCTATTTTGCATTAGTCCACGTGGACTGCGTTTACACATTAGTGGTGAAATGCGTCATTGTGTTCTTATCGTTTTCCTGGTAATAGGCTAAGAGAATTAATTGGCATTTTTAACAAAACAGTCGTTTTAAATGGGTTACAAAACAATAATTGCGTCGTACAAAACAATAATTGTGTTTCTTTTGTGTGCACATATGTAGATAATACTTACTTAAAAAAGGTTCATACATTGAATGAGTCATAAATGTATATTTACAATAGCGATGGTCTTTTATATTTTTACCAACTTGTCTATATATGAATGTTCTTAGTAATAACAAAATAGTATTCTTCATTTAATGGGTTACAATTGATACAAAACAATAATTGCATCGGTCTTTTTTCTATGTACGAATGTATTTAATCATAGATACTAAATTAGATTGCATTTGGTATCTTTGAACTTTATCTGTCTGTTGATGAAAATATCTAGTTTTTTGTTATTTGGCGAGAACTAATATGAATTTATGATAAGATTATTATTTTATTTTAACTATAAGTCATAAGTATCTCATGCATCATATCATCTCTCCTCGAGATCAAAACGATTACACAGTAACAATGTACTATGATATGTATTTTTACGAATAAGTATGACATTGGTAACTTTTTCAAAAGAAATGTAGGAACGATATTGACTTCTTTGCCATAACACATTATAATAAAAAAAAAAAAAACACTAAACGGCTACAAATAAAAAAAAATTTTACAAAATAAAAAAACCGCCTTCAAAAAAAGTCAAGCAATAAAAGTTCCTACACTAAAAAGTAAAAAATAACAATTTGAATTACTGTAAAAAAACTTAATTTATAGGTAAACTTATTTGACATTAATATTTTGCAAATATTCAAAATTTATTACTTATTTTTGGAGTCGGTGCCAGCCCATGCAAGGAAATACAAATGGGCAACAATCCCTTGAAAAACTACCTCTTACTTAATTATAAAACTACTATTACATATTATACTACATATTAATTAAGACATAAATACAGATTAGACTTCTCTACAAAAAATGTCCGATTTGCACATTTTTTTAAATAAAAAATATGTTCTTACAAAAACATTTTAAGTACATTGAAAATGTTTAAGCATTATGTACGAAAAATGGCACCGGATATTAAAAACCTAACTAACATTAAGTTTCAACATCAAAATGCTGGCACCGACTCCAAAAATAAGTAATAAATTTTGAATATTTGCAAAATATTAATGTCAAATAAGTTTACCTATAAATTAAGTTTTTTTACAGTAATTCAAATTGTTATTTTTTACTTTTTAGTGTAGGAACTTTTATTGCTTGACTTTTTTTGAAGGCGGTTTTTTTATTTTGTAAAATTTTTTTTTATTTCAGTTAGCATTTATTTGTAGTTATTTGACTGTTAAATCCTTATATGAATTTTATCATAACCACGACATAAGAAAGAAATGGTGGTATCCTTGAACAGTTTTTTTATGGAATAGGAGGCAAACGAGCGGACGGACCACCTGATGGTAAGCGATCGGCGCGGCCAGCCATTGCGGGGCTTTTAAGGAGTACGCTCGTTTCTTGAAGGTTTGAAGGTAGTATCGGTTCGGGAATACCGCCGCAGGAAGAACATTCCAAATATTTTGCTGTGCGGGGCAGAAAGTGTGATGCGGATGAATAATAGTTCAATCACAGAACAGAGGTGAGTTGAATCGTAAACGCTATCACAGGGACCCCACGTGCTAACATAGTAGGAAACGTTACGTGGACGAGTCTTCTATTGTTTCACTGGGTTTCATGTTTCCTTATTCGATTGTTTTGATCACACATTTTTCTGTAGCCCCATAGAGTATGTATGACCTAGTTTTAAGATGTAAATTTTCGGTCTATAACAAAATTATATGTGAATAAATGTTTAGCTTCTGCTAGCGGTTTTGCCCGCCCTACGGATGAAAGTAGTGTTATTTCAGACTTTAATATTTCTTTGTGTAAATTTTTTGTCAGATTTGCTGTGTCCCTGAAGTTACTTTTCTTATTTACGGGCAACTATTTTACCTGGTGTTGAGCAATGATGTAAAAACTGGTAGATGCCGATCGCCGTGTGAGTGAGATTATCGAAGTCCTAATCCTTCCCACCATCCTAAATTTTCCTCAAATCTCTAATAACGCACAAGAGTCCGGCAACGCACTTGTTCTAACTCCCTCTTGTATTTCGTGTGTTCATGGGCAGTGCTGATTATTTACCATACAGTCTGCTCGTTTGCCGACCTATGACATAAAAAAAAGTCTACAATCGAAATCAGTATACGATAACTTAATTAAAACAAATAAATATGTACATACATACTTTTATACGTACAGTTGACAATCTGTGCACAATGAACCAACATTTCGCCAGTTGCATTATCCGATGTAATGGGTGGCAACTTGGCACGAATCCAGCCTCCAAGTATTTCTCCACTAAGAATTTTGTAATCAAAAGATTCGCATACTTCACACGAGCCGGTAGCCAGATTCAGTATCTTGTTCATCTAGCCAGGAATTTGTCTTTTAAATCTTACTGGTACTTGAGATGATCTCAATTATATTATGAATCGGTTTCATTATTTATATTGATTGCACAGTTAACGCCGTGACTGGGGAAGCGTCTGTCTGGCTACATGTCGCCTGTTCATTCCCTCTCTTTGTGTGACCCACAAATTGTTGTTTCGGATCTGGGTGTAATGTGCAATTGAAATTGTATGTTTGCAAACGCACCCACAACACAGAAGCAAATATTGTAGAGGAGCAACGTATTACAAAAAAAGAAAAACAGAATGAAGATTTGAATCTATTGAAGGGGCAAAATGGTTCCAGAACCTTTACATTTTTCTTTACAATAAACGAAACGTTTTTTTGTATGTACTTAATATAATCGTAATAGAGTTCTTTCGCTTCCTTATGTTCATGTTGAGTTACATATAGCATCTCGTAGTTATTATGTAATTTCAAAACACGCAACACATTCACATAGCGTTTTATTCATGAAGGTTTAGTCGCCAGGGAAAGATCTTAATTACGCATGTTAGGGTCACAGGCCGGACTACTCACTGAAGTTTTTCCCTCCAGACTAATGTGGTCGCCCTTTATATGGGCGCAAATCAACAGTTACACCGCAAAAATAACCCCTGTTGCTAATGGAATAAAGTCTTTCTCAAGGTCATGGAAGTGCGGTTGGTTTACAGAGGACTTAATTTAAGTTTGCAGTCTTTGAAAGTTGTGATGAAGTAATAGTTTGTGGAGACTACCTACCTCAATTCCTTTGGATGCAATTTCTGACTGCTAAGTGTGCTCGTCTGGTTTCGTGGTCCAGCTAAGTGGAATTGGTTTTCGATTATCTGAAAATGATGACTTTAAGTGTTCGACTTCAATGTTTAATTATCATATGAATAAAGTATCATGATGAAATCGAATTTATTTCGTACGAACGTTAACGTGCTTTAAAGACCAAAATTAAGTAAACTTCTTGCTCATATTTACCATTTTGAAGTACACTTTTACTAACAAACACCCAGCAATACGCGTGTGACGTCAAAGAATAGTCGTCTCTAATAACATTTATTTGTTCATATGTCGTATCTTTATTCTGTTTAGCATCTGGTTCAGAATTACAACAAGGATATGATAGTCCGTTGACTTTTCCGCTTGACGTGATCTGTATGTTGGGCCAATCCGAATGTACGTGCACATACTCCTAACAACCCGCTACTAGCACCATGGAGAATGTTTATGTGTGAGTTTTGTTATCATTTTCTTAAACGAACGTAAATATTTTGTATTTTTCTACTTCTTATAGCTAGGATTATGGTTAATATTTTCCCAAAGTCAATATGTAGACTTCGTGCAAATATTCCAGTACAACTTTTGGTGCCAATAGTTAGGTGAAATTTACACAGTTAAAGATGGATCATAAACTGGAATATTACATCAAGATTTCGACAGTCGAAGTATCACTAAATTATTCATAGGTTTTACTTTTGTGGTAGAAAAGCATCACATGAGTTCTCCCATCCGTGGGGCGAGAGGGAGTCACAGACTTTTATTGAATAAAACCTCGTTCCTTCTCCTTCATTAAGCCGGGCTGGGATCCATCATTGCGCTTGCTTCTTCAACCCCGGCTGGACATCGACCCTAATGAACCCCATCATTGGTGGTCTCATGCCTCTTTGAAGCACGTGATATTTACAAAGTTAGTGTTTTTTTATGTGATAGGTCGGCAAACGAGCAGACGTATTACCTGATGGTAAGCAATTAGCGCCACTCATGGACACCCGCAAAAACAGAGGAGGTACGAGTGCGTTGCCGACCTTTTAGGGCTAAGGGATTTGGGAGATTTAAGGATAGGTAGGGATTTGGGGAGGGGAAGGATTGGGCCTCCGGGAACCTCACTCAGACGGCGAAACTGTGCTTGTTTCACGCCGGTTTTGTGTGAGGCCGTGGTATCACTCCGGTCAAGCCGAAGCATGGCTCTCCCACACTTAATTGTTTTTATTAAATAATCCAATAATTGATGATATTTCACGTGGGAGTCCAGGGACAAAATTTTAGGATCAAAATGATCATATGACAAACGTGTCAGTTAATTTAGAGATAGAGATATAAAAACAAATATACTATCAAAGAATATTTCACCTTAGTATCTATGCAACTGAATTGAAAAAAGCTTGCTCTAAGCCTATTTTTCAAAATCCAATATGTCGGCAAACGTATGGTATGAAACCAATGACCCAACATACTACATATGTGTTCGGGATTAAAAAGTTTTACGCTTCTGCGAACGATATACGACTTTATTGCTTTTACATTCTGTTCTAGGGTAAATACCTTTTAGCAATAGTATTTGAATGAGTTTTATTACAATGTTTTAATCCTTGTATATATTCTGGTAGACCGAGCAATGTTGTTTTTACCAGATGAGTTGGTACAACTTTATTTTCCGTGTTAAATTTGCTATCGCTATTTTTAAACTGAATTTGAAAGAAGAAAGAAAGAAAATAAATTTAAAAATTAAATTGAGAATAGAATAAAATACAACAAAAAGGTACCTAAAATAACTGAAAATAAATAAAAGATAAAATGAAAATACAATTATTGTGTGCCTCACAAATGCGCCAAAAAAGGTTCAGTTCAGCAGCAATTTGTTATTTTTTAATACATAATTATGTATTCTTAGACAAAAGTATAAAATAATATGTGTTATAGTTTACGTCGCGCAGTGTCGAGCGTACCTACGCTTATATTTTTTTTTCAATATTTTTCCAATTATGATATTATATATTTAAGTCGCCATATAAGTTCTTAGAGTAGGGACTTAACACAGTTCTTCTACAGAATTATCGAATTTTGTATCAAAATCTATCCTATCTGTTGCTTGTTTAGAGAAAAACAACATACGTACCTACATCGCAAACTTTATTAATAAAGTCAACGTGTTGTTATTCGTTTGTGGTTACATTTGGTTGGTAGTTCCCTCTGGATAAATGAAAATATATGACTTTAATTCAATTTTGACTAAACCTAGATACAAATGTAGCTAGCTTAAAGCTACTCTGTAGCGGTAGTTAATCATAATTACGTTTATAGTGCTCTCACGTGTCCTCTCTGTGCAAGAATAAGTTTGATAAACAAAGGTGGATTTTCCAGCCTCATAAGAGCCGACGATAGACGCTAGTAGGTTAATGAAGAAACGGTCACCTTAGCCGAAACTCGCATGGAAGGAACCTTTTTATACGTTGCCTTGTACTTGGTCTTTCTCCTATGTCTTGAGTGTAATTGTCAATATATATAATTTTACATAACATACACATTAATCCCAGATCCGGAACAACAATTTGTGGTGAAACTGCTGTTCTTCTCTATAAGAATCTACACTTTGGAACGAACAAACAGCGTCACTAGAGGAGAAATGGACAGACTCACACGCATAAAGTTAAGCATTTTGATATTTAATAGTTTTTTGTTTGACGTTCTAAAGTGCCTGTTGTGAATTATTTGAAATAATTGTTTTACTTTGACACAAAATTTTGCCACAAAACCAACAATTAGTGGATCACAGACTCCCCGCTATCGCGTCAAGTGCGCAGTCTATTATTTTGTATGTTCGTTTCCGTTCCGTACGAGATCTTAGGATCCCGTATCTTTGGAAGGCTTGCAAGGGGCCGAAGCCAACTCACAGAGGCCCGTTGAACAACTTTAATATAAGTGAAATAGGACATCAGCCGGCAATTATCCCTGTATGCACTATGAAAGTGCACTCAAGGATAATCTTCGGTTGATGCAGGATTGCAGGAGTCTTATTATTACTACACATACATATATGAAAAAGAATAAATACCTACATATAATTGTGTTGTTTACTTACAAAGATACTTCAAAGACTTTAGTTGAAACGTAGATGTCAGACGTTCTTGCTGAACCCATGTTGTGGTAGATATGTTCATTAGAGACCGTGCCTAAGGGCATTGAAGTATGTAGGTCAGCTGCTAGCTTCAAAACTTAACAGCCGTCTAAGTCAAATAAAACAGTTTTGCACTTATTCCTCTTATAAACTTAGTGTGTGAATTTCATGTGTTAAATTTACAAATGACTCGTTTTCGCCAGCGGTTTTGACGGCAGTACTTATAAATAAATGTTACATATGTTATATTTTAGACTGTAAATTGTCTGTGTACCAATTTCATTTTAATCCGTTATTTTTTTTTTTTTTTTTGTAAAAGAGAAAAGTTCTGTACCCTTGAAAATATAACCCGTTAAAGTTGTAGAACTATATTCATGGAACTATACACAATCACAAGAATAGGATCATTATTATGCCATTTCGATAAAACTTATTGCTTCCGAATTCGATAGTTTCAGTTAAGCTTAGCATTACGATTGAAAAACTATTTAACACAAAATTTTTGAAAATTAATTTACAGGAGTATAGATTAGTTGGAGTTGTTCGAAAAGAAAAAATGGTCAAATGGTTTGCATACTAGGATTGAAAACAAATTTGACTCTAACCTAATTAGACTTCGAGAAAAGGAATGACATAAACCAGTGTTTCCTCAACAGGAGCCCTGTATTTTACAAACTTGGCTACATAAGAACCCAAGCTGGTTCCAGTATTAAAAATACACGTATATAACATATTAGCAAAATTATTATACAAATTTATTGTCACCTAATATTTTGGTGATGAGATCGAAATAAGGCAATGTTTTCAGAATGTTGGGACACATTGTTTTGTTTGGTTGACCCGGTATCAGATCGCACTATAGCATTTGGGAAACGCAGTCAACCATTTAAAACATAACACAACAAAATTGTATGTGAACCGACTAATAAAACAATACTTAAATAATAATATATAGTATATATTATATTCTACTCATCTATCATCATCATGAGAAACTTAGTCAGGGCTCCCAGCCTATTCATCAAAATGTGTGACGTGACAATGTAAATACTGTCTTAACTTCTCAAGAATAGTTTAGCCTTCTCGTCATACGAAGTGTCGGTCCCTTAGTTCTTAATGCTAGTGATTAAGTTGCGCCCTTGGGCCTAGAACAAGGTCTGAGCGTTGAGGCAAACTGAGATTTTGTTCTGATAATGTTCTTGGAGTTAAACACAAGAGTAGCGTTTATGTTATGATATTGTTAGTATTATTATAGTAAACGCGCAACCTATACTTTAGTGAGGTCTTTTTAAAATGTATTTCTTTTGTAAGGGAAATGTTATCAAATGACTTCTCTACTCTAGTCCAGGGTGTGGCAAGAGGGTGGGTCAGATTTTTATTGACTAAAAACCCCCTGTTCCTTCTCCTGCGCTAGACCTAGGCCGCGTTACCTTATTACGTTAAAGATATTTCATACTAATAGCAAAGACAATCATGTTCGGTGTGACTAGAAGTAAAAAATAGGTGCGCGAATGAAAACATGAAATATGCTTTTGCTCGCATACCGGGAGTTGAATAACAGCTGGAGCCAATCGACAACAATAGGGTTGATGTCCAGCCGGGGATGCCGGTGGAAGCGTAATGTTGTATTGCGGCCCCGACCCGAGACAGAAGCATTGGGTTGGTTTTCAGCCAGTAAGAGTCTGAAACTCCCTATCCAGACCGCCTATCCAGACCGGGACTATACAACGTGTGTTTATTTTAATCACAAAAAAACACGTAATAATTAATTATTTCTGATCTTTAAAACAATAACTATTTTCCCCTTTCAATAGGACCTTTAAGACTTTCGTTCTTGATACGATAACACATACATATCTCAAAGAAAACACATGTAATGACAACAAAATGCTCAATAAAATTAGTATCACAATGGAGTTTATTTTCATTGAGGTGTCGCGAAGTTCTCAGGCATTTAGGCTCTTTGTACTAGAGATAGGAGAGGCAGCGTGAGTATGAATATTAATTTGACAAGCGCCTGTGGGTGCTTAAAGTACACACTGCAAACTACAATATACTGTGAATTAGCCCAATAAGTCCCTTACTTACTTTCTTCACCTTTTTTACCCGACATATTTTTTTCTCCTCCTCTAATAATAATATCTTCTAATTTATTTCGTTGTGGAATCCAAGACAGTTATTCATGTTCCTGTAACGCGTTGGAATTCAGTGTTTCGGGGTTTTCTTCGTAAATCCTGGCTTACACGAATTGTAGCAGTTTAGAAAGGCTGTGGGTTGTTCCTTTAAAAATTCTTTAGTCTTCACGTATTAAGGTCGTCTGGAACGTTTAGTTGCGTAGATAGTCTTAGTAAGTTAGGTGGAAACTTAGTTTTTAGTTGTAATAATGTTGTTTACCCTGTCTCAAAAACCAAGGAAATATACCATAATATATACAATACATATATATAATGATAGAATAGAACCATTTAAATCTATATAGCGCAAACGTCGAAAGAGATCCACTCTCTAGTCTTCTTTTGCACCGCCAATTTGACCTTGAATTGACGAATATGAGTCGATAAGGGATTAGGTAGGTACTATTTTTTGATAATGTAATTCATCAAATCACATCTCCGGTCCTGAGTATAGCGTGTTATCCTGTTCCAGGCTGGGGCCGCGGTACATTATTCCTCTTAACTCGCAACCCAGATGACTACACGGGATGCTTCACAAAGCTGCAGAGTGCAGTTTGTATCCGATTACAATATCGATTTCATATTGGATAAGAGGTTTATGTGGTACCTAATGGCTTGACGAACTGGCAGATGCATGAAAGGCAGATGGGTCTCTCCGTTATAGAATCTACCTGTTTTGTGAGCTGAAAATCATCAAATGACTTCTCCCGCCTAGGGTGAGCTGGAAGTGAGTCCGAGACTCTTACTGACTAAAAAACTCTCCATTCCTTCTCCTGTTCTAGGCCTAGGCCACGGTACCTAATTGCGCTTGCCCCGCACGCAACTCTGGCTAAATATCAGCCCTATAGGGCCCCGTCTATTGGGTTTTTGAGGCACGTAACGCGCCATACGCTTGGGTCTGGTTGGGAGGCAAGCCATAATACAGTAGGAGTTCTATAGATATTATTCAGTCTTTAGACTTTTTTACAAGATTAGAATTGGGTTTATAATTGCTTAAAGAACAGTATCAGCTGCTTCATAGTTTTTTATAGTATAGGTCGGCAAACAAGCAGACCAACAGACGAGGATTACCTGCTGGTAAGCAATCAGCGCCACCCATGGTCTTTTAGGGAAAAGGGCTTTTGATATTTACGGATTGGAAAGGGGCAGGGTAAGAGGAGGGATTGAGCCTCCGGTATTTTTTTTTGTTTTTACTTGCAATAAACCAGTGCTTGACTCCGATCCCACCAGTAACCTCACTCACGGCGAAACACAATCCTGTGGTTGTTTCACGTGGGTTTTCTGTGATTCGGTGGTAGCATTCCGGTCGAGCCAACCCATTCGAGCCGAAGCTTGGCTCTCCGGCAATTCCTGTACATACTTTGCTGAAATGGCTTGCCTCGAAAATAAATAATCCCTTCCCAGTGACCCGAGAATGTTTATCATACGTATCATTAAAAATGCGCTTTCCAAGTGGTTACGCAACAAAATAGGCCCATAAATGTAATGCGATGAACTTCACCATTCATAAATACGAGTTTTCATACAATGCGGAAACCTTTTTTTCGATTTCTTATAGTTTATTAATAGTTAAAACGCAAAATGTTTTTACTTTTTAAATAATTTTGAGATTTTGTACTACGCCGAAGTGTTGCCTGGTGGCGCGATGAAGAATTTTTAATATTTGTGTTAATATTAAAAAAAATTTACTTTGTAATTTTAATTTTATTTTTTGTAATATTACATACTTACTAGCTTTTGCCCGCGACTCCGTTCGCGTGGAATAGTGACTTCCTTCAGATTTTTGGTATAAAAACCCTACGTCCTTTCTCGAGTTCTAAACCATGTCTGTGCCAAATTTCACACAAATCAGTTCAGTAGTTTAGGCGTGAAGAAAAGACAGACAGACAGACAGAGTTACTTTCGCATTTATAATATTAGATTGGATAAGAGGTTGTTTACATTGCGTGCATTTAATTTTTTACACATTGTGAATTCATAAAATGTTGTATGAAAACTCATAAGAAGTTAATGGTCCTAATGATTTATTTGCATGCCGCTAGAGGGCGCTGTTATTACTTCTAAACACGTCACGACTTCAGCCCAATGAAAAGGGATAATTGCATATACCTCGCCATTACTTTTTCTCGTTTCACTTTGCGAGTCCTTTGCTTAAGTAAATTATTGTCTTTTAAAAACGTGTTTGTTTTGTTTTTGTAATAACTGTGACGGATTTCTTATGGGGTGATTTACTTTTAATCTGCGTCGTAGGTCCAGTTGTCGTAATTGCGACTGCAAAGCAAAGGGCTGAGGGTTTGACTGATGGGCCGGATAAAGTATTATTGTATTGCGTAACTAGCTACCCCAGCTTCGCACGGGTGCAATGCAAATACTGATAACTATTCTATATAACGATGCTATTATAATAATACAAACTCTTTAAACAATCTATCGTAGTTTTAAAGATTAAAGTAGGTATATGTACATAAGATATAAGCATATACGCATAAATCATCATCAGCCTTAAAGTGCCCACTACTGAGCAAAGGCCTCTTCTCACACGGAGAAGGTTTGAGTATAAATCACCACGCTTACTCAAGGCGGTTTGGCGTTTTCAAACTTATAATTAGGTTATAAGTTCATATTTCCTCACGATGTTTTCCTTCACCATATGTCAGCGGTGTCTAAACAATAATAAAAAGGACATCCCAAGTAGCATTCGGGGTTCTATATAAGATGTCTAGTCGTTCACATGTACTCTAGAAGCTGTGTATGTCAGCTGTATATGAGCTGTATAGCTTGCTATAATGCTTTTATTGAACCAGTTTGGGCACAAATTAGACAGCCTTAAGTTCACTATGGCTGTACATTAGAAGTATAATAGCATTATAATAGCAGTTTAAGTAGTAACATCGGACTTAAGGCTGACTTACGGCACTATATGGAACGCAGTGTGAACCATACAACGTCCATGAGTGTAATAAAGAGTAATAAGTGGCTAAATACACAGCCTTCACAGTTAAAATCGGACAAAAGTACTCCAGTAAGCTACCTTAAATTCACTTGTGTCCTAAATTATATCCACAATATATTAGTTTGAAAATTGTACGGAGTGCACGGATTCGGGGCAAACTAACTCCGGCGGATTATTATTATAATATAACACGCGGTCAAAGTACCTGTTTTATATAAAATATCACGTTAATGCCATGGGAATGCAACTTTATCGTGAAATGTATACATATTGACAACTAAAATTTTCACGCGCCTCCGTAAAAACGCTTTATTCATTTTGAAATATTTAAAACTGGCTGAGAGGAAAATTTTCATTTTCAGTTTTTGATATTTTATTGGCATTATAATTATACTACGGTAATTAATTTTAACATGCAACCAAAACTCATTCGCTCTATCTGCGTATTTTGTGATAAATCTGCATAAATCTTGTAGATTTATTTGGTAAATATTTTAGGTTACGTAGAACAAAATGGTGGAAATGAAATACGGCTATGTGAACTGTTATAACTCCTATTTAATGCGGTGAGCGTATATTAGGTTCACATGTGTTCTGTTAGAATGCTGTTATCTATATGAAGTCCCACATTTGTACCACTACAGCGCCAATGTCAATTAATTTATTCTAATGTGAACTTATGTACAGCTTTAAGATGTAGTTCAGGACAATTGTGTATCTTTAATTCTTTCTTCAAATACTAAAATTTTAGAGATTCGCAATAGAAATATTAATGTCCTTTAAATGCCCAGTTACAAATTTTAACAACCTCCAATAATAAAAGGCCGAATCCTGGGACTTTCAAAAATGTTACCTAATATAGGCCAAAATTCATTTGTGGAACTTTTAAAAATAGGCAAACCATCCACATTTGTGTTAACTGAAATCATATCTGGAATATCCACCCAATTTAGCAAAATGCTCTCCAAAGGTTTTGCTATCCCATTGTGCCAGTATTGACCTCCTCCTACATTTTTTAAAATGACATTAACGGGAGTGCATAATAATGTTCTAGCATCAGACGGTAGTGTTCCTGATTTAAATTCGTTTATTATATCTGACAATTTATTCAAAGCAGAATGAGGACTACGATTTTCAATAGCCCATGTTGTTATTTTTTTGCGAAAGGTTAAATAATTATCCAAATCAAAATTGTATTCACTATCACTAGAACTGCAATCACTATAATCTGATATCTATATATTTTGAAGGGAACTTTCAGGTTCAGACATAATATTTTCTTCTGCATCAAGTACGGAACCACCAACAACGGTTGAAGTCGCACTTGTTGAAGCCTTATCGACGGGCTCGATCGAACCGACTGTTTATTTTTAAATATTCTTTTGCAATTTTTCTTCTTATACCACCGGTTCGCGCTCTTTTTTTCCAAGATCTTTTTACATTTTCAAAAATTTTATTGCATGTGGCGTCAAAACATACTTTGCAATGGCGCTTGGGAAAAAGTGTAATAGAATATCACATTCACATTCATGTTCAACTTACAGCAAATAAGAGTAGTACTTGTGGACCAATAAACTGCTATTGATGTTAATGGACAACACATATAGTCCTTCTAACAGCCTATAGTCCACATGTGAATCATTTAAATACTTCTGTACAGATAGTAAAAAAAGGTTATTTTAAGTATCATAAACAAGTCCTAATGCAGCTACTGGCTGTTTAACAGTCTAAAACAAGTAAACATAACAGCCTTTGGCTTTATAAATGACCACAAGTGTTCTATTAAAATGCTAGCTCTATAACATCGAACAAGTAGGCCGTTAAACAGCGGTTGCCATATCTCTACCCTCCTATAATGCTCTTAGTCAGAAAGCTGACTAAAGGATAGTTGTTAGAGTATTATAACACCCATAATCGTATAAAAGTATTACTCTACACTCCTATAAGTCCCTTAGACAGGTATAGGTGTAATTAATTGCAATAATGCAGCTAATACATCACGAGTGAACTGTAGTAATGCTTTAAGTTCACTTTGGAACTAAATGTGTACTCTTAAATGGAACAAAATGCTACTTGGGATGTAACTCGGAAAAGTATCGTTGGTACTTTCCAGGTTTCGAAGCATGAAAAGCGTGAGCCTTAACTTTCAAGCCACCACGACAAATCGTATATAGGGAGAGAAAAAGTGAGTTTTGTATCATATATATGTATAGTATAATAAATGGTGTCCATAGGCGGCGTCGATCACTTACCATCAGTTGATCCACATGCTCGATAGCCTCTAATTTCATTAAAAAATAGTATACACATAGACAGATCTACGAATAGGCAAGGTGCTAAACATATTTATAAATTTACAATGCACCATTTTAAGGTGCCCAATAAAACGCCAATTCAACCGTTTGTATCTGAGTAAGGCAAACGAAAGAAATAAGTAATGAAAGTTAAGTAAAGGGCATTACTGGCAACGTTAACAAAAGACATGGGAAACCCATGTTATAAGAGATGGTATTTTGAGTAATAAGTATTCTAAACTCTGGCATAGTGTTCCGGTCCTGTATATGAAAGGTATTAAGCATTAATCACGGAGACAGAGGGACGACTGAAGCTCAGCATTCCACTGACAGTTAGATTAGATATCTCCACAACAACGGACAATTCCTCGAATATAAATCCGTATTATACAACGTAGATGGTACACCGTAGCTTAGTATATTTTCCGGAGTCGTAGATGCAAGCACTATAATGTTCCGCGACCCGGAGCATAAGGAATAGTGCGTTTTTAGTTACAAACTGTGGTTTGGGGTTCAGTGGTCTGCCAATCCTCCTCGGTTCCCCAGGAAAGAAATTAAAATTATTTTTTTGAAACCAAAATACATTTAGGATATTAGCAAATATGATTCGGGATATTTGTTATTAATCCGACGACGCTTTTACCAAACGAAATTTTAGTATCCGTATCACTAAGAAATAAAACTTAAATTTAAATATATCTTAAAATGTCCGAAAATTTAAAAAATTTAATAAGTACCGTATTATAAAAACGCAGTCACTGCAAAACTAAACGGTCAAAGATTTAAAAATATAAGTTACCATGTCACTTCCTTCCCCTATGAAGGGGACGATGTAAAACCGTCTTGACAGCTTAACCTCTTATTGGGTTAGCTTAGAACAGTTTAGATAAACGAAGACGCTTTAGTTTCCAAGTCAATTGTTGGTTTTAGAGAACATATTGCTTTAATTTGTAGTATTTAATAGAACAGAGTTGTTTTTATTCGCAATGTGCTACATAGAGGACTTTGTTCCCTATGGTGGTAATATTGATATTTTTACTACGACTAGAGAACCCAGATCTAAGAAAGTATTGTTTCTTTGAGCAGCAAGTTTGTAAGTACGGGTGGATGTTTGTTACTCTTTAACGTAAAAACTGCTGAATGGATCTGAATGAAATTAGGTACAGAGATAGATTACAATCTCGAAAAACACATACAAAATAACCCATACATTTTCCTTGGCATAGTAGGCGAAGCCGTTGACAGAAACTAGTTCCAAATAAGTTGACTGCTCTGTTAGCGCAATGGGTAAGCAACTAGCTGCTGTACAATGTCACGGGAACACTTTGTGTTATCTAGAAATTGTTGTTTCGGGTCTGGATAGTGTTATGTATATATGATTGTGTATATGAAGTTACTTTGTAAACGAACCCATAACAGTAGTAAATAAAAGTGAGAGGAGAAAATTCTAGTGTCACGGTGCAGCGTTTTAAAGAAACTGACATATGTATACTTATTCTATTAGGTCGGCAACGCACTCGTAACTCCTCTGTTCTTGGGGTGTCTATGAGCGGCGCTGATTGCTTACTATCAGTTAATCCGTTCGCTTGTTTGCCAACCTATCACATAAAAAATATATAGTATTAAAATTTCAATAGTAAACTAAACTTTGTGTAGCCAGATTTTTAGACAGTGAAGAAGATTTTTCGTAAAATTAAAATGTTTGTAACCAGACGTGGCAGACATCCAGTGCAAATTACGCGCCGAGCTAATTACGCCCCGGGACTAAATTACAACAACGACCGGCGACATCTTTAATTTTATTTGCATTTTATGTTAACCTTACAATTATTGTACAGTTTTATTACACCTAATTATTTTACGTTTGATAAATGAATACGAGGGGTACTTTACACTTTTATTAGTATAGAACAAAGTTCCTATGTGTTTTTTTGATTTTAGAAATTATTATATAAATATATGTAGGATTGTTTTCATTTTAAAATAATATACAGCCTGCTTTTACAATGTAATTTGCATGTATTGGAACGTTACTTGTCAAAAATGCCATGTGAAAGTGAGAGGTCCGATGTTCGCTCTCTTTCGATTTGGTGATGCTAGTGGCGAGAAAAAGTGTTTATTTGAAGTCGGAATTAGACATGGGAAAAACGTATCATTGAAAAGAAAAGATTGATATGTATCTTTTGATCACTGGGATATGTATCACTCATTTGTATCTTTATATCCTTTCGAATCCGCGAGTGACATTGTACTGTTGCTCAGAGTGACTCGCTTTGTTCAATTCAATCCAATGTATCACTAAATCAGTACGAACGAACTACGAGTGATAGATTCGTTTAAGAACGTTACGTATTTATTTTTCCTGACTTATTAAACTAGGTACTCGTTTCGTTTCTTTGCTCCCTTCCCCCGGCACTAGCCCTACTTATGCACCGCACAGTACCTACGTTAGTTTATTATTCAAATGAAATATAAACAATCTTAGCACTAGTTTTACAAGAAAAACTGTTTGAAAAATAGCATGACATAATTAACTGGATTTAGATTAATATAAAAAAAGTTTAGTCCACTAAAATTATTTACACTAATTGCCAATGCAACGAAAATAAAACAATAGGTACCTATCCTATCACTTCGCGTAGGTATTCCCGATTCCCGATCCCGTACGATAACGCACGGACGCGGACGCAGGTCAGCCTTGAACTAACTAAATAAATAAATATTGCATTTATTTTGTAAATCGCAAAATCATTTTTTTACCTTTCTTTTCTATCTTGATCCTAATAGCAATAACTTTATGACCGAAATTAGTTTGCATTGTTTACTAAAACCAACTAGACAAAGAACTTTACAAAAGAAAACCAGTTTAATACTTGCAATGTTCACATACCGCGTTACGACTTTAAGCCCTACGCACCAGTAATAGAGATCCTTTTGTACTGACGTATATCAGTTTATAATGGTCAAACACTTATTTTGGGTAGCGAGAAAGTGCGACAGAACATTCTAAGTAGTGAGGTGCGAAAGAGATGTCTAGATTTTCCGATGAGACACCGTGACGCCAGTCGCTCAACGCTGTGTCCGAGAACGACACAGATACAAAATGACAACGATTGAATGAGTTGTTAAAGATATAAATGATACACTGATACATTCAGATTTGAACTGATACAAAGAGTGAGTGATCAGAACGGAAAGATACATATCATTTTTATCTATCACTCCTGACTTACCCATCTCTAGTCGGAATTTCTATTGATAAGTTCCCCAATTACATATATTTTGGAGGTAATGGTTTGACTTAAGGTTTTTGGCGTAACTTGCAAAAGATGAAATAAATCGTATAAATATCTCGCTTAACTCGCGAAGTACTTACCACGTGATGACTCAGTTAAAAATATTTTCCCCTAGTAAATCCATTAAAGTTAGGTTATCAGTTTAATTTAGTTTACTAGGGGTAACTTAACAAAGGGTGAAATACCGCTACATTTTTTCATTCACTTTTCTACCTTATGTTAATAAATTAGAAAAATATGTAGGAATTGTATGTGATACAAAAAAAAAAACATGACTCAGTCACATTTATAAATCTCCTATAATTAAAATATATCATAGAAATATTTGTTTATATATTTAGAAAAAATATAAAAAGCATTGGATTTTATTAGTTGCCATAAACTCTCATTAGCCTATCACTCATGCCCTCTAAAATGGTTATTTTTCGAGACATGATTGCTAAAGTTAAGCAAAAAAGTAACCCTAATTCATTGATATTTAAATCTGTCACCAAATTACGAATGAATATAACAATATATTTATTTGTAGAGCCAGGACCAGCGTTAACTTTACGACTAGGCGTCATAAAAGAAAAACTCGGTCTGTATGGCTTCATATCTTTACTATTTTCATAGTCTGCTTGTGTGTGATAAGCTTAACTACATCGGGACTTATTTCGGCTCGTATTTATACGTTTAGTCGCACTGACAACGCCTGTGGCGTCTCCCCTTGATAAAACCCGTACTGAATTGCGTCGGCTAAATTAGCTGCTTTGAGAAGATCGTCTGCGTGAATCATATTAATATGGAGAATCCGAATTTACGTGAAGATATTGGACGCTTATTATTTTGGCTTAGTACTTTTTTTACGTTTAGGCGTGTCGTGTTATTATTGTAGAGTAATATATTTTATTGTCATTCCTAATTTTAGCATGGGTTTTGTAAGAATTGATTTAGGTTTATCAAAAGTTAGTAGTTTATCAAAAGAGTTATAGGGGGTTAGGTTTTTTTCAAATATGCAGTTTTTAAATTGCATCATGTCATACAGTCAACTGAGTAGTTGAAGAGCTATGCATCTTAGTTGATAATGTCTAAGTACGCGATAAGCATAGAGGTAAATATATCTACTATGTCTTCACCGCACGAGTACAAAAAAAAAAAAACTAGTAGCCCACCCCTGCTTCGCGTAAGTATCCAAGTATTTATACGGTTGCTATTTCTAGATTTTTCCGGACCTTCACAATTTGTCCACATTTTATTATTTCACGAGGTAGATTAATTATAACTATAGTATCGTATGCATCTATATACTATAATTTATATTACACAGCAACAAAAACGCACACAGAAGTTACACGTTGCACAAAAAGGAAACTGACACAATTTAAAAAAATTCTTCAGTTTATAACCAAAATAGGGGTTATTTTTAAATATTTATCGTTCAGAGTATGCTCGCGGTAAGTTGGGTGGCTGCAACAAATGGCTGGCTGAAAATACTTTAGCTGAGCTCTTCCCACTCGAAACTTGGCTTCCATTTTCACACCACTCCAATAGAATTACTTTATTGCAACACGTGTCATCTTAAATAAGATTTTTCTAGAATATTTTCCACAGTAGCTCACGTAATAAATATGAGCGTTAAGTATTGTAATGGTGTTTAATTTACAGTTTTTGCGTACAGAAATTTATTTATTTATTCTTTAGAAAGACTTATATATCTAAGGATATTTTCCTCTGGATCGCTAATATTTGTCAGTAGTTTATTGTATATAGAAAGACAAACTACTAAGTACATGTACTAGCTACACATGATAGGTACAAGTTGAGCAATATTTAGGTATTTGATCCTCTTTTTCTTTGAATTATTTATTAGATGAAATTCCATTACGAATTTTTAATTTGTTTTGAAAAACAAAGAAGAATTACGAAGCATCATTTGTTGAAATGTAAAATATAAATAATCTATGTTTTTTTTTATTTATTTATTAAACTCCATGCCCATTGGGTATACAGGTGGACGTAAGGTCTTAGGCATTTATAGGCAGATGAGCCAATGGTTAGAAGCAAGAGATAAGAAAGATACGTAAGAAAATATACTTACTTTTTATTACTTAAAACATCTTTTGTCAAAGTTAAAGTCAAAATCATCTATTCCAACTTAACCATAAATAAGTACTTTTGAATGTAAACGTCAAAATAGAATAGTAGTCTGTCAGTCTATTCGCCAGTGAAGCTAGGTGCTCACTCCAAATTGTAGACTCGAACTCGAAGAACAATACTTTTGATTTTAAACTTTTATTGATGTGATTTCTCGGAAAACCTAAAATAACTACAGGATCTATGTATATACAAACAAGTTACTAATGAAAATGTTTTATCACATCATATTTACTAAGTGTAAATAAACTGTGAAATTCTAAACTGTGAAACTGAAGCACATTTCGACAGATTTCTCGCTCATATAGTGTGTGCATTAACTTTAGTTTGTTTGTGTAACTTTGAGTAACTAAATACCTAGATATGTGTGTAGGAAAGTCACTTAGCTAAATTCAAAAGTTGTTGTTGTTGTGGTGTTGTTGTGGTGTTGTTGTTGCTCATACAACTATTTGATTTTATGTAATTAATTCTAGTGTTCGTCTACTTTATTTACTTTACCTGCAGTTAGTTTTTGGACTGCAATATATGCTGAAATCAAATTATAAAATGTAGGTAAGTTATAATAAAAATAGTATGTCTGTGCAATAAATATTTTTCAATAATAAAAAAAACAAGGAAACAATCATAGTTTTTATTTTTGGTAAGAGGGCAAACTAGCAGACGGATTTCTCGATGGTAAGCAGTCGGCTCCGCCCATAGACACCCGCAACACCAGAGGAGTTACGAATGTGATGTCGATTTTGGGGATTAGAATTGGGGAGCAATGGGGCGAAACAAAGAATTGGGCTCATGTAACCTCACTGACACGGCGCAAAAAAAAAGTATTTTATGTTTGAAAATCATTCAACGACTTATATTTTAACTACACTGTTAATGTATTCTATAGCAGAGAAAAGTCTAGAAGTAAACCATGTTTTTTTTATTTAATAAGCATAATAGAACCTTTAAGGACAGCCACCTCATTTTATTTGAGGTGTGGTGTGATAGATGAAAAAAGAAATAAATAGATATAGGTAGGAATGTATACAATACACCACCATTTTAGCATTTACTTAGTTACTGAAATTAAGGTAAGTTTCCAGCTAGTACAGAGTCCAGAATTTAGTTCTAAGTAATTTAAATGTTATGTTGTTTGTGTAAATAACACATTTAGGTAGATCAAAGCAAGCAAACACGTGATATTTAATTATACTCTAGCCTTCTCAGATATTCGCAAATGCTTTCATCGCTAATTTCGTTTGAATTCGCATCAATCACTGGCAAATGTTTCATACAACATCTGTACTCGTATTACAAGGGCGAACAGTTTTCTTTGTGTGTTTGTTTGCCTTTATTAGGCTCTAAAATTACTGGTCTTATTAGGTACTAGCTACTCTCGCGCGGTTTCACCCGCTGCTCTGCTCCATTTGATCGTAACGTGATGTTTTATAGCCTATAGCACTCAGGAACATTTTAGCTACTTATCAGTGAAAGAATTTTGGCAACCCGACCAGCGGTTCCAAAGATTACCCCCTACATACATACTTACAAATTTTACCTGTTTATAATATTGGTATAGACTAGCTTCCGCCCGCGTCTTCGCCCGCCTGGTATGTGGTATGTTGATAAAAAGCCTATGTCCTATTCCGGAGCGTATCCTATGCCTGTGTCAAATTTCATGTAGATCCGTCCAGCCGTTTTGGCGTGACTGAGTAACAAACATCCAAACATTTTGGCATTTATAATATTAGTAAGGTAATAAAAATCATTGCACGGTTTAATGTTCAAGAGTACCATAAATATATTTTTTTCTTTTCTTGGAATCATTAGGGTTTTCTCTTGTGTCGTGGTAGTGTTCACCACCACACACCTTGGAACACCAAACTTCAGTCCAAATTAACAAGTTTGCGGCTCACATAAAGATTTGTCTCGTGCACGAATCGAACTCAAGACACGTTGCATAGTTTCCGTTTGCCCAGCCACTGTACCAAAGAGCGAACTGTGTAGTCCTCTCCTAAATGATAGAAACCAGCTTAAAAAAACTTCTAAAAATACAGACGAATCCATAGGTAGGAAGGTAGTATTAAGATATATATTTGATTTATTCATAAATCCAGTTTTGGATTTACTGATTTACATGGCTGGGTCGTTTTCACACGGTTGAGTTTGAGCTATCATTGATTGATTAGAATTCGGTTATATCAATATGTTCAGGTTCGTAGAAATTTAATATTTCAATATTCGTATCGGAATCCGAATGCGTATTTTATTTATTAAAGCTATAAATGTTTTTATCTGATTTTTTTTGGCAAAAATAAAAGTAATGTATAATTTGAATACTTATTATTGCAATAGTATTCTAAATTTGGGGAGTCTTAAAGCGTACACATCCTAAGTCGACGTTTAATAACGATTGTGTTTTGTTTTGCTATTTAAGTAACGTTACCGGAGAGTCGTGCCTAAACCTCAAATCCCCATCCCCTTAAAAGCAGGAAACGCTCTTGTAACTATTTCGGAGTTGCAGGTGTCCATAGGTTCATAGGAGCGTCGAATAATTTGATCATTCACATGAGTTGGCTATCCAGAAAAAATATTGCGATCGGTCACAGTTGTTGGGTAATACAACCTCAAAAATTTGCAGCAAACTTTTTCCATACTTATAACCGACCAAGTTTGTGTTGGGGCTTATGATGAATATGTTTTGAGAGGTCCAGCTAACTCCCATAGACCAAGTTCCATGCATGCCGTAAAGAGTCAATACACAACCAGAGACGGGGAAATTAAAGGCCCGATGTTCAGTAGGGGTCGCGTGTCAAGCCTGGCCAGAAGCAGGAGAAGGAGAAGGCACCAGATGGTTTTTAGTCAGTAATAGTCTGACTCTGTCTCCCGTCCTACCCTTAACGGGACAAGACATTTGACGATTTTCCCCTTGTAGTATTCTAAGTGCAAAATATTCATAAGCAACCAAAGGTTATTCCACACACGAAAGCAATGCACTTACATTATAAAACAATTTAACATGAGAAGTGAGCATATAGAACATCAAATATATTGTACTCACCACAATCCCATCCCATTTGATATTCCAGCTCCAAACGTGAGGTGAACAGTCCAGAATTCAAGACCATGCATATTTATACCAAGAACAGCTAAAGTATGTACGTACGAGTGTATATACGATGCAGATTACATTGTTCATAAAGTTTTGATAGTCCAATTTCTCTGGAAAACACTACATCTGTGTTTTAAGAATTTGGTTGAGGTGTAGGTTTCGAAGAATATTGCTGTCTCTGGTATTTTCTAGGTTGTTATTTAAAAATTTTAAGGTGCTTTCTTTCGAGTATTTGACATTACTTCGGAATCTCATTAGATAGTTATCCAAAATATGTTTAATTTAAATAAAAATGTTAACTTAGGCATTCATAAAGTGAACACATTTTAATCCGAATTCTGGATTATACTTGGCTACAAGAATCACTTGATTTTCATATTTTATTTCTAGGTGTTCTCACATATATGATTGCATTCAGTCTGACGGTTTTCAACATGATATGAAAAAGAGACCCAAATTAAATAAGAGTAAAAAACTAAGAAGAGAAATTCAAGAATACGTTATCAAACAAATTTTAACCTATTCCTGTATCTTTTTTAAACAGTAACACATCATATTGTAGTCTAGTATAAAAAATACGCGCGATAGTATGAACTCAAAGGTAACTGTCGCATGTCACAACAACTAGAACGCCGCGATAATGTTGAACACGTAAAGTGACAGCCTGAATTGCGTGGAACCACATGATACGATCAGATGACGCGATTAAGTCGCATCAAGTTTATGCACACGAAACCTCTCCACTTTATTATACTGAACAACTTTACTACATAACCTCCACATTTAGCTAAATTTATAGTTGTCTAAATAAATTCCTTTTGTGCGCCATAACAGGTGATTTGTCGGGGTTATGCTGTATTAGCGTGTGAAAATTACGTGACAGCGTAATGAGGGTGCCACGAACGCGTTTCAACTTTGCTCCCTAATACTTTAATTTTATGTGTGATGAAGATTCCATTCTACATTTTATGTAAAAGGGTTTTAGTGTCTAAACGAAAGTTGAAATGTGTACGTACTTAAAAATTACTTATAGCAAGGATGTCCTCTAGTTTATTGCTCAAAGTTATTTCGCAGGCATTTTAATATTAAATGTATTTTACAAACCTGGTACTTCCAGACGTAATTTCCCCTTTGAGTACGTACCTGCCCGTTAAACCATATTTTAATACGATTTTCATGTAGACTGCGAATACTGTGTTGTTTTACTTTTTTGCGACAATGGCTCTTTCTAGTTTTTAACTTAAATTGAATGTGTCTCTGCGGCCTCTTACTTATTCAATTACTAAATAAAATAAATATTAAGTTTTTCAAACAACATACACCATAGGTAGACATATTTGTTAATTTTTGTAGCGTTCCACTTACTTGCGTGATGAAAAAACTATACGCTACATAAATCGCAAACATTTGCCTAAATAACACTATTAACTTGACAGATTTAGAGTTCAAAATTGCATTAAAAACACGTCGGGAATTCGAAAAGTTCAGCAAAAATCCGATTGCTGATAACTGCTTTTCGCGCGTCGCGATCGTGTGAACGTTTCCCGTTCCTAGCCTGTAATTAGCACTCTAGGTCCCTGATTACTCCAATTACGACCTTATTGAATCGTCCGATGAAACGTAGAGGTAATTACTGAGTTTTACACTGTTGATTGTGTTTGTTAAGGTCTGATTTAGCGTGTTATTAGAGTGCGGGATCGGGTTGTGAAGTTTATGTATTAAGGTTTTAATAATTCTGTTATTTTTAGTATCAGAACAGGTGTGTCGCGGTTTTATTGTTTTGATTAAAGTGTTTATTTATTACTACCCGTAATGTGCTCATTACTTAAATACAATTTTAAATCTTGTTGGGCTGTATTTATATATATAAGGATATTTATTGTGTCGACTTGGACGAAGGCGCGGACATAAGCCAGTATAACTTAAATGTAATCGTTATTTTGGATCTGACTGACATTAACAAAAAAAAGGAACAATCTAGTCTTGTTCTTAAAAAAAACATTCGAAAAACGAACGTTATGAAAAGTACTACACAAAAATTACTTTTAATTCTTTTTCTATTTCTCCAGTAACATTTTATCAGTGTAAATTCTAAAACAGGGGTTGTCGAAACAAAGTAGGTGCTACATCTTGTATCGAAGTTGTTCCGCTGCCCGAGCGAACTTTTAAAAGGAAAGTATTGTTACGTATTTATTTTCTAATCTTTAACAAAATAGAGTAACGGTTTCTTGGTAAATTTGTTCAGTTCACAGACAGCGGTAAATGTAGATGTTAAGTACTGTTTTACTTAAACAAAACTTAGTTATAATTGTTTTGTTTAAGTGAATGAATTGAATCGATTAAATGTTTTTATTGCCTTTCCTTTCGGGATGAGAGTTTTAGCGCAACTTTTGAACTCATTTTCGGGCAATTAGTCGGTTACTTACTAATTATGGGCATTATAAATATTATTTTAAAATGACTGTACTGTGAGGTAATAATTATTATAATCAGCCAGGGTTGCGCCTGCCATCGCCATAATTTACCGCCGACACTTCTCGGAGCAGGAGAAGGAGCGGGATGGTGTTTAGTCGTGTGAGTGATGTTACCGGAGACCCAATCCTTGCTCCCCCAATCCTAAAATCTCCAAATACCCGATGGTGCGGGTGTACATGGACGGCGCTGATTGGTTGCTATCCAAGTAATCCATCTGCTCGTTTACCGTCTTATAAAATGAAACAACAGTTTTACATTCGCTTTCCTAAATCATTAAATTTTGTTTTTATAATAACTATCGTGAGACATACTAAATTAACTAAAAATCGCGGGTTGCTCACGTGTATATATTGAGAAAAGCAGCCTACTGACGCGCGACGTCGCCGCGTCCGCGCACGCTGCTCATGAGGAAGAACCCCTCTGTGGTTCGAAACTAGTAGAGCTTTTCTCAATATATACACGTGAGTAACCCTCGATTTTTAGTTAATTCATTAAATTTTACCTCAAAAACATAGATAATGTTAAAGTTCAAAATATACATACATATATTTATTACTGGAATTAAATAAACCCATTATATTCACGATCTTAGTACAAACTCCTTCAAATAAATGCCTTCATATGAAAATGTATCTTGAATTAGGATCAAAGGCGAGATACGGTTTTCTACGAACAACGTACGGGGCATATTACCATTCATTTATATGCTTCACGCTTCACCCCTATGAAATGAGCTAAAACTATTATATTACACACAGTCCATACTCCTTAATAGTTCATTCACTTCCCTTATATTAAAACCATTCGTTCGTTCACTCCCTTCAATCTGTGTTGAACGGAATAAACATTGAAGTTTGTCTAATTGTATTTGTGACTAATCGGTCATAAGTTCAACCTTAGATATTGAAATTGTTCTTCTAGATAGTGCATGCTATAATTTATTTTAATTCAATTTGTTTATAATCGAGTTTTTGACAATGATTGAAAGAACCCAATTGTCCCCCTCGCATCCCTTTTTCCCAAATTCTTTAATTCTCGAATCCGTAATCCTTGTAAACTCCTTGTGTTATAGATTTCATAGGCGGTCAAATAAAAGATTGAAGAAATAATTTAGATTAACTATCTACCTTTTTTCTTGTCAAATCCATTTTTTTCGTCGTTACATTGACAATTGTTTTAGTTATATGTAGTTATATACCTATTGCTAAACCAAATAACTAAAAAATTCAGCAATGGTTACTATCGTGATCGAATTGGACTTCGGAGGCCCTACAAAGACTAGAAAGAGAAAAGGTTGCGCTTAACTTTTCTTAGACCTCCATTTTCGTATTTTTGCATCGTCACCAAGCTAACCATGTCAATAATAGTTATAATATAGTCTATGCTTACTTTCCGTTATATTATGTATATATAAAATAGCTTTTGCCCGCGACTCCTTTCGCGTCGAATAGTGACTTCCTGCAGATTTATGGGATAAAAACTATCCGATGTCCTCTTTCGAGTTCCAAACTATGTCTGTACCACATTTTACAGCAATCGGTTCAATAGTCTAGGCGTGAAGAAAAGACAGACAGACTGAGTTATTTCCGCATTTAAATTATAAGTATAGATATAGATAAACTTTGTTAATGGCGATTGCGCTTCACATTTTTCTATCTGTACCAGTCATGCCTTTTGCCAACTTACTTGAATAAATGGCTTGCTCCTTCTAGTTTTCTTAACAATCCGTGTCTTTTAATCCTCTGTGCACACACTTGGAATATTGTTGGTTCTTTCATTAGATCACGAATGTTGTTAAGGTCTCATGATACCGTTGGGACCATTTGGACTTTGTTTAACGACGTGTGATCCCAGTGTGTCGTGGTAATGTTCTGTCTCTTACCAAGGTCATTAGAAGGGCGAGAGGATAATGAACATTGATGTAGGTATCCCCTCAAGTGTGACGTCGCTTTTGAATTTAGAAACGGCGACGTTTGAAAAGGATTTAAACAGATTTCACGTTCTGTTTTCTTCGGGACGTTTATTTGATTGTCTTGTGAAAAATTGTTGCATATATATTTTCTTCTTTGTGTTTCACTGGTAATGTTGAGGTTATAAAATTAAATGACTCAGCAGTCTAATTCTAGCATTAAAAGACAGACAGTTAGTTCTTGGTACCCATACTATTTTCTAAAATTATGAAGAAGAGAATTAAAATGTCGCAATACAAATGTTACTATATGATCCAATGATGTTCAACTGTATTGTGTTTGGTAACTAATTTAAAATTTCAGCTTACCATACTAGCCTATACGTCAGATAAAAATATTTTTTGTTAGTGTTTATTAAGACTTAAAGTTTTCATAATATTGTAGCAAGTTTTTCGACGCCACTTTCGTTGGAACCACTTAAAATTTTGATAAGTAACAAAAATAGCTGAAATTAATAGGCAATGCCAGATTGATTGTTGCTTAGGAAGCTCTTCTTCAGTATTAGACTGACAAATATTTTCTTCTTTTTATTTTTTCACTTATTTTCTCCCCATGTACAAATTATGTAACATTATTTATAGACATGACATGACAGATAGTAAAAGAAAACATGAGGAAACCTGGACTTATAATTTTAATTTAAAGTTTGAATCAGTATTTGACCTCGAGCAAGCGTAGTGATTAAATTTTGACCGTTCGAGAAATTACTTTTGCTTAGCCAGCAGTGAACACTTGTAGGCTGATGAAATGTGATATGTATGCACCAGCACTTGTCTGAACAAGAAAAACAAACCAAACCACACTTTTACGAAAAAAAAACTCCAAAACAATGCAAAAAGACCTTAAATAATATTAATAACTTCGGTAATTATTCTATCATAAAATTACACCGACTCATATTTATGGAAGACGTTTATTAAGCTGAGTTAAAATTAGATGTTCGCTGTGTAATTTAGTAATTATTTTCGTAATTTATTACTTGGTAACCGAAGACTTACGAGAGGGTTTGAGGGGTTGAAGGTGGGCTGTCCTGTTGGGAAGCCTTGTGGTTGCTCGAACAAGTGTCGCCATGTTCCAAGTGGGTAGCCACAAGCCACAGACAGCTACATTTGCCCTCCATCTTAACGTTTATTGGTCATTTATTATGTCGCGTTGAATAATTTAAATAGGTTAGTTTGGGTAAGTAAATTTAGTAATTAAGTAGTAACTTTAAAGTATCAGATTTTCAATATGCATTAAGAATTGTGTGGGAGAGCCATGCTATGGTACGAATGGGTCTGCTCGACCGGAGTGATACCACGGCCTCAAAGAGAACCGGCGTGAAATAACCACAGCGCTCTATTTCGCCGCGTAAGTGAGGTTAGAAAGAAAGAAAGAAAAGAAAGAAAAGAAAGAAAAATAATTTATTCGTAATTAGGCATGGCCCTCAAAATATACATACACAAAAGAACAATGTAAAAATAAAATAAAATAAAAAACAATATAAACATCAAATAACAAAACAAACATCTTTTGAGTAATAAAAAGTAAAAAAAACAATATAAACAAATAAAAGAGTAACAGGGGCGCATCATGCCCAATACGAAAGGGCCTGCCAACTCAGTTTAAGCTGGGCACAGTAAGTACCCAACACTGGTTTTCAGTTGGCACCCTTGCAGCGACGCACGGACGAAAGCAACGAAAAATATTTGAAAGGAAAATATTGGATACGAATACCTACTTAAAAACACATCCTGTTGAAGAGAAGAAGAGTGTTAAAATAAGTACCTATACATAAACTAAAACTAAAATACATAAACTAGTATAACAAGTACCGTCACCAAAGGAGAAAAAAAAAATAACAAATAAATTAATAAACCTATATTATTACCTACGATATAAAAATAACTGTGGTAGTTGTGTGGCCACGAAGAAGTAAGTGGAGGAGCGAAGTGAGAAGCAGATGCGAGGGACAAGGTCAACACCCCACCAGCACCACCGCAAACAACAAAAGTGAGTTCGCTACTTTATAACAATAATGTAAATAATAAAAAAATAATAATAATAGATATATGTAAGATTATATAAACGAAATATCAATATTTATAGATTCACTCTCTATTTGAGAGTTAATAATAAACTCCTTGAGTTTTTTCCTAAAACCAAATGTGCTCTTCATATTCCTGATTGGCGGAGGTATGTTGTTCCAGCACTTAGAAGCTGCATATCGGAAACTACCCCGAAAAGCAGCCGATTTGTGTTGCGGTATAGCCAGCTGTTGTGCACACCGCCTACCCTCCCGCTGCCGATGAGCATTCACCCACGTGAGCTTCGAGTAGAGGTATGATGGACACTTATACTTAATGACACCAAAGAGGAGACACGCCAGGTGAAGCTTACGCCGAGACTTCATTTTCAGAAGATTGTACTTGTTTAAGTAAGGTGTTATGTGGCTCCTAGGTGGAATTTTAAAACAAAAACGCGCACAGGCATTCTGAACCCTCTGTATCAATCGCTCAGTCCGCGAATACAGTCTGGGTCCAATAACCGTGTCAGCGTAATTTAGCTTGGATAAAACCAACGACTCAACCAGCTGCACACGCAACTCCTCACTCAGATACGGGCGCATTCTGTATAGAATCTTAAGACGGTAAAAACAGTTTCTGACGCAGTTAGAGATGTGGGACTCGAACCTAAGACCTTGATCCATTATCAGACCCAAATTTCGCGCCTCATCGACACGCTCAATGATTTGACCCCTCAAGAGAACGTTTGTATTACTAGAAGGAGTCTTGAACAGTTGCGTCTTTGTTCCGAAAAGCATGAACTTTGTTTTGGATGGATTCAAGATGAGGCAGTTACTGCTTGACCAGTTCACTATCCTGTCGAGGTCCTCATTAATTAAATTCACAGCACTTGCGTATTCTTCTGGTCTAAAGGACAAGTAAATCTGGATATCGTCAGCGTAAATATGAAATTTGCATGTTTTTATTATATTGATGATGTCAGCACAATATAATAGGAATAGAGTCGGCCCCAATATAGATCCTTGGGGAACCCCCTTTGTCACAGGTTTCATCTCCGAAGTCAAGATAGAACCATTAGCATCGCGACATTCAACCAGCTGCGCACGGTTGCTGAGGTAGCTGTCAAACCATTTAATTGTTGGTATGTCAAAACCGTAGTACGCCATTTTCGAAAGTAATAGAGACAAATTAATAGCATCAAATGCCCTCGAAAAGTCCAGAAGGACCAATATAGTGCACATACCCTCATCCTGCGCAGCCAGTATATTGTCGGTGACGTCCAACAAAGCTGTGGCCGTACTACGCCCCCTCCGGAAACCAGACTGCGCATCCGGCAGAACGCCGCTGTCCTCTATAAACTTGGTAACCTGCTCGTTTACGACCCTTTCCAAGACCTTAGACATTAAGGGTAAAATGCTAATAGGCCTTAACTCTTTAAGATCGCTAGGATTATTTACCTTGGGTAGAGGACGCACTTTTGCTAACTTCCAGGCGCCCGGAAAAGTCGCCGTTACTATGGAGGCATTTATAATACGCGTCAGGACATTCAAGGTTTGTGGTATTGTTAAAATAAACATATTCAGTGATATCTGATCACAACCTTCGGCATTAGATTTTAGGCTGGTTATCAACCTAAAAATTTTCATGTCATCAGTTGTATTAAGAGAGAGGACGCAATCAGAAAACCTATGAAATTCATAGTACGTGTAAAACGACAGGGAAGTAATAGTATCGCCGGGAACATTCAAAAAATGATTATTTATTTTGCTTGGATCATTAAGATGTGCGGGTAATTCAATATCACACTTTCGAGGCAGCAAGGTGGATTTTAAATTCTTCCAAAGCATTTTTGGATGTTTGATGTTGTTGTTAATATTTGATTTGAAGTAGGCTACTTTTTCAAGGTAGATTGATTTAGTAACTAGACTCTTTAGATCCATGTAATATTGTTTTTTGTGGGTTAATGTGTTATTAATTCGGAATTCCATAAGGGCTTTGTCGCGAAGTTTCATCATAAATTTTATGTTCTCTGTAATCCACGGATAGGATCTTTCCCTCACCCTAACACTCCTGCGAGGCGCAAATGTGTCAAACAAACACAATAAATTGTTTGTCAGACAGTACACCATATAGTCCACGTCATGAGAAGAAATCACCCCACGCCAGTCGATCGCGTCCAGAGCTTCTTTGAAAATTTCCAAGTTAATGTTTTTAATGTCCCTATAAGTTACAACTCGAGGCTGGATTTTTTCTCTTTTTATACGAAGAGTGGTCGTAATAAATGCATGAGCACCGAGAGCTTGTATTGGGTACACATTGACATCGGTAACTCTTGCGTCTGTACACACCAGGTCTATAAGGGTCGAGTTGTTGGTCGAGAAATGTGTAGGCGATGTTACTAATTGATTAAGGCTCAGACAATTTAAAAAAATATGTAATTTGTTTAATTTGCTGTCAGGTAGTGAGGTGTTTATGAAATTTATATTAAAATCGCCCAATAATACAGTATAGTCGCAGAATGTTAACGAATTTACAGACATGGTCAGTGCGTCCAGAAACGTGTCCACATCTAACCACGGCGGTCGATAGGCGGTCCCTATAGCAAGCCTAACACCGTTTATGGTACACACGAGCCACATCTGTTCGACCGACGTATGTGTAGGGTCAGTAGGGTAGGAATGCGCACGAACGCTAATTCCGCATTTTATATAGAATCCGACACCACCGCCACGGCCGCCGCGCACGCTCATCGGACGCGGCACATGCCGTAGCCGGTAGCCGGGAACCGACGGCGCGCGCGCCTCCTCCCCCGCCCTGAGCCATGTCTCATTTACCGCCATAATGTCAACATCATGACGATCCACTGCGGCTATAAACTCGTCATGATTTGTACCCAACGACCCGGCGTTAAGAAATCCAACTTTAAACTCTTTCGGGATCATTTAATAAAATAGATTAAAACTAAACAAAAACAATGATATTTCTTCCCTGCGAGAGTATCGAGATTAATTATAAAATAGATTGTTATTAAGATATAGCCATTACATAAAGTTTTACAAAAAATATATGAGTAAAGAAAGATAGAAACATTGTGTAACAAGATTACAAGCATATATGCATATATATATAAATACCCGATAATAAGTATTGTCGCATAAGACTGGATACAACAAAACTTACCGTCACTGCAAGGAATACCAACCTTAGCCCATACATACATCGCCGTGTTTACCAATTGGGAACATGACGTAGGAGAAAAATTAATACAAAATAATTGTAACATAACACATATCGCAAGGTCATCAACAAGATGCAGGGTACATAACAAAAAAACTAAAACAAAATGATATACACAAACCGAACAGAATTTTTTATTTCTACCCACATTCATCAAACATGGCCGTCGCCAAAAGTTTTCCTAATATCTGCGTGCGAGCGAATACGCACGGCAGATACACCGTCCTCTTTCCGCACGTAGATGCGACCCTCTCTTGTCCACACGTATTTGAAGTTTGAACGCTGTCCAGCCTCTCGAGCTAAATAAAATAGTTTCGCGTTAGATCGAGTCAGGTGCTCATTTACAAACACCCTCTGAGGCTGGCCGTGTAGCTTGAGGTCCGCAGTGGTGAGGCCGCGGCGCACGCGCGCCGCTTGAATCAGTTCGTCTCGCACCGTTCGGCGACACAGACGCACGGCGATGGCGCGCGGCCGCGGACGCTCCGCTACGTCGTGCTGGGATGAATCGGAGACAAAGTTACGACGCACCATGCCCAGGCGCTCGACGTTCACTATGTCCCTATCGTCGAGGTCAACCCCGAGCTTCAGTGACACAGTTTTAATTATATGAGCCGGGTTCTCGGCCTTCGACTCCGGTATACCCGACACGATGACGTCATTCAACAGGAGGTCCTGATCGCGCTCGTTTAGCTGAAGTTTTAAATGCGCGATCGTCTCCTCCAGGTGGTCGTACGATGATGGGTCCCTTGCTTCAAACCGTTGTTCGAGGTTATCCACCCTGTGCACCACCGCATCAAGCCGCTCATTGCACCCGCTTATAGCAGCCCTAAAATATGCATTCTCCTGCCGCAGCTCACGTATATCAGCCCTGAGAGCGCTTAATTCTTCCCTAAATGCTCTCATTTCCAGCGCCAAATCCAGACTCACGGGGGGGGAGACGGTGGGGGGTCTATTTGGCTCCGAGTAGTCCGCTGCTGCACCTTTGACCGGTGTTGCAGAGTTATCAGTCTTGGGAAGTTTCGCCTTGCATCCAGGACACAGCCAAGTCGGCGAAGGGGTTGCTGTAGGCGGTACACCCACACAGGCGCGGTGGTAGCAGCCCGCGCACTTGCTACACCGAATGCTTGCTGACGCAGCAATAAACTGACCACATCCGCCACACTTGGCCATGACTATGTTTATTGCAGATAGTGATAACACAAACGCACAACACTCGAAACAGAATATCAGGTTTTTTTTTTTTTGTTTTTTGTGGTAGGGTAGATTTGGTGGCCGTGACACTGGGGCTGGTTCAAAAGTTATAATTTAGAACGTTTATAATAATTATAATCCACTGATATTATCCATAATATATGTTACAAGTTGACTATTTATAAACTCTCTGCGAACACAAGATATTAAATAAACACTGTGGTTTTATTTTATTCGATCCGAGGCGACACAACAAGTCAGCTGTTACCGGCGTCCGTGACGTCACTGTTAACGGGTCAAGGTTAACGGAGGCCTTCCACTTCCACTACTTGAATTCTTCCCCGACTCCCAAATTATTATTATTATTATCTTATAGAGATTCTTTCTTAAATAGGTATTATTATGATGCGATTAGGATTCTATAAGATTTAATTTTAAGGATAGTTTTTATTTAAAAATTTTCCTTCTTACTTTTTTCCAGGGCTACGGGTTAAAGCGCCATAATACACCGCGGCCCAAGCCCTGAAGCAGGGTAAGGAACAGAGTGGTTTTAGTTAGTAAGAGTCTGACACTACCTTTTGTCTTATTCAGGGCGAGAGAATTCATTTGGTGGTTTCCTCCATCAAGGAAAAACCATCGTGACCTAATTTTATTATTTTATAAGTTATAGAAGAATAAATTTACGTAAATATAAAATCTAATAAAAAAATAAAATTCAAATAAATTCGATCGTTATCACTATAGATACTACAAGTTCACTGAAAGTGATCGTGTTAAGCCATTTTCAAACTTGCCAACTTCACCCAGAGAGGAGGATCGGTACAATCAGACTTGCGGTGTGTTACAAATGTGTCTCCCTCTACAGAGTGTTGTGAACAACTCGTGTCTTGCAAGTTATTGTGGGGTGTCCAACATTTATTAAACATTTGGTGCAACTTGCAAGTGGATTTCTTGTATTGTCTTTACTTAACGTTAGTCAGTACTCACTTGGTTTGTTCGTCTACTTGGCTTGGTGTATCGGTTTCATATTTTTTCTCAATTTCTTATTTCTTACAGTAGTAGATCCTCGTTTTGTCGTAAGTACATACAGCAGCAAATCGCACCATCGCTCACTCAAACACAGACATGTATATGAGCAATGCATGAGCGCATTACACACTACATACGCTAACTGAGGTTAAGGCCTAAGTAAGGCCTAGAGTAAAAGAAGGGATAGGGGATTTTTAGTAAGTAAGAGTCAAACACTCACTTTTCTCACCCTCACCCTCAACCCCTGGGCGAGAGAAGTCACTAGATGATTTTCCACATATACAAAAGTGTCGGTCTTCAGGCACCTATTTATTTCTACAATCCTTTTAATCATTGAAAAAATAAGAACCACAAGAAATGACCATCGTAATTGTTTTATACTTAAATACCTTAATTGTAAAACATTACATTAAAAATATTGTGCACGTAAAGCAACAAAATAAAAATTTTAAAATCCACTCCCAATCAGAATTTTCAGAGAAGAATGATAACACAATATAAATAGTAAGCAGTCTATTTATTTCATATCCACAGCCGTTAATCATGTCTCAAACAATCGAACCCTTCACCAACATACTCTAAATATCATATATTTTTGGTCATATTTCTTTTATTTTATTTACTTAGGCAAGAACTTTTCAATATCTACAATAGATTTCGTATTGTACTTTAAAAACTGTTTCCAAAATGGATTCCAATAAATAAACAATTTTATTAAACCTAATAAATTATCATCAGCCTCGAATTGTAATAACATTAAGTATTATTACTTCATTTAGATTAACTTGCCAGACTAATTTAAACCTTATTTCGTCGCCTTTACATCTCTAAAGTTGTTTGGACGTTTTCGTATTAATTGTTTACTCGCATTAATTATTGTTTCGTAAAAAGTATTCGTTTTAAATTGAAAATCAAACTTTTCGCAGTGTTCTAGAAGTACTGGGTACAAATATTTCAATTCTGCATGGTCTAGTGTCGGGAACAAGTGATGTAGGGCATGGTCCCCGAAACGAGTAATCGATTTAAAATGGTTGCCCGCATAATCGATTCTCTCGCAAATCGCATCCAGCTGATGAATTCCCCAATCGATATTTTCGTCTCTGAAAAAGAAAGATGGTCTTAAATAAATCAGTCTGTTGATGTTTGTAATAAATAAAAATGCTTGCCTCGGTTCAAAGTCAACCGCAAGGTTCAACTGCTTTTTTTATTTAATTCAGATAAATTCGTCTAGTTTTTCTATTCACTTATAAATTATTATTTTCAATTCGATGCCTTCAAGACATTGACATGAAAAGGATTTGGAAAATTTATTTTCGTGCAATATTGGAAGATTAAAGAGTTTTGTTTTTGTATAGTTCTGATGTTTATTTCACATCATTGGATAAATTGATTCACTTGATGTGCTCACTCACTCACAAACAATTTGTATAAATATACTTATAAGATGGATGAAATAATTTATTAGCAGTTAATGGTTATTTCAGAATCATTTATCAATAACTTATTCTATTGTGGTAGCCCGTAGCTTCTCATGCATTAGGGTTCGAAATCAAGCAAGTACCAATGCATTTTTTTTCCGAGTTACATCATATGGTAACATGAAGAAAGAAACAAAATTCGTGAGGAAACCTGGACTTATAATTTCTAATAATAATTATACCTAAGATTAAAATCGACCACCCTTGCTTGCTCGCCTTGCACAAATGTGGTGATTAAATTTTCTCTGTGTGAGAAGAGATGCCCTTGTTCCGCAGAGGGCACAAATAGGCTAATAGTAATACTGATAATAATGATAATTGTGTTATTTTACTTAAGTTATCAAGTGAAGTAAGAGGACATATAGATAGTGTAATTAATGAAGTATGAACTAGCACTTCGATCGGAAATTCACAGATTCCCTGAACCAGGTGTCGGGAACTGTGTTCATAGTAAAACTTTATTCTAATTATGTGAAAGGTGCAGTTTGTGAAAAGCCAGAAGTTTACACTGTTTCACCCGGGGGTTCTCATAATGAAACTTTTCGATGGACTCCGGGACTTGATTATACAAATTGGTGTAACGTTACTTAATTGATCATTTTGTTTAATGAAGTCTTTGAAAGTCCTTGGATTTTCATTGTTTTTTTTTTTGGCCATATTATGTTGCTTTTACGAGTAGTGTTTGTGTGTAGTGTAGTGGTTTCGTCTTATCAAAATTATAGGTACCATTGTAGTTTTTAAAAAGATATAGGTTCTTGAGAAAACAATTATATTGTTTTCTCAAGAAAATATATATCAACTAGTTTATGCCCGCGACTGCGTTCGCGTGGAATAGGTCAGTAGTTTAGGCGCGAAAAAAAAAAGACAGACATACAGACAGAGTTACTTTCGCATTTATAATATTAGTATAGATTAGTTTCTGTTCTAAGGGTAAATGGACTTGCCGAGTCAATAACACTTCTAGTCACCAAACTTTAAAAAAAATAAAAAAAAAGTAATTAACATGCAAAATTTAAGGTATAAATAGCTTCTAGGGTCAAAATCTTTTTGTTATTTATAAATACCAGTAGATTTTAAAGAAAAACAATCGTTATTATTTTCTTTGCTTTTTGCTGGTTTTAAACGCAAATTATGAAATACGTTCAGTGGATTCGTACTCACAAAATATACATGAACATTTTATATGTATTAGACTTTGGTTGGTGAAAAAACATGTTTGTAGCATTGACATGTTTATGTAGGTCTGTCACAATAGGTATAACAATTAAGTCAGTCGGCCGATTAATTTGCACATTTTTAATTAATGAAATGAGACATCACGTGTTTTATAGGAAAAGAACTTTACTGAACATTTTGTTATTCTCGTTATTGTATATATATATTTGTCGTATAATATGTAATGTAGTGAATACGTACTATCAGTGTCATAAGTGCATGGATGATTTTAAATCAAAATCGTTTGTACGGCGTTTCATCGCCTTAGTTATATACCATGGACGACATAGATGGCGCTAGTATACTAGTGATATTGAAAAATATACATTTATAGTTTTTATCAGATACAAAGTTATTAACTTAATAAATTTTTATACAAATTAATGCTACGATATTCCAAACCTTTTTAAAGCAAAGCACGCAATAACCAGGATTCGAACTCGGTAGCATAAAATTAACCGATGCCACTAGCCATTAGGCCATTACGTGACCTTGAGATGTATTGAAATTATCCTACTCTTTATTATATTGAAGTTGTTTAGCAACTATAACCCGATCATAAATCTTAAAACAGTTGAGGGTAATTTAAAATTAAATGTATAAAAGTTAAACCTTTTTGTTCAATCATAACATTCTTTACTATCTTTGAGTGAGTTCAGTCACGATTTGTTTAACAAGTTTTTAATATTTATTTTTATTATGAATTTGCGTTCAAATGTTAATTTGGCTACGAGGGCCCAAATAATAGCATTGCATAATCAAAGCTTAAATTATAATGGAATTTCTAGAGAAACTGGCTTAAACGTAAGTATTCTTATAAATGACCGTTTGTTATTTATTTTATTATCCATGAATATCGATACATGAAAATAATAAATAATACACGTCCCTTACAGGTAAAGACTGCCACTTTATGGATATCTAAAGCTGTTTCAAGAAGAGGGTTCATTGGAGCACCGTAGTGGATCTGGCAGAAGACGTGATATTGACTCAGACCAGTTTCAACTTATGGGGCAAGGTTATGAGGAAAATTACTGGAGCATTGTCATCTTCAGTGATGCAAACAGTGAAAACTACATAGATGTGCTGAAAGACGTCATGAAGATGTGCTAGTGATAACGTTCGTGCAGGACAATTGTCCTATGTGTAATGTTCCATAATTGTGCAAGTGTTTAGTCAGCAATCAGACATACGGATTATTCCTTGGCCAGCGAGATAGGAGAAATAGGATCGATAAAAATGGCGGCTACACTAGTTCTTAAAAGAAAAGACATTGTTGACCATAGGATTAAGCAATTACAAGACCGGGGTAGCTATAATTTATTTAATGAATAAATGTTCAAACTTAGTGTTAGTAGGATAAATTTATTGACTACTTTATAACCAGCGACTGTTATACTAAATATTATAGTTTTACTAAATATGAGAAATAAAAATAAAAGCAATATTAATATTTACAGATGCTATTGATTGCAAAATAATAAATTATTTATTTATTAATTACTATGAACAATTCGTCCCATATCTAGTGAATGCTATATCCCGGTCTTAGAAATGTTATTGATTTAAGGTCTAGCTTCAATTTCTTCCTTGTTCTGGAACGAATACTTAAGCTATGAGCCTTTGTCATAACATGATGCACAAAATGAATCACTTTAGTCAATACTTTAATTAAATTTTATGGGGAGGTAAAATAGTTGCAGAAGTAAGGTTGCATATTATAAAAAATCGTATTATAACATTGTGTTTAAAACTAACTAATAAATGACTAGCACAACACAATTTTGATTTAAAATACTTATTAATCTTATAAAAAGTGTTATAAATAATGTGTCAGTTAGCTGAAAAGTTATTAGGTCAGGGTATACACTATATAAGAAAGAAATAAATATTATGTTTTAAGAAATAAATGTCTGAAATTATAATGTCACTAAAATAGTTTTATTTGTTATCCTTTATGAGAAAAAACATTTTGCAATTAATTTACTTACACTTTTCTTAAACCAAATTATATGTATAACTTTTCATACGTATTTTGAACTTGTTCTTATATTTGTTTTAGATCGGTGAAAAGATAAGTTTTACAAACTCCCTTTTTTAATTAAAATAGTAGTTACGTCGAAAATTATATGTCGGAACGTCAAAAACACGTCATCCTAATGCAAATAAGGTTGGAAAACAATAGTAAAATTAACATTTTACATTATAATAACTGTACATACATAGGTATACGAGTAGGTAATATGTAGGTAGGTAAGTTTTCGTAATACGATTGTTTTTTTTTTGTAGATAGGTACCTAATTATGTAATCTTGACGTTTGTGTTCAATGAGTTTACAATTTTATTTTCGAAAAACTTACTTCTAAACTTTTCTTGTTGATAGTACCTACTTGGAAAGTTTACTGTTAAGTTGTAAAAACCACGCTTAACCAAAAAGTAGGCCTGAGGTCTGTGTTTTAAAGCACTGGTTTTTATCTAAATATATAAAAGAAAGTCGTGTTAGTTACACCACTTATAACTCAAGAACGGCTCAACCGATTTAGCTGAAAATTGGCAGGGAGATAGTTTAGAGCCAGGAGAAGGATAGGATAGAGTAGGTAGGGTATGTTAGGTAGAGTGGGGTAGGTAGAGTAGGGTAGGTAGAGTAGGGTAGGAAGAGTAGGGTAGGTAGAGTACGGTAGGTTGAGTAGTGTAGGTAGAGTAGGGTAGGTAGAGTAGGGTAGGTAGAGTAGGGTAGGTAGAGTAGTGTAGTTAGAGTAGGGTATGTAGAGTAGGGTAGGTAGAGTAGGGTAGGTAGAGTAGGGTAGGAAGAGTAGGGTAGGTAGAGTAGGGTAGGTAGAATAGGGTAGGTGGAGTAGGGTAGGTAAAGTAGGGTAGGTAGACTAGGGTAGGTAAAGTAGGGTAGGTAGAGTAGGGTAGGTATAGTGGGGTAGGTTAAGTAGGGTAGGTAGGGTAAGTAGAGTAGGGTAGGTAGGGTAGGTAGAGTAGGGTAGGTAGTCAAATGACGGAAGCGACGCCGGGGGTAAGAGCTAGTACTCCCATACAAAACATAATGTAATATATTATACACAATTTTCTATTTTATATCTCGACGGGCGACTGGCTTGAGAAGTCAGTCGTCCGCAGCAGCGGAAGTTAGTTTAGATAAGTAGCTTCTGAGGGCTATGATCTTGGCGGGGTCTACCGCGACTATGACAATAGGTCGAGGACGACTTTCAAAAACCCACCGGGAGAACAGGAACCAGGGTCACGGTATAATCAAAGGAGGAACGGTGCAGTTGTTTTACCCGATAAGGGTCCGATACCCTCTCTCACCGCTCCTTCGTCGAAAGAAGTCAATGAGGATTTTCATCGCATTACTCGTATGATAAAAAGGATGTGAATTTTAATAATAGTAATTTCCTTTGTTCGCAGAGTTAGATTGTTATCTCGAAATTAAAATCAACGTAGTTATTTTAAATATAATAAAAGTGATGAGATTTAAAATTAACAAACGAAAATCTGTAGTTTTATAGAAATAATTATTTAATATATTATTTTAACTTTACTTGTCAGTTGAAATATAATTAAAGCCTATTTTCTAGGTCGGAAAATGTTACGGATATCATAAAAATTTTGGCCTGGCACAGGAATAATATTCAATAGTTTCGTAAAGGCAGTAGAATCAAATCGAATACGACCTTCAAGGAAACCCCCCTTCTTAAAAGACTGGAAAAACACTTGTGACTTTTTGTTGTTGCAGTTGTCCATGCTCGACGCTAATTGCTTACCTTCAGTTGATCCGTAAGTCCGTTTGGCTAATATTTCCATAATACAGAAGAAAACAACCAAATAGACTCACCTTCTATTACCTACATAAGACTAATTACATAGGTACATAACTAGTGAAAATAAGATATCTACTACTAAAAAGTCGTAACACAAAAAGAATGCTCTAGCTAAAAAAAAAATTATTTACCTCGGAACATCCCCTTCAAAAAAGTTCCTATGGTTGTGATGTCCAGCTGTCAAACCGTAGAAAACGAAGAAGAAACTGGCTGGTACCAATGTGACCAGCCAGAGAAGAATAGTTGAGTGTAGGGGCAATCCACCCATTAGGTACATCCACGCTGGAATCGAGAATGGAATCAAATTCCTCCAACTTAGAGTCTTGCCTTCATGGTTCGTTGCGCTGAGTATCAACCTGGAATTTAGAGATTGGATTTTAAGTAACGCTACTGAAGGTTAGTTTTTGTTTGGTTTATGTATTAAGGTTATTATTATACTGCGATTGTTGTGTTATTAATATTATTAAAATATAATATTACATAAGTAAAGTATACGAAGGCCAGTAAAGTGTGATTGGAGTTTTGATTTAAAAAATCATAAAGTAATTTTCGATTTTTAGTTAGACCCTGTCGTATAGAAAATGATTAACAAATAAATCTTATGATGGGGCTTAACTGCAGATGTATGGCTGCCTAACGTTTCAAAAATTACTAATAGACGTGCTTCGATATGTAGTTGTAATGTGTTTTTTCGCTCAAACAACTTTAAATAATTTGGTCTTTTGTAGTCCTACAGAGCCAATACTCAAAGAATATGCTTACAAAAAAATAATACTTATGTTCAATTCGAAATTCGAATTACGTACTTCTACAAAATAAAATATTTGTAATCCAAATTATAACATTAAATTACAATGAAGTATTTTGTTAAAACCAAGTGACTACAATAATGAAAATGTCAAAGGTTATAAAACCAAGTATCACGATTCACGTGTACCGAAAACATGCGTGCAAAACTGAAGCGTGTAGTTACAGCGAAATTATACAGGAATCGTAGGTACATATAAATAATATTATTATATTCCTGTACACAAACATTGCGTGTTCGAATATGAATTTGTACATTGATCATGCCATAAATATAGATAATTATTTTTACTTTTATTTTAAATATAAATTAAAAATGTTATTTATAAATTCTTAAATAAGACAAATACATAATAAGTGTACAATGATATAAAATTACAATAATAAACTTAAGAAATAAACTTAAATATGATATTTTTTTAAATAATTTCTTATGCAGATACTTATATTTTAAATGTATTTTCAGAGTTATTGTAATAAATATGTGGACAATACATAATAATAAAGGGGTAATTGCGCGCTGATGTGCCATCACATTTAGATAAAAAATTGTTCAACGGGTCTCTACGAGTTGGCTACGGTCTTTCGAACGACTTCCAAAGGTTCGGGACCTTTTAGTCCAGTGGATGGATGCAAACATAAATATTTTTGTTTTTATGTAATGGATCGGCAAGCAAGCAGACGGATTACCTGATGGTAAGCAATCAGCCCCGCCCATGGACACCCGCAACGGAGGAGTTACGAGTGCGTTACCGACCTCTTAGGGATTAGGGTTTTGGAGATTAAGGGATTGGGGAGGGATCGGGGGAGGGGAAGGATTGGGCCTCCAGTAACCTCACCCACACGGCGAAACACAATGCTGTGGTTGTTTCACGCCGGTTTTCTGTGAGGCCGCGGTATCACTCCGGTCGAGTCGACCCATTAGTGCCGAAGTATGGCTCTCCCACACTTATACTAATGTAAACAATTTCATTTTCTTTATATATTTTCCATCGTTTACATATCCATCGTTTTTTCGGTCTACCCGGCTACTAAAATACAAAATTCTAAGTAACCTTCATAATTTGACCTCGTCTAGAAGGGGTTAAATTTGGTGTAAACTCTACCACTATTAGAGCGTCAAAATTAACGAAACTGGGAAAATTCAACAAAGTCTATAAATAGCAAAACTACGCCCAAATTATCTAGTTAGCACATTATTTGATTGTATTGTACAGGTAGTTTAATTGGGTCCAATAATATTTGGGAACAAGGTAAGTTTTTGGCTTTAATTAAATCGGGTTCGGGCACAATTATTGTCCCTTAAAATTAGGTACATATTCGGGTTATGAACTGTAAGTATATAGATTCTCAATTGATCGTTGTCATTTGAACAAACTTTTTAAAATGCTATAGTTAGTTGTTAACCGACTTCAAAAAAGGAGGTGGTTTTCAATTCCTCGGGATCTTTTTTTTTATGTATGTTCATTATTGATACAGTGAATATAAAAAAAAAATATTTCAAACATTTATGTTTCGTACTGGCACGAAAAATAGAATAAATAAAATCTTTATAAAAACAGTAGCTAGGCTACTGTTTCTTACGATCGTAGCTGTTTTTCACGTCACACATCACACAAGGACGTTGATACATCAAATTCAAAATAAGAACGAGCATTGTAATGTAGAATAAAATATTATTTAGTTTTTCGAATAAAAAAGAAGAACTAGACTTAGGTAACCTTTTGTTTGTCACTTTCTGTAAGGTTACTCATAAATGAGGTCATATATCTGTTAAGTCTATATATTGATGGCCCAAGGCCTAAATAAAAATATTTGAGACCTTTGCATAGTAAACTATTATACTGGTTACTTATGTGATAGTACAAGATATGCCAACTTTCTTAATCAATTAATTATTGAAGGAACTTTAGTTTTGCAATGAAGTTCGATTACTAAGTACTCAATAATTTTAATCTTTTCGAGTGCTTTCACATTACGTCCGATTTAACGTAAATCTCCGAGGGTCACAAATCCCTATCCTTACCCTACACTCATCCCTCCTCAATCCCTAAACCCCAAAAACCCTTATCCCCAACGGCAACGCACTTGCATCTCCTCTGGTGCTGCAGTTGTCCATGGGTGGCGGCAATTGCCTAATAACAGGTAATCCGTTTGCTCGCAGAAAAATGAAAACTTGGACAGAGTTTCGCAAGTCCTTGAAGGTAATCTGATGATAGATATAGGGCGTAAAGTACCATAGAAATATTTAGTTCTACGACTATGATGGACCGTTTTTTTACGGATTCGTATCGGCTTTAAATATTGCGTAGTGCGAAAGCGCTCTTAGGTTTGATGATGTCCTGGTATTTCCACTAGTGAGAGAGTTAAACAGTTTTTTGCTGTAGTTGCGTATCCCAAGGTTTTCGGTCTAGCAAAAAAGATTGCGTAGATTTTTTGCCACTAATTTTAAGTAACGAACGACATTGATATCAAGGACTAATTTTAGTATGACGTTGTTATTTTTAAGTTAATAGGTTTAGGTACGAACTGCGAAATATATTCATAACGTGCAGCTCTGTGTTTGATAAGATTAATATGAGCCAGTAAATGCCAGTAATACACAACAAAGTGAGTTTTCACTGTGTGTATTATTATTATTTTCAACAAAATTTATAACCTTAATTAGGAATGCCTAATCTACTTTTCACCCGTTTTGTAATGTTTTAGTTTTTTGATACCAGTACCGAAAGCATTCACGCAATAAACAGTTTACAACAGTAATCTACGAGTGAAGCCATTTAAAGATAATTGTGAAAATATTCATCTATTTGCTTACACACACCATGTCTGTTACTCAATACCTGAAGAAACCATTTAAGACAAAATGTTCTGTCTAAATCAGCTAAAAAAAAAACTCAAAAATTAGTTCTAAAAAATACTTACTCATGACCCATAATTGAAAGTAAGGATGTAGCGTAAACGAGGGGATAGTAGAATGCACCCATCTGTGCCCATATAGGCTTGTCCTTATAAGGTATGAACTGGAGAAACGGTTCTATCATGGACAGTTCAATGTCCTGAGCAGTATTCGTATGCAGATGATGAGACATTGAATGGGAGACCCTCCAGTCACTGAAAAATAAAATATGTAATTTAATATTATGTGACATACAAAGGTTTTTTTGTCAGTGGAAAATCATCAAATGACTTCTCGCCTAGGGAATGGTTAGAGACAATGTCAGAATCTTACTGACAAAAAAATTCCTTGTTCCGGTTTAGGCCGAGGCTTCGGTGCCATATTGCGCTTACCCCGTAACCCCGACTGAACATCAGCCCCATAGGGGCCCGTCTGTGGTGGTCTATTGGATCTTTGAGGCGCGCGGGGACCGCTACGCGCCGTACGCTCGAGAAACATGTATACGTTAAGGTACATTTTTGCTTGTTATGTATAAAGTCGTATTTAGATTTTATAGTTATAAAGAAGAGTATTTTTTAAGACTGAGAATTCTTTTTCTTTCTTTTTTTAAATAATATGATGAATGAGAATTTGAAAATAAGTGACGTGAGCAGATACATTGAACCATATTTTTGCTTGCTACAGGTATGTAACGAAATGGTGTTTAGATTATTTTGTCCTCAAAGATTTTTTTAAACAAGTTCTCAAGGTTACTTACTAATAAAATTTTGGAGAAACATTAATCTTATTTTAAAGTAAATAAAAGAAGTATCTACATTAAAAATACACAAGGAAGTCAGTAGCAAAAATTTAACAAAATACAAGACAGTAATTCTAAAAAGATAAATTCTATTTAACTACGACGACTATACGAAGAAATTGGATCCCCTAGACACCTAACAGAATTTATTTATCTTGGTTTACCTTAAGGAAACTGAGTTAAGTCGTTCAATCCTACCTTAGAACAGTATAAAGTAAATAATTTATACTGCTAATTGATCAATTAAAACCAGTTACAACTCAAGCAAGTCGCGGGTAATAAGTGCTTTAACTACACTTTGAAAACTTGTACCAAGATTTCTGTCTGCGAAATGGATTGAGAATACTTATTGTTTTATCTAGACAGTACAATTTTGGATAAAGGAGTATTTATTATATTGTTATAATCATAAATATTAAGATATCTCTGTGTAATAAATAACAATAATTGTGAGGTAGAGTAAAGTTAGAAAAACTAACAACTGAGTCAAATAAACTATTCGAGAGTAACTCTACTTGTTTCAAGCCACACCGGGGCTCTTACTCAAAGCAATGAGCCACGTGACGGCCTCTTCAAGATTAAAAAGCGTTAGGTGTGTGATGTAAAGTTTAAATATGATGTTCTTAGAATAGGAACACATATGTACAACTACACAAAAACCAAAATTAAACAAAGGTCTCACGAGAAAGTGTTTTGTCTGTTTGTCCTGCTTTCACATTTCTCGCCGTTAAAAAAATTGGCACATGTCGTTTTGCTAACCTCGAAAATGGACGAACAAATCCGATTCTTATAAAATGCGATAAAACTATGTATAACATTCTAGTTTATGTAAAAAGTTTATAGTAAGCTGAAGTGGAATTATCTTGCGAAGTTTTCATCGGATAACAACTCAACGATGTTAGTTTACAACGAGAAATTCACATGGAGTGGTCAAACTTTATGTTTCACTGCACTAGCATAATAAGGATGTTAGTATATAACTTTTGGAATTTGTTCGTGAACACAACGAAATTTAGCAAAAAGATATTCGAAATACTCTGGTTAGCCGGTATCTTATCTTCCATAGTTAGGTTTGAAATGAATATTCTACATAACTATCTAATAGCGTACACCGAGGTATCTCTTAAGTGCGCACATCTCTTAAGCGCTCCCAAATTTTTCTGCAGTTCAGAAATTCAACCGGGGTTGTGGGTGCAAGCACATCACACCATTCTGGGCGAGACCCAAGCGTAAGGCGCGTAGCGTTCAATGATCCAATAGACCAACACAGATGGGGTCCTATACGGCTTATGTTCAGCTGGGATTGCGGGGCAAACTCAATGGGACACCGTGCCCTCGGCCTAGAGCAGGAATAGTGGGGTTTTAGTCAGTAAGAGTCTGACACTCCCTCCCGCGCCAAGTCATTTGATGATTTTCCCCTCACAGTTTTACCACCATTCATTTTAATAAAACTTATACCTACATATTGTGAGTTTTTTGTTTATTATTCGGTGATAGGTATTAACAAAGCAATAAGTTGCTACTCAGTTATTATAATTGAGGTCAATAGCTCAAGTCCAAGGTGTTTTTATTTCGTTTTATTTTATGTTTTCCTGCTAACGTTTGTACTTTTAATTATTCTTTGCAATGTTAACTATCACGCTTGGTTAAAGTAAAGGAAGGGATAGAGGCAATTATGTACTAGCAACTTCCTTTTTACAGAGAGTACATATAATGAATGTGTCTTATAATAACTAGAACATTTCAAAAAAACCTTTAATATTAGTAATGCAGTCAAACACGGAATCAAAGACTTGATAGTCACGGTAGCTCCTAGATCGTGCCGTAGATAATGACATGTAATTTTTAGACGACCTTGCAATGTACAATTAATCTAAAACTACTTACAGTAGAAGTACTTAAAATGGTTTACGGAAAATTACGACTAACCCTCGTGAATTAACAGAGAAAAGCTCTACTAGTTTCAAGTCACAACGGGACTCTTATTCATGAACAGCGTACGCGTCGCGAAGCCAACTGGTTCATTTCACGTGTGAGTAGTTATTCTCAATAAATTTAGTATAATATCTCAAGATAGTTACGATTCAAAGTAAAACAAGCCTGTTGCAGTATGGTATTTACCGTTTTTAAATGAAATAATAATAAGAAATAAACCACAAACTTACTTAAACGACATTCCAGCCAAGTTGAATATGTACATTCTCCAATTATCCCCTCGATGGAAGTAGTTGTGTGCACAAGTGACTAAGGAACTTAGAACGAAACCAGTTGAGAATGTTAAACTGGCTCCAATGACAAAGCTTTGAGTCCAGCCCCAACAACTTAAAGGAGCCAAGATAATTAAAGCAAGTAATAAACTATCAGTGATAAAATCACTTTTCTTCCTCACATCTTTTGGTATTAATGCCATCTGATCCATGACTTTCAGTTTCAAAGTTTTATAAAATCCATCTTCTTTAAACGTGAAAGGTTGATTCCTTGGCTTGATTGCTTTTCTTACATAATAATTCGGTAATAACGACTCAGCAATTCCTTTGAGGTGATGTGTTTCGAAAGCTTCTGTTATGTCTGTACCCTGGGGAACGCCAATGAAATTTAGTTAGTCAGTTATTTTTTTTTACTTTAATATTAATCTTATAAGCAAATTGTTCATTTTATTTGTCATTATTTTCGCAATTGTAACATTTCAATTCTATTTAGAAATAGTCAATCTTTAAAGTATTATGACTAGTTCCAGATATAAATTCACGAAATGTTTTCGTTGACTTTGATAAGCCCTTGGCCTAGAGATCACAACAACAAGAAAAACTAGTAAATTTATCTTCATTTATAAATTATATCATACCGTTGTTGGTATCACTTTGTACTTAATTTATTATTTGTGTTGAATTACAAATGGCATAGCAGTTTAACACAAATGGAATTGACATTTAATTAGCATGATAAACAGTTAGTAAATAATTGAAGGAGCAAGGTGAGGCGTGTTGTCAAACGCGACTTGTGCTATTAGGTTTATTGTCTGTCATTACTAAGTTCATGGGCAGGTTTCACTTCGACTTGACAGGTTCATTATTAAATTAACAGCAATACCGAATGAGATATTCGATGTAGTGCTAGGAACATGACTAAGTAAGTGGAGATGAATTTATAATGTTCCCACTTTTGGCTGTTATTAGTTCCGTGACAGTTATAAAAATCTTTAGTGCTAAAAAGGTATTTTTTTTAATTTTATATCGCAACAATACTGAGAAATTATTCATAGATTACTTTATAAACAAGTTTTTTGTGATTTATCACTAATTGACTATATCAATACTTTGAGACTCATCAATACTAAATAATAGAAAAATAACAAGCGAGAGATTTATGATTATTATTAATCTCGCGTTAAAACGTTAAACATAAATTCCAAAAAAAAAACAAAATAAAAACAAACGACAAAGCCGACGTAAATTAATTGTGCGTATATCTCAAATTGAAATCCTAGCATAAATCTCGTTAATAGCAAATTCGAAGAAGAATAAACTAGAAATATCATTTGAAACTGTACTCAGTATGTAGTAGGGCAGTATTATTTATTGTACACTGGCTCACAATGACAGTATCAGGTCTCACAGTGATAGAAATGGAGCTTGTCTCCATTTATCGCGATCGGATCCCGGCCCAGGCTATAGTGGTCATTTTTTATCGTCCAACGAAAGAGGAAAATCATTTACGGTTTTGTGCTGTTCGAAAAGAAAAGAAAGAAAACATTGGTGTATTTGTTCGTACGTCAAAAGATTAATTGAAGACCTTTGGTACCATTCGCTGTGTGTTTAGGACAAGTGATAATGGGTGTTTTTACATTACCTCAAACTTTTAAAAGATTTTTTGACTCATCAGTTATCAAGTTTAATTCGGTGACGAATATACTTTTTCTTGTAGGTATTTATCATAATTTATTTTCAATAAAACTAGGTTCCTTACCTTTGTAACAGATATCCAATGTGTCCCTCCAGGATGTGAAGAAATAAAATCAGTTAAATCATAGAGACTGTCATGTATTCTCCACAAATCTTCGGCGCCATCTTGCAATCTCTTCCCTTTTAACCAATGTTGCGCAGATTTTGGCTGTGCTTCCCGAAAAATGGGATATTCCAACTTAGGGAAGCTTACCTGTCGTTTTTCTGTATTCGGCGCCATTTTATACCTATCAAAAATAGAAAAATAATATTAAATTCACGTTTTTAATTATCAGGCAATTTTAATTCTTAAGTGATGGAGATACAGTTGCAAATGGGTTTATAATTAAGATGTCCTGACGTAATATTGGGGTAGACGCGGTCCGACAAGGGAACACGGGTTTGTTATTGTATCCATAGCTAAAGGATGTGTATTTATTAATAAACAGTTTCGAGATAATTTTGATTGATATCAATTAAAGCTATATTTCGAAATGCTTCCTCAAGTTTAAATGTTTTACCATTGTACTCAGAGACATTTAATTGTTACTTCTATCTTAGTCACTAGACTAACTAAAACGTGACCAAAGATTAGGTCAAGTAATCATAATGAACTTTTTAGATCTATATGTCGATTGTTATAGACTACGTATGAGTGCCAAGTGTAATTAAAATTGGTTCCGTAGCTTCCATGATTTTTTAATTTTAAGCTATTATGAACCACCGCCCCTACCTTATAATAAAATAACGAACCGCCTCGGATCCATTCGGGTGCAAAGATGATACTAAATTTCTCCACTATTTAATGAATGTATACATATTCCAATATACTTCGAATATATTCCCCGTCCTCGTCGACCATTCTTCCTATTAAAAAAACGCATCAAAATGCGTGACTTACTTTTAAAGATTAAGCATACATAGGGATAATAGAGACAGAGAAATCAATTATGTTCTATACTATGTAGTGATTCTGACGGTAAAAAAGTGGATAATTCCAACAAGACCGTAACGTACGCCGCTGGTATTATTAAGACAATATATTTTAATGATACAGCAAAATAAGTAAGAGACGACAACACTTACTTAGCTTATTCGATTATTCGATGTAACGCTATGCCATAGATAGACTATCTGATCCCCAAAACCCTTTAGGTATATTAATTCAATAACTTGTGAAACTGAAAGGGTGAATTTGTCTATATACATACATATATATTTATTTATATATGCTATTTTTGTTTAGATTAACCCCCTGTTCCCATAACACATAAGTATCATGTTTACGTATATACCGGTAAACTTACGTGTCAAAAAATTCATACAAATTTCGTTATATATTCAAATGTATCTAGTTCATAGTGGCTATTAGAAATAGGCCCATAATGGCTCGAAGCTCAAAACAATTTTTTATTCATGTATTGGGTTTTTCGATAAAATGCCGTGACGTCAACAGTCTCTATGGAAGATTTTATTCACAGAATGATTTTATCGATATGATACTTAAACTCGTGGATTGAAAAACAAAGTATAATCTTAACCATATTCAATATTATGGGAATCCTCAGTAAGGAGTTGAATAACATCAATATAACCACATCTCTTTCTTTGCTGCTGAGTCAGTCATTTATTGGTATTTTCCAAATATTTTTGCTTATTTCTTCGTATGAATTGTTTTGACCGTGGTCATAAAAAAAAGAAAAGGACAAGTGAAGGCTTGATTTGTGAAGGGTAAATATTTAAAAACCTGAACAAATATACAACCAATGTTATTTAAATAAAAGCTTGTAAGATTAAGTACTTATTTATTATGCTTTTTGGTTATTGTATGTTAATAGGATGACACGTACAGACCATTGCAAATAATTTTAATTTCGTTACAAAAGGTAACTCGAAATGCGTTAAGCAATTTGAAAAAAATATTACTGTATTGGGGTTCTCCTACATAGAAATTTCAATAATTTAAACTGTTCGACTAAAACGGTTCGAGATTATATTTTAAACCTTATCCGATTAACAGCTAGGTCTATTTTTCATCGTTCGTGGTGGTACACAAGTTTTTTGTGAGGAAAATCACCAAATGACTCCTCTCGCCCGAAGTAAGGCGAGAGGGAGTGTCAGACTCTTACTGTTACGTTCCTTCTCCTGATCCAGGCCGAGGCCGCGGTACTTTATTGGGCTTTACCCACAACCCTGGCTGACCTCCAGCCTTATTGGACCCAAACTGTTATGGTCTATTGGCTCATTGAGGCAAGTGCGGAACACAAGCTAAGTTAGGCCTCTTTGTCACCAGAGATTGGATTGGATATTAACAGAAACTTTATGTCTCAAAGCAATTTAATTTTTTCATCCAATTTTACAAAATACGACACATTCACAACAATGATTGCCTTAAACTGCAACTTACAACTATGTTTAGGTATGATGTTTTATAAGTAAATAAAGTAATTTTTATTCCTATCGTGGCTTTCTATAATCCTGTGTTCTCTTTGAGGTGTGCAGAAGCAAACTAGTATCCACGTAACAGGATTGGTTACTCGGCACGTTGGTTACTTGCCATGGAACGGTGCCCGGACGGACCTTTGCACAAATTTAATTTAGCTGTAATGCCAAAATTGGTGCCTTTGGATCCCGATCTTGTGGCTTGCATGTAAATATCGTCTTTGTATGGTTCGCATGAACGGCAGATTGAAGATAACACCAATGTTATGCTTGGTATTCCTCGAAAGGGTGCGAGGAACATTCTGTTTTCGTTAATTAGATACATTTTTGTTTTAATAAGTAGACCGAGCTTTTGCTAATCAGGCTGGATTAGGACAACTGATAAAACATAAGCCTCCTTTTATCATTGGATTCTCTCTTTAAGTTTGTTGGCCAGTTAAAATACAATTAAATCACTTAAAGTACGCAATTAATCCTTCTGAAATCTCAAAGATAATGCAACTAAATCTAATTTGAAATGTTTCTATACTTAATGAGGGATATAAAGTCATCATGCTGAAGGTAATGTTAATGATCAATGTATGCAATTTTGCAAATAGTGTACCAAATAATGATTGTTTTAATATCAAATTTAATGAAAGATCCGTAAAAAATCCGTAGTATGAATTGTTCTAAATTTAGATGTCCTAAGTAATTTAAAAAGGATTTATGTAGACATGGAGTACTAGGCCCTGCTGGCCTTCAAGACTGGAAATGCCAATGAACTTAGAGAAGTGCACAAATATAAAAGTAGACAGTCATATCTGATCTCGAAAAAATAAAAACAAAAATAATAACAAGAAAGAATAAACACTTTAATTGCGAGGTAATAAGGTTGGAAGTCCAGTAAACTTAATTGCAGATGTTATTAGCAAATTAAAATGTACATAGGTATTATACGGGTAGGTACTTGTTTACCTTAAAGGTTAAGGAGGTCAGCTCACGACAATTATTTACTATTGAAACGTGCAAAAGAAATATGTTGTGTAATCTTTTAGAATAAAATAATGTGAGTCGTTTTGTATATCTATACTAATATCATAAAGAGGTACAATTTGTAAGTTGGTATGCAGGGGGTAATCTTTGGAACCGCGCCGGTCGGATTGCCAAAATTCTTTCACTAATAGAAAGCTACAATGTTCCTGAGTGCTATAAAACATCACGCTACGATCAAATGGAGCCGAGCAGCGGGTGCAGCCGCGTGAGAGTAGCTAGTTTTTAATATACTTAGTGTCTAACGATAGTAGATATACAGTGTGTTAGGTTAAACGAAAGACATATTCAAGGCCCGATTCTGGTGTTTAAATAAAACAACCTTTTTATAAGACAAATAGATGTGTAATCTTTTAAAATAAATCATTATTTGCACATAAGATATTTTGATATTTTTTTTATTATTTATAGTATTAAAATACCTACCTAACTACAGTAAGACATACAGAATTGCGTTAAGTCGGCTGAAATATTCTCATTACGTACGCTTTGACTTGAAACTAGTATCTAAAGCTTTTGTCATTGAAATCAAGGGAGTAAATCGTTATTTTTTATATACTTAGTTAAAATTAAATAATGTTTTCCATAATATGGAAATAACAAAAAATATTTCTCCATGCAAAATGACCAATCAGCTGTTGCGATTTTTATGTGTCAATAAATTTACTTTTGAGATTTGGATATTGGTCCCATGGGAAAAGTTGTTGTAATTAAGCACAAAAATATGCTCCTTTAATATGTCCCTCTTTAACCTAACACGCTGTAGATAGTACTGAAAAGGAGATTATATAAATTTTATATACTTACCTACTATAATTACTTCTTAAAATAACGTTATCATAAGCAACTATGTCCAAATACGTACATCACAATTTTGCAGTAATTAGTGTGGATCACACACAATTTGAAAGGCTCGCCAAATCAATAATCAACTAACACTTATGCGTTGTTATTGTTATCAAACCAAACGACTTTATACTCTATTCCATTTACGAATAAAGGCTACCCTAGGTGATAATTTAGTATTCAGTTGTTAATACTATTCAAATAGGTACCTATTTTATTGCAAACGACAAACAAAAAGTAAACAGCGGCTTGCAAAAAATCACTCACGCTGTTGTAAATATTTTGTTCTTTGTACTTACTTTATTGTTTAAATAACTAAACTTTTATTTTATTGACATTCGCTTAAATTCTAGACATTTAGGGCTGATTTTTCCGTAGTCAGATAAATATTATCCGTGGAATAAAATTGTTGCTGCCACCGTCTTAGACAAACATTTTGACGCGACAGCATCGTAATTATTCCTTAGGTAACTTTTATCTAAAACTATTGAAAAATCAGCACTTAAAATACCAAAATTTAGTATATAGCCAAGCTAATAGCAACTCAATTGACAATTGTCAAGATATTTTACAGCTGATAAGCTAATTGTTTGACGAATAATAATAATAATATTTGAGGACTAATGATTACATAATCTTCAATTTGGCTAATTCTAAGTTTATTAACTAGAAGTGACGATTATAGAATATAATGAAAAAAAAATATTCAATGAGTGTTTTTTTTTTTTTTTTTTTTTTTGTGAGGGGAAAATCATCAAATGACTTCTCCCGCCCAGGGCCGGGCAGGAGGGAGTGTCAGACTCTTACTGACTAAAAACCCCCCTGTTCCTTCTCCTGCTCTGTGCCGAGGTCGCGGTACCTTATTGCGCTTACCCCGCAACCCCGGCTGAACATTAGCCCTTTAGGGCCCCGTCTGTGGTGGTCTATTGGCTCTTTGAGGCGCGCGCGGCACGCTACGCGCCGTACGCTCGGGCCTGGTTCTGGTCGGGCGGCGAGCTGCCCTTAGTCGCCGACCGCAGGCCCGTACTTACGGTGGCCGGAGATCGTCCCTCGATCCCCGACGCCCGTAGTGTCGCCAGTTGCGGCTGCTGGGGCGTGAGGAGGAGGATTGCTCCCTCACGCGGGCCGCCTCTCTCTTTGCGAGCATGACTGCTTCACAAAAGGAGGAGACGGCGTCCCAGTTCCTCTCACTCCGCACCATGGCCTCGACTAAGGCCGGGCGCGAGAGGTCGCCGCCGCCGATCACTTCCCTGAGGATACGGCGGTGCTCAGCCCAGGCAGGGCATACCGCTACCGTATGCTCCACCGTATCCTCTAGGTGGTCCTCACAATGACGACACTCGGGCGTTTCCTCTCGCTGAATCCGGAACAGGAACCTACCGAAGCTGCCGTGCCCGGTAAGCACCTGCGTCAGACGGAAGGTGAGGACGCCGTGGCGTCTCTCAAGCCACTCCTCAAAGAGGGGTCTTACCGCTGCTATGGTAGCGTGCCCGGCCCTCGGTTGCGACAGTCGCTGTCTCCACTCTGCCATGAGATCTCGCCGGAGCTCATTCCGCCACGCACTTATTTGGCGCGGCAAAGGATCTTCGCCCCGGCTACGCGCGTCTGCGCGCAAACTGTAGACGCGCGCGAGCGCCTTCGCTTCTAGATCCCACGGCGGTGATCCGGCAAGGAGGTTCGCCGCCTCCCCGGAGATCGTGCGATACCCGCGGATTACTCGTATAGCCATGACCCTCTGGGACGCGACCAGCGTACGAGCCGGCCGCCGCTTCAAGTCCGGCGCCCACACAGGGGCACCGTAGAGGGCCATGGATCGCACAATTCCCATATACAACCTCCGGCAGGAAGGAAGGAGCCGCTTGAGCGCGGCCCCAGACCGTTCCAACTTAGGGGCCAAACGACGAAAATGCTCCGTGAAGTTCCATCGGCTGTCGAGGACGAGACCCAGGTACTTCATCGCCGACTCGACGCCGATGGTAACTCCTCCTGCCGTTACTTGGGACCCACCTGGAGGTGGCGCGCTCCGACGGCCATAGAAGCACATGGCCTCGGACTTGTGGAGCGCCACCTCGAGTCCCAACTGCCGGATCCTTGCAACGACTGTCGCAACCGCTTGTGACATCAGGTCGGCCGCCGCCTGATGCGACCTCCCGTTCGCCAGCACCAGCGTGTCGTCAGCATAGCAGACAATGCTGACGCCGCTCGGGAGGTCGGTGCGTAGCACCCAATCGTACCCGATGTTCCACAGGAGAGGTCCCAGGACCGATCCCTGTGGGACACCGCGCGACACCTCTCGCCGATTCCACACGCCCCGGTGACCGGGGTAGATGACACATCTGTCCGTCAAGTAAGCCTCGACTACACGACGGAGATAGGCAGGCACCCGGTGGTACCGGAGTGCCTCCAAAATGCAGCTCCAGGGCAGCGAGTTAAAGGCGTTGGCGATGTCCAGAGACACCGCCACGACGACTCGCCTCCCGGCCAACGCTGTCCCCGTCGTGAGGTCCCTCACGCGCATGATGGCGTCCACCGTGGAGCGCCCTCTGCGGAAGCCGAACTGGCCGTCCGCTAAATCCGGCCCCCTTCCAGACAGGTGCCCGACGAGGCGGTCTGAGATTATCCTCTCGAACAGCTTTCCCACCTCGTCGAGCAGCACAATGGGCCGGTACGCGGACGGAGAGTCCGCAGGACGCCCCGGCTTCTTCACGAGGACCAGTTTACCCGTCTTCCACGACAGCGGAAACTGGCCTCTCTCCAAACATGATTCAATGAGTGTTGGGAATATAATGTTGAATATTTTGATTCTTAATTCTAATGTAATATAGCCGGTTTTAAAATAAAGGCTTTATAGACCTGAGTTAAGCCATTGTAATATAGAACTGATGTTAGAAAACGTTGTCTAAAGTGTTGTTTTGAATGAACCCTTAACTTCCCAATTTGATATGAAATGTAATATCCATATAATATGTTTACAAAAAGAATTTATTGATAATACAGATAAGGCAATGATTTAGCAATCCGAAACTAGAACGAATATCGTAATTAAAATTATAGTAAATAATAACAAACAAAACAATATAACAAAATAAACAAACCTTAAAAAATCACAAAAACAATATCACGAAAATTCGTTGCAAAAAATCACAAATAAACACTTAAAAAAATTGTTGTTTGAACAAAAAGTTGTAATGGAAAGAGATCGCGACCGTCATTGGCCGCCGGTTGGCCGTGACTGCGCGGGCGCACGCGATCGAGTTCCTTTGATACGCAGTGTTACGCTTGTACGTAATTGCTTATATCACTGGTTTCGCATTGATGCGTCGTTTGAGGACTTCTGAACTCATTAGGCTGGTTTTTGTCACAATGCGACGTGACGCAAATGGAAGAAATTATGTAGTTTGGACACTTTTTTTTGTTTGTTATAATGTACAATTATTGTATGTGCGCTTGTCCTGTATACTCGGTTAAAACCTATTCTTATACCACCATAGTTTGGCTATTGCGTTTTTTTTTCTTATTTTTTGTTTCTCAAATAACAAAGTTTAAGTTTAAAAATGCAGTTTTTACAATTCACTATTAGCTTAAATAGCAGTTGTCCAACCATCGATAGCTCTGTTACGAAATATAGGGTAACTTATGATAGTGCTGCAACTTAAGGAAGACTTGATTTGATTAATGATTCAAATTAAATTGCAATTACCTACGATAGTTTCAAAACTGTAAGTTGACAAACTCTTATAATAAACCTTCCTGGTTCTACATAATAATATAGGCTTGAGTCAATTAGTTTTTTTTGCAATATTTTATTATATCATAAACATTATTAAAATGGGTATTTTTTTATGGAAACATAGGCTAATGAGCTATGGATTACCTGCTGGTAAGTAAGTGATCAGAGCCGCTCGCCGTCTATGGTCACCCGCAACTCCACAGGAGTTAAGCGCGTTGACGGCTTTTTAAGAAGGAGTACGCTCGTTCCGTCATTCAAAAAGATCATTCCAAAGTTTTTTTTTGCGTTGTACGATCATCATTATCGTCATCATCAGCCTATAAATGCCCACTGCTGAGCTAAGGCCTCTTCTCATTCGGAGAAGGTTAGAGCATTAATCACCACACTTGCTCAATGCGGGTTGGCGATTTCAAACTTATAATTAGAAATTATAAGTCCAGGTTTCCTCACGATGTTTACCTTCACCGTATGTCAGTGATGTCTGAATAATCATAGAAAGTACATATAACTCGGAAAAAGTCACATTGGTACTTGCCAGGTTTCGAACCTACACCCTCATGCACGAGAAGCAGGCTTCTTAACCTCCGGGCCACCACGACCTTTTGATTCTGTACGATACGGAAGCTTATTTTGTACTTTTTTATGGAAAAAGTTTCATCAAAATCTAGTGTAATGACACCTTAACCTCATTGTTAGGACAAGACATTGTGTTTATGTAATGTAATTACTAAGTAAGTGCATACTGTTATATTGTGTTGTTACGTAATAAGCTTAGATATAACGATTAATGAACGCCTTAGACCTGTTTGCGTGTCTTATTCATTGTCCACGTGACAAAATCTGCTCAAAAATAGCAATATTTTATGAATAAGTGATGAATAGGTGGCATATGTATTCAAACTTACTTGTTCCGTTTAAAATTACTTTAGAAAGCTTAAATTTTTTTTATTAATAATTATTATTTTTATTAATAATATAATTTAAAATGCCTGATATGAAATTAAAAACATAAAATAATTTTAAAAATGGAAGACACTGCTCTAACGACATCTTTGATCTTGTTTGTAATAATGGCGATAATTATTTGAATATTTAATTTTTGTTTTAAACATCATCGCACTTTTTTGTTTTTTAAAAAATAGACTAGTATTTTATTAGTTCATGACAACAAGACAATATAGATTGCTTCCTTATTATCGTCTAAATTAGATTTAAAATTCTAATTTAGCTATATGTAGATATAAGTTTAGCCAAAACGAGATTTTTTGCAAAAAAAACATTTCTTCGAATTAAATTTAAAACAACGCAGTTTTTATTCTAGCGTTTCAAAAATAACGATAATGTGTCATGCTATGATAAAATTTTCTTAGTTTCTTAACTTTTGAGTTCTCTATTCATCGGGTACTAGTACATTGAGTAATTGGATTTACTTTAAAGGTCTCATCATCATCAGCCTATATGTGCCTACTGTTGACCAAAGGCCTCTTCTCATACGGAGAAGGTTAGAGCATTAATCACTACGCTTGGTTAATGCGGGTTGGCGATTTCAAACTTATAATATTCACCGTAAAGGCCTACTGGCAGGTTCACTTTAAAGGCCTACTCGTATATTAATTGGTTGTACCTTAACTTCCGTACTTTATATAATTTAAATGGTTTATTGAAAGTAACGACTTACACACGTGAATTAACTGAGAAAACCTCTATTAGTTTCAAGTCCTTGACCGATTGACAGTCAGATCGCCTGCGTGATTGTACTTAGTGCTTTTCTCAGTCATTTTTTTCAATAAATTTAGTATGTCTCACGATAGTTACTATTCAAAAAGCTATGGTTTATCCATAACTATTGTTTAAGGATCAATATCGTCACCAAGGAAAATTTTAAGTTATCAGAGAGTAAAGAGAAATCAAGCAAAAGGGTAGACTCGGTCGGAGCAATTCAACAGATGCACGGCAAAACCGGCATGAAAAAATCATAGCCTTACGTTGCGCCTCGTGATTAGTTTTGACGGAGGCCTTATTCTTCCGCCGTCTTCCGTCAGACATGTTCATAATCCAACGTTGTCGTACTTACCATTATGATCGCATAATCACATAAAGGCTCGTTTGTTGACTCACCTTTGTCTTAAAAAAAAAACAAAAAAATAAATAAATGTACATATAGGTATTTAAGTAAGTAGATACTGCGAGTGTTCATTAATTGCGATAGTAAGAGTTTCATTAACAGAAATATTAAGGTATTGTAATCTACAATACATTTCAAAAAGTAATTAGGGTTGAAGTCATTACATAAAAAAGTTTAGATTATTACAGGTTTTTTTTTCTTTTGCGTCATACGTGATAGTGTAACAAAAGAAATTATTCTCAAAATCATGTTTGTATGACGCCGTATCAAACGAAGAAAAAAGAAGTAAAGTATAAAAATACAAAAAAAAAATTGGTGCGATATTTTCTACTAATTTCTAATAAATGAAATATTTTAAAGCAATATTTCTTCGTAAAGACAAAAAAACGAAAAAACAAAATCCAACTATTTAGAGGAATTTATTAACGAACTAAAATACAACACCGCCATATGTTAGAGTATTTTTTAAATGTAGAACCTATATTTAAATGTAGAATTTTATTTTTTATAATGTTCCGGTAATCTAATATTTTGTGTGTTTTTGTATCGTTATGTAACTACATATTTGTTTAGGATATTTCGCAGAAAATTTCTCGCATGTGTAAAAGTATATTTTCAGTTTAACGTTAACTCATTTTTTGGCTTTGTTTCAATCAAAAGCGCAATATTTTTTGTTTTCACCATATTTAAATGGTATGGATTATAGAATTACGTAATGTTACCTACATGTTGGACTTAAAAATAATGGTAACTTAACTAAAATAGCAGGTTAGGTTGTGGGTTTAAATAGCTGAATTATTATGTGTGGTCAATTGGGCATTGGTCTGTCTCATTTGACTTTGACTTTAGCTGCATTGATATGTGTGACCAATTGGGCATTGGCCTGTCTCAGACGAGCGACGAGCATCTTCTGAGGCAAAAGCTTCTGGGTTTTAACTATTCGACCATTTCTTCATTGTTCCTTCACGGTGCTATGCAAGGTGACCGATGGATAGCAATGCAATGGTTCACCCGCTATAAAATATTACTCTTAACGTACCTACTCAGTGGAAACTGGACCTTACATTGTATATATTTGCACCTTCGTCTACCCCATTTGAGGACCTTTATGTATACAAAATACGCTTTTAAATTTTAACTCTATTTTGCATACAATAAGCACGAAAATTCAGTAAATCTATCAAGACTAAGTTTCAAGTGTATTCTCAGATACTCGGTCCATCTGGATTAGACTTGAAACGTACTCTACATAAGGCCAAAGGGGTCATTTATAAGGAGACCAACGGGGCTGTCTGCATATAAAGCTTAGCGGTCCACACGTCGCGTTCAGCGGGGACGGGGACCACATTGTAATAGATGACTTGATTCTTAAAGCTTCGTGTATACGGGTGATAATGCACTGGCATCTGGCGTTTATGATTTATAGTGTGTTTAGTAGGGTTATTGGTAGTAAGACTCGTGGTAATATTTGTAAGCAAGTAAAACAATTGAACGTGGCTAGTGCTGACTAGTCTATTCGCTAAAAAGGTCAAAAAAGTTCACCTCGATGACCCTGGGATCGTATCATCAGATCCTGATATCCTGACAACGGAGTTATCTAGAAAGAATTAACCATCTAACAAAACAAGAAATATTAAAATCGCTTTACAAACGACAAAGTTATGACATTCCTTCTCGAATTTGAGAAGTCGGTTAAAAATTATGTCGCTTTACAGTATTTTAGGACTCGGGTTCAAAACTGACCCCTTCTATAGTGGTCTAATGGCCAAAATGGCCGATGTTCAGCTGGATTGCGAAAGCGCAATAATGTATCGTGACCCCGGCCCTGATGAAGAACATGGTGGTATTTAGTCAGTTAAAGTCTACCATTCCCCTTTTATATCACGCAGGGCCGGAGAAGTGACGCGAGGAATTTTGCCCTCAAAAAACAAAAAAATATAAAATAATATATAGGACGAGTAGCCTCAGAATGATCAGTCAAAATTCAAATATAATAAAGTACATTTTTCTGCTGCATTTAACATCTTCTACTTTAGGCAGTCGTTTCAAGGTAATCGCATAATACAAATTACATATAATTTTATTTGCAATTTGCATCTCCATATCTAATTGGACGATGACAAAACGTAGGCATACTTGTTCAAAATGTTCCATTTTAGCTCACTATTTGTTATCTAAGTTACAGAGTTATGTTGATAGTTTTAATAAATAGGTTAAATTGTTTTATAGCTGTTTGCATCACACGAAAACGTATCTACACTTCTTTGTGTGATCCACAAGATTGTTGTTCCGGGTCTTGGTGTGACATTTTCTTTTCTTTTTTTTTAAACATTGCCTCACCCTACTATTTTTGGTGCATTTACACACATACAATTTCACATACACATCACACCCAAACCCGGCACAACAATTCTGTAAATTACACAAAGAGTTGTCCCGTGCGGGAATCAAATCCACGAAACGTTACGCGGCATCCAGTTGCCCAGCCACCGCGCCAACTGCGCAGTAATTTCAATTGTATGTTTGTGAACAAACCAACGTCACAGAAGAAAGTCCTAGTGTGGAGCAACCTTGGAATATCCATATTAATTTGTGGATATAGATATGACAGTACTTGGTAGTACTATGAGTACTTTATCAAGTGTAAAATGCTGGCATACGTTATTGGAAAATATGTTCCCCAGATATTGAGTCCATTTCAGACTGTATGTATGTACTAGTGGTCTGTTAGATACACAATTTACTAGCCGTATGTATATTGTCCATTTTGACTGGTCAATAACATGAATACACACAACGATAGTCCAATGTAACAGTTAGATGGAGAATTGGAGCTCGATCTAATGACAGCCTTTGTGTGATTCGTGATAATCAACGCTACAACAATGGAATAAGGTTAACTGGAGAGTAGCTGTCGAATTGAAACTATTCATAGCAAGTATCATACATTTTTTATCAAATAAACATAAAATTTAGTTATTTTTCATTAATTAATTAACAACGATAACAATTGATTCGTTTCCTTAAAATTACAAGTATGGTTTTTGTCAATCTTGATGGTAGGTAAGGTATCTTGATGAAAATAGCTCAAACTCCCAAAGTAATTTTATTAATTGTTACGTAACTCATTCCAAACTTTCTTAGCATTTCTTTTAAAAATAAAATCTTTCCTAAGGAATAAAAGAATACAGCTCAGACAAAACATGATGAAGATGGAAATAAACTTAAAACATTTGTCAGTGACATCAAGTCCTATATGTATAGTTCGTTCTTTATAGTACACAAATTGTATTTGTTTGTCCGTCGTCCTTATTACAATGGAAAATTATTACGGTATTATTTTTGATGGAATAAGCTAAATTTTTCCTTTGACGTGTGGTCAAAGGCAGCTTAAAGCCGCTAGTGGAAAAGTACTTTGTTATAATGGGTAAAACTTGAACTGTCTACATATTTAATCTCTATAGATAATATGATACACATTAGTAAGACTCGGATTTCTGTCCTAAAATATATTAAGAGCTGGAACGTAATCCCAACTACTTAATACGTCTAATATACATATATACATACTTCCTTAATAAAAGATGAGCACCCAAATATGGTAGCTAGGAGTAGTCGTACAACTTTCTATGCGGAATCCAGCCCATTCAATTCAAATAAGGTCGGACTAAAGCGACTAGTCCTTTAACAAGATTACACGAAGTTCGTCAAAGATGTAAAATGAATTCGGGTTTGTGGCCATCACCGTTGAACTTTCGTCCTTTTGTGAATTATGAATTGTAAGTAAAACTTTCAAGTCCTTTGATATTCGAGAAATATGTATTTGAAGATTGCAATCTTTGGATTCCTAACTAAGTACGATATCTTTTATAAAAGGAATAATTTATGTAGAATTTTGAAGATGAATGTCTTGAATTCATCACATTATTATCACGGCGAGATTACTTTGTTTAAGATAGCATAAGTACTAAGTTGAGTAGAGAGATATTACAATTCTAAATTTCATTTATGTTATAACTAGTTGTTAGCCGCGGCGTCGCTCCCGTCATTTGACTACCTACCCCACCCTGCCTACTCTACTCTACCTACCCTACCTACTCTACTCTACCTACCCTACTTACCCTACCTACCCTATTCTACCTACCCTACTCTACCTACCCTGCTCTACCTACCCTACTCTACCTGACCTTCTCTACCTTTCCTACTCTACCTTCCCTACTCTATCTACCCTACTCTACCTACCCTACTCTACCTACCCTACTCTACCTACCCTACTCTGCCTACCCTGCTTTACCTACCCTACTCTACCTGACCTTCTCTACCTTTCCTACTCTACCTTCCCTACTCTATCTACCCTACTCTACCTACCCTACTCTATCTACCCTACTCTACCTACCCTACTCTACCTACCCTACTCTATCCTATCTTATGTCCTTCTCCTGGCTCTAAACTACTTCCACTTTACATATATACTGATTTTGATATAGGTTACTTTATGACTTTCTCGTATAAAATTATTTCAAGACACAAAATATAAAACTAAGATTATGTAGGCACCTATTGCAATTGCACGCCACTGAGCTCGATGTTCACCTCTTCTCATTCAACCACTGCCAGCCACCCTGCGGATATCGTCTGTCCACTTAGCTGGAGGGCGCCCTACACTACGTTTGCCTAGTATGTGTGTAAAAACCTATGTATGTATTAACTAAAATTCGCGGGTTACTCACGTGTAAATGTTGAGAAAAGCTCTACTAGTTTCGAACCACAGAGGGGTTCTTCCTCATGAGCAGCGTGCGCGGACGCGGCGACGTCGCGCAGCCTACTCAGTTGAGTAGGCTGCGCGACGTCGCCGCATTTAGTATGTCTCACGATAGTTTTTATAAAAACTTTGTATGTATTGTTGAATCCATTCTTAATAGCCGTCATAGCAAATGAGGTCAAGTTGTTCTTTAAAACCGAGACTTAACAGAGAGTGGCCAATATAACCACTAACAAGCTGTACAAGAAATATAAATAAAAGAGAAATATACTAGAATGGTAAGTATTGTAACACAGGGCCGCTGGTCGCGTGTAATCCGATGAGCTTAATGTCTGCAACTCGGCAGTTCTCTATTTACTTTTAAACTGGGATTCAGTCATGGTTTACTAAGCTCTAGAAAATTAATAAAAATATTATTTTTATCTTTTTAAAATTACGATTTCTTTTAATTAAAATTTATGAAGCATGTTACATAATTTTATATTTTGTGATTTGACGGCTAACGAGCATATTGTTACCTAATAGTAAGCAATTAGAGAAGTTACGAGTGCGTCGCCGACTTTTTGGAGATTAGGGGCTTGGATATTTTGGGATTGGAGGCGGGGAATGGTTGGGCTTCCGGTAACCTCACTTACACGGTGAAACACAACGCTGTAGTTTTGTCAATTTTGGCATTATAAATATTGGTTTTGTCTTACAAAATTTGTTTTTCCTCATACATTTTTTATAAACATACAAACCCTTAAACTTTTCTAACACATTAGTAAAATGATATCACATTAGTTTATTTATTCTGTGTTTCAAAGAACAAAGAACTGTTCTATGCGCGCCGTTTTCCTATTATTTTCGCATCATTAACTCACCGTACGGCGATAAATAGGGCGTCAAAAGTTTCTACGAAAAAAGCGTTCATAACAATATGCTTTTTATTTCTTTCGGAATAAGTGCAGAAATGCATTCATATTTTGGCTTATATGTTTTTTGACAATTTATGTAACAACGATCCGAGAAACACAATTGAAATTTTCTAGGGATCAGGGATTGATAGGGATTTAGTAGCGTGAAGTTTTATAGCGCATTCCTTGATTAATGAACTATCCAACATAAAAAGGATTTTTCAATTCAAACCAATATTTTAGGAGATTAACGCGTTCAAACAAGCAAAGAAAGAGTCTTTCAGTTTTATATCATAACTACCTAAATGTAAAAGTAAAATCAGCGAGATGCTTTTATTATGATTATAATTTTTGATCCGTTCGTTTATTAGTTGATTAATCGCATAAATCAATTCAACAAATTGATACTATGTACGTAATTGGATGATTTGCAAATGTTGGTAAAACAATGCTGACGTTTTGAAGTTTTAATACAAGGTAGTACCTATATATCGGCTTTTTGTGACGATTTATGCTGGTAGTATGATTTGTAAAGATAATATATTTTTTAATGTAAACTATCGTGGGATATGCCAATTTCCTTAAAAAAAACGTCTAACCCACTTGAATAAACTGAGAAAAGTTCGCAATGACGCCGCGCAACCGACGCACACGCTCTACATGAATATGAATCCCGTTGTGGCTTGAAACTAGTAGAGCTTTTCACAGTTAATTCACGTGACTAACTCGTTATTTAGGTACATAAAAATCGTAGAAATTCTCTGAGGGCTTAAGCCTCCCCCTCTTCCAATCCCTTTTCATTGCCAAATCTCCAAATCCCTAATCCCCAAAAGGTCGGCAACGAACTCGTAACTCCTCCGTCGTTGTCTGAGGGTAAGGTAATCCGTCTACTCGTTTACTGAACTATCACATAAAAAAACTACTTTTGGTTTAATGAAAAAAAGCGAATACCGCGAGTAGATGCAACAATTGCTAGGGGTAAAATTTTCAGTTCAACGTTTCCAAACAAAATATTTTAGCCACTGGCAGCATTTTATGGCATGTTCTATACAGTAAACAGTCTACCGAGGATCAAATGAAATAAATCCAAAGTGCTCTCACACCTATCCAATTTATGGACGTAAATAACGAAGGTGATTTAGAAAATGAACTCCGTTTGCAGTCATCGTTAAATAGATTTTTACTTTTTGCGCGTATTTACTTACCATATTTGTACGTACTTGGCGTACCGTGGGTAGGCGATTAAATTTAGTATAACTAGGTATGTAATTTAGTTTTTTTAAAAGACTGCATGATCATCTATAGTTGGTACGCAATCAGCGCCGCCCAAGGTAGGTGACCTTGGCAAAACCAAAGTTACAAATGCGTTACGGGTCTTCTGTGGATTAGTTGTAAGTGTGGGAGAGCCATTCTTAGGCAGGAATGGGTCGGCTCGACCGGAGTGATACCATGGCCTCACAGAAAACCGGCGTGAAACAACCACAGCGTTGTGTTTCGCCGTGTGAGTGAGGTTACCGGAGGCCCTATCCTTCTCCTCCCCCAATCCCTCCTCGATCCCTAAATCTCCAAATCCCTAATCCCTAAAAGGTCGGTAACGCACTCGCAACTCCTCCGTTGCGGGTGTCCATGGGCGGCGCTGATTGCTTACCATCAGGTAATCAGTCTGCTCGTTTGCCGACCTATCACATGAAAAAAAAAAGTAGGGGTTTGGGGATGTGGGAGAAGGCCTCGGGTAATCTCTCACACGGTGTAACACAACGCAAGCGTTGTTTCACATCGGTATTCTGTGAGCCCGTGGTATTGCTCCGGTAGAACTGTTTCGTGCCAAAGCTTGGCTATCCCACTATTACTCGTTTTCAATGAACTCATGTGGCACATAGTTCATACTTGTTACGTTCTACATATGTTCACATGTCGAATGCAAAATATTTAAAATATAATACTTAGTAATTAATTTGAAATGTAATAGTGTATTTTATTTTATTTTACATTACCTAGCCTACATAAATCCAGCTCCAGCGCAGCCAGTAGCTCTGAGGGAGATCCAAGACATATTTTAATATGTTGTAAAATTTGATCTCTCTTAACCACCTTCTTTAGATTGTTTTAAACGGATTTTGTTAGCGTGAAACTAGCGCGCGCTACCCAAAGACATCGAAAAATGTTTTTCGAGGGATCGTAGTGTGCAGAGAATTTAATACGAAGTAAGTTGGTACTAAGAGGGGATTTATGTTGGATTGCGTTTGCAAGCTGAATGATGTCCCGCGGCCCGCTCTGGCCAGGAGAATAGATGATATTCCAAAAAATGAAAATGGAAAAGTAATACTTACAAAAAAAAATATCAAGATAATTGATTCGATACATCAATAGAAATCGGAGGCCCAATCCTTCCCCGCCCCCGATCCCTCCTCAATCCCTAAATCTCCAAATCCCTAATCCCTAAAAGGTCGAACGCACTCGTAACTCCTCCGTTGCGGGTGTCCATGGGCGGCGCTGATTGCTTACCATCAGGTAATCCGTCTGCTCGTTTGCCGACCAATTACATAAAAAAAAAATCGCCTAAAAGAAATTAAAATTGATAAAGTAGGTACATTAAATTCTCTTTCGTGTTCTTTTTACCACAATATTGTCTTTCTAAGACTTGGTTGCTTTTGTGTCTTAATAGCTGAACGTTGATGAATTTTGGAACATAGCTGCCTAGAATATGATATCAATTGTATGTCTAATGATTTGGTAATAAATAGAAGTCGTGATAGGTGAAAAAATAAAAATTTACTATACAGTCTTCTCATATGTAATAAAACAGAAATTAGGGCCCACTTTGTCAATAAATAGAGGCTGCATTCAATACATATGTAGGATCCATTCAGTGGATCCATGTCCACACTATCCAGTATCTTGATAAAGTCGGGTATACAATTGAGATTTACACTGTTCACCTTATTGAATTTGTTCAGCGTACCCTTTAGTGAATGCCGGGGCTACGCGTTTCATTTGTGAGCCCTCTTTGAAACGAGGACGATCGCTGGCTCTGTTTACGATCGCCACGTTTGTGCCTAAGGCCCCGCGTTAGACGTAGGTAGTTTGTCGGATTAGATAGACGTTCATAAGTGAGTTGGGATGAGCAACAAATTAACCACGCTCGGTCTTAAATTGAATTAGATAAAGCACCTCATCACTCATTCCGACTGTCTACTAAGGTTGAGACATTAATGTGTACTGAAAATTATTTAATTCCGTATTCCCTAGTCAACTAAACCACCTTTCAAAAACAGCTCGGTTACACCAGCTGAGGACGTTGGCAAATTTTAAATAATTTCTGCATTAAATAAAGCAACTCAGAAGCCGCGGCGCTAACAAAAAGAGCAAATTCGTCGCTTCATACCATCAGCGTGTGTATTACAACAAAACAAAGTGTGCGACGAGCGTTAAAACAGAATACAGAAAAAAAATATAATAAAAGAAAGCAATTTTTCACTTAAGCGCCCTCCTCGTAAATCGCTAGACTTGTTGAGAATTAAGTGCACTTTTGTTTTTCTCATCATCGCCCCGGGATAAATGTGAAGACATTTTCGGCTTAAGGATTAGATTTCTATTCATGTTTGGTGTATTTGTCTCGTTATGTTTGATGGCTTGTGTTTTTGGCTATTTATATCGCAGTTATGAAGCAAATTGGCTGCTTCGTTCTCTAAATATGATTTTTTGTGAAGAGACCTTCAAATTGTATTTTTTTTTATTTTATGATATAAACGAGCAGACGTTTTGCCTGATTGTAAGCAATCACCGCCGCCCACGGACATTCGCAAATAGAACCAAAGGAGTTCCTACATGTGCGTTGCCAGTTTCTTGGTGGTTATTAGGGACTTAAGGATCGTTATTATGATTCTAAAAAATACTAATAAATGCGTTGGCATAAAAAACAAAGGAATGATTTAGGTGACACAGAAATGAGAGGGGCAGGTGGCATTAATTTAATGTTAATATACACAAACATAAAATAACAAAAAAAAATTCCTTGTTTAATTAAATGACAAAAAATAATTAAGTCATAGTTTCCCGCGAGAATTTTAAACCATTGACAGTTACAATTACAATTAGGTCTCAATTTGAGAAATTTTAAAGTTTTTTTTTGGGATTGTCCTGCACCAAGCAGTTTTGTAATATTGCAATGGCTTCTCACACATTTTTGGTGTAGGTATGGCGGTTGTTAGAATAATAAACGGTTTTTAACTAAAACTATTTAAAAATGTTGTTAGAATAATAAACGGTTTTTAACTAAAACTATTTAAAAATGTTGTTAGAATAATAAACGGTTTTTAACTAAAACTATTTAAAAATCTAAAGCTTGTAAAAAGGTTTAATATCCTTGGCTTCCACCATCTTTCCCTTTAATAAGTAACACGAGATGACAAAAAGTGCAGAAAAAATCTCAAAGACTTTTCTTTCGAACTTCGTATGTTCCCAACTTAAGCTTGGGATAAAGAAAAAAATAATCGCCCGTTGTTCGAGGATTTCTTAATAACTGCACTTGAGAACTTAACAATTAATTGCTAAAAATTCTTTTGGTAATGTTATCATTAATCATGAAAGTTTTTGAGCAGAGTTTTATTTTTAACAATTTTCGACTGCTTATTTAACTTTTTACAGTGTTCTTCTTTAGGTTTAATTTTATTAATTAACTCATTTAAGAGATTGTCAAAAATAGAATAAATTATTATGTAATCTATTCTTTATAACTTTCATTAATACAATAGTTGACTATTTTTAAGAGATTGGGAGCTTATAAGCGGACTTCTCATCTGTTAATACCTAAATAATCAACGCAGATCATTAGAAGAAGTCTACATCTAAAATTGTTCAAACAGAAGTATGTTTCTTTATTTTTATTAGGGTTTGGTCTCTGGTCAGTCTACTTACACGGCAAAATACAACGCAAGCATTGTTTTAGAACCCTATATTGATACCGTAGGTAGTACCACTCCGGTCAAGCCGGCCCATTCATGCTGAAGCTTAGCTCTCTCACACGGTAGCTTTATAATATTTGGAACCTTTAGAATATTTCTTTGATTTCTAGGTACGTACATATATGTAGTAACATATAGTAATACAAACATAATACCTATATCTTGGTTTTTAAAGTACGAAAATCATCAAATGTCTTCTCTCCCCCTGGGTGGGACGAGAGAGTGTCAGACTTTTATTGACGAAAAGCCACCCTCTTACTTCTCCTGCTCAAAGCAGGACCCAGGCACATCATTGACGGTTACTACTCTCACGCAGTTTCACCCGCTGCTCGGCTCCATTTGATCGTAGCGTGATGTTTTATAGTCTGTAGCACTCAGGAACATTGTAGCTATCTATCAGTGAAAGAATTTGGCAATCCGACCCGCAGTTCCAAAGATTACCCCCTACATACAAAATTACAAACTTACAAATTTTACCTCTTCATAATATTAGTATAGATGAATCGCAAAATATTTATGTTGGTAAGCCAGTTCATTTAAAAAACAGCTAAAGCTATTTTGACAATGATTTTCTTGTTATTGTCAGAAGAAGGTTCTTATAGATCTTATCTTTTTTTGGAAGAGTTAAGGGGAAAATAAAATATAAATACAAATTCGTCGTCAGCGAGGTAGTTGGACACCGTGAAGCAGAGGCAGACTGCTAATTACTTATAGAATGGCTACAAAATTCTAAAATGTCGCAAAAGTCAAAGATCTGAGGTCCCCATTTTACCATCATGACTATTTAACAAATCTATTTATAGTGATTTACAATTCAAATTGAACACTTGTTTCAGCTTAGCGGAATGTTAAGCGAATGCTTGAGGTTTGAGTGAAGTATTTTGTGAATCCATGAAAATAAGTGAAATGATGAGTTGGTTTTTGTAAATCCTACTAATCCTATTAATTCTTACTAATATTCAAAGTCAAGTCAATAAACGTGAAAGTGTGTAAGTGTGAATTCCCAAAATTTAGTGAAAATAGGTTTTGGTCGTATTTTCTGTCGTTCTTGATTTCTTTGATGTTTGATGTTTGATAATTTTTAGTTCTATTTGAATATTTTCAATCAGTTATGATTTTTTTAATGTCGATTGTTTTTACTAAGGAGGTTGTCCATTTTGACGATTGCAATATTTTTCACTTTGTGTTGTTTAGTGTGTTTCCTATAATTATTAAAGACACACGCTTGTCATTTTACACGAAGAGATGAATGTGTTGATTGTTTGAGACTAAATAAAACCTTTTTTTTCAGTTGAGAAAAATGCCTTACGCATAAACACACCGCCCGGGAAAACGGCAAGGTTATGTGGGGCTTGCACCCACTATAAAACTCAGCTTTCGTACCGTCTTCTGCCTTTTGGGAGAAGATACCGGGACCTAAACGACTTTCGTGACAGACTTTATAAAACCTATGCTAACTACGACTTACTAAGTATTGATAGATATTATTAAGAAAAAATTACGTATCTAGGTAACAAAAAAAAAAAACAAGATTTTGCCTTTACAAGCACTAAAACTAAAAATAAAATTAAATTTAGGTATCTACTTAAGTTGTTTCTAGAAATATTTATAGAAACACATTTTCAAGTCGTTAGTATTAAGTTCTCAGTCCACAGTTAGTTAGGCATTTAACAAAGCTACTTCAATATTAAGGTATTTTCTTTTCAGAAAAAAAGATAATTACGTTTTTTGTTCACTAATGAAATACAACAGCAGACTAACTCCAAAGTTTCTAGACTTTCTCACTAAATCTTAACAAACTTTGTTACTAAATCTTAGTGCGCCTTAAGAAAACAAAAGAGTTAGCTGATTCGTTTGAAAGTGTTTGCTATTAATTCTGTATCAGGCACTTAAGAAACAATAATGATTCAACAATCAAAAACACTTAAACTTTTTTGTACAGATTAAAACAGGAAGAGTATTGTTCGTACTACGCAATTTGTGAATAAAAAATCATAGAAGAAAAGAAAATCGATTGACTACCTTTATCCATTTTTCAAACAAGCAGACCCAGCCACGCGTTTCTGTGGCTAAGGTACATAATATTGTGACTATAAATTGAGATGTAAGCTATCCTATCTTTCAAGTTGGATCAAAATGCACACGGAATGCAAATCAAATTTAAAATCGGTTTAGTAGTTTAGGAGTCCGTCGCGGACACGAAATTTTTATATATGTTAACGGAAATGTATGTAATCCGTCATTGTATACAATTCCTAGGAAATTTATATAATTCCTAAATTTGCTCGGAAATGTGAGAAATAAATTTTATAACACACATTTCCTAGTAAATCTATACATTTCCTAAATAGCTAACGGAAATGTATTACTTTAAAGATGTCCATTCGTATGCGTTGCGCATGCGTATTACTGTTTAATTGACAGACTGATTAGTTACCAAATGATAGAGCTTTATAAGAAAATATAAGTAGTTTTTGCGCTAGATGGGCCTTAAAATTTAGTAAATAGTTTTGTTTTTGTAGCTTAGTTAGTAAGCCGGAAGAAGATATTATATTTTACGATGTGATTGTTACCTTATTGTTTCAACCGGAGTCTTAATAATAAATCTGTTTCTAAGTTTAACAACGTGTTTTATTAATTTTATTCATAGAAAGCATGGTTTTATACATTTCCTAATACGATATAGGAATTTTATACAATTTCTAGGAAATGTATACATTTCCCAGGATATGTGTGTATTAAATAATGTTTGGAACAATATTTTACACATTTCCTATATAGCTTCGGAATTGTATACATTTCCTAGTAATTGTATATAATTCCTAGGTTTCATACATTTCCGGTAACATATATAAAGAAGTGAAAGAGCCAAGCTTTGTCACGAATTGGTCGGCTAGATCGGTGTGATACTACGACCGCACAAAATAGCGTGAAACAACAACAACAAGGTGTTGTTTCTCCGTGTGAGTGAGAATGAGGTTACGGGAAGCCCAATCCTTCAGTTCCACACATTCATCTCCAATTCCTAAACCACCGAAACCCTAATCCCAAAAATAAATTACCGAAATCTAAACAAATACATTAGGTATTAGGTACATATTATACCTACTTCATATAGTATACCTAGATACGAATTTCATGAAAATATTGAAAACTGCGAGCACGTTGACCGTAGCAAAAATTAAAGGACTCAAAAAAAATTGATTAATGAGTAACGGAAAGAAGTTTGTAAGCGCATGACTCCACCAGCCGCGGCAAGAGCCAAGTGATTTATTGTTACGATATTAGAGATTGTACTACAACTGTTTTGTTGGCAACAAAACTGGATCTGTTCTTACTATAGACTGGAATTAATTAGTGTTTTTATCACTGTTTCATGTACGTACATAGAAGTTTGATTGGATTCAGGTTCTGTTTTTATATACTGCTCAATATATTTATTAAATTAAGTATGTTTTTATAATAACTATCGTGAGACATACGACGTCGACGCGACGTCGCGTCGCGCAGCCTACGTCGCCGCGTCCGCGCACGCTGCTCATGAGGAAGAACCCCTCTGTGGTTCGAAACTAGTAGAGCTTTTCTCAATATATACACGTGAGTAACCCGCGATTTTTAGTTAAATTAAGTATCTAATGTATCAGCCCTGGTTTGTAGCTGGCGAAGTAACGGGATGGTTTTTAGTCAGTAAGAGTCCGACTCCATCTCGCTGAAAAAAGGCATTTGATGACTTTCTTCTTACAAACAAAAAATGGCATCACTAGATGCAGGAGGATTGTCGTGGTTTTAGTCAGTAAGAATCTGACACTATCTCTCATCATGATTATGATGATATTCCGCCACAAAAAATCTGTATATATATACTGTGACTTCATTTTTTTGCAAATAAGTCACGCTTCGCCTGTATGGGCCCACTCGACCCGAGAGATACCACGGCCTTAGGGAAAACTCGCATAAAACGATTAATGATTACGTTTTGTTTCGTATCGGGAATAAGGTTGACCAATCGCCTATCCTACCTTTCCCTAAAGGCCTGTAATGTACTTGAAAGTTGTAAAGAAGTGACCACAATATTAAGTAAACAGTTTTAAAACAATATATTTATGTATTTCTCACAAACGCTTACCTTAAGAGTTTCCCAATACGATAGAGTGTGAGAACAAATTTACAATAAATAAACATTTTAAATACGCACCTATACCTACTAAACAATTTTCCCAAATATTACAAACATATACAAAGTTTCATAAACAATACAACATAACACAAGTAAACAAAAATCATAATAATCAATAATTGTTCTCAAAATGTATTAATAGAATTATCAATTGGGTTAATTGAAGTCCATCAGATATTCAAAACCCGGATCTAGAATAGCACTAGAATACGCAAATATCAGCTTTATCAACTAACCTAAGGGTCCTTCTACCACCTTACGGATTCAACAGGCATATGTGCGCGATTTAATGAAGACTTAGACAAACCTCATACAGAAATGGACCATCCAGCAAAAGAGCCTCTTAGGTCTAAAGTCGTAGGAATAACGATCCTGCAGCTTCGAAACTGACTGGATATTTAAATTTTATCACTACTGAATCTTCCCCAAATTCCAAGCTGATAAAGGGAAGAGAAGCAACAGACGAATGAAATAGTAGTGAATTTAAGATAGACAATGAATTATTTTTTGGTATTAAATCATAAAACCTTTGGTACATGTTTACACTATTAAACGTCTACATAATATGAAAAAGAAATGTAGATCAAGCCGGCATTTCCTAATTAACTATTCTGTGAAGATTTGCCAAAATACACTCAAAGATCAGGGTCTTCTATGTTTCTTTCTCTGTCGTGATTACGCAATATCAATAAACAGGAATATACCATTATCAATTTTGTCGAACAAATTTTTTGCTTAATCAAAGACAAGGACGAATTCAAAGTATTGACGGCCATCTTTGTGCAGTTCTTAAAAGATCTTAAAAAGAAGAAGCCATCGGCACCCGTTCAAGATCCTTTTCTGTTCGTCAGTACTTTAAGCTCAAAAATATTAAGTCTTAATTAAAAAACCAAATAAGTGCGAAATGGAGATTATAGAGAGGGATAGCAACGTCCTTATTTTTTAATTAAAAGGAGGATTAAATGTCAGACCTCTGTCTACTCCTTACATCACTATTAGATATACCTAGTAATTTGTCCTTAAATGTTTAAAACTAGCTCTCAAAAACAGGTGTTCAACAAAACATAGCTGTTCCACTTAATTTTGTGCAGTTCTTAATTAAATTTCACTGTTTTGTAGTGTTTGTTGTTTTAACAAGGAAGTAGGGATCGTTGCTCTTTGTTGTGCGATGACATTTTATCTCGTTCAAAGCTTTCTTGCTTTACTAACACTACGTTTTGAGAGAAAAATATTTGAGAATTATTCCCCTGTTAAATTATATACTGCTAGGTCGAATATTAATAAAAAATAATATTGGGATAACGTAAATAAGAAATAGTGCTGAAATGTTATGGTTTTTGGCTAAAAATTATATTATTTTATGTGGAAAATGGATTCAAAAGGGGTCAAAATATTTTTAGCACCCTCTGAACAGCGCTTGTGACGTTCGTGAGTCGCGCGATGCTGCTTATAAATTTGAGTTCCTAGCGTGGCTTTCAACTAAAATAAGTAACTGATTAACATATTATTGATCGTCAAAAAGTTACCAGTAAGCTGTTAAATATATAATATAATATATTACCGAAGATATATCTACTTATCAAAAAGTAAACTTGTGAAACAAAAGTCAAGTGTACCCTAGCTTTAGACGTTTTACATTTTGAATTTCGTTTGCGTAAGTGTTCAATCGCGTAAAAAGGCGGTGCCTTCTCCATTTTATGTGTGGTCTCCCACTGTGCAAATACAGGTGGTTGTGGCCACACTGGATTTGCAGAATTCAATTCAATACGCTTAAGCCTCTAGTGTGCATTGGAAAAGTATTGTAGAACACTGAAAGGAAACTTGTTGAAAACGAATTTAGAAATGGTATGTAAGTGAACGATTTATATAGGTTGTTCATGATAACATACTACGTTCTTTTAAAAGACTCTCTTTTCTTCCTCAGCGTGACTTGCAATATCAACGAGCAAGGAGTCTGACCAGAACCAGACCTGAGGGCCTACCGTGACGTGTTAAAGCGTGAATCTTCCAGGCGAGAAAGAGGGATGGAGCTATACACCTTTTATAGCTCCGGCTTTCTCGCCCGGAAGACTCACGATTTTATACGTCATGGTAGGCCTACTGAGCGAACAAGCAACGGCGCGTAGCGTTCCGCGCAGGCCACAAAAAGTTAGTAGGCCACCACAGATCTAAGCCAACAGGGCCGATGTTCACCGGGGGTTGCGGGGCCGGCGCAGTAAGGTAGCGCGATCTCAGCCTAGAACGGCAGAACGAACGGGGTGGGTTTAAGGCAGTAAGAGTCTAATAATCTCTCTTGCTTCACCCTGGGCGAGAAAAGTAATTTAATTAATTTACACCATCAAAAAAAAAACAAAAAACAAAGATGCAGCTGGTTGACATCCAATAGCAGTTAAGAGAAGTAAGCTGCTAAACACGTAATTTCGAGAAATTACGAATATTTCTCAAAAGTGAGGCTATTCGCATGTTCCAAAGTGTTCCTGAGGCGAAGAAGCAAGAATGTTCATGGTTACTTTTTTCAATCAGTCATATAGAACTTGATTATCGTCTAGCCAAGAATACGACAACTACTTACTTAAAGATTTTTTATTAGCACAAGCCATTAGCACTTTTGATTCCGCTACAAAACCGTTAGACTAGCAAATAGGTACAGCGCTAAGTTTTATCCTGTACCGGACTAATGGAGGCAAGGACATAAAATCCGTCTAGAATTTATGACTGTGTGTGATGGTTTCATTTTTATATTTCATTCTACGCTCCATAGGCCACGTTAATTGAACTTTAACGGTCCAAGAAATGGGGCATTTATTGACTTTCGGTATACGATAGGTTATAAATCGTAGGGGTTGAGACCAAAACCGTCCAAAGTTAAGGGACCGTGTGATGTAAGGGTTATTTGTCTTTATCTTAATGTTAGGGTTTGTGCACATTGTTTGAGGAATGATGAATCGTTGTGTATATTGTTCTCTTTATTAATGTTATCTCGGATAGTGTTCACTCGGATATTTATATCTTGATGGTATTTTGTGATTGTTCTTAGTTAGTTTGTGTTTATATCCTGTACTGTTCAGTTGATTTCGTTTGGTCTAAATTCAATGCTTACCAACAAAGATATGTAAATGTAAACCATGTCTGATTTAGAAGGTAACATCAATTTAAGCAAAATAACGATAAAGCACTAAGAAGCAGCGGATCTACGGAATTGTTGCGAAAATATTATTAAAATTTCAACTGTAAGCAAAGTTTATAATATTTCGAAATTAAATTTAGAACACCATGGGCGAGAAAAGCAAAAATATTATACAAAAAAAAAAACATTATTAAATTCTTACTTTTTTTATCATAAACCGAGTATAATACATTTTCTTTTTTTAATTTATCTCCTTCCTCTAACTGAACAATGGCCATTCATTCGGCTTCACGATACTTTAGCCATTACCCATTAAATTGTCAATTTCCCTGATATTTTCTAATTTAAACTTTTTCAATCTCTTCGCGAAATTAAATATTCCCCTTGTCTATTGTGGATAAGATAACGTTTAATGTTAAATAAAAAGAGTTTGTACATTGAAATCGTTTTTAAAGTTGGTTTCTTTGTGGCTTACGAACGTTGGAATATAGGTAGGTAGGTATACCTATTTAAGGGACTTTGGCAAAATTGATAATATGGCGATCAATCCCTATGTTTAGTCACCAAGGCTTTTTATTCGGAAAAGATATGAGCTTTGCTCAACACACACATCGTTAGCATAATAAATATTAGTGTAACACTGTTCTCACATAAATGAACCAACTGTTCGTATAAGGAATCTGTATGTGAAAGTGATTTAAAAAGAGTAGGTTACCATGGAGTTTCTTGCTCGTTCTTCTCCATATGAATCTACACCTTGGAACTTGGAACCTGGAAGAGGACTGACCGACAGACTGAATCTTCAAAATTTGACTTTCAAAAGTGCCTGTAAGGGTCTAGTTGAAATAAATGATTTTTGACTTTTAGCTTCTGCTTCAGTGCTTAAACCAACTTAAGCAAAAAAACAGATTTATCTTTAGTCTGGGTTTTAACCATTGAGTCCGGTTTTGAATTTTGAATCTTATCTCACCTGCCTTCAATATGAAATACAAAAACATCTCAATGGTTTATAGCTAGACTAAAGAGGATTCGGTTAAAAAACCTTGTCTTGTAAAAAGCCTGTGGTGATTACAGATAATGTCGTTACAGAAGCTACTGAAGCAAGTAATGCCAGGCTTCAATAAAACATATCTATACTAATATTATAAAGAGGTAAAATTTGTAAGTTTGTATGTAGGGGGTAATCTTTGGAACCGCTGGTCGGATTGCCAAAATTCTTTCACTGATAGATAGCTACAATGTTAGTAAATGCTATAGGCTATAAAACATCACGCTACGATCAAATGACGCCGAGCAGCGGGTGGAACTGCGCTAGAGTAGCTAGTAAAATATAATTTAGGGTAACAAAAGCTCTGCCAGTGTTGAGTGAATCTTTTAATCTTCCATGCACTCTAAGTAACTGCAGTCTGTTTCTTTTAGCAGAAAATCATTCAACCGCTAAAAGAACTCAGCTAGAAAAACTCTGAAAGAAAATTTACCTACAAATCCTTATAACCTAACAAACACTAATAACCAAAGTTGTATCGTTCCGAATGTTATGTAGTTACTGGCTCTAATGTATAAAATCGCGTGTACATAACCCTAAGCAAAGTGCTACTTACTGCGTACACAGTTATGATCTAAAATTGAGCATGTGACTTAAATAATAATGGAAATTATAGCATATATCCAACCGAAAGTGACTATTTAAAATAACATGTTCACACATTGAAGATACTTATCCGATATAAGTACCTACTGGTTGTATGTAGATAGATTTGTAGCCTCGAAAAGTACTCGATGCTCATTGAACTGTTCACATTTCAATTCAGTCGTTGCAATTCTAGTGTTCTTTCGGTTCTACCTATTTGACACTCGTGCACGTCCCTGTATTTAGGGATGGTACCAGATTTCGGATCTAGATATTCGTAAATGAAATAATTAATTATTTAGGTACGTAATTTTATATTCGAAAATGTTTTTGAAACTAATCTTAATAGAAAAAACATATCATAAAGAGTATTTACCAAGACCGAGGATGAAAATACAAGAAGAACAAAAAATTATGACGTCATATGGACGAAGAAAACCAATTTTTTTGAGATTGGAAAATTATAAATGAGTGTCAAACTCTTACTGACTAAAACCCACCGCGTTCCTTTTCGTGCTCCAGGCCGAGGCCGCAGTCGAGAGATGATCTCCGGCCACCGTGCGGGTCTGCGGACGGCGAGTAAGTGTAGCTCGCCGCCCGATCAGAACCAGACCAGAGCCTACGGCGCCTAACGTTCCGCGCGCGCCTCAAAGAGCCAATAGTCCACCATAGACGGGGACCTACAGGGCTAATGTTCAGCCGGGGTTTGCTGCTTAAGCGCAATGGGGCATCGCGGCCTCGACCTAAAACAGGAGAAGAAACGGTAGGGTTTATTCAGTAAGAGTCTGACACTCAAGTCATTTGATGATTTCCCTGCTACAACCCAATACGTTATCTTTCGTAGCTATCTGAAGCTATCAGTATTAGAGACGTTTTTATCGGATTCATGCAATCGATTACAATACAGATTCGGATATAGTTACGGTACTCTCTGACATCCCTTTTGCATACCACATGCATGATCTCAATTTATAATATTCGCTCCATTTTGTGAATTGAATATGGACGGTTTGAATTGGTCCCGCAATTAAGGACTACCAATTAACGAGATCACGAATGTCTAATTTAATTTTTCATTTATATATAAAATTGAAAGTTTCTAACGGTATTTAAAATTTGAAAATTTTTCTAATCGTTCTATTAAACTTTTTTAATTTATCAAATAGATTAAACTCATTGAAAAAAGTTGTGAGTTTCGAATGAGCAATAGGTAATTAAAATGAATATCATTTAATCAGGTGTCGATGACATCAGATACATATTACAAATTAATTTGATCATTATTAGTGAATTGTTTAGATTGCTATTGCAATGATGGTGGCAGAAATCTAATTTGTTATTACCAAAGCGGAATATCATTCCGATTTTGCGTGCACACAATTGTTTAGGGTTCAGTGTGATTTATTGTTAACTCGCAATTATGGGTGGCATCATAATTTATTTCGGTTTCAAAAATTTCAATAATTAGTGTGATTGTGGAATTGTGGTCGATGTGTGTTCACCACTAACTATAAACTAATATCGTTAATTAATGTCCGTTAATTAATGGGTGGTGGGTGGTCCGGAGGATATAGCGCCGTCACTCATGCTTGAAATGGCTCAAAAACTGGCAAGTATCATTGAGACTTTCATCGAGTTCTACATAATTATATAATTTGTAAGTGTATTTAGACGTCGTTTTAAGGTGAAGGGAAACATTGTAAGGTAAGTTTTGTTTTAGGGGAAAATCTTCAACTTCTCTGTCAGTAGAGGAGTGGGTGTTTCTCATTCTTATTGACGAAAAACCACCTCCCTCCTTCTCCTGCTATTTGTCTGAGCTGCGGTGCATTTATGTACTTGCACCAAGTACATAAATTATTTTAACACCCGAAAAACAAAATTCAATTCATACACAAGTCTTTGTGAGAAGTTGCCTTTGGTAAGCAGTAGGTACTCCTGGGCTAGTAACTTGATGGAAAATTGATACGAACATTACATTATCAATAGTCCAAAAAGTATCTACGATAGGCTTCCTCTTCATTGGATATAATCTGTATGTTGGGTATTTGTTTTTTGTGTGATAGTTCTTCAAAGTAGCAGATGAATTACTTGATGGTAAGCAATCACCGCCGGCTGGACACCAGAGGAGGTATGAGTGTGTTGCCAGCCTTTATGATGGTAATAATGATGATGCTGGATTTATTTATTGAGGCGGAATTTGGAGAGGGTTCTCCGGTAACCTCACTAACATCACGAAACACTAGGTACGCTGTGGTTGTTACACGCTGGTTTTCTGTGAAGCTGTTGTAGTGCAGTCCAGTTGAGCTGACCCATTCAGGCCGAAGCATGGTTGTCCCAAACTTAAAATTAATTTAGTAAATTGAAGATTTTAAAAGGTTGAAAACAGTATGGTAATCTATTCAGAAATTTTCCACAATTTACAATGCTACGGAATAGCTACCTATTCGTGTGTTCGATTATGATAAACGTTACAAGCTATGTACAATAGGTAAACTTAGGTATGATGTTTTACTGTTAAATATCTATGATGGTAAATTACAATATGATTAATGTGAACTTGAAAATTAATGGCTTTTGGTAACACGTTACGTTATAAGGTAATAATCTGTCACCACGTTGTCAACTAGACTAATTAATGATCCGATAATTATAGGTGTAATTAGCTTTCGTGAGACTTGTATCACTTGTACAACTAACAGTATTTCGTACATTTATTTAGGCTTATTAAAGGTGCTAAATTAAAATATTGTTCGACTAAAAGTATCTATTTTAACATAGAGTTTGTGTCGTTGATTTAGTAGGTGACATATCGATATTTTGAGATATGTTGCCTTAGCCATCGTGAGAAGTGCTTAGTTAACTTTTCAATGAACAAAAATGTTTTTAGTCAGTAAGAGTCTGACACTCCCTCCCGTCCCACACTGGGCGGGAGAAGTCATTAGATGATTATCCTCTCACAAAAAAAGTCGCAAGATCTAGTAACATTTTAAAACTGTAGGAATGGTACTGTTGTTACACAAATACCCTTCATACACTGCAATATTATGCACCCCTGTGTTGAATCTACCCCAGTAAGTATTAATAGGAGCGCATAATATTGCCATTACGTAAAAAGTAAAAAACAAGAAATGAAATTAAGTCTTTATTTCGAAAGCGAAAAGGGTGACATTAAAATAGATGTTCAGGATGTTAATAAAAATGTTTGTTTGGGTAATTCTGCTCCGTGAAGTATAAGAAAAGAAAGAACAATTCTTGTAAGACAATGACTGCTTAAAGTTGTATATTACTACAACCAAAAATGCAGGGATTGCATGATGATTAGCGATCATCGTTGCTCACGATTACTTGCAACGCGAGAGGAGTTAGAAATACGTTGCCTGGCGTCTTAAGGAGGAGATGGGCGTCGAGAGATGATCTCCGGCCACCGTAAGCGCGGGTCTGCGGACGGCGAGTAAGGGCAGTCGCCGCCCGACCAGAACCAGACCCGAGCGTACGGTGCGTAGCGTTCCGCGCGCGCCTCAAAGAGCCAATGGACCACCACAGACGGGGCCCTACAGGGCTGATGTTTAGCCTGGGTTGCGGGTTAAGCGCAATGAGGCACCGCGACCTCGGCCCAGAGCAGGAGAAGGAACAGGGGGGTTTTTAGTCAGTAAGAGTCTGACACTCCCTCCCGCCCGGCCCTGGGCAGGAGAAGTCATTTGATGATTCTCCCCTCACAAAAAAAACCCAACCCGAAACATAATATGCAGGTGTATTATTATAACATTGTTATAATAATATTTCCTCGTTAAAATGTAGACAGAGACGATATCAATGCATTATGAAGCACTTAATTTATTAAACTAGCCTTTTAAGTCATGTTTTTATTACGCTCTTAAAACTGCACTTTGCAGTTAATTTCATTGAAAGGCTACAATCTACTGTGATGGGTAATAAAAACAATTCCTAGTAATTAATTATATTAAAATGTACTCAATGGAAAGTAAACAGAGAGATGTCTTTAGAGTCAGCTGATGCTTCCTTTTTAAGAATTTCGTAGATAAATGGAAAAATACTAAACCTTTCTTCTTTAGTTTCCTCTGTCTGTGTGTGTGTCTTTCAGTCTGCGTATAGCAGGCACTTATTTCGAAAACTATAAGAACTATACAGTTGAAGCTATGTGTATACTATCGTGAGACATACAAGTATTATAAAAAATTACGACTTATTCATGTTCCCCGATGTGTATACTGCTTAGATATAATATATTATAATGTAAAAGATTTTTATATGATAATGAATGAGCAAGCGTGGTGATTAATGCGGGTTGGCGATTAATCTAACCTTCTCCGTATGAGAAGAGGATTTTTTCCCTTGAATGGCAACGCCCAAAAAAATTTTTGTTTTTTTTTAATGGCAACCGCGCCTTCGGTTTAATGTTGTCAACTATACTGCCAGTGTCAAGTAGTGACGGTACGCTGCCGCGCTGCTTAGATAATATTACTATGTAAAAGAATTTTATATGAAACAATTAAAAAAAAGGAAAACCATAAGTTCCCGTCTGTTCTTCATATTTTTTTCTTATCAATCTATTACTACGACTTGAGTATTTATGAATTGTTCTTTTCTTATGTGATTGGACGACAAACGAGACGTATTAATTAATAGTAAACAGACGGCGCCGCCCGGAGATACCGGAGAAGTTGTGCGTGCGTTGCCGGCCTTTTGGGGATAAGGGTTTCGGAGATTTACAGATTGGGGGAGGGGGAGAAGGAGCGATAATCTCACTCACACGGCGAAATACACCGCTGTGGTTGTTCCACGAGCGGTTTTCTGTGAGGCCGTGGTGTCAATCCGCTCGAGCACACCCATTCGTGCCTTCAAATAATATTATGATAATGAATGTTTCTAATATTTATAAATCTTTTTAATTTTGAAAGTGGTAAAATTTTTAAGTTTGTATGTAGGGGGTAATCTTTGGAGCCACTGGATCGGATTCCCAACATTCTTTAACTTATTGTTGGGTACAATGGTCCCGAGTGCTATATGCTATAAAATATCACGCTACAATTAAATGGAGCCGAGTAGCGAGTGAAACCGCGCGGGAGTAGCTATTAACTTCTAAAATAAGAGAATGATAAAACTTGGAAAAGTTTAGTACATTACAATTCCACCAAAACTTAGTTTATATGACATTTAATAATCTAGTTTTCAGCCCATACGTGTCGACAGAAGGCCTTCACACTTATTAGAAATCCATGCCATTGATTTATACATGTACTTACCTGATTAAAGGTCCTTTCTGTTATATAAGTATTTAGTTTTTCAACTTTGTTACTTTTAAATAGTCTAAAATGCAAAGAAACATATCACCACTAGATGGCGCTAGTAGTAAGTAGATAGTTTTCAAGTACATTTTTCTAATTCTGTACTATTTCAGAAATTTACCTATGTTTATTAATTTATTTTGTTATAAAAAATATATTAATCAAGGTTACAACACTCCGCCTATGAAAATAACGTTTGAGTATTTTCTGTCAAAGACTCCCACGTGCTCGATAGATGGCGTTGCCGCGATTAAATTCGAGCTATGGTTTCGTTACCGCGACTTCACTAGGCTGTGAAATTTTTTTAGTACCATTTACAGACATACTTACATACTTTCGCAAACTAGCTTTTGCCCGCGGTTTTCAACCGTGATATTTTTGTAATATAGTTGTAGTCTTGCGACCACAACTATTTATTTAAGTATTAACCAATTCTATAGAAAATAATTATCTTTTAGAAACATCATTGTCTTTGTACCGTTTCCCCCCTAGGTAGATGTATCCCTTATCCTTTGGTATTTTGTTATAGTTCACACACCAAACCCCAAGCGAACGCCGGCGTTCGCGCACCTATTGCACTTCTATTGTGTCTCGAATTATAACAATTGAAAGGTTAACCTTTCCAAATAAAACTAAGTATTTTTTCGTACCACATTTTTATTTTAACACAAATCTAACTGCGAGGCTAGCACAACAAGGTACCGTGGCCTGGAGCAGGATAAGGAAAGGGGGGTTTTTAGTCGTAAGAGTCTGACACTCGCTCTCACCTCACACTAGGCGAGAGAAGTGATTTGATTTTTTTCTACGAACAAAAAAAAAATCTCTTCTATAAAAACTCTTACTCTGGTTAGACGACAGTACCTAAGTATTATAAGTTATTTTTAAGTAATAAATGTTTTAATAAAATGAGGTTGCTATTTTACCGCAAGGAGAACACTTAATTCTTTGATTAGTATTAAATATGACTATTATGATATTAGAATTTGTTTTGTATCTGAGATCTGCATTACGGTGGGTGGTTACTGATATGACTTTGCTAACCTTTTCACTCGGCAAAACTTAACCTAACTTTTATCATTTTTACATTGCTAGTAGTGCCACGATTTGCAAATATTTGATTATTTTAAGGCAGTAACTATTAAAACAAAATAGCATTTTTTTAAGTAACGTTTTCATTCTAATAATGGACGTCCACTACTAACTGTAATTGCTTCATAAAATGTTTTTAGTTCCTCTAAGCTCGATAGATGGCGTTCTCGCGATTAAATTCAAGCTATGGTTTCGTTACCACGATTTGATTGGGGTGTGTCAGTGTGTGTACCTAACTACCGGTAACCTCAACGGTCGTTTCCAAACCGGAAAGCCGTAAAGCCGTTTTGAATTTTTGTGCATAGTTGCGAGTTCATCACTCCTCGCTACTATCAAGAATTCTCTAGTTGTGTAGTTTGTCATTATTTCTCTCATAATTTATACTTAGTCCTGATACGTTTTGTAGGTTATTATCGTAGGGATTTTTTTTATTTCATGGTGAAGATTAAAATTGTTTTCTTTATGACATTTTCATCAACATTCTATATAATTCCGTGTATGAGGCTGATTCTGGCCATAAGTTTTAAAACTGTAAATGGGAAAAGAAGCGGGCTCGCGCCTGTTGTAAAATAATAGCAATACACATATAAGCGAATTTGCGCATACTGCATCAAATACCTAATTGAAATTTTAATAGATTTATTCAGTTAGTTTACATTAAGTAGAGTATAAATAAATAATATACGAATGATATAATATATAATATAAGAACCACCAGAGATTTTTTTGTAAAATCTTTTTTTATTTATTGCGCAAAATCAGCTTACTCAACAAAATATTACCAAAATAGTGTAGAAATGTTTTAAAAGACGTATATATAAAGTAACGCCATGATAAAAGTTAATTTCGATATCGTAACTAGATGGCGTTGCCGCGTTTAAATTCAAGCTATGGTTTCGTTCACTGCATTTGACTAGGTCTGAAAATTTTTGTTGTGATGAATTATTGCCTGACCCGGTAAATCGAACCCGATAATAACTATTTTTGGCTATAGTTGTAGTCGTGAGACTGTCAACTATATTGAAACAAAAACTAATATTTATATTACTATAATAATATATATTTTTCAGTCTTTGAGTCTTGCGGCTTTTCACATAAAAGTTTTATTACAATGGTTAATTTTGACTGTTTGGTGATTGGTGACTGGGCTTCCCCCAGTTGTAGTCTCTTTTGTGCCCCATTGCCCCAAGGTTTAAATCATTCTGTCTCTAAATTTTACCGAGGGAAGTGGAAACTATTTAGTTTTTTCTTCTCCTCAAATAATATCTTCTGATTTATTTCGTTGCGGGATCTGAGATAGTCATTTTATGTCCCTGGACGCAGCGGACTTCATTGTACCGGTGTTTTCATTGTTGTACCTATGTACAGTACATAGACATAGATCTTGGCTTACAGGAGTTACAGTGCTATTGGTTTGTTGTAGTGGCCTTGTCCCATTCAAAAAAATGTGTGATACAGTACAGAGTAAATTACTATCTATAGCATTTTGGATTAAAATATTTTCCTTTCAATTGCTAGTGGTAATATTTTTTGATTTGCACTCACGTCATTTAAAGTTTTGTCCTTAGAAAAGAGGTTTTAATCAAACGTTGAAATTAAATCTGAATTCTTATTCTGATCTCAAATGAACACAATAACAAGCTATCTACTACATCACTATACTTCACTTCATGTGAATGAGAGTACAAAAAAGTGTCAACAACACGCTTTTCATGTTCATACAAAAAACTTCACAATTAATCTCTGGGACTTGACAGTGCACTGGGGCAACTTATTCATCGAAAATAGCGTTGTGAGGAGACGTGACCAAAATTTATGTACGGGCGGGTGTAGACCAAATTTTCGTTGTCAGTGGTCAAACTACTGGACTCCATTGGTAAGTGGATTAGCCAGCCGACGTTGACGGACGGCCAATGCTACCTACCTATGTTGAATTATTACTGTGGCATTTACCCTAACAAACCAACTATGGCCTAAAAGGGTTCACAAACCTAAATTTGCAAGTCTCTCAAAGATTTTCTTTTGATCCCTATTTTGATTTATGACTGAGTACTACTTTATGTTAATCCGATTTGAATATTTGTAACTGGTTAGTATAAAACATAAAATATTTTAATATGTTTTTTTGCAATTTCATTCGTTAAAAGTGGTTGAGATTATAGATCAGTAAGACCTGAGACGCTAAGCCGGTTACAAACTCAGGAAATATCTTTGCTCCGTGAAAATTCTCAATTTTCATACCTGTTGGTTTTAAACCGCTTACGAAATTTCAAATGTTCTTACGTATCTGCCGCGTACAGTTGTATGTAGTAATACTTATATGCAGGAATTATTGTAAACAATTGTATTCAAAAGGGCTTTCCCCCGATTTAAATACCATTTGTAATATCCACCTTTGAAAAAGCATTGTGTTCCACGTTAATTACTTGACTAGATGAGTAAAGTCTTTTTTTAAGGGAGGGCCATCTACAAATATCTCCTCCCACGCTAACTGGAGCGAGAAGGAGTTTCAGACTCTTGATTTAAAACATTCCTTTCTTTTTTTTTGCTACAGACCGCGGTATCTCGCAATCCTTGCTGTTAGCCTCGCAACCCCGGCTAGTATATAATAAGAACAAGCTTGTGGCTATCAATGGGAAAGTAACTGATAAGTAGTATTATTCCACTTTAAGTTAAGTCCACCTTAAGTCTTAAGTGACAAATGTACTGAACAACAAACATAAGCATTTATCATTGTAGCTATTGTAATACTACATTATTTTGTCCAACATTTAATATTTTGTGGAACGGAATTTGATTTTATTTTATGGCTTCCGAAACCTTCGCGGTAACAAGCCACTTTCATTCAATTACCATCACCTAAACCATCATTATTAACAATTTGTCGGGGTGTATGTCAAAAATGGAATTGCTTTTATCGCTCGAACCTTTTTATTTTCACGGAGGGTCTTTTTCCAGTGAGGGAAATCGGACGAGGCATCATTTTCGCTTTAAAAACCACTCAGCCAAAGTCTCGAGAGATGCCCGTTTTGCACTCCAAATAAACAAACCAAAGTAAAAGTATTTTGGGTAGGAAGCACCATTTGATTTAATGTTTATATTCTGAATTTTGAATGGGCAAAGTTTTATTATATTTTACGAAATGTTATTTCAAGTGTAATACAATTTGACAAAAGTGTTGGTTTTCGTGGCTTTTTTGGTTCGCGTTGTTTTCTTCTAAGAAGATACTTACCTGTCTACAAATTTGTACATATCCATCATATTATTATTTAGTTGAAAATAATTTAACAGAATAAAATATTTATAAATAATTCAATTTGGTGCAAACTATGTTATGTTTCAACGTACCTACCTACTACCTACGACAATAGTGTGTGCAAAATATTTTTATCGAACATTTTAACTTTACTAATATATTCTATTACGTAATAACAGTTATGGTTGCGATGTTTAAAGAACTGAGGGCCAATTAGGACGAAGCAATAAAGATTATAATAAAACTCAATGTGTCTGCCGGCAGGATTTATTTCGCTACCGTTCCTTATAAAGATTAAGCGTTATTTGTATGGAAGCTGCGATTTAAATACCAAGTGTAAATGGTAGGTTTAATTGTTATTACACTCAATAGGCGTGAACAGAGGGGCAGGGTACCTCACCTCATGCTTTTTACCTTGTAAATTTGTAAGTTTGGCTGTTATTATATTTTAATTCGACTTATTAGTACCTCCTACTGAGCAAATACTAAGAATGTATCAGCATTTATCACCACGCCCGCTGAAGATGAATTGGCGATTTCGAGTTCATAATTAGGGATTATAAGTTCAAATATCATCACGATGTTTTCATTTACTGTGTGCCAGTGTGCACGAAAAGTCTAAATATTTTAGAAACTCGAAAAAAAACAAATTAGTATTTCCCAGGTTTCGATTTCAAGGAAACCGAAATCAAAGTACTGGCTCCCACTTCTCATACACTTACGACGCGGGCGCCTTTAGCCCATCAAAATGTTTTGACGTTTCGAAAATTCGAATATTGTACGTAAAGTTTTTATTTTTATGATAAAGGTACTATTAGTTACACATTCCCTGTAAAAACACACTTTTAAATCAAAACTTGATTATCAACAGCCACAGATAGTTCAGTGCAGAAGTATGGTCCTCTTCAACATAAAAAGGTTTGATTTAATTCCTGTATTCATTGGCAAGCGTGTTGCCTCTCACATCAAAGGTTAAGAACTTCAGATTTATCAGAAAGCGCTGATGTCTCATCAAATGAGTTCCTATGGCAATTTTTGACATCCTCATCAATATGACAAATTGTCTGGTACTGTTTTTATTTTTCATAAAAGAGAAAGTGATCCTGTGACTTCTTTCGCCTACGTAGGCGACGAGAGGGAGTGTCAGACTTTTACTGAATAAAAATTCACACTGTTCCTTCTTCTGATTTGAGCCGAGCCGCGGTACTTCATTGCGTTCTACTATGTAACTGACTTATTAAACGTTAAAAAGCTGTGTCGTATCAACTTCTGTTCATAGTTAGACTTCCTGACTCCCGACCAGACTAATACAATTATGCAAATGCTTCAGACGTGCCTATTCATAGAGTTTGGCGTTCACAGCAAAGTGCAAAATGTACCACGAATAAATTTTGCATTCCAATGCGTATTTTCCATGCTAACTCTGATTGTTCCGATTGGATTCTTGTTGAGAAACGTCAATGTATATCTAAAATACAAAATGCGGGAACTAGTTGTTGTAACTAACTTATATATAGTCTAGTTTTTTATTCTATAAATAATGTTGTTATTCAGAATTACAAGTGCTTATGTAGTTCATGTGTAGATGTTACTATTTTAAGTTTAGTTCAATCTACAAATAATACAGGAATGTAGCGTGGGAGAGCCATGCTTCGGCACGAATGAGTCAGTTCGACCGGAGGGCTACTACGGCTTCACAGAAAACCGCCGTGGAACAACCACATCGTCGTGCTTCGCCGTGAGTGAGGTTAGCAGAGACCCAATTGTTCTTCTTCTCCGTTCCCTTAATCCCCAAAACCACTTATCCCCAAAATGGCGGCAACGCACTTGCGGTGTTGACACAACTCCTTCCGTGTTGAGGGTGTCAGGTATCAGGTAATCCGTCTGCTTGTTTGCCGCCGTGTATGTCATAAAAAACATATACTTGTCGGAGCGACGATTATTTAAATTGAATTTTGAATGAGGTTTTATCACAATTCATCGGACGAGGGTACCATAAATCGTACTCTGGCGGAACGTCAAACTGGCAGTTCTGCGTGCGCATTATGTTGGAGAGCGAGCGCTGTGACTGTCATCTGAGGCGGATCGCCGACGTCCGTTATTTTTGTAATTTATTCGGCCTGATTATAAAATCCTACGCCCTACGATGGACTGTGAAGACGATGATCAGGATGTTGTTTGTACCAACCCCCCGGTGCCTTCATACTTAAATGTTTATTTTGTTTCTATTTTACTTTAAAGAGGTTTATAGCTATATTACTTCTACAATTTTTCAAATAATAATCTGTTATCTTGTTTTTTATAACATAAACTACTATAGGTTATTAGACCAGCCAGTCTTCGAGAACGTTCCAGTAAATGAAAAACAAAAAAGGTATTATATTGTTTTTCAATGGAAAATTCTTAAAGGTCGGGTTTTGATCTCATTTGTTTAGTGCTTAGTGGCTTAACAAAAGGGATTCTTACATCAAATGGTTTAAGAAAAAAAAAACTAAAGCTAAACAAAACGTAATACGGACCCTGTTTTAAACTGAATTCATAATAGGTACTTACCAACTAGAAAATAATTCAAAACTAAAAAAATAGACCTTAAAACCTCATTATTTTGCCCAAGCTAAGTTTTTCAACTAAATAATGTATAGCTTTTTACAAAAGACTAGAAAGACTGTTGGTGTGTTGTTTGTTTAATAAGTCTCATCAGATTTTTTGGAGTTTCAAGGAATTTCGTTTAAGACTTCTGAGATTACTTTTGGAAAGAGAAGCTTAAATTAGGTAAGACTAACATCCAATTACTGAAAGGATTGTCTAATCAATAATAAAGTGACAATATCAGTAACTCTATGGCGAGAGAGAGTATCAGACTCAAAAAAAAAAAGTCAAAAATCATTTATTCCAATTAGACCTTTACAGGCACTTTTGAACGTCAAACAAGATTTAAAAAAAAATAGTGTCAGTCTGTCGGTCAGTCCTCTTAGTGAAGCTATTGAACTCTTACTGAAAAACCCTTCTACCTGATCCTTCTTCTGCTCCAAGTCAAAGCCGCGGTATCTTTTTACGCTTGACCTGCTGATGTTCCAATCAAAAGACTCATCATCGATATCAATGCTTCATATCGAATTGAGAACTTGAACCGAGTGATAGTGTGATTACAAGTCTAAAAGGTTGCACTTGCAACTGGCTGGCGCGCAACGTGTCGCGCGTTCGATTCCCGCAAGGAACAATTCTTTGTGTGATCCCACAGATTGTTGTTCGGTCTGGGTGTGATGTGCATGTGAAATTGTATGTTGCGGGTTACTCACGTGTATATATCGAGAAAAGCTCTACTAGTTTCGAACCACAGAGGGGTTCTTCCTCATGAGCAGCGTGCGCGGACGCGGCGACGTCGCGCAGCCTACTGGTTAGCGTTGGCGCCTGCATCGCTGTTGATGGTTGCGCTGCGGCGAGTCCACGAGACATACCACGAGCGTTTGCTTCCATCTCCGGCGGCGGCGCGTGTGACGATGTTGAGGCTGCTCATGAGGAAGAACCCCTCTGTGGTTCGAAACTAGTAGAGCTTTTCTCAATATACACGTGAGTAACCCGCGATTTTTAGTTAATTTAGTATGTCTCACGATAGTTATTATAAAAAAATGAGGGTTTTAGTTAGTAATCGAGTGAGTGACAGTTTGGTGACAGTCTTCTCTCAGTTTAAACAAATTCAGTTCCATTTTCAAATGTACCGATCATAATAAGTATATTTGAATTTTCCACCCACTGTTGGTGAGGTCATTAGATGATTTCCCCACCTGAAAAAAGAGCATGTTACATTGTTTGAATATCTATTATGTATCACATATTATTATTGTAAACATATGTATTTGAATATAGAACATCATTTGTATATATTACTATTTGCTACATAAGTTTGATGTGAACTTCTATGGAGGTCTAGAAGCGAAGGCGCTCGCGCGCGTCTACAGTTTGCGCGCAGACGCGCGTCGCCGGGGCGAAGATCCTCTGCCGCGCCAAATTAGTGCGTGGCGGAATGAGCTCCGGCGAGATCTCATGGCAGAGTGGAAACAACGACTGTCGCAACCGAGGGCCGGGCACGCTACCATAGCAGCGGTAAGACCCCTCTTTGAGGAGTGGCTTGAGAGACGCCACGGCGTCCTCACCTTCCGCCTGACGCAGGTGCTTACCGGGCACGGCAGCTTCGGTAGGTTCCTGTTTCGGATTCAGCGGGAGGAAACGCCCGAGTGTCGTCATTGTGAGGACCACCTAGAGGATACGGTGGAGCATACGGTAGCGGTATGCCCTGCCTGGGCTGAGCACCGCCGTATCCTCAGGGAAGTGATCGGCGGTTTGTGAAGCAGTCATGCTCGCAAAGAGAGAGGCGGCCCGCGTGAGGGAGCAATCCTCCTCCTCACGCCCCAGCAGCCGCAACTGGCGACACTACGGGCGTCGGGGATCGAGGGACGATCTCCGGCCACCGTAAGTACGGGCCTGCGGTCGGCGAGTAAGGGCAGCTCGCCGCCCGACCAGAACCAGGCCCGAGCGTACGGCGCGTAGCGTTCCGCGCGCGCCTCAAAGAGCCAATAGACCACCACAGGCGGGGCCCTAAAGGGCTGATGTTCAGCCGGGGTTGCGGGGTAAGCGCAATAAGGTACCGCGACCTCGGCACAGAGCAGGAGAAGGAACAGGGGGGTTTTTAGTCAGTAAGAGTCTGACACTCCCTCCTGCCCGGCCCTGGGCGGGAGAAGTCATTTGATGATTTTCCCCTCACAAAAAAAAAAACTTCTATGGAGGTGGTTTAACAGACGTTTAGTCTAGAATACTTACGGCATTATTCCTTTTATTTTATTTACAAGTTTTTGTATTTCGAATTGAAGGTAGGTAGATGAGAATAAGATTCGAAATTCAAAACCTAACTCAATGGTTGAAATCTAGACTAAAGATAAATCTTGCTTTGTAAGGAGGGGGTAGAAGATTAAAAAAAAATTGGTAACGTGTTAGTTGTATTAGAGTGTTCTATTTTTAAAATGAAATAATGATGCTACGTTTAGTAATGCATACTTATTATTTATCGCATTTCTTTCATTCCAAAGCAGCTTTTCTCATTTCCCATCTATTACGTTCTAAATAAGGTCCATTTTACGTTACAGGATAAACGAGCGTTGGCTGTTTTGTTGTTTTAGAATCGGTCCGAATGTATGGCACAATATGCGTGAACCACGTTGTTTTGCTCATAAATTGTGGCCGACTCTAACTGTAAACTGTATCAGTTTATGCATCGGGTGCTGACTATTTATTTCAGCTCGGCTTGGCCGAAATTAAAACAAAAAAAAAATGAATAGAAGCTATTTCTCTTACAAATCGATGAAGCGTTTTATATTTAAGTCCGTTTTTCAAAATTTTTAATGTTCCAACGGATATTCTAAATTTAGTTCATCCACAATTAACTTTTTGAATGACGAATTCTTCTTAAATATTTTTGGTCGTGTAGAATACTAGTATACTATTTGCAGAACGTAAGCATTACATTCTATGGTTTGAACACATTATGCAGAGAAACGAAATCGAAGTCATATTGCCTCTGGTTGCAAGAAATAATGCGGCGAAACGACTAATGAAAGATGAAATGCAAACAGCCATTATCAAAGCCGAGAATCAAATTACATTCTATCATTTAATTAACACAGGGTACAAGAAGGATTCTCGACTCCTCTAATATCCCTCAAAAACGCGTATATTACTTTTTATTGCAGCCAATTTGGTCGAAAAATACGCGTTCCACATAAATTCATGGAAAATAAAAGCATTATAACACAGCAACAACAATAAGCCGACGTGGGTCGAATATTTATTAAGTGGAAGGTCTAATTGCGAGGTTATCTTGGTGTTGTAGTATTATATTGGGGAGTTTACGTCATTTTTCCCGTCGAGTCGGCGTCGTCGGTAATTCTAAGCCATTTTCCCCGCGCTCCGGACTGATTTCGTTTTGCGGCCGACTTAATTATCTCGTTCAAGTTTGTATTTAATGTGTTGTGACGTCAGCGTTCTTAATGCAGCTGGAGTTATGTTTCAAATTATATTCCCTGGAGGCAGGGAAAATGAAAGAATATTACTGAAAACTGAACTATCAGAAGAGAACTGAAAACATTTCGCTCTTTCTAGTTAGCAATTTTTTGTAGGAGATTTATGTTCTTTATTAAATCCCTAAATAAAATACTGCATGATTCTCTACGAAATTTATATACCTAATTACGCTCAGTGTACAACAAACAACAAAACCAAATAGCAATTTAGAAATCCAAATAACAGCTGTATTAACGCACCGAAACATTGCAAATTCATTCATCAAAATAAAACATGGGTGTTGTCATCAGCAAATACGAATCCTAAATGAACTAATTCCGGACCAATGACATTCGTTGCTCAATCAGAAAATAATACATCAAGCTTGATCCGCCGCGCCGCCCGGACTGTAATGAGCACTATTAAAATCTGTCATTTATTAAATTTGAGCTCGCCGGCTGGTAATAAATTTGGTAGCCGCTAGTAATGAACATGATGTAATGAAATTTAGAGGATGAGTGGGTGGCAGGTGGGAGCCAGGCTTAGCTGGAATGCTATCATATATTTATTTAGTATGTATGTCCACATTTTTCACATTTTTTTTTGTAGATAGTGGTATATTGTAGTTTGCCTTGTACAAAGCGAACGTCGATTTTAAATACTCTGATTTGGTAAAAGTCGACGCCATCATTGATCCTACAGGATTGTCAACATGTGGTTCGATTCTTTGGTTTTGAGCGTACTTAGACTAAGGCCCAATTTCAGAAATCGCTTAAAGGATAATTCTGCAATCAGCTGCTTGACAGAGCGTGATATGACGGAGTGATTTAAGTGAGGCACAATGTGTTACTACTTTACTACCCAAGAGGTTAAAGGTCTTTTTTCTTCTTTCCGATTTGCGACTGATCTCATGTAACCCCGACTGATCATCGGTCTTGTAGGGCCCCGTCTGTGGTGGTCTATAAAATCTTCTGTTCGGGCTCGCCGACCGCATACACGCGCTTACGGTGGCCGAAGTATCGCCTGCTGTGGCGGCTGGGGCGTGAAGAGGATAGTTCCCTCCTGCTCCGCATCCTCCTTTACGAGCATCACTGAAGAAGAGGAGACTTTTCCAAGTTCAACTCGCTCGGCACCATGGCCCAAAGCGAGAAGTCGCCGCCACCGCGCCAATCATTTCCCTGAGGACCGTGAACTCGGAGCCTAAAGTTTGTATAGGAACAGGTAGCTATCAGTTGCCCTAAAGCTTTGTATACGTGCATATAAACTCATAGTAAGGAAATAAACGCAGCAGCAGCCGTTAAGTTCTGTTCAGTAACAGTTCTTCACAACTGAATAATAGTCTACTTTATATAATAATATGAGGATCTACCATGATCTTCACCAGTCTTCAAGAAAGGCAGGAAACGATAGATTCGTATTAAAAATTAACAACGATCATTCTCGATCATTAAAAAAATAACAATACATTTTTACACATTTTTTTTCATCATTGATTTAAATTACGTTAATGTGTAAAAATAACATTTAATATATTATATTGTACCTATATACATATGTTCTATAGGGTAATGTATACATGTATGGGAACGGCAAAAAGAAACATTAATTTTGTTAAATAAACACGGCTCATTCATTTCCCTGTGCCGAAAAGAATGTTAAAAAAAAGTAATGAAACCAACAGGCATTCGAACAATTTTTGATTAAATTTATTTTTAAGTTGCTCTGTGAAATTGTCGGTGTGGATATTAAAAGACAACAATAAAAAGTATTTAAATATAATAATTTTTGTCATTTATAATGGGGCTGTTGTAAGTATAATAGGTTTATTCAGTTTAGAAAATCTTGTCTGTGATAGATAACACATTACATTCAATATTTATTTTGAAGTGTCGACATCGATAGTTTTCTATAAAATTTGTACGGAATTGAGATTTGTGAAGTCATATTTTTTCCCTGAAATTAAATTCTTAATTGAATTACTTGTTTCTTTGTTGATAACCAATCCAATATATGCACGCTAATAGAAAACAGACACTTATAAAAATGCACATAAGAAATAACTACACCTACTTTTATTGAGTATAGGTATCGTAAAATCAATGTACAAAAAATATTTGATTGTTTTTTTATATTTTATTACTTAACGTACATTGATATTTTTGCAATAGTTTATTATAGCTAAGTGTTAATAATATTGTAATTTGGCTCATAGCCTAATTCATCCGCTTTTACCAATGCGACTTACTTTTTAACAATATTTAAACACCGCACACTTCGCCTTATATACCCATAAGGTGAAGTTTGAAGTTAGCAATCAAGGTCAAGCAAGCGTGCTGATTAATGCTCAAACCTTCCCACATTGACTCCCGCCCCTTGGGTTGTATAACTAAGTATACTACTCTGTCAAGAAAGTACAGGGAAAAAGTCAATAATACACAAAATGTTTGTTATTCATCTAAATTTATTTTATCACCTTCAAAGTATGCTCCTTCAGAAACGATACACTTACGCCAACGAATAATCCAATCATCGAAACTTTTTTTAAACGCTGTTTCCGGAATTGAGTTCAGTGCTCGCCGCGAATTCTCCTTTATGTCTTCTAACGATTGAAAACGGGTGCCACGAAGGGGTAATCTGAGTGTGGGAAAAAGAAAGAAGTCGGCTGGAGCCATATCTGGTGAATATGGTGGCTGCTCGATGGTGTTTGTTGAGTGTTTGGACAAAAAATCGTTTACAATGATGGCCTTGTGCGAAGGCGCATTATCGTGATGCAAAATCCAAGAATTTTCTTTCCACATTTCTGGCCTTTTTCGTCGAATTTGTTCTCTTAAACGCCGCATAACGCTTAAATAATATTCTTTATTTACCGTTTGACCTTCGGGCAAGAATTCTGAGTGCACAACACCGCGATAGTCAAAGAAAACAGTCAACATGACTTTGACTTTTGATCGACTTTGACATGGTTTTTTCGGTTTTGGTTCAGTTGGAAGGCGCCATTCCGAAGCTTGTTGACTAGTTTGCATGTCAAACTCGTAAACCCACGTCTCGTTACCAGTAACAATGCGTTTCATGAATGTTAGGTCGGTATTGACTCGTTCTAGCATGTCCTCAGCGACTTTCATGCGATTTAGTTTTTGAAGAAAATTCAGGTATTTTGGGACTAGCCGAGCGGCAACACGTTTCATACCCAAATTATTTGTTAAAATGGTACGGATCGACTCGTGAGATACAGAAAGTTCGGCGGCCATCTCTCTCAAACTTGAATGAGGATTTTCAGTCACAATTTCCTTCACTTTTGCGATGTTAACTTCAGTTGCAGACGTTGATGGCCTACCAGAACGAGGCAAATCTTCCATCACATCTCGACCGCTTTTGAACGCTTTGTACCACTCATAAGCACGTGTTTTTGATAAAGTCGATTCACCGTAAGCCTTTTGTAACATTTTGAGTGCCTCCGAACACGAAACTTCATTGGCGATGCAAAATTTAAGACAAACTCTTTGTTCGATGTTTTTGTCCATTATGAAATTCGCAATACACACTAGATATTATAAAACTAAAAACAGCACTGTTTTTAATATAAATAACAGATGCAACTCAAATTCCGCGCCAAAATGGAAAACAGTTATGCCAATCTAACAACAACAAAAAAAATTAAAATTCGAATTTGGAACCATAAAAAAAAACATTCATTCCCGATACTTTGTTGACTGAAAGTATATGACTGATCAATCTAAGCAGATGATCCTCATTTTGAGTGCAAGCTGGTTGCAGGACAGTAATTCGTAGCGTTGTTTGTACAGTTAGTATAAACGAATGGAAGCGATTACGCAGTTTGTGGTAGTTTGAACTGTACTCAACCAGACTGCCGGGGAATTTACATCGAAACAGTTATAATAGTGCAACTACGAACTAAATATACCAACAATTAAAATGAGATCGTATTAAGTACACGTTGCTGCATATATACTTTACTTAATTACTTTAAAAAGTATCTAAGTGTGGGAGAGCCATGCTTCCGCACGAATGGATCGGATCCACCGAAGTGATACCACGGTCTCACAGAAAACGGGCGTGAAGCAACTACCCTGTATTTCGCCGTGTGACTGAGGTTACCGGAGGCCCAAACCCTAATCCCCAAAAGGTCGACAACGCACTCGTAACCCCGTTGTTGCTGGTGTCCATAGGCGGCGCTGATGGTTTACATAAAAAAAACTTACGTTGAAAATACTCGGTCCTAATTAAAAAAAAAAACATTTCATTCTCTTTATACAAAATTAATCTTACTGTAATATAAAAAAGGTCCGTTCAATATTTTTTTTCTCGGGCACATCGTCATAAGTGTCACACGAAAATGTTAACAGTAATAATCGTGTTGGAGGCATCTAGGTAAATAAGCATGGGGCTTTCGGTTGATATTTTTAAAATTTCCAATTTTCAAATTTCGTACAATTACCTAGCTTGACAGACTGCCAGTCTATTTTATTTATAGATAATTTAAATAAATAAGTTTTAAAATTGCCTGCCTGTAGGTATGTGGTGCTATGGTCTAATTGAAATAAATACTTTAAACTATAGTACCTACTTTTTAAATAAAATGTAGGTAGGTATATAATGAGCCCTGATTCAAATGTAATTAAAATAGTACAAAGTACAAAAAATACAGGTCATTCAAGGTCATTTGTTTAATTGATTGATAGATAAGACATTTTCTAAAAATGTTCGTAAAAAAGTCTAATACTAATAAACTTTTAATATTACTTTTTTACTAATAAAAGCCAAGGAAAAAATAAGCTAGCTATATAAATTCCTGTTATTATTTATCAAACTATTTTTATTTCAGTTACTTACAGTTTTCGTGCTTTATAAATATTATTATACAAGGTCCCTCATTAAATTATAAATTTTAAACGAAAAACTTGTTTATTTTTTCAACTGATACGTTCTCCGAGTTCCGGTAACCGGGTAGGCTGTACCCTCCAAATACGATTACTGGAAACAACTCATTAATGTAGCTAACTGTAATATGATTGAAAGACTTGGATCTTGGATACTTGACTTTATTTATACAGTACACAGTCCTGCAGCTCACTGCACCAGAGTTACATTGTCAATGGCCGACACTTGCTCGGCCACCCTCTTTATAGTGATATGACGACATAGACAATAATAGTGCAACACTGATTAGTAATACTAATCACAGACAATACAACATCCCCCTTGTTAAGTTTAAATTAACCCTTTACAAAACAGACTTATCACTATGACTACTTGACAATATTATAAACGACTTATAGTATAACTTGACTAGGTACTTAATTTACAACATATAAGATTACAAAATATACTTAATCTATTTCTTCTATTAGCCTTCTTGTGGGCTTTACAATACGACCTGAACGTGTAACAAATTGACTACTTGAGGATCGAGATGAGAGTTCTTGAGGTCCAGCCTTCTGACTGTCACCATCCTCTCTCCCTTGCGATGACAAAGACGACGACGACGATGAGTTGGATAGCATAGGAGAGAACTTATGCCTTAAGTGAATCCTATTTCTCCTATACCTAACTCCATTGACATCCTCAACGACATATGACCTATTATTTGCTAGCCTTTGCTTGACAATAGCCTGTTCCCAATTACAACTAGGTTGTCTTTTGAAGTAGACATGATCATTGGGATATAACAATGGTAAAGGCTTAGCACTTCTATTATAATATTTAGACTTACAATCATTATTCTTAGTTACACATTCTTTGTAATCTTTAAATGTTACTACCTTTGGTTTTAATTTCTTATACGACTTAGGGACATTGTCTCTTAAATTCCTAGACATTAAGAGTTGAGCTGGGGACGGTAAATTATTCTTAGGTGTGTTTCTATATTGCAACAAAGCTATATAAGGATCAGACGAATTTTCTTTGCATTTTTTCAGCATATTTTTGACAATTTTAACTGAACTTTCAGCTTGACCATTAGACTGTGCATGATATGGACTAGTAACAACATGTTCTATGTCCCATTCATGTAAGAAATTTTTAAATTCTAAAGATTGGAAAGGAGGTCCACCGTCAGACACTAATGACAAAGGTATACCATGACGGGCAAAAATCGACTTTAAATGTGTAATTACATTTTTGGCTGTACTATTCTTATTTAACAAAGCTATTTCTATGTATTTAGAATAATAATCTGTAACAATTAAATAAGAAAGACCATCAAAATACATTAAATCAATACCAACTTGTTGCCATGGATATTTGTTAATTTCAAAATTTTGTAATGGCTCTTTTTGGTTAGCAGGTTTAAATTTTGCACATATAAGACATTGTTCTACTAAATTTTTAATATCAACTGACATGTTTGGCCAATATAAAGAATCTCTAGCTAATTTAAGACATTTATTTATTCCTTGGTGACCTTCATGAATTTTATCCAACATTTCTTTATACATAGACTGTGGTACTATTAATTTTGATCCTTTAAATAACAAATCCTTAACTACATGTATTTCAGCTTGTACATTCCAATATGGTTTCACTAATTGACTAACTTTGTTTTTACTTTTTGGCCATCCTTCATAATAATATTTCTTTAACAATTGCAAACTTTCATCTTTATTAGTTTGTTGTGACAATTTTGTACTGTAATCCTTAGTAATTGCTAAATTTGAATGCATTAAATTGACATGACAGGTTATTTCAGACTCATTCTCTGGAATATAATGATCTTTTAAGGCTGCTCTCGACAAAGTATCAGATATGAACATTTGTTTACCTGGGACATGTATAACTTTCAAATCATACTTTTGCAAAGTTAACATCATTCGCTGTAACCTAGCTGGTACATCATGTAATGGTTTATCAAACAGGTAGACTAAAGGTTTGTGATCTGTGTGAACTGTAACTCTGTGACCATATACATACTGGTGAAATTTTTCACAACCAAATTGAATTGCAAGCAATTCTTTCTCTATTTGAGCATACCTTGACTGGGTTGTGGTTAAAGTTTTAGAACTATAAGCAATGGGTTTATTATTTTGTAAAATGACTGCTCCCAATGCTGATTTAGACGAATCTACTGACAAGACTAATGGAATGTTGGGGTTGTAGTGAGCTAAGACAGGTGACTTTGTGATTTCATCTATTAAACCCTTAAGACATTTATTGTGATTCTCATCCCAAGACCAGACAGAATCTTTTTTCAAAAGATTTCTTAAAATTTGAGTTTTTTCTGACAAATTACTAATAAAGGGACCTAAATAATTGATCATACCTAATATTCTTTGTAATTCTTTGACATTTTTTGGTGTAGGCATATTGACAATTGCTTTAACTTTCTCTTGGTCAACCCTTGCACCATCTTTACTAAAGATATAACCTAGGAAACAGACTTCAGACACTAGAAATTTACATTTAGATTTGTTAAATTTTAAATTAACTTGACGTGCTCTTTGCATGACTTTATGTAATCTCTCATTATGAACAGACTCATTTGGGCCATAGACTAGAATGTCATCAATGAATATTAAGACTCCTTCCAAATCACCAAACAAATTCATCATAACTCTTTGAAATATTTCTGATGATGCATTTATTCCAAAAGGTAACCTTAAATATTTATATCTACCAAATGGTGTTTGAAAAGTACATAATTTAGAACTATATTCATCTAATTTTAACATCCAAAAACCCGAAAATGCATCTAAATGAGAAAAACAGACAGCTCCAACTAGTTGAGATCTTATCTCATCAATTGACTTAAGTGGATATATTTCCCTTACGATATTTTTATTTAAATTTCTAGGATCTAAACAAATTCGTAACTGACCTGAACTTTTTACAGTTATAACTATACTATTCACCCACTCTGTAGGCTTAGTGACTTTTTCTATGACTTTCATGCTCTCCATGCGATCCAACTCCTCGCGTAGCTTTCCAAGTAACGCAAATGGTACTCTCCTGGGAGGATCCACACATGGTACTGCATCAGGTTTGAGTTTCAGGTGACAGACAGGAGGTAGACAGCCAAGACCCTGGAAGACATCATTGTATTTTGTTAGAATTTGTTGACAAAAATTTTGTTTAGACACTGAAAAAACTCTTTTAATTATTCCTAACCTTTCACATGTAGGAAGACCTAAGACATTGGGACACTCTAAATTTGCGACTATGAACACTATGTTCTCACTGACATTGTTATTATTTAATATTAAATTACATTTAATATTGACCTTTCCCATAATGGGTATTGATTTGCCACTAAATCCTGTGACATTTATATGACTTTTGACAATTGACAACTGTTTAAGCTTATGTTTTAAATAATTAAAAGTTTGCTTCGACATAATGTTTAAATCAGCTCCTGAATCTATGATGCAATTAAATTTTAAATTACCTACTTTTAAATTAATATTCCAGGACTGTTTACTTTTGTTAATGTTAGGTTCTGATTGAACTGTATTAATGTTGTTCAATGACTGATGACTTTGATGTGGTGGTGTGAGCGTGTGAGGTGATTCCTCAGACATGTGTCTGTACTCATCATTGAGATACACACTTTGACTATCACAACATTTGTTTATATTGTGACCATATGACATGAGAATAGATTTCTCAGACAGGTGACTGTTTTCATCACCGAGGTTCTTTTTAGACCTCTTAGACATGACATTATCACCACTATCATCACAGAAATTTGAGTAAAAATTTAGTTTCTCAGACAGGTGACTGCTTTCATCACCGAGGTTCTTTTTAGACCTCTTAGACATGACATTATCACCACTATCATCACAGAAATTTGACATGAGAATGATTTTCTCAGATTGACAATATGAGTCTCGGTGAGATCTCTCAGACATGACATAAGTTTCATCATCGGAATCATTCCTCAACTGTAATTGATCTTTATGAGACCATTCCGATGGTGGTTGACAATGTAATTGTGGTGGTGGTGATTGACAATGTAACTGTGGTGGTGATAGTGAGGACTGACGATGTGACTGTGTGCTGACTGACTTTTTACTTGACACTACATTATAGTGACTATATTTTGTACTTTTATTTGACTTTATATGACTTTGACAATGACTCTTTAATGTTCCAATGAAATAATGATCCTGACTACTGTTACTGTTTGAATTAAACGACTCTAAACGACTTACATTTTTATTTTTAAAGCAAAATTTAGCGAAATGACCAAATGAATTACATGACCTGCATTGGACTCCCTGCGCTGGGCACTTGTATCGATGAGACTGCCCACAGCGGCTACACGGCCTCGTGCGCCTTTCAGGGTTGGGAGACTGCCTCGTACCAGGACCCTGCCGACCGACTGGTGAAGCTCGCTGTCGACGATCTCCTCGACTACGGCTCCTCCGACGTAGATGCATTACATTTTCCTGTTTCTCGCTGGAACTGACGATTTTCTCAGCATCTTGCTGTGCGACGATTAATGTTCTCGCCAGTTCGCGCATCCTTTGATATGTCAGATCAGGCTCCTGAAGCAATCTCTGACGGACATGTGCCAGGTCCATGTACAGATTGGCAATGAAAATATCCCTGATGAGGGACTCCTTGAGCGTTCCGAATTCACAATCCTGGCTCTTATTTTCCAGGTCTGCCAGGAATCCTTCGATGGACTCGGATTGCTTCTGCCTCCTCGTGAAGAACATGTGACGACACATGGTTATGTTCCTCCGGGGCTCAAAAAAATTATTGAATTTCTGCTTCACTTCGGCAAGCGTGGTCTTGTCGATGTTGAGGTTAAATGTATTATAAATGTTTAGGCCTTTCTCACCTATAAGATGCAGCAGTATGGCTATTTTTCTCTTCTCGGGTGCCCTGTCTAAACCCGTGGCGAGTAGATATAGGTCCAGTTGCTGCGACCACCGTTTCCACGCTTCCGCATTATTATTTGTGGAATCCGACGAAATATTTAATGATTTCATCCTCGTGTTGAGACCTTGGACGCCATCTTGGTCGCCCACGCCGCATGGCTCGGAACTCGACTGGTCCATTTTTGTGACCGACTTACGTGAAATGAATTTTTCTTATTGTTCTTTTCACTTCTGACACCATGTAATATGATTGAAAGACTTGGATCTTGGATACTTGACTTTATTTATACAGTACACAGTCCTGCAGCTCACTGCACCAGAGTTACATTGTCAATGGCCGACACTTGCTCGGCCACCCTCTTTATAGTGATATGACGACATAGACAATAATAGTGCAACACTGATTAGTAATACTAATCACAGACAATACAACACTAACTAATTAAAAATTAACATGTAACCAACTCCGAATTTGCTTATGTTTTAAGTATTTTGGTATGTTTAGGGATTGGTAACATGATCTTATTCTTGGAATGCAAAACATGGTGGAGACTTTTTCTTTAAGCATTTATTGCATAAAGAATTATCAAGTGACTAACACTATTAATCAATAACAATATTATAAGAAACAAAAATTTTAAGGCAGTGAGGGGTAAACATATTTAAGTACAAATGTGCCCCATGCCGATATAGCGTTGTTTCGTCGTGTCAGTGACGTTTCCGGACGCCTATTCCTTGCCCTACCATACCCACAACCACCAATCCTCAAATCCATAAAGGAGACGTATTCTTGACTCTTTGTGGGTGTCCATGGGCCATTGCTTACCATCAGGTCCCGTCTGCTGACTTGTCGCTTTATCTTACTAATATCATAAAGAGGTAAGATTTGTAAGTTTGTATGTAGGGGGTTTTCTTTGGAACCGCTGGTCGGATTTCCAAAATTCTTTCACTGATAGGTAGCTACAATGTTCTTGAGTGCTATAGGCTATGAAACATCACGCTACGATCAAATGGAGCCGAGCCGAAGGGGTGAAATCGCGTGAGAGTAGCTAGTAACATATAACAAAGTCAATAGTGGTTTGCTTCTTCCCAAATCATGGTGGGCGAAGATCCTTTTATCCCAATCATCCACAGGACCTAAATATACGATGGTGTCCATTAGAAAGGATCCATGGCTGTAACCTAATATTCGATTTGCTTTTACATTGAAGCCAACGGTAACCTTGTTATCCTTTTATAGAAAGGACCGGTTCAATTGAAATCGGGAATTGAGAATTGAGAATTCAGAAGGCGAGATTAGAATTTTATTTTATGAGCTAAATATACTTTTGGTTTATATTAAATTTGGTATCACGGAAGGTGTTCTAAGGAACATGAGAGTTCTTAATTTTTTTATGGGTGACTATTTAAATAATTAGTTTTTATTTTATTTTACTACTAGCTACTCTCGCGCGGTTTCACCCGCTGCACGGCTCCATTTGATCGCAGCGTGACGTTTTATAGCCTATAGCATTCAGGAACATTGCAGCTATCTATCAGTGAAAGAATTTTGGCAATCCGACCAGCGGTTCCATAGATTACCCCCGTACATACAAACTTACAATACCTCTTTATAATATTAGTATAGATGTAAATCAACATATAAGACTATACATAGGACCTTTATCATTGATGAATAACATTAGTTCCTATTGGAACAATTTTTATTTCAATATTTATTTATTTATTTGAAACTTCATGCACAAAACACTGTACATAGGCGGAATTAATGCAATAAGCATTCTCTACCAGTCAATATTAAACCGTGCATAATACTTATTCGTATACCTCCAGAAGTGTGCAATCCTTGAAGATATTGACGAGGTTCTAGTTTCTAGTTCTTTGTTTTAAATCGTTCAAGTTCCACTTAGAACTGCACGTCGATTCTATAAAATTTGTTTGATTTTGAATCGTGTTCGAGTGCGAAGTGAGCGTCGAAGTGACGGGGTAATTAAATTTTAGAATGTCACTTTTAACGTCATCTCATACTTTATCTATCAAAATGTTGCTGTCAATTTAGTTCAACTCACACTGCAGCATCACACTGCAGCAGTGTGATTCTGTTAGACTTCATTCTTAACTTTAATTCTGAATCCGCTGTGAATACTAGTACACTAGCGCTACACTTGCGAATTGAACTAAATTGACAGCAACATATTGATAGATAAAGTATGAGATGACGTTAAAAGTGACATTCTAAAATTTAATTACTCCGTCACTTCGACACTCACTTCGCATTCGAACAAGATTCAAAATCAAACAAATTTTATAGAATCGACGTGCAGGTGATAACTTTTGGCCAGTTTTAAGGTCAAATAAAAAAACTGTTTCCCAAATCTATTTTTGTTACATTTACATCGAGTTGTTAACAGAAACTGTTATCAACTTTATATTAAATAATTGAATATTCTTGATAGGTGTAGCAATTTTACTAATTGGAAGTCAATTAAGCAGTTTGGATAGTGTCTCATAGCATGCTATTAATTCAGATAGGCGGAACGCCAGGCGTCAGGAGTCTACTCATTAAGAAAAGTGGGAGATTTCCGAGCTTATTCCAAGTAATGGCCGGCTTGTCCGCGTCCCTGATTGCTCATTAAAATTTTTTTTAGTGCAACTTAGGTTCAATTTTTTTCCTTTTAGTTTTTTTGTTCAACTGTAAAGTTTGTTTGAGTTTTCGGTCATAATTTTGAGGTAAGTTTTGTTTATAAATAGGATACTAAGCATAGTTATAATGAAATTTATAATATTAACTTTATAGTAAAAAGTATATTTTTATGTTATATTTTAATTTAGGTCAAATTTCACCTCAAAAAATATACGAAACAAAAAAGATAAACAAAGCAACATAATAAAGTTAGAAAAATGTGAGTGGTCGTACCGTATGTGGTCATTTGTAGTATGAATAAAATTAGGTACAAAACCCAGAGAGGCTGTTACGACCTAAATACATTATGAGAATACCTCCTTTCTCTAGACCTCTTTACCAAGTAATGAGCTATGAACTACATAAGCCAGACAGATAAAAAATGGCGTCATTATATTTATTCTTTATTGTTATAATCGAATTATTATTTTTAGGCATTGACCTTTGCGAATGTCTGAAAATTAGGGATAAGTATTTGTATGATATAGGGCAATTGGCAAACGAACAGACAAACCACCTGCTGGTAAGAAATTGGTGGAGATTTTAGCCACCTACAACACCAAAGAGGTTACCAGTGCGATGCCGGTATTTTTTAAAATAAGGTAATTTGTGAATGGGGATCAGTGAAAAGTTGGGTTTCCGGTAACCTCACTTGCATGGCGACACACGACGTAGGCGTTGTCTCACACTGGTTGTTTTGGAAGGTCGTGGTATCAATCTGTTCGAACTGGCCCATTTGTACTGACACATGCATCTCCCATACTCGAATATTCTGTAACGACATCAAGTTTTGATCCAAAAATACTAGCAGCTATATCCATTTTTAACACCATCCGTGAAAATTAACTGTATTACGATGGCATATTACATTATAAAATTAAGTATTAATAATCAATAATAGGATAAAGTTCACCGAATATTACATGAAAATGTCCCTGTTTATTTTTAGATAGAACCACTCGTATTTCAGCACGTTAGATTTATGGACTACTTATCAGGACTAACTTGAATGTACTGCTAAACTAATATTCGATACTATATTCTTATAGCTAATGTATTATTTTATTAAACATAGATACTCTTCACATTAAAACCAGGATGTATGCAAGATATAGCACTCGTTGTACAGAGAAGAACAGGATGGGCTTCAAATACCCATGTCTATAACATTAGATTGTATCTATCCAGAATTAAACTATGCCTTCTTACATCAAAGAGGCATTGACTATAACCTCCATATTTTCTATGACAAAACACCAAAAATTTTAAACATGGAAGATATTTTGTTTGCTTCAAGTCTAGACCGATTCGGATCCAGCCAGATATTTAGAAGTCATTTTGTGGTAAAGATAATAAGAGTTTATTATAATAGCAACTCGATAATATTATAGAATACGGAGAAAGGTCAAATTGCAAAAACAATTATTATAAGATATAAGAAGAACCATAAACACCACTTATCTTTTTGACCCATGAGATATAATAAGACCCATAGACAAGGGGATTGCGATAGTTCTTATGCAAACTTTTTACCGTGGCTTCATTTATGGTTACGTAATGCACAGAACCTAAATTTGCACATAGTTACTTTAAAATCAAGAAAAAAGGTAATTAAGTGCAATGTGATGATGACTGCATTTCGGAGGTGGAAGAAATTTGATGTCCTTAACAAAAAAAGAAAATTGTTCTAATCTAATTTGTATATTATACTAAGCTTCCGCTAGCGGCTTCGTCCGCGTGGTATGTTGATAAAAAGTTGCCTATGCCCTATTCCGGGGTGTATTTTATGCCTGCCGAATTTCATCCAGATCCGTCCTGCAGTTTTGGCGTGATTGAGTAACAAACATCCAAATACCGTAACTTTCGCATTTATTACATTAGTAAGAGGTGTCGTATTTACCTATGTGTGGCGCTGACAACTTACCATTAGGTCATTCGTCTGTTAGTTTGCCTCAAATTCCATAAAAAAAAAGAAAAAAAAAATCGTTGAAAAGTGGCAAAGTATTTCATATCATAAACCTCAACTATCTTACTAATGCAGATGAGGATCGTGAAGAATGAGGATTGACTAACCGCCTCATTTTCCACTATGCTGTTGGAAAGAGAATTGGTATAAGCGGAATACATTACAGCAGCCTAACACGAAGCAGGAGAAGGAACAGGATGGGTTTTGGTCAGTTAAAGTCTATCAGTGTTTCTCACCATATCAAGGGAACCAAGACATTAGACGATATTCTGCCAAAAAAAAAACAGCAGAAAACAGCTCAGAAACAGACATCTAGTCTCTAATAGTTGTACCAGTCGGTGTTTTCAAGAAAAGCATTCTGTCTAACCGAATGATATAAAAATATGATTTTTATTCTTTACTAACTTTATTCTTACCTATTTGAGGAATGTACATAAGTAATTTATTGTTAATGTGTGATACACAGAGCATACAAAAAAAAAGTAATTGTAAACGAAACCAAAAAGTTTGACTATTCCAGTCCAGTTATATTCTACGTACCCTAAACACTATCCGTACATCATATATCACAACACAATGGTACGGAACGAAATATTTGACGAGTTTGTTCAGCCTACATATTTTCCGTCCGGGTGTTGTGTGCCTACGTGAGATTCGTGTTTGTCGACATCGCCATACTACCTAGGAACGTTGCCGAAAAAATTGCTCGGCTAAAAATAATCTGGACAGATAAAATGGTTTTTTTCTCGTCAGTATGTACTTACAGTTACATGAATTGGTTCTGAATACATTTGTTTTTCTTTCTTCCTTTCTATCTTTTTTGATGTAATAGGTCGGCAAACGAGCAGACGGATTACCTGATGGTAAGCAATCAGGGCCGCCCATGGACACGCGCAACGAAGGAGTAACGAGGGAGTTGCCAACCTTTTAAGAATTAGGGATTTGGAGACTGGGGAGGGATTGGGAAAGGGGAAGGATTAGGATTCCGATAACCTCTCTCACACGGCGAAACACAACGCTATGGTTGTTTCACGCTGTTTTTCTGTGAGGCCGTGGTATCGCTACGGTCGAGCCCACCCATTCGAGCCGAAGCATGGTTCTCCCACACTTTCAACTATCTTTTATTATTATTCTTTTTGAAGGCGAGAATCGTCAAATTACTTCTCCCTCTCTTAGTGCGGGCTGGCTAGCCACCTTCTCCTACTCCAAGCCAGGGCCATATTATTGCGCTCATCTGCAAACCCGGTTTCGTCATTGTCATATTAATAGGAATGTTTGGTAAATACCGACTAATAATTATTATAATTAGAAAATGTTGCCAAATGCATTAGTTTAATGTATAATAATAATAATACATATTATATTATTGGAATAGCATTGTACTTACACAGGATCATGTTTGTATCGATCGTAAACACGAATTGAATATGTTTATAAGTTCTTCAATTTACGCACAGGTTTATTTGAAATAGATCCTACTTCACTGCCATTATCCTTTTTAGGCTGCTAGCCAATTTTCTTTTGCTTTCATTTTAATCTGATTGGATGGTAGTTATTGCTAAGGACAACTAAATTGTTTATATTCAGTACAGGTTTTAGACTCTCAATTTTAGCTATCTTGAAAATCCTTTTACAATAAAATCTAAGTAGGTAGGTACTAAGGTAAGCAACAGTGAAAATGTTATTTGTTTATCTAACAAAAGGTAACGATCGAGAAAAAAGTAACGCATACAAAAGATTAGCTATATTTCACCAAATGGAATCAGGGTTGTCACTTACAGGTGCGAGTTTCATGGTGAAAAGAATATAATTCGTTTATTTTATAAAAAAAGCGTTTTTTTTTTGGTTTGTGAAAAGAAGTTTTTTATTGTGAAAGCAAACAATAAAGAGCAGTCGGTAGTCGCCTTTGTCCCCTTTGTACGAAGCTTCACTTGCACCGTTTTATTTTTAAGTCGAAAAAAACACAAGGCTTCGCTTACTGCTGTCAGTTACCTCTAGCTCGGCAGTGGTTTAGTAGGACTTGTTTTTATTCAAATGTTTCCGCTGGATCAAAATTAAATATCATGTAGAAAAGTTGTAAGAAAAAAAATAAAGGAACTGGCGCTTATTTTAAATGAGTTTTTGCAGCTGAATGAAGTGTCATGACAATGTAGTTTAACGAGACCTTAGATAAGGTAGTTAGGTGGGCGCTACTCTTTATCGCAATGTTTTTGACACTTATTCAAAACCAGACACTTTCCTACCATATAGCCAATTCAAATGTTATCAAAATTCTTAATGCTAAACTTAGCAGTTGTCTAGTCAGTCAACGTACAAATCTTATAGTTAATATGTTAAGTAGTTAACAACATAGAACAAATATAGGCTAATAGGATAGGAAAAATTCTGACCGACCTACTAATACGAATTCGAATAAAATTGTTTTGCAAAAGACATACGAATCATGGATAACAATAATTCAGTGTTAGGTCGGGATGAATAGCCAATTTGCGTGGAATGTATTGCCAGATCTGAAGATAACTTCGACCTGAACCATTCAAATGGAATGGGATTTACAAGTTACGAAAATTACCTTCAAAATAAACTAACAAAACATGGAGATTTTATGGGGCAAGCATTATAGGCTGAATTTAATCCCATTGATAAGTTTCAGAGGGAATTGGGTTTGCATGAATAATTTTATTGTATGTTTGGGTTATAATTTCCCAAATATATTTTTGTATTAATATTTAATAAATATTTACTTTTTGCCATTATAATCTCGTAATGATGAATTTTATTAATAACGATCAACGTTGATAAAATGGGTACAATATTATAGATTTGAATGACGGTATTTCAAGCGGCAAAACATATGTATTTACACCGGTATCTTTTTTTGAATCAATTTTTATAATCATTTACAGAATTAAGAATAACACTTATAGATTTCTATACTTTTCAGTTTTTGTTAATTTTCATTTCCAGTCACATCAGAAGTGTGTAAAAGTAATGGTATTTTTATGAAATAAGATTATTTTTACGTAAATGGCATTCTTACACTATAAATGATTTGGGAAATAAAGAGTAAAGTTTTCTAAGTTTGTTAAGGGGAATCTTCCGACCAGGCGAGGTGATTATGCCTGGCGGGCTACTGCCCAACAGTTTTACGTTATATATTCTCAAAAAAATTTTAACGCGATGCATTCATGGTTTATCACATCACCAGTTGCTTTTGTCGATCTACTATTTGCGTAGCCACGGTACAAAATAAATGTATTGTTTTTAAAGCAATGCAAAGTAACCTTATCCTAGCTTACCTTCAAAAACTAGAAATTTTCATTAATATTCCAGTATAGCAATATACATACATAGTTTATGAAGTAATTTGTCATACATGAGCAGCTAACTCTTTGCAACCCTCGGGAGACTTGTACAATATGCATGGCGAAGTAACGAGAAGCGAGAATGTGCTTCTCTGATACAGGTGGTGCGTTATGCTAATTCCAATTTACTTGACTAGGCACCTGTATCTTTATGGAACAACTAAATACAGTGCTAGAATAGGTAGTATTTCTGTTACTTGTACTGCGTTGAGTGCTTTAAAGATCTTGGAGTGTTTTTTTTTAGTGAGGGGAAATTCATCAAATGACGTGAATGAATGACAAATGACGATCCCGCCTAGGGCCGGGCGAGAGGGAGTATCAGACTCTTACTGACTAAAAACCCCCCTGTTCCTTCTCCTCCTCTGGGCCGAGGTCACGGTGCCTCATTGCGCTTACCCCGCCACCCCGGCTGATCTTGGGGTGTGAGAATACCTTGAAAGCAAATGTTTTATTGTTTCCAATAAGGCAGGATGGGCCAGCTGATTGTAAGTAATCAGCATCGATTGAGTTACAAGAGCATTGCCAGTCTTAGAATATGAAAAAAAACTAGTATAAATTCGATCAATTAATAAATGCAGAAGACCTATGCTTTAGTTTGAATGGGTTGTCTCGACTGGAGTGATGCCACGGCCTCGCAGAAAGGCCAGAAACCAACTTATTGTGTTTCGTTTGTATGTGAGGTTACAAAAGGCCTAACTTTCCCTTCTAAATATATTTAATCCTCACACGTCTAACCCTAAAAGGCCGGCAACGCCCTTTTTACCAATTGGTGGCATTCGGGCAGCGTAATTGCTTATCATCAGGTTATCCATCTAACCGTTTGCCGACCTATTAAAAAAAAACATGATTTAAATAAACAAAATGTATTAAAGTTTTTGCTTACTCAAAACAGAGGAAATACGAAAACATTTCAAGCATTCCAGCATTTAATTCAAAGAACAAGAATCCCATCTCTAGAATGGCGTTATTAAGCGAACTCTTCCTGAATCAGAGTCACTTTCTCGTAATCTGTCCACCATTAAAGGCACTACAACTGACTCCATTAAGAAAATAGAATGACAATATAGACCTTAATTCGTTTTACGGTACCTTTTAACCCCTAATTTAAATTCACGCAACAATTGTGAGAGCTTTAGGTCGGTAGGATAGTACTGCACTTTAATTTGAATTTACCTTTACAGGAGTGTAAAAACCCCGTAGTCGAGTCGAGGGCCCGATCCCTAATTTAAACGAGATTAGACGAGATGTCGATATAATACAAACGAAGAGGGAATATTTTTAGCTTGGCTGATTACTGTTTATTGTGCGTGGGCACTAGGTGTTGCTTTGGATATTTTTTGATCTGAAATTAGATATCGTGGATGATGATATGAATATGAGTTTTATAATAACAGCTGCTGTGATGTCTTTTTATCCGAATTCAAAAAAAAGAGGAGGTTCTAAATTCGATCGTATTTTTTTTTACACACGGAACATCTGATAGTAAGCTAGAAGCGCCGCCCATGGACACCCGCAACATCGAAGATTTATAAGTGCGTTGCCGGTCTTTTGAGGATTAAGGGATTTGAGGATTGGTCATGTGAGGAGGGACGTATTGGACCTCTCACAAGGATCTTACTCGCTTGGTGAAGTTTAGGAACGGACACGTATGCCCAATAGGCCATCGATATCATGTAGTGACTGTCTGCACAATTATTTCGTATGTAAATATGGAAATAAGATTAATTCGGCACAGATAAAGTAATCATTATTTGTCAACTGAGCGGACGAAAGATCTTTATTAAAAAACCATATCATTTAATGTCACAATAGCTACTGTCTCATCATTGAGTCGATATTTAAGCCCGCATATCCAATAACTGTGAGGACTGTGACATCAGACTCAAATTTCCATTCGGTTCGATACCTGATAATATTTTATGTCGTATACACAAGAAAACGCCGAGTTTACTAGTCTTTAAAAGTTATACTTTTCATCACTATGTAATGTAACATCCAAAAATCATTTCGCATAATTCAGAAATCGAAGCCAAGACTTTTGACGATTTGTAAAAAAGGTCGGAAGTTCGTAAAGTCACTGTAAATTATACTAAAATCATATCTTAGATTTTTATTAGAAAGAAGTTTATCAAACAAATGAACTCATAAAATATTATTTGTTCCAAAATCAAATAAAAAAACGAACACAATTTATTCTTCATTAAAAAAAGAAATGAGTTTTTGATTTAAAAAAAGGAAATTAATCATTTTTCGTTTTAAACTCTGTTCGCATCGTTTCTTTAATTTGTCCAAGAACCAGTTTGAATTGCGTGGAAACCCTATAGTTGGCTTGGTACTTTTCACATAGGTCAATGAACAATGGATGCATATACTTCAGTACACTGTGGTCTAAGGTTGGGAACATGTGATGTAAACAATGGTCGCCGAATAGGGTCATCACAGCAAAGACGTTGCCGTTTACATCTTTTCGGTCGAGAAGTGCTTCTACTTGATGCATTCCCCAGTCCGGAGTCTCGCTTCTGTAAAATATATAGTTTTATATAAGAACTTATTTATATTTAGTTTTGTTTTCTTATTTAGGTAGATATACATTATTGTATAAAGTTAGTTGTCGTGGTGGCCTGGACATTAAGGCGCCCGCTTCTCATGCATAGGTTCGAAACCTGGCAATTACCGATGTGAATTTTTCCGAGTTATATGCACTTTCTATGATCATTAAGACACCACTGACATACAGTAAAGGAAAATCATGGGGAAACCTGGATTTATATTCGAATTATAAGTCTGAAATGGCCAATCCGTTTTGAGCAAGCGTGGTGATTAATGCCTAAAGCTTATCGATGTGAGGCCTTTGCTCAGCAGTGGGCTCTTATAGGCTGATGATAATGATATGATGATATATTTAAACTGCTAACATGGAGCTAAAGATCTTAGATAAAGCAGTTTAATTATTCAGCAAAATTGTCGCAACACAACCAATGTAACTAGCAGTTGAAATTCATTAACGAATATTATGACTAGGACCTCCGTTTTCTTAAAAATCTTAAACTTACGCTGGTTGATCTCCATCCTTAATTGCATCTGGGTGATGATGAGCGGCATTTACAGCAATAGAAAAGAAAATTAGGCTGCCAGTACAATTAATCCACAACCACATGGAAATCACGTCAAGTACGGGGGCGCCACTGGCGATAATCATCCACAATGGCAGGAGTAAACCAATGGCATCGTGCCAACGATAATGACTCTTGAAAAAGCCTTGATGAAGGAATATCGAGAGGAACCTGAAATAAGCAAATGTCGCTTTTATTAATATACTTATTTATTGGCTTGCAATTTGCTAGGTATATATTAAACGTTTATATGGAAGACATTTGCAATATTGCCTTTAAGTTCAGCAGAGTGGAACTAATTTTTCACCTGCCCTAATCGTTTTGCGGGTGTTATGAGGATTTACTAAGTGACTATATTAATTTAAAAGATAACAGACAACAGCATTCTAAAAACTATTCCTTTGAAACTACGAAATTAAATCCGCCTGCCAAGTGCAGATGGCAAACACACCCTTCTCTTCTAGAAAAACCCTATTATAATCTAACTGTGAAATCTCATGAATTATCGATAATATATGTTTGTAAACATAAAAATGATGTATGTATTGGTGCGTTTAGAAGACGTGATGCGTGGAAGACCAATACCGGCCTAACAAAATAAAAGGTGTGAAACTACGCTTGCGTTGTGTTTCAACCATCAAGTGATATTACCGGACTTCCCACTCTCCCAATTTTTTTACTGTTGCATGGACGCTTGTTTCATGGGCGGCGCCGATTTCTGATGATCGGGTAATCCTTCAGCTCGTTTGCTACCCACGCCACATAAAAATAACTATTTCGTAGGATTATATCAGGTAAATGTGGCCATATTTTAAAAGGCATGTCGCATAAAAATATTTTTACTGTTGAATCAAATAAACGAGTAACGTGCGAACAAAACAAAAGTTTTGGCAGAGCAGGTGTGAATTATTCTATGGAGTTGTTGGCTTATAACTTTGCGAACTGAAAACATATGACCGAATGGAGTTCAAAAATAAATTCATACATTTGAATGTGACTGGTATAAATAGTTGTTATTTTTTTTAGGAATTCGTTTTTCAATGAATTGAGGCAAATATATTGTATGTGGACACCACAGCTCTTATTATGACTGTCTTAGGTACTAACTAATGGCAAGATTCAATTTGACATAAGCACTATACAAAGTCTATTATAATTTTATCACTCGGAGGTTAGTAAATATATCTATCAATAACTTATTAAAAAATAAATTTATAATACTGCCAATAACAATACGGCCGTAAGAGACCACATCCTAATCCTAACTAATATTATAAATGCGGAAATAACTCTGTCTGTGTGTCTTTTCTTCGCGCTTAAACTACTGAACGTATTTGTGTGAAATTCGGTACAAACATAGATTGGAACTCGAGAAAGGACATAGGATAGTTTTTATACCAAAAATTTACAGGAAGTCGCTATTCTACGTAAACGAAGTTGCGGGCAAAAGCTAGTATTATTTATTTTAAATAACTTGTGTCATTTTACGCCAATAACACAGATTACTCAATAGTTACTATGTAACAATACCTTATACAGTCGAGAAAGAATTATATCATATATGACCCGCGCGAACTTCGTGCTGCTAAGAGCAGGAGAAGGAACGGAGTGGCTTTCCCGACGATTCTGACTCGATGATTTTCTCCCTAAGGAAAACCTGGGTCTTATTGCAGGTACAAGTTTTGTGTAAAAGTTACTAACCAGGGTAACGCAGGAATCTCCAGGTGATCTAACTGTCAAATACGGGACAAGTTATTGTTCATGTTTTCAGCGTACATATCAGGCTGATGGTAAGCAATCACGGACGTTCGCAACACCGACACCGCCAATAAGTGACTTGCAGATCTCTTGGAGTTAGGATTTTGAGCAACTGTTATTACAGGATTGGAGGTGGGAGGGGTTGAGCCCACGTATACTTACACATTGAAGCACAGCGCATATATTTGATATTTCAAGTCAGATTTATGGCCGTGGTATCACTCCAGTCGAGCCGTTTTATTCAGTATCCGAACAAGAAACAAGGCCCACCCACACTTAAAGCATTTTATAACATCATTATCTATTCTATTTATTAATAAAAATTTAATAAGCACGTGAACGTGAGTATTAATCGTGAAGTCACGTGAGTTTCTATCAATGTTATTATTAAATTAAGTTGTTTAGTGATTAAAATAAATAAAAAATAATAACTTAGCGAGACGGAGATAAAAAATGTTTTATCAAAAGTGTGCACCCGACGCGGCATGCCAAAATTTTTTTAAGTTGATAAGAATGGAAACTTTTAATAATGTCTACTCATGCGCAGTACTTATATAAGGCTTCAAAATAGAATATTAATTTTCAAATTATTATTTAATTCATCAAACCCCAAGCGAACGCCGGTTTGCGCCAAACCTATATATCATTATTGTACACAAGCATATTTTTTGCTTTTAAAGGCATTCCATGTTGTAATGTCTGTTTTTAATTTTAAGTTACTGAATAAACATTTACCATGACATACAGATACACAGTTTCAGATCACAATTTATCTCTCAATTGAAGATATAATAAACCAGTTTATCACGAACCCGCTTTATATGATCGTTCCCCATATACAACAGTCAGTTTATATTGGTTTTGTAAATCTTGAAGTATAACCGAATGTAAAAATAAATAGTATTAAAATAACTCACCTTTTTATAAAGCTTAAGAAGAAAACGAAAGGAAAAAAGAAGATCTCAGTAATGAAGCCCAGTTTTGCGTGTAGTGGTTTGTCCTTTCTAGGTGTGTAAAATAAGAATGGTTCCAATGAACTTAGCTCCAAATCCATCAGGGTGTTCGTGTATAGGTGATGGGATAACACGTGCGATACTCGAAAGTCCCTGTAAACAAAAGTAAAAGAACTTTTATTTATTAAAATCTATAGCAGCCCAGAAACATTTAAGCCTATGCTTACACTTCTAAACTTGAAGTTAGAGAAAGAACGTAGTGGCCTTCAGTCAGTTGTTAAAGAGTCTGGCACACCCTACCATCCAGATCAGCAGAAGTCATAATTAGGATGATCCCTTCCACTTCAAAAAGCCTAGCTACTATACTGTAGTTCATTCTTTTGAGGTGGTGGAGGAGATAACACCAGATATTTCACAAATGCTATATGACTGCCTTAAAAATCTACTTGACAATTCCTTGAAAATGATAGTAGATAGTCAAATAATAGTTACATAATATAAAAAAAATCAGTTCTTCAAGACTTTAAAGGATGGCCTGTGGAAATCTTTTGATCGCAACTAAAAACACTCAGAATTTTCTCAAGATGCAGACGAAGACATAAGGAATACTTATAATGTCTCTCCACATTTACTCCTTGCTGGTAGTAATTAAACTCTGTTAGATCATAGTAGCTAATTTAATATCAAGTATACATCAGTTTTTCGCAAGTTGAAACCGAAACTAAGGATTTATTTTGCTTTCATTAAATAAAGTTCGAGGCAATGTAAAACTTTGTTTTTCTTCCTCCTGACCTTTACCCAAGAAGATTGGGGTCTAACTAGATTTAGCTGAACGTTAGTAGTTTACATGAAACGAATGGACTGAAACTTAAACAATGTTACTCCTTATAATCTCCGAAATGGTTCGAAGGTGAAAAATGGGTGTTATCTTGTTACATCCAGTTATGTTATAAATGCCATGTTATTGAGGATGAACCTATAGCTGTAAACACAGAATGCCATATACAGTTTTTTAAATCTAACTACCGACCATTTATTTCGTTATGTGGTCTGGAGTTTAACGCGCCCGCTTCTCATGCGCAAGTACTAATAAAACTTTTTCCTAGTTATTGTATACATATTACATTATAAGATTATTTAGATACCAATAATAAACGGTGAAAATTTCGTTAGGAATCTTGGACTTATATAGTTCCTTATTATAAGTTTGAAATCGCCAGTCCGCTTTGAGCAAGCGTGGTGATTCATGCTATGAGTATTAATCACCATTTGCTCAGTCGTGGGCACTTTACATTAATGATGATGAGAGCATAAAATCCTAACTAAAGTGTCCACAATAATACCTACACTTAATATGATGTTTGCCAGCCACTTTTGTTTATCACTAGCTTATCACTCGATAGTTATTACGAGTTCCGCAGTTAGGAGGAACACTGCATCATTCTGATATGATTTTGCAGTATCATGCTAAGTCAGGTTTGGACGTCAAAATAAGGACATTATTGTAACCTAAACCTTTTAAGTTATCGTTTGTAAATACATTTAAAAACTTATATAGATATGTGTATAGCTGTTTGCGTTAATAACATTGTTTAAATTGACAGTTTTTGGCAGTAGCTGGTAGTAGTCTTAGTCTTATTGGTATGCATTGTTTATAGACGCATTTGTCCGTGTTGTTATTTGTTTAAAATAAAGACTCACTCATCTCAATTACTTAATCTTTCACTTGTGGTAATTCGAAACACAATAGAAGAACAAAAGTTCGCTTAGGATTTGATGAATCAGCTTAGAAAATCTCTACAGGTTAAACCACTAGTCAAAATGTATGCTAATGTATGCTATGTTTGTTATTAGTTTCAAAAAAGACTCCTTGATACTAATCACAATTTCAAGATAGTCCCTAATTCCTTATAAAATATTTATAATATTCATATCGGGCAAGGATGCCATATTTAAAAACAGGCCGGCCAATACACAGGGCCCATACATAAACTTTGTTTGATTCAACTCTCACTTTACTGAGTTTTATTTCATGCTGAAGCCATTTCAACCGTTAGGAGTGCTATTTATCCCAAAAGGATAAGAGGCGTAATTTATAGGATGAAATGCGGACCGACGGCTTACGTGTATTGTTTGGAACGCCGTAATATATGAACAAATGGATTACCATATTAAGTCAACTCTAATGACATAGAAAACCGTTTTAAATCAAAGAGGAAGAAACGTTGTTTGGGGTCTAAAGGAATTCCACGCGGTTGTCTTAAAGTGTTAATTGAAATGATTACCCCAACTATTCCTTAGTAACGATTTTGTTTTGAACACAATTACGGAAGATTGAATTAAGTTACCGTCCAATGAATGTGACTGCGGTGGTTAGAAATGAAATTGAAAAAGCAAATGTTCATTAAACAGATGTCGACTATATTCAATTTTCAAAATGTAATCTGAGCAATTTCTATTTACAGATATTTGCTAAATTTTTTTTTTTGTGAAGTATACATAATTTGATTAAGTATTTGTCTACTTTCATACGTCATTTAGGTAGTTAACGGGCACTTCTATATGAAGTGAATCACTTTAAATGACCTCTAGGAGTCTAGACCGTTTATACGTATAATCACATTTTTGTCTTGGTAAACTATTCTTCGTGTCCTTGAAAACTAACAGTATCACCTTAAGAGGAGTCAGATTATGACAAAGTTCTGAAAATAATTCACCCAAATGGTAAGTAATGGCTTTCCATGAGAATTGCTCTTTGGTCTCGTTCCAATTCAATAATGTTTGCTTTTAAAATCATATTTTTCTAGCTATACATTTCAATTCGCAACTTGATGGGCTGTGGTATTCATTCTTTTAAGCTAAACGAACATTCGCTGTTGTGTATTTTTAAGATGGCTTCCATGCAGTTGTACAGTTCCCAGTAAACTTTTTTTCATTTGGTAATAAAATGTCATTAAAATCTATACTGGGCTTAAAGTTATTAATTAACTAAAGTTTGGAGTCTTTAAGTTACTTAGCGATGTCTCGCCTTGATTGAAACTGTAATTTTCTAGTAAGCCTAATTAAGCCTCGGTATCATGGCTTTAACATCGATAGTGGATAAGATTTTGAACTTAAATTTATGAAATGAAAATAAGTGATCGAGCCATTTCGCTTTTCGTTAAAGTTATATTAATCTGAGCATTATCAGTCAAAAATATCAGTACTAAGAAATTGTCTTTATGAAAAATATGAAAATTTAAGTATTAGAAAGTTGTTGTTATGCGTAATTTTTTTAAGTGCCCACATTGATTCCACTCACTAAAATATTTTAGTTACTAAATAGGTACCCGTCCGGCTTCGCACGGATACTAAATTTGATAACTATTTAATGGCTGTTATAAAGCGCTCTCTTCTAAAACTCTATTAAAAAAAAATACATCAGATTCCGTTACCCAGTTTTAAAGATTTAAGCATACATAGAGATATAGGCGCCGTGAAAGCGCGTAAACTACGGAGCGATACGTACTCACCTGTAAGACCACATGCTCATATTAAACAAATACATACGCCAATTCGTTTTCCTGTGTATATAATTGTGACAGCAGACAGTTAAAATCGCCAAGTTGACTGACGCGTATGTATACCAAAACTTCACAGCATAATAATTAGTCACCCAGGAGGCCATAGCTGAACTAATAAGCAACGATACAAACAGACCATCAGTTATATTATTTGCTGTTCTAGACGCATCTTTGGGGATTTTCTTTAACTCCTCAAAGGCCGCTCTCTTTAGCGTTTTATAAAAGCCATCTTCTTTAAACGTGAACGGCGAATTACGTGGAGTCTTTGCATCTCTTATATAATATTGTGTAAGAATTTTCTCTGTGGATGGGTTCAAGTGATGAGATTCAAAAGCTTCAGTGATGTCGGTTCCCTGGAAAATAATCCCAGATTCTTTACAATTGTGGAGTTTTAATTCTTGTTGTAAAGGAATATCTCTGGTTGACATTTACGGGGTTATTTGTTAGTTTTTTTATTATTGTGTGGTATTTGTATGGTCAAAAGACTACTTTGGCTTTTATAATAAGATTGTAACTAGAAACAATATTACTTTATAAATAATTTATTGCAAATTATTTACTCAAAATTGTTCGCTCTTCAAGTACATTGTGTTACACAATATTGAAAAGTGTAAAATGCATATCGTATTTCAATGAGTCGATATTTATTCTTAACTAATCGCAAAAATAAAAAAAAATCACGTCAAGATCTGAGCATAACGTAGAAAACTATTTCAATAAGATTAAAAATAAAATTCAATTTTCTTACTTGGGTGAGTTCCAGCCACTCTTCACCTCCCGGGTGACGCTTTATAAACCTCGTTAGGTCGTATAGTTTGTCATGAATACGCCATAATCCTTCAGCACCGTCGTCCATAGCCTTTCCAGCGAGCCATTGCACCGGGTCTCTAAGACCGTCATCTCGTAACGAAGGATATTTTAACTGCGGAAAACTCACATGAGTATTTTTATCTATCGCTCTTTGCTGCGCTACCTCTTCCCAATCCGCATTAGGTGGCATTTTCAACCTTAATTTCAATTAAATAAAAACTATTATTACACCACACGCGACTGCTCACAAATGTTTATTACTCATAACTCGGCCATCAATACGAGATGTATTAAATTAATGGCAAGTTCATTAGTACAAATAATAGATAGTTGATTAGTTCCTTTGATGATGTAAATAGCGGCATTAAATTGCCAATACATTAGCCTAACGATGCATTTTGATTTTACTCGGCGGGAAATGTTTATTAATGGCAGTTTAATTTTATGCAAGATTTCGGGCGCTTTCGTTTGCTTTGAAAATAGCTTTGAGGTCTTTATTATTTTAGGCTGCGTCTTTGCAAATTAATGGCTCTTTTTACGAAGCAGGAAAGTAAAAGATTATGAGGAAATCTTGTTGGTTGTTCTCGTTGTCTAAATGTACCTATTTTACAATGGGGCGTGGGAATGATTTCATTTCGTGTAGTATATTTCGTAGATTATTTTCAAAAGACGCGGAGTCTGGTCAACCGCGTTTCCATCGTGCTGTGGGCTCAATTCCCGCGCGAAACAACTCCACAATACTTTGTTGTGGATCTAGTGTAACATGGTAAAATTGAATATTCGAACACACACTCAAAACACTACAGAACAACGTAATGTGGGCCAACGTTTTAAAATGGAACCGGGCTGAAAAAATGGCAGATTTTTTTAATGATCTTAAAACAATTCCGTGGACAGTGTGTAAGGACTATAAGGTCACTGGAAGTCCATCATGATAACCAAGTACTACTATATATTTGTAAATTATCATTATCTTACATTAGATTAGAAGGGTTAAGCCGAACCAAATAAGTAGGAAGTAAGATATAAATTACTTATTCGATGCTCCAATTCGCTTCATATGCTACCAACTACGACAATCATGGTTCGGTACAAATGGGCCGACTGGACTGAAGCGATTCCTCGTTTTCATAGAAATAAACCTTGCGTTGTGCTTCGCCATATAAGTATATACGTGACGTTGCCCGTGCTGGTCCAATTATTTTGCCTTGTCTTCAATCTTCAAACTTGCAGTCCTTAAGTCCTAACCTTTTGGAACTCTTTGGAATTAACTTTTAAATTGTAGGTGTGTGTTTTAATAAACAAATATGCATACTTCTACCTACCCTCTTAAAACGTTAATCTTTATTCTTTAAATATATGAACCAAATAATGTCATCTTTTTGTATTAACCAGCAAATTTTTTTGTAATAAAGTAAAGACTCATAAGATATCATGGCTGGTTACAAACAAAAATGAAGTCAATCTTGTTAGATAATCTCGTGTTGATAATATTTTGCAAAATGCAAACAATTTTGGTGCAGTATTCTGGTAGAGACGTATAATTACGTCATACGACGATTGCCATCTGTCTCTTTTTGATGTCGGTTCGGAGTTTTTCAAAAACTATCTTAAAACATTTACGTTTATGGTTCATTTTTATATATAAGTAAAGTTTTTTTTTTAATTGTCGAGGTCACCTTTCCATTCTGTACCCTTTGGTATTTCATTAGTTTGCATTTGGAGGAAAATATTGTTTGTTCGACGACTTCTTGGTGGGTATGCATATTGGTACATTTAATAATAAACAGAACCATCTAAAATTATATAGCTCTCACAAAAAACAGTTGAAAAGTCAAACGATTGCACTCGTTTCTAATGATTTTATTTTTGTAACCAAAATAATCTTATCTATGGTCAATTATACTAGATTGCTTAATATTTTCGAATAAAACAAATCATTGTGTGTCTGTATCGTTTAGACAGTGTCTAAATTCCGGGTCGAGCGGTATACAACGGAGTGAAGTGATAACAACCTAACCTTTATTTCTTATTGTTATGTGTTAAATATTTCAAACATGGCTCCTAAAGTCACAAATTATATTGAATGGGCCCATCAAACAGCGGCCGAGAAAAAAACTCATGTCAGTTTCCCGCAGTTGAAGTACCCATCGTTAAGGGAAGGAGGGCTAAAGGATCCCATACAATGGTTGGAAGGCAAAGCCATGGACGATGGAGCTGAAGGTTTATGGAGAATACGTGATGGGCTTTACGATTTCGAAGAATTTCAAGATAAACATCCCGGCGGCGCTGAGTGGTTGGAGCTCTCTAAGGTAACCTAATTACAGTTCAAATATATTTTTGTTGTGAGCAAAGTACGGTTTAGGTCCGTACTAATAAAATATGAACGTCAATTTGTCCAACGTAAGCAATATTTGTGATTTCTTTTTCCATTTACCGTGACGTTAGGCATGATTTATGATTGTGTATGAATCAATATTGTGTGTCTATTTGTTATGACAAACGAATTTGCAGGGGACAGACATTACAGAGGCTTTCGAGTGCCATCACTTGAATCCTGTTGTGGAAAAGATGATAGAAAAGTATTATAAAAGAGACGCTAAGACGCCAAGAAATTCTCCGTTCACATTTGAGGAAGATGGTTTTTATAAAACTTTAAAACGAGCTGTCAGAGAGGAAATAAAGAAAATTCCTCCAAGTAAACAAAAGCGGCCAGATTTTATCATTGATGCTCTTTTTGCAACCGTTTTGGTTGCGTCTGCTGTATCATGCTGGTCCACCAACTATTGGATTGTGATGGGATCTTATCTGACGGCGTCTTTGGCTATGGCTTGGACCACGGTTGCATCACACAGCTATGTTCACATGAAAACTAACTGGAGGATGTATCTTTTCAACCTTACTTTAATGTCCTACAGGTAACAATAGACCTAATTGTTTTTTTTTTTGTAATAGGCCGGCAAACGAGCAGACGGATTACCTGATGGTAAGCAATCAGAGCCGCCCATGGACACCCACAACGGAGGAGTTACGAGTGCGTTGCCGACCTTTTAGGGATTAGGGATTTGGAGATTTAGGGATTGCGGAGGCCCAATCCTTGGATGAAGGATTGGGCCTCCGGTAACCTCACTCACACGGCGAAACACAATGCTGTGGTTATTTCACGCCGGTTTTCTGTAAGGCCGTGGTATCACTCCGGTCGAGCCGACCCATTCGTGCCGAAACATGGCTCTCCCACACTTAAAACTACTTAATTACTTATTTTTTTGATGTTTAGTGTATCTGTGTGTGTATCTTTGTATGATGTTACGATAGCGCAGTTGTCCGTGTTTATCTTAATTGAACAAAGTACATATTTTTTGAAATTATTGTTATTTATTGACATTATTTCATAATATATTTCATATTTTAAAATTGTGTATAGAAACGTTACAGTGCTGTTTCTTCTTTGTTACAGAGACTTCAGAATATCTCATGCTCTTTCTCACCATCTGTACCCGAACACCCTGATGGATTTCGAAGTCAGTGCATTTGAGCCAATAATCTTCTGGAATCCGAGACAGAAATCTGCTCGTGTATACTTTACACTTTGCATTGAACTTATTATCTATCCATTTGTTGCTCTCATCAATTTCGCTCGGAGGTGAGCAAGTATTTAAATTTTACTTTATGGTCCATCATATGACCTTCAACGCCTATTTATTACCTTACAACGCGCAAATTTTGGCCCTATTGTATAAATGGAACTGTATTAAAAGGTATTAAAAATGTAAAAGGTAATCCGTTATTTTATGCCTTGTGACCTCAAACTCAAGACTGCACGGTTGGCAGCGTGTCGCGGGTTCGATTCTCGCACGGAACAAGTGTTGTTGTTTCGATTCTAGCTGTAATATATGTTTATGGTGAATTTGTATGTTTATAAAAACATACACAGGAGAAAATCCTTGGAAGGGGAGAGGTACTTGTTTAAATCTCTTTTATACTGACAGTTTTGTTCCTCGACGTTATTTAATGAACTTGTTTGTATGGGAAAGATTTTTTTAAATATATTTTTTGAATTTTTGTTATGGTTTCTGACCTATTCCGAATACTTGAAGACGTTAGGAACGGCAAAACCGATTCGCTAACGACTAACTTTTGGCGAGACTAATTGACAACTGTAGGCCTACAATGACGTGTCAAAGCGTGAATCTTGCGAGCGAGAAAGAGGGATGGAGCTATACACCTTTTATAGCTCACTCCCTCTTCTTAACCCACCCTCTGTACCTTCTTATGTATAAAAGGAAGATCATGCCAAAACAGTTTTAGTATATTTTAACAACATTATTTTCAGATTTGCAAGCATTTTTATCCGTAAAGATTTCTTCACACGGCACTATAGATGGCATGACGTCATTGGGCTTCTTCTTCCCGTCTGGATGTACTTCGCCAGTGGATCCACTTTCTACCACGCTTTTGTTACCTGGTTGTGGATTAACTGCACTGCAAGCTTTATCTTCTTTACCATCGGAACTAATGCAGCTCACCATCATCCTGATATTTTTAAAGACGGAGATCAGCTAAAGTAAGTTTTATTTTGATAAATAACCTGTGAGTTAATCCAAAATATCAGTATTTTTTTTGTGAGGGGAAGATCATCAAATGACTTCTCTCACCCAGGGCCGGGCGAAGGAAGTATCAGACTCTTACTGACTTAAAACCCCCCGTTACGCGCCGTACGCTCGGATCTGGATCTAGTCGGGCAGCGAGCTACCCTTACTCGCCGTCCGCAGACCCGCGCTGACGGTGGCCGGAGATCGTCTCTCGATCCCCTAAGCCCGGAAAGTCGCCTACTGCGGCGGCTGGGGCGCGAGGAGGATAGTTTCCTCACACTCTCTGCCTCTTCCTTTGCGAGGATCGCTGCTTCGCAGAAAGAGGAGACGGCTTCCCAGTTCCTCCCGCTACGAACCATGGCCGGGCACGAGAGGTCGCCGCCGCTGCGCCGATCACTTCCCCGAGGACACGGCGCTGCTCAGCCCAATAAGGGCACACCGCCACGTATGCTCCACCGTGTTCTCTAGGTGGTCCTCACAATGACGACACTCGGGCGTTTCCTCCCGATAGATCCGAGATAAGAACCTACCGAAGCTGCCGTGCCCAGTAAGCACCTACGTCAGTCGGAAGGTGAGGACGCTGTGGCGTTTTCCAAGCCACTCCTCAAAGAGGGGTCTTACCCTGTATTTTCTATTCCGTGGGTCTTACCGCTGCTATAACAGCGTGCTCGGCCCTCAGTTGCGACAGTCGTTGCTTCTACGCAGCCATGGGATCTCGCTGGAGCTCATTCCGCCACGATTTAATTTCCGTTCATTCTCCGTCACGGAGTCGTCCAGGCTCATGATGAGTAGCTCCAGGCATTGGTGGGCCTGAACACGCGAGCCTCGTCCGCCGCCGCAAGGCACGTCCTGAGCCTCTCGGCAAGGGCGTCAGCAGATGGGCCACTGGCGGCGCCGGGGACCTCCAAGAGACGGGCTCCAGTTGCGGTAACCCTTATCGCAAATCCGTTTAGCACGTTAAGCGCCATGGGGGTCACCGGTGACCTCCGTTAGCGGAGGATTTGCCTTCAACAGTTTACTGTCGGCAGTCAAAGGCTTAGGGGCCCCCCGAACTCCGCAGTAGTAACCGTCCCCTTTAATTTGGGGGACGTCGCCGTACATCACCCCCTTCTTAGCCGCATCCGGCTGTAGTGTGATCACTACAGCAGATTAGGTTAAGCCTGGTTTGTAATAAATGTCGATGGATGGATGGAATGGCCTTTTGTCACAGATAATTGTTAGAAAAAAAGTTAATTAAGTCGTATCAAAACGTTAATATTATGATGCATTTTTAATATTACTCATCTTTATTGCGAAAAAAATAATCTTATCAGTATCGTCAAATGTAGTAACAGTAGCTTTAGCATTCCTCGGCCGTATATGATCTAACATATTACTTACACTATAACTCTTCAACTGTCAAAAGTATTCGAAAAAATATAGCAAAACTTTTAGTAGTTGAGCGTGTATAAAAATTCTCTCAATTAATTGTGACTAACATTTCCATAAATCTCATTGTAAAACATTACGACTGCACGGTTTGTGACTTCACAGTTGATGTAGTTCACAAATTGTGGTTTCGGGTCTGGATGTATTGTTTATGTGAAATTACGTTTAGTTTGTAATATTTTATGTGAAATTTAGTATTTTTATAAACAGACCCACGGAACGAAAACACTAAAGCGAGAATGTGTAAAACAAGGTATTATCATATGTACAAAAGTAATTTAAAATCACACACATTTATGCTATACTAGATACTGGCGCGCGGTTTCACCCGCTGGTCAGCTCCTACAGAACGTAGCGTGATGTTTTTTAGCTTATAAGTAGCCTTCCTCGGTAAATAGACTAACGAACACAAAAATTATTGTTTTAATTCGACTCAGTAGTTGCGGAAATAAGCGCGTTCAAATAAACAAACAAACTCTTCAGCTTCATAATATTATATATAAATCGTAGTCCTAGATAGGTCCCAATGGAAAAATACTGTGGACGCCCTCTGCCCCACCTAGGGGCATAGGAACTTAAGTCATAGAATAAACAATATTAATGTTTACAGAGGTGAAACCGTCGACTGGGGCATGCATGAGCTCGAGGCAGTGATGGACCGCACTGACATCAACAGCAGTCTCTTCAGGTCCATGACGTTCTTCGGAGACCACGCCCTCCACCACCTCTTCCCAACTTTGGACCATGGAATATTAAAACAACTTTACCCAGTATTTTTGGAACATTGCGAAAAGTTCAAAGCCAATTTCCGATTGACCTCGTCCTTTGACCTTTTTATAGGACAGTTGAGAATGGCTGTCAAAGAAAATCCTAATGTTTTGGATGATTCACGCTAGTGATGACAATTTGTTAATTTGAAACGTTTAACGAAAATTTTACGTTACTATAAGTGCTTAATTTTATTTTTAAACAAGGTCGTTTCGAAATGACTTCATAGGATTGGACTTACCTGTAAACTTAGGTTAACTTTGGATTCATTTTTAAGTTCGAAGAACAATGAACAGATACAAAGAAATTCCGTAGATTAGTATAAAAATATTAATTGTAACTATTTAACAAAATATTTAGTATACTTCATGATTATCTTATCATTAAACTTAATTATGAGAGACAAAGCAAATATTTAGGAACAAGTAATGAATTCCAGTAAACGGATAGACGAAATTAATCTGTTTTAATTATCGTTTGAAGCGTAAAGGTCGCTGTCATTATACACAAAATATGCTTAATTTATGTTTACCTACAAACAATGTCTCATTAAATAATAATAACAACATTTGCTTGCTTTTCCTTCATTTTGATTTCCGTTGTTGAATAACAAGACACCCACTTTTATGTTATAATTTAGGAGTTTATGGAGCTGAGTATGGTGTGTGGTTTGTATTGCGATGACAATAAATTAAGATACGTTTACTGTGAACTAACCTCACAATAAGCGCCTACATATTTGATGGAAAATTTGATTTCGGATGACCCTAAACCTTTTAATAACCTGAATAACCTGAATTTGATTTTTTTGCGTTGTCTTTCGTCAAGTGAGCACTTTAAGATTACACACAGTACAATTAAGATATTTTACCGGAGACCAAGTTAAGGAGTAACGAGTGCGTTGCCGGCCTTTTTGACAATATAGGGTTGGGCCACCGGTAACCTCACTCACACAGCGAAACACAATGCTGTGGTTGTTTCACGCCGGTTACCTGTGAGGCCTTAGTATCACTCCGGTCGAGCCGACACATTCGTGCTGAAGCTGGATCTTCCACGCTTCTTTTTCTTTGAGCTAACTCAATTAATACCCCTTTAAAGGGTAGCACCGCACTTGTGACTCCTCTGGTGCTATGGGTGGCACCGATTGCTTATCATCAAGTGGTCTGTCTTCTCTTCTGGTTTGTCACCTTATAGTATAGTAAAAAACATAGTTATTATGGGCAAACGCTGTGTGTTATGCAGATTTCAAAACATCGAGCTCAGTGGCGTGCAATTGGGGAGGCCTATGTCCAGCAGTGGACGACAACAGGCTGATGATGATGATGATGATGATGATAACTTCAACATTTTGAAGACATACAGAAAATTGAAAATTTACAAATAAGTAGATAAGCTCAATCCTTTCCCTGTTTTCAATTCGTGGTGGCGTCAATTTACCGTCAGGTGATACGTAGGCTCAATAATAATTGCTGCCCTTACTCGAACACCAAATCTAAGATCCTATATTTTGTGATCACTTGAACTTACACGAAATCAAGAAAATAGAAAACGAAACATATTCATCCTACACGTGAGTAACCCACGATTTTTAGTTAATTTAATATGTCTCACGATAGTTATTATAAAAACAACAAAACAGATATTAAAATGAAAAATCTTTGTAATTTTAATTAATTTGTTGGGTACGTAGTTATTATCAATATGCCAATGTGTTGTCATACAAATATAGTAGTATGATGATAACCGCGACCTTTTGCTTGCGCCGTGACTTCGGTTATCAAAAGTCAGTGAATAAATTATCGCAATCTACTGTTCCCAACAATAACACACAAAGGGGCATGCAATATGAGCAGAAAATGGAGATTCGAAATCCAGAGGTTAGAAAGAAACAACCAATACCACTGTCAAAAGTTGTAACCATATTTTGGTACCGTATTTTGGTAGTAACTCGCGATTGCAAAAAACATCACTATTATATAGGTTAAAAGAATCCGATGTCCTTCTATTCGTCGATTTACGCGTAACTTTCTGCCCCGCACAGCAAAACTTTGAAATAATCTTTTGGTGGCGGTGTTTCCGAACCGATACGACCTTCAAACCTTCAAGAAACGAGCTTTCTCCTTCTTGGAAAGCCGCTAATGTGCCTGCAACTCTTCTGCTGCCGCATGTATTTATAGGTGGCAGAGATGCTCCGCTTACTATCAGGTGATCTATCTGCTCGTTTGTCTCATATTTCATAAAAAAGATGGTCCAGAGACAATTCGTTGTACTAACTATACTCGTTTACCTTACAGAAGACTTGGGTTCAAAGATTTGAACAATATCAGTCATGATTGCGAAGCAACGTTGCAGTTCCATCAAATATGTTTTCATTAAAGCGTTTGCTTCCCTCAGTAGCATTACTAGATTCCGGATTATATTTTAATAACCCTCAAAACTAAAAGCAAATTAACGTCTTCAGTCGCAATCAACTAATCTTCAACATCTCCAAAGGTTTCTTGAATATAGAATATCAATATTACATTTCTGGTACTAAAATTTAATATTCATCTTAAATTACAATCTCTAAACTGGCTAGTTAGAAGGCGACGGCCCATTAAGCTTGGTGTAACAACTTCATCACTTGCCAGGCGGACTCCCATAATTACCGTCGAAATATTGCAGCTTCTAAATGAAATAAACCTAACTCTGCTACTAAATGTATAGGGTAGTTATTTAAATGATCCGCGATTTCAATTTACAATTTGAAGTACGTTTGTTTGCGTATAATTTTAATATATTCATCTGTAATACCCAGCTTTGTATTAATAGCAGTGGTTTAATATCCAGCAGCTGAAAAATTCGTGTTTTGTAAAAGAGAAATAAAAGAAGACTAAATATGCCATTTCTGTACTGAGAGTGCGACTACCAATCAAGTTGTTTTTGAACCTGAAAGCGGACTGGCAATCTACTACCTATTTATCCCTAAAATATTACTCGTAGACTTGTAAAATAACAGGTGAATGGTGGATATTATATGCTCATGAATACAAAAATCTTGGAGAAATTCAAGCTTTGCTCAAATTACTTTCTTTGTTTTTAATTAATTTTAAAATTTTCTTCTCTCATCTTCACGCCAAAAGAGGCATTTGACCCTATTTTATTTTCGTTTGGGGTCGATAAGCGAATCTATAATATTTATGTTTTGTTAGGAAAATATTCAAGAGTGATTACAAAAGCAAATTGATATAAGACGAGGCGAGTATACAAGTAAAGATTTAAATCGGTTTTACAGTTAAGAGTGTGCACACGAAGAATACCAGTGATTTGCCAAAAACATAATTGTTTAAATAAAAGAAATAGCTTAAAATGGCCCCTAAAGATTCGAGTTATATCGAGTGGGCTCATAAAACTGCGGCAGAGAAGAAAACACACGTTAGTTTCCCACAGTTAAAGTACCCCTCTCTTAGAGATGGAGGGTTGAGGGACCCAGTACAATGGTTGGAAGGAAAAGCTATGGATGATGGTGCAGAAGGCTTATGGAGGATACGGAACTCTCTTTACGATTTCACGGAGTTCTTAAACAAACATCCTGGCGGTTCCGAGTGGCTGGAGCTTGCTAAAGTAAGATATTTGATTGACATGTTGATTTTCCATTGTTTTTTATCTATATATTTTGTTCTCACCTTCTATTTCACATGTGTGTAACATAGAAACAAATGAAGTTAAAGAAAAAAAATAAAAAATAATAAAAAAAAAAAATAATAAAGTGAATAACAACAGACACGGATTTGCAGGGAACCGATATAACAGAAGCGTTCGAGTGCCACCATCTAAACCCAGTAGTGGAAAAAGTTAAAGACAAATACTATGTGAGAGATGCTAAAACTCCAAGAAATTCACCGTTTACTTTTGAAGAAGATGGTTTTTATAAAACTTTGAAACGGTCTGTGGCTGAAGAGCTAAAGAAAATTCCTGAATCGGAGAAGAAACGGTCTACTTTGATAATTGATGGACTTTTTGCAACGTTACTGATATCATCGGCTTTGTCTTGTTGGGCTACCAATTACTGGATTGTGATGGTCTCATATTTGGTAGCGTCCCTCACTTTAGCATGGACGACAGTTGCAGCTCATAATTACATTCACATGAAGACTAATTGGAGGATGTATCTTTTTAACTTAAGCTTATGGTCTTATAGGTAAATTAACACTTAAACAAAACTAGCTTTTTCTTAAAAAGTTTTTATATTGTCCAAAACTATGAATGGAGCTTGTTGACAACATACGTATTAAAATAAAAATTAATCAAGACATTGTTATATAAAGACTTTATCAACTACGACCTTTTGATTAAAATTTTAATTTCTGTTTTTATTGTTAGGTACATACATGATAACAAATATAAATTAACGACGATTATTGTTATTTAAATGCTAAAATACCTTTTCGCTACTTGTTTTTTAATTGATTTGTTCAACTTTAAAAGTTTATTGACCTTGCTTATTTTTAAGGTTGACTGGTAGATAATGCTTTTACAAAGGCCACCTAAGATATAAAACATTTTTTTAAATTAAATTAAGAGTGTACTAATCGTAGAGAGAGAAAGAGACGGAGATTTTATTTATTTATGAATTGTGTTACAGGGATTTCAGAGTTTCACATGCACTCTCTCACCATGTCTACCCAAATACCCTGATTGATTTGGAGATCAGCGGCTTCGAGCCCATTGTGACTTGGATTCCTAGAAAGAAACCAGTTTTTGCAAAGTTCACCCTACTGATAGAGACTATAGTGTTTCCATTCCTGTTTATCCTAAACTTTTTAAAGAGGTAACTATTATATTTTACAAACTTTTATTTAACTTGCAAAGTAAGTATTCATGCATGTTTGTGACTTGATATTTTGCAGCACAATTTGAAACCAGATTAAATGTTGAACCTATTGCGCTGTAATGTTGTATACATATTTGGTTTACACAACAAAAAATAAGCTAGTTGTATGACTTGACAAGACTTTAGTTATCCACATATGACTAAATGTTTTAGTGACGGGGTTTATTGACAAACCTGAAATCTTTTTTTAAGTTTTATTAAAATTAAAATTGCATTGTAAATACCAACCTAATTAATTTTTCAAAAAGGAAACAGGGATAGAAGTTCCATATAAAAGCAAATCATAAATATAGAGTAAACTTGCAGATGCTATAAAGAATAAAGAAGGTACTAATGAGGACTTTGAAGTTCTCGTGCTTAGTATAGTCGCGACTAGTATGTCTAAACATTTGTTGTGAAAAGTAATTTTTAAATGAGAGTTAATTTTCTGTAGCTATATTAACAATATCAACGTAGCCGTGGTCATAAAACCAAATACAAACCATGTTCAAAAAACCTATCTGCCAAGAATAACGAAGTTTAACAATTTTCATTTTTGTCTTTTTAGGTTTATCAGCAATTTCATCCGCAAAGGTTTCTTCACTCGCCACTACAGATGGCATGACGTCATTGGTCTCCTTCTTCCCGTCTGGATGTACTTCGCCAGTGGGTCCACTTTCTACCACGCCTTTGTTAACTGGTTGTGGATTAACTGCACTGCAAGCTTTATCTTCTTCACCATCGGATCTAATGCTGCTCACCATCATCCTGATATTTTCAAAGACGGCGATCAGCTAAAGTAAGTTTTACGATTAAATTTAAATAGTTTCCATCCGCGACTTCGCCCCCGTTGTATGTTGATAAATAACCTGTGAGTTAATTAAAGGTATCAGTATCTATATACCAAATTTCAACCAAATCATTCAAGACGTTTTGCGTGACAGAATAACAAACACACGTCTATACATTCTGAAAAACTTATACATTTATATATTAAGTAGGTAGGTCAGAAGGTTGTAATACAAACTTCTTAGATTCCCAACTCACACACTTCGATATAATTTTATTACATTTTAGATACACATCAAATTAATTGTATACTATCCTCTTTAAAGAGATGATTAAAGTTCTGTTGGTAAAACAGAGCCCAATCCCTACCTATCCTCAATACCCAAACCCCTATCCTCAAATCACTAAAAACCCACAACCACAAAAGACCCAACAACGCACGTGATCGTCTTCTCCTTTGCCCAACTAAAGAAGAAAGAATAAAGAAAAAAAACATAAAAAAGGAAGGATAAGTTCCATGTTATTAATTAAACTATTTTTCACTTTTAGAGAGAAGACTGTGGACTGGGGCATGCACGAGCTTGAAGCTGTTATGGACCGTAACGACATTAACGACAATTTCTTCAAAGTGATGACATTCTTCGGAGACCACGCACTGCATCACCTGTTCCCAACATTGGACCATGCTCTCTTGAGGCACTTGTACCCTGTATTCTTAAAACACTGCGAAGAATTCAGGGCTAACTACAGACTGACGTCACAATATGATTTCTTCATTGCTCAGCTCCGAATGGCGGTAAAGGAAGATCCGAACGTTTTGAAAGAATCATCATAAAATTGGCTTTTATGTAACTAAGTCTGTATTTATAAATTTGTTATGTTATTATTTAATTATGAGTTTTTATTCCAATAAGTAATAATATTAAGTATATTATGAAGCATACTTTCAATTCAAGCAATAACGGGAGCTCATTAGACTTAAGGACAGGCACGCATTTAGACTAAAATACCAAACAGAATCCTACTAAGAGGATGCCTGCCAAGACCCTGTCTTTTCTGTATCCAATAGAATTTAGGCATTCTATTGATTTTAATGAAATGGCAGCTATCCACGAGGTCAATGAGTGATGCATCAACTTTTCACTAGTGTCGTGAGCAGTGAGATAACGCAATTAATAAACAATAATATATTTATGATGTCATGCACGATGTCATGCAATATTATGCGCTTCAACTGTGGAGTATGACTTCATTTGGAAAACAATTTGTTTACTATGATATTTTTGATCACCTATTCTTGTGAGATCTTATCGAAAATTATTGGTATTTTCTCCACAAGTGGGAATGCTAGAATCTGAACGAATCTGTTTCCTATTTTCTCGTGCAATTGTATGAGATGAAACACCAACGTGGGTTATCTTAGCACGGACCCATCGTGGAGCAGGAGAAGGAATATTGTGGTTTTAGCGTCTGACACTGATAGTTAGGGCGGGAGAAGTCATTTGATAATATTTACCCTGAATAAAAGAGGGATGCCTTCAGTAATCAATCTGACAGTTCCTCTCATCTCTATAGAGGGTGGAAAGCTCCACGATGTTTCACATTTAGTTAAAAAAATGTGCAGAAATAAGCAGGATCCAAGACATGGCTAAAATGTTTCATTTCATTTATTACACCACTAAGTGTACGAGTAAAATATTAATTAAGTTTTGATTAGGTTTTATTACTTTATATTTATTAGCTTTTGATAGATCATCGAAATGCTGACAAAAGTTACATTGACATCGTAATTCTTTAAATAATAATAATTTCAATCTAAGCTAAGCAATTAATGAGGAATAATATTATTATCTGGCTTTCATTTTACAGAAATCTTTTTAGTGAATTAGCAAGTTTTGAGAACTATGAATTGAGACTATTTATACGATTGAAGTATACAAAAATCATTGAATATATTTCATTTAAGTTTCTTAAGTGTCGATATATTTATATAAAAATGTTCGTCTAAAGAAAATGTCATACGTTTGCTGAATATACTGAATATTTTTGTATAACAATATCAGGTGGATTATTCTCCCGTCAGCAATTTGAGAGTTAGAGCATCGGTAAAGCAATACAATATTGTAGCAGATTCTAAAATATTTTGTATATATTTCATTCATATAAATATGACAAGCAATTGGATGATATTAGAAATAAATTTCTGGATAATATGTTATAGTGTGTGTGTAATGTGTACACGTTTTGACAAAGTGGATAAGCTGTCAGCTGCGGAGCAAAGTATTGCAGATTCGGTGTTCGATCTGCAATTTTTTTGTGACATACAAAAAGTTACATCAGTACATACAGTTGTTGTTTCACACCGGTTTTCTGTGAGACTCTCCCACACTTTATTTTTTTAAGGTGTTTTAAGTATCCATGAACGGCGTCGATGGCTTCCGATCAGGAGTTATGTCAGCTACCTAACCGCTCCATGCTACGAATAATCTCATAACATATATTCATAATTTTAAACTCACAGTATTTAGAGACATAATGTTGGTATAATAAGCTAGCGAAACAGCAAAAAAAATACAATATCTTATAGTCTGTTCTGCAGTTATATTTTAGCGATATGAATGTACATACATACATATGTATATGTATATTATGTATACAAAGACTTTGAGCCGTCCGGCTCGATATGGTGGACTTTGCTAAATGGATGCGGGCTTGCTAACAAAACGGTCCTGTCCAACAGGATGTGGTTGACGTTATCAAATAAATAATAGCCAAAACTTTCTATTGTGTATCCTGAATACATTTTGCAAAGAGTAATGAGACTATCGAGTGACTATTGCTGTTCAATTTGATACCTACTTTTTACATAATATCAAATATCTTAGACTGGTAGCAGCAGCAGGTATGAGTGGGCTGGCTATTGAGTAATACCAGAGAGCCTACCATGACGTGTTCAAGTGTCTATTTTCTGGGCGAGAAAGAGGGATGAAGATATACATCTTTTATAGCTCCATCCCTCTTTCTCACCCGGAATTTCTTCTTGTCAACTATAATTCATGTGCCAATCCTTATTACCTCGTATCGGAAGGCAAATCCTTACTCCTTCATTAATATAAATTAAAAAGAAGATTCCTAAAGATATGAACTCTTGAGTGAGGAAAGAAATTAAATAACCCTTAACCAACCAAAGTATTAAGCGTAAGTAATGATTGTGCGATGTGTTTTGCCGTGTGAGTGAGGTTACCGGAGGCCCAATCCCTTCCCGATCCATAAATATTCGAGGTTACCAGAAGCCCAATCCCTTCCCAATCTTTAATATCCAAAACCCTTATCTCCAACAGACCGGCCACGCAGTCGTAACTCCTTTTGTGATGCGGGTGTCCATTGGCGGCGCCGATTGCTTACCATCGGGTAATCTGTTTGCTTGTTTGCCAACCTATCCCATAAAGAGGGTTAAAATAAAAATAATGTCCACTGAAAATCTGGCACCATTTATTTCAAGATGGATTTTTTCAATGATTTATAATTGTCAATTATTTAAAATTTACTACAGTACCATCAGTCAGACACATTTCATTAGGTACGAATTTTTTTATGTTAAAATGAAAAAGAAGTTTGTTATACCAAAAAGTTTTAGGTATTGTTCAAAAAGCAATCAGGCATAAAGCAATATTCTTCATTTTTCATTGAACTTCAATACAACAATAATTCCATGATGGAAAATGCCATTAATAAAACAAATGACTTTGAGATGTAATATTTTTAATATTTTTTCCACCTGTATAGGTATTGTTTAACTTTCTTTACAGAACTTAATTCTCCAAAGAATTAGGTTTTACTCAGAATAATTACTTAGGAGCTTACCGATTTAGTGTTTTATTTATTAGACTTAACGACGTATTACCTAAATTGGATTGTGATAACGTAAAAAACAAACTTACAAGATAACTCGATCAGTTTCGAGCCACGTCAGGGACCACAAATCACAATAACCGATGAGCGTCTTGTTAACATTTCAGAACAATGTCAATTGCAAGTCGTGTAATATGAATAACTGTAACAGTATGCTTAGTTCGCAAGCTCGAATGCAAGTGCTTACTGGTGAACATGGGCAGACTCCGCGCGTGTTGAGGCTACAAACGATTCTTCGGCGTGAGCTGAGCTTTCCCGTGGGTTGTTTGTAGTGGCACGTGACGCCGACTCAGAGCTATAACTCCCACTGTACAATCTGAACATACTATTCTGTACGTGTCGGATCGTCAGCCGGTATGGAACAAATCCTGTAGATGTACATATTTGTTTGTTCTGACTCCGTGGTTGAGATTCTCATTCTATAGATATCTTCAAAGACTCAATTGGCCAACCCATTTAGAGTCTAATTTAGCCTTGATTAAAGTTTAAAGTGATTGTAGCATTTCATGTACGCAAGTAAGTATACCATGTCACTGCTGTAATGACTACCACATCTTTAGAAAATGTTCAAAATTTTTATATAACCGACTCAGGTATTTCGAATCGCTTAATTTCTCGGATAAAGTTTGTACACAACATTCGTTTATCGGATAGTGATTGGATTGACAGCGAATCCATTTATAAGAAATAAATAAGAAATCACTCGTACAAACTCAACAATAAATAACCTTAAATAAACAAGTACTTGTAAAGAAAATTGGAGAAAAAAAGTAATTTCCGTTGGGATCCGAATCACATTTAAAGCGTTGCGCTTCCCTGTCAGTTAACCGTTTACTCCACCCTCACTTAATTATTGGAAATGTTTTTACACATCGACTTTGTTGTAACCCATTCCTACACAGAATGCTACTTTAATTTTATATTCTTACTGACACACAACATTGTACCTCGTTTATTTTTTAAACAGAACGATATGAGCATTTCGAATGTCATTTGTTTCATTTTCGCTTCGATGGTTTTAGGTTCTTTAATGTAACATTTGAACAAAAAATGTACTAGATTGGCAAACGAGCAGACGGATGCATTTTCGACCTTTTGGACATTAGGGATTGGGAGATTTAAGAACTGGGGAGGGATTAGGGGTGGGGATTGGGCCTCCGGTAACTCACTCACGCGGCGAAACATAACACTGTGGTTGTTTCACTGGTTTTCTGCGAGGCCGTGGTCTTGTGACTCCGGTCTAGCCGACCCATTCGTGCCGAAGCATGACTCTCCTACACAAAACGTTCCGTATTGTTATCGTTACATGTCAGTTTCAGCTGGTTACGGGTCAATCGTAATAAGGTCTTGCGGCTCCTGGACCTAGAGCAGGAGAAAGATCGGAGTGATATTTTAGTCAGTTAAAGTCTGACACTCCCGCTCGCCTCACCCTGGGCGAGTAGAGCCATTGGATAATTTTTTCACCTTATAATGCAAAACACATCAGTGTGTGCTTCTAATTTTAAATTTTCTGTAGATGATGGCTTAGAGACTTAGATTGGTTCAGATGTTTTTGGCATAAGTATAACTAAAATTATATCTCTATAATTGAATAATAAGATTCCTAAGAGTTGGGGTTTACCGTCACTTGTACTGCTATGTTCGTCGTCTGGTGGATTATGATGGGAAAATGTTTATTTTTTATCACCATATGATTTACCTTTGAAATGATAATCGCTGTACGATATTAATTAGTATGTCTTCTAATGCAATGAATACATTTTGGATTCTTGTACCTCTTTGGATCATATTAAAAGATAGCTTGGAAGTGGGCAAACTTTATAATTTTTTTTATTTATTTCTCTCTAAAACATTTCTTTCTAGCTCTTATCCAGCAGTATAATTTAATTATTCTTGGACTTTGAAAACTAAGCTCATTTTGTTACTCAAGTATTTAATTGAAACAACTTAACTAAACAACATTTGAACATGATTGAATTCGAAGTAAACTGGTCCTAGAAATCGATCTTTTATTCTATAATAAGGCCATCTTCTTCACCTGCTGTGGACTCAAGTTTCTTCGCGTTTTCCTTGAATTCTTCAGAATTTATTGTTAAATTAAAAGTGTTCACAAATAATAATATCTCTTATTGTCATCAACCGAAAGACGTTCACTATCAGCCTCTCCCTAAAACAAATGACATTCATCTCATTGATAGTTGATTTGAAGTTTAATTTTAATATTTTTCTAAATAATTTCATTATTATATTTGACGTCAAATTTTAGTAAACTTATACGAAATCGTGAGGTAGGTGTTTTTGTGACATTTGAAAAATTACATTGATGATGATTGATGATTGATGATTATTGATTCGTTATTGCTCTCTTAATAAATATATACGTATTTTTTTCAAAATATTGATCGATACTTATGTATTTAATCTTTAAATACAGCTTGTATTGGTTTTTCATTACGGTTGTGTATTGTGATTTCAGTCACAATACACAACCGTAATGAAAAACCAATACAAGCTGTATTTAAAGATTAAATACATAAGTATCGAGCTCTTGAGACTACTTAATACAAATTCTGACAGCTATGAAGGTGTTTAAGGACTATTTATGGCATAATGAAGTCTGTGGCTATTACGGAATAAGGTTGTAAATCCTTTGGAAGCGCACACGTGGGAGATATCCTTCAGTTCTTGGAGGAAGCCGTGATTGCGTCTACGTCTGATTTATTCGTACACTTAATTTATTTCTCTCCGCTGTTACTTGGACCAGCTACTGCACTCTACAACGTTTGTTCACTCTAAGTATTTATTATCTTGTTGTAAATTGATAACTTATTTCCCTCCTACAAACGAGGATCTATTTAATTTTCTTGATGGCTGTGCTTAAGGATTTTTGCGATATTTTCTTTGTATTTTCTGATAAAATATGTTTTATTGTTATCGTTTATTTGCTGTTTACTGATTCAATAAATACTTTTTTGCGCTTTTTCATGTCTCACACAAATACTAGAGGTATTTGTGTTACTGTAATAGCGATACAAATATCACACACGAATATCTCTATAAATAACAAAAATAAACCTATTGCGCATTGTAATAATGTCGAAAGCCACGCGACAAAAGCTAAACAAGAAGAAAAAAGTTATCTCGATATGTGTACAGGATTTCAATAAATTTTACGTCTCCCATCGAACTTTGCAAGTATTTATTGAAAACTTCTCAGCTATGCATGTAAATACTCGTAATATAGAGTCCCGATATTGGAATTCTGCGCTTCCTATCTGAATTTATTGATGCGAACCGGTTACCTTACCAAGTGTTAGTTCATTGAATATGCTGCACGAATTGTCAACTTGTCACTTTATGAAAACACTTTTGTATCCTGTTATTTTCTTCTCGTACACTTAGGTACTAGTTGATCTCTTTGGTATATCAAAATAATTATTTAATTTTTTTTAAGTAATAGATGCCCCACGCTATGCTTTTCTCCTGTGTCGTGGGTGCGTTGACGAACATACAATTCTACATACACATCACACCCAGACCTGGAACTACAATTTGTAGATCACTCAAGGAGTTGTTCCGTGCGGGAATCGAACCCGCGACACGGTCCACGGCAGCCAGTTGCCCAGCTACCGCACCAACCATGCAGTCAAGTCAAGTTCCGGATTGTATCCCATGCCTGTGCCAAATTTCATCCAGATCCGTCCATCGGTTTTGGCGTGATTGAGTAACAAACATCAAAACAACGTAGTAAATTTCGCATTAATAATATTAGTAAGAAGTAAGATTTATTAATTTATGCCAATAAAGATTTGATCCAATTGCTCTAAAAACACAAAAAAAAAACAACATTTATAAGTTCCTCTCGCCTCTTCATGCATTCCAGTAAAATTTCCTTCCTTCCATCTACAAATAGATCAATAGTAGGATTAGATTTCAGGAGATCATTAAACGAGACTAATATAGCACGTGCGACAGTTCGACATTAGGGATTAACATTTTACATTACACATTCTTAAAACACCCGCTAGAATATTGATGGAAAAGTTCCACTACTTACAAAATTCTGAATGTGCAATTTGTGTTAGAACAAATTATACATAACGCAATAGTGCTATTATTAGTGGCAAAAAGATGGCTAGGCGTCGAAAATATTGTATGTAGCTAACTCTGTCTTTTGTAAACTAAGGTCTAGAAATAAAATTATTTAAATTAGAAATATATAATTAGGAACTTGACAAACGAAAAACATCTGAGTATAAATAGAACTTCGAATAAAGTAAATACATAAGACCATTAGACGCGCTACAAATCTATACTTGAAACAAGCATGCGATAAGTAAATATCTTAGTCGCCAGCTCAGCTCTCCGACATCGATAGGGTAACAAATTCACTCCAATACCGAACCGTCTTCGGATACTTAACGTTACTTTCTGGCGAGTGATTTACGATCCTACACTCCTTGATACACACGCTTTACTTAAAGCATCACTGCATTTCGTACGAAACTTGACTGTAAACAAGAATTTTTCAAGTATTTGTAAGACACGAGTGTTGAATGCAAGTAAAAACAGTTACGACAGCAGTACAGCAAAGGAAATTGTCATCATTTCCCACAATCCTTGTCTGAGCGTTTCCTCGACAACAAAAAGAAAAACCCTCCGAGGAATACTTCTTTATGCAGCCGAGTTCAAAGAACTGCCTTCAATTGAGTGGTACTCAGACCTTACGATGTGTCGGTAAGCCCGCTAGTGAGCACTGAATAAGTCATTCCTAGTTTATTACTTACTGAAATTGGATCTTCATTCATCACGTTTTAAAATTTAGTTAACTAAGTATATGACTTAGTTTGACCTAGTTTGTCCATATCCAAAATATAGATCTTTAATCATATATAAGAAAAAAACATAAACGTTTCCACAAGATTGTAGGGTTTATTAACTAATGCAATACTTCATCCATATTAATTTCATCCATATCCAAAACATCTTTAATTATAAAAAAAAACCGCCTGTTTCCTTAATGTTGGGGGGTTTATGGACTAATTATTTACTCACCACTGTGATTGACTTCATAGTTCTATATCAACATGTTTGGAGTTAAAATAGTAGCCTCTAATATTATAAATTTAATTGACTTCCAAAGTAACGTATTTCGAGATAGTATTTTATGGCAGCCACAGAGAGAAAAATTTAATACATTCATGTGTAAGCAGTTGTAAAAAGCTGGATGCCTTCAGTAACATGCTCCTGTGCGCCGCATAAACATTTGAAGCTACCGGTAGATAAATAAATATGTATTTTCAAGTGGAGTAGGGGCAAAGTGTTAGTCATTCATCGCCTGAGAGTGTCATTTAAATGTGATTCATGAAAATGTACTCGCTCTTCACGTATTCACGACTAGAAATGTCACACATGTAAGTTACCGTTGCCGTCGCCAAATACTAAACATTTTAGTTGTTTTACAGTATGTTGGTTTTGTTTGCATGTTTAATTTTTATTTTTGAAGATTTTATTTATTTTTATTTTTGAATTCTTTCTGAGAAATGTTTAGATTGGCACTTCATCTAAGTTTTATAATAAAAAAAGAGTTGCTTTGTGCTCATTTTTTATCTGTGCGTGAATGAATTAATGAATTGAATCTGTACGTGTAAAAGTGCGAATTTATAAAAAATAAAAGCATTATCAGACATAATTATTAGCGACAACCATATGGTTTTTTTACTTTAATAGATTAGATTTACTTATTTTTTTAAAAATATTGAGCAATGTTTTGATTTGGCCTTCATCTAAGCGTTATAATATGATAAAGAGTTGCTTTGTGTCCGTTCTTTTTATCTGTGCGTAACAGAATGAATGGTTTGAACATATGCCTGTAAAAGTGTGAATTTATAAAAGATAAATCTACCCAGTATAAGTAGGTACTATAGTAGTCTTTGATAAAAACATTATCAGGTGGTATTATATTAGCAAAACAACAGGTTCTTTTACTAGAATTTCATATTTTATGTCTTTTTTAAGATGTCTACGTGTGCAATTCAAGTCACATATTTTGAAGCTTTAAAAATGTACCTCATCAAAAAGTACGACCGTAAATTCTGTTAAATAGTTAATCCTTAAACTTTAAGTCGTAGTAAAGTTAGGTACTGCAGAATTCCACATTTTTTGTTTTAATAGAATCTTTAAGCAAGGTAGGTACTGGAAATTAGAAACTTCTGCCAGCAGCTCCATACGCGTTTCGAGAGATGAAATACAGCAATATAATGCTCAGACCTCAATTAGAAAATTATGTTGACTTCAAATTTTTTATCATTATTATTGTTGTTTAAGATTATTCACGAAACCAAATTTAGTCAAGGTATATACCTACATAAATCCTATCATGTTTTTTTATCAAAACAGGATAGTAATATACAACCGAAGCACAGAGTATTGTTTACATAATATTTTTGGCTCGTCGGTCAGTGTGTGAGAACCCTTACTCGAAAAATATTTATGCGAAGCTGCAGTTCTCTAAAAGCTTTTGTCCAACACGCACGGTTATTTTCTTGAGATACTCACATTCGCTTACAATGCATATTTTATCTCCGTAAACATGAATGTATATTATAACGTACCTAGCTACTCGGAAATTTACTGTTCACAATAACACTATAGTTTACTTAAAAGCAACGTATTTTTGCATCGAGAATGGAGCAAACTGTGTTTTTGAATGCGTTCGGAGAAATTGGGTGTCATAGGGAAATGTTAGTATAGCTAACGGTCCACAAATAAGTACAGTTGTTTAAATAAAGGCTCGTTGAAAACAAAAAAATATCATGCAAAATATAGTTGTCCTCTTTTGCCATTTTTCGGGTGATTTTAATACGAAAATAGTTTTACTTGGATATAACACTTCAGTCGTCCAAAAACAGAAAGAGATGAAGAGACTAAAACCAATTTTTTTTTAGTCATAGTTCGGCAGTTAATCATAACGCGAATGCTTGCCCAAGGAGAATTGGCGATTTCCAACGTGTATCCTAACTAATATTATAAATGCGAAAGTAACTCTGTCTGTCTGTCTGTCTGTCTGTCTGTCTGTCTGTCTGTCTGTCTGTCTTTCCCTTTCTTTGGCTTTCCCGCTTAAACCTCGCAACCGATTTTAATGAAATTTGGTACAGACAATCTTTAGACCCTGAGACAGAACATAGGCTACTTTTTTTTTCGAAAAACAGGGATAAAGGAGTTGAAATAGGGGTTAAAAGTTTGTACGGGATTTCTTAATTTTTAAAGATAAAACCATAAAACTTAATATTTAAGCACTTGATAAGAAAATATTAAATATTTGTTCTAGCATTTTTGAAATTTCGACCAGCTAGGGGGTGAAATAAGGGTTGAAAGTTAGTATGCAATTTTGTCAAATATCACGTCATAAGAAACAAAAAATCGTTTGTACAAGCATTTTGAAAATTTTATCAAATAGGGGATGAATTGAAGATAAGACCCGGAATGGATTCGGAACGGGATCTACAAAACCAATCTTTATGTAGGTATACGAAATTTTAACTATTTACAGGGGCCAGCCCAGGAGTACCATTTTCAAATTCCACACTTCTTGTGGAATTTGAAAACGGTACCCCTCTTGCTCATTGCTAAACATAAGCGGGTATTGTAGTGCGTCATAAAACTTGTGTGTGTCGGACATCCTGATCAATGTGTTATCATGGGCTTGAAAAACAATATCGCGCGATGCGAACAGTTCACCACACACCATGGCAGCGAATTCGTTTAATAAAAGACCATGAAAGACGTTATAATGCACCCTGTATTATAACGTCTTTCATGTTCCCCGCTTGGCGTACGATCTGCGAGTATTACTAATTTGTAATTTTCCCGTGGCATTTTTTCTAAGGCTGTTTTGAAGGTGTGAATTAGGTTATTATGTTCATGCAATATTCTTTGAATTTTTAAAACTATGTCCCTCTCATCTCCTTCAATATTTTGACATCAACGGTCAACCTCGCTGTATTCGTCTCCCATAAAATAAATCTGTAGAAATTTTGGTTGATCATTGTTTGTGGAAAGCAAAGAACCAATCCTATGATAAACTTGCCCTTGTACCGTAAATGTGGGTGAAAATCCAGGCATAATGACAGGAAAAATCACCAAGATTCATTGCTGTCCTTTCTTCTGTCGTTGCTCCTCGGGGTCACCAAGCGTGTGTACTGATACTTTGCCTCCAGAACAGCACATACCTAGGGTCTCTTCCTTCCACTTGAGTATTTACAACCAATGCAAAAAAGTAGGATGCTATTAGATTAATTGAATAAAAAAAGGAAATAAAAGCAAATCGTATTTATTTAAAGTAACGGAAACTATCTTACCCACTTGTAACGTTGTAACTATGAACTAAAAGAAATATTAAGTACCTATGTGCAAAATTTATTTACAGGATCTAATTAATAAAAACACTTAAAAAGTTAGACGAAACAATAAAATAATTTTACTTGTTCGAAATATGTAATTCTCTAAAGCGCAAATTTCTCTTATCGCACCCGACAACGACCTCTGTCCTCACGTGTCTGTCCGTTCGGGTAGACAGGGGTAGACATAGTTAGATTCGTGCGCTTCCCCACCACACAACAGCGCCGCGCCGCACTTCGGCGAATGTGCGCAACGCCGACGGCAGCGACGGCGATGCAGAGTGTTCATTAAAAGGAATTTATACTTCGAAAGTGAACTATTTTGTAACTTGATACACCCAAAACTTCTAAATTACATGTTCCTAGGTTCAATAGTTAAAATTTCGTATACCTACATAAAGATTGGTTTTGTAGATCCCGTTCCGAATCCATTCCGGGTCTTATCTTCAATTCATCCCCTATTTGATAAAATTTTCAAAATGCTAGTACAAACGATTTTTTGTTTCTTATGACGTGATATTTGACAAAATTGCATACTAACTTTCAACCCTTATTTCACCCCCTAGCTGGTCGAAATTTCAAAAATGCTAGAACAAATATTTAATATTTTCTTATCAAGTGCTTAAATATTAAGTTTTATGGTTTTATCTTTAAAAATTAAGAAATCCCGTACAAACTTTTAACCCCTATTTCAACTCCTTTATCCCTGTTTTTCGAAAAAAAAAGTAGCCTATGTTCTGTCTCAGGGTCTAAAGATTGTCTGTACCAAATTTCATTAAAATCGGTTGCGAGGTTTAAGCGGGAAAGCGTAACAGACAGACAGACAGACAGACAGAGTTACTTTCGCATTTATAATATTAGTTAGAAGACCGTCCATTGTAATCACAAAATTCGTTCATAGTATCCAATGTATTTGGTACTTAGTGTATGTGTGTAATAAATAAATAAATGAATAAATATAATTAAGAAATATAAAACGATAATTTTCAATGTCAACAACTTTTTTTACTAACTATTGAACCAAAATCAATTGTCGATTTACAGCTTGCATATCAAAAAATATTGATACCGCTACACCAGTTTTTTTTTGTTAAAAAAAAAAACAAAACACGTCGCAGCCATTTTGGTATGAAATCCTTTTGCTCTTAGCAAACACGAACATATACAGGGTGTGTGAATTCCGGTGCACAGAATGGATTATAACACGTCACACGTAGCGTTCTTTATTTGTCATATCTACCTACATGCAGAGCTAGATAAAAGGGTGAATGGGCGACGTTAGGTGTAACCATCTGTATGTAACGTATGCGTATAGAAATGTTCTTTTGTGAAACTTTAATCGTGTGTCTCTATTCATGTAGATTTTTTTTTACTCAGAAGATATATTGCTCTCTAAATCGTGGCTTGATTTTTATCATGAATACATAAATATCATACTAAAACGAAAGACGACTGACAATTAGTAGAAGAAAATATCGTGAGGAAACCTGGATTTGTTCTAATTACTATATTAAGTTTGAATTTGCTAATTCGCCCTGAGCAAAAGTTGTGATTTTTACTTAAACCTTCTTTGCTTGAGAAGAGGTTTTTGCTCAGCAGTGGGAACTTATGAATAAGTTGACGATGAGATAATATGAAAAACAAAAATAAATTAGCTTGAGGCATTGTATCTACTATGTAGAAAGTAGCGGGTTAAGCGCAATGAGTCACGGCGGCCTCGGCCCAGAGCAGGAGTAGGAACGGGGGTTTTTAGTCAGTAAAGTCTGACATTCTCTCTCGCCTTACCCTGGGCGGGAGACGTCATTCGATGATTTTCCACTAACAAAAAAAATGTATGTAGAAAGTATAGAACATTGTTATTTTCCTAATGCTGACTTTATGCACCACGGTTACGTACGACATTGCCATCACATCACATCACATCATCAGCCTATTAGTATCTAGTAGCCATTTCAAAGTGCCCACTGCTGAGCAAAGATCTCTTTTCACACGGAGAAGGTTTGAGCATTAATCACCATGCTTGCTCAAGGCGGATTGGCGATTTCAAACTTATAACTAGAAATTTTAAGTCCAGGTTTCCTCACGATGTTTTCCTTTACCGTATGTCAGTGGTATCGATATGACCATAGGAAGTACATACGACTCGGAAAAAGTTGCATTGGTACTTGCCAGGTTTCAAAGAGCGTGAGAAGCACCTCGTGCATGAGAAGCGGGCGCCTTAACCTCCGGGCCACCACGACGAATTTATATTAGTAATACAAAGTAATTACAAGTCTAGGTTTCCTCACAATGTTCCCTTCGCCGTATGCCAGTGGTGCGTAAATAATCATAGAAAGTACCTTAACAACTCTGTAAAAGTCACATTGGTACTTGCCAGGTTTCGTACCGCATTTCGCATGAAAAGCGGGAAGGTTTAACCTCCGAGTTCCTACGAGGCACCAGTGCCATCGCTAGACCAAAAACAGACATATGAACATTATGAGCAATGTATAAAGGACTGACCGACGCACCTCGCGACACGCCGGCTTCTTTAAATGAGGCCTGAGTAGGGTTATATAGGACACTTTTTAAAGAAAAACGAAATACCTTAATAAGTTTCTATCTATATAAGTAGGTATTGAAAATTAATGTAGGTACTCTACACTATATTAAATTTTCTAATCATTTTCAGAAAGTTAGATAAAGTGGAACGAGGCTATGGATAGCTGGATTTTAATTTAGATGAAAGATTTTAATCAGCAGGCGTTGAGAAAACGGAGGACGTTACTTGCGACTGGGATAGAATATTATAAGCCAGACTTTAGTTGCGGATAACTTGAAGTGATGTTATCCACTTTAAATTTAATTAAAAGAATATTTTTTTTGATTGAATTTTCTGTACTGGATTTTATAGTTTGGTACCAAGATTGTATAATTAAATGTTAAATAATTTTTGCTTTAAATTACTTTGGTCTAATATAGCAGAGTTATTAGTTAGATACTCAAAATTACTATATTTTTTATAGAAACATCAGCAAAATATGAATGTGTTAAATTGAAATTGATATTTAAAAAGAAATGCTTCATTATAAAGATTATTTTTATACAAAGAGAATTGTAAAATGTAATGTCGAGCCTAAATGAAAGCTATTCATTTCTATTATTCGGTAGAAATTGTTTATTTTCAATTTGAGCCGCAGACCGATCTTGTATACTTTGACTTTTTTCAGGAAATAGACGTAAAATAAAAGTTTTTTTTTTATGTAATAGGTTATGTAATAGTAGTTACGAGTGCGTTGCCGACCTTTCAGGGATTAGGGATTTGGAGATTTAGGGATTGATGAGTGATTGGGGAAGGGGAAGGATTGGGCCTCCGGTAACCTCACTCACACGGCGAAACACAACGCAGTGATTATTTCACGCCGGTTTTTTCGTGCCGAAGCATGGCTCTCCCACACTTAGTTTTTTTATGTATTATTTATTTTTTTACATTTAATAACTATTTTTATAATGTAGCATCTATAATACATTCAGGAGATATTCGGTGATAAATATATTAACCATAATGAGTTTTTAAACTTTCGCGTTTCATATTTTTAACATATAACTACGCCAGTATTAACGCGATAAATAATTGCAGACTGGACTGGTCTGCTTGCGACCACGACCTGTGCGACCAGGTCCAACCGTTAAGCCTACCAAGGTATTAAATAATTATTTTTCGCGTTAATACTCGCGTATTGATATGTTGCAAACCATAATGAGTACATGTTATGTATACTCGTATGCACACCATCAGAAATAAACATTTTGATGTGTAAGAAAGCTAGACCCTGATATGTGGACAGTTGTAATTAAGTCAGCTAACGCGGGATTCGCAGGTGCATCTTCTAAATATTCGGTATCGGACGGTCATGTACGTGAGAGTCATGCTTCCACAAAAATCTAAGTGATATCACGGCCTCACAAAAAACTGGCCTAAAACAATCCTTGCTTCTCCAAACACATTTGCAACCTCATTGGTGTTCTTTATCGTCAGGTAATAAGCCGACTCGGTTGCCGCCCTCTGCCATGAAAAACCAAAATTCTTGCCTGTGGCCAAGCCCAGGGATCATAGCATAATTATATATTTATCCCATCGGATGAGGAATGCCTTAGTTTAGCAGAATCTATTCCGTCCGAAAACGATGATGATCAGAATATTTCTGCCGTTTAGAGACCCTTTTGTTTAATAAAAGCTAGCATATTGTGTAATGTAGGTAAGAGAAAATTAAGAAAAAAACCGCACAAACAAGGAACACGTTAATTTAAAGCAAAGCTTACCGTTTCATCTGTCTTTTTGTACGAGTAAAGCCTTCCTTTGCACGGGAATGCGGGTGAATTTAATAAAATACACAACCGCCTCGTATTGCAAGAGAATTCAGTGATCACACCTCCCTAACCGAGTTTCACAGGTGGAATGTGGTATTCAGTTCTGTTGATTTAATTTCTATTTCATCGCTTCCCCATCCCATGGGAATTTGTGACGATATATTTTGCCGTAATGGCGTACGCAAGGGAATTCACGGCCATACATCATTTTCTATAAAATACATATTTATGATAATTTCCACTTTATGTAAAAGTTTGAAATTACTTTATATATTGTGTGAAAATATCATTTTGTCCTTTACCACAAGTAGTGTGGGAGAGCCATCTACGGCTCGAGTCGAGTGATATCACGGCCTCTCAGAAAACTGGCGTGAAGCCACCAATGCGTTGGATAACGCCATGCAAGTGAGATTACCGAAGGCCCAATCTTTCGCCTCTCCAATCGATCTCCAACGCCCTTGCAACTTGTCTGTTGTTGATAAAGTTGTCTTTCTAGTTAATTATTGAAACCTCAAATTTAGGAGGAGGTTTAGGAGCCCGCTTCTCATGCATGAGGGTGTAGGATCCATACCTGGCAAGTACCAGTGTGACTTTTCCGAGTTATATGTACTTTTTATGATTATAATTGAGACACCATTGACATACGGTGAAGTTAAACGTCGTGAGGAAACCTGGACTTATTACATACTTATTTCTAATTATAAGTTTGAAATCGCCAACCCGCATTGAGCAAGCGTGGTGATTAATGCTCAAACCTTCTCTGTGTGAGAAGAGGCCTTTGCTCAGCAGTAACCACTTATGGGCTGATGATGATGACGATGATGAATTCTGTTGTAGTAGTCGAAGTTTGTAAGCACATGAATGTACTTACACAATTATGAAGAGCCAGTATAATATTGCATAGTATAGGAACAAATACCGGTATTATTATTCCAATGAATTTTAAACGAAATAATACATTTCATGGAATCGAATGATAGCTAACAATAATTTTGATCCAGAACTTTATAATCCGCATGATGAAAGCAATTACCACATTCCGCCAATTCGGTAATCACAAACGAACATTTGGTTGTGGCTCGTTTAATTGGAGGCGTTAATAGAATAGACAAAGAGAAATGTTTGGCCCGAGTTACGTCTGTACAAAACCGTGTTTGATATTTCCACATTCCGGCGATTCTGACGCCTGATAAATTTAAACAAGCAAATATTTTTTAACAAAAAAATGTGCTCGTATTTTTTATGTAGGAACAAGAATAAAACCTATTGTTTTGTTATGAGTAAGGTCTTCATTGTCGATCGTGTATTGTTTATGTTTAAATATCGAACGAGTAGTTGTTGATTCATAATGGTTAGTATTCAATGTTCGGGTCGGTAATCAATTGTGTCTCTTTGTAATTATTAAAATGGTATTTAGTTGACTCCGGACTAGAACAGTGGTTTCGTTTTGCAGCCCATTGTCGTTGTTTTCAAGGTAAACATTTTAATATATTAATATTTGCTCAACCTATAGACTAGATATTAATGTTGTAATGTAATTTATGAATATCTGAATCGGCCTTTATGTTGCCATTATCCTCTGTCTGTGGTTCATTCGAGCTCTTTTTGCGTTTTACGATAATTAAGATAAGTTGAAATTAATTGAATAATTGTGTTGCCATTAGACGATTTGGGGAGCCGCGCTCTTATTCATTAGTGTCACCCGCTAATTATTAAAGAGTATTCACAGCACGTAATAATTGTTCGAGCCCACACTGAATGCGAATAATGAATAGCTTCTTAAAGTTATAAAGAGAAAGTTCGCGGGACAGACGACCGGCTCGTCACGATTTTTTATTATAATACCTACCTACCTATTTTTTCTTGGACGACCTAATTTCGAATTCATAAAGCCATCAAGAGTTTGAATATCGCTTGAGACGAACAATGGTGAGCATGATTATCGCTTTGTGTCCTATCTCGAATTATTTCCTGTTGTTCCAAAATAGTCCTTGTCATCTCTAGTTGATTATACTCTACAATATACAATATTTAATAGTAAGTATTAATACAATTTGTGTCTGAACGACTTTTTAGTATCAGCAGTCCATTTCAAATGGCAACTTGTCGTTCGACGTGGAGAGCTAAGGGGGAGGCCTTTGTCCAGCAGTGGACGTCTTCCGGCTGATGATGATGATGATGATGATGATGAGTCCATTTCAAATTAGGCATTATTTAGGAGAGCCTAAGACAAAATTAAATTAAGTTCTCGTTTTAAAAGAACGGGTACAACAAAGTCGAGGATCATAGCTATACGTATAGTATGTGTGCTTCTATACATAAGCTACGCTGCATCTATACGTGCCTAAAATACATTCGTAGTATAGTATTACTATATATATATAATACGATCTATGTAGAATTCTAGTCTATTCCATCGTTTCCCCAGGGCGTCGTAAGGTCTGACTGTGAACTAATAATACAGTGGTATTACCAATTTGCTCGAATTGCAATCATCTTAGGGTTGTTCGTGTAATATTTTTTTAGTAGATTTATGTAAGGGCTTAATGCAATGTTTTATAGTGCTATCTCCCAAAGGTTTAGATGAAGATTTAGTGTATACAAGTCACCGTGAATGGTAATTATCTTTTTCATCATTTAGGTCTTATTGGACTGTTCGTGGACGTTATGTCAGGTATGGTAGCAAGTTTTAAAAACCTACGTAGTTAGGTACTCTTTGCGCACTGCAGTCTTTTTGCCCATTGGTGAAACGGACCATTGAGAATATTTATCTGTGGGCTCCTAAGTCCTCAACCTGGCATTGAACTACAAAGCACTCCACAATAAGATCTCCTCGATAAGTGGTGTGGCCAGTAAAATTGAGCATGCGACTGTGAGCGACGGAATAAAAACGCTAATTTCTCCCTAGTTCTAAGAGAATTGAGATGTTAGCTTGAGACTATATCCAGATTGGGCCAAACATTATTCTCCAGCTCCGAATTTCTAGAACAATCCATCTTTTTCTATTCACTTACCCTCAAAGACAAGTAATGACTCGGGATATAAAGGGATATTATTGGAATTACTAAAAACCTATACAGGTACAGTCATAGGTTTTTTACCTATAATTTGTCATATTTCTGTGTTTCCATATTTTCCTGAGCCGATCTGTGGCTGATCTAATGGAAGACGAATACATTTCAAATTTTTTACATAATCTTGATACTACTCAATGAAAAATTTACTTATATTATGTGTAGATACTTATAGTTCCTGGATCAACTTCAACTACAAGTTACAAATAACTGTAACATTATAGTAATTAACTTTTTTTTTATATTTAAAACTTCAACTGCGCTTTTTAAGCAAAATCACCCTAAAATAGATAGTTCTAAGTTCATATAGTAGTATTCAAGTGTATCAGGTTTTTTAATTTCCATTCTCCTCCATTCTATTTTGAGACTCCATTTAGGTAGCAGTGGCTATCTTGTTACGTCAGACATCAGAAGTAAAAATAAAAAAAATTACATACAAAACGTCAGTTTGTTTATACAGCCAAATGACGTCACGAACACAGAACAATATGGCGTTCACTGCGACTATCGTTTTCGTCAAATTACGCGCGAAAGTAAAAGATGCAAATTTGTGGACTTGTAGAAGAAAGCTCAAATTGTTTTCGAAAGTGGAGACTGTGTCTTAATATTGATCTACAATTATTAACATTAGCATTTAGTGTTCTTAAAGGAGATAATTCTATTATCATTGGTGGACTTAAGGCTATAAAAGATAGTTTGCCAGTCACTCTGAAACATTACTATGACTTTCCTTAAGTTGTTCAAACATTATACTCTCAAAAGACAGACATTGACTATTCACCTAATCTGTAGTATTTGATTCAACATTTTGTTCGTTTCCACACTTATTGAAGTCAGATAAAGTTTTAGCTAATTGAAATTCATATACAGCACAAAACTGGAGCCGTGTAGTTGATATTAAATTATTAAGCCGTCATCAGTCATCAACCCTGGCCTCCTTGTTGTTAACACCTGACCTTTGCTGTCCTTTGGGAAATCTGCAGCATCTTACCATATGATGTTCTCCGTATATCATGTTAAATTTATATGCGCTGTCGTCAAACCATTTGCAGCAGGACAATCATTTAATGTATTATCGAGGGCGTATTATTCAAAATTTACAAAAATAATTTGAATTTTATACTTAGAGTCAGTCATGTTTCTGCTCCCGACTGGACTATTATCATAGAGGCAGAAAAATTCAAATGATTCGTTCGAATAACTTATAGACCATTGAAGCATGAAACAAAATCTCCCTAACATATTCCAAAGGAAAAGGAAGAAATAAGATACGTACAAAAACTCAAAATGAAAAGTGAAAAAATAACACGTCTTGTTTGCACAATCGAAAACCGATTCAGAGAAAATAAAAGCGAACTTTGCTTTAAGATTTTCCAGTCTGAATCTATGTTTAAATTCCAGATAGCTGACTATTTCTGGGTAAATCTACACTGTAGGGGTGTCCCCGATTTACTGGAAACATCGATTTTCATCTCGCTCCAGTTTGTCCATTGTATAAACATATTTCTGACGCGCGAAGGCCCTGATATCACGTATGAATTCGTTCTATTTCGCCGTCTATATTTCTAGCTGTCAATTTTTGTGATGAAAACTGATATTTATCGTTATTTTACTGATATTAGACAACGGTTTGACAGGCCTTTGTTAAACAGTGGACATGCTGATGATTATACAAGATTGACCAAACTTTCTTACCACGTAAAAGTAATTTGGTTATGTGATGCTAATGATTGTCGAATAACATGTTTAGAGGTTGCTTCTAAGCAGCCTTTCCCAGATGAGAATTAATTTGCTTAGCTGCTATTCAGTTACATTTTTATTTGAAATGAGGTCTAATTTTACTATAACTTTCGTGAGACATTCTAAATTAATTATTATGTTTTCGGCTTACTCACGTAATAATTTGACGAGATACTCGACTAGTTTCAAGCCATGCAAGAGGCCCATATATCTAATTTTGTTTACGTCAATAGGCCTGTAAATGCAAAATAAACTTTATTTAATTTTGTTTTATTCATAATATAAATCTTTATTAAAATGTAGACTTGATGACAACTACATTATAACAATATGAACAAAAGAGAGAAAAAGAAAATGTAATTTCTCTCGAATTTTTATCAGCTTCAAGTTGTCAGTGCCGCACACAGAGACGACCGGTGTGATGTCATGAATTCAAAGTAGCCGAGTGGCTATTAATTTTATTTCAAGATATTACTTTAGCCAACTAAAATTGAATGTAATACTTAATCTAAATTAGTGGATTTATGATGTCCTTCAATTAATTTTCGAGTGTAATAAGATTCAATTTTCATTGGTAATTTAGCTTTCAGTCTTTAGAAAATGTAACAAAATTATGATTTAGAATTGATATCGATTTTTTTGTTTGGATTAAAGGGACTGACAATTTGATCATTATAACTTAGTGACGTACACAGGTCTATCAGTATCAGGGCGCATTGACTTTGTTTTAGTATCTTTAAATACATAGTCTGGCCATAAATACTGTTACAATTAAAAAAAACAAAATATTGCAGTATTTATGGCTATACTGGGTATATACCCGACTTTTTTTTTAATTATATTTGTACCAGGTGACTTCTAATAATGTCAGTCCAGTGCCGACGCCTCTTATCCAGCTTGCGTGAAAATTCGTGTGACTATTTGTTACACAAATTTTTGGGCCAATGTTGCATACTTTAGGTAAAACCCAAGACAAAATTAATATACGAAGATTAATTTATGTAGTTACTACAATACGAGTATACAGATCTTTGCTTTTTGTGTACCTTACATATAGATAGCATTTCCAACATTTAAAGTGAGCTGTTGTAAAACCCTTATTTTAATGTCAAGTGCAATAATAAAGTAAATTGGACGCGAAGATTCCTTTTGTCTATGCATTGTTGAATTTGATTGGGCTCTCCCTAATTGCAGCTACACTGTTGAATTTGCATTTCGTCTGCATTGCGCAAATTGTACTCGTTTTCAGTCTTCGGCGATGGAAAAATATCCAATGTTTTTTGTAAGTAATTAAATTACAGGTTTCTTTTAAATTCCCATACAAAGGTTATCTGGAAGAAAACACCCTGTGTGATAAAACCGCCCATTGAACACTCTGTAGTTGTAAGCCTGTTCCTTGAAGACAATTTTAATAATGTGTACAATTAATTATGTATATAAACAAATAACATTATTACGGGTCATGTGTCCTATAATTATGACTAATATTATAAATGCGAAAGTAAGTCAGTCTGTCTGTCTTTTCTTCACGACTGAACTACTGAACTGATTTCTGTAAAATTTAGTATAGACATAGTTTGGAACTCGAAAAAGGACATAGGATAGTTTTTATACCAAAAATCTGCAAGTAGTCACTATTCCACGCGAACAGAGTCGCGGGCAAAAACTGGTTATGTATAAGAAAGAAAGAAAGAAAGAAGAAGAAAGAAAAGACATTTATTCAGCACCAGGTACGATGCAGCATATAAAAAAAAGTGTGACAGTAGAAGTAAGACAAACATGAGTTAAAGATTAAAACAGATGAAACAGAAAATAGACGCTACAACATGCCCATATAAGGCTTTCATGCATAGACTATGTTCTTTGCATTGGGGGAAATTGAGTAGACGTTAGCTGTCTTCTCTCGTCTAGGATGGGGCGAGAAGGAGTTGGACTCTTACTGACTACAAAGTACCCAGTGCCTTCTAGCAGGACGCGTTTGGCTATACTAATTGTTACCTTATAACTTTACCTTAACTTATAACCTTATTGTTCTAATCATGATGTCATAATTACAGGTAAGTCACAAATTAAACACTGACATTTCCTTTTCATATTGCCAGTAAAACCTATACGGAGTTCATGACAAGACAAAATAACTTAATAAACAAACATTAGCCATCTTTTCCGTGGCCACAAAAATGAACAATGAGTTTTGTGTTTATGTGATGATTAATTTCTTCGTCATTCTCAATAGCAATTGTGGTTGTTCAATTGTGGTTGTTCATCGCGTTCATTCTTTACTTTTACACGGTAACTACATATTATGTATAATATAACAATATATGTACTAACATCAAAATACTTTTGTCGAAGTTTTGGAAGGAGTTTTATTGTTCGTGAATATCAAAATCAGGAACCTGTCAATAAATCGTAGCAGGGTCGTTGAAGATTTCAGGTTAAAATGTCCGACGTTTTGAAGAGACCCCTCTACCCTACCCCCAACTTCTAGTGGACTGTTCTCTAACTTTAAGTGCATAATTTAGCATGTTATTTTCTTCGTTGTTGTAACGCCGTCACTAATTTTAACAAAAAAAAAAAAAAAAATAAGCATAAGTAACAAAAAAAAAAACCGATGTTCTTTAACTCATCACTGGAATTACCACAAATGGCTTAAGACGTCTGTTGGGTTTTATGATGTTGTTTCTAAGCACAGAGTCATAAAATTCTTAGAATGTTTCGACCTGACCTAACCTAAGGCAATAAGTCAGTCCTTTATACTTGCCCTTCAGACGTTTCTGCCATAAAAATATCTAGTCCTTCATAAAGGGGCGGAGTTGAAAATACTATTGTGTACGAATAAACATTGTATGTTATAAATATCCTACTTTTCACCAGTCTAAATATCAGAATATTCGTTGGTTCTACTTAATCACGGCTATGTATTTTAAAAGGGAATTTGTCTTCAAGTCTCTGGTGAATGCTAATATGGTGATGCGTTATGGTTCTGGGTTTGGGAAAACTAAAACGGCTGTTATAAAAGATCGAAAGAAACAAAAAAGGACTCATTTGGTACCGATAAGTAAGTATCAATAAAGGTAAAATGGAAAAGATATTTTAAGGAGGAGGAGGATCTTCAATCATTTTTTCACTCTCTGCCTGCCCTCAATGAATCCAAAAACTTTTTAATTCTAGTAAAATTCTCAGCAAATACTGCAAAATTGTATTTTATTCCTCGTAACTTACCTTAACCTAATGTGACAATGGCAATTTAAGCGACTTAAAGCAAAAGACTCCCCTGAGAAATCGAAATAAAATGTTCTTTTCCCTTTCTTTTCTTTTAGTTAAGTTGTAAAAAGTTGGTTTTTACGGCCTATTAAGTTTAACAGGATATAAAAAGTTTTGGCTAATTCGGATAGTTTTTTATTTTCGGTAATTGTTTATGTTCATTGGTCTATATTCTGCTCGATTTTTAGAATTTATTCTATTAGTAACTTGTCTCCTTCAGTGTATGGAGAGAGAGCGTCAGACTCTTAATAACTAAAAATTTCTTCTCCGGTTTCGGCATCATTGCGCTTGACTCGCAATCCCGGCTACACATAAGCCCTATTGGGCTCCATATGTAGTAGCCTATGAGGCGCGTGCGGAGCGCTACGCGCCGTACGTTCCTCGGGCGGCGAGTTACCTTTGCTCGCCGATCGCAGACTTGCGCTTACGGTGGCCGGAGATCGTATATTGTTGTTTCTTAATTATATTAATTTAATACTTAACCATTTAAGTCAATTAAAACATTAAAAAGTATTCATTTTACTCAATCCCTCAGTGTGAAGTAAATCCTAGCTTGAATAACATTGATGAAGATACATTCATTTATACGATTACATTTCGTTGTCAAGAGTTGCGTAAGATTCGATGAACTATGCATAACTAACATAACATACCTACAAAATACATAACATATCGATAACTGATTGCATCTTGAACAAGAAATGATTTGTAGACGATATGTTATGTCGACTACTGTTGTAGTGGGAAGGCTGTAGCCATAACTTGTCAAACGCATGATGGATGAGACAATACAGAGCCCGGTATTTGTCTGTGAAGAAGTCTGAGAGATTGGTGTTCAAGAACAATCAATCTTGTTCAACATGTTTGATAGGAATATTTTTACACTAAATTACTTGGGAAATCAAAATCAAATGTTGTGTTGACATTTCATAAGATCAAAGATTTTCTATTTATCTTTTTGTACGTTTGATGTTGTATGTCTGTATCAGCGAGCAACTCATTTGATTGCGAAGCAATTGGTATTGGCTTAGAAAATAACAAATCAAATGATGATCGGTATTATTTTTGTATATGAGGTTTGAACACGAGTTTTGGGATAGCTTTGATAATAAACACGGTATTTAAATGGCTTTTAAAATGAGGTATTTAATTAAATGAGTTTTTAACTCGTTATTCGGTCGAATGGAATCAATTTGGTTTTTCACAGGTTTTTTGGTCTAAACCAAATTTTCAATAAATATGAATGAATGAATGAATGAATGAATGAATGAATGAATGAATGAATATACTTTATTGTACACCATAATAATAAAAAAACATAGGAAACAAAAACACAAAATATAGTACAATTGGCGGTCTTATCGCTTAAAAGCAATTTCTTCCAGACAACCTTTGGATGGAGTTTAACTGTAGAAGAATTTGATACGGGCAGTTTACGGCGTACATATACATTATAATATATAATATATATAATATATATATATATATATATATACATATATATATAATAATAAATAAACAAATAAGAAATTATAAAAAAATATATATATAAAAATAAATCATAACAATAGGTATAGCGATGATGGATAAGTTACTGAGCCATGTAGTGGTCGTTCACCATTTTCTTAAAAACTGCTAGCGACTGCGCACGTCTAACCGTCACTGGCAAAGCATTCCACAGACGCGTGGCCTGTACAGCAAACGACTTATCATAAAATGACGTATAGTGTACTGGCATCTTCAGTTTCAGGTTTTCTGATCTGATCTGATCTATTAATCATCAATATGAGACACAAAATAATAATCTCAAACTGCAACGTGGAAAAGAAAGAACAAGGCAATCAAAATCGTAATGAACTCCTTTCAATAAAGGTAAATTCACTACAAAATACATGATATCTTCAGCACATTTCAGATTCGAAGCACAGCGGTCGTCACGAGATTCCCGGTGGACCATGCTGGGTGAAATATGGTGCAATAAATTACTATATTATCGCTAGCAGTCGATTTTGTGCCCCTCGTCCGAGGTACTTCGTTATGAACGGGCAGTGGCTACTAAGTTAGTGACTGTATGATCTGAAATTGCTTGTTGTTTCTCCTTTTTAGTTTGTTCTAGTTGTTGTTACTTGTTTCTGTTTTGATTTCTTTATTTGAATGCTTGGTTTGCCTCAAATTATTTAGTTTTATTAGTGACTCGTTTATTTATAGGTTAGTTGATTTAGCGTTACATATTTGTCTCTCAGACATTAAATATACTTTAGCCCGAGTCGCGGGTCAAGCGCAATATAAGGTACCTCGGCCTGGGCCTGGACCAGGAGAAGGAATAGGGGGCTTGTAGTCAGTAATTTGATACAAAAGGCGGACTTAATGACATATGGCGTTAACTATTATTTTTTAACCTTTGGGTCAAGTAGAGAAATCAGCGATAAATATGGTTGTAAACAAACAGGAAAAAGACACATATTATTATTAACCTTTCAATCGTGGTAATTCAAGATCCTATACAAGAAAAATGGGTGCGCAAGCGCCGGCGTTCACTTGGGGTTTGTATAAATTATGATAATATAATAGATATTATAGTTGATTGACAATTAAAATAAATTATGTAGATATACATATGCTTACTGTTCTACTAGTAGATTTCTCACTGATAATCATGTTTTCTTTTGAGACGGGAAATCAATTGCTTTTCGCTCTGGGTAACAAGAGGGAGTATCAGACTCCTTCTGACAAAAAACCGATAATAGATAATAGTTTGCACCTAAAATCTAACAAACAAGCTTCATTATTGTAATGATAGCTTGTAGATATACATATATAAAAATGAATACCTAATAGGTACGTTGAGCAGACGAGTCAGTCCGATAACTTGTTGTAACCTTTATAATTGCTTTAACTGTTTAATAACAACATTGTACCTATATATGATCAATACTTAGATATAAACATTAGTATAGTTTCGAACTTATTGCCATTAAGGTGTTTGTGGTGAAATTTTACTGTATAATTTAATTATATTGTGCGGGAAAAATACGCTTTATAATATATAATAATGGTACGTGTATATTTTTGTTATTTTCTCTGCTTTGCATATCGCTTTTGTATTCGTTTTCATATTATTCTCTTTATTGACAAAAGTAATATTGAATATTTTTATTATTTTAAACTATGTAAACATACAAATTTGTGTTTCGATACCTTTTGATTCGATTTTACTGATACTTTTTTACATTTATTTGCTTAATTTTTAACTTTAACTAAAAATAATATAAATAATAATTGTGGCCATAAAATATTAATAAATAAGTGTGGGAAAGCTATGCTGTAGTCGGTTCGACTAGAGTGATACCACGGCCTAATAGAAAAACTGCATGAAACAACCACAGCGTTGTATTCGCCGTGTGAGTGTAGTTACCGGAAGCCCAATCCTTCCCCTTACCCAATTTCTAAATCTCCAAATCTCTAATCCCCAAAAGGTCGGCAACGCACTCGTAACTCCTCTGTTGTTGCGGGTGTCCATGGGCGGTGCTGATTGCTTACCATCAGGTAATCCGTCTGCTCGTATGCCGACCTATCACATAAAAAAAACTTCGTCGAGTGATAATAAAATGTTTGTTTACGTATTTGTATGATTGTTCAGTTTTATGTAGGGTGATAGTACTTCGGTTTAACTCTGGGTCAATGAACTGTATAAAGTCACCCTTAACTCTCCATTTTGTCCTGACAATCAGCAACTTATTTATATCGCAAATAGTTCTTTTACGAGAAAAACATCTCCGTTCATTACTTGATTGTTGATAGAATAATCACTTATTATAATCATGTTATTATTATTTTTCATTTAATCGACGACAATTTTTATTTTTCTTTCATAATGATGATCTATGTACCTATAGTGAATTTATTGGGAAATCTATTATTAATAAATTAGTCGCTAATATCAACAGTAATTTGATAAATAAATTAACTGATAGATAATTACAAATAACAAAATGGACGCCATTTAACTTTGAAATAAAAGTTTATTTTGTAGCTTATACATACTTTTACTAGTAGACCGTCTACCATCAACAAACTACCTATGCTAAAGCTGAATTTGCCATATTTTCATCAAAATTACTCGAACTTTAAGGAAAATAATTATAATTATTGTTTTGTAATTATTAATTTTGTAATGTCTGGACTTTGAACAATACCTAATTAGATAGCTTAGGTAATGTTTGTTGACGCTTACGGAAAAAAATATTATTAATAAAAACAAGATTAGGGAAAAAAAGTTTGGTTTTTCCCCTTCACCGCATCGAAAAACCCAATGATAAATATTTACTTGTATATGACCCATATCGTCAAGTTAACTTCGAAAGTATTTTCTACTGGTTAACTCGAGACAAGTAGTCGGTTATAAAACAATATCGGTTTCCTATTGGATTTTAAATAATTAAAATATTATTCAATTTGAAATTAAAACTCGTTAATAAAATGTATTACGTATGATAGGACTTAATGCCAACTGATACTTTCTATACTTTTTATATATGTTTAAATAGTATGCAATATCTATCTATATTTATTTTTGAAATTACGTAAGTATATATTTTTGGCTAAACAAAATATAACCAACCAATCCCATAGTAATTGATTAGGTTTTGAAAACCGATTAGCGGTTGACACGGACCTGATATTACTTATTTATTTATACTTCATGCACAATCATTTAATATGCACATTAGGCGGACTTAATGCATTGAGCATTCTCTACCAGTCGACCTATGGGTGATATTGTGTTATAAAAGTAATTTTAATAAAATATAAAAATAAAAACTTAAAAGAAAAATTTAATAAATTAATATTTAGGAAACTTAAATGGATACATAATTTGTATCATGATAAACTAGATCCTAGCAGCGGCTTCGCTCGCTTTGCTTGCTTGATAAAAATCGTAGCCATTCAAGATGTCATTCAAGACAATAATCTGTATGGATTCCAATTTTAAACAAATTTCATAAAACTACAAACATTCCTTTGTTCATAATTACAACATTTAGGGCTGATTTTTCAATGGTAAGATAAAAGTTATCTGGGGACTAATTATGATGCTGTCGCGTCAGAATGTTTGTATAAGACGGTGAGAGCAATAATTTTATTCCACCGATAACATTTATCTGACTATTGCAAAATCAGCCCTTTAAGTTTATAATTTTAATAGGATTCAATTTTCGATAGCACATTGTTACGATTGTTATTTTTTTTTAACATCTTATTGTTATAGAACCACAATTGATGTATATAGCACGATAGTCTTAATATCAACGATTGTTTTGTAATTATGTTTTGATAAATAATCATAATGTACTAGAAGCTGAGAGGTGTTATTGTACTCTCAGTGCTATTCTTCGTCAGTAGTGGTAAAACAAAGACATTTATTTTAAAAGAAAGAATAGTACACCATTAAATTTTAATCAACTTTTTAAAGTAATATTTTATTATTTGCTAAATTATTTGTTAATGCTCGTATAATTATAACTATCCCCGATCTTTATTTTTACATTTTTGTCAACTAATATAATGTTTTTTTTTCTTTTTTTTCAGATGATGCTGTTACTTATGGCGATATTATTTGCTGTCACGGAAGCAGGTGTAATAGACAAAGTAGCAAACTGCGTTGTTGTCAACAATATCAAATATGAAAAAGAAATCTTGTCAAGTAATGTTGAAAGTCCGTACCAGTTGGTTATCGACCATGACACCAACACTCTCTTCTTCAGTTACACTGCACGAAGCGATGAAATGTTCAAATCAGCTTTCCTAAATTTGAAAACTAATGAATTCGGCGTTATTCCCGGTATCCGTGGAGGCTTTGCGAATGCTGTTAATTATAATGCTCACATCGTCTATCTAGGTGGAGAAGACGGTATCTACCAATTTGATTATAAAACTAAAAATGCTACCAAACTAAACATTACGCAAAATAACATTTGGCAAATGTTTTACAAAAACGGATTATATTTCACAACTTACCCTCATGAGAAAGCCTATATCTATAAAGGTGATAAAGTAGAAGAAGTGGCGCAAGTAAAAGATCACAGAGTAATGGTCATTGGAGTTAATAATGATGGCAAAATCGTGTACACCAATTCTTCTGGAATCTTCCTTTACGATAATGAAACCAATCAAACTACTCTTCTTAGCTACCATGTTGCTAACGCTGTTACAAATGATTTAGTGGGAAATGTGTATGTTTCAACTGCAAATGGAATTTACTCCGTAAATGCTACAACTAAAACTCTTAAAGAGCTAGTGAAAATAGACAACATTTATGGAGTGGCTATGGAAAACAATGAAAACATTATATACGCGGCTGAGAATAGCATAATTAGATTAAAACCTTCCGATAAAGTATGTGTTGACGAAAATATGTTAGCTAAAAATCTAGTTGAAATAGATCCATGACTCAAATGATCGCTTATAAGTAGATTGTAGATATACATTTTCGCTGTCGTTCAACATTAAAATACAATTCTTATTTTTTCAATAAATAAAATATGTGAAAATAAAATAGATAATAAGAATGTTCGTGTCAAGAGCTGAATTTTGGTAGTTATTACTATTTATACTTACTATGCTTGTTACGATGTAGTGTTCGATATTAAAATACATTGTTACACTTGTGTTGACTTTTTTAAATTCCGACTAGGCATACAATATAAAAGAATATATCTTTTTAAGCAATTCCTTTCCAGTTATCTTTTTTATTTAGAAGTTTATTAATAAATTTTTATACCCTTATCTGGCTTAAAACGTAGCTGTTACTTGTAGATGTCCATTCTAGAACAACACTCGAGAAATTAATACTCTTGCTTACTGTAGACCTCTGGCAAGTAATTTCGGGGTCCGCATGATCTACATTTCATTAAATTTATTTAGGACCTTATTTTGCGGTTGACTTTTGACTTTTTTATCCAGTAGCGTACTTCCATGGGGTTTTAATTATCCACCATAAGGGTCGATGAACTTAGATAATGTTATTTGTGGATTTTAAATTAGGACTTTTTGGAAGTTTCCGTGATTTTGAATTAAGGGTAAAGGGTGTGTTTGATAGTGTCAGTGACTGCTTGTTGTTCAGCATCTTAGACACAGGATAATGACATCACTCATAAGTGGACTTTTGCCGGCTTTAATATTTTTGTTTCTTTTCTTTATAATGTTTTCGCTCACTAGAATTTTTGTTGGAGCGTTGATAAACATGCAAAGTCTTAAAAAATAAGTAAACACATTAACTGTGTTTTTATAATAGAATGCCGTATGGTGCAATAAGACGTAATTATGTCAATGAATGATGCAAGTTTATGTTGCATTTTTTCATTTCTTAAAATGTATTTACATAATATTGATGAAGTGGCTATTGAAAATAGTGTAATTAGATTGGAACCTCCGAATTAATTGGGTGTTGATAAAAAAACGTTTCTTCAATAATAATGAAATGTGATTCATTAATTCATCAAGCGGGAAAGGTGTAATATATGGATTGATAGAAATATGGATGAATGTACTAGCTAAAAGCTATTCAAATAATAATTGTTTTAATAATGTATTGTGTCAAATTGATAAATGTAGTAGAATAAAAAACTATCAATACATACTTTAATCAAAGTCACATTATTGTTTTTTATCACAATTTATGTTTATTGAATTGGACGGCCGACGAACTTAATGTAGTAAACAAACTTTTCAATTGTTTTACTGTCTCAAATGGGCACTACAATGCTGTTGACCTCTAGCCACACATCATTTACATATTTTACCTTAATCAACTTATACGTGATATCTTCATTTTTGTCAACCCGATGATAAGCCATTTTCGCCCCTGAAAATCAGCGACACCAATGGACTTATAAGTGCGTTGACAGGCCTTGTAGGTGTAGTCAGGAATTTTAGGATTAGGAATTTGTGACGACTAGTGGAAGTAGGGTGGACGAATCGCTAATTTCACTTACACGGTCAAAATCATTGCAAGCGTGGTTTTCGACAGTTTTTTTGTGATGCTCTCGTATTACTCCTAGCAAGCCTGCCCATTTATGATGAAACATAGCATCCCCACACAATTCATTTTTAAAGATCTAAAGACAAACTAATCTTGTAAGGCCTAATTTAATTTATTAAATCGTTATATTTCTATAATAAATCTTCATTTATCTGGAATATTTTTTATTTTACAAGCCTCTAGTGTCTTAATAAAGGTGGCTCCGATCGTAAGCAGCTGTAAGGACGACGGTAAGATATTGCGTCATAATTCAACTACCACGCCACATGCTATTCATTGCTTTAGGTCCATACTTGTTTTTTTATTCTGATGAATTTGAACTATAAATCTATGGGATCGAATTATGATAGATAAACCTTTTTATTTTTATAAAAATGAATTGTAATTTACTGGCTCCCTATTGTTGAGGTGTTTTACAATCAGCTTTATTTGAAAAGTAATCTAAAAAGTGCTGCTAAGATGTCTGCAACTAATTCCCCTGATTGGTTTAACGATTGCCTGATGACTTCTGTTCCGACATGTTAGTGAAGTAGTAGGCCTAGGAGGTATGCTGCGTTACACCGGAGTGATACCACGGCTTCACAAAGACCGGCGTGAAACAACCACAGTGTTGTATTTCCCTATCCCTAAAAGGTCGGTACCGTAATCGTAATTCTTCTGTTGTTGCGGGCGTCCATGGGCAGCACTGATTGCTTACCATCAGAGATCGTCTGATCGTTTCGCGTCTATCACATAAAAAAACAAAAAGCCGGCAACACTCTTGCAATTTCTCTGGTGTTGCCAGTATCCATATGCGGCGTTGATTACTTATCATAGATAGATTATAAAAGACCGCTTGTTAAGATAGTAGCCTTTTGCATTGAATAATGATTTTATTTATTCCGTATAGCCCAGTATCTATTGGTGGCAACAATGAGTTTCTGCGCAAATAAACAAAAAAAAAGAACGAAAAGAATAAATATTTAAAAAAAATACATGAATATATGGAAATTATATTACTTTGTCAGTTATTTGTAACCATATCTTCCGGGAATAACAGGCGAACTTTAAATAATGTGATTTTAAAAAATAAATATAAATTTATATGTAGCAAAAAATACGTTTTAAATCTGCATGTATTATTTCCGTTTTAATGACATATCGAGGTTGAAAATGAATATGGCTACGAAATGATATCACGAAAAATATGGATAAATTCGATGCTGTGTGATTTTAACGAAAGACTTCATTACTTACACGAACTTTCTGAATGGAATACATTATGGAACGAAGGCACGTTTGCTTTGTAATTCATTTGGCGGTTCGTTAGCCATTTCGAAACTGAAAAAAGAAAAAATATACCCGAAACCAAGTTACTTAAATAAATGAAGATATAAAAGGAATAATGTTTTAATATGTTTGATTAAGCTTTGATGGCTAGTGGTGCGTAAAGACAGACATTTAGTGGATTGGTCTGAAGTTTATTTAAAAAAATAAAAGAGAGGGTTTGCCAGTTACATAGTGGATAGCTAAAGGAGCTTGCTATGGCTTGCCGAAGTCTGTTAGGGGATTTAGGCCAACTCTCAGGCAGTCCTATTGAAATTTCATACGAAACGATTTCCATCCGAGCGACATACTGCCATAGACATTGGTGATTGGTGCTTTTGCATGATTATGGGTACTCCTTGATGGTAGTTAAGACGTTTAGTTTACCGTGTGGTGAGACAGAGACAGAGTATATTACAAAGAGGATATACCGTTTTTGACTGCTGACTAAGTGGTGATTCTTCTGTTTCATTATCATCATCAGCCCATAAGTCCTACTGCTGAGCAAAGGCCTCTTCTCACACGGAGAAGGTTTGAGCATTAATTCGCACGCTTGCTCAATGCGGGTTGGCAATTTCAAACTTATAATTAGAAATTATAAGTCCAGGTTTCCTTACGATGTTTACCTTCACCGTATGTCAGTGGTGTCTAAATAATCAAAGAAAGTACATATAACTCGGAAAAAGTCACATTGGTACTTGCCAGGTTTCAAACCTACACCCTCACGCATGAGAAGCGGGCTCCTTAGCCTCCGGGCCACCACGACCTTATTCTTCTGTTTTAATGGCCGAAATCATATAAGCAGTCTGCGTGGGGCGCGAGAGAGAGAGAGTGTGAGACCCTTACCAATTAAAAACTACCATAATCTTTCTCATGTTGCGGGATAAGGTCACGGTACTTGATTAAGCTTACCCTAGCAACACAGGAGGTGGCGTCAGTGTGGTCACTTCTTACATAAGCTATGTTCTAGTGTCCGTTATACTCGACATTGCTAGTTGTATTTGTTCCTCTCCATTAGCCGTTTTAAATGGTAAAATTCGTTGACAATATTCAGGATCGCAGACACTCTGGGAACGATTTATTTCATAGCACAGAGCACAATGCCTACGCTGTTCATGAATCGCCTTGTTTGACTTGGTTCTACTAGAGCTATTATCAGTTTATGTATGTCAAAAGTTGGTAACTTTCTAATTACGTTAATTATGGCTTACAATATTTAGTATGAAAAATGATTTCAAACCATGATTGAACCAATGTTCTAAATTACAGCATCATTTTGCCTGCATTCTAAATCACTTATCTGACTCTACTGCAAAAAGAGAGAATTTGCTTTAGAATACAGTATGGTCAGAGGACTGCATTGCTGGAGTTCGCCTATACCTCAAAATAGACCTCCTTGGCATGTCCACTGAGATTGCGGATGCGGAGTTTGCGGATTCTTCTCTGGAAGAGGTCCTACCATTCTAGAAAAACGTCATTGAATGATCTTCTTAAAGTTCGCAGAAACAGCCTGGAGCTTAGAAAAAAATATTTCAAATAATTTAACTAATAAAACCTCTTTAGAAAAAAAGTATCAAAGCAAAAAATGTTTAATAATTAAAATTAAAATTAATGTGTTAACTACACTCTCAACTACTAAAGTTATAATGAGTTTAATTAATCAAAACAGCTGACACCTTTATAAACTTACAAAATAACTTGACGTGTTTAATCCCTAAAACTAATTAGTTTTGCTCGTGATATGAACTTTAAACCTAATTTGTACTTTGTAATACTTTGTAATTAATGTATCAAATAACAACATATTTTTTCTATGTTATATTTATGTAGAAGGCGAGTATTTATTTTTTATTTTGAACAATACTTATGGGCTTTATTTCTTCTATTAGACGGTCCATCCATCCATCCATCTCACTGACCTGTATTATCAGTTCGGGAACTGGCCTATTTTACTCTACCACAGGGTAAAGAGAGAGCCAATGGACAGGCGTGGCGTGAATGACATGCGATTTGTGAGGCACGGAGTAGGGGCATGGAAAAAGATCTTATAAAAGAGAAATTAGGGGTACCTCTGAAGTAATTACCTTCCTTACCTTAAATTCCATAATAAATAAAAATAGGTAAGTTTAAAAATCAATAACTAAAAATCGATCATGGCAGGTAATTATCGTACGCTCTTTTGCCTATTATCATAAAAATAATTGCGTTCGTCTAATATAATGAATGAATAATTTGATAAATCTATTTTAAACTAAAATTAGAAGACAATTAGGAACACTCCTTGCAGGTAGTCATTCAAAAAGTACATGAACTAGAGCTAGAACCAACAAAAGAAACTAAGCCATCGATTCCCAAGGAAATCGTTTACCCCGCTGATGTCTGTAAGTCGTAATTGAATTCGACAAAGAAGATAGAGCAAAAAGTAAACTCGGTACGTGATATGAAAACGCGAGTGGGCCTATCAACACTTGTTTTGTAAGTCAATGAGAGCAACGATACTGTATGCCTTCCATATCAGATTTAAAAGAATAAATTCCTTTTCGCAATATCATGTAATTGTTTATGTTTATTTATGAATACTTCTGGTACTACGATCTCGATATTTCGTACTTTTTATGTTCCTTCAATGTTACATGGATATTTATTTTGTTTGTTATATCACTAATGCACATCATCAACCCATTTGTGCCCGCTGCTGAGCAAAGGCCTCTTTTCTTCTTTTCAGTTGTTGGAAAAGTAACATTGATACTGGCCAGGCTTCAAACTCTTATGCATGAGACCCGAGCGCCTTATCCTCAAGGTCACCACTGACACAAGATGATCGGCATAGTTTCTAGTCTAAGATGAAATATTGAAAGGCCAATACTGACCATTTTGTAACATTAAAATAGATTACAGTTAATCAGTCTTCTGTCATTGAATTTGGGTATTATTGAGGTAATATCCGAAGTATGAGATCTTTGGTAAATGAGCAGAAGAATCAACTGATTGTAAGCAGTCGGAGAGACGTTTATGGACACACGCAAAACCAAAGGTTAATTCCTCTGAGAATTCGTTGCCGGCCTTTCGGGGGTCAGGGATTTAAGGATATGCTATGCAAAATAGGGGAAGGGGAGAGTAGAATATTTTATTAACAGAGGCTATGAATTAAGTTATCAACATTTTTGATATAAGTTTAGTAATTTATAACAATGAAGCAGTGCCTACATTAGATCTTCTGATTTACTTCATTGCGGGATCCAAGATAGTCAGTGCTATATTTCAGTTTGGGCGTTTTTATTACAGGCGTTGCAGGGTTTAAAGAGGTTCTGTTCTTTTCTTAAAAAACTTGTAAACTTTCGCGTTCTATATTTACAACATATAATAAACGCGTAATTATTTATTATTATCCTTATATGTTCAAGAAAGTAGTTCTTGAAAGTATAAGAGAAATAATTAACTTCGAAACGTGTAAGGCTGATTTACATTATATTGTTTCGATACATATTGTTTCGATGGTCACATTATTGGTCTAATAAAGTGTATGTAACAGGCAAGGTATTTGCATAGTTTCAATGGGACTTAATAGAAATGTTATTCGATAAATAACACGATGTGTTCCTCCCCTTTGTTTTCCTAATTAGCTTGGAACCAACTCTTAATAATGCCATTTTCTTAGCATCCTGTATTCATAACCGCTTTTATTATAATAACAATGGAAGCTATCGGCTACATCGCCCCACTTAAGTATCCCCCTGTATCTAGATTGATATACTTGTAAATAAACCTCTTGAGTAAGACGGATGTCCTGTGTTTACAGGAGCCACTTGCCCCTGTCACATCGAGACCCTTATCGAAACCACGATTAGGGTAGAAAAAGTAAGAAAAAAAAATTGGAGCTTATGTTTCCAATACATACTTACCGCGAAAAAATATATGTTCGAAAATAGCAGAAAAAAGTCACCAAATATGGAATACTGTCATTAGAAATACACGTAACTTTCATATTAGGGCATCATCAAAATAGTATTTAGATGGATATTTAAATGTTTTTTTAATAATTTATTTCTTGATACCCTGATTGGTCTTTTACGAGTTTGGTTGTCCAAAAGAATATTGTTTCACATCGATGTTTTACATCGATACGAATTGATGCAAGTATAATCTCCTTTTTTTTAAAGTTGTGTAAAACAGAATATAGAAGAATTTAATATTTTTTTAAGTGATAGTTTGGCGACCGGATTACTTGATGGTAAGCAATCAGCGCCGCCCATGGACACCCGCAACGACGAAAGACTAACGAGTGCGTTGCCGACCTTTTGGGTATAAGGGATTTAAAGATTTTAGGAATTAGGAGGAATTGGGTGAGGGGAAAGATTGGGCCTCCGGTAACCTCACTCACACGGTTTCACACCGGTTTTCTGTGAGGCCGTGGTATCACTCCGGTCGAGCTATTTCACTATTCGTGTCGAAGCATAGCTCTCCCATACTTAAATTAGAACACTGTATCACGAATGTTCACTCATTTTATTAATAACTAGCTACTCTCGCGCGGTTTCACCCACTGCTCAGCTCCATTTGATCGTAGCGTGATGTTTTATAGCCTATATAGCTCTCAGGAATATTGTAGGTTGTGAAATAATTTTGGCAATCTGACCAGCGGTTCCAAAGATTACCATTACATACAAACTTACAAACATACAAACTTACATATCTTTATAATATTAGTATAGATCATGCTAAAAACATGAGCATTGCAATGTAACAAAGATTACTCAATATCATAGTATAATTATATTTAAAAGTTACAGTAGTAATACGAATCAAAATTACTACTGTAACTTTTAAATAATACTACTCTATCTATCTAATGAAGATTATTTCTAAATGATTTATCTAGCAAATACTAACATGTAACTACGTAAAATTCCAACTAGGTATTCCATGTAAAAACATGCTTTGCATAATTGACGCAAGTGTAGGAAAATTAATTTGCTCTTACCTTTGAGAGTTGCCGTGATATTAAAGTACATAGATCTTGTATACATAAATAATATTAATATGCGTACGATAAGGAGATTTACAGCGTGTTATTATATAACATACAAGTACACACCGTGTAAGGATGTTTGTTAACGGTTTATATGAAGCTAGATATAAAGTACATAGGTACATAACTATCGCTCTAGTTTCGCGTGAAAATTTTCTATAGAAGGCGTTATCTTAATGTGTTATTTAAAATAAAACAATAGTAATTCTTTTTTCCATCCATTCATAATAATTTATTACTGTATCAACTCACTCGCCGCGGGAGGAACACCTGGAGTCCTGAAATACAGGGTTATCCTAGTTTAGGCAGTCCACTCCATGTTAAAAATGGCTATTATGTATTTTTATGAATGTGGAAAATAAGTAAGCTATTTGACGCAAAAATGTTATGACGTCATAGCTCAGTTTTTCATACAAATTTCATAGAAAAGTATCGTTTTTGACATTTGGATAAAAGTATTGAATTTGACTAGTTGGAAACTACCGTATTAAGACTAGACTGCACGGTTGGCGCGGTGTTTGGGCAACTGGCTGCCGCTAAACGTGTCGCGGTTCCGTTTCCCGCACAGAACAACTCTTTGTATGGTCCACAATTGTTGTGAGATCATGCGGAGAAAGTCTTAAGGATCAACGTTCTATTTATAAAAAAAATGTGTTTTTCTAAACACGATGTGATACAACTAACTGCATGAAGGAGGTTGTGATTAACTTTGACAAAAAAACATAATACTATTGAATTAATTTGGAATTTGATGGATTTTATATGGTAGATTTCTAAATTACAAAGCTGAAATAAAGCTGTTTGTTTGAATGCACTTATCTCTGTAACGTCTGGTTCGAATTGAATATAGTTTGTGTGGGATAGTCTACAATATCGATGAAGGCTAAAAAATATTGCGCAACGACCAATACAATCAACAGCGAATAAAACAGCGCGGTAGAAGCTAGTCCTAAATAAAATGTATGTTCGTCCTCAGTGCACAATAGTCAACTGCATAGTTAATAAAGATTGTAATTATTAAGATGCACAGTTGGCGCGATGACTGGGTAACTGGCTGCCGCTTAACGTGTCGCAGGTTCGATTCCCGCACGGAACAACTCTTTGTGTGATCTACAAATCGTTGTTCCTTGTCTGGGTGTATGTAAAATTGTGCCTGTAAACACACTCACGACACAGGCGAACATCCAAGTGTGGGCAACAAAAAAAAATCTTTTTTCTTTTTTATTAATTTTTTAATAAAAAAGAAAAAATAAAAATTGTATAGCATGAATATTTTTTAAATCAAATGGCAATGCTAATTCCGACATTGTAATTATCCTACTCTATATATGTATTTACTAATGAACAATTCCAAAATTAAATTCAAATAGCATTTCGAATACAAACAGAGTTATTTAAATTAAAAAATTCACCCTGAATAACTTAGAATTAAACGTTTGATGCGGTTTCCAACCAAAACCGCGAGTAAGGTAATCGAGGCATTTTTGTTTAGCAAGAGGGCCCTTGTACCCAAATAAATCATTCATCGGTACGCAGAGGTAAATATTTGGTTCGGAGGTCGCCCTCCGTGTCGCTATGCTGTAATAGACTATACACAGAACCGTTTTGTTTCGAACCACAATTTTTGAATAACATTTTTCGAGTCTGTTAATTTTTGTGTTTGGCAAATTCAAATTTTTTCCAGCCGCTTGAAAACGGAATTCCACGTTCAGGGATGAAAATGGTTGATAGAAAAATCAAATGCGGTTATAGTATGAATTATTATTGTCTCTAGATTAAAATTATTCTGGGAACAAACACGATTATTAGTGCTATGTTGTCCAACTAACTTTTGTTGCTTATAACGTTAATAAATACACAGTCTCACAAACATATCGAAGACATGACGTGGAAAATGCCTATTATATAAAAGGAGTATAGAACACTATGCATAAATATTTAATAACACAACACCACTCCATTACTCGACCGGTAATATCGGCAAATTGAAGAATTGCAACTCCCGGGATAGGCAGGGAATAAAATAAGGAAGGAGCATGTAACCCTCTTAAAGGCCGAGGCCACGCCAAGGCTTGCCGGTCTCGGAAGCTTTATGAATAATTCTTTTATATCTTCCCTCTCAGAATTTTCGTGAACATTAGGTACATGAAATTTTCATATTCATGTTGTAGTTATCAATTTGAATTTGAACCGCTCATCTGAAGCTATTATTGCCCGTGTTACCACATTCAAAGGTGGGGAGTAAATGCGTAATAAAATCCAAACACGAAGAGATGTTTTTAAAAGGAAAATAAAACGAATAAAAGGTTCTTGTGTGGTTTCAAAATGTTCCTTTTCTGTACATTCATTCACGTCAATGGTTTTGTGGTGAAATCGCTAGGCTTAGATCAGGATAGGTATAATTTTTTTAGTCGGGAGATGACATTTTACATGTGCAAATCTAATCAGAATTAGCCTACAGAAAAGCCCACAAAAAAGGTATAACAAAAAATAAATCTATACAACATTACCTACTATATTTTTATGAAAATCGTTCGGCGAGTGAACCTACTGCTTTGGTAAATTTATAAATAAATAAATCACAGAGACGACATAATTTATCATTTGTAAACAAAATAAGTTTCGCATATCACTTAGATACACTTTATTTCATCTGTTAACGAATAGCGTTTTACGGCACATAAACTCTGCATTGAGGCTATAATATCTTCTAGTGATAACAAGGCTTCTAGTTTTATAGTGCACGAACCAGCTCTACTGACCTTCCCACCCCTTCCTTGTTCTAATAATACGCTATAGAAGAACAGTGATTTGCCCTGGACTGTAGGTCTTGTATCACTGGTTGGCTTATAAAGACTATTGGAACGGTCTCCATGCAAGAGCAGCTTTTGTGTCAGAAACTTGAGTAGCAACAAATCTTTTATTTTCCTTTGTTACTTAATATCTTGTACGACAATTTCTCATCTTGTGTATGGAAAGAATAGAAAAAAGCAACCGGCCTTCGTATTTACAAGAGAGGATGTTTTTCTATGTTTTGTGATTTTAACGTGTTTTTTTTACTTCCGTGATGTGAGTGGGGTATGGTAATTTGGGTGAATATGTCAGGGGCATTACAATGGAATAGAAGTCGTTGGCATTCATTATCCGAGGTAGCGGGAGCAGGCGCTGCGTCCCGCCCATGTTTGTAGCCGTCACTGACGGACGTGTTACACTTGCGGAGCAATTTATCTGCACGTTAGGAAAAACAAGATAATTAATAAGGAATTAATAAAATAAAAGAGGTGTTTTATTTTATTGACCATTTATTGCTTATAGAAAAGCTTTTACTTCGAAGGCGGAAAATCATCAAATGTCTTCATTCGCCCAGGGTGAGGCGAGAGGTCGGACTCTTACTGACTAAAAACCACCCTGTCCAGGCCGCGGTACTTTATTGCGCTTGATCCGAAACAACAGACCTAAGCTCAAGATTTGTACGTAAGATAACCAATCTGTTACCAAATACATTTTGTTCAAGTGAATAACAATATTTTTTGTGAGTATGTGAATAATATGTATATCCTTTTAAGCAAATAAAACGAATTACATAAAAAAGAAGACCTATTTTATTTTACTCCAGTAAGTATGAAAAGCCTTACATAATAAAGCATAATGGTCCGTCAGGTAAAGGGATGGCTTTTTTAACATTACATTGTTAACAGCTCTCCGGGCCTCGTCGAGTTTAATTAGTGTGCTTTTCGCGTACCCAACCCTTACGGAAATGCTGTTCCAACTAAATGCAGGCTGACAAAACGAGGGTGAAAAACTGCTCTGGGAATTATAATAGGTGCAACCTCGGAGCTCTTTCATTACACAAATGAGTTGCTGAGATGTCGAAAACTAATTGCTGGTATGATTTTTATTGTAATAAGTTTTTAGAACCTCTATAATCAGTTTTATATCATGAAAATACATCAAACTCTTCAAAAAAATATTTAACACATACCTACATTAGTATTGCACATTTTTTTCGAACGCAAGTGTAAATGAAGGACATTTTCACACAATGGCAAACGGTTGCGTATACTCACATAATATGTACATAGCTACATCACGATTCTGCCCCACAAAACCTTTACACCGCAGTAATGGCTTCAAATTCATTTAGAAACTGCATGAAAAACGAAACATCAATAGAAACTTACGGTGTGAAAGAGAGGGAAATACTCGACTCAAAGGAAGGCAATCATGTAGAACTAACTAACTGTATTTCTCTCAGTGGTTTTGTGACACAATTAAAAGTTAGCACAAGAGGTATTCCCATCTAGGAACAAAACCGTTTGCTTTTACAGAAGGCGTGTGGCATTGTCGTGTTTAAATGGTATTTAATTAAGTAGACATTTAATTAAGTATGCTTATCTTTAGGCGGGTTTTACGACAGCCTTGTGCTGGGAACAACTTGAGATTTACACTTTACACTAATGAATAAAACCCTCACTTAATCATAGGAGTGTGATAAGATAATGTTTTGTTCTGGTTTTCTCTAGAAAAGGTGACCAATTGCCTGATAATAAGCAATCAGCGTTGCCTATTGACACCCGCAACAACGGAGTTACGAGTGCGTTGACGACCTTTTGGAGATAAGGGATTGGGGGAGGGGAAAGGTTGGGCCTATGATTTTAACATAGATGACGATAAGTTCATTAGGTACTGAAGTACCTAATGAACTTATCAGTTCGACTCCGACAATGAAAATGATTTTAAACCTTCTAACCATATCAATTAAAGTCATTCTTGTACAGTACCAATAATAGTGTTCTTTTCTGGTTTTTAATCGGCTACACGTCACCGTCGATGTTCCATTTACGCAAAAGCCTTTGCAAATCGCCTTTGCCTCGACCATGGATACGGATCTAATGAAAACGCCCATTTATTCCGATGTCCGCCTTAATGGAAGGATATCGACCGATCCTGATTGACGATTTAAAGTATTCTGAATACGTTTATCAAAGTTAAGTTTATGTGTTCCCTAATTCCAGTCGAGGTGTTTTGGCCAATTTAATAGTAATGGGATAGGTATGGGGATTTATAATGCAAACAAAATGTGTATCTTAAAATAACTAATGCGAAATACATAATTGGCAAAATCTATTCAGAATCTCTCGATTATATTTCCTTAGAAAACACTGGCTTAATTATAATAATTCGTGCTTTACTAAGAAAAGTTATTATACCAAAAATATGTATAAAAAAGAAAACTTTAATTTATAAATATTTACTAGGAAATTGCCTGTGGTATTCCCACCAGAATACAAAGTAAACAATGCCGTGTAAAAACAAACAACTAACCTGTTCGTAGAATGTTTTGTAAACGAAAAAACTTTTTATCTTTCTTGAAATTTTCACGACTTCTTTGTTAGATCTAGGAGCAAACTTAACTGCTGAACAACAAACTCTAGCTTTGCAATCAGTTCCATCGGAGTTAACCTAATCCATAATTTTAAAAATTAGTATTTACACCACCCTTAAGCTAATCGATTACGTGTATATCTATGTATGGTTGAAGTACAGTAGTATTTACGTTGACTAATTATTGGCGAATTACGAATAAGTATGAAAAATATTGTGTGGAGCTGATCAATCATTTACCATCAGGAGTCTAGTCTGACCATGGCTCTTTTTTGCAAGGGACAGGTCGGCAAACGAGCGGACGGATTACCTAATAAGTAAGCAATGTACGTCGCCTAAGAATTAACAAATCCGGCAACACCGGAGGAGTAGTCTTTTCAGGGTTGTGTTATAGGTACCAATACCTATCACAACGTTGGTGCCAGAACATTTGTGATAAAAAAGAAACACCATTATCACTCTCAAAAAAGTTCAGTTTTTTCCAAATATAAGCTGCTTTAGTGGACGGAAAAAGCATCACTTGACAAAAGCTAAGCAAAAGTTTAGGCACCCCTTTGCGAGTCTCTTTGGGGAATAACAAGCAATAATCGCAGACATAAGGAGGTTAGTTCTAAGATTTCCCCTCAAAATTACATTAGAACGTAATTGGTTAACAACATGATGTAAATACTTAAGACGAAGTTTGAACAAGGCCTTAGTGCTGGGTCAAAGCATCGGCCCAACAGCTAAGTTAGTTACTTCATCGTTGTTCAAGAAGTTTAAATTTACCTGAAACTTTATATAATTATGATAGCGTAGCGTATTGCCGGAACAATTTTTTATACATACGTACTAAACTGTTCAACTAACCATCCGAGAGGGGAATAGTTCCAATATTAATTTTAATCCTGTTTTTATTAAACCATTATTACCATAACGTAATTAAATTAGTTAAATATTGAAACAAATCTTAATGTTTAAAATGCCTTATTTCTGTGTCTTATATAGTAAATAAATGCCATGCCAAGAGCTTATAGCTAGATACGTATCGCTCAACTGACAATACTGTATTAAATAGAATATAGTATCAACTTTTACATTATCAATCACAAAGATTAAGTACATTATGTATATACATACACATATACATATTATACACTTAATTATAGATTATGACACCTTGAAATGAACTTGATAAAAGAAATTATTATTGTACGAAGTAATTATAATTAGTTTTGTTTGAGAAAATAATTAATTCAATCAGAATAAGCTGATTACGGGTATACTAACTTATAATTTAATATTCTCAATAGTATAATTGAGTTAGATAATGTTGTTGTTCACTTAGATCGCTGAGGTTGGAATACGGAATACTGGCTTTAAATGTACAATGAGTTTAGAGAACTAGCCTAATGGAAGAAATCAAGGTCTTCATAATTAATCAATGATTAAGAATAAAAATGAAAGAAGAATGGAACCTGGCAATTATAAATGTGGCTTTTTTCGACTTATTTATACAATACTTTCCGCCCGCGGTTTCGCCCGTGTGTTATGTTGATGAGAAGCAACTTATGTAACATATGCCCAGGGCATCATCTATCTAGATACTTACCAAATTTCAACCAAATCAGTCCAGACGTTTTACGTGAAAGAAAACATACATCCATACATTCTCACAAAAAATCACATTCAAATTATTAGTAGCATTCCAATTTTTTAGACACAACTGACATTTTTTTGTGTTATAAATAATGTTATGGTTTTTGTTTGGTTATTGTGTGTTAGCTGTAAGTTTAATTATATTTTATTCGTCTGATTTCTTTATGTATTGTGTAGTAGTAACCGTAAACACCACTATTGGGAAATAAGTACTGTAATGATAGCGTGTTTGTTTAACAATAAAAAAATAAATTTGGCGAAGAATAACAATGTGAAGAAACTTAGACTTTATTTATAATAATTTTAAGTTTGAAGTAGCAAATGATTAAATCAGTCTTCTACTTAATTTATTAACAAGATCATAAAGATCGGACTGTTATTTCACGCCCCTAAGAATCCACTCTCAACCCACACTACCTATAATATTTATTTAAAGTTTAATATTTCTTTTCCCCTGTTCAGTGTACAAATTATACTTGTATATCTTCTTAACTAGACTCTTTATATAGAACCTTAAATCCAAGCATTTCTTCTACAAATGCCAGTTCTATCTCAATCCCATTTTTCCACCACTTCAACCAATCTCGCAAGTAAAACAAATGTTCACAGCAATTGCCACTTACCGCCTTCATAGAATTTGTAAGAATCTAGATTCCCCGGGCTTTATTGCAAAGCCATAAATAATGATCCTTCAACTAGGCAAATAGGTACAGATAGGGAAGAAAAATATCCCTATCAAGCCAATACTTTTTCTTAAAGACTTTTTCTTATACGTACTTCTTTACACCTACGAACTTATTGTTATCGATTTGTCTATTTCAATATTATAAAGAGGTAAAAGTTGTAAGTTTGTATGTAAGTAGTAATCTTTGGAACCGCTGGTCAGAATTCCAAAATTCTTTTACCGATAGATAGCTACAATGTTCCTGAGTACATTGTTATTATAGGATAGTAACAATGTTCCTGAGTAGGTACATTGTTTAGGTGTAGTATAGTACCTATATAACGCATCACCCTACAATCAACAGGAGTCGAGCAGCGGGAGAAACTGCGCAGCAGTAGCTAGTTTAAAAATAAATATCTATGTTATGTTATGATTTATTAAAGCAATAAATGACTCATATGTTCAAGATTACAGTTTAACCAGCCAAAAAGTAGTAAAGTAACTAGTATGTAGGTTTTAATTTATATCTGTTCTTTCGTACATAATATCCTCCAAGTATTTTACTGATAAAAATATAAATAATAATGTAATTTGACATGTCTTAATTTTATTCTTTTTTATTATACGTAAGTGCCTACCTTTGATCGATTTAAAGCTTTGTTTCCAACATTTAAGGACGTGGTTTGCAAAATAACGTCAACCGCAAGTTTTCAACACTCAAAGAACAGTTCCCGTTTCAATAAGACCCAGAATTGCGTTTGTCTCGATTCTCGAAACTACGTGAATGAAATACAAAGTATTGAGAGTGTCGGGAATGTTAAAAAATATTCCTTATAGAACGAAATCGGTACGTCTTGTTGTAAGATTAATGGATTGGAAACGTTCTAGTCTGTTAATACTTCTATTAAATTGAGATTTATAAGTGCTAGACGACTATGAATCGTATTATAACGAGATATGGTGTGGCTTTGTTTTTTTTTACTTCAATTTTGTGCTTGTAATATTCATTGACAATTATGGCATTCTCTTACAGTCACCTTTGGGTCAACTAGAGGTATCAGCGAAAAACAGGTACGGGATTTTTTTTTATTTATTGTATTACATGCCAGCTTGCGGACCTAGGCGAGCGATAAGGTACCGCGGCCTTGGCCTGAAGAAGGAGAAGGAACGGAGGGTTTTTTAGTCAGTCAGAGTTTTATGATTTTTCCTCTTACAAAACAGGTGATTATAATACATTACATACAAATACTTTACATCATCGTGGCGACTGATGGGCACAACAAATTGGATAGTAAAAGAGATATTTACTATATTATCAACATTAACCATTATACTGTATGAATGGAGTTCCATAAGTTCCATATAATTCAAGTGTAATTTACACCACTAGCGTTACCGTTGCAAGCTACAGCTGGTATTAAGCGCTTTAATAACTTATGCATTCAAGACGACTACTTAATTATGTATTCCCTCCATAATAATATTTTCATATCTTTAGAATTAACCGTAATAATGCCATTTTGCCATATAATAATATTATAAGACAAATCTGAACTCGTGATAAAGAAGTTATTGCACAATTTTTATCATTACCTGCTTTTTTTTCTTTAGTTTTTTCGTTTACCTTTAATACGTTTCACGATAATGTGATTGACATAATTTTGATCTTGAACGGCATTATTAGTCTCTATCTTAGTTAACCTTTCCAATGCGGCAATTTTTTGGCACGAATGAGTCGATTCGACTGAAGTAATGCCACGGCTTTAAAGAAAACCGGCGTGAATCAACCACAGCGTAGTGTTTGTTGTGCCATGTAAGTGATTTTACCGGTGACCCAATCCTTCTTCCTCTCCCCCTCTCCTCCAATCCTTCCCCAGTCCCTTAATCTCCGAAATCTCAATCTCCAAAAGGCCGGTTACGATCTCATAACTCCTCTCTTCAGGCAATCCGTCAGGTCGTTTGCCCCCTTTCGCAAAGCTCTGTCGTGCGTAAATAATCTGCAAACAGACCTAAACTTCTATTATGAGTATACAATTTAGTTAATTTACTATAAGTCTCAACTACGTATAATTAATTACTCTTAATTAGTAATAATGTCATAATAAAAGTATAATAGTTGTTTGTTAAATTTATTGAAAATTACACCTTATTCACGTTAACAAAACGATGAAACTTTAATACTCTCATATAGTTTCAAGTCAGAACAGGGGCTCTTATTTATTAGCGTCATCAGTATGGCGACGGCGGCAAACTGAAAATATTAGGGCGTTTCACAGTTACTTCACGTGAGCAAATAGGTATATTCAGTTTAATAAAAAAAAAACAATGATTTTAAAGATTCTTCCACTCCATATTTTCATGTCTTGTATAAGAGCGACCACGGTTTGGTTTGGAGCGGAGTATTTTAAAATTCATTCATGAGTTTTCCACTCCTCTTGGTAGCTAGACGGTGGGTGCGCCATCTTAGAATTTAACTGCTTTCAATTTATTTTTGTCGAGAAGAATGCCTTTAAACGTGTTGAATAACCAAGTGAGGTTTTGAAAGGTGGCAAGGCTGGAATGTAGGGCTGATTGTATGTAGGCAATTTTAAAGCACGTAATATTATTCTTTATAAAAAAATGGTTTTTTATTTAATGACATTCACAAGCATTTCAATATGCATTTTGCACTTTCAATATTTCATTTTTATCCTTTGCAAAAAAAACATTATTAGTGGCTTAGCACTGGACACAATATAATATTGGATTTCTATTAGACTTTCAAAACAAGTATTACGCTTGCCCTGAAATTCCGAGATCTTAACTCTCCGAGAGCAATTACAGGCAATCGACTAAGATTCTCAAAATCAAATAGTACTTTGTCCAATCGCGACCACTACTATCGAAGCAGTTTCTAGTTCTATCCAATATCAATTCAATATTGACGTTGAGGTATAGAGAGCATCGATCACGGTGTTCCAAAACCATTACGGCTAACATGACACCAGCTGTCAGACCGCCCGTGTACTTGCACAAGTTAATCACGTATTCCTAATACTAGGTTGTTGGCCACACCTGGCCTGTATTGCTTTGATTGTATACAAATATCGCAGCAAATCTTGGTATTTGATTGTTGATTGAGTTGTGGGAATTTCTGAAATATGAGTAGTTTAGAAAACCAATCACTTTCTAAACTGCACAACTTTCAGAGATGTTTGTACGATCTAAGCCCATAATTGTTCGACAAGATAGCTCGTCTTGTTTCAAGCCATGCTAAGGACACATAAAAGTCGCATAGGTTTGTTTCGTTCGATATGATGAAATGTCAAACAAAACAAAAAACATAACAGAATTTTATACATATCTTTAGATAATTGATTAAGGCGCATTATTACGCATAAAGACACAAATGCTACTTCCTAAGGTCTTCTGAATTTGACAAGTCATTGAACAGACAAAATCCATCATTACATTTACGATATGTACCTTTTCAACAACAACTTCTCAAAGTGCTCTAGCCAAAAATCGATTTAAATAACAAATTATATCTGGCACGTGGATTTGTCTGCGTCAAAGGAGGTGTCAAAACAACCTTCCATCATGAAATCAAAGAAGAAGTTCCTTACAACTTTAAGAATCGAGTACCACAAAAAGTTAAATTGCTCCAGTTATACAAGTCAGAAACGTTTATTGGTTCCTGTAATTTCTTTAGATTTGCTTGTCATGGATTGTACAGCGTCGTGGTAAATAAACATCAATGGAGTTGACAGCTGCTATTGAAGCGTCTATGCATTCTATCCTTGTTGTAACATCATTTGTTTTTCTTCGGATTGATGTTCATAACAATTCTTATAACAAAATTGTTTTGTATAGTAATAATACTATCTCGAATTAACTTCGCTGCGATTCACGAATAAGAGTTCCGCCGTGACTTGAAAGTAGTTGAGCTTTTCTCAGCTCATTCACGGGAATAAGTCGTTAGTTTTAATTAACGAAAGCATTTTTTTCCAAGTTACATAATGTATAGCAACAAAACTGCGATGTTGTATTAAATGATATCTCGACCAAAACTCCTTTAGTTTACAATGTTGACGAACACTCTAGGTAACAGTGTTCCCCCGTTCATTCTCTTAGAGATCACAGACTATTAAACGAGAATTATAGCGTACGAACTTCGCATTATTATATTATGAACCTTAAGTACTTTCTAATAGGTTCCTAGTTAGCACTTAATCATTTGTTTTAATACTACAAAAGTAATCAACAAGTGATGATTTGCAAGGATCAATACAGAGCAAGATTGATCACGAGATCTAATAGCTTCACACGGAACAATATCGGTCCCTTTCCGCAATGTCATCAACTGATCATTTGTTACCGATTCGATATCATTTTGTGATCATACCGTTGTCGAATTTTTGAATAATTAAGTGGATCTCATAGCCGATGAATATTATTCTTCATGGGAAACAGTAATTTTATTTGATCACTTTTTAAGATTATTTTTGATCAATCACGTCGAATTTTGAATGTCTAGATAAGACAGTCATTGGACTCTCTAGGCAAATAGCATTTAGATTGTATGAAATCTATGTATCACGTGTTGATAAATCAATTTATAAAGTATTGTCCAGAATCGAAATAATAATTAAATCTTATTACAAGTAATTAAATATTAATAAAAATTAATATTTATTAGGTATTTAAATAATAAATATCTTGAACATCTGTTACTGCTACTGAAAAGTAATGAGAATCTAATTTCAAATTTTTGAATCAAATGTCGAAAAAAGTAGTAAAGCAACTCTGAAAGGCAGCGAAAGCAGACGCAAAAATAATCGAAATACATGAAACTGTATCTATGCTCCTAAATTCTTGTTACAGCTCCTTATAGAAATATTATGCCTACATTGCTTTCACATCTGAATATTAAAAAGAATTGGAATTCTGCGCAGACCTAAAGCAAAATTTTTTTTATTCCATCTCAACTACCGTTGCCTCAGGCTGGCCGTTTGCCTCTGATATTTTACGTAAAAGAACCATCTTTAAAAACTAACATACATTCCGTCCAAAAAAAAAAAGATTGAACGCGTAAAACTAGAAAAATATTTCTACAGTTTCACACTCTAAGGAAAACATAGAAGTGATTCAAGAATAATGTTTTGGGAGGACAAACTGGTATTGGGGCAATGTACATACATTATGAAAACAAACTTGGTTATTCAGTGGCTAATGTTGAAGTTTCTGCTGAGAAACGAATATCTAATTTCTGAGTAAGGAAGCAAAGCTGCCGTTGCACTAGACATGAATATTAAACGTTGAATATCTGCCAGAGTGCAGACATTGTGAAAATTCACTTCGATCGAGAAATCGAAATTCCACGCTTCACTTGCATTTTGTCATTAATATGATTTGAACTCGACATTCAAATAAGGCGAATTTTCTGGAGGGAAATCGATGTATATGACAGGATATGCCGTGTTGCTCGCAATATTGCGTTTTGATCGCCATTTTATTATGCTGATTTGAAAGCGATTTTCATCTTTCTGATCGATTAAACATTTTGGTAGGACATTACTGAATGTTTAACAAATCAATAGAATGTTTAATCTCATGCATTTCATTATCATTCATAGTATTTTCCTTTTCTGCCTCATAAAATATAAATGGGAGTTTTACTATTTCCTTACTTGTTACTTTACTTGCACACTTTTATGCTGAGGTATTTGCATACAACTCTGCTCTTAAAATGTGGAAGTGAAATAAAACCAAAAAGCGGCTTGAGTACGTCGTGAATGTGTGAGTGTTTTCTAGCATAAATTCGAGTGAGAGAGTTCCATAACATTAGGCGTCGAATCAGGAAAATGCACTTGCTCCGACGTTAACAAGAAAAAAATTCTTATGATACAAAATTTTACTTTGAGGTAAGCCTTGATGATAATGGGCACCTCATGTGGGTACGTTGGTAAGGTTTAGTGTATATTGCCCCTTTTATAGTTAGTGTAGGCAAATGTTTTACGCAAAGGAACGTGACCTAAATAATACGCACGTTGTCATCATCACACGTGTCTCATTTTGTTCCTTGGTTATCTGCCAAGTCTTAAGTAACGTAGTGGAAGAAAAAGTTTTCCTTTTTCATTGTATTCGTAACATATAAATATATGCTGTCCTAGAAAGTAAGTAATTAATAAAAAAAATCTGTTTTATTGTACAATGTATCTTTACATCTACGTAGAGTATATAAACATCTTTAAAAGAAAAATAAACAAAAGAACGATTCATTTTGAAATCAAAATACAAAGAAATAAACTCATTTCCTGTTTCGAAATAGGAAAATTGATTATTTTTCTTATAAAACATTATATATAAAGCTTGAATTTTACTTTGAAGTTGCTAAGGCTTCCTTTTGTGTTCTCCTCTATAATAACATGCAAAGCCTTAATCAAAACACACGCTAAAGTGATTGAAAATCTTAGACGCAACTCCATCATAATAACATTTCATTACAGTTCAGGAGTGCGCGCTCACGTTTCAGTAATTCCAATTTCATATGTCGGCCCGGATGAATTGAAAATACTGTATTCATCGATAATTTCAAGAATATTCTTATTATACTTGTTCCGATAAGGACGGATTAATAAATTGCTTGTCTAATCATAATATAATGAACTTCGTCGGGTCCAATTAAAATTATGAAAATAATTAAGGGGTTGGTGAAGGAAACCTCCAGTATTTTAACTGTTGTCAATATTGTTAAGTTAAGTGTGGGAGAGCCAAGCTTCGGCACGAATGGGTCGGCTCGACCAGAGTGATACCACGGCCTCACAGAATACCGACGTGAAACAACCACAGCGTTGTGTTTCGCCGTGTGAGTGAGGTTACCGGAGGTCCAATCCTTCCCCTCCCCCAATCTCTCCCAATTCCTAAATCTCCAAAACCCTTATCCCTAAAAGGTCGGCAACGCACTCGTTACTCCTCCGTTGCAGGTGTCCAAGTGCGGCGCTGATTACTTACCATCAGGTATCCGTCTGCTCGTTTGCCGACCTATTCCATAAAAAAAAAATAAAAAAAAATGTGTTTAATATTTAGGGTAAATTGAATCCAGCTATTGTTTCATTATTTGGCACGGTATGATGTATTCAATCATAAGCCAATATGAATAAAAGACCTGGATCTTGGTTATTTTGACTTTAATATCATAGTACACAGTCTGGCAGCTCACTGCACTAGAGTTACATTGTCAATGGCCGGCATTATCTCGACCATCATAATAATATTTATAGTAGACAATGACAGTTCTAGTGGTTTGTTTCTTAGTATGACTAATTAGAAATGTTACAACAACTATTATTATTAGTATTAAAGTAAATGTTACTTATTTAGAGTCGCTGTTATCGAGTTGATTTGTTTATCAATATTTTTTGCTTCCCTTTTCCGTCAATCAAAATAGATCAAAGGATTTTTTTTCTAACTACACGACGGGTTAAATTAAAACTGGATTCAAAATGGTGTCATTTTTTCAATTCAATAAAATGACCAATGTCAAACACTTATTTTCACCTCTTCAAACCTATTACTAGTTTGAAAAGTTGAATAATGTGTCCAGCGGTGCATCGAGATGTCTGCTGATATCAATCCTTCATTTCCTCGTGGAAATTGCGAGTCCATCCGATGTCGATATGTCCAATGGTTCGGAGTCATGACACGTTTTGTGATCACATACGCTTCAAAGGGATCTTATTGTTATCTTTGATGATGACAGTTTTAAAGTTTATTTTCGAATGGGGAAAACATTCAAGATTTTCACAGAAACTTTAAGTTGTTTTGCTATTCACATCATCGCATCATCAGCGCCAGAGTCCCCCGAGCGTAAGGCGTGTAGGGTTCTGCAGCCGGGGCCCTATAGGGCTGGTGTTCAGCCAGGGTTGCGGGGTATACGCAATGTGGCTACGCAACCTCGGCCTTAAACAGGACATGGAACGGGGGTTTTTAGGGAGTAAGAGTCTTACACTTTTTCTCGTCTTACCCTGGGCGGGAGAAGTCATTTGATGATTATCCCCTGATAAAAAAAGCCTATAAGTCTCACTGCAGCAAAGTCTTCCCCAAGTTTCTACGCTTTCTCAATACGGATTAGCGATTTCAAACTTGTAATTATAAAATATAAGTTTAAGTTTCCTCACGATGTTTTTCTTCACCTTATGTCAGTAGTGTATCGTGTTTGAATAATGCAAGAAAGAATACAATGCTCGGAAAAAATACATTGGTACTTAGTAGGTTTCGAGCTTGATAAGGAATAGGAGTATTTACACTTACTGGACATCTTATAAATAAAAATATGTATCTAATGTGTCAAAGGTGTGTGTAAAGTGAATTAATATATAGGTAAGTACATATTTTTGTACAAAACTGGCCAGGAAAAAATAATGTTTGCTTAAATGTTAAATTTCCTGGAAGATTTATTTTAGCCGCTCCCTCAATCACTAAATCGATAAGGTAATTTCTCATGTAAGTAATCACAATACATCAAATTGGATGAACTATCCGACAAGGAACCAGGATAAACAATAATCTATAATAACTCGTACCTTACAATAATTAATCCTGTAGATAAGTTCATGCAACTTATGTCGTAAATATTCGAACTTGGATGATGAACAAAACAACATTAAATCAAAGATTGTATGAAAGTACCTTTGGTTATCAATTCGATATTTGTTACCAGACTTAAGTTGGTCTAAGTAAATATATAATAAATCCATGCACGGGTCATTAAAGTGATTGCTTTTCCTATAAATAATCAGGTTTTAATTCCCGTATAATTTGAAAATATAATACGTACCACTGTGAAACAATGATGTGTCCGTGATCCAAAGGGTAGTGTTCACCTTATGGTCAGAAGCAAATTGCATATCAATGTCAAGCTGGCTGGTCTCGTCTGATGAAGTCACGAAGAAGTCATCAATCAGTCAAGTCATTAGTTAACTGTAGTAGCAACGGGTAGGATACATACATAGCTTAAAGAAGCGACGGCCAATGGGAAAGGAAGATTCTCAATTGGAGATCAATCGTTGCCCAAAACTTCTACCCGCAAGGTGGATGGACGACCTAATAACAGTTACAGGGAGCCGTTGCTCTAACTGGCCTATTTGATATCATTAGGGGATGCTTATGACGTCTTATGCCTGATGTGATGGTGTTTATATTATCAACAGTGAGGCAGGAAGGTCTAAAAAGAGAATAAATCAACATAGTCTTGTAATTGATAATAAGTTAATAAAAGCGGATGTAGAAATTGCAACTGCTTTTGAAAATTTCTTTCCCGACATTCCTGTTTCCACTACTAAGTCACTGAATTCATCTCCCACTGTTGCAGAGTCTTTACTCAAAAAACATGTTGTAGCTTGCGATTCAGGGTTTTCCTTCGAGTACATAGATAACAAGGAAATTGTTAAAATCTTTAATACTTTGAATAACAAAAAGACTGCAGATCTATGGGGCAATTCTGTGTATATTACAAGCTCTGTAATAACTATTGTAGCACCTGTATTGGCTCAAATCTTTAATAACTGTATTGACTGTGGTGTGTTTCCTGATCTTATGAAATGTAGTAAAATAATTCCATTATTTAAATCAGGTAGTACTTCTGACCCCACTAACTTTAGACCTATTTCAGTGCTACCTACGTTCAGTAAAATTTTTGAAAAAATTCTTTTAGATCAAATGCAAAGATTTTTTAATAGAAATAAATTATTACATGCGAAACAGTTCGGATTTACAAGGGGTCGTTCAACAACTGATGCCGGTGTTGAACTTCTTAATCACATTTACGACGCGTGGGAGGACTCAAGCGACGCTTTGGGAATATTTTGTTATTTATCCAAGGCGTTCGATTGTGTGCTTTATGATACACTGATCAGGAAGCTATCCCATTACGGAATAAGAGGTGCATCTCTGGACCTTCTTACCTCATACCTGAGTAATAGGGTTCAGAGAGTTGAAGTAAACGGAGTGGTTTCTGCCGGGTCTGTTGTGAAGATGGGTGTTCCGCAGGGTTCTATTCTCGGCCCGTTTTTATTTCTTATCTATATTAATGACTTGCCTTACCTTGTAAGGGATAAACACGAGATAGTGCTGTTTGCTGATGATACCTCACTATTATTCAAACTCAGACGACGACAATTAGTTATTGACAATGTAAACAGTGCTCTCTCAGAAATAGTTCACTGGTTTGGTGTTAATAACTTATTACTAAACGAAACTAAAACTAAATGTATTAAATTCACAACACCAAATGTTAAACAGGTAAAAACCAGTGTGCTTGTCAAGGGCGAGGAGTTGAGTCCTGTAGATACAACTGTCTTTTTAGGTATAACCCTGGACGCTAAGCTCCAGTGGGGCCCTCATATAGATGGCTTGTCGAAGAAGCTCAGTTTTGCAGCATATGCCGTTAAAAAAATTAGAAATTTAACAGATGTAGATACAGCGCGGTTAGTTTATTTTAGTTATTTCCACAGCATCATGTCATACGGTATTTTGTTGTGGGGGAATGCTGCTGACATTCAGTCTATTTTTGTTCTGCAGAAAAGGGCTATTCGATCAATCTATAATCTTAGTCCGAGGCATTCGCTCAGAGATTTATTTAAGGAAACTAAGATAATGACGGTTGCCTCACAATATATTTATGAAAATGTAATTCACGCTCATAAAAACAAAAGCTTATTTAAGAAGCATAGTGATATACATAATATTAACACGAGGGGGAAAAACAAATATGTTGTCCCTGCCTCCAGGCTTCAGAAAATAACTAGTTCGTTTAGATGTCAATGTATACGCTTTTACAATAAAATTCCTAGCGATATTCAAAATTTGAGCCTCAATAAATTTAAAAGTGTAATAAAGGCTAAACTTTGCTGTAAAGCATTTTATAAAATAAAAGACTACTTAGAGGATAGTCAGGCATGGGAATGAGCCGCTGTAATGTCTGCACAGGTCATGTTGACATGTTTGTAACATAAGTTACACTTTTATATACAATTTGACATTACGTTTATTTTTTATACAATGACATAATCACCTATTGTGACATTTTATTTTTTTATTTGACATTTTTTTTTATTTATTTATTGACATTTTTATTATTTTATATTATTGTTAGTGTAAGGACCGTGTGAGACTTGCCGTGCTTTTTGATTACCAGTTATCTGCGTTCTGACAGTTTGAGTACTTGCGCGACCCACCCAAATGTTCTTTAGATCGGTATTGTTCGTCGGACAACTCAGCAGCACTAGCTATACTGGTTGCAAACTGACACTTGCGTGCCTGTCTTCAGAGCGGGTCCACTTAAACTGGTGTGGTTCTTTCCTACAAAAAAAGACCACTACAGAATGAACTTGCACGATTCTCTCACATTATGTTATTTTTACATTGTCTGGACTTGAAAAGAGACTGACCTCTGAGTTTGTTTCGGCATTTCTTCTCAGAGTAGTCAGATAGGAAATGCCGGCTTCATCTAGTTTTTCACATATAAATTGACGTGTAAAAGTGCCGTTTTATGGCCTATTTGCAAAAATAAATTCATTGTTTCATTGTTTCATTGTTTCATTGTTTCTAATGCGTACTGTTTAGTCCAAGCTAACGAGATGAGTTTTTTTTAAGGAAATACATCAGTTTATTCTGCTCTGGGTGTAAGACTCTTATGAAAACGTTGCCCCACACTAGGATTTTCTCCTGGGTCGTGGGTGCGTTTAGAAACATACAATTTCACGTACACATAACACCCAGACCCGAAACAACAATTTGTGGATCACACAAAGTGTTGTTTCGTGCGGGAATCGAACCCGCGACACGTCGCACGGCAGCCAGTTGCCCAGCCACCGCACCAACAGTGCAGTTACTGACTAAAGACGATCCTGTTCCTCCTCCGGCTTTGGGCCGTGGCAAACAGATACGTATGTATATCTAGATCTAGATAGAGCTTAATGGTGTGCAACTGATAAAGGACTTCTATGACAAGCTGCAGACTGAAACAGGCTGATGATGATAATGATGTTAATGGCGTACTGAATTGCTATTTGAAGTTAATAGGTGGGTAGCAGTACAGAGTATGTAATTATTTTTGTTTTGAAGTAAGAATTTGTGATTAGATTTTACAATAACTGTGATATTTTAAGTGACTACAATAAGTTCTGAATATCAACATGTATTTTTGTGATAAAAATATTGAATATTGAACTGATTTTGATTTATGGACAATCAAAAAGTAAACATTGTAGTAGTAACTCCATTTATATTGAATAAAGCTAGTGGTCGTAGCGTGATGTTTTATAGCCTAAACAGCCTTCCTCGCTAAATGAGCAATCCAATACTAGAGAAGAATTACTTAATTCGTATCTTGAGAGATATTATCGCGTTTAAACAAACAAACAAACTCTTTAACTTTATATAACAAGCAGAATATATAGATATTACAAGGATGACAATTTACATCTGCAATATTGTTTTGCGAATTCTATCAAATACTAGAGATCCAATTGGCCCTGCCAGACAGATTTCGGAGTTCAGTTTGTGTATAGCCGGGGAGTTTGCTGTAATATCTAGGGTTCGGACGAGCTTCGAAGTAATCTGTATATTGCTATGCGAAGTAATAGTTTCAGGATTCTCCAATAACAGTACCACGAGTTTTAAACATTTCGAATATTTGTTGGGTCTCGATAGGTCGATAGTGACGACGAAAATGTTTGCATAGAAAAACGAGTTTTTTTGTGAGTTTTCATTAGGACTATAACGCTGTGAAATTTGCCATACAACATATTAATATTTATACTACCGAGTATCGACAAATTTTATTTCTAAGAACTCATAGTAGAGGTACAGGTCTTAGTTTATACGACTTGAGGTCTTAGCGCTGAAGCTCAGTGAAATTTGCAATGTCTTATCAGCGTATGATTGGAAGGTATTTTGTGAAGTAACGTATGTATTTTGCTAAGGAATATTTTTTGATTAAGTATCTTCAGATTTCGGTAGATTTTTTATTTGTGTCTTCGACAAGGTTACGGTTTTGTTCCTCATAAAAAACTAATAAAAAGTACCTCTTGTATATGTCTCTTTCTCGAAATATAGCTTTACTTTAAATAACTGGAAGGTCATTTAAAAAATTTGAAATTGAACTCTTTATGTGTATTTGTTCATAATAACTGATCACTTATTTACTTCATATTCATTGTTAAGCTTAATAAAATAACTTTATATGAAAAACTGTAAACGCTAATACACAAAAGAAAAAACAAAATAAATGAATCGATTACTCTTTTATTGCTTATTTTCATTGATAGGCGGATAGGGTAAGGCAGCCAATGAAAAATCTCATTTGAATTTTAATTGATTTACGATGGAAATGAATCTGAAAAATCATCAATTTTGTGGATGTTGATCCCTGGTGCATTGCGGAATATGAAAACAAGTGAAGATTGGTCATTTACCTTATTTTTGTAACTGTCACGGGTTTCAAGCTTTTTTTATGTAATAGCCAACCTATTACATAAAAATATGTTTACTGCAACCAAACGAGCAGACGGATTACCTGATTGTAAGCAATTAGCGCCGCCTATGTACACTCGCAACGGGGGAGTTACAAGTGCGTTGCCGACCTTTTAGGGATTAGTAATTTGAAGATTTAACGCTGTGATTGTTTCACGCCGGTTTTCTGTGAGGCCGTGGTATTACTCCTGTCGAGTCGTCCCATTAGTGCCGAAGCATGACTCTCCCACTCTTTATGAATTATTTAACATACCCCTATATTAAATCATTTCATATTACTATGTAAATATATTTAATAATAAAATAAAAAAGAATGCAGATTAAACAGCTGATGATACTCGACAGCAATACAATGCAACAATTGAATAAAAATATATAAAAAAACATTATTTAATTTTATCAAACTTTAAACACTTCATTTGTATTTTTTATTGTTTCCATTTTATTCAAGGAAACCATTAATAAATTTAAAACATGAAAATAAATTTATTACTATCCGTACAAGCGGCTTTACCAAATTATTTATCATTGTTGATTAATACGAAGTATTAACGTGATTAATTGTTGACGAACCTGCTCAGTGATTGTGAATTAATAATTAAAGTTCTATGTTTGATACAATGTAATTTCATGCAAGTTGAAGTGGCAATGAATGGGGAACCGAGGATGTAACATACATTCGTAGATAGAGGGCAAAGAGGTAACGTCACTGCCATGCTAAGGCAACCTCAATGTCAGAATATTTGCCAGCATGTTGCCGTCCTTTTAGGGATTAGCAATTTGGGTATGGAGTTTCTTGCTCGTTTCTTTCTTGGAACAAGCACCTTGAAACGAGCGTTCAGATTCACCGAGCAAAACAATGACAGACTATTATTCTTTGATGTTTCAAAAGTACCTATTTATGGGCTAGTTGGGATAATAGATTTGACTTTGGGAATTGCTCAAAAAATCTCGAATGGAAATAACATATTATTCTAAGCGTAAAAGCCAATCTGCTAGTTGTATAGACGACCTAAGTCCCTACTGAGTGATTTTTTCACATATTTAATGTCTTATTTACATTCCGTATCACCGGGTTTGGAATACATTCTTATTTGAAAAAGCTTACACTTGCTTTAAGAGTCTCAGGAGTCGCTAGATCCTTGTCGCTTCCAATTAGCTGATATAAGACATTGAAAGAACTGTTCGATTGAACGATTAAAATACAATAAAATAGTTTATTATTTTATTTGCTTTTTAGAGAGAGTTTCTTAAAATGCTGACGCGGTGGCAGGCTTGCAGTGCAACGTGTCTCTTTATGTGATCTATAAATTATTGTTCCGGGTCTAGGTATGATGTGTAAATAAAAATGTAGGTTTGTTAAGAAGAAAGAGAACGAAAAAGCGTTTGGCAATGTTTATTTAAGTAATACAATATAAATAACATAACAATAACATTGCATTAAATGACCAGGTGTAAGAGCGTCTCGCATAAACGCAACGCGTAACATGCTTTCCGTCTCATCATAAATCAAACTATTAGGTAGTAACACAGAGCTTGTAAGGCTTAATATTAAGGCTTACTTACTGTTACTGTAAGCTAAAGTACAAACAGTGTTCAATTATGCAATGTACATAGCATGAATACAATATGTTCTTGCGTACTGGAAGCGTCTAGTTTAAGCGTCTGACTATAGTTGCTGTCACATATAGAACAAAGCCATAAGACAGCGAGAAATGCCGACAAGCGTCTTATAAAGCTTTTGCTTTCGTGTTTTCAGTTCATGTTATTAGAGCATCTGTAATCCTACTAATATTATAAATGTTAATGTCTTTTTTTAATAATCTCTTTTAAAAAAAACGTTGCCCCACACTAGGATTTTCTCCAATGTCGTGGGTGCGGTTATAAACATACAATTTCACATAATAGGTAATATATGACACCCAGACCCGAAACAACAATTTGTGGATCACACAAAGAGTGGTTCCATGCGGGAAACGAACCTGCGACACGTTGCACGGCAGCCAGTTGCTCAGCCACCGCGCCAACCGTGCAATCAAAAAATAAATGTTTGGGAGTTTGGTATTATTTACGCAAAAACGACTAAACCGATTTGGTTGAAATTTGTTATGTATATATGTAGGTGATGCATTAACACATAGGCTAGGCACTTTTTATCAACATACGACGCAGGCCTAGCCGCGGGTGGAAGCTAGTTATCAACAAAATCTAAATGAAGCCTGTATTTGTTATTTGACTATTCTGTGAAGACATTGTGGAACAAATTTAGAGGAGAGTCTCTTTTAAAGACCATATAATGTAATGTTTACTTTTTCATCTTCGGTAAAAAACGTAGCAAACTTTTATTTTTCTCTAACTTCGTATCAACCCTAATTGTTGGTGTCGACCATCGCTGAAAACCAGCGCCGCGACACTGTCTCGTATGGGGTCGCTGCACGGCTCGTATGGGGACGCATATTTTTCTCCTACCCTCTACTTTTGTTGTATTGTATTATCATTCTTTATGTATTTTTATTTTTACCTTTATTTTTATTATTGTTCGTTTTGTGTCTTTTATGCGCCCCAGACGCGAATAAATACTTTTTGTTATGGTTTTTTTTTAATTGGTTCCAGAATTTTAATTACGTGTCTACTACTGGAACAGAATAAGGAAAGGTGTTTTTGTCAGCAACAGACACTCCCTCTCGCTATAGGCACCAATGAAAAAGAAGTCAATGGGTGATTACTATTCAAAAAGACACAAAACTAGCACACACTATGATAAATTACTCAAATATCGTAAACTATCGCTTAACTTAACAATATAAACTAAGCAACATACAAAGCAATTTCCTCACTATTTTAAGTTTTTAGATCATATTCATGCTGAGAGAATTGTTAGTAGATTGTGAGCAAGCGACATGCAATTTAATGTTATTACATTCAAAATTGCACTCGTGTTTTGCTTGTTTAACTAGTTCCTGTTAGCCTAGTGCAAAATATCAAGAGATTTTTGAGTTCGTACTTAGAATTTATATATGGGATTCTTTCATTCATTCATTCTATTACTAAGGAACCTTTAATTATAATGATAAGAAACCTACGAATGACGTCATTTCGATTTGTATTCGAAAATCTGATAAAAAAAATATTTTTTACTTGCTGCTCGGATGCTATAGATCGTAGCGTGATGTTTTATAGTCTATAGCATTCAGGAACAATGTAGCTCAACGAAAAAATTAAAAAATCCGACCACCTATTCCAAAGATAATTTCCTTTATGCAAACTTAAAAATTTTACCTCTTTATAATATAAGTATGGATAAAAAAAAATTAGTAGTTTATCTAAAGAATGAGGGGCCTGCTGCTCTCGTATATACATATATTTGTGGGTTCCGAACCTGGCATGTATCAAAGTCACTTTATTCGAGTCATATGTACTTGATAAGCTTATGTACACACTACATCCTGAAAGTGAAGGAACGTATACATATAATGGCCAGACTTACCCCGGTTTCCGAAGGGCCGATCAATGTTAAAATCAATTTAATCTCTTGTCAAGTCATCTGATTGGTTGACTGAATTATCAACCACCAATCAGATGACTTGACAAGAGATTTAACAGGAGATTCATTAATTTTAGCGTTGACAAGCCTTTCAGAAACCGGGTCTTAGACTTATGAATTGTTTAATCGCCACGAACCTTATAAGTCCCGGTTACTGCTAATGCCTTGTCCGCGCAAACGTTTAGCGTATTAAAGGTTTTTATTTTTGAGGGGAGGAAATCCTCAACTGGCTTCCCTCGCTCAGAGTCTCAGACACTTACTGACTAAAATCACCCCGTCCCTTCTCATGCTCTAGGCCGGGGCAGCCCATTTAGGCTTCTTTACACTACAAACCGTAGGTCTTTGGAATAATACTCGTATTAGTCTATTTAGAAAACGCATATTATACATTGGTCAAATTAATCTTCTAGGACAAGGAACACCAAGCTTTCTTCGACTTAAAAAAAATGTATTCCACGTGTCTGATCAGAGGAAAAGCAAAGTAAATTATATGGCTAAGCCCGCCCATATTACCGCTGGGCATAACTTTCAACCTCAGTTTTTTTTATATTTCGAATTTGGAAAAAACAAAATGTATTTTGTATGCCAAACTGTGTTAAGTTCAACTAAGGAAATATAAATCTCCCTATTGTCAGCAGGACCATTGTTTTCCTATTTTTGTTTTTAATGTTTATCTTGAATATTTAATGTTGAATACGGGAAAAATATAAGAAAATAATGACAATATATATTTTTGTGTGTCTTAGTACATCCCTGCCCACGCTCTCCTATTTTGTATTGTCCGGATATATTTTTTTTTGTTATTATATACTCAAAAAGTGACTTTGAAATTTAATATGCTCCAAATTAGATTAATTAGGAACGAGCATGACGTCAACCTTTTTTAATAACTGTCTTTTATTTAATGTTGTTGATCATATAGACAATTAAGCCTCTTGTTTCGCGCTTTCATTTAGTTTTAAGAAATTTCTGAGAGTATAAATTTGTATCCTTAGAATGTTTGTATGATGGCCAGACCAATCCGGTGCCAGAAAAGGAACAGGGGGTCTTTAGTCAGAAAGAGTATGTCACTCCCTCTTACCCCACCCAGGACGAATCCAATGTCATTAGATGAATTTCCCACATAACTAAAAACAAGTTTGTTCGAAACTAGAATTGAAATGTATCTAACATAAAATAAAATGCACAAATACGAGGTTACATTTTTGTTAAGCAGTGCCTTCTTAATAAGTTATAGCAATTTACCGCTTAGAAAATAAGTTCGCAAATAATTTAGACTAAAATGAAATGCTGATGTCGCTAAATGTCTTCCGTTCAATTATACTTGAGTCATCAAATAATGCTAAGTGCAAAGTTGATTCCAATTACCTAAATCGAAAACTTAGCTCGCATTTCTTGGAAGCGTCTGTTAAAGTTTGCAGCTCAGATCTAACTTCAACAAAGTTAAGCGATTAAGCTGATAGTAACTCTCTGAGATCGAATCTTGAGATAAAAATGGGGTAATACTTCATTTTATTCCTTTATTAAGGCACATTTTTATCTGCACTTTGGTTAGAACCTTATATTCTAAGGCACATTGTTATGCTATTATACGCTTCTGTTTTCAGTTTTCAATATCTTTCAATAAGTGTCGTAAATAAATATCTGTAGAAAAGAGAGGATAACATTAAATATTATGTAAAGTTATGATCATTTTAATTTAAAACTAGCGGCCGGCACCTGCTTTGCCCTGGTCTCCAACTATTGCGTTAATTACAAAAACACTATTGCCAGATCTTCCCTCTCCTTTTCAATTTTTTTTCCTAAGAATTTTCTTCTTACTTACTTTTTACTACACTTTTTCAGTAATAAGTTACTCAGACGAGTATCTAAGTAAAAAGATATTTATATAAAATTATTATGTCCAATGACAGTTAGGTTAGGTTACGTAAACAGTTGTATATTCATTGATTCGTGAACTAGTAGAACTAATAACTGGTTGACTTGTACTTGTTTCCGAGTAAATGTACGAACAGTAAATAACACACAAAAAAATTGCGCATTTATAATATTTCAACACAATACAATTTCATTTTAACATTACATTTTATATAGCAAACAACTTAAGCGTATAACTTAAATGGACTTCGAAGAATTTCTCCAAGCTGAATGTAACCGCATCGAGTATTCGTTCAATAATCCTTTTTATTCTCTCGATCGAGGTACGTAACGGCTTGGAAATCCAAGCCAATTCAAGCTAAGTCAATGGGCTGTCATACTCAATGTGAAAAACTTAAGAAATGCAATGAAAGATGCTTACGAAGATGTAGAGAAAAGCTACTTTGCAGTTGGGTTCATTATTTGTAGTTCTGAATCGCCTTCAGTACTTATTTATGGAGTAGGCCGGCAAACGAGGAGATGGATCGCCTGATGGTAAGCAATCGGCGTCGCCCAGTTACACACAGTACACTCGTAGTCTATACTAATATTATAAATTTGTAAGTTTGCATGTAGGGGGTAGTCTTTGGAACCGCTGGTCGGATTGCCAAAATTCTTTCACTGGTAGATAGCTACAATGTTCCTGAGTGCTATAGGCTATAAAACATCATGCTACGATCAAATGGAGCTAAGCAGTGGGTGAAACCGCGCGAGAGTACCTAGTACCAAATAAACCACATGTGCGTTGCTGGCCTTTCCTTGGATGTTAAGGATTTTAGGATTGTGGATTTGGCCTCCGATAACCTGACTCACACGGTGAAACACAACGCTGTGCTTGTTTTACGCTCGAAGGCCGTGGTATCACTCCGGTTAACACAGCACATTTGTGCCGAATCGTGAATTCGTACATTAAAAAATATGTAGGTAACCTTAGAATTTTTGGACCGCCCCAATATTATTTGCACAACAAATGCTTGTGAAGAGACAACGCATTCGTAAAATCGAGAAACAATTCAAAATTTTATAGAATTTAAGCTTTTATGAATTTACCTTGATTGAACTATGTAAAAATTTGTTGTGAAACCACGACCAAGGTTGTTAAAAAAACAATCATTATCAAAAAAGAAAAATAGGACTATTACATAAATGTACTTAATCGAATGTTTTACAACTGTTACAAAAATATCTACAACGTGTTTACATAGATATATAGAAAAATGTACATACATAAACGTGTAAATTGTGAATATTTAAGTATAAGTTTTGTAAATAGTTTATCGTCATCGTTTTTGTTAACATTATTATTTATAATAAGACAAGGTTGGAGATCCGGTAGGTCCCGTCTCTGGGTCTCATTAGGCATTTGTGGCCAACTGTGCTCTGATTTGAGAAGAAACGATGGGCCCGACCACCACAACGAGGCGTCGCTGATCACATCAGCCCTCACCCCGCGAGAAACGAGATCCGCCGGGTTCTCCTTGGACGGCACGTAGCTCCACGTGTGACCATTAGTGCTTTCCTTGATTTCATTAACACGATTACGTACGAATTGATTAAGTTGAATTGAAGGGGTGGACAACCACCCTAATACGATCGTGGAATCGCACCAAAAGCGACACATGTTAATGTTTAATTTAAGTGAATTTTGCACCTTTGTACACAGTCTTGCACCTAATAAGGCCCCACACAGCTCAAGACGTGGGATAGTTGTGGGTTTAATCGGCGCAACCTTGTTTTTTGAGACTAAGAGCTGAACACGCACAATCCCTGAGTTACACACAGACCTAATGTAGACGCATGCCCCATACGCACTTTGAGAAGCATCTGTGAATATATGGATTTCAATCTTTACACAAAGATCACTAAGAACCCAACGAGTTATTTGTAACTTATTAAGACAGGGTAATGTGTTAGCAAAAGAAGACCAGAGTTGTAAAATATCTGACGGCACTTCTTCGTCCCAAGAGCATTTACTAACCCATAATTTCTGCATAATTAACTTAGCTTCGACAACGCATGGCCCAACAAGGCCTAATGGGTCGAATATTTGGCTTATAACGGAAAGAATATGGCGTTTTGTAACCTTCTCATGAAGTTCAATATTAATTGAAAAGGATAAGGTATCCTGCTGACAAAGCCAATACAAACCTAATGTTTTTGATGATGTGTTTATGTTATTATCTGATAGATCTAAAACTGTATTTGAATCAATAATTTGACCAGAAAATAGCTCTTTAATAACTAATGTGTTATTCGATTTCCACTTGCGAATATTAAATTTTGCCGAGTTTAAGGTGTCAGTAATTCCTTTACATAAATGTATAGCTTCGCTTACAGTACTAGCCCCACTTAATAAATCGTCACAATAGAAGTCGTGAGCTATACTATATTTGACGCTATTATCGCTGACTGTGGATGCCAGGCTACTCAGACATTTGGTCGCAAGGTATGGCGCTGAAGCGGTTCCTTGACAAACTGTATTTAGTGTATAAGTTTTTAAACGATGCGATGGATCAAACCTAAATACAATTTGCTGTAATGAGCGTTGACTAGGTACAATGTCAATAGATCTAAACATTTTTTCTATGTCTGCCGATACTACAATTTTATGCTGGCGGAATCTGAGGAGAATTGATAAGAGATCGTCTTGGACTGTAGGGCCGACCATCTGAATTTCATTGAAGGAAATTCCTGAAGTGGTGATGGCAGAAGCGTCGAAGACAGTACGCAACTTTGTCGTTGTACTTGACTCCCGAAGTACGCCATGATGAGGAAGGTAGTAGTTGGCATTGTCACTGTATGGAAAAAGAACTTTATTTTCAGTCATGTGGCCTAATTGCTCGTATTCCTTCATGAAGTTCAAATATTTCTCCTTGAATATTGGTTCTCGTTCAAATTTTCGTTCAAGCGATAAAAACCGTCTCTTCGCCATCTCAAAAGAATCGCCTAAGACCTGTGGATCTTGCTTGAGAGGGATGGTGACGACAAAGCGACCATCGTTATTTCGAGTTGTGTTAACGGCAAAACTGTTCTCACACGCACGTTCCTCCGCGGATTGAGAATGCTCAAGAGAAACACTATCTACTTCCCAAAAACGAGTGAGATCAATATCAAGTTGACCTTGAGTAAAAAGACATTGACTGAATGTACTTTTCGGACTCGAGATGTGACCAGTGACTATCCATCCTAGCTCCGAACTACGTAACATAGGTTGATGCTTGCCTAGGCTAATCTTTTTGTTACCTAGAATATCCCAGAAGATATCTGCCCCGATAAGAATATCGACCTTAGAAGGTATATTATAAGTGGGGTCAGATAAACATAAGCCAGCTGGAATTTCAATATGTCGTGTGTCAATGTATGTGATCGGTACTGCTGTGGTGACGTTGGTAAACACATAACAATCAATGTTAGTCCTATAGCTAGTATTCATTGACTCAATTGTGAGATTGCAAGACTGTGTACTATGGGATACATGATTGTTAAAACCTGATACCGTGGAGCTCACGTTCCGCCTCGGCAAACCCAGCTTACTGCAGAAAGCTTCGGAAACGATATTTATTCCGCTACCGTTGTCCAAGATCGCCCTGGCGGTGTGTTTGTTGCCTTTGCCGTCAACCACCTTCACCAACGCTGTGGAAAGGAAAACACGCGTCGGAGTAGTAACCGGTAGAACATCAGTTGTTAATACAATGTCTTTTGAAGACGTAGATGACGAATCACGAGAAGCAGATTGCTCAGATTTTTCCAAGTGTAAAAGAGTGTTGTGCTTTTCATTGCAATATTTGCAGTGTGATAAAAAACATTTTTTTGCTACGTGACCAAAGCGCAAACAGTTTAAGCACACCTTAAACTCTTTTACCATTGAAATCCGAGATTCTACAGGAAGACTTCTAAACGATTCGCAATTGAACAGCTGATGTGACTCCTCGTCACACAATGGACATGATTTACGTTTATAATTTTTATTTTTATTATTAGTGCTATTATTATTATTTATTACTAAACTTTTTGCTTTTACGGGTTCTGATTTGAATTTATTATTTTTACTATTCTCTTCCAAAGTTTCTAAAATGTGGGCTCTTTGACTTAAAAATGTTATGAACTGTGATAGGGTTGGGGACGAAGTCAGTGTATTTCTATGTTCTTCCCACTCTCGACCCGTCACACTATCAAGTTTAGTTGACATCATATAAATTACAATCGTGTCCCAGATCGGTTCATTCAATGATGCGAGAGCCCTAATGTTCTTGTTAGTAACATCAATAAGATTTTGAATCGACCTACTTGATTCTGATCGAATGGGTTCTATGTTAAACAAAGCCTGTAAGTGATTATTTACTAGTAAGCGGCTATTATCAAATCGCTCACACAATAATTCCCATGCAATTTTATAGTTGTCACTTTTAAAGTCGATGTTTTTAATAATCAGAGCGGCATTTCCTTGAAGAGAAGCCCGTAAATAATGGAATTTATTAATATTATCTATGCGATCACTGTTGTGTATAAGAGAAAGGAATGTGTCTTTAAATTCGAGCCAGTCTTGATAGCCACCGCTGAAATGTGGTAAGTCAATTTTAGGTAGCCTAACCAAATTTCTCACTCGCCCACCTGATTCCGCGTCGCTGAACTCCGCCACAGATTCGCTGTCTTTCCCCCTGGCAGCAAGCAGGCTCTTGGCTCGGGCCACAAGTGAGTAGTAGTCGTTGTCAAACTGCACACGCTCCGCGGGAACCTCCTCGACTGGTGGCTCGTCAGATAGGATCTCGATCTCGGTCTGTAAGGTGTCGAACTCCTCGTATAAGGGCTCAATTTTTCCTAAACGGCACTGTAAATCTATGATTTGTAACTCCGTTAAGGTTTTAGAAGCTTCAATTAATCTAATATGATTGCCAAAAATAGTGAGCTTTGATTTTATAGCTGAGCGTTTTTTAATTAAAGTTTTAAGTTCAGACATGATCGCAAAGCAAACCTCAACTCGATAATGGCAACAGCTGATTTAAATTAACGAGCTAATTGATGCACCGTTATTAAGATATTATTATGTAAGCAAAAAATTAAAACCAGTTTGCTAAGCTCAATGACTATGCATTTCGATTTGAAGTAAACAAGATGATTCATGCATCCAACGCTCGAGTTTTACGACCGTAGGTAATTAGCACACAAAGCCTCAAACAAAGAAATTGACAATGAAATAAACAGTTAAAATATTATAGATAACAGCGCAGGTAATATTGATTGAATAGTAACGTATGAAGAATGCACAAAGCACTGACTCAAGTTTTAGCAAAATGGGTATGAAATTGAGAAAGGAGAATATGAATTTTAATAGCAATGAGAAGATGGAATAAGAGGAATAAATAGGAACGAACTCACAAGATGTCTTATCCTTTGAGTTGGAGTTTGGTAATACCTAAGTACATATATTATTCACAACATCAGCTAGCAGTTTCGCTACACTACTAGCACAGCACTAGCCGTCACATAACACGGTGAATAGCGACACTTTAAAGATGTGAAGCTATTGTATGCCACGTAGTTGTTTCACGGTGGAGTCTGTATTGTGTAGTCAGGCAAACGTCACTACCACGTCCTGTTTCCGGTAGGCTGCGCTTCAAAACTGCGCCATTCCCACTATGTAGGGCTGCGGAACATTTTTCTTTAGAAACGTGTTAGAAACATTTCTTCGAGCAAATTTTAAAATGAGTTTTTTTATTGAATGCCTACTTGAGAAAAAGCTTTTACATTATTATTTTTTTTTCTTATTGTGTCATGGTGAAATTCCTTACAAAAATTCTTAGTTGTGAAGTCACCTCGCCAAAGGCGATAAGGTGATCTAACGATGTTAATCATATGAACTAAATATAATCAAGGTGTTCAACCTTTTAGCTGGCTGCATTAAGGTTCAATTTTCAATTGTTTCCTGATTCGTTCAAATACAAAAGTTGAGCCAAAGGCACGCACATAGGCACTTAAATACTTATTCAACAAAGTTAAGGCGATAGTTATCGAAAAACGTGATACAATTAGGTATCATGGGATCAAACCGAAAAGGATCATCCTCTAATTAAATGAAAGAAAAGTTAATTTGTTAGAGGCTAGGTCGGGAAACTACTTTCACCGTATTGGAACGTGCCAAAACTTGGCCAAAGTGACGAGGTTGAAGTGTTCAAGTGAACTGGAAATATGGTAACGTTTCCCAATGGCTACTGAGTTCTGCAGTCGATATGAGATAAAGTAAAATAGTTTTTGGGGTAAAATTGTTGAGGCTTAAAGCAAGTAAAGTATGTTATACTATGGATTTGCTGTATAATTACTTAGTTATTTTTAACCATACTGATTGGAATATTATCAATCAAAACCGCGTAGTTGACCTTGAAATTTGAGAATAAAAGTAATCTGTATCTGAGGTCAACTCAGCATTCAAATCAGATATTGAAATATTTTTCTTTAATTAAGCTATATGGTCATTTAGTCCCTCATAAACACACACAATATATTGCTTTGTTGACCCTGCCAGACTTTTGGAGGCTTACACTTAAAGGTTTTTTTTCGAAAAAGTTTGTGTGTTCAATTTTTTTTTTCAAAGTATTCCAATAACCGTACTCGTTTTGTTTACTTATTCGAATTTCCGAGTTTGCATAGGACATGGGTATTTTTTTTAAAAGGTCGACTTCAATCTTTTTGTTTGAATGAAAGGGTACAACTCATAGTCATTACTAGCAAACCGCCCCGACTTTGCTCGAGTACAATACAAATTGTAAATGTCTATTTACTACTTAATATTTGTTATTTTACATAGAAACCTCTCTTCGAACACTTTCTTTATTGAAAAAAACCGCATCAAAATCCATTGCGGAGTTTTGAAGTTTGAAGCATACATAGGGATAGGGACCCTAAGGATAATCTACATTTTGGAACGAGCAAATAGCTTCACTAAGAGGACTGACCGACAAACTGACACTATATCTTCAAAATTTTGTTTGACGTTCAAAGTGCATGTAAAGGTCTAATTGGAATAAATGATTTTTGACTTTTGACTTTTTTAACTTTTGAGAAAGCGACTTTGTTTTATATAATGTAGTGAAGGGCAGAGGAGGTACAATACAGATTGATTGTTTTGATGAAACAGATTTATGTTGATGTTTACATTGAGCTTCAAATTACAGTATCAATGGAGTCATTATTGAAATGTACACGAATTAACGTTTAATGAAGTATTATTGCTAGCAGTTTGTTACAATATTTACCAAAACAATGCTTGAAACTGGACGATGTAGTTTTGTATGTACAGTAAAAATACCTAGATACAGAGGTACTTTTTGTTTTTTATGGTATAGGTCAGCAAACGAGCAGACGAATTACCTGATGGTGAGCAATCAGCGCCGCCCACGGACACCCGCAACACCAAAGGAGTTACGAGTGCGTTGCCGGTCTTTTAGGGATAAGGGTTTCAGATATTTAAGGATAGGAAAGGAACGGGGGGAGTGGGAGGGATTGGGCCTCCGGTAACCTCACTCATACATCGAAACACAACGCTGTGATATTAAAATATTAAATTGTAAATGTCTGGACAGCCCTGTGTCTATGGTTGTTCTCTGCCTACGTCACTTTCTGTTCTTACAAATGCAATACTAAGAATACTTAATTCATGTGAATTTCTAAGTCTTAATTAATAGCTAGAAATTCATTGAAAATTTTAATTTATATTCAAAATAGTGGTATATATTCTTATTTATATTACTAAGCATAATATTATAACTATTCGATTTTGTTTGTAGGGTCATATTCCATTTTAACAGTATCAATGAATTTTAAATGCTATGTTTTTTGACATACCGTTCATAATACAATCGGATCAAGACACAGAATATTTTTTGCTTTATTAAAAAAAGGGTAGCTCACCTGTACACCAGAACCAGACCCGAGGGTACGGAGCGTAACGTTCTGTACGCACTCCAAAGAGCCAATAGATAACCATAGACACCCCCACACATGGCCAATGTCCAGCCAGGGTTGCAGGACAAGCGCAATCAGGTACAGCGGCTTAGAGCGTAGTAATGATGAAGTTTCTTACTCGTTCTTCTCCATTCGAAGCTACAATTTGGAACGAGTACCTAGCTTTACTGACGAACGGACTGACAGACTACTATTCTATTTTGACGTTTACAAAGTACCTATTTATGGTTTAGTTGAATAAATGATTTTCATTTTGATTTAGACTTTAACCTTGGGTTCTGGAGTTGGAGTCTGACATTCCCTCTCACCTCACCCTAGACGAAAGAAGTCATTTATTAATTTTCCACTCACAAAAAAACCATATAGTCTTCCATGGAGTCATGAGTTTGCAAGTAATATATTGTGTAATATTTCGAATCTAGCTTTTATTTACAATGGCATTAACAATAATCCCAAAAGAATTTTAAAAAAGTGTTAAGTTTTAAAGAAGTTTTGTTGTATAGTTTCGTTTCTTGTGACTGCGCTCTGAACTGCATGTAAGCAAGTTTACTTAAGACTTCTTACGTCGAACGGGGAACAAAAGAGCATTGTTTCTTTGGTTTAAAAGTTTCAGCAAACCTTTTCTTTCTTTCGAACTGTTCTACTAAAATGTTGACCGATTCTAATCGATGTAATTATTTAATTGCTGTATCCGTTTGACATTCAGTATAAAAGGATTTTGTTAACATTCGCCTTCTTTGACACTTTAAACTTTGAAGACTTGCTATCGAGCTAAGACGGCTAATTTATAATTAATATTAAAATTGTATTTTTCTTCATACAGTACAGATTTTTTATATTTATCCTTTTTATTTAACAATGCGATTGTATTTAAAAGATCTTTTAAATAATTCACGAAATAAAATAGTGTATTCACTATAAACGTAAATTAAAATAATTTCGTTTCTTGTTCCAATTTATAAATAACGAAAAATATTATGGAAATTCACGATGACAATATTTTGGCAGCGGTCGCTTTGTAAATGGAAACAATTATTTTGGCTGTGCATGCATAACCAATTGGCAGTTTATCCTTACAATATACGCAGTCAGGGTGAAAACAGAAAACATTTTTAAGAGACTAACGTAATTTCTCTATATGTATCTACTTCATGTAATAACGTATAATCTTAATTAACAATGTAGTAATAATTGGGTACTTTTCTGTGAGGGAATATCATCAAATGACTTCTCCTGCCCAGGGTCGGGCGGGAGGGAGTGTCAGACTCTTACTGACTAAAAACCCCCCTGTTCCTTCTCCTGCTCTGGGTTGAGGTCGCGGTGCCTCATTGCACTTACCCCGTAACCGGCGAGCTACCCTTACTAATAATTGGCTACTTGAATGCTTGGTTTGGAACCTTTTGTAATTGAGTGTGGGAGAGCCAAGTTTCGACGCGAATGTGGCGGTTCTCGGTTCGACCGAAGTGATACCACGGCCTCGCAGAAATACTTTTTTTGTTTTTGAGGTTGACTGGTAGAGAATGCCCTCGGGCAGTTCGCCTTTGTATTTTTATGTGCATAAAGTGCAAATTAAATAAATAAAACCGGCGTGAAACGAATCAGGTTGCCGGAAGCCCAATCCTCTCCCTTCTGCCATCCCTCCCCAAACCCTTAATCTTAAAAACCGTAATCTCCAAAAGGACGGCAACGTACCAACTCGAACCTGCTTACCATCAGGTTATCCGCCTGCTTGTTAACCGTCCTATCACATAAAAAAAGAAAATTACCGTTACAACTGTGTCTTTAGTACTACCTAACCCCAAGCGGATTCACCCGCTGCCTGACTACTTCAAAATAATGAAATTAATTATTCTAATTGACCCTGAATTAGCTAAATATTTACTGTTGCGATCCAACCCCGTTTTCTTCAACTTTTCCCTATTTTAAATATGTAATTTCTAAGATAATTTAAAGACAAATGGCGAAGAAAACGGCAAAAATAATTGTGAGAAAACCTGAACTTACGATTTATAATTATAAGTTTGAAATTACCAGTACGACTTGAGCAAGCGTGGTTATTAATGCTCAAAGCTTCTTCGCGCAAGAGACCTTTACCCAGTATAAGCTGATGTAAATTATAAAGGAGAAAATTAATAAAAAAAAAAATGATTCCAAAAATCCAGGTATTAAATATCCAATAGAACGTAATAGAAAAATCTTTGTTAAAAACAATTTCTATGTAGCACGTATTCGTAATATACATTAGAATGGGCACACCGAAGTTTGTTTGCTGCTGGAATTGGTCCGGAAATAAAAACTGTATGTGGAACGTTGCACAACGGCCCTCTACGTGAACCGCATACGTATTGCTGTTCGTGGACATATTGAAATTATTATAAACGTGTTACAATTCATAAATTATATTGGATTTTAATTAAGAATTCATATCAATATTTATTTCACGAAAATGAAAATTTTTCTTCTACTGTTTTCTATCACAATCCAAAAATACTGTCCTGTATCACAAAGTTACATCACGAATGTATTGAAAGCTACTCGTACGGTAGTATGGTTGTTTGTGTAACAGAACTAGTCAATTAAAATTTCTTGACCTACACCAACGTATTTACAGCTATCTGTTCATTTTTAGAGTCAATATTACTTGGGTCCAGTACACTTATATTATAATATTAGTGACGATTTAATATGATAGCACTAATAATAAAGATAAACACAGAAAAATTGTACTTATGTATCGAAGAATTAAAAAAGGTATAACCCTATTATATGTATACCAGTCACGAGAATACTATTATAAAAACTTGTAATATCTAATAAAACAATATTTAAATAAGTGATAATACGATTTCTTGAAAAAAATATTATTTTAGGTACAGATAGTCGGCTCGTAACATGGAACACTGCATTCATAAACAGTTGGCTTTGTTCCAATGTTCTGCACAATTTGTAGCGTCCTCAACGTTCTATGACGAGGCAAAAACGTGACTAAGAAGACTCTCGCGTCAGCAAACTGTTGTTTGAGACGCTAAAGCGGCTTAATTATAGTCAATAGCTTTATATGATAAGATGCCTTCGAGTATCTGGAGGATGTATTTTGATACTGGAAATAATGCTTACTCTGTAGAGGATCGATACTTGTATTTTCTGAGTCTTTTATAGCTCTACTAACCATCATATCTCCATACAAAATGTGCTATGAATATTCTTACTCGAATGTGTCCTTAATTTTAGGATCCTCTTGTCTGTTTTCTGCAAAACAGACGCTGATTAACTGGGAAAATAGCCCCAAATGTATTTTGTTTTATTTTATGTCGAAAGGAGCTTACTAAACAATTAATTGAATTAAGAACACTAGGTATTTTCCATTACAGAATACACACTGTTACTGGGCGAAAAGATTCCCTTTTTGTCGTTACATTTTTTATTTATTTTCTGAATAAAGTAATTTAAGTACTTAAGAAACAACTTTTCAATATCTTTGAAATATAAATGAGAAATTGAAAGAAGAATTTGTTGTTTTGTAATTAGTGATTTATGCCGCGTGATGACGGAAGACTAAAATTCTTAAAAATTAAGTTGTCCCACACTAGTATTTTCTCCTGTTCCGTGGGTGCGGCCTCCAGGCCATCCAGGACCGAAACAACAATTTGTAGAACACACGAGGAAATGTTCCGTGCGGCAGCCAGTTGACAGACCGCGCCAACCGTGCAGTCAACTTTAGTCCTCAACCACATTTTTCGCGGGTATCATAAAAACGAACGGTATGCCCCAATTTTGAAAGCATTTATGATACACCAGAATATACAATCTCCAACCAGTCTACCAACCATGGAGATTATGGCGAACCTTCGGATAGAGAGGAAGCCCAAAGTTTAATAATGGACAGTCGATGTTACATATGTACCTGATGGACGATTTAATGAAAACCCTTTTCGCTTATAACTGTAAATATGTAGAAACAAAATTGTGTTTCAGTAAACATTGTTACGCGTCCTGATTTTCTATTTTTCATTGTTTACATTCTCACATTGTGCGATTTCAATTCTGCGGTTGGGCGAATATGATTCCGTCTGTACACTGTAAAACAGCGTATAACATGATAGGCTCTATTTATATCGATTTTTGAGAAAATGTTCTTGCCAGCCATGCTAAATGTAAAATCCTGCAACCGCGGAATTGGGTATCGGTCGGGTTTCGTGATTGCGTTTAGTCGGCGGTAATCCCCACACGGCCTAATGTCACCATTCTTTTTGACCACTACATGTAAGGGACTTGCCCAGGCGCTCTTTGAAGGACGGCAGATACCCAGATGACCCTACAAGCGTTATTTTTTTGTGCCTGTTGTTAGAGTTTCAATTCCCTGAACTTACCGATTTGTTGCCCTAAGTTGAAAACGAGATTTGACGAAATTCATTGGACCAAAAAATTGCTAGAGGCTGTCAAATGGTATCCTACAAGGCGTCTTGCATACTGGCGATACTGAAAATATGTATCTAGTTGTAAAGGTGGCGTGAGAAGGAGAGGCCTCAAGGTGTCCGACCGGTGTTATGACAAATAGTATCACGCCGGTTGTAGCTTCTTAAGGTCTTGGTAGCGTGTACACATGATTATACATTTCAACGAATGGTCTTAAAGAAAACTGATGCCAGAAAGATAACATGGGTGTCTGTTATTCCCGCACGAAAATGCTTCCAAGGTATTGGTGCTTCGGAAATTTCCTATGCCGCATAATCAGCGGGTTTTTATCTTAGCGACGACCACAGACGGAGGTAGGCCCTGCTTGGACTGAGAGAGATAAGGCCATGGTGCCAAAGGGGAGGAATGAAACCGTCTTCTACTTTTACGAAGCAGTCAAGCTCAAAAAGAAACTACCCTCTTTACACCCCAGCCGCCGAAGGAAATACTCTGGGAAGATTGTTCCAGAATCTCCGGACTATAAGAATGGCGCAACCGGCGAGCAGGAATAGATCAGAACTAGAGCTTAACATAGGGCGTGAACCACGCGCGCCTCATAGTGCCGTCTGACCCTTACAGATAAAACCCACTAATACTGGTACCGCAGCTCGGGCTCAAAGCAGGAGAAAAAACCTCGTAGTTGTTTTCTGGACAAAATTGTTACTAAGTACTAGCAACGAATTATAGAAACTCTTTCTAAGTATGGCAACATCTCTTCTAACATAATATGAGTTATGTTTTTCCTTATCCTAATGCGTATAAATACTTATCAGAACACAACCGCTCGATATAATGCTAGCGACCACTCGATAGCCAAAATTAATTCGTTTCTCATTACTCGAAATCAGACAGTGTGAAGTAGATAAAAAATATATGCAGCAATAAATTTAAAAAAAAAATGTGTGTCTCACGTCCTCGGGGGAGGCATAACGTTAACAAATTACCGCAATTTCCAATATGTTATGTATTTCGATGGCAATTTTCTCGGGTACCTTCGTCGAAGTTGTTCAAGCCTCTTGCGTTACGACATGTCATCAGTGATGGTAAACCGAGATATGTTTATAGCTAAACAACTTATGCGTGTAAGAGGCTTAGTTTTCTCAAGGGAACGAACCGAAAAGTAAAGCACGTTCCTCGTTGATTGGATGGCGAAGAACTTTGGTAATGTTGTTAATTATGGGAAGGGTTATGTTATAGGTTATGAGTATTCTAGTAACTGTAAAGTAAAGAAAGAATGCACTTGGAACTCAATTCATCTAATAGACATTTATACTCACAAATAGTACTTTTTGAGCCCTACAATTATGAGGGAAGCCATGCTTTGACCAAATCATTATATTTTCTACATATCACGATCTTGTCATGTTGACTGATTAAATCGTAGAAATAAGTTAATTTCACTTTGTTATTTGTTCACTCATTGATATTTCCCAGGAAAACAAAGGCGGCTAATTGAATTGCAGGCTTATGTAAACGTATTTTGACAACTTTATTATAAATATTCTGCCTTGGTTAGTTGGTAAGTATAGTTGCCTTATTTATGTGATATGGCTGAAAACGAGTAGACGGTTTACTTGATAGTAAGCAATCTGCGACGTCCGTGGACACCCTCAACAAAGGAAGAGTTACGAGTACGTTGCCGTCCATTTGGTGATTCAGGCTTTGGAGATTAAGGGGTTGGGGACGGACAGGGGGAGGGGAAGGATGGGGCCTCCGATATTCTCCAGGAAACACAACGTTGTGGTTGTTTCACGACAGGTTTTTGCGTGGTCGTGGTATCACTCCGGTCGAGCCGACCCAATGCCGGAGCGTGGCTCTCCCACACTTAATTTCAAATCGCTCACATCGAGAAACGTTCTAGATCAGCCTTAACTATCTAGATGATCTTATTCTCAATAAAAAGTCAAAGATTTCATGCAATGTAACCAATCTATAACACACAACCATTTCTTGAAGCGAAATTAACGTAAGGCCACGACAGATACATCACTGTATTACTGTACTGTATGCAAACACCATTATTCATGGATGTACATAGCAATGTGTTGCACTGTTCGTAGATGGACGTTTTGTACCATTCAACATTTACACTACTCCACTACAACTATGATTTATTATTGTCTCGTCTTCCAGTAGAATCTACTACAGAATTTGCCAAACAATATTGATCGTATTTCAATGGAATTGTGTTGTTCTAAGGACTATAGTATATTGTCACTTCTAGCTCTTTACAAAACTTGTATTGTTCACGCTCTCTAACTATTTCTATACTTGATTGTGGAGATGGTGACAAGGAAATTTTGTCTAAGTATACCTACAAGTTTTAGTTACTTGTGCTTACCTGTGTAGTTGGAAAGTTTGTGTGTTGACAATAGTAATAATATAATAAAAAAGAAAGTTTGTGTGTTGATAGTAGTAGTAGTAATTTAGAAATATGTTTTTAAGAGGAATTTTAGTGACGTTTTTTCGGCATAGGTCGGTAGACGAGCAAACGGATTATCTGATAGTAAGCAATCGAATCACCCGTAGACCCTAGCAACACCAGAGTTAAAAAAGCTTTACCTATCGTTTATGGGTCATGGATTTGGGGACATGGGGATATAGGGATGGGTAATGGGTGGTGGATTGGGGATCCAAGAACCTCACTCACGTGATGAAACACAACGCAAGCGCCGGTTTCGTGTGAAGCCGTGGTATATCCGTCCAGCTAAGCCGGCCCATTCGTGCCGAAACATGGCTCTGCCTAAGTACTTTAAGTATGAACTATTTCGCATTTGGCCTATGTGAGATACGCTGGAACTAAATTTATAAATTTTATGAGTATTTTGGAACACAAGTGTATCTTGAAATACATATAGTACCCTGATAGCTCATCAAATCTTGACAGCCAAAAAAACAAAAATATTCATAAGAACAGCAGCTTTATATCCAACCTCAAAACAGAATATTTCCTTGTAAAAGCACCATTATCCAAAGACTATGTACATTGTTAGCGTAAAGAAACATTATCACGTTCTCAGCAGTTTCAGACTAAAAGCCAAGTGGAATAAACTAGAATACAAGTAGTATATTTGCAAACGACGGTTGGCACTAATGTCTAGAAGAAAGTCGTACATAATGTCAACTGGAGATGTAAGGCTTACCTTTGCATTATAAGGTAAGGCCGTGCCAGATTTGTGACGTCAGACACAGGCGACTTTAATATTAAATGCAAAATCATGTTGTGAAGTTAATGTAGGTACAAGTTAGTGAAATGTAAATTACTCCTATCTATCTAGGCGTATGAAATAATTTGATAAACGCGAAATTGCTCCTTGAATTTTGAGCCTCGTCAGGATCGGTTTTTTGAATTTTGTAGTTTTTAGTTTTTGCTGCATAATAGGTATAATAGACAATTGACCTTTATTATTTTTTGTGTTTCTATATATCCAACCAGCTAATGTACGCTCGTATAGATAGCTGGTTACTTACCGTTGTTAATTTATAAAAAAAGGTTAAAATACAGAGAAGACAATTTCATTTTTCAATATAAACACGAAAAGCTTTCTTAATTATTATTTTGTTAAATGTTCGGTAACCATTTTTTTAACTTGATTAATTGGAATATGCCGCGAAAACGCTCTTAATACAAATTACTATGTGCTGACAGATAGAATTAAGAGTCGATAATGTTTCTGTCAACACACAACAGCGTTACGGAATTAGAATACAAAGGGAACCAAACTTGAACGTTATAACAAATCATGAAGATAACACTTTTATACTTCTTTGTTTTTATGATATGGGACCTTTTGCCTTTTATTGTTTTAGTAATATCACGCAAAGATAAATGCGGGTTCCGTACCCGGAGTTACTTGTAAAGTCTTTTTGTTCTTTTGTGGATAATATTTGGATTATCATTCAAAACAAATATTTTTTTGGTAAAGAATGACATAAGCGATTTAGCTTCCGTCGTTGTATCATCATCTGATGCTTAAATAAAAACATATTTTTAAAATGCCCTTTTCACAAATTTTGACAAAAATGTCATCTTTGCTATCAGATTTTCCGTTAAAGCCGATATTGTTATAGACTGAACTATAGTATCCATACATCTTCGACCAACTACAAGTAAACTTTAAAAGTAGTTAAAAGCAACGTCAAAAGTGGAGTCTTCTTAGAAATGTGCAGCTAACCGAGAAGTTCCATAATAAGTAGAACGAGCCACAAAATTACTGGCACATTTAACTCAGCTTGATTAATGAAACATCGCTAACTTGCCTCTGACGAGATGAAATGGTTTGGACAGACCTGGCTTGTACTTCTTCATCGTAATTTTACTTACCTTGGATGTTGTGGTGACCTGAAAGTTAATTAAGTATGTATAAGTATTCGAGTTTAGAAATTAGAAAGTAAGTTTTTTGTTTATTTTAGTCCTATAGAAATACGAAAGAAAAGAGTATAGAGAAACCAAGGTTTGGAACTAAACATTTCATAACACGAAAACATTGTTTTCAATTCATCATCATTATCACCATAACAAGTGTTCGCTGCTAAGAAAAGACTCCTTCTTACACGATTTGAGCATTGAGCACTACGCGTGGTCATGGTGTCATCTAAAATTCAAAAGATTCAGGTTTCCTCACGATGTTCTTCTACACCGTATGTCAGCAGTATCTAAATAAACTTTAGAGACAGTTGCATTATAACTTCCCAGGTTTCGAATATGCGAGATTTGCGATCGAATGTAGAAAACTTTCATCATTAATAGTATGAAACATCACTATGGGTAAACCGTTTCTTTAATAAAAAATTGAAACTCTTTAAGAAACAATTTTTATCCTACCTCATAATGCGAAACGCTGCTGTAGCAACAGGGGTGGATGGTAAAACCTCTCTAACTCCCCTATTATTGCATTACTTTGCCCTTTTAAGTCACGTACTTAAGAGAACTTAGAGTAAGTGGAGAGTGCAAACAGTAATTCTGATCTCAGGTATGGTATTAAGAGGATTACCGACAGACGTAGTTGGCTGCAGTTGACTTCAGTGGAATCTGCATTTGATTGCTCTAAGCACGATGCTGTTTTCCTACAACAAACATTGGTGCAACGTCAAATCGATTTCTGTGTACTAATTAGCTTGATAAACTAAGTTGGTCTATCTGTTTGATTTTTTTATTATTATAGTGTCATCGTTTTGGTAAGGAAATTTAAAGGATAATTTTGCTTTGGCGAAATTTTTAGTGGTTTTTTTTTTTTTTTTTTTTTTGTGAGGGGAAAATCATCAAATGACTTCTCCCGCCCAGGGCCGGGCAGGAGGGAGTGTCAGACTCTTACTGACTAAAAACCCCCCTGTTCCTTCTCCTGCTCTGTGCCGAGATCGCGGTACCTCATTGCGCTAACCCCGCAACCCCGGCTGAACATCAGCCCTTTAGGGCCCCGTCTGTGGTGGTCGAATGGCTCTTTGAGGCGCGCGCGGAACGCTACGCGCCGTACGCTCGGGCCTGGTTCTGGTCGGGCGGCGAGCTGCCCTTACTCGCCGACCGCAGGCCCGTACTTACGGTGGCCGGAGATCGTCCCTCGATCCCCGACGCCCGTAGTGTCGCCAGTTGCGGCTGCTGGGGCGTGAGGAGGAGGATTGCTCCCTCACGCGGGCCGCCTCTCTCTTTGCGAGCATGACTGCTTCACAAAAGGAGGAGACGGCGTCCCAGTTCCTCTCACTCCGCACCATGGCCTCGACTAAGGCCGGGCGCGAGAGGTCGCCGCCGCCGATCACTTCCCTGAGGATACGGCGGTGCTCAGCCCAGGCAGGGCATACCGCTACCGTATCCTCTAGGTGGTCCTCACAATGACGACACTCGGGCGTTTCCTCCCGCTGAATCCGAAACAGGAACCTACCAAAGCTGCCTTGCCCGGTAAGCACCTGCGTCAGACGGAAGGTGAGGACGCCGTGGCGTCTCTCAAGCCACTCCTCAAAGAGGGGTCTTACCGCTGCTATGGTAGCGTGCCCGGCCCTCGGTTCGACAATCGTTGTCTCCACTCTGCCATGAGATCTCGCCGGAGCTCATTCCGCCACGCACTTATTTGGCGCGGCAGAGGATCTTCGCCCCGGCGACGCGCGTCTGCGCGCAAACTGTAGACGCGCGCGAGCGCCTTCGCTTCTAGATCCCACGGCGGTGATCCGGCAAGGAGGTTCGCCGCCTCCCCGGAGATCGTGCGATACCCGCGGATTACTCGTATAGCCATGACCCTCTGGGACGCGACCAGCGTACGAGCCGGCCGCCGCTTCAAGTCCGGCGCCCACACAGGGGCACCGTAGAGGGCCATGGATCGCACAATCCCCATATACAACCTCCGGCAGGAGGCGTTTGGCCCCCCGAGGTTGGGAAGGAGCCGCTTGAGCGCGGCCCCAGACCGTTCCAACTTAGGGGCCAAACGACGAAAATGCTCCGTGAAGTTCCATCGGCTGTCGAGGACGAGACCCAGGTACTTCATCGCCGACTCGACGCCGATGGTAACTCCTCCTGCCGTTACTTGGGACCCACCTGGAGGTGGCGCGCTCCGACGGCCATAGAAGCACATGGCCTCGGACTTGTGGAGCGCCACCTCGAGTCCCAACTGCCGGATCCTTGCAACGACTGTCGCAACCGCTTGTGACATCAGGTCGGCCGCCGCCTGATGCGACCTCCCGTTCGCCAGCACCAGCGTGTCGTCAGCATAACAGACAATGCTGACGCCGCTCGGGAGGTCGGTGCGTAGCACCCAATCGTACCCGATGTTCCACAGGAGAGGTCCCAGGACCGATCCGACCGACCGAGGATTAATATATATAAGACAAAAGATAGGTACTATCTTTCAAAATATTATTTAAGACAAATAGCAATATCGCTATCATATTTTTTTAATATATCAGCCAATAACTTGGCTAAACAGGTTACTCCTATTGAGCAACCAAAAAATATTGACATTCATAATAATTCACCTAATACTGACATTCATAATAATTTAAATTATTAAATAAGACAATAGAGACATCCTCTTGCAAATTAAACAGTAATAAGGTTATTAATCTGGTACCAAAATATTCAAGGCTTTATGAGCAAAGAATTAGAAATTGAGTTATTTTTAAATTGTAATAATGTGGATATTTTGTGTATAACTGAACATTGGCTAAAACCTCATCAGCTCATGTTCAATTTTGGTAAGCACCAGATTGGTAGCTCGTTCAGCAGAGTAAACGCTATACATGGTGGCTCACTTATACTGATAAGTAATCAGCTTAAATTCAAAGATCGCAAAGATATAGTTAGTTACTCTGTTGAGCGTACTGTTGAAATAGCCTGTGTGGAATTGGAGCGGTTTATTGTATTAAGCGTGTATAGACCACCTTCAGGTTTGTATGACTGTTTTGAAACAGTAATGGATGAAGTATTAAGTAAACTTACAAATTCAAAGAAATCCATCATTACATGTGGTGATTTTAATATAAATTTATTAGAAAAATGTAGTTTAAGCACAAAAATTGTAAGTTTATTTTCTTCATACAACCTTGCGAATTTGTTTCTGGAGCCAACTAGGATAACACCCACTAGTGCCACTTGCCTGGACAATATTTATACCGACATTGTGCCAGTTAACAAAGAAATAATTTCAGTACTTGATTCCGATCATTGTGGTCAGTTAATTTCTTTAACAAATGAAATAAATATAGTGTCAAAACAATTTATCACAGTTAATCCGAAGACTAAAAGACGCATTGAATTTTTCAAAGCTAAACTCAGCAACAAATTGCCTTTGTTGTTGAATTATAAGAATTCTAACACTTTATATGATAAGTTTTTTAAAATGTACCTAACAGAGTTTAAGTCTACTTTTACAGATAAAACTATTCCAGCTAATAGCAATGTGTCTTTTGGTGATTGGGCAACCACTGGTATCTATAAGAGTAGAAATCGCCTCTATGAGCTCTATAATGAGCGGACATATATTAATACTGTTGAATTCAGTGAATATGTAAAAAACTATTCTAAATTATTTAAAAAAGTTTGCTCTATTGCAAAATCTCTATTCTTAAGCTCTAAGATAAAGATCAGTACCAATGTTATCAAAGACACTTGGAACATTATCAACAGTGAGGCAGGAAGGTCTAAAAAAAGAATTAGTCAACATAGTCTAGTAATTGATAATAAGTTAATAAAAGCGGATGTAGAAATTGCAACTGCTTTTGAACATTTCTTTTCCGACATTCCTGTATCCACTACAAAGTCACTGAATTCATCTCCCACTGTTGCAGAGTCTTTACTCAAAGAACATGTTGTAGCTTGCGATTCAGGGTTTTCCTTCAAACACATAGATAACAAAGACATTGTTAAAATCTTTAATACTTTGAATAACAAAAAGACTGCAGATCTATGGGGTAATTCTGTGTACATTACAAGCTCTGTAATAACTATTGTAGCACCTGTATTGGCTCAAATCTTTAATAACTGTATTGACTGTGGTGTGTTTCCTGATCTTATGAAATGTAGTAAAATAATTCCATTATTTAAATCAGGTAGTACTTCTGACCCCACTAACTTTAGACCTATTTCAGTACTACCTACGTTCAGTAAAATTTTTTAAAAAATCATTTTAGATCAAATGCAAAGATTTTTTAATAGAAATAAATTATTACATGCGAAGCAGTTCGGATTTACAAGGGGTCGTTCAACAACTGATGCCGGAGTTGAACTTCTTAATCATATTTACGACGCATGGGAGGACTCAAGCGACGCTTTGGGAATATTTTGTGATTTATCCAAGGCGTTCGATTGCGTGCTTCATGATACACTGATCAGGAAGCTTTCCCATTACGGAATTAGAGGTGCATCTCTGGACCTTCTTACCTCATACCTGAGTAATAGGGTTCAGAGAGTCGAAGTAAACGGAATGGTTTCTGCCGGGTCTGTTGTGAAGATGGGTGTTCCGCAGGGTTCTATTCTCGGCCCGTTTTTATTTCTTATCTATATTAATGACTTGCCTTACCTTGTAAGGGATAAACACGAGATAGTGCTGTTTGCTGATGATACCTCACTATTATTCAAACTCAGACGACGACAATCATTAATTGACAATGTAAACAGTGCTCTCTCAGAAATAGTTCACTGGTTTGGTGTGAATAACTTATTACTAAACGAAACTAAAACTAAATGTATTAAATTCACAACACCAAATGTTAAACAGATAAAAACCAGTGTGCTTGTCAAGGGCGAGGAGTTGAGTCCTGTAGATACAACTGTCTTTTTAGGTATAACCCTGGACGCTAAGCTCCAGTGGGGCCCACATATAGATGGCTTGTCGAAGAAGCTCAGTTCTGCAGCATATGCCGTTAAAAAAAATAGAAATTTAACAGATATAGATACAGCGCGGTTAGTTTATTTTGGTTATTTCCACAGCATCATGTCATACGGTATTTTGTTGTGGGGGAATGCTGCTGACATCCAGTCTATTTTTGTTCTGCAGAAAAGGGCTATTCGATCAATCTATAATCTTAGTCCGAGGCATTCGCTCAGAGAATTATTTAAGGAATCTAAAATAATGACAGTTGCCTCTCAATATATTTATGAAAATGTAATTCACGCTCATAAAAACAAAAGCTTATTTAAGAAATATAGTGATATACATAATATCAACACGAGGGGGAAAAACAAATATGTTGTGCCTGCCTCCAGGCTTCAGAAAATAAGTAGTTCGTTTAGGTGTCAATGTATACGCTTTTACAATAAAATTCCTAGCGATATTCAAAATTTGAGCCTCAATAAATTTAAAAGTGTAATAAAGGCTAAACTTTGCTGTAAAGCATTTTATAAAATAAAAAACTACTTAGAGGATAGTCAGGCTTGGGAATGAGCCGCTGTAATGTCTGCACAGGTCATGTTGACATGTTTGTAACATAAGTTACACTTTTATATACAATTTGACATTACGTTTATTTTTTTTTTATACAATGACATGATCACCTATTGTGACATTTTTATTTTTTATTTGACATTTTTTTTTTATTTATTTGTTGACATTTTTATTATTTTATATTTATTGTTAGTGTAAGGACCGTGTGAGATTTGTCGTGCTTTTTTATCACCAGTCATCTGCGTTCTGACAGTTTGAGTACTTGCGCGACCCACCCAAATGTTCTTTTGATCGGTATTGTTCGTCGGACAACTCAACAGCACTAGCTATATGGTTGCAAACTGACACTTGCGTGCCTGTCTTCAGAACGGGTCCACTTAAACTGGTGTGGTTCTTTCCTCAAAAGACCACTACAGAATGAACTTGCACGGTTCTCTCACATTATGTTATTTTATATTGTCTGGACTTGAAAAGAGACTGACCTCTGAGTTTGTTTCGGCATTTCTTCTCAGAGTAGTCAGATAGGAAATGCCGGCTTCATCTAGTTTTTCACATATAATTTGACGTGTAAAAGTGCCGTTTTAAGGCCTATTTGCAAAAATAAATTCATTGTTTCATTGTTTCATTGTTTCATTGATCCCTGTGGGACACCGCGCGACACCTCTCGCCGATTCCACACGCCCCGGTGACCGGGGTAGATGACGCAAATTTTTAGTGGTAAAATAAACATATATTCTCCTCGTACAACAGAATCTATATATGTATATCTACACTAATTATTATTTATAAAGAGGTAAAATTTTTAAGTTTGTATGTTGGGTGTAATGTTTGGAACCGTTGGTTAGATTGCCAAAATTCTTTCACTGATGGATAGCTACAATGTTTCTGAGTGCTATAGGCTATAAAATATCACCCTACAATCAAATAGAGCCGAGCAGCGGGTAAAACCGCGCGAGAATAGCTAGCATGATATAAATATAATATTTGTTAGCGTTACACCAAAATATATTTAGTCTTTAAGAGTGGATGTAGTATAAGTATGTATATATATATTTACTCTAAGATGCTGACCGTACTCCATTAAAAGACATAACAACGCTTATCATGCCCTAGAACGCCCTAAATCAAAGAAAAACAAAAACGGTATTGTAAAAATATGCTATATTCTACGATTTTCCAAATCAGTTCATCATCATCATCTTCCTGCCCTTGTCCCGTTTTATTTGGGGTCCGCGCAATATGTTTTTTCTTCCATTCTGTCCTGTCACCCGTCACGCTATCGCTAACTCCTCTGTATTCCATATCACTTCTCACACAATCCATCCATATTTTCTTTGGTCTCCCTCTCCCTCGCCATCTATCCACATTTATACTCATGGCTTTGTTGTAGCATGCGTTTCATCCCTCCTTTTTGCATGGCCATACCAAGACAAACGGTTTATTTTTATTTTTATTTTTTATTTTATTTTATTTATTTATTTGGACAACTAGTAGTTGTTACATTTAAACTTACATCTAAAAACTTAAGTAATAATAAAATCAAATGCACAACATTTTAAAGTGTCACAACATGCTCTGTAACGTAACGACAACAGTTAGTATATTACAATTACAATTACAAACTAGAAAAAACATTTAAAAAAAGGGAAAAAAAATACTACAATAATGCGGAACAATAAAATTAAAGTAAAAAATAACAATAAAACAATCGAGACAAATTAAGCACTAAGTTTGGACACTCAACAATCCCATCACAGCCTTTTTAAATTTTGGTAGCGTATCAGCAAAGATATCGACCCTTCCACAAATTTCATTATATAAATTCGGCAGTCGAGACATAGCAGAAAAATCTCACAAATTGGTTCTAGCGCATGGCCGACGCAACAATCCGACCTTAAGCGTCGCTCGTCTAGGTACTCGTGTTGGCACACGCAAACTGACAGTTTTCAGAAGTGGCGGACAATTAAAATGGCATCTTACAAGCTTATAAAGAAAAGTTAAGTCTATTACACGTCTACGTGTTAACAAACTATCCATCTTAAAATATGTCAATTTCTCTTTGTATGAAGCCAGTTGTTTATGTACCCTAGATGAAAATGCGAGGTGTCTCAAAAATCTCTTTTGAATTCGTTCAATACGAAGTTGGTGAACATTGTACTGCGGCGACCATACTACACTACAGTATTCAAGGTTACTGCGAACATAACTATTGTATAGGGCTATCTTTGTAGTGGATTTGCGAAATGACTTAGAGTTTCGAATGATAAAACCCAACATCCTGGATGATTTATTAATAATAATATCTATGTGGGGCACAAATGTCAATTTCGTATCTAGAATTATGCCTAAGTCTCTCAATTCAGTTCTTTCTTGAAGAACTATGCCATTTATGTGGTATGGAAATTTAATAATACTATGATTGCGGGTAAAGGTAATAGAGTAACATTTTTGAGTGTTAAAAATCATGTCGTTATCTGCGTACCAATCCGTTAAGGCATTTAAGTCATTTTGAAGAAGATTGCAATCTGAAGGTTCATTTATTGTTTTACATATCTTTAGGTCATCGGCAAAAAGATAGGCACTACAATGTTTTACGCATGCTACTATATCGTTAATAAATAAATTAAATAGCCAGGGGCCTAAATGAGAACCTTGAGGCACCCCCGATGGAACTGTGTATGTGTTGGATTCAAAGCCCTTTACCACCACATATTGAGTTCTACCTGTTAAATAAGACTCGAACCATTCTAGTAAAGCGCCATATATACCATAAGATTCTAATTTCACTAATAAACGTTTATGGCAAACTCTGTCGAATGCCTTAGAAAAATCCATATAGATGGCAGTAATCTGTTTGCCTGCGTCAACCGCCTCTGCCAACTCATTGTGATATGTGACTAGGTTAGTGCATGTAGATCTAGAAGGAATGAATCCGTGTTGTTCGTCCACAAAAATCTGTACAGTATGGGCTTTTAAATAAGGATAGATAAGAGCTTCGAATGACTTGGCAAAAGTTGAGAGTATCGATATGGGCCTGTAGTTAGAAATTATTTCTTTGTTTCCATTTTTGAAAATGGGTACTACCTTTGCAATTTTCCAAACAGTGGGGAATATGCCAGTCATCAGAGATTTATTTATGACAAGAAACAGAGGAAGACTCAAAGACCTGGCACACCTTGATATAAAGTAGGGTGATATTCCATCAGGTCCGGCACCTTTATTCACGTCAAGTCCCTTTAAATGTTTCAAGATATTATCGTGACTGACGTATACTTTCCCTAGACTGCTAATGTTTAGCGGAGTTTAGTTTCCTTTCAACTTTTCAGTCATTTGTTTTTCAACATTCCAAATCAGTTCTTTATAAATATATTGAAAATAACGATTTATTTAATATCTAATGGATCTTATAAAAACAGTTAATTCCAAACTAATATTATATATATGCGAAAGTAACTCTGTCTTTCTGTCTTTTTTCACGCCTAAACTACTGAACCAATTTCTGAAATATGTGTTACAGACATAGTTTAAAACTCCAGAAAGGACATAGAATAGTTTTTATACCAAAACTCTACAGGAAGTCACTATTCCTGGCGAAGGAAATCGCGGGCAAAAGCTAGTTTTCAATAAATTGAGTTTTTCACGCGATAGTCACTATACAAAAATGTGTTTTTGACATGAAAAATTACTGTGAAAGGTAATTTTAATGAAAACTTACGCATGTAGAAAAATTCCTGGTACCTATATGAATTAAATTAAATTAAATATCGGTGTTAAATTTAAGAGAACAACAAATGACATGCAATTTCTACGAAATTTAATTTCATTAATTTAATTTTAAACTCGTTCAATTCTTGCACGTTCTATATTTGAACGTTTGATTTTTTTTTAGGTTTTTTTTACCAGTCGGCTATATTGTTTTATACCGAATAATTTAAGAACGATAAAGGATTTATGGAATTATGGAATAGGAGGCAAACGAACAGACGGATCACCTGATGATGAGCGATCGGCCAGATGAAAAATGTTCAGATTTTTTTAATCCAGATCCTTTGCAAATGCAATGAAACAAAAATAAAATACATTTTCTCTAATATTGGATCACGAATACAAAAAACCAAGCCTAAAAATAACCTCTAAATAAAAAACTTTTAATACAGAGTTTATTTTCATTGATTTTGTTTTGTTTTGTTTTCATTTTTATTATACTGGTACTAACTTAGGCTAAGAACATTGTTACTAACAAATTATGGAAGCAATTCTGAAATAAATTATTTATTATTATTATTTTAAATACATTATAGTTTTCTTCTCATACGAGAGTTTAAGAAACCTTATACACGGGCCGGAGCCAAGTGTAAAAGGGGAAGATTAAATAGAATAGGTAGATGTTAAAGTAGACGATGTCAAGAATTTTCGGGTGATGCGGCAAGTGTTGAGAATGGTAGCTTTTTGTAGCGTGTGGAGAGTGTATGCAGGCATTTGCAGAGTATTAAGACTTTGTGTGAGGGACTTCGGTATAATACCGGTGGTTGAAAGGACTATGGGGACAATGTGAACTGTTTGCACTCTCCACTGCGTTTTAATTTCTATGGCAAGATCTTGGTATTTACTTAATTTTTCGGATATGGTTGATTGTATGTTGTGTGAGTTTGGGATAGCAATATCAATCAAGTATACTATTTTATTCACTTTGTCATGTACTGTAATATCCGGTCTATTAAAATGTATCGTTTTATCTGTTACAATGGTTCGGTCCCAATATATTTTACAATTTCTATTTTCTAATATTGTTTCGGGCTTATATTTATAGTACGCGGTTATTTGATCAACTAGGCTATATCTATAAGCTAGGTGTTGGTGTATTATGGCCGAGACTTGATCGTGCCTGTGCTTGTAGTCAGTCTGGGCGAGAGATTTACAAGCTCCGGTAACGTGCTGGATAGTTTCTGAGGCCAGGTTGCAGTGTCGGCATAGGTCATTTTGCTGATTAGGATCTTTTATTATGTATTTTCTATAGTTGCGGGTTGCTATGACTTGATCTTGTATGGCCAGCATAAAGCCTTCGGTTTCGGGAAACAATTCACCACGTTTGAGCCATTCGTTCGATTTAATTTTATCGACGTGTGGTTGGCTCAAGAACGATCGATGTCTTCCGTGAAGCGCTTTTTCTGACCATAATGCAATCTTGTCTTCATCGTTAACAATAATTTCATTTGTTTGCGTATCTCGGCTTTGCAGATTTAGCGGTGTGAAGTTTTTGTCTGTTTCTACAATATGTGTATGAAGTAACGAGTGTTCTGATTTACTGTGAAAATAGGTTCTAAGGCTTGAAATTTGTTTGTTGTGTAGATTTTGTATGTCTATTAATCCTCTTCCTCCTTCTTTACGTGTTAACGTGAGTCGTTGTATGCATGATTTAGGATGATGTTTTCGGTGTTTAGTGAGTGTTGCGTTGATGGTTTGTTGTAATTTCCGGGTATTTGTTTTAGACCATTGTATTATTCCAAAGGAGTAAGTGAGAATAGGTATTGCAAATGTGTTGATAGCTTTAATTGTGTTCCTAGCGTTTAAATTTGTCTTGAGAATAAGATTAAGTCTATGTGTAAATTTTCTTATGAGTTCCTGTCTTGTGTTTTTGTGTTGTATTTGTCTAGATTGCCTAAAACCTAAATATTTATACGTGTCATGTTCCTCCATGGGTTCTATCGTTTGGCCCGTTTGAAGTGTGTAACTGTTATTCTCAACTTTCCCTTTAACCACTGACATAACTTTACACTTGTCTACTCCAAATTGCATGCAGATATCTGTAGAAAACTGTTGTGTTACATCTGCTAAATGGGATAATAACATTTGATCTGCTGCGTACAATTTGATATCGTCCATATACATTAGGTGTGTTAGTATGTATTGTGTACCATTATTTGTTAAGGTGTAACCTGCATTTGTTCTGTTTAATAAGTGTGATAGTGGGTTCAATGCCATGCAGAACCATAAAGGGCTCAGAGCATCGCCCTGGAAAATACCTCTTTTAATGTAAATTGGTTGAGTGACTATTTTTGCCGTAGTTTGATTGATGCTAAGAACAGTTTGCCAGTTTTGCATAGTGGATTGTAAAAATAGTTTAATTGTTGGGTGGATTTTATATAGGTTTAACACTTGCAACAACCAGCTGTGTGGAACTGAATCAAAAGCCTTTTGGTAATCTATAAACATTGTATGAATATCTGTTTTACTCTTTACTGCGTGGTTCATAATGACAGCGTCAATAGTTAGTTGCTCTTTGCAACCTTGACTGTACTTGCGACAACCTTTTTGTTGCTCTGCTAGGGTTTCGTATTTTGTTAAATGATTGTTGATTAGTTCACTGATGCAAGCTGTTATAATTTTATAAAAAGTCTGAAGGCAAGTAATTGGTCGATATTTAGCCGGGTTTGTGGTGTCATTCATGTCTTTAGGTATCATGTATGTTATACCCTGAGTGATGTATGTTGGAAGTAAATGTGGTGTTTGGATGAATGTGTTTAGGTGATTGTGTAGGTAAGGATGTAAACTCGTAAATTTTTTATACCAATAGTTGTGTATGTGGTCTGTACCGGGTGATTTCCAGTTGTGTGTGTGTTTGATAACGTTTATGAATGTATCTATGGGTATGGTTTCAAATTCCATTCCCTCGTGATCTAAATTTGCCTCGTGTATCCAGGCTGCTGTGTTGTTATGATACACTGGGTTTTCCCAAATACCTGCCCAGAATTCTCGGAGCGTCTCAGCAGAAGGCGTTTGTATGTTTTGAGTTAAGGTGCTATTAGATGTTAGGTTTCTGTAGAAGAATTTTTCATTATTTGTAAATCTACTATTTTCTAATTTGCGATTTGTACATGTTAAATATCTCCTAAGCCTACTAGATGCTGCATTTAACTTTTGCTTCATTGTGTCGAGATAGTGTGTCATGTGTGTATTGGGGTTTTCGTATTGTGCATGTAATTGATATTTTGCTTTTATAACTTCTACAGCTGCTACTAATCTTTGACTTCTAATACCTCTTATGTACTGCGATAGTTTTCCTATATTTGCCCTCAAACTTCTTATTTTTTGTTCTAATCTTATTTGCCACTTTGGTTTTCTGGTAGTTGTTTGTCGTTCAGTCTGTACGGTGTAGGATATTTTAGCTCCATTATATTTAGCTGCTGTCCAAGCAGCAGAGTAAATTATAGTTTGTAAATTGTTGAAGTCAGTATCTGTGTTAGCGTATTTGGGAAATATAATGTTGTTTATGTAATTTACGATAATGGAAAATTTTCTTGATGTTCTTTGTTTAGGGATGTATGGCCTTTTGGTGGGATCTGTGTCAATAAAATATTCGTATGCTTGTTGAAATAAATCTTCTAGCTCTTGATTTATTTCTGTTTCGTTTTGGTTGGCGTCTATTGTGTCGAATTGTTCTAGTTGAATATCATTCAAGAAGTTGTCATCTACGTTTAAAGAGTTTGGCGTGATCGTATTATCCGTGTTTATGTTGACATCATGCGAGATGTCATTTGTGTGAGTGAGTGTGTCAGATATGAATGAGTGTGCTTGATTACTTCCATCAGGATATTCCGGGATATTTGAATGTCTATTTAAGTGATGATTTGTATTTGTTTCGTGTATTAATTGTTCAGAAACTTGTTTTTTTATTTCTGCTAACCTTTTGACAGTAATATATTTATTATTTGTAATTGCTCTAACTTGATCAGACAGCCTTTGCTCTGTGATATGGGATAACTCTGGGTGAATATTTATGAACTGTTCATGTAAAGATTTCCTATATGCTGTTTTATTAGTTTCCAAGAAAGTGATTTTATAATAAATTTTCATTATTGTTTCATTGTATTCATTTGTCCATTTCATGCGTTGTCCAGGTTGTATATTAGTTACTTGGGTCGTTGTTAAGTGCTGTTGTCTTATCGGTGTTATTTGTAGTTGGGCTCTAACTTGATTATAAATCTGATCGATCTTTGATTGTGGTAATAGTTTCCTTTGGACTATTGCTCGACGTTGGTCGCCTATGCGCTGACGACTAACTTCCATGGATGGATATTTTTCTAGGAATTTTATATGTAATGACGGGAGGTAAGCATTTTTATCAGTTTCTAGATTAGTGAGAAGAAGATAGTTTCGTAGAATGAATTCGTTCATATCTGTCGTCCATTTTCTACGAGTTTTGGCAGTGCTTGTGGTGGGTACAGCTTCATCGACAGAATTTGTCAGCTGCACAACATCCACCGACTGAACCGTTGATGATGAAGATGGCGTCGGAGAAACGCAGAAAGATTGTGATGATGATGAAACCGAGGGGAAAAGAGATCTCGATGATGACGAAGAAGATTGGGAAGATTCGTCATCTGGCTGGGATAGTTTTTTAAGTTTTGATCTAGTAATCATGTGATTCCCACGAGTAGCTAGGGACCTAAAAAGTCGACCACAGCAGAGCCCTGCGTTCACTGTGGCAAGGGTAAATGAAACTGGAGGTCCCCTGGTCTCCAGAGTTGGCATACTCACGACTAAGCACCCCCTTAGTCACGCAGCTCTCAGCGTATGCAACCTTAGCTTGGGTTGTATCTCTTTTGGTCGGACCCTTCGCCCCAGCCCTATCTCGATCTAAGTGAACTAAACCGACACAAGACTAAGGATCAGAGCCCTTAAGCCCCACCACGCCGACAACGTAGAGATACATCGGTGGGGTTATTATTATTATTATTATTATTTGTATGTTCGTTTCCGTTCACGGGATCATAGGATCCCGGACCTTTGGAAGGCGTACGAGGGGCCGAAGCCAACTCGCAGAGGCCCTTTGAACAGTTTTAATCTAACTGTGATGGGACATCAGCCGGCAATTATCCCTGTTTGCACTATGAAAGTGCACCCAAGGATAATCCCCGGTTGATGCAAGACTATTGCGAATTGTGGTAATAAACGAAAGGGTTATGGGTATGGGTTGCTATGGACTGGTGGATATGATAACTATGGAAATACTATGGCCCCTGCCCCTGACCAATATTGATACATACGGATAAACAGGCAGGGGGTGACTGGCAAACTCAATTAATGGGCCCCCGGAAACGGCCGCTAGCATGTAGCGACACGGAGGCAACATACGTTGAGCTGCTTGGGGAAGGAGAGGCATCCCACGGCTATCAGAGCAATCCCGGAAGTACGGTCAAGACCCCTACCAGCACCTTACTGAGATACATCCTTCCCCCGAGTCTCCTTCAACTCCTACTCTTGCGAATCTCCACTCAAGCCAGCCAATTAAGGCAAGAATGAGGTAGGAGGGCTTGTTCTTCATCAGTGTTCACTCCAGCTCGTCACGAGGACTAACCGGAGAGAGAAGAACAAGACCTCCCGGGAGTCAGGTCCGTGGGGTCGCCACTGCCCAACAGCTCGCCACAAGCTGCCTTGCGGATTATTATTAATGTATTTCTACAGTGTAATAAAAGTTGCTGTAATTCCGCATACTTCCTTTAAGCGTCGGCACTAATCTTCGACCATGTTTGTGTTGTCACTTTACCTGTCCATTAGATGGGTCGTAAATCTCCAAGGATTTACTGCATACGATCCAACAGACTAGCATTCACTCGGCACTTCATGATCTTAATGTCCATAGAGGTGCGCTTCAAGAGAAATGGGTTAACTTATAATACAGGATAAACCGTTCTTTGAAATTTAAGCGATATATCTTGTGCACGTTAATAATCAAACGTAATTGTTTTATAACTTATGTTACTTTTTAAGTACGATCGTCCAGTTAAATTAATACATATCACGCAAGTCTTATTTTCGGTGGTTCTTTCAATGTCTTTCTCGCCCAGGGTTTTTTTGTCAGAAATCATTAAATGGCTTAATGGAAAGTGTCAGACTCTTACTGACTAAACACGGCCCCTTTCTTTCTTCTCCTTTAAGCTGAGGCAACGGTATCGGTTGCGCTTACCCCGCACCCTCGGTTGAACATCAGCCCTGTAGGGGCTGTGGTGGTCTATTAGCTCTTTGCGCTATGCGCTATACGTTCGGGTTCGGCCCAGGGTGGGGCGATGGAGAGTGTCATACTCTTATTGACTAAAAAACAGCGCGTTACTTCTCTTGCTCTAGACCAACGCCGCGGTTCTTTATTGCGTTTGATCCGCAACCTGCTCTAACTTTATCTTTGAAACTGTTTTTACCAACGCCCCTAGTAAAAAGATTATACGTCTTCATCTGTACGTGTATTTAAAAATAATGATATGCCTTTACAATAATAAATGAATTCAGCTCGCTGTCACTTCATTGAAAATTAACCTGCACTCGAAGTCCTCGACGTTTCGGACAGACGGACGTATTATTAATTTTGTTAATCATTTACGCCTTTATTAAGCCTCGCCCTCCTTTGTGAAATAAAATATTATCTTTTTGTTTTCCTGTTTTGTAACTTAACAACTTCCTTATACTTGTATTTGTAAATTTTTTCGTCCCAATATTTTGTTTAGTCGATAATAGTGACACGTTATGGCTGGCCTTGTTGGCCCTTACTTGTTCAAGGTTTGTTTCCCTGGTTAGACCAAAGCCAAACATTCCCAGTGACTTTTTACTTTATTCAAGTGACAAAGCAGCTAACCCATCTTGTATGGTTGTATGTGTAAAATAAATACTAACAGAAAAGGAAAGTAAAATTTACCATCAAGATAATTTATAAAAAAATAGTTTTCATACGGAATCTAGAATTAGGTTTCGCATTTAATAAACGGTTTGGTCTTCGTCCATAAAACTCTTCAATATTCTTCTTACAAAAGTAGTTAAGCTACAAGAATTTCCCAAAGGTTTTGTGAAACAAATGAGGACACGCCGTTTCGTGGAAAAATATTTTACTAAGATTAGAGGCAAAAAATGAGGCCCTATTAACAGTAGTACCTTGATTGATCGGCCCTTGTCTCTTTCTTAACACTATTCTTTTTCCTATATCAAGGAGTGCCTAACAATTCTAAAGGATTACAACACCATTATACATACATATTATATAATATTGCCCAAGCTCTAAACAATGTTAAGAAACTACTGATATCATACAGGTGAAATTTTAAGTATGGGTTGATAGATTTTCAATTGTCTTTTAAGCAAAACATATTGTGTGCAGAGTGAATTTTCATGAAAATTCGTAAGCTATTTTTCATTTAGCTAACGCGAAGCCGCTGACTGAAGCTTTTTTTATGATAATATTTTATTTTAATTATTTTTTATTTATTTTAGTAAACTAATCTTAAAATATCGTTTATTTAACGAATTGTGGGGATATGAATTTTGAATTTAATCAGTTATACGGCTAATGCTGAAAGAAGAAAAATATCGAATGGTATTGAGAGGAAAGGTCCACCATAAATCAGTATTTTCCGGTTAATAAATCAGACAAAAATTCGTGGATTCATTCCTTTAAACGAAGGTATTATGATAGCTCAGAAGCGGTTTGCCCGAGCATTCGGCGAACGAACAATTTACTTTCACATTAAAATGCTTTTCACAAAATTATCGCTTATCGCTACATATTTGTGTAAATACATGTAAAAGTCAAAGAGTTTTAAGCACTTGCCTTGGTAAAATTTATCTATTTATTGTAGTCGTGGCAATTAATCATGGCGGGCTTGTCTTGCATGAGGGTGCAAACCTGGGAAGTACTAGTAATATGAGTTTATAGAATTTTACTTTCTAAGATTAATTAGAGATCTAAGATTACGTATATATATCTAAGATTACGATTACGTCGCAAGGAAACCTATTACGTATATTTACATCAAAGTTTTGTTCTACCAAATTTGCTAAGAACAAATTAACTTGATAACTTACCCACTATTATTATAATTAACAAAATAAATACTTTTGTCATAAGTTAAATAAAAATCTATTTAGGATATTAATTTCTAAAGACGAGAAAGAAAGCATTGCTTTAAAAAATAAGAACTAATTTAATGTATATGTATACCTATATATATACATTAAGAAAATATTGTTTGTCTCGCGAAAAAAAGGTCTTTTGATATTGAATAAAAAATGCTTCCATAATATTTCGTGTTCGTCGGAGCGACATAAAAATAATTTAATTTTTTATTAATAAAATATAAAACATATTTTCCATAACCTATAAGCTTTTCTTTCTACGAAAATAAACATTTTAATACATAAAATAATAATGGTAATCTGAAAACATAAATATTTTTTACGTGTAATATGTAGGATTTTTAAATTAAGAGAAAAAAAAAAACAATTCTCCTTTGTACATATTCCTAGAACTTATCTCAACAATATTTAATGTACAGTTTTAAGTATTCTACGAAGAATTTTGTATAGACAAAAAATAATAACGACTAATCTTTTTTATGAGATATGTTGGCAAACGAGCAGTCAAATCACCAGATGGAACCTTCATCACTGCCCACAGCAGAGAAGCTTCAGTGCCTTGCCGGTCTTCTAGAAGTTTTAAAGGATTTGATTATTGGAGATTTTGGGATTGAGATCGGCAGGAAGGATTTGGTTTCTGGTAACCTCAACGCAAGCTTGTTGCTTCAAAGGTTTTCTGTAAGGTCGTCGTCAGACCATTCGTGCCGGAGCATCCGTGCAAAGTGCAAAATAATTGTTTCTTTAAAATCCAGGCATTGTTGTTTATAGTTTATTCTCTATACCTAATAGCACTGAAAACGTCTATTTCGAGTAATCTAATAATACCTTGACCGGATGAAAATGTAAGTAAATCTATATTTAGGATACGTACGTGCCTGGAATTTTAAAGGTAAGTTTATAATATTGGATCTCAATATAACTCGTTATAAATCCTTCCGAATTGTGGTTGCTGTATACTTTTAAATATTCCTCCACAGATTTCGTTCGAATTCCGCATAATGAAAATTAAAACTACTCAAAGCAATTATAAAATTTTATTAGAGCGACCTGTAACAAAATTCCATAAGTAATAAATTAAAAAAAAAAAATTTGTTACTCTTGTAATGAAGCAAATTATAATATAAAAAAAATTTTTGCACACAACTGACAAACGAGCGGACAGATCACCTGACGTGACTGTTAGCAATCGACACCACTTATGGGCACCCACAACATCAGAGAACTTTCAAGTAAGTCAACCTTTTAAGGACTGGGAATTGTGAATGGTAATTAGGGGGGAATGATCCTCCAGTAACCTCAACCGGAAAAACAATGCAAGCTTCAGTCGAGTCGAGCTGGCTCATTCGAATGGACATCTCTCCCACACTTACACCACACAATATTAACGATATGACATAACACACGTTTAATATGTATTGTTAGTCTTTATACTCTGTTTAATGGATACATTTGGTTGGTCGTGTTAATTAAGCTCAGTTTGCTAACAATGATCGATGGATACGTCAGCGTCAGCGTGTCTATACACATTATATGCGCACACATTAACACAAATACAGTTTGCAAAGTATAGACTTCCTTCATATTCTAGAATATGGTAAATTATACATACATATAATGCTAAGGTCTCAAGAAATTTTCCGAAGTTTGATTGTCGAAAAATCCGCATGAAAACGCATCGTTTCAAATCTCTTTAATTGTTTTTAAATAAATAAAAAAGGTGGCAAACGAGCACTCAAATCACCAGATGGATTCTTTACCACTGCCCATCCAGCAGAGGAGGAGGAGGTTTTTAGGGATTCGATTGTTGGAGATTTGGGGATTGAGATAGGTAATCAATGGGATTAAAAAAAAATTCGGTGTATATAAAACGAAAGTTATTTTCGATACGTTGAAAGAAGCAATGAAATCTGAAAATGAGTTCAGTATTGATTTCATTTCATCGGTATTTGTATTATCTGTGAGTTCCTTCACCTATTTCCATATATTCTAGTTAAGCACACACTCGTACAACAGAATGTAAGCCCATCAGTTATGGGGTATTCGTCCGAACGATTTCAGAGCGATTGATTGATGAGAATGTTGGGAAAAAAGGCGTCCATGTCCGCGAACCTTTGAGAAATATGTATTGAGAGGTTCCAATATATTTCTATTCCCTGGAATGTCCTTACGTCAATTATTTTTCATCATGTTTTTTGGTCGTAATTTGTCTCGTTGTCATTTTTCTTTTTTTTGTTACTAAGGCCCAACTTAGTTGAGGTAATAATATGATTAAGATCGAATTTTATACGAGTTTTTTGAAGGTAATTCGAACTGCTAATTGTTTTAATAATTGATCTAATAATATGACCCTTTTTTGTCAGGGAAAATCCACCCAGGGTGAGGCGAGAGAGAGTGTCAGACTCTTACTGACTAAAAACCCCCCGTTCCTTCTCCTGCTCTGGGCCGAGGCCGCGGTGACTCATTGTGCTTAAGCCGCAACCCCGGTTGAATAAAAATATGATCCTACTTAAGCCAAATGACCACTGCTGAGCAACGGAATCTTTTCACTCGAAGAAAGTTTGAGCATTAATTACCACGCTTGCTCAACGTAGATTGGTGATTTCAAACTTATAATTAGAAACTATCTATAAGTCCAGATTTCTTCACGATCGTTCCTCTTAAGCCAGTGGATATCTTAATCTTTGAAAGTACAAATAACTTGAAAAGTCATATCGGTGACGTTCACGATACGGTGCCTTAAGCTTTAGTCAATTATGACACACGTAACTTTACATAAACATAGATTAATCGAAAACACTTTCAATGTTTTCTCCTCAAAGGTAACACACGCATAGAAAAGTGTATAAAGCCTTATAACTTTTTACTTAAACGTGACCTTGATTATAACTACCCATGCTAGCAACTGTAATGAAACAGTTAATATGCATATAATTAACATAAAAACAATAAAACGTGTTATAATCAACGTAAACATTATATAGGTACGTAAAACGATTGGTACAATTATGGAAATATTAATCTAGACACCCGGAATCGTAAACGGTATAAACGAAATCCGGTCACGAGGCACAGTTGACGCGGGATTTCGTGTTCATATTAAATAAGTTTTTATTGAATAAGAACGGAATTAACTTGATTTTAATATACTAAAATATACATTTATGTATAAATTAAAATGATGCAATAACGCCATTGTAATTGTAATTGTAAGAAGCATATTTTTTATATGTCTGAAGTCGGCAAACGACTGGTGGATTACCTAGTGGTAAGCAATCAGCGCTGCCCATGGACACTGATAATACCAAAACAGCTACTACAAGTTGTCGACCTCTTGTGGGTCATTAGAGATTTAATGATAGGGGATTAGAGGAAGGATGGGGGGCGAACGATTGGGCCTCCGGTCACCTCACTTACGCGGCGAAACAAAACTAAATTTATCTTAATCGAAATATTAAAAAAAAAATTGTTATTGTAAGCAAATTGTTCTTGATTTTCTTTTAAAATAGAATGTTATTAAATCCACCTTCCGTTTGATGTTAATTAAACATCAATTTGAAGAACATTCAGTTCCTAATAGTTAATAACATCTTCAGTGATATTATTATTATTAATTTATCCTTATTTATCCTTAGATACAGTTGCCGAAAACTCTAGCATTAAATCAAATTAATATATTTGTTTACCTTCGAAAGGAAGTACGGATCTCTTGAGCAATATAATTAGATGTTACGTCATGTAATAATAAATATTCCACGGCTGTGATATTGTTGTTTATCAAAGTATTTGTTATTCAGGATTCTGATTGAGGACTAGCCTAACTAATCTATACTAATATTATAAAGTTGCAGAGTTTGTTTGTTTGTTTGTTTGTTTGAACGCGCTAATCTCTGGAACTACTGGTCCGATTTGAATGATTCTTTCAGTGTTGTGTAGTCCATTTATAGAGGAAGGCTATAGGCTATATTTTGTTCAATTCAAAATTAGGGATCCGTAATAAAATTGCTATTTTATAACACAAGGAGTAAAATCGAAAACCTATTTTTGCGTGCGCTGCAAAAACTATTGACAATAAAACAAAATGATGTACTACGAGTTTGTAGATTCTAATAAAACCTACAAAAAAGTTCGCGAGAGCATATATCTAGCTATCATGGTTTAATCACAATAACCGATTTTGTGTTCAAAATTATTATTAAATCGTCTGAAGAAAAAAAAAGCATTTAATATGTATCGTAATATTAATCTTTATCAAAATTAAGCATTATGTTATCAAGAGTATTTATTTAGTAGTAAAATACTTCTAATTTCCTCTCAATCGGATATTTCGTTTAAAAGTTATCACGTGTTTAAGATGTTAAGAGTTGGTACCTTATTAATGAGTTATGGACCATAGAGTTTTCTATCAACATAAAATCCTGTAATAATCTTTTTCGAAATATATTTGTTGATGATTGTAAGTATAAGATTTTTTTTTAAGGAATAAGTCGGCATACTAGCAGACGCATTACCCGATGGTAAGTAATCAACGCCGCCCATGGACACCCGCAATGGAGGAGTTACGAGTGCGTTGCCGACCTTTTAGGGATTAGGGTTTTAGAGATTTAAGGATTGGGAGGGATCGGAGAAGGGGAAGGATTGGACCTCCGGTAACCTCACTCACACGGCGAAACACAACGCTGTGGTTGTTTTACGTCGGTATTCTGTGAGGCCGTGGTATCACTCCGGTCGAGCCAACCCATTCGTGCTGAAGCTAGGCTCTCCCACACTTCTAAGATGTTGAAGAGTATAAGAAATACATTTCTAAACTAACTCTTCTAAGGAAAAGTAAATCCAAGGAATAACACACACCTGAATTTGGATCCTTTAGAAATGTCGTTGGCCATACGATGTAAATGCATTAGATGAGTATATTACTGTAAATGAACCCACGTTATTTCATGACCTGGTGCAATAGTGTTACGCACAGTTTTCGTCTCAATGACGGAAAAAATTTTGTTTGATGCTCCATTCGGAACCGGCAATACTTTCATTACAAATTTGATATTAGCAAAAGTAAGGTGTCAGGGAATACTAGCTTTGGCAGTCGCGTCATCAGGAATCGCTGCTACTATATTAGCTGGAGGACGCACAGCTCATTCCACTTTTAAACTGCCCCTAACCATTCCGTTACAGAAAGATAGCGTGTGCTCTATTCGTAAAAATGGCCCTTTAGGCAAAGTTTTGTTAGACGTCATTTTAATAATCTGGGATGAATGTACCATGATTCATAGAGCTTATGTGGAGGCTCTAGATAGGGCTCTAAGAGATATTAGAGGCTGTGATAAAATCATGGGTGGGATTGCTGTCATGTTTGCTGTGGATTTTCGGCAAACTTTACCTATAGTAGTAAGAAGAACTAGGGTAGACATTGTAAAAAATTGCCTCAAAAGTTCTCTATTATGGAAATTTGTTCATACCTTAAAACTATCAACGAACATGAGAGTACATTGGGAGCAGGTAGTACAAATTTTCCTTTGAAGTTACTTTTAATTGGAGACGGAAAAATACCTCATTTTGAAAATAAAATACCTATTGATCAAGATTTAGGAGAAAAAGTGACTAGCATTGAGAGTTTAATATCAAAAGTTTACCTAGATATCGTCGAAATAGAAAATAAAGATTATCAATGGAAGTGTTAAAGAGCAATATTAACGATGAGAAACAGTAGTGTTGACGAAATTAACTATTTAATTTTAACTTAACTTCCAGGGGATATAATCATATGATCAAGAATATGCAGTCCATTATCTATAGGAATTTCTTAATTCTTTAAACCCGAGGGGCATCCCATCACATTCTCTCAAGTAAAAAATTGGTGCCCCAATTATTTTACTTAGAAATCTTAAGCCACCAAAATTTATGTAACGGGACTCGACTTCAGGTTAAATTTCTTCGCAATAACATGATCGTTTCATCAGCTCTGACTGGTCCAGCGTTTGGTCAAACAGTATTTACACCTCGAATCCTAATGATTCCAAATGATTTGCCTTTACATTTTAAAAGAGTCCCATTCCCAATAAAATTATCTTTTGCCGTAACGATAAATAAAGCACAGGGTCAAACATTTATTTATTATTAGTATTAGATTTATAGCAAGACTGTTTTTTGCACGGCCAACTATATGTCGCGTTGTCAAGATCAGGTTGCGGAAACAATCAATCTATTCTTCTGCCACAAGAAAATAAAATGAAAAATATAATTTACTCAGAAGTACTTTCAAATAATATTTTAACCCGGTTAAAAGTGGACGGACACTCCCGCCTGTAGTCGTAATTCTTATTCTGGCTGAATGTCGAACAGATAAACAGCTATTGCTTACTTGACTTATACAATTTAACTGAATCTATATTTTTCTTAATATTATAAACCTGAAAAGTTTAGTTGTTTGTTATGAAGGCGGTTATCTGGAAATACTGATCTGATAATTATGAAAACTGTTTAAATATTCAATAGTCCATTTATTGAGGGAGGCAATATTTGATGTCGGTATTTCCGCGGAATCGAAAAAAACGCGGGTGAAACCGCGGGGCACAGCTAGTAATAAGTATAATATTTATAAAGTTATCTGAAACCAAAGGGCAAAAAGGACGCATTTGCCTCTGAGCTGTTTCCTCTAACGTGAATGTTAAAAATCTGCCAAAGTTATTTTAGACATCATTGGTGAATGGTAATGGTAAAGAAATTTGGACATAATTATAAATCTGAAATCGCCAGGCCGCCTTGGTTTCGTTCGTTCACCAAATTGATCTGTCAGTGATGGGAAAGCTTACATGCTAAACCCGTAATTAAAATATGGGAGAGTAACATTTGTACCCATTGTACTGAGAACTCAAAACATAATATATTTCAATCTGCTTCTACAAAAACAATGCTTCGGTTAAAATAAGCTTAAGATCAAATAATTCGAAAGAAAAATGATCTGTCCCTTAGGTACTTGGACTGCGAGATACATAAATCCTACTAGAAGTCTTACTATACTTGATTTGTTTCTGTCATTTCCATTTCATATAGATATCCAAGTTGGATAATCAATCTTATCACAGAGTTTGACGATCAAAGAGTTGATCAAACTGTCAGATCTTTGACATTGTTCGGATAAAGACTGAAACGGAAATGGAAAGTGGTTTTATATCTATTGAAGATGCTGAGAAACTTTTCTACATTTAAAATACGCTGGTAGAATTAAAAAAAAGTTAAAGTTAATTTAAAGTTCCGAATGAAACAATGATGTAAACTGTAGGTCTACCATGAAGTGTCAAAGCGTGAATCTTTCAGGCGAGTAAGAGGGATGGAGCTATACACCTTTTATAGCTCCATCCACTTTCTCGCTCGGAATATTCACGCTTACACGTCATGGTAGGCCATCATATGGCGGGTCACAGTTATGTAAAATCTTTGAAACATATAACATTTATTTGCTTAGGTAAGTAAATAGGTGTAACAAAATTATTTTGTGTGGTACATAGGTTTGTACCTCTATAAAAAAAAAATTATTTGACCATATATTATAATCGGAAAATGTGTGTATTGTTGGTTGCTCTATTTTTTGAACTACGCGATTCCTATAATAAGTTTCCGAACATGTGGATTATCAGCTAAGGTTGAAGGTGCAAGTGCAACGCCTAATGTTCCGAGGCCCCGGCCTAGAGCAAGAGAAAGAACGGTGTGATTTTTAGTCATTCACTGTCTGACACTCCCAGGTCTCGCCCCTCAAAAAGAAAACAACAAGCAGATGATGAATCTATATCAGGAACTTGACTTTTCTACGAGTATTTAGTTATTCAATCAGCATTTTAAAACCTTTTTAAATTGTACTACAATTATTATATACTTGTATTTCATTTTATATTTGTTTTTCATTCATATGTACATAATTGACGTCATAACTGAATGCAATAGCGATAATTGTTAATGACAAGAATTTTAATGTCCACCGGAATTCTCTACGTCTCAATAATGTTAAGCAATTTAGGGAAGGAGCAACCCTGACACAAGTGTTATTAACCACTTACTGGAGCTGTTTCATTCACATCTGTAATGAAAATGTATGAGACAAAATAAACAAGTATTTTTTATTGAAGTAAATGAGAGTTTTAATGTCCAATCTCGTGAAGTATTTATCAATAATTTTCATTACCATCAACCTTGATATATTTTACTTACTTTTCCATTCCATATTGATATCTATGTCTGTTTTTTGACAACTAAACTTACACCAAACGATTTTTTCTGCCCTGGGTGTGGTGAGAGGGAGTGTCAGACTCGTACTAGCTAAAAATACTCCGTTCCTTCTCCTGCTCTGGGCCAAGGCCGCGGTGACTCATTGCGCATACCCCGCAACCCCGGCTGAACATCAGCCCTATAGGGGTCCAACAGCCTCGTCTGTGGTGGTCTATTTGGCTCTTTGAGGCGCGCGCGGAACGCTACGCACCGTATGCTCGGGTCTGGTTCTGGTCGGGCGGCGAGCTACTTTTGCTTCTGCACCTGCATCCCCTATTATGTTTGTGAGTTATCGACTTTCATAATAAAACAAAAAACTAATGTCACAAAAACAATAAACAAAAAAAGGTCGCATTAAAAACAATAATGTTTTGTAAACAATACTCACATGAAATAACACCCACACTTCCTTTTCCCATAACAAACGACTTGAGGTCTTCCACAGACGCTTCGTTTTAATTGCGACCATTACACGCTTGGTTTAATTAGCTCTACTGACTGCTAATACCCACTAATTAAGAGGGGAATAAAAAATAAAGCACCTTTTCTCACTAAGAAACTCAAACCATTTAAAAAGGTAGTCAGGTAGCAAGCTGAATGCTTAATCCGATCAAATACAGATTTATATAAAAACTAAAAATCTTTTATTTCCTTCATTTTATTCTACATCGCTCTTCAGTGGAGTGAGTAGTCGTTAAACGCTTTTGTGAAAATACATATAATGACGTTTTAGGCTGTCGTGATTAGGTTTACTTGTAAGTAACCTAATCCCTACCCAATTCTTAAATCGTCGAAACCCTAATTCCCAGAAGACCAGCTACGCAGTCGTAACTCCACTGGTGTTGCGTCTACGGGCGGTGCCGATTGCTTACCATCAGATAATCCACCTCCTCGTTTGCAATCCTATCATATATCTTTGTAAATGTCAGAAGAATAATACTCAAAATACTCACCCAAAAAAACCAAACACAATCAATTATTAATATAAAACAATAAAGAGACATACGTTAAAACAATACTAGGTATACGCTACAAACAAAACACGGATTGGGACCGATAAACAAATTTCACTCAACATTGAAATGTTTCGAACGATTGAATCGGCCGTGAAACTAACTCCCAAGAAACTTAGTCTCTGTTTGAGTTAATGGCGAAAGGATAGGTACCTACATTGACCCTGCTCCCTTGACGGTCACAAGTAGCGCGAAAACTTTCTTGCTAAACCCCAGATGAGAATGAAAAGCGTTTAGATAAGTTTTGTTAAGGAAAGAGATTAGGAGAAACGTTTCGCTTTTTAGTTGTAAAAGGACTAGTAATTGTAATACGGATGTATGGAGTTTTTTTTTTTCGGATAGTTGGTTTTTTTACATCACATCATCAGACTATCAATGCCCACTGAGGTTGAGTTTGAACATCACCACGTTTAATATCTAATCGTATGTCAATAGTATCTAAGTGGTCGTAGAAAGTACATTAAACAAAAGTCACATTGGTACTTGCCAGGTTTCATACCCGCAGCCTCATGCATAAGAAGCGAATGCCTTATCCTTCGGGTCACTACGACAAGTACTTTTATTAAATGTAATTTAATTGTTGCTGATTTATGACTGTGTGACTTGTTAATGATTTAAACAAGTTTTTATTCAAAATCAAGACTGTTATGTAAATTACTGGATCAATGTTGTAGTTAACAATATATGTAATACCAGACCAATTCATCTATGTGTGCTTTGTGTACCCTTTTCAATAAAAACAGTTGGAATGGGATTAAGCTGACTTCTTGAACTTTGACAAAGTTGCTTTGGATCAAAAACTACCTTTTTAATCAGATTCGATCCAGTATCCGAATATTTTGTAAAACTTTCATTTGACCCTTCAACTGACACGAAAGCAGCAGGGTTTGCGTTCTAAGCGCGATGAGGCACCGCGACCTTGCCCTAGAGCAGGAGAAGGAACAAGGGGGTTTTTAGTCAGTAAGAGTCTGACACTCCTACCCGCCATACCCTGGGCGGGAGAAGGCATTTGTTGATTATCCCCTCACAAAAAAAAATGACACAGAAGAATAATATATATAATATATAATAATATCAGAATTTATTGTTATATGAATAAAAATCATTGTGTATTAATGCGACGGTATTTATTAGGCCCAATTTTTGATCGGTTTTTGTATAAAATTGCAAAACCCTCACCCATTTTAAAATAATTCCCTTGGCCAGTGATTAAGTTTTCATTAAAAAGGGTAAAGTGGTTATCAAGATGATTTTAAGAGGCGTTGAGTGGTTAATTGAATGAAAAATTTTGAACTTCGAGGGTTTTAATCTCTTGCTTTAATGATTTATGTCCTTGAAGATGCCTTTTTGAATTGTCTTTGTTTGGGATATTAAACATAATCTTTTTAATTAGATCGGAGTCTTAAGTAGACGACAAAATGGCATTCAGTGTTGTATAACCTTACTTTTATGCAATGTAGTAGTGTGTAGTGAGTTTTGAATCCTATCCTCGTCTTAGGATCCTAAAGTCGTTACTGTGTAATAATAAATTATACTTTAAGTATTGAATTTGAATGTAAAAAGTTAGAGAGATTAAAAAAACGAAGGTAGATTAACTGTGTGAAAAATGAGTTTAATGGTATCCTAGCTTCCGACCGCGGTTTTACCAGCGTGGTATAAAAGGTAAAAAGGTGGTTGATAAAAAATAGCATATGTCCTATTCCGCAGTGTATTCTATGCCATTGCCAAATTTCATCCAGATCCAGTTTTGGCGTGATTGTAACTTTCACATTTATAATATTAGTAAGAAGTAAGATTTTGCGAATAGCAAATAGCTTGGAAGAAAGACAGAAATAATCTATCGGTGCTTGGTCTTTTATTCAAAATACATACATTTTAAATATAGAATAGTATTTTTCTTAGAAATCGCATTTAGCTATAAGACCGCCATTTGTACATTTATAAATAAAATTTTTATATTTATTTTTATTTTGCACGGTAAATAATAAATTAATCAATAAATAATCTTATTTATAGTTATCGAACACCCCGGATTTTAATATTAAATAGAGAATCAGGAATGGTTTAGTAATTAATAGAATTTATGTCATTGTAGGTAAGTAGTAAATATAAAGCTATTTATGATAATATTTATGTAGTTCCGTAAAGTTTATTACTCTGAACAATTACTTGTTATATTAACATGAAAGTTATACCCATTTCGTTTTGTTTTCAATTCAGTGAATTAATAAATAAATATGGGATTCAAGTAAAAAGGGTGATAATGTAAATAATATTACCTACTTACAAAAGGATAAATAATATCACGAAAAAGAAAGACGCTACCATTGTGGTGACGTGGTAACTTTAATGAGAACAGTATATACGCCCAGTGTAGGTACAACTAAAGGGATTTCAGCTCCGGCATGTGTCAGGTTATATTGAGAAAAATAAAAAAAATTGAATTTTCAAATCCTCAGTTTTTAATAAGGCAATTGTGGAAAATAAACGTAAATATACTTCCATTGTTCTTGTTTCAATTCTAAACCAATTCCCTAAACATAATTGAATAAAGGAACGGTCGTTCCCGAAGGGCCGTAACTAGTTTACGTCGAAAATAAATTAATAAAAAAATAAAACACAACACTAAGAGCGTTAAGAAAATAATGGAACATTTTTCAGTCAATCCAAAAAGATTTTATTAGTCATTAAATAATGTAGACATGGTCATGTCACTATTTATTAAATGTAAATATATACATTCAGTCAACAAAGTATCGGGAATGAATGTTTTTTTATGGTTCCAAATTAAATTTTTTTTTGTTGTTGTTAGATTGGCATAACTGTTTTCCATTTTGGCGCGGAATTTGAGTTGCATTGCTGTTTTTAGTTTTATAATATCTAGTGTGTATTGCGAATTTCATAATGGACAAAAACAAGAATTTGTCTTAAATTTTGCATCGCCAATGAAATTTCGTGTTCGGAGGCACTCAAAATGTTACAGAAGGCTTACGGTGAATCGACTTTATCAAAAACACGTGCTTATGAGTGGTACAAAGCGTTCAAAAGAAAAGCGGTCGAGATGTGATGGAAGATTTGCCTCGTTCTGGTAGGCCATCAACGTCTGCAACTGAAGTTAACATCGCAAAAGTGAAGGAAATAGTGACTGAAAATCCTCATTCAAGTTTGAGAGAGATGGCCGCCGAACTTTCTGTATCTCACGAGTCGATCCATACCATTTTAACAAATAATTTGGGTATGAAACGTGTTGCCGCTCGGCTAGTCCCAAAAGACCTGAATTTTCTTAAAAAACTAAATCGCATGAAAGTCGCTGAGGGCATGCTAGACCGAGTCAATACAGACCCAACATTCATGAAACGCATTGTTACTGGTGACGAGACGTGGGTTTACGAGTTTGACATGCAAACTAGTCAACAAGCTTCGGAATGGCGCCTTCCAACTGAACCAAAACCGAAAAAACCACGTCAAAGTCGATCAAAAGTCAAAGTCATGTTGACTGTTTTCTTTGACTATCGCGGTGTTGTGCACTCAGAATTCTTGCCCGAAGGTCAAACGGTAAATAAAGAATATTATTTGAGTGTTATGCGGCGTTTAAGAGAACAAATTCGACAATAAAGGCCAGAAATGTGGAAAGAAAATTCTTGGATTTAGCATCACGATAATGCGCCTTCGCACAAGGCCATCATTGAGCAGCCACCATATTCACAGATATGGCTCCAGCCGACTTCTTTCTTTTTCCCACACTCAAATTACCCCTTCGTGGCACCCGTTTTCAATCGTTAGAAGACATAAAGGAGAATTCGCGGCGAGAACTGAAATCAATTCCGGAAACAGCGTTTAAAAAAAGTTTCGATGATTGGATTATTCGTTGGCGTAAGTGTATCGTTTCTGAAGGAGCATACTTTGAAGGTGATAAAATAAATTTAGATGAATAACAAACATTTTGTGTGTATTATTGACTTTTTCCCGGTACTTTCTTGACAGAGTAGTACATGATAAATAAATTATATATATTATGTTTTTGATAACATAAGCTTCTGCCCTAGGCTTCGCCCGCGTGGCATGTTGATAAAAAAAAGCCTTTGCGTCCTAGGGTATCGTTTATCTACATACCAAATTTCAACTAAATCGATCTAGCCTTTTTTGCATGAGAGAATAACAAACACACCTATATCAATACATTCTTACAAACTTTCATATACCTATTTATAACATTAATAGGATTTAATAAAATATTTTTTCAAATAAAACACAGTCAGAAACGGAAACATAATCACCGAAAAGATCAATCTACTCGTTTTTTTTAAAAAAATTTCCTCCTCCTCCTCCTCGCGTCGATTTCCTCAGTGCTGAGGGTCGTGACCTCCTCGTGGAAGTAGTGTACTGCGTATTACATCACCCAAAGGTAGACTGGTAGAGAATGCTTATTGCATGAAGTCCGCATATGTACAGTGTTTTGTGCATGAAGTTTCAAATAAATAAATATTACTCTCCGTCATCTATTTCTATCTGCCGCCGAGTGGAGAGCATTGTGGACTGTAGTGTTGAGAGTGGTGCGAATCTGATCCGTCCAACGTATCGGACTTCTGCCTCTAGGTCTATTTCCTTCCACTTTATCAGTGATCAGTGATCAGTGAAAAAATATTTCAATAAACTAAAAAAATACAAGTATCACTTTATCGATCATGGTCAATATTGGCCATGAAAGCTGTAGAATTTAACCAAAAGTGAATGACCTTAATTGTACCTTAGACGCGTGTTGCACCCATTTTTCTATACCCTATTCAAGGTCAAACGTACTTGCTCGCCTTAATTAAATAATCTTCACACAATTTATTAGTCTACTATCGATATAACGGCATACCAATCTAAATATGAGAATAATTGCAATAAATTATACTAAAATTAATCAATCAATGAATTATTTATGAACAGCTGTTCTCTATCGACATTGTTGCAGTAATCGTTATGAGAACTAATCTCGAATGGAACATAATAACGGTTGTGCTGATGTATTGATTAATAGTATCAATAGACTCGCCCTCCATTACGTGGGGCAAAGAATATAAATGAATCTTGTTACTATAGATACACAAAATAGAGCAATCGTACCTACATCAGGTAAACTTAAGTATTCATCTAACTATGCAATCGAGTTTATAAATATAAGTTAGACTGTGTTTCCTCTTAAAAAGAAGCATCTGCCATAACTTCTACGCTTTGTAGGAGGTGGCGTTTAAAAGGCGACGTTTTATCAAATAACATTGCTTCCAAAAGCGTGTTTTCATCACATAATTAATCACACTTTTAAGAAAACCCCATTGTGACAAAGTTTGGTGACAAAAATGAACTAATTTTCTTTTCTGTCACCTCACGACTATCTAATGCAACCTTTTTTCAAAGTGATAGAATTATTACCTGATGGTAAGCAATCGGCGCTGCCCATGGACACCCAAAATACCAAAGGATATTACGAGTTCGTTGCTGGCCTTTTGCGGTATTGGGGATTTAAAGATTGTGGTTGTTTCACGCTGGTTTTCTATGAAGTCATCAGTCTAGTCGATCCGACCCATTCGTGCCGAAGCATTGCTCTCCCACACTTAACCTTCCACAAATATTAAAATAGGTAATCAGAACTGGGTCGCCGTTTCAAAAATAACCGTGTCAGATAACAAACAGGCTAGTACTTTAATATGGATCTGAATCCAAATGCAGAATATCGTGGTCTATTTCAATTTACGAAACGAATGCCGTCTGGGCAAGAGAATCGGAAATGTGAACTTCAGAAATAGCTGACCTAACTAAAACTAAGTTAAAAAGGTTCTGTTGTTTCGAACTGCAGTATCTTTGGTTGAGAAAAGATCAAGTTTTTGATTTATGTGCCCGCATCGGATAAAATTGTGCGGTTTGGTCAAGTGTCATTTGTTTTAAAAATGTTATTGTTATTGTTTGAGTTGAGGCAAGATAATAAAATGTTTCATTTATCAAGAACCGGTGTTCTTTTTTTATTTTGACCTTGAGGTACTAATATTAAATCTAAGCTATCTTTAAAGAGGTTACGGTTTCCACTTCGGCGTCTTTATTGGCAACCACAAGGCTGGTAGAAAAGCAATGCGAATGGTAAAGAACTTACAAAGTTAAGTTATTTATGAAACATAATTTATCTCAAGTCAGTCTCCATTATCCTTTCATAAGAAAAAATGCTAGAACCTAATTATCTGCTTAGTTAACTAATAAAGAAAATCTTTTAATCAGCACATCGCAAACAGTTCCTACAAAGGAAATCTCAAGCCTGACTTAAAACACAAAGATGAAGACTAGACCAACGCAGAGCCGTTTAAAAGCGATAATGAGCTAACAATAGCCGCGAACTTGTTGCAAGTCTATTAACCGACTAAATAGGGAAGCAATTAGTAGTAAAACGATCGTATTTAGGTAGCGGCCGACCGTGTTTGGTCGAGTAAACAGGTTCCCATTTATGTCCTCACTTCGGCGTTAAGCTGTTTGTTGCAACCGCCGAACATTTATGATTCTGCCATTGAAGTTATTAAGTAGTTTGAATAATATTAGTTAAGTTCATATTATTATATTAGTATGTTGTCTTTAGTATTTGGATTCGATTTATATTTGAGGCCGGTTAAGTATTTTAGAAGCAATGCAGATCAAAAGCATCCAGTTCAAAAATTGAGTCTTTTTTTTACTTGAGCCAATCCTTAGAACACACTTTTTAAAAATAAATCAGTTGCTAAAGTACAGCCATCGTTAAATATCTCTGAATACGGCAGTTAGACGTATCATTCTATTTATTCGAACCATCTGGAAAAGGTTTTTTATCGACCTTTATCTGAAAAATGTTTTTAATGCGAATATCCATTCCATTTTTCACTTCACAAGGATCGCTAACGATGTATCAGTTTTCCATGAAACCACTAAACTTGTTAAACCTCTACTGCCTAACTACGCCAGGTATTCCCCATAGATTGTCGAACATTTTAGTTTAAATATCTTGCCCGAGGAATTGGATAATCGCATTAAAATTTGTAACCCTTTACAAGGAATTTTCAATTTAATCGAATTGTTCCTTTTATTTGAATTCTTTTATCAAACGACAGTGTAGATTAGTTCACACTTATTTATTTTTATACACAGAATTTTTCACTTATTGATAGAATGAAATAAATTTCTCTTCTTTATTGAACACCACAATTTATCTGAATAAAACAAAGTTTATTGAATCAATAATATCGTTATTTTTAGTATAAATGGATTTTGGAATTGTGATAGAAGCGGTCTTGCTTTTTTAAAATAGAACACCACCATTATGGCCGATTGCTAAACTAGGACCGGTCCCTACATTATAAGTCTTGTAATAATCTTCACATTTAGCAGAAAGTTTAGTGATCTAACAACATAAGTGTGATAAACTTCAGGTATCCCGTTTGCTCGTTCACCGACTTATCAGAATAAAAAAAAAACAAAAATATATATGATTTTCTAAGAAATGTAGTCATAAAGTACACCTATTTTAGTATCTAGTCCTTAGATTAGTAACACCTACAAAACACGCATTCCTGAAACAATCCAGTTCCTGGTATTTTGTCTAAGGTCGTCAAGAAATGACGAAACGCCACGCCTTCAATACCGAGGTACTGTCTCTTGGTTTATTTATGTTTAAAATAAACATTAAGTTAAGGTATAGGTACAAATCTTTAGAAATAAGTTTGAATATGATCATATGTTATTTTACTAAATACTAGCTACTCTCGCGCGGTTTCACCCGCTGCTTGGCTCCATTTAATCGAAACGTGATGTGTTATAGCCTATAGCACTCAGGAAATAATTTTGGCAATCCGACTAGAGGTTCCAAAGATTACCCCCTACATACAAACTTACAAATTTTACCTCTTTATAATATTAGTATAGATTTCCCTATTTTGTGGTGCCTGTGGTATGGTCCCTGTGCTGGAGAAGTATTCATCCACCAATAGCAACTAACTCTTCCTGCAAATATTCCAAGTTGGGACTAATATCTCTGAATCAGAGAAATCGAACTACAAAGATCTCTACAAAATTGGAATTTCGAACTGCAATCTGCAACCCACCAGTAAAATGCAAACATTTTGGTAGTCTTACTCCGTCAAAGTTTGAATAACGATGTTAAAAACAAATGAAATAAAACTAAATTTACAAATATGATTTATTTTAATCAACAACTGATAATTAACTAATTTATTATTATTTCCAATTTGGCATTCATCTATTTAAAATTGAATACATGACTAAAAATTAATATGTATTTTTATAAATTAGATATTACTTTAGAAGAAACTGCCGTTCTGTAGATGTCTTCAAGAAATTAAAGTCGACTGTTCGTGTACACACGATATTGCGGAAAACCTTCGCAGACAGCTTCGGAGTTCTTTTGCGTTTAGGATCATTGAAATCTACTTTATAGAGGCCAATTTTTTCTCTGAAATAAACATATAGGTTAGTATTGTGGGATTAATATACCTGAATGAATTTGAATATAAAAATAATATTATAAATAAAGAACAAATGAAAATTCAAACACCTCCGTAGGTACAATTAAATAAAATACTATGGCGTTTCATCCAATGAAATTACACTAATTCAAACTTGCTTTTTAAATAAAAATCAACAAAATCTTACCTGTAACCGTCGTCCCATTCAAAATTGTCCATTAGGCTCCAATCGAAGTAACCTTTTACATTACTGCCGTCCTCGTGTATAGCTAGGAGCAATTCATACAGGTATTCATTGAATTACGAAACTCGATCATAATCGTCGACTTGTCCCTTATCACTTACACCGTTTTCCGTAACAATGATTGGTATTTCATTGCCATATTTCTCTGTAATCCATTTAATCATTTTCCTGATACCTGGTGCGTATACCTGTTCAACATTGTCCAAAAGTTTATTTTTACTTATGACTAATTTCTTAAATCTCATCTAAAATCTACTGTGATGACTAAATTAAACTGAAAGATAGAATGTATATGCTTCTAAACAAATTCTCTTAGAACAACCGAGTAACTTGGTTTCGAATATGCAATTATATATTTATTGAAACCTTCGTGTGTCGTATAATAAATATCTCACAAATCAAAATCATCATCAAAATCATCGATGCTCAAGCAAACATTAATTAGTTGTACCAATCATCTGGTTGACGTAATATTGGGTTTTGCTTAAACCACCATGTAGCAGAAAAGTTTGCATACTTCTGGTCTGTCTTCAAATGAACTTGCGGATCCCCTAATGTTCAGTCATTGTCATCGCCTGGCATTGGGATTTTTGCGTGATCGAGCCTCCAGAAACCTCACTCACACAGCAACCACAATGAAATATTTCATGAACACAGAAAATCGGAGTAGAGTAAAATATGTTACTCTATGCCGATTTTCTGTGACGCCGTGGTATTGCTCTAGTCTAGCCGACCTATTCGTGCTGAAGCATGGCATTCCCACACTTACAAATACGTAGTAATAAGTTTCTGCGAATAACTTTCACATTATAATTTAAACTTTCTTCTGATGTATTCCAATGCAGTTCTAAAGCAATATAACTTGGGGGAGTCTAACATTTTACGCAACTAATTTAAAAGTAGTATCCATACAAAGTTGATAGATCTTCGGTTTTATTTGTCTTGCAAAGGAAAAGATTTTTTATACGAAACGAATACTGTTGTTGCTGAAGCTATTGAGAGGAAAATATACCTACAAAATTTAAAAATTGTTGATGTTTTAACGGTACAAAAATTTGCTTACTTACAGATAGCCAAGATACTCCTGGAACAGACCATGACAAATCTTGTTCCACTTTCACACCAGTATCATGATCGTAAGATGGTATTTGCCATTTGTCGTCAATAGAGGGTTGGCTTATCAAATAAGTGGTGTAGTGGTTAAGGCTGAAGAAATGGGAACTTCCTTTTAAAGCTTTAATCTGTAACAGAAGACATTAGGACTATTCATAAATCTATTTGAGGACTAGGTGATGGTTAAACAAAATATTTTCACTGCCTCTTCTCTTTCAAAGGGAGGTTGGAATCGATAGAGAAAGTGCATTGTACTTGAGTGTTCTTATCGATCAAATCGCAGTTAAATCTTGTCGATAAAAGTTCAAAAGATCAAAGTATCTCATCGTCTTATGAATCTATACAAACCACTTTTGATGATGATTGCCCGATAGTAATTCTAACGTTTTAAAGTAAAACAAATAATAATCATTCAATAACTATACGTTAATGGATGACATTATTTCAAATGTTTCTTCGGGCAAAATTGTATTATAACCCACCTATTTTACATTTGATTTACTTTTATATTTTCTAACTATACCAAACTTAGACAAGGCTATATTTTCCTTCCATTAGTTAAGCTACTTACCTATCGACTAGTAGATAAATTTCAACAAAATATTGCATAAGCTCTCGTCCGACCTTGCCCTCATTGGCTACGAGTGTTGCAGTAGACAAGCGATAATATCGAAAACGGGAGTGTCTGATTGTATCCGATAAAATCAAATACGTATTCACTTGAAAGTTGTTTTGTATTTCACATTGGGACCAGAAATAAATCTTTGACACTTGTAATGAAATGGAAATGTAATGGATACTGCTTGAATGGGGATTTGAAATCATAATACATTTTAATAGGGATATTTTATATTATTAGAAATGGAACATTATCACATTTGTTTGGAGAAATAAAATACAGTTACAAACCTGTTCATAAGTAAAGAATGGCAGACGAGACCTTAGGAATCCTTCTTCACGACTGGCATTGTCAATTCTCTCTCGGACTCATTTTGGATAATCGCCAACTTTTGAAAATATTGGATGAGCTAACATTCCCACCTTACAAAGCAAAATTGAAATGAATTTTAATAAACATTGCCTGTGAATTGTTTGGAACATGTAGAAAGATAAAACTTCTATCTCCTCTTATCTAATCAGTAGTCTTAGTCTTAGTCTTAGTCTTATCCACCCACTAGCTTCCTTTGTGGCCTGTAGCGCTTATATGTATTTTTTTTCTAGGCGTAATCAAGTATCCTATCTATTATAGAACTAGTTCAATTAGTGCGTTTTTCATCTAGTTTGTTTGTCTCAGATTTGTTAATATAATTAGGTGTTCAATCCTTACATGCATTTCTAGATGTCGCTCAGCAGCTTCGTGGTCTTCTGGCCTCTGGTGATGTTTTGGCATACTCCAATTACAATCTAAAGGTAAAGCAATTTTGCCTATAACCGAAAAATATTTTTTTACACAGTAAATGACAAAACGTCAAAAAATTGATACAAAAATAATTGCACTATTTATTTAAAATACTTTAAAAATACCCAACCTATTTTTAGCTTTTTGCTCACCGTAAAATTCTTTTTTATACATGCGGTACACACGAGCATGTGCTAAGAGAATATTATGAGTACAAAGATACAATGCCACCCCAGGTAATTTTAGGCCCGGTATAGTTGACCCACCATAAGACTGCAACAAAAAGTATTCAATATAATATGTATAAAAAGTACGAAAAATAACTGAAAATAATTAAGAAAGTTTGAAAAGAATATAAAAATAGAATCTAAGGAGGAGTCATCCGCTTATAGACTTAAAAAAAAACTGATTGTGTTATAATGAAAAACAAAACAAAAAAACTGACCTTTTAGAACGCGACTATAATCGCTCAGACAAACAACATTTTTGAAAACAGAAAGAATAATTTCCAAATCTTTCTTAAAAGTCATACCTATGGTACGTATTAGCCTACTTACGCTAACACAATGCTGATGAGGTTCATTCAGAGTCAACCAGTACTTTACTAGGTCACCAAAAAGTCGGAATGATGTTCGCGCGTAATCTTCAAAGTAATCCACTAAAATAGGATTGCTCCAACCACCCAAGTCCACAAATATAGTTGGCAGGTCCCAGTGGTATAAAGTGACTACTGGAGTTACGTTGGCTTTAATCAGTTCTTTGAAAAGCGTTCTGTAGTATAAAACTCCTTCTTTGTTTATATTGTTGTCAGTCCCGTCTGGTAGGAGACTGTAAAAAATGCTATCGTTTTCATACTTAATTTAAAGTATACATTATTAATGTCGGCTTTACAAGTTACAATTACATGTGTCAAAATAGATAAATAAGTACGCTCAATAATAATTATTATATTTTAGGATAATAGCAATATCAGTTTCTAAAGTATGAGGTATTTAGTTCAATATTTAGATATGCCATTAAAATATTTCCTTAAAGTGTTTAAGAAACAATTATTTATGCTATACGCCTATTGAATCTGATAAGAATACTTGCTAATCGAGACAATAACATTTTAATCTTTGAATACAAAATCAAATACAAACCGTGGCCAAGAAAGTGAAGTACGATAGTATCCAACGCCAAGTTTTTTTATCATTTCAATATCTTCCATATATTTGTGATATGAATCTGTTGCAATATCAGCATTCGAACCGTCTTTCGTATATTCTGGATTTTCGTGAAGATATTTATCCCAAATACTTTCACCTTTTCCTTAAAACAATCGTTTAGTTACATTTCTTTTTTATTTATTTAATTAATTCATATTCTTTGTAGACAAAGAATGTATTTCCCATAAGAAGTATTTAAGTATCTCATACTAAACTTTATACCTATAATAAAATTATAATAACTCCATACAGTAACTTATATTATATTACTAATGCTAGTTGTTTATCTTATCTTAAACACGATTAGTAATACTTAATTATAATCTCACATGCTTAATATTCGTTGCGCCTAGCTAGTCAAACAATTGACGCAAAGTAATGAAATAGATTATTATTGCTTTAAATAAAAACAAAAACATTATTCAATTCATATTTTTTAGTCAAAAAATTATTATTAATTGTTTTGTTTTAGCCAACAAAAATTTTATCTGCAACTTTTGATTGGAATGAATTGGTCAGGACACCTAATTAAATACAAAGGTAATAGACTGAGTATGGTTGGGAGTAACGGTGTAGTTTTCGAAAAAAGCCAAGTCAAAATCACAGGGTTAAGGTTAAGGACGCAAAAAGCCGAGAAATAACTATGTTAGAAAAACAAATTGCAAATAACCAGCATCGACTGAATTCAAGATGCATGATAATGAGATTTACAATTTTCTGTATTAAGTATTTTCAATTTTAATATCAAAGATTAGTTATTATATTGCTTCTCGAAATACACGATATGACATCTGAATACATAATTTCAAAAATGGAACAACGTAAGTACGTTGTTTGTTGATAACAATCGAAGATGGCAATATAACCAATGGAAGCATACTATACTTCCAATATGCATATTGCTTCCAACCACCGGTGACTTATAGATCTAGAAGTTACTAAGGGAAGCCAATGTATCCAGTAGACGACTTCTGGATGATGAGAAAATAGCGTCAGTAGTGGACAAATCGGCAGACTGACACATAAAGTTGAACTTTTTGATATTAATATGTTTTTGACGTTTAAAAGTGATAGACACTTTTAGTGTTCTATTTGACTTTTTGATGACAAGATGCATTATGTAAGGACTGCCCACAAAGGATACTTTCTTAATACAGCTACATGATTATGCAAATTAAAGGAGATGATATTTTCGTTTTTGGTTTTATAGGGTCCTCCTATCTGCGATAACATCGCTATACGAGATACACGACCAGCTCACACGTTCTCTTTCCTAAAATTTAACCAATAATCACTACGCTTGTTTAAGGCGATTACATTCATACTCATAATTAAAATTCTTAGTCAGTGCTTCCTCATGATATTTTCCTTCATTGTTGGTCAGAGGAGACGAAAAGAACTTGGAAAAAGTAGCATTGGTAAAAAGCTAGGCTTAACGGTCTTTTTGGAAGCGGGCACCTAATCCTTCGAGCCCTTACGACTTGCAAATGTATTAACACATTATTCGTATATTAAGAAGTCATTGACTCACCTCCTTCATTCCAAGCGCCTTCTATCTGAAATGCTAATGTTGATACTCCAAATGCGAAATCATCGGGAAAATAATATATTTTCTTTTTATGGTCTATTTCTACATATCTCGCACTGGCTATCTGCATCACACTAGGGTGAAAATTTTATTAGTCGAAAGAAGTATTATGTAAAAATTATATTATTTCTAATAACATTTAAAAATTAAATGAGGTTTTGATACAAGTATGAATAATAGATCGCTATTACGATGTATCAAAATGACAAATTTTGACGAATTGAAATGCTTTAGCCACATACTTTAAAATTGCTAAGATCACTCCTATGAACATGACTTCATTTGACTGTAGCTTGTAAACTAAAACCAAATTTAAAAGTTTACTTCAGTAAGAAAATAAAAACAATTATGTTTGTAATTAACCAAAAATATCGCTAATTTATGTAAACTTTTTTTCTTCCATTCAGGGACCTTTAAATTCAATACGCCAAAGAAAATCAAATAATAATAAAATCTTAAACACTTTGCTTCAACCACATATTACTTTTTGCTTTCTCTTACATTTTATACAATAAAATGTAAGCAAATTATTTTATTTATTGTATAAAACGTAAGTCGTGGATAAAATGAATGTATGTGTCGTAGTGGCCCGAAGGTTAAGGAGCCCGCTTCTCATGCATGAGGGTGTGGGTTCGAAACCTGGCAAGTACCAATGTGACTTTTTCCGAGTTATATGTACTTTCTATGATTATTTAGACACCACTGACATACGGTGAAGGTAAACATCGTGAGGAAACTTGGACTTATAATTTCTAATTACAAGTTTGAAATCGCCAACCCGCATTGAGCAAGCGTGGTGATCAATGCTCTAACCTTCTCCGTATGAGAAGAGGCCTTTGCTCAGCAGTGGGCACTTATAGGCTGATGATGATGATGATGACATTTTATTGTATAGTCAATCGTGATAGTGTTGTAAAAAGTGCAGTCATATTGAAGGTTTTTGCCCAACCGAACGTATCATAATATATTTACTATGATAATACTATATACAGTATTTGACTTATACTGTATATTTGACTTACTCAAGTAGCAACCAATTTTATATTTAATTCATAAATTTTCTGTAATACTTTAAATAATATCACGTTCATTTGTGAATATTTTAATGTTGATATGTAGGTACTTATAAAAACATGCTAAAATATCTATAGATATAATTTATTGTATCCGAAAAATTATATTTAATTGTGGTCGTATTCATAGTTAACATTTTTAGACCTGATTGTACACGATTGTTAATTCTCAAATAATATATGTGATAATACTTGTAAAATAAGAAAATTATAATTCTCATGTATACCTAGATAAATATTATAATACTATGTAAATCTGATATTTGTTAAATTGATATTCAACACGTGGGAAAGATTACAGGAGCCGAAATACTCGCAAAATCCTCAAATCTCTAACAAGGCTACGAATCCTGTATTGCAGATGTCCAAGAGCGGCGCTTATTCATATTTAACATCTCTGCTGCTGTGTTCTAGTGAAGTGTGGAAGAGACCGGATCGATACGACTGCCTCATAGAAAACCTTCGTGAAACAACCACAGCGTTGTGTTTCACCGTGTGAGTGAAGTTACCGGAGGCCAAATCCTTCCCCTAACAAATCCCTAATACCCAAAAGGTCACACGCACTCGTAACTCCTCAGGTTGTTGCGGGTGTCCATGGGCGGCGATGATTGCTTACCATCAGGTAATTCGTCGGCTCTTTTGCCGACCTATCACATAAAAAAGCGTTTCAAGGAAGTATTTGGAGTTAAATAAAACAAATCAAACTTGGGTGGCTTACATTTAATTCATAAATAAAACTATAACTAGACTCATAAATTAATGCAATTGGTTCGGGATCTATTCAAGCAATCTATTAAATTCTGACGGCGGTTTTATATAGTCGAAGTCAATGAGTCGCGTGCGCACGATGTTGGCGAAATTGTGGGCAGAAAGCTTTGGTGTCCTCGTTTTCAATGGGCTGTCGAAATCAACTTTGAACAAGCCGAATTTCGTCCTGAAAAATACGATTAAATTTTTTTTTTAACCAAGAATTTAGATTAATTTTTCAATTATAAAATAATATTATTTATTTTGTCTTTGACGTTATATAAATCAGAATAAGAGGTATTGTCAAGCGAAATAACTAATGTGCGAAGTACATATTATTTGTGTAGTTTACAAAAACTAATACAAAGACTTGACTTGTCAAATATAAAACAAAAAGTTAAATTTATTAGGACGTAATGCGTCATTATAAAATGTGATGCAATGAATATTATAGTCTCGTTTCTAAGGCCTCATTTGCGACGTTCTTCGGGTGTCTGTCATACATTGCTTGTAATATTTGTGTTTGCTCTGGCGATGGCATGTTCTTTTACTGCAATGTATGGCGAGCTCAAGACGGCGTGTAAATGTCGTAGTAAGTATAATAAAAATGATTATGTTCTTAACGTTTGGAGTTCGATCCTTCATTGGATCAAAGAATAATATAAAAAAAAAAATGTGTGGCCCAGAGGCTGGAGCGCCCCTTCTCATGCATGGTGGTTCGAAACCTTGTAAGGACCAATGTGACGTTTTCCAAGTTATATGTACTTTCTATGATTAATTAGACGATACTGACAAATGGTGAAAGAAAACATCGTGAGGAAACCTGAACTGTTTGAAATCGCCAATCCGCCTTGAGCAATCGTGGTGATTTATGCTCAAACCTTCTTCTTGTGGGAAGAGGTGAATTCGTTAAAAACAACTATTAACGCGAATTAACTGAGAAAAACTCTACTAGTTTCAAGTCTCAATGGGATTCTTCTCCATGACCTGCGTGTGCGTCGCGTTGATATCGCGCAAATAAGATATTCTATTTTATAATATAATTATATCCTTCGAAATATTTAGACAAACCTGATAGTTTTTTTTTCGTAACTAAAAACAGTCTGTTTTATTACGGTAACGCTCAATTAATACATATTATTAAATTAGGAATTGTAACTTACGTATAGCCGTCATTCCATTCGAAATCATCCATGAGAGTCCAGCTAAAGTACCCTTTAACATTACAACCATCTTCATTAATAGCTATCAGGACTTGATTTAGATACTCGTTGTAATATGAGACCCTTTCGTAATCTTCTGTTTGTCCCTTATCACTCATTCCATTCTCAGTTATAATGATTGGGATTTTTTTCAATACATTGTATTTATTGTGGATCCAATTAATCAGTTTTCGGAATCCAGGAGGATTTACCTGTGGAAGATACGAAATATGATTTAGTACCGAAGTTTTTGGAAGTTTTTGGATTTTTCTGTGTTCCTTTTATATACCAAGCAATCGATGCTCGTCATTGGGCAACTGCAACACCTTGTGTTTGAATTTTGAGTTTTGGGGATTTGGGGATTACAGATGGGGAAAATATTGGGATCATGTGACTGTTGTTTAAATGATTATACTCGTATAAAAACTGTAACCCAACTACGACAAAAACCGACGCTGAAAAAGTATAAAACAAGATTTTCAGAATACTTTCAGAATATTACATTTACTTACCAAACCTGCACTTTGATAACGTGTGACTACGCCTATCAGTATTCTGAAAATCTTGTATTATATATTTTTTCAGCGTCGGGTTTTGTCGTAGTTGGGTTTTAGTTTTTATACTTTTTATTATTTGAATCCCGTTACAAAATAAATCAGACGATACTATTTGAGGAGAAGAAAACCTAGATAATGTTCGTTTCCCTCTGTTGATTTAATGCAGGAATGTAAATAACGAGACACCTACTGTGAGCCAATCAGCACCAGGTCTAGGCCATGATAGATTTTGGTCCATTCTGACTCCAGTATCATGGTCCAGAGAAGGAACATCCCAATCCGGCTCCATTGATGAGGGACTCATTAAAAATGTTGTGTAGTGATTGAGACCAAAGAAATCTGCGCTGCCCCGAAGCATCTTGATCTGAAAAGAATTCTGTACTATAGATAATTGTATTTAAGTATTTGAATTTGTTTGTGAAAAGTTGTTATTCGCACATTTGTACAAATGTATTTAGGTACACAATGAGTCGACTCTATAGATATTGTCAGGTAATCATTGTATTACATGTATTATAAAGTGAACCTAGGTTCAAGTTTGATTCAGTCTTCAATTTGAAATATAAATTGTCTGGTCTTATTTGGACTAGGCTAGAACTGGCTAGAACTTAGCTATTTGATAAATATAATGATGCAATTAAGTTCAGCATTTCATTGACAGTGTATTATTAAATGGTATAGTCGATCTTCAAATTGGTAATTATAAATTGTAAGTCATAATTAAAGTACACCAACCTCTTCATCAGAGAAATATGGAAGACGTGACCTTGAAAAACCTTGAAGACTACTCATATTGTTCACTCGTTCACGAACAAAACTGGGGTAGTCGCCGAAATCCGAGAATATAGGGTGTGCATATATCCCCAGCTGATAAAATAATAAATAAACAATTAAAATCAGTTGTTACAAAATTAATACGCAGTCAATTCGAGTTCAAGAAACTCGACTTATCAAAGGGTGTTGAACAAAACCAATTAATTATTTTATTTTTGTCTTCATCGAACCTTATTAGCGAAATTGGTTTTGTCTGATAAATAAAATGATGTGAGTCACACATTTTGATCCAAATACAATACACATGCATCCAACGTACTTATTCTTTAATACAAGCGTTTGCCAATAATTTTCGCACCAGAAATGTGTCCTTCAAACTTTCTTCTTCTCCCTAAGACTCCATCAAAGTCGGCTCAACAGTTTAATAAAGTTGTAACAAAAACATCTAAGTACTTTTACAAAAGTTTAATTCTTACGTTTAATCAGTCAATAGACAGTTGGAAGTCAATACTGGTTCTATTTTTTAACGAACAGACGGTTCACTTTATGGTTTACACCCACAACACCAGAGAGGTGCAAGTGCGTAATCGTGCTTTAGTTAGAATTGTTATGTATTCCTTCAGTATTCGGCAAAAAAGTTTTAATGCGCTGTGTCAGTTTTCTAAATAGGCATGATATCAATAGTATGCCATGCCCAGAAATCGTTCTCCCACACTTATGAAAATGTTTATATTGTATTTGTCACTTATCATTTGAATGAAGCCAATTTAATTAGAATTCATATATATATTTATTTGGGTTTCATGGAGGACTGGGGGCGCTGTTGTGCCATTGTTGACATCGACTCTGTATAAATTTGCAAATAAAAATATAAATAACGATTGTTATGCATCAAAAGTTGTGTAGTTCTGTCAAGTGTAGTGCAATACATCAAGTCAACTGTTATCTAACTGAAAATCTACGGATTCAGAACATAAACTTGAGAAATAACACCAAAGGATCGACACAATAAAAAACGGCACTACGCACATCCTGTAAGTTAATTCGAACAACAGTGAAGCCAGAAGGTCAGTCCAAGTTTGTTATCAAGTGCAAGAATCAGCAAAAAGCAGTATTTGCGAATTTTCCAAAAATAACCTAAATTGAATCAAAATCTGCAAACTCACAAAGCGCAAAACTGATAACAGCGCCATCTGTGACCGAGTAGCTGAACTTTGTGATCCAAATCAATCATAACATTGCTTTTACTGCTGACATCACTACTCACCGCTAGAGGGCATTAAAATTAAATAAAAATAATGGAAGAAGTATTGAAAACGCTACTCAATATACAAAAAGATATAGCAGAACAGAAGCAAGTTATGAAAGATATGGAAGAAAACATTAAGGAAGCTATAAATAAAAACATCGATGAAAAATTTGACCGCATTGAAACAAAAACAATAGAGCTAGAGAAAAAAATAGAAGAACAACAAAAAACTATCCAATTTTTGGACAAGCAAGTGAGAAGGAAAAATATAGTTTTCTTTGGTGTTCCAGAATCAGAAATAAATTACGAAAGCCTACTTAACTATATTCTAGACATCATTAACAAAAAAATGAATATAGTTTGCCCAAAATGGGAAATTGAAGCAGTGATTCGGCTAGGGAAAAATAAAGACAAGATAAGACCGGTCATAGTCACAACCACAACAGTAAGTAGAAAACTACAACTTTTAAAAAATAAGAAAACTTTGGAAAATACTGGCATTTACATAAAAGAGGATTTTTCACCAGCGGTTCTACAAAAACGCAGAGAGCTACAGGATGAGCTCCAAAAAAAAACGTTCATCAGGAGAAAAAGTAATGCTTCGTTATGATAAAATAGTCAAGATAAAATCTAAAGTACATCGAAATGACTTTTTCAAGAAAACCTCATCAAGTAAAATTTTACAAATGGAGTCTCCCGAAAATACAATCAGCTTTAAGACATCAAACAATGAGGATGAAACTGTCGTACCCAGAGAGATCAATGCTAGCAAAAGATTTTTATCGGAGTCTCCTGAAATGAGGAGTAATGAAAATCCTTCACTTAATGTAGAACAGACGAAACAAGTACCCAAGAGAAATAAATCTCAAAATATAACTAGCTTCTTACGTCCTAAACCCACAACAAGCAAAGATAATGAAGAAGTACCAAAAAACTAAGCCACACCCCTCTCTCTCCACCTCTCCCAACACGGCCGGTCCCCGTGGGAGATGTAGACCGAAACCCTATAGAGAAAATAACAAAAGGCAGAAATTACGAGAACAACCACCTTTATGTAGCAACATATAATGTTAAAACGCTATCTTCTTATTCTCACCTTTCAGAACTGAAGGAAGCCCTGAAAAATGTGAAATACGACGTCATAGGTTTAGCAGAAACCAGACGACTCGGTAACTCAATAGAAGAACATGAAAACTTCATTTTGTATTATATGGGACAAACACCGGGATTATATGGAGTAGGATTTATTGTCAACAAGCGTCATAAGAGCAACATTATATCATTTAAAGGATTATCAGAACGGGTGGCTCTGCTCGAACTAATTATCAATAACATGGAAATAACCATAATACAATGTTACGCTCCAACATCAATAGCAAGTGATGAAGACATTGAACTGTTTTATTTAACTGTAAATAATGCATTAAAACTGTCACGAAGAAATGTAATAATAATTGGCGATTTCAACGCTAAAATTGGCCAACCCAAAAAAGAAGAAAATATGATAATGAAAGGTCATGGTTATGGAATTAGAAACAACAGAGGCACCAGGTTTATTCAATTTGCACGGGAAAACAATTTCTCAATTGTTAACACATTCTTTAAAAAGAAAAACAGTCAAAGATGGACCTGGAAGTCACCGGATGGTAATGTAAAAAACGAAGTAGATTACATACTAACAAACTTCCCAAAATATGTTCACAACCAAGAAGTGATCAACATACAATACCCCAGCGATCACAGACTAGTAAGAGCGACTTTCAACCTACAATATTTGAAAAAAAGTAGAAAATCCTACGGAAACAACACAAATAGAACATTAAAAAACGAATCAGCGGTTAAAATATACAAAGAATCAGTTCATATCAATTTGGAAAGCAGTATTACCTGGCAACAAAGCTATACCGTGCAAGATCTTCATGATAAAATTATTTCCGCTATAGAAAACAGTCTCCATAAAGCACACAACTCTTCAAAACAAACCAACATGCCCTCAGTTTTATCAGAAAAAACAATAAAGTTAATGGCAAGGCGGCACTTTCTCCAAAAAACTAAACCAAAAACTAGAAGTATGAAAAACGAGCTTAAAGCTCTCTATAAACTCATAAGCAAATACATCCGACATGACTATAACATACACCGCAAGAAGACCATTGAAAAACATGTACTAAAGTCTGGAAGTTTAAAGAGAGCCCATAAAGAACTAAGAGAACATAAAACTTGGATAGAAGGACTTAAAGCCTCGAATAAAACTACATGTAATAGAAATGAAATACTTCAAGTTGCAACTAAATTCTATAAAACTCTGTATAGCTGCGAATATAGTGGAGAGCCAGCTTCAGTTTCAGCTTCGACAATATCAACAAGAACATCATCTGATATCGTAGACATAGAGGAGTCTGAAGTATTAAAGGGAATAATAAGGTTAAAATCTGAAAAAAGCCCAGGTCCTGATAAAATACCCAACGAAGCTCGAAAGCTAGGTGCTTTCTGTCTAGTAAGCCCTCTAACACTGCTTTTTAACCTCGTTCTACAAACAGCGACTACGCCAAAACAATGGACTGAGTCGGAAATAATTTTATTGTATAAAAAAGGAGACCCAAAAGATATAAACAACTACCGACCTATAAGCCTACTGTCTTCAATGTACAAACTATTTTCATCAATTCTAGAAAAACGAATCAGAGAAACTATAGAGACGAAACAGCCAATAGAACAGGCGGGATTTAGAAAAGGATTTTCTACTGTAGATCATATCCACTCTATTGAAATGATAATAGATAAATATCAAGAGTTTCATCGGCCGCTCTACATTGGATTTGTTGATTACAGAAAAGCGTTTGATACTTTGGATCACCAGTCAATATGGGAGGCTCTACAATCGCAAAATGTTGAAACAGGTTATTTGAAGGTATTACAATATTTGTACAAAAACTGTAACAGTAGAATAAAACTAGAGACAACTGGGCCTTCAATACCCATAAAAAAAGGAGTAAGACAGGGCGATCCCATCTCTCCAACTATATTCATAGCAGTATTACAACGAGTCATTGGACAACTACAATGGGAAAGAGTGGGTCTAAATATAAACAATAAATATATAAGTCATCTAAGATTTGCCGACGATATTGTGTTGCTGTCTGAGAGTAGGATGGAGCTGCAGTCGATGCTAACTGCTCTAAACGCCGCAAGTAAACAGGTAGGGCTAGAAATCAATCTTAGCAAAACCAATGTTATGACAAACTACTCAAAATCTCCTGTATACTTAAACGGTGAAGCACTAGAGTATGTCGATAACTATATATACTTGGGCAAACAATTATCTTTTCAAAAGCAAAGAAATGAACATGAAATAGAAAGGAGAGTAACAAATGCATGGAAAAAATTTTGGAGCTTGAAAGAAATTATGAAAAGTGACATGCCAATGAAAATAAAACAAAAAGTTATGGATACCTGCATATTACCATCATTAACATACGCTAGCCAGACTTGGAAGTTTACACAAAAAGCAAAAGCGAAAATCAGGACGTGCCAAAGAGGAATGGAAAGGAGTATGATGAATATTAGAAAAGTTCAAAAAGTACCTCATAAATTAATCAGGAAAAAGACAAACGTCACGGACGCTCTGATTCACAGCAAAAAACTTAAGTGGCGTTGGGCTGGTCACATAGCTAGACTGACAGATAACCGATGGTCAGCCAGGTTAACTTCCTGGAAAGGCCCGTCGGGCACCAGAAAGAGGGGTAGACCAGCTGCCAGGTGGACTGACGATATTATACAAGCGGCCGGCAAACAGTGGATGGAGACGGCGAAGAACAGGGATAAATGGAAATCTCTAGAGGAGGCCTTCACCTTCGAGAACGAGGGGTTCTTACATAAATAGTAAATTTTATAAAATTGTTATGTTTAAAATTATAGATTAGGAATAGCTCGATAAAAATTAGAAGTAAGTTTATTTTTTGTATTTTTTGTAAGAAATATAAGGCTTTTTTATTTTATTTATTATTATTATTTATTATATATATTTATGACTCACATGCATTTGTAGATAATTTTCTGCTGCTTCAACGTCTTCGGGTTTATGGGGATCTTTGGGGTCAGCCCAAAACGCGTCAAGAGTTATAGCTACCTTCCCTGAAACACAACTTCTAATTAAACATCATGCCATAATTTTCTTGACAACCCATAAACAGCTCAAGGTGTTCCATCAAAGTAATGGCAAACATTTTGCCAGACAGTTAATTAAAAGCAACAATGTTTTCAAATTAATACGATTAATTACAAGACAAGATTGCATTGTGGTTGATTAAGGATTAGACGTTGCTTGTAAAACATTATTCAAACGGATTATTATTATAGATTAACACAAAACAATGCGACAATTACAAAGAAAGTGAATGGTGATGTGAGAAAGTCTTTACAAATTAATCTGTGTACCTTTCTGATAAGGTTTAAATTCCCTTTCGTATAAACGGTAAGCCCTAGCGTGGGCTAATAAGATGTAGTGACTGCACAAGTACTCGCCGATTCCGTGTGACTTTAGTGCTGGTACAAAGTAATCTCGACCATAACCCTGAGACAAAAAGATTGAAATTAATATATAGTATGTCGTAAATAGTACTATTCTCTCAAGGTCATACATAATATATATTCTCAGATTTCACAATTTATGGACTTACGTGTCACGTGTGACTTAACGAGTTCAAATCTTTTTTTTTTTGTGTGCTAGTAATTATGAAGGGTTTTTTTATTTCATGATATTTGGCCAAAGCCTTATAAGCGATAAATATATTTGGCTTTCGTCTAAGAAGTACAACTTAGAATCGGTTGAATAAACTTTAAATAGGTTTATTGGCATAGAAACGTATCTTATATTATTTTAGAATAGAACAGATAATGACGCGGAGAAGATAAAGCTATTAAATTATATTGACAAGATTAATCCAGTGCAGTTTTATGTTTATTCAGAGTTTAGGAACAAGATAAATAAAATAATGATAAAAGATGGTCTAGTCCTTTGCTAAGGAAAGACAATTTATTTATTCAATTGAAAGTACTTATTTAGATTTAGATTATCATATTATTATTGACTTTTCGTTTTTGATATCCAAAAATAAAAATAATCTGGTCAAACACGACTTTTTAACTTTTTCTATAAAGTATAATATCAAAGCGATTCGTCCTTATTACAATGACAATAAATATTATTATTGTAATCGAGCTCTATTTTAAAATATGCTCATAATAAATTTTGCATAAAACATGTTTTTACATTATGAAATAAACATATAAAGATCCCAAACGTCTGTTAACGGACGATTTGAGTGCGATGCCGAACTTTTGAAGATTAAAGTTTTGGAGATTTCGGGATTGGGGGAGAGGAAGGATTGGATCTCCGGTCACCTTATCATACGGCAAAACAAAATGCTGTGGTAGTGTCACGCTGATCGAGGCAATCCATTCGTGCCGAAGCATGGATTATTTTGTCCATTCGTGGCATGATTTTCATGCACTTATTTTTAACTTTAATAATGTTACTTACATTATAACAATGCTGATGAGGTTCGTTTATAGTTGTCCACATTTTTACTAAATCTCCATACAGATTGAATGCAACCCTTGCGTAGTCCTCAAAGAAATCAACTATAGCGGGGTTACTCCAGCCGCCGAGGTCCATGAGTGGCGTTGGCATGTCCCAATGGAAAAGTGTAACAACAGGAGTGATGTTAACTTTTAGGAGTTCTTTGAACAACGTACGGTAATACTTTGCACCGTCATAGCTTATGTTGTTGTCCGTACCGTTAGGGAGAATTCTGAAACAAAGGCGACGAAGAAGAGTTTTCTAATTAACATTTCACTTTGTCTTTTTTGCTAATTTAACGTTAAACAGAATTCTAAATTAACAGGAATGTTGTAGTTCAAATCAAAGTCAACAGTAGAAGAAGGAACGGGGGTGTTATAGTCAGCGAGAGTCTGACACTTCCTCCGGCCCGAATCTGGGTAGGAGAAGTCATTTGATAATTTTCTTTCCTTTCACAAAAAAACACTACGTTGCTGATTTTTAGTCAAATAAAAAAGCATTTCCAATCAACCATTAGTAAGAAATAAATACATATTATGTATGTGTATATTATTTATTCAAAGGATAAACACGCAAGAACAAAGATAAACAATTTTTACAGTCAATATTATTGTTGATAAAGGTTAATACAGTGATAAAGAAACCACAGTTTGTGGTGTTTTTAATAAAAACTCATTTGTTTTTCTTGTATTGAACAATGTAACATTTTTCTGGTCTCATCTTTGTTCATTTTGCACTTAGATTATTTACGTGTGTACAATTGAATTAAAATATTTTTAGACTAAAATTGCAATTAATTAATTAGAGGAATCCGGTGAAACATTAACATAGCCTAACATTTTTGTATTTATTAAAAAGAGAGGAAAATTGGAAAAATTCTAACTTATACTAATACTAATTAAAAACAAAACTCGTCGAATCAACAAACAGATGGATACTCTAATGAAAAAAATATATTTGTACTTCTCTCTCTTACTTCGAAACCATTTTAGATTTATTTTCTAAAATACTTAAAAGATTATACAAAATAGAATTAAAATCTTATAAATATGAATTAGAAATTATTATCATCGGCATGTGGGTAACACGAGTTAATTGGCAATCGTATCGAGATAGGATCAAAGAACAAAATCGCTGACGTCATCACGCCCCTACAACTTATCTATTTAAATGCAAATTTCTTAAATAACTTCGCTAAACAAAATCGCATTTACTAACTCTAATAAACATTGTAATTTATTGAGATTTTAAAATCATAATATAAAGAAAAGGCCTTGAGTTTTATTAGCATTAGCTGGATTTTTATTCTAAAGATCAATAAACTAGTAAAATGGATGGAAAAAGATTATATTTAATCTGGATTGATATTACACAGACGATAGTTTTGATGGTTTGTTTGCTTGTTTTATATATGAAACCAAAACTATTGACTTGGAAAAAAATATATTTTATTTTCGGCTATTTTTTACTATATCAGTAACAACCAAAAGGCAGGTTTTTTACCCCGATATATTGACGAGATTAGAACCTTTCTAGAGAGGAATTTATTAAGTTTCTAGTGTACGAAGTCGCAGTATGTTAGCTAGCATTCTATTAAATTAGACAAACAACAATTTGCATAATGATAAACATGAACAGTGGTTGTAAATGGCATTTTGTTTTATTTCAATTATAACATTGGAAGATTGTGAAATTTTATTTTTGGATATTTATTGAAATTAATTCTAAATTTAAGAGTGTTTGTGTTTTGTAATTTTTATGGCATGGGTCATCAATATGGAGTCATATTACCTGATGTATCATGTACCAAAGAAGTACCTATCAAACCCTTCCGAAATTATTGAATATTATAGGAATAATTAATACATTGAATGATGCTAACAAATATTTACCTGGGCCATGAAATAGACAGCCTATAGTGATCGACTCCCATACTTTTGATCATGTCAATATCGTCCATGTATAAGTGATAGGAGTCAGCTGCTACATCACCATTCGAATGATCAGCTGTGTACTCAGGGTGGGCATGAACATATGTATCCCACATGCTTTCTCCTTTTCCTGTAAAGAAGTAGAATTTTAATATACTTATATAGGTACAGGTTTTAAAAAAAAGTTTCTGCCAGTGGGCTTGCCATCAGTACCAGGCCAAAAAGTAGTTTTTTTTTACTGTAGCAGGGAATATCATTACACTGCTTCTCACGCCTAAAGTCAGAAGAGAGAGGGAATGTCAGACTCTTACTGACTAAAAACCACATCGTTCCTACTCCTGCTCGAAGCCGGGGCCGCAGTATCTTATTGCGCTTGACCCGCAATCCTGGCAGGGCCAAAAATCTTATTTTAGACTATAATCTATCTCTGTGGCAAATTTTATTTATATCTGTCCAGTAGTTTTTACATAAAAGATTAAAAAACATGTATCCATCTATGCACACTTCTCTACTTTCGTGTTTATTAGGTATCATTAATATTAATACTATTTGGTTGTTTAGCCTTAATCATATTTATGCGTCTGGTAAAAGACTAAATTTAATCCAGTCTATGGACAGATTAGGATTTTCAACAGAAATTAAATTAAGTATTGTTATGGTTGTCAAAAATCGATCTCAGTCCGATTCTGCTCAACACAATATCTAAAAGAACTGTTACATTTTTTATTAGTATTTTACGAAATATATACGTATTGTTATTATAAATTTGTAATAACATAACCATTATGAGAAACCAAAATAAAGAGGCATTTATAAAAAACCGCACCCCCAACGCCAAAGGTTTTTAAATGCGATGCCAGCCTTTTGGGTTTGTAAGGAATTTGAGAATTACGGATGGGGGTAGGAGACCGCAGGCCTATTCTCAACTCCCCAGGAATAGGATTGGGCTGTCGTTTATCTAACTTATACGACGAAACATAGCGCAAGCGTTATTTCACGCTGGTTTTTTGTGAGGCCGTGGTATCACTCTGGTCATGAAGCATCGTCTGCCTGAAGCATGACTCTTGTATACTTAAAACCAGACTTAAAACTTTTTCCAAGAAAACATAATATTAAATACGCAATGACGTTGACAGCTCTATTCAAAAACATCTAACAATTGACACAATAAAATATTGATACTAAAATTCCTGATAACACTATTTGGAGATACTTATTAATTATTTGTACTGCAATCATTAATAAGTATTTATTTCTACGAAAAGTACATTAGCGAACATCAAACATATTATCAAACAATGGCCTCAATTCCTAGAGCATGATTATCCTGTTATAAGGGTTGAGCGCAATAACTTACATAGGTACCATGGCCCGACTCGTAGCGAGATTTAAAACAGGATCGTTTTTAGACAGTAAGAATATGACTCTCCCTTTCGCTCCACTCAGGGAGAAAAGAGACAGAAAATGACGTTCCTACCAAAAATGTTTAGAAACACTTTCCGATCCAAAAACCTATGTTTTTTTTTGCGGAAGAAAACTCATCTGACATGTGTTCTTGTAGTTTTACTGACTAAAAATCACCCCGTACTTTCTCTGAGATCCGAGTTGGCACTTTTATATTATTACACCCTCTACCCTAGCAAAGCCCTATGCTTAACTTGGATTAATAGGGTCAATTTATACAAAGATGAAAATTGTTAATTGATGTAAAAAATCCTATAATGTAACATAACTCCTTTTGTTTCCTAGATCCTAAGCCTCTAGCTTATGTTTGAGTACTCTAAACCGAGAAACTTATAACCCTCCTTTGCCTTGCCGTAGTCGTTAAAAATAGCGATCGAGACTATTTCTATAGAAAAAAAGGAAATCCAAAATCTGTTGTATAAAAAAATCCAATGTCATTTTTACACTAGGTCCACATTCCTTAACTACGTGAAAAAAAAACAATCGGATGACAACTATTAATAATAATAAAATGATAAATAAAATAATCTTACCCCCTTCGTTCCATCCTCCTTCAATTTGAAATGCGGCCGTCGATACCCCGAATATGAAATCATCTGGGAAGGAGTAATTGCTCACCCTGCGGCCTTCTCCGACACTCCCGCTTGCTACCAACAGCAAGCTAAATATATAAGAAAACAACAAATTTAATAACGCAACTAAGTTATAAAGAATACTAAATTAATTTCTAAAACAGTTAAGTAATTCTTTGAACCCAATGGCTCTTTGTTTAAGTCTTTTTTTACTATAACACAGAAAATGAAATAAAAAAACACTGAAATTCACTGTCTCACGATAATAATAACAATACACACACGAACGTCACAGCACTAGTTAAATGAATATATAAGAAAAAGCAAAAACAAATTCACTTCGTTCTCACCTAAGAATTGCCGAAAGTGCTCGGGCCAGGGCGACTCCACTCGAGCTCCGCATTTTACTAACTAAAACAAGAATCAAAGGTGCTCTACCTACATCGCGACAATCTTAATAATAACCTTTTAACTACGGAATAACCGATAACCTTCATAGCACTTCCTGACACAGGAACTAGTTGCAGCGACATTCATATCAATGTTTTTAAAAAATATGTATAACAGTGACCACGAAGGTATCATTAATTTGCTTCCTGACCAATTTGTTAAAATCTACGTCTCATATACTTACACTAGATACTCTTGCACAGTTTTACCTGCTGCTCGGCTCCTATAGGTCGTAACGTGATGTTTCATAGCATATATTTTTCCTAGATAAATGGGCTATCCAACATAAAAATAATCGTTCAATTCGAACGAGTAGTTCCGGAGACTCAAGCAAACAAAAAAAGCTTCATAATATAATATTATGTTTATTACGTGCCGTGAATTACTTTAAATAAATTCACAACTTTTTGATTAACACATCATTATCACTGAATATTGATTACGTTTAATATTTATGTTAACAACTTTTTAATATTAATAATAAAATGCAGAATAATATGAATAGCTGTACCAATCACTGCAAAGATCAAACAGTGTTGGAATCTGCAATCGTCAAAATCGGCTTCTTGAGGAGAATATTTACGAAATAACTATTAGAATTCTAAAAACATATCGATATCGCATACATATGGCTTTTTAGTTCGATCAAGAAGGTTTTAATCGATTATTCTATGGAATATTAACATTCCACATACCGTTTAGTTCACGGAAAATACATTTTGTTAAATACGATTAAATATTCATTTCCTGCACCATTTACTAAAATAATTATATAAATTAACATATTTATTTCTAAGAACTCGGAAATGATTAAACATCATACATATACAAGTATATTTATACAGATTTTTGGGTATTTAATTATATTATGTGCCTGTTAAATTACATCTAGCTTAGGAAAGTGTTGTTTTTGCCTCTTTGGCCAAAGCGTGGGTCAGAAGGGTCTAGGATATTAGGCCATTTAAGTTTTGCGTTAACTCTTAACAGAGGTACTGGGTCATTCACCTCACCTTCTAGGGAATGTAAGGTAATATAATATCACCTTCCTTGTATATTATTTTTAAAGCGATGAAAATCTTGTGATATTTGCAACAACGGGAGAAAGATGACTCTTGCTGGATAAAACCTTCCTGTATGATTATCTTCTAGCAACTAGCAAAAATGGAATGCATATACCCTTTTCCTTAAATATAACGCGAGGTGTTAGATGTGTATGTTCTCTAGAATTTCATAATTAATATAGGAAGTAACACACATTCTTCCGGGATCTCGAGCATTAGTGTACGTGTATATATTCATACACACTCGTATATATTGTAATGCTTCAAATATACCGTAGAGAACTACGTTCCAGTAAATTATGTGGTTTTACATATCTTTTTATATGTATATAAAATATTCATACGTCATAGTTTACATTTGAATATGTTTTCATTTTCTCAGTCAATAAGGTTTAAGTTGTATTGTTTCCTATTTTAAAATATTTCTAAGTTTATTATTAGCTGTCTTACTGATGTTATAGGTTGAGTCTGAACATTCTATGTTCGTCTTGATCATAAGCGTTAATTCCAATCCAAAACTTCTTATGGAAATCTCGTAGCTGAATGTTATAATTTAACTCCTAAATCACATCATTAGCCTATAAATGCCCACTGCTGAGCAAACGCCTCTTCTCACACGGAGAAGGTTTGAGCATTATTCACCACGCTTGATCAAGGCGTATTGGTGATTTTAAACCTATAATTAAAATTATAAGTCCAGGTTTCCTCACGATGTTTTCCTTAACCGTATGTCAGTGTTGTCTATATAATCATAAAAAGTACATAAAACTCGGAAAAATGTGATGTTCGTTGAAATCAATGTGACATAGGTTCATGCCAGGTTTTGAAACCCCTCCCCCCCTTGCACCCTCATGCATTAGAAGCGATCGCCTTAACCTAGAAATTGACTCCCAACTTTTAAAAAACCTACACGTGCACCTTACTATTTTTAAAAATAAAGTCACTTTATTTAATAATTCCTATACGCCTTTTAGTTACGGCTCGTGTTTTGATTTCCTTTCACGTTTTGATTTTAAATTTTAATATTTATCTTCTTGTTAATGAAATTAATTCAAACGTTTCAAACAGTACCTCATAGAAGTTCAGGAACTGCACTTAAGCAAAGCCGAAATGGGCGACCAAAGGATTAATGGATTCATATTATTATTATGCTATAAATAGGTACTTACGTGCTACTGGAGGAAGATTCCTCGTAGGTATCTCAGGAGTATGTATGTAATGTGTCTTGGAAGCTATCATCATAGATCTTCTAGCAGGAGGTTGATCTGCAGTTGATCCTTAATAAATTATAGAGCGTTTGTGATCGGACGTCTCCTCTGCGGTATATTGCTTTGTGACAGCACATTCAGTGAATTATTAACGGTCCATCGTTTGTTATTCGATCGGTATTCTATTACTAGATTACTAAGATTACTTTATAATTATTAACATTTACATAACGGTATTAGTAACTTATGGGGACACAATTTAGAGTGTAACTATTTACAATATAGTTTTTAGTAGAGTCGGTTTTTTCATGTGTAAATTATTTCGGCAAACGAATAGACTGATGGACTCCTAGATGGTAAGAAATCAATCAAAGAGTGACATTCGTCACTCTTTGATTGATTTCTGCATTGCAGGTCTTTTGAGTTGGAGTTCTAGGCTTTCAGATATTTAGGGACCTGGGAGGGATGGGGGTAAGGGGAAGCATTGGGCCTCCAGTAACCTAATTCTAAATGAAAATCGATGTAGTAAAGGCTGGTAAATCAGACATCATGAACTTGTTTAAAATATAATAATAAGCTTTATGAAGGCAACCGCAGGGGTACGCACTTTCTTAGATTTCAAAACTAAGAGATTCCAGAAAAGATTCAGCGGTATAATATGATTTCAACACTACATTTCATAGATAATCTAGGAAATACAGTGTGTTCTACCAATCTTCGTAGCCTTCTAAGCGTCTTTATAAGGTCATAAAACATACAATACATTATACAGGCTAATTTCCTACATTTTAAATAGTTTTCCGTTTTATGATTCGGGATCAATCGAGGTACAATAGAAGTGGAGAATGAAATGTAATCCTTAACTATCAGTGATAAGGTTAAAATTCTATTAGGTTGGTATAAAGTTGCAGTAATACAGCTACCTCCTTCATTCCACCCTCCTTAAATTTGATATGCGGACAACGACACTCCAAATATGAAGGCATCAGGGAAGGAGTAATTGCTTGCCTTGGATTCCACTTCAAGACTCCCCTCTAGTACTTGATGACTGTAGGAAGTTATTAATGCATTTAACTTTACCGGTATATTATATAGTTATTTCAAATCGAGTAAGTATATGGAATCTTTAAAACAAAAACGATTATTCGGTAAAATTTAAATATCATCGGTATTATTGTAATGTGAAAAATTTTTGTAAGTAATTTTATACAATTGCATTTTTACTGTACTACTACGAGTGCGTTACCGGTTTTTTGGAGATTTTGCAGATTAAGGGGTTATAGCGATATGTGGGAAGGTGAAGGATTGGGCCTCCGGTAACCTCACTCATACAGCGAAAACCAACGCTGTGATTGTTTTTCGCCGGTTATCTATGAGGCCGTTTTATCACTCCGGTCGAGCCGATCCATTCGTGCCGAAGCATAGCTCTGACACATTTAAACTGTCTGATTTCTCCATAGTGAGCATCAGGTGCGTTTAAATATCCATTACGAAAACCTTAATCATACCCTCTTGTTTTCCAAGGTTGCAGCGGTTCCCAATTTCGCCAGGAAATAATTTCTGACGTAGGTACCATATACCTATGTATAATGACTTAGCACTGTATTAGAGTAAGTAATTACAACTGCAAAATTTATAAATTAACATTATACTACTCAATCTTCGAAAAAAAACAAAGATACAAATAATCATCAAAATCCGCTCAGCTAATTGTGAGATAATAAAAACTAAAATAAAATTATATATTACTACTGCTCCTATATGCTGCGAATAGCAAAACAATTCATTTCGTATACTAGTTGCTTTAAAATTTTACTTTATTTTTTAAACCAAATCGTTGACGCATCCACACTTAAGGGTGGGAGAGACATGCTTAATGGGCCGTCTTCCATAAAACCTACAAGTGATGTTAATTACCGAGGTAATCGATGACCTTTTGTAGCAACTAATAGGGTTGAAATTAAACCACGTATATAGTGCTTGGACTGCTGGTTCGTATATTTGAACTATTGAACTACACAGATTTGAACTGGTTTTGCACTGCACTGGTCTGAGATGAACTGTTTAACACTGCACTGGTTTGAACTGGCTTCTGAACTGGGTTTTGAACTGAATTTACAAATAAATTTTACATACTTATATGACTAGTTGTAACGAAACCATAGCTCGTTTTTAATTGCGGCAACGCCATCTAGTTATAAAATTTGAACTAAAATAAAATAAATATGAATATTATGGTTTCGTTACTCTTGTGGTTGGTTATTGTCATCAACATACCGCCCACCAAGGACATTATTGACAGAATGTCCTTATCAATAACAATATTTCTTAACATAAAAATAACAATTTGAACTCAAGTACATTACTTATTATAGATTAGATAAATCAATCGGCTACTGGTAGAATGCACAGCCTGGAAGTGGGTCGTTTGATTGTGGATGATTTTGTTCTCAAAGTAACGACTCGAGTTAGGTTATCTCTTCCAGGATGCTTTTCTATAATTCTACCCAATAACCAACGACTTGGTGGCAAATCATCCTCCTTTATTAAGACAATGTCTCCTATATTTGGTTCTGGAACCTTGTTAGACCACTTGTACCTATGCATCAGATTGGTTAAATACTCTTGGGACCAGCGTTTCCAAAATGACTGAAGCATTTTTTGAATATGTTGCCAACGAGTTAAGCTGCTAACAGTTGAATTTTCAAAACTAGCATCGGGTGCATGTACTATTGGTTCACCAATTAAAAAATGCGCGGGAGTCAAAGGTAATGGTGCACCGGGGTCAGTAGTATTTACAATACTTATTGGACGTGAATTTAAACATCCCTCTATTTGGGCGAGTAATGTGGCCAACTCTTCATAAGTAAGAGTGGAGTCACCAATTACTCGTTTGAGGTGGTATTTTGTGGATTTCACCCCTGCCTCCCATAATCCACCAAAATTCGGGCTGTGCGGGGGAATGAAATGCCATTCAGTTCCACTTGATGCCATGTGATCTGCTAACATCGCTTCATTGGACGCTAGCTGTTTTAGTTCTTTAGCAGCACCTACAAAGGTAGTGCCGTTATCGCTCCATATTTTGGAGCAATGGCCTCGTCTGCTGACAAACCGTCGGAATGCAGCTAAAAATGACTGTGTGCTCATATCACTAACCACTTCCAAATGTAAAGCGCGGGTAGACATACAAACAAAGAGGCAAATGTAGCCCTTATAAGAATGATGTCCGCGCCCTTTACTTGTCCTAATATTGACGGGTCCTGCATAGTCGACGCCACTATGTAAAAATGCTCGTGCTGGTAAACACCTAATGCTTGGCAAAGAGCCCATTAGTTGGGTTTTGGTACTGGCTTTGTTTCTTACGCAGACGACACACCTACGTACATGGCCCTTTACTAGATTCTTGACACCTATTATCCAGTAAGCTGCTCGTAAATAGTTTGTCATTAACTGCGGACCGCCATGGAGCGTCTTTAAATGAGCATCTGCGACCATGAGTTTGGTCAGATGGGAAGAACCAAGAATCAAGTCTACCTTGCACTCTAATTATGCCCTTCACATCTAAATAAGGACATAACGATTGAAGTTTGCTAGACTTCTTTTGTAAATAGCCCTTTTCCTTTAGTTGTAAATATTCTTCTTTATATACTTCCCTCTGTGTTTGTTTTATGCAACATTCTAGAGCGGACTCTATCTCAGTTTTTTGTAAATATTTATTACTTATACTACATTTTAAAAATCGTCGACAATACGCAATAACTTTGAGTAACTTTTGTAACGAAGAATACCGTTCAAAAATAGATAAGGTTTCAGGCACTACTGACACATGTATTTTAATGGATTCTTCCAAATTACTATGCAATTCAGTAGGTCTGTTGTACTCAATCATTTGATTACTGAGGAATGAAGGCCCACGAAACCATAATTGATGGTCTATTAATGCGCTAGGCAACAATCCTCTTGAGGCGCAGTCGGCAGGGTTGTCCTTAGTTTTCACATGAAACCACTGTGATGCCTTCATGGTTGACAGTATTTCTGAGGTGCGATTTGCTACAAATGTTTTCCACCTACTAGGGTGACTGTTCAGCCACGACAATACAACAGTGGAATCAGTCCAGGCCTTTACTCGTTCTATAGGAATACTGAGAACATCTGCTGCCTCAATCAATAATTTTGACAACAAGACTGCTCCACACAATTCTAGACGTGGTATGCTGACCTGCTTGACAGGAGCCACTCTAGTTCGTGCTACTAGCAACGAAACGTGTACTCCATCTACGGCATTTAGTACTCGCAAGTAAACAACTGCTGAGTACGCGATCTTGGAAGCGTCACTGAACCCATGAAGCTCCAACACATCCATAGATTTACTCCGAAGCCATCGAGGGATTCGAACCTTGGTAAGAAGTAACAGTTCTTCACGGTAAGTATTCCACTCTTGTACTAGTTCCTTACTTAATGCTTCATCCCAACTAACACCTGCAAGCCATAACCTCTGAATAAAAGCCTTTGCTAACACCACACTTGGTGCTAACCAGCCTAGAGGATCGAACAATCTGGCTATGTCAGATATAACTTGTCTTTTAGTTACAGGCGCTGTCGTCAGCGGAGAAAGATTCACGGTGTATTGGAAGCTATCATCGTCCCGGTTCCAGGTAAGACCTAGTATTTTTATTGTACTATCTAATTTGATCTCTAAATCCTTATTTTCTTCCTTTACAGGACCTGTTTGCTCTACCTCTCCTTCTGTTTCCTTTATTTGATCTATTATTTTCATAATTTCCGGATTATTACTGTTCCATTTTTGCAGAATAAATCCTCCTTTTTTCAGTAAAAAATTCATCTGTTTAAATATTTCTATGCCTTCTTGAACATTGTCACACCCGGTCATTAGGTCATCCATATAAAAACTATTCAATGTTATATCTGCCGCTAAAGGATAATTGTTTCTTTCATCATATGCGACTTGGTGAAGAGTCCTTACCGCTTGATATGGAGCTGAAGCGGTACCAAAAGTCACAGTGACCAGCTCATAATCTCTGATTGGCTTATCAGGGTTGTCTCGCCAAAGAATTCGTTGGTACATGGCGTCCTCCTCAGCGATTCTAATCTGCCGATACATTTTTATTATGTCGGCAACTAAACCAATCGAGTGTGTCCTCCACCTTAAAACCGTATGTCTTAGGTCTGCTTGTAGAGTTGGTCCGACCATCAGCGTATCATTCAGGGAAATACCTTTTTTATTTTTTTCAGAGGCATTAAATACCACCCGAACCTTCGTAGTTATCTTGTCATCTCTTACTACGGCGTGGTGTGGTAAGTATACCGCTTGATCTTTTTTACTGTCCCCTTCCTTTACAGGTCGAAGATGTCCTAATTGTAAGTACTCGTTTATTACTCCTATATATTTCTCTTTTAAGCATGTGTCTTTACTCAATCTTTTTTCTAATGACTTGAGTCTCATTTCAGCAATATAACGCGAACCGCCACCCTTGCAAGCGGGGTCATCATCCCGAAATGGTAAGCGTACAATGTATCTCCCATCATCATCTCTTAGGCTAAGAACTCACGGAGCGATTTTCGCCCGCGTCCGCTGCGGTTGCGGGCCCGCAGCTTCTGTAGAATTCAAATATTTATATAAAAAATTAAAGCACATTTCACGACGCGTTTCATGCCCGCGGTGTACGCGGTTGTATGCGGCTCCCGCTGTACCGGCGGGCAACTAGTAGAATCGCGCGGGCCGCGGTTACCCGCAGCCTCGGCGGGTGGCACCCGCGCGCTTTGCGATCGGTTGGCGAGCGACCGCGGGGTCTGGCGGGTCTTCTGTGAAGTAAATATAACGCAACGGCTCGTTTCTGGTGTGTGTCCATGGCGGTCTGGACCTCAACTGATCGTTAACCGTCCGTCTTGCAATTTTGCGATCATCGCCCGCCACGTTTGCGGGCGATGATCGCAACCGCGGCGGCTGTGTAACCGCGCAAATAACCGGTCTCGTGAGTTTGGAAATAAAACCGCAGTTCCGCTACCGCGACGGGCACGGTTCAAAATCGCTCCGTGAGTTCTTAGCCTTACTGTAGTTTGGGTATACAGCTCCTCACACCTTTGCTCTTCAGGATTTAATATCCTTTTTGAACTTGTTTGCTCTTCGATCTCCCAAAATTTTCTTAGAAGATTGTCCTCGTTAATATGTGCACAATTGACACTTATATTTTTAGGCAGATGCTGCATTTCCCCATCATTTAAATTAACTGCTACCCCAGAAAGGATCCACCCTAGAGCAGTGTTCTGAGCGATGAGAGTACCAGTTGGACTTTTCACGATGCCTTCCTTGAGGATAGAACCATAGGCATCCGCTCCCAAAAGAATATCAATTCTGTTGGGAGTAATGAAATTTGGATCCGCTAGAGATAAGCCATGGATACTGATCCAGTCAGTACTTATATCTATGCTCTTTTCTGGTAAGTATGACGTGATCTTGGATAAAACATAGGCGTTTATTATTAATTGGAAATTGTCATCTATTGTAGATTTAATTGTCAGAGTAACCATATATTTTGCTGTAGTTGAACTATTATTCCCTAGGCCAGTAATAACACCACGAACAGGAATCTTTTTTAGTCTTAGCAATTGCACTGTGGCTTCAGTAATAAAACAAGCCTGAGACCCCTGATCAAGTAAGGCACGGACAGTTATAAACTGACCTGTCTTGGACTCTGCTTTGATTAGCGCAGTAGCCAACAAAACTTGACTTGGCTTAGAGTTTTTGCCAGTGGATAAACAAGCAACTATCTGACTATCGTTAGTTGAATTACTATCGACAGCAGAGGTAGTTGCAGCATCTGGACAGCATTCATTTTCTGTGTTGGTGGCTCTGATGAGATGTAACAAGGAATGATGCCGTTTTTTGCAAATCCTACACGACATTTGCTTTTTGCAATCGTAAATTGTATGGTTACTGCCTAAACAATTAAAGCAAATTTTATTTTTTGCAACAAATTCACGTCTGTTCGGTACAGATTGTTTCGCGAATTTCTTACAGAAGCAAAGTTTATGCGACTCAGAACAGTATTCGCAACGAATGTCGGATGTCTTTGTCGCTAACATTACCTTTGGACTATGAGCGTGTGAAATATTACTGCCCTGGTGAGCTTTCTTTGGCTCTATAAACTCTAATGCACGGAACCGACCTTCGATATATTTCTTAAATTGTTCAAAGGTGGGCAACTCGTTGCTAGAGTCATTAGAAATGCTAAGTTCCCACTGTTTGCGCGTTTCATTATCAAGTTTGAAAGTTAAGATATGAATTATTATGACATCCCATGTGGTAACGTCAATTTTCAAATTTGTTAAAGCACTCAAGCAATCAGTTGTTGTATCCAACAAATCTTTCAAACCTGACGCTGATTCTACAAGAGTAGTATGTTATTGGGCATTCTATTCCACTATCGGCAAGTCGCTCGGCGAGTGCGCCTCGCTACCGATAGTGGAATAGAATGCCCAATAACCAATAAGCGACTCGACTCTTTACTCGACCGATAAATTCGAACGGAACAGTTCATTGTGTTGCGTACTTGATTAGGAACGAGTAACTTGTTCCGTACTACTATCGTTCGTTAAAAATTAGCTACTCTACTATCCACTTGCTTACTGACTCGACCGATCACTCGATCGAGTTTGCATTCGCTGTTAACACCGAATGTCAAAAGGCGATGGCGATTGATGTTGGTGTGTGTATGTGTGTGTAATAAAAAAATGTATAAAATTAACTTGTAACCAAAGCGGTAAAGGTTTGTTAGTGTAAATAAGAAACGACTATAAATTAGCTACTTCGTTTAATTATCATAAAACATTGGCTTATCTGGAAACAAAATATCACTCGCCTGCACGAGCTCTTGTAATTTTCGCCACTGTAGAGAGTCGACATCAGTCTGGAACTTCATTCGGATGAGTGCTTTCTTCCACAGCTCAGCGGAGTCGGTAAGGCGAGCATCTTCCGCCTTGTATACCTTACAGTCGATGTAGAACTCTCCGTCGGTGGTCGTTGCGCGACGCTCGCAACCGCTGGCTACACGGTTTACAATGAATGAAGTTAGATGATCCAGTGAATGTTCTTTGTTTGGGATGTTGCGGTTTTTACTGATGCCGAATATGTCGCTGTCAGTATTGGTTTTCTTACTGAAACAAAAAAAAAGATGTTATTAGTTAATGTTTAGTACGAGAAGTACAAGGGGGAAAAATATTATCAATTTGGTTAAAAATATAATTTAATATTTTATGAAAGACAGCTCAGACATTTCCTTAGAAAATGCTCCTCTCCTATGTATAACTAAAAGATTATATGTAATTCAAATGGTAGATACGTGTCCATACAATTTACTTTTATAATTTAAGCAAAGGTGGATAGTTTATGAAAAATATTAGTTACCTTGCTCGAGCTGATGTTGTATGTGACTGTATCTTGCGTTTCCCATTGCTTTCTGCAGACGGTTTGCGGCAGGATTTTGCTTTTTGTCCAGTGCTGATCGATGTTGTTAAGTATTCACACTCTGAGTCTGACCTGAAATAAAGATAAGTAGGCGAAATTTAGTCATACAATTATTACTATTTAAGTATGCCAATGGAGTAATATCCATTGCACAGGGCAAGTGTTTGGACAAATACTGGTTCTCTCATATTCCAATGAGATAGCGCTGCTTGAGAATTTACCTCTTGTGGCAGATCGGTTGAAACAAACATATAAATTAACAAGCGGATCACAAGTACGAAAGATGAAAATGAACAGAATATTTTGATATAATAGAATAATAATTATGGATACACTTACATTTTTCAATCAGAAGTTCCGCCTGGTTTGGTGATGACAGCAACTATATTGTCACCGATATTGTAAGGAACTCGGAGTATTTGTATACTGTTGATATCAGAACACTTCGTTGCACTTTGAAGACTGCGAATACTATGTACCGAATACTTGTAGCTTATAAGTTAAAATTAAATTATAAGTAAAGCATGTTAAAATCCATTAAAGTCAATCTGGTACTGCAGTATTAAAGTTACTTTTTCTATAGTCGTATTATACACATTTGTAAATGAAGACATAGGTATCATTTTTCGCTGTAACGACAATGTCGATGCAGCGAAATGACCTAGGGCTGACCAAACGATAGCGTGCACGGATTTGTCATACACTAAATTGTTTTTATTTTTTAAAAATTTAGTAAATATCTCTTAGGTACTAATTTTGTATTTAACTTTTAGGTACACCGTTGTACACGAACTCTCTGTATTACTGTTTTAAAATGTATTTAGGTGCAATGAAGAGTAAACTAAACGAAGTCTAGCTTAGAAAATATAAACTTATTGTGTAGATTTCCTTAAAACATAAATACATAATTCCTTTAACTACGTCAACAACCACCATAAAATCATGCGAATAATTATTTCTCGATATACTATGATAGATATAAATGGTATTTAGTGTAAAATTTGTATATTGCTAATATATAGATTGCTACCGAGTTATTGCCAACCCTGACTAAAATAGCTGATTATTGCGATTGTGAAATAAGTAATAAGGTTTCGCACACGTGTAAACTATTGGGTAATAACAAATTTTATGATGAAATATTTTATGGTTTGTAGACAAAAAATAATAATAATAAAATATAGCCTAAAATATTATTTATTACCTTAAAGGCCTCTCTCGTAGTGAGCACCTTTCTAAATTGTCTGTAATTTTTTTTTAAATATTTGATTGATCGCACACAAGAAAGTATATACGAAAACTTTCATCTTTTGAAAAAAAAATTCGGGACCTTAATACATAATCTACATATTTGGATTACACACATACTTATGTATGAATCATTACATATTGTGCAGGTAATTATCAACAATTAGAACATAATAATAATTTTCTCAATTTCAACTTAGAATTTACAATTATATACTTATTTTTTATTAGTACCTAATAAATTAAACATTTTTATTTATTTCAGATACCAAACAAATAACTTGTCTTTGCAAAAGTATTTAATTACCTGAAGTTTATCAACATATTATTATTTGGGCCACGCAGATACATATTCTAATGTACGAAACATTTCATTTTTCGCAGGTAATTATTAGATATATTATTTTCCTCGGAACGTACCGTAACCTACCTACTAATCATATAAAGTACCTAATGCATATTTTTTTTTATTTCAGATACATTCCGCATGAATATTATTACCGATTTGCCTGTGAATAAAATTACACAAAGACCCTGGAATGAATATCAAGTTGTACTAATTTTATAAAATATTTTGTAACAATACACCTAAGACCGTGAATATTACTTGTAAGTATTACGTAATCTAATTGTATTGAAGTAATTATAGTAATCTTTGATTTAAACAATAACATAATGCCTCACTGTTCTGATTGCAAAGTATTTGTAGATAATCGTCGTTGGTCCAGTCATTTACGTAGCAATGTACATAAAAACAATAGTTCTACCCCTATTTATGATAATGTTGAAATTATTAATTCTTCTTTTAAAGAACGAATTATAAGTTATAAAATCAAAGCGATAGGTGAACAAATACAAAGTTTTCCAGAGATGTTTCTCAATAGTATAAGTACACAAGTCAAGCATCTAATAGATAAATCAATTCAGAAACACACCTCTGTCAAAATAAACTTCGAACTGTTTGCTTCGTTTCTTTTGTATAAAAATGACCAACAAGAAATAAAATCATTCCGTTCAAACAATTTTATTACACACTATAATTACGATTTTGATTCTATATATAAATTAACTGTTAACTTACTATTAAAAAAAATTGAAGAATTCGAGGAAAGAGATAGTGGTTGGACCTTTTTAGGCAATTCGCACTTAGAATTAAATATTTATAAATATCAACCACTCAGCGGATCTAAATTTTTTACTTTACCAAAATTCATAAAAAGTAAAAGAGCTTGTTTGAATATTCGGAACAATGATGGGTATTGCTTTTTGTGGTGTGTTGTGGCGGCGCTGTACCCCACAAACAAACACCCTGATAGAATTTCGTCTTATCCTCACTTTCAGGATGTTTTGAATGTTAATAATTTAACATTTCCAATTACATTCTCGGACATAGCTATCTTTGAGAAAAATAATCCTTCTGTCAATATATTTGTGTATGGTTTAAAAAATGAGAAGACAATTATCGGGCCGTTGTATACAACGTTGAATAATAAGTGTAATAAGAGTATCCATCTACTGTTTATAGAAAACAATAATAATTCTCATTACTGTCTTATCAAGGATTTATCTCGGTTAGTTAGAAATCAGATGACCAAACATCATGGTAAATTATATTTTTGTGAAACCTGTTTATTATTTTTCCCGACCCTTAAGCAATTTGAATCCCACTTGTGTGGAGGAATTGTCACGGTATTACCGGAACAAGGCTCGTTTTTGAAATTCAAAAATTATAATAGAAAGCAAAGTATTCCGTTTGTCATATATGCCGACTTCGAAACGTTACTTGAACCCATTTCTGGTAATGAATCCAACACCGCTAATACGACATACTCAAAACGCCACGTGCCAGCGGCGTTCGCATATAATGTCGTCTCATCAAATAACAATAATACCGTTGAGGGCTATAGAAGTTATCGCGGCAAAGATTGTGTTTCAAAGTTTATACATTTTCTTACTGAGGATGTGAAACAAATACATAAAATAATATCCCAAAACGAGCCTATGATATTCACTGATGAGAATTCTATTGAATTCAAACGTGCCGTAAAGTGTCATATTTGTGATAATCTACTCTTGTCCGATAAAGTAAGAGACCATTGTCATATTACAGGCCGTTATCGAGGTGCAGCACATCGGCATTGTAATTTGTTACATAAAGTACCAAACTTTGTTCCGATATTTTTTCACAATTTATCCGGGTACGATTGTCATCTATTCATAAAACAGTTAGGGGAAATTCCCGGCCCGATCAAAATTATACCCAAGACTAAAGAAAAATACGTAGCATTTACTAAATTTATTCCCGTTGCTGATAACGCGTATATTTGTATAAGATTTTTAGATTCATTTAACTTTTTAGGAACGAGTCTAGACAAGCTCGCTAAAACGTTGCAGGTGGAAGATTTTCTTAACCTTCGATTTCATTTTCCTACAAATAGTCAGTTTAATTTATTAATTAGAAAAGGAATATATCCATATGACTATATGACCGATTGGGAATGTTATGATCAAAAATCTTTGCCAACTAAAGGTAACTTTTTTAACTCTTTGACTAACGAAGACATTACTGATGAGGATTATAATCACGCGCAGTCTGTTTGGAGTGAATTCGAAATAGATAACCTCGGCGAGTATACAGACCTATACTTAAAAACGGATGTGCTTTTGTTGACAGACGTATTTCAAAATTTTCGGAAAACGTGCAAACAATATTACAGTCTTGACCCCGCGTTTTACATTACTGCACCTAGTTTATCTTTTGATGCAATGTTGCTAAAAACGGGCGTTCAGTTAGAACTCGTATCGGACTTAGCTATTATCAGAATGATACAAAGCGGTATACGCGGCGGTTTATGCATGTGTTCCCATCGGCATGCTAGAGCTAATCATAAATACATGCCTGAATATAATCCATCACAACCTCAGAGTTTTATAGTGTATTTAGATTGTAATAATCTTTACGGTTTTAGCATGTGTCAGTATTTACCGTACTCTAGTTTCAGATTTTTAAGTGATAATGAATTAGCTAATTTTAATGTTACCTCTATAGAGGATAACGCAAAGTGGGGCTTCATATTAGAAGTTGATTTATTATATCCCGAGCATTTACATAATGAGCATAATGACTTACCATTTTGTCCCGAAAAATGTGTACCCCCTGGAGGTAAAACAAAGAAACTTATAGCAAATCTGTATAATAAGTATAACTATGTAATTCATTACGTTCATTTGAAAAAATGCTTGGAACATGGTTTAATATTACGTAAAATTCATAGAGCTATTACTTTTAGACAAAGTCCATATTTAAAACAGTACATAGAGTTAAATACTCAATTAAGGCAAAAAGCAAAAAGTTCTTTCGAGCAAGACTTTTTTAAGTTATTAAATAACAGTGTTTTTGGAAAAACATTAGAAAATACAGAAAATAGAGTAACTGTTCATTTGGTTAATCAGTGGTGCGATCAGTCTAATCGAACTAAGAAATTTATATCCGCTGAGAAACTTATAGCCAACCCTTATTTCCACAGTGCATCGGTTTTAACTGAAAATTTAGTTGCAATACAAATGAAACCTGATCAAATTATTTTAGATAAACCAATATACATCGGCTTCACTGTGTTAGAACTTTCGAAAGCACATATGTATAACTATCATTACAATATTGTAAAGCCTTTTTATAAAGATCGAGTGCAGCTATGTTACACAGATACCGATTCCTTTGTCTATAAAATATATACTAACGATTTTTACCACGATTTGAAATACAATTTCTTGCAATATTTTGACACCAGTAACTATGAGGCCATGAATGATTTACAGATACCACTAAAAAACAAAAAGGTTCCCGGTCTTTTTAAAGATGAAATGGGAGGAAAATATATAACAGATTTTGTTGGTTTGAGATCGAAACTTTACTCTATAAAAACCTCTAACAATATAATTAAAAAAGCGAAAGGGGTAAAATCACCCGTGGTTAGGGATTTAAACTTATCCGACTATGAAACCATTTTGTTTAATGGAGGAGTAATTCGGAGGAAAAATATTATGTTTAAATCGATAAAACACGAAATATTTACTCGAACTGTAAACAAAGTTGCTCTATCTAGAAACGATGATAAAAGATCGATATCTGTGGATCAAATATCAACTCGAGCATGGGGTCATGCATTAATTTTTAAGAATAAATTACTTTGATTTTAATTATTTAAGTTTTACATACACTCATGTATTAGTTTAAGTTTAGTTTTAGAATGAACTAAATGTTACTGACACTAATTATGATGTTATTTAAAATAAATAAAATGTGAATTAAGTGTTACAACTATTAACTCGTTTTATTTATGATATCCTATTTAAAGAAAGTAAATACTGATTGCAGTTATTGCAGTTAAACTATGCACCTAGAATACCCTGCATCATAAGGTTGATTTTCAAGTAACTATCACTCTCGAGTAATGTGCTTACAAGGCACTATATGAATTGTCATTGTGTAATTATTACCTATGTTGGAGTTCATTGCCCTTAGCCTGGAGACATAAATGCTCAGTTGACGTTAGTATGACAGGTAATTTTGTAATAATATTAATTATTAATCATTTACAAAATATTGTTCACGGCGAACGTCTGTTTAATATTTCTAATTTTCACCAAAAGTCATCATGTCGGTGAGTAAAATATTTCTTAAATGTTTTTTTTTATTGTTTCAACGATTATAACACTACGTTTGTCAAAGGTGTGTTAGTATACTTACATTTTGTCAGAGCCTGTTTTCACCCGACTGCTGAGAAGGGTTACCAGTTAACCATTTATCTAAGCCTAGATTTCAGGCTGTTTTTGAGAAATGTCTCGATAGAAAACTGCGCAAAATTTACATGATACTGGTATAAGTTGTGTTTATATTTGGTTCCAGATTTCTTCAGAATCCGAGATTGTGTTCAGCCAGTATGCTCAGGATCCCTTAGACGGATTCTCTGAGATGTTTCGCAGTGAACCCGAGCACAGCAAACAGGTCACGAAGGATAAAAAACCAAAACAACGATGCAGAGAAAAGTCGAAAAAGCAAAAACCCAACAAATCCTTCGTTATGAGTCGACTACAACGAAGAGGGATTAAATTAATAAAAATTTCGGTGGTAGATCTCTGCAATAACAACTCTCAAACCATAGACAGTGATAGTGACAGTGAGAACGTAATTATGAACGCACAATATATTGTTCAAGATTGTATCGATAGTGTTATGGACGATACTGAGTGTTTGGTTAAGAAAATATCAAAATCTTTAATAGATACCGTGTAAACCATGTAGCCATGTATGTAATATACTATACTAAGTATTATAGTTATGTATTATATTTAATATGTACGGGGTGTTAAGTAAAATAAAATCATATTTAACTTATTTAGATTTTTTATTTAAAAACCAATACCTAAGTACATTACACATTATAATTTACATCTTAAGCCCATTCTAAATACTTTCTTAGACAAAGTACATTTTTAAGCGCACAGTGCTTTATATGTTTATTACAATTAAAGTTAGATGTTCCTTCACAGTATTTTTCATGCAAAACAGATAAATTAGGGCACTGTTCTAGACCAAGGTCTGAAACTTTACAATTTACACAAAGATCCTTTATCCAATTCACCTTCTCCAAACCCTTTACAATTATTTCCTTATTTTCTAAATACGGAACGATTATACGTCGAAATTCTCTATAGTCAATATAACCTTCATTCCAATAAATGCCTCTATTTCTTTCTAACCATCTAACCTGTCTCTTTTCGTCACTTGTTAAGTATTTAAACAAGTATGGTGGTTTTATTAAAAATGTTTGCGTATAATCACGACTAGCAATAGCTAATTCTTTTATTATAAATTCATTTTTTAGGTCTTTGAACCCTTGAACATCTAGTATGATAGTATTCGGATTCATGATATTTTTCTCACAGTATTACTCAACGGCTTATACTCAATTATACAGTCATTCAATATAAGACAATATGCAGAAGTTTGATCTGGTATATCCGTCTCACTCTCGATTTCCACTCTTACATCCACAATAGGACCTGTCTTTACATTATCAGCTTGTCTAGAGCAATCTATGACAAATAGCGGTGCCAAATCTTTAAATTGTTTCTCACTTAATAAGGGTTCCGGACGACGACCGTAATAAGACTGTTGAAATCTGACGTATTGCTCGTATAATAAAGCAATTCTGTTATTCGTGAAGCTAATATTTAGGTTTTCATACGGGAAGTAAGATGAATTTAAGTATACTTTGACATCACGAACATGGCAGTGATCGAACTGAGACATATCAGAAGTTGAATTGTTTTTTCTATTTGTTTGTAGACCCATAATTATATATCTTGGTTTCTCTATTTGTGAAGATGTTTTGATAGACCAGGTATGTTTTGTAGTTTTAGGTAAAGCAGGATATTCATACAGATCCCAATTTCTGAATATCATCTGGAGTGGTCGATCTTTTTCTAACAGTTTTAGCAAAGTTATTTTCTCTTTGTCGGACACTTTAACATGTGGTACACGCCAGATAATTTTATTTATCTGTACGTCGTCTACAAATTCACCGGTGTTAAGTTTGACCGCATTCAGATTAGTGTTACTTCGTAGCAATATCAGTTCATGTCTACCATTTATCACCACTTTTTTAAAATCTTCTGCGAAACCGAGGATGTTACAGAGTGGTATAGAAACAGAAAAGCTACCCCCATTAATATTTTTTATTCCATCGATATTCCAGCCCCATGCATGAGATATCTTCGACTCACTTTCACTCATTGATATTAACGATTTAATGGTGGTAGTTACACCAGCATTTTTTATTCTATCGATTTCTACGCCATTTAGCTCGTATCTTATATCTTGGAATAGATAGAGTAAAGCATTATTAGTAAAATGAACACTAGTGGCTTTCTCTTTCATATCCTTTTTGTTAACGATAACAGTTCCTTCCAAATACAAGGTACTAGCTGACGGAAGTATATACAGGTCCTGTTGGTTAATAGGCATGCGGATTTCATCGTTCCTGTTGAAGCTCGTTACGTAGGGTTTGTAAGAATGAAATTCAATTCCTTCAACGGTGTTGTCATAGGTTGGAGCGGATAACACGTCTAAAATATTCATTTTAGTAAACCGATTGCTTTGAGAAACGCTTTGTTTTCTTTAGTCAATTTTATCTTCTTCTTCGGGTGAGGTCTTATTTGCTTGATCACTTTAGTAGAACTGACGTTTCCAGTTTGTTGATGTACATATTTATTGTAGTCAATCATTTTTCCTTCGAATATGTAAATATAGCTGCACTTCTTCACCGCGTAGGTTTATTAAGCGATTATTAATATCTAATAATCTGATGTGTATACAATTTATGTTATTTTGGTTGACTGGGAAGTATATGGCGTTTTTCGGAATTTCTATAATTCTATATCCAGGTGGTACGTTGAGCGCGAATTCGTGTACAATGTGACTGGGTTTTCCGTTTATGTACGAACCACTTACAATATCACATTCTATCCTGATCACGGTCGTAGGCAAAATGTTGACTGGTAACTCGGATACATGCCATTTATTTGCTTCTAAAATCTGTTTATTAAAACCTAATAATTTCCTAAAAGTCCCATCTTTAGTAAAATCTATATCTTTAGTACAGTATATTAAAGCTTTTAGAGTGTTATTATTACATTGTACTTTTATTGAGCAATCTTTCATTTCTGATTTTAAATAATTGCTGATATCTTGTAGTTCGTAGGAGCCTTCAGGTATTTCGAGAACTTCGTTAGAGCCATAATATAACTTATTATTTGTTTTGTCGATGTTTGGAATTGAATTAAATGTTGAGAAATGTAATAAGGCACACTCATAATGTCCATCGAGCTGTAATGTATTGGGATAATACGTAGATAAATCAGAGGAGTTTGCAGTTATAGACAAGGTGAGTGACATGATGAAAATGATTTAAATAAAAGACATGCGTAACATTTATACGTATTTATTCCAAAATTTCCAAAGATATTCCAAACATAAGTGTCCACAGTTAAATGTATCAAATTGTTGAAACCTAGTATAATTATAAAAAACATTACAATTTTTAAAGTACTGCATTAATTCCATTGGAGGTTTCAAATCCCCATAGCTATCAAAGTATTCACAATAATTGTTTATTTTAGCATAAGCTACCCAATGCGTTCCTTCATTTCGTGAATCGTCTAAGTTGACGATAGCACATTCAATGCGTTTTGGTGTTTTTGGTAACCGATCCTTCATATACACTCCTCGAAAGTAAGGAATGTCACGTGCATGCTTACTGATATCAATATTAGATAAAGGACGATTAGGTAGCCTTTCATTCAGTTTTTTGGAGGTTTTATAAACAACCCTTTACCGCTTTTATGGGGTTTAATATATAACCCTTTGCCCAATGCTAAAGCTTCCATGGTCTTGTTGTGTCGTTCCGTTTCTTGCAAGCTTTTTTGGGCAGCCTTGTATTCGTTTACGGTTTTTGCAATACCAGCTGCACCACCCGCTAAACTTCCTAAAGCAGATAATCCAGCGAAAATTGGGATTAAAGGTAAGACTCCTCCTGTCTTTGGTATGGGTATAACACGGGGTATGCGAATCTTCTGAATGTCTGGAAATATCTTTTTCGCAGCTGAGTAAGCAACGTTGATTAGTGCTTTACTGTTTTTAGGTTTTAGTTTTTTAATTTGTGACTTAATTTTTGACACAAAAGCATTAAATGTTTTAATACCGGCTCCTGACTTTAGTTTGGCTTTCATAACTTTGCTCACTATCCATGAACTAAGTTTTTCACCTTTCCCTGCATCTTTTGATTTTAGTCTTTGTTTAGCCATATTTAAAAGTTGTAAATCAGCTTTGTGACGATTAGGTAAGTCTGTGTGATTTGCATATGCGATGTCGTGATGCATACAAGCTTCATCTAGTTTATTCACACCCCGATCACCTCGCAGCAATCGTTTCTCAAGTTTTGTTCCCGGTCCACAATAGTTATACCCAGGCAAATGAAGTTCGAATGGTAGATTATTAATCACACTGTTGACTAGTCCACTGCCTTGCATAGTAGTCAGTGAAATGAATAAAAAAATCCTTACGAGCCTGGTTATATATTCATAATCCTAACCCACAATTGCATCTTTATCAATCCAACTATTTTCTTCGTTGCTTAAGCCCAACCATTTCACGTAAAGTTTCTTTCCTTTCCTTTGAAGAACCTTTTCTATCAAATAAACACCTGGATAGCTAGTTTTTTGAAGTTCTTGTTCGTAGAAACAACCTCTAATGGGTTGCTTTCGATGATCTTCTAAACGATATGTTACTGGTATGGTATTATTAATCCTTTTTACAGTAAATATTTCGGTTGACCAATTAGGCGTGTAACCTTTGTCAAAAATATGTTTGTATTTACTGATCCGAACATTTTCACCCACTTTGAATTTAGGACAACATTGTCGTGAAGTTAGTTTTTGAGATTTTTGAATATTTTCTTTTATCTTTGACTCGTTCAACTTATTTACCTCGAATGGTTTGAATTTGATGGTGCGATGTTTTGTACTATTATAGGTTTTTACAATAACTTCTAATGGTGAACCTAACCATTTATAGTTCCCAATAAAACTAAAGTATTTATACATTTTATTTTTAATTGTTTTAATTACCCGTTCTACAATTGAAGCTTTCGTGGTAGAAAACGTGGAGTAGTGGTTAATATTGTAGCTCTTCATAAGCTTTTGGAATGTAGTGTTATAAAATTCTGTTCCAGAATCAGTTTGTAAATTATCAGGTTTTCGTTTGCTGGTAGTTAGTATTCGCTCAAATGCACGAGAAACATCTAGTTTACTTTTGGATTTTATTGGTTCTGTCCAGGTGTACTTTGAGAAACAATCAATCACTACTAAAATGTAACTATAACATTTATTAAACTTTTTTAGGTTTTGCATATCTATCAGATCAGCTTGCCATAAGTCATCTATACCTTTTATAATAACTGAACGTCTAACAAAATTTCGTCGTGCTGCTTTGTGTAATTCATTAACAATTTGTTGTTTTACCATCATGGAGAGTTTTTAGATAATTTTTGTACTTCCGCTTTGTTGTAAAACTTATCCTCCAACTGGATTAAAATGTCAGGTATCTTCGCTTTTAAAGTAGCTTGGACCGTTATTTGTGCTTCTTTTATGATTTGAGCACGCAACAACCCGATCATTCTATTCTGCTCCTTTATAATCTGATCGCACAATCGATCAACGTAATCCTTGTTGACGGCATCATCTGGATCTACAGGAGATCTGATTCCTCTCAATCTACATTTTTTCAAGTCAAAATCACCACTTTCCGATTTTAGCAATGCATTTCCATTGAACTCTAATAATTCAGAGAAACGCATTCTCTTATGAATATGGTGACCGAATTTATCTACATTCATATTTTAGTTGTATTATATTTAAAGGTTGATAGTAAAATGAACAGCGATTTTTTTTTTACCATTTATTTATTACTTAATATATTTACTTTCACGTAGTTCTTCAATAATAGATATAATTTCGTTGTCTAATCCAGTGTTACCAGCGTCTCGAGATGCAATCAATAATTTTAACCTATCCACGAGTTCATTAGGATCATCCCAATATATAAAATCTGTATCTTTCTTCCACATTTTTGTCAAAGGTAGCCCTTTTCCTTTTGATTGATTGTTTTGAATAGCAGTTGGCGGTTGAAAAAGAGGTTTTATGACTTGCATATATTTTTGTCCCTTATTACTTTTTATTGGTTTGTTTGAGTCAAAGTCTCGACGATGTGCGTTTGTTGTAATCAACATCATTTTATAATTCTGCAGATCAGATTCTTTAACCATGCTCAAATCTACGTCCTTTTTTAATAACAGTTGTCTTAGTCCAGGAGTGCTTGGATATTTCCGTCCAGCGACGGTGATATAATTGTCACTGATCGTTATGACAGCAGAACCTAACATCAGTTGTCCTTGCACCGTACGAACACCAAACGGGATATCTGAAAGTGCTTCTGAAGATATTGACCAGGATGATGTATTTGTCTCTGGATTGTTGTCTCCCAAGGATTGGTACGACTCGTCACTGTCTGTATAACATTCATTTTCTTCCACGTCACTTTCTCCTCCGTTTATAGTATAGTCTTGTTGCAATGTATCGTTTTTGCACGGAATTTTTGTTTCTTCAACTTCTTTAGATCGCAAGGGGTCAGTTTGCTTATTGCTGTTAGCAATTAAATTAAGAGACTCTGTTACAGGTTTAAAAACTGATTCTAATGCCTGCTTATTCTCAGTGTCAAAATCTCGCATTTTTCGTATTTTTTTCTTTACAGCTTCTGCAGCATCAACAATTTGTATTTTCAATGATTTTTCCATAACGGTAGACTATGATTGTTATCGCTTAAGAGTCGGTCAAAGAGTAATGATATCAAGTAAGCATCATAGTCTTAAATATTTGTATTTCTAATCAAAGACTACAAATGTATCAAATTTATTTCTATAACATCCGTTATTTTTATTACAGTCTTTATTAATTACAACATAATTAAAGGGTTCACTCCATATTTTAGAACACATTTCTCGAAATTCAAGCCATGTCATATCAGTGTTAACATGTTCTTCATAAACATGCCTCAAGTTAATATCATCTTGTTTAAATAATACAATTAAATTAGCATTATCTCTTACTAACTGCTTAGGGATTTTGCTATATGTTTGATTTAGATAAAAACAATCGATGCGTTTATGCCTCCCCATTGCGAAATAATCACGCATGTTAGTTTGATTCTCGCAAGCAACGTCATCGAATATAATTACAGAGTTGGGTTTTGCGTCCTGAACGCTTATAACTTCCTCGTTCCCTTGATATTTCTGGAGTGAGATATCTGGTACCCGTTGTAATACTTTTTCTAAAAAAATGTACTTTGGTTGGTGTAAGGTTTTTGAATAAACATAAACATTGTGAAACCGTAAACCATTTTCATGTATAAGAAGTCCAATAAGTAAATTAGTTTTGCCACAATTCGATGGTCCGCAAATAATACATCGTACTGAATTAGGTAACAATTCTCCATGACGCAAACTAGTTTTACAAAAGTCACCGCAAATCGTGCCTACATGCAGCGATTGTGGTTGTTTAACAAATTTCATGATTTCTGTTGTCAACAAACTGATTAGTAATGAGTAAAATTTTACTTCCACAATCTTTATAAACTTAAACAGCCTACCTAGCTACTGTCTATTTTACGATCATTTATCGGAAGTAAAATAACTTGAACTATCGTTGGTCGAGTAAAGAGTCGAGTCGCTTATTGGTTATTGGGCATTCTATTCCACTATCGGTAGCGAGGCGCACTCGCCGAGCGACTTGCCGATAGTGGAATAGAATGCCCAATAACATACTACTTACAAGCAACCGTTTTTGACTGAATAATCTTTTCAAGATACAATTAGTGAGATACTTTTTATTAGCATAACGCTTTTCTAGTTGCGACCAACATTGACTATAATTAGCATCTGTGATAGGTGTTTGCCTAATTAATTGTTCAGCTTCACCAGTAAGATGTCCTTTCAGATAATGAAGCTTTTGTACATTATCTAAGGAAGGATTATTATGAACTAAAGAGGTAAACAAATCATAAAATGTGGTCCATTCACTATATTTCCCCGAAAACGTGGGAATTGCGATTTTAGGTAGCTTAAAATATGAACATGTTGCCTTAGACATTGTGTTTGATTCGCTACCCTGTTGTGCTACAGATTCTTTAACATTTAATTTGTTTAAAGTTGATTTCATAGCACATTTATAAGTAATGTAGGTATCTTCAGTAGTGTCGTAGATATCCATAACCTTTTGACTGATATCTTCTACTTTGTAGGTTCTATAAAGTTGAGATTTGGTATCCTTGAAAGATGACCAATCTTTTTCTAATAGTTCGAGCTTGGTTTCTATGTATTCAACAGTTAATCTGTCTTTAGGACTCTTCTTATAATTAGTGTATGCCCTTGTCATGACACTCTGAAGATCCTTCAAAACGTTTATATGACCTTCCATTTTTACAATCGCAATCTTCTAAGTTCTAAATTATTGAATAAATTTTACAAGTGTTTTTGACAAATTCAAGCGGATTTCGGGCATAGGTTCCCCGTTCCTTCGTTTTTATTGAAACTATTCTAAGTCCTTAACTAATATGCACAAATTTCACTAAGTCTAAAATATATTTACAATTCCTTAAAGTTAAAATTGTCTTTGATATAAAGTTCAATTTTACTTGGCAAAGATTGTTCTGTGCTGCAATTATTATTTAAATTTTATTGTACTTACAATCTTTCACTTCACTCACTGAACACTGATGGCGATGATGGCGCCCTCTGCGGCGTCACTCGGAACTTCAAGGTAGGCTGCTGTCACTGCTACAGCTTGTTGGAGGACCTCTTGAAGAATGGACTGCGATGATTAATGTGGCGCCCTCTGCGGCCACTTGATGAACTCCGCGGCAACTGAGCTTGCCAGCTTGATGGGCGATGCTTCTGCCGGGTGCCCAGTACTCTTGCTGCAGCAATCCACTGCGAGAACTTGAGCGTGTGCCACTGGCACGGAAGGTGAACTCAAAAATTCAGACAATACTGTGTCTGATCCAGGGTCGAAGGACCAATGTTAATTACCGAGGTAATCGATGACCTTTTGTAGCAACTAATAGGGTTGAAATTAAACCACGTATATAGTGCTTGGACTGCTGGTTCGTATATTTGAACTATTGAACTACACAGATTTGAACTGGTTTTGCACTGCACTGGTCTGAGATGAACTGTTTAACACTGCACTGGTTTGAACTGGCTTCTGAACTGGGTTTTGAACTGAATTTACAAATAAATTTTACATACTTATATGACTAGTTGTAACGAAACCATAGCTCGTTTTTAATTGCGGCAACGCCATCTAGTTATAAAATTTGAACTAAAATAAAATAAATATGAATATTATGGTTTCGTTACTCTTGTGGTTGGTTATTGTCATCATCAAGTGAATCAATCACAGCGTTGTGGTTCACCGTGTGAATGAGGCCCAACTATTCTCCCTCTCCCCCAATCCCGAAATCTTCGAACCCCTAATCCCAAAAGGCCGTAAACACACTCGTAACTCCTTTAGTGGTACAGGTGCCAATGAGTAGCGTCGACTGCTTATCATCAGGAAGGAAATCCATGGGCTCGTTTGCCATCCTATTACATAAAGCAAGCTAGGCCAGAAATAAGAGGGGGTCATCTTGAATAAGTATGTATGTTGCTGTAATTATAAGAGCCTCATATAGATTACCTATAACATAGTATTATAGTCTTATACACACTACATTGGGATAAATAATTTGTATAGTTTACAAAAGCCCATTACTGGGCAAAGGCATCTTTTCGAAAAGAGAAGGAATGACCATTAATCACCACGCCCGTTCAAGGCTGATTGACGATTACAAATTATAACTCGAGATTTCTTCAACAAGGTTTTTCTTCCATGGACATAATATATGTCAGTGGTGTCTAAATTAACTTAGCACTGGGAATTTCGCACATTATGTATAATATATTACATAGGTATATGTTAACGTGGCTACATGTCACGTAGGCTGGCGTAGCCGTCCACACCTTATTCCCCTGTCCGCTTCCCTGTTCTTAAATATTTGAATGGTAATATTTCCAAACCATGGCTTGTTATATGTATCTATTAAATTGTAGCATCCACTATGTACTTTTAAGCCAAGCTTTAATCGGGGAAAACAATATGTTTTGTGTGTGCGTGTTTTCCTTTTATAGTAAGTTCCAACTTTATTTTTAATGTATATTTAAAGGTCGACCATGCAGTATTAGCGTTAAGATCGAAAAAAAATTCAATGGTTCAACCCTTCCCCTTCCCTCTCTAAATACCCAAAAAGCTAATCCCCAATTTTTTTTTTTGTTAAGGGAGGCAAACGGGCAGGCTGGTCACTTGATGTTAAGTGATCACCGCCGCCCATGGACACCTGAAACACCCCGTCACAGGAGACTAACTCCTGCTACTAATGTAGCACCCCAAGATCTCTGGCGACCTTACTTACTCCCAGAAACACAACAACACCTAGATTTTGCTGCTTGGCTGCGGTCTTCTGTAAGGTGGAAGTACTTCCCCAGACAGGCTGCTCCAATACGAGTGATAAATTAACTATGACCTACCTCTCTTGCTTAAATGCCGATAACGTATTCGTAATTCCTCTGGCCTGATCTTTAGCCGCCAAATGACACGCCTAAAATTTTTTATCTGCTAATACAACTTGATAGTAGAGTCTTTTACTATCAAGCTTGATGCCAAAATTTGATATCACACCCAAAATTATCTATTTACAACCAAATTGGGTTGAAACGACAGCAACAGCTATTCGGATACCATGGAAAAGCTATTCGTTTTATCTGGGAAAAACTTATGGTCCCCATGGGTTAACTTACAGCATAATTTCAGGTGGGCAAAGCCGTAGGCAAAATAATGCAAGAGATAGCGACAGTAAAGGACGATCGCTATGGTGGCTTGGGATCGTTACAAATAACAAGGAACAGTATTACACTTACTGTATAGTAAACGACGAAAATAAGTTAACACTTTATATTTTACTTTATCTCGCCTTCAAATATGTAATTTATACTAGTTCCAGGAAATTTAATAAAGATAACAACAGCTCACAAAACCTTTTAGGTAACGCGCATAATTTTCCCGGACAAATCCGTAAATAGCATCCGACGTAATTACCTAGGTATTCGCGCCTGCCATATTTCGACAAGCAATTATTGTTAATAATGCATTTAAGTTATTAACAGAATTCATATTCTCGTGAATCCATTGATACATTTAGATTAAGATAAAACTAAAAAACAATTACACTAAAATTTGTTAAATCTATTACAAGAAGCTTCAATGCTGAAGCCCAATGAAAACTTCGTTATAGATATACATGTGCCAAGTTAAATAAAAGATATCGGGTCTCAAAAATATCTTGCTAGTTTGTTCAGAGAAAATAAAAGCCTTTCATGATCGGGAGAGTTTCATAAGAGCTCCAGCCTTCATCTCCTCCAATCGTCTTGGAAGTTATCCAAATCTATTTATGGAAAATTTCGGTGACTTGCATCTAGACTTGCAACACTGCAAATAGTTCGGTGCATCTCTAAAAGGTTAGCGGAATAACTTTTAGAAAAATATAAAAGCAAAGTTTTTTACAACGGTCTCCCTCGAAAACTTGAACAGCAAAAAAGTCGTTGAAACTCAACTGTAATTAGTTTCGTATCTTTTGCTAAAAGTTCCGTGAAATAAATAAAAAAGTGGATTTAATCAGCAGCTAATCAAAATGCACCGGAAAAATAGACGGAGTTTACTTACTTTTATTATTTAATTGTTTTGCATAGAATGCTTTCTGCTATCATCTGAATTTCCATTAGTTCGTCGCTAAAAAGCAATTTTAATCTAGGTCGAAATAAAAGTAACGTCCGTCGAATAAAATTAAAGATATGAAATTGTAAAGCAGGATGCAAGTTGAAGGGGAAATAAATTTTTGCAAATATTTCCAAGATGAGGAACATTTCAAATTCCAATCTTGCACTTTAGTCCGATGGTAGACATGCAGATGGGCCGAGAATTTTCACCGATTTGCATCGGTTGCAAAACTAAGTTATGGTAATCTGGCTATAAGTTACAAGCTCGTGCTAGTAAGCTTTTCAATTTTATTGGGAGATTGGATATTTTGAGCCTTAACTCCTCAGGGAAATAGAATTCCCCGCTTTTAAAGCGAATGAATTAATTTGCATAGCGTTCGGTGAATCATATCCTTTGGTTTTGTACTTGTCGGTCAAAGTAATTATTCAACTGGTTTCCTTTGAAGTCCTTTGTTAATAAATCTCACTTTTGATTTTAATTACAGAGACGATGTTGTTATTTTAGGGGTTTCGTTTTATCCAAATTTTTGCAATGTCGTATTCACAGAAATCGTTGTCGAAACAACATTACTTTTGATTGCTAGCTTATTATAATTTCGAGGATTATATCTATTTTATTGGTAGCGCTTAATTTCTTTGATTAATTTCTATAAATTTGCTTTTAACGGATTAACAAATATAAACGAACATTCCAATAACAATTTTGTAGCAAAGAAATACCTAAATAAAGCTTTACCTAAAAGGAGGCCATCACAATGAGACTTATACCATTGGAATAAAATGTAAACAGTGATAAAATATACAATGCTATAAAATATAACAATATTCGGCGTAGTGGCAGATTTGTATCGGGACCAGCACATCACTCTTCTCGCGGAAATAAACTTGCCAGGACAACACAGCTCTGTGTCAACGAAAACTCAGCCAAGATTTATTGGAGCTTACGACCAACAATATTGATATTCAAAGGCATAAATATTCTATTCCTTCTAAAGTTTTACGAATATTTTTAATAGAATTGGTACTTGTTTTATTTTAATTCTTTTTCGCTTCTTTTATATTTACTGACGTGCAGTGGTACTGGTGTGCTGTTTTAGCCATATGTTTTATATTAAATTGATTAATTGCTTGAACAAAAGCGATTATGCAATGTTTACGTCTTATACGTAACTACTTGAATCGATAATCGATTTTGTCCAAGTCTAATTCAGGCGAATAGTTCAGTTATATTTCATATAGATGCTTATTAATATGTCTTACTGCAACAATCGACAAATCGCAAATGGTCGTTTTAGAAAACACAAATAAAACAAAAATATAAAAATAACAAAACATCCAGCTATAAAGTTAAAATCAACGGGAGAACCGCAAAAAATCTATTAAAATTTGATATAAAAATTTTCCCGCATTTTTTTTCATCACAAAGAGCTTTTATAAGGTTGACGTCAGCGTAGTTGAAGTAGTCGGGTAAATAGCAGGTGTCTGACGGTCGAGGCAAGTTTGCATCTCTCAAATCGTTTAACAGTTGGGTTTCATTATCAGACACTCCACGAGAGCTTGCTCGTCAGAGTTATTATTCGCATGCGTAAACCTTGCTACCGTATCAGAGCGTTCAGTGGTAGACAGACACCGGGGCGGGAACACGTCCCTACCCTGGCGCGACTGACGTCTCATTTAACGAACGCGATCTTAGTCCACCGCGATACACACAGATACTGTTTGTGATAAAATTTTGAAAAGTGAATGTGAAATTAACGATTAAAACTTTACAGTGATTATAAGTGTAAAAAAATTGAATTTAAATAAATAAAATGAACGCTTTTTAAGGAATTGTGATCTTAATTATTTAATTTCGATTTAAGATGTGAGTTTTGAATGAAGGTAAAAAAATGTTGTTTGGTAATCGTCGTAACAAATATTTTATTACGAGTTAGATATAAATCTACAGGTTATTTTTTTATTTCTAGGTATAATATGATCCTATCATATTTCATGAAGATTTCGTAAATATCCAGTCATTATGGATATTAAAAATGGTGTTCCATTTTTATATAATGTTCAGGCTCATTCATCGCAGGTCGTTTGCACTGCGATGATCACTACTTGTCATTCTCTACGCTCACTACTTTATCATCGCCTTAATCTACAACCTACCAATTGTTATTCAGGAGTGGCGATCTGGACAAATAACCTTATCCGACAACCTTTTATTAAGAAAACCATTTCTAGTCGACAGAAAAATCCAACAATATGATATTCCCAAGGTAATATCCAACACGCCAGTTGCTCAAAGCATTTCAACAAAATTGTCCTTAAACAGAATCGTATTTCCAGTCCGGACTAAGTAATCTACCGTTTATGAAAATTGTCTGTTGAAAATCTTTTTTGATTGTTATGGGAAATGCCTTCGCAGTTATATTCAATATTTTAAGCCATTTGAAAGGGTCTCGGAAGGGATTAGGGAAAAATAACGCAGGTATAATTTGAAAATAGGGTTTTAATGGTAAAATATTAGGCACCCAGTAACAAAGTCGTTACTTTTTCATTTGTTTTTTTTTATTGTGATAAATACATATATGTGTAATAGAAATTCATGGTTATGTGGGTTTAGGTTCCAAATTTTCGTTATGTAAATTTAAAAGGCGCTGGCAAATCGCGTTATCTTTATGATACATACAATTCAACGGTTCGGGTAAGAGAGTGTTGAACGCGAAATACTATTATGAGTTTTGATGTCCCGACTAGCAAACTTTACACAAACAGCCAACATCAAACTTTACCATACCCGTATTTGAGTAACGTTCTAAATTGTACAGAAATAATGTTCACTTATTCTACTTACGAGAATTTTGCTCGGCTCGTTGCCAGAAATTGTGCGAGCTTTCGAGGTTTTTTTTTCTTTTCTTTTTGGAACCCTAGCGCATTCGTAATTTAATTGGTTTGAATGGTCAAGTACTGACTTGGTCGAGTTTATGATTTTCGAAAAGGTTTTACCTACACAATTCTTTTTTCGTAATTCAACAAATGTGGTAGATAGAACCTCCGGTAATTCGATAAGGGCCAGAGTCGAGACTATAACAATCGATAAACTCGGTTAGGAAAAATAAACTTGGGGCAAGATGATCGGTTTGGTAAACACAATTTGTTTCCTGCTTTACATCTATTTTGGTTTATGGAAGATACAGCTTTACGAAATCGATTTATCTTATACCATCTGTGACCCACTGTGGAGGGAAGATACCTACTGACCACAGACAATTATTATGTTTCAATTAAGTCCACTTAGGTATTTGTTATTATAATATAACATTTTGAGTAAAATGTATATCATATTTACATTCTAAGTAAAATATAACATTTTACTTATTATAACTATGATTGAAATACAGAATTATGATTAAATACGTAACAGAATTAAATTATAATATCTATCTGATAATTGAAAACAGAATAACATCTCTTCATAAATGTTGCTCAAATTGATACGATGGTGATGTTATAATTTGGAGTGTCTGAATAACCTAGTAATTCTTTATTTAAATAATTTGATTAAATAATTAACCTTTGCTTATTTTTTCATATAAAAAAATCTTCTTCTCTTAAACTTAATTCCCAATATCCAAGGCAACTTTAATAGAACGAAACTAACAATGTTGTAAAGATACGCTTTAAAATGTCCGCAAGTTCATTTGGTATATTATTTCCCGAGTGAATAGAATGAAAATGGGACAGGACAAATAAATACTGGTGTATCCGCCTCGCAACCGCAAAGACTTAAATCTGATGGACAAAGAACACAACGCAAGATAGGTTTTATGTAATAATACAGTTGTGTAATAATACATGTTTGTAGTGTAATATAAATTTCATCCGAATTTCATACTGTATGTCGTGGTAAAGTCCTAATATGACTTCTTTCGTTTACTTGATGGTAAGCAATCGACAGCGTTACCTAATCAAATCAAATCAAATCAAATCAATATGTGTGCGTGGTCGGCCTTATGGGGATCAAAGTTTAGAAGATTTAGGGATTGGGGGAGGTGAAAAGAGATTAAGTCTTCGGTAATCTCACTAACACGGTTTGGTGCTGTGGTAGTTTCTCACAGGTGTTCTGTTAGGCCGTAGTATTTTCACTACAGTCTAGCCGACCCATTCCTGCCCAAGCATAGCTCTTCCTTACTTTAATGTTCTTTCTAAGTTCATTTAGATGTTACTGACAAACGATGAACGTAAGCACAGTGAGGAAGGAATCTAGGACGTATGATTTTTTAATATAAGCTTAAAATCGCTTATACGACTTCAGCAAGCGTGGTGATTAATTCTCAAGGGTCTTTGCTCAGCATTGAGCACTTATAGGCTGATGATGTGTTGGATGTGGTAATATTGTTATATCTTATTACATGATACTTAAAGCTGACGAAAACAGCCAGTTCATTTTCGAAACATCATTAAATAATCTTATTGAGAGCCAAATACTTTTATCAGCAAATATATGTTAATATAAAAAATGCCTTATTGATCTAATTTATTGATTTGACTCTAACTCTGACATTTTTTTTTTTATAAAAAGAGTAACATTGGAATAATTCTTCTCCATTCGAATTTAGAATTTGGAACAAGTACTTAACTTCACTGACGAACAGACTGACAAACTACTACTTATTCTATTTTGACATTTCAAAAGTATCTAGGTACTTATGGTTTAGTTGGAATAACTGATTTTGACATTGAATTCTGACTTTTATTTTATCTTACACATCCCCATCATTAACCGGAATATGTCAAATCTGAACAAAGCCATGTCTCTTCAGAGGCATGAATGTCTGTATGGGGAATACACAGGTTATATTATTCAAAAACTTGGTCAAATTTTGCAACATCATGTAGCTAAAACTCAAAAAGGCGTGCCACGTAAATTTAATATTTCATTTGTAATTCTGCATAAATCCGTTCAGGGTGAGTTACTCCCTGAGAATGAAGGATTACAACCCTGTACTCTGACTGTGGAATTTTTAATGGGTCCTCTTGTTACACAATTTACCTTGTATAATTATTATTAAAGCTGTTTTTATTAGTTTAGTTTAGATTTATTTTTTATTTACAAAAATTCTCACCTGAATCATAAAGAATTAATGTAGGTTATATAACTCGTTTTATCTTTAAAGTTTTCTTTTATCGACTCTCATCAGATTTATTTATGTACATTAGAATTTGTGTTATACGTAGGTAGATAGATAGATAACACATTTATTCAGCACAAATAATAACAGACACAAATTAATTGACAAATAAGTGGATACAAAATACAAATTAACAAGAAACTAACACAAAATAAAATCAAACAAAATAAATACATAAAAATTACGTATTATACGGGCAGTACGAAAGAAAGAACATAAAGAACGAGAAAAAAGGAAAAAAAATAAGAAAATACGGCGCGGTTCAGTGTGTCTTTACCTAGTTTGCACCGAATGGGAGTCCAGCTTAGCATGTGTCAAGTATACTGCTGGATAATGGTATTCTGCTGGATCCCTGCAATGACGCACGGACGTCGAGTAGGTACACATATTATATTCAAAGAGCGGATACGAAAATAAAAAAAAAAACAATAATATTTTTCTGCGTTTATATATAATAAGTATATTTTTAATCTATAAATTATGTATAAATATAAATTGTAACCTTACATTATTAAGAAGTAACTAACAATTTGAGTCAATACCTACCTCCGATGAAAACTGGGTCCTACATTGTTTTATGCATCTTCAACCTTTAGGAGATTAAAAGGCTATTGTTATATTAAGTTACGAATATAACCTTCATATTAATGTTTGTTGACCCGTCCCGATATTTAATTAAACGGAGGAAATTCCGTGATTGATACCTTTGCCTTATAACGTTGTGATTGGGTGCATTTCAACTTTTACTCGTATTTATAATTTGTAGGTTTAAATGAGTGTTTTTTTACTTTTCTTTTATAGTTGCTACAGAAAGATAAGAGAAGAAAATGAACGTACCTGATAGTTTGTGAAACAATGAATTTAATTTTGTAAATAGGTCATAAAACAGCATTATTATACGTCAAAATTATATGTAAAAAAACTAGGTGAAGCCGGCACTTCCTATATGACTACTTTAAGTAGAAATGCCGAAACAAAATCAGAGGTCCGTCTCTTTTCAAGTCGTTTTTTTAACAAAGTGGTAATGTACATATACACACTTGATAATATATCTTTCGGTTTCTACAGTACTGTTCATTATTTCAGTTGGCTAGGACTAAGGTCGCGGGTTGGCTCCTAGTACGTTCATTTACGAAGTAGCAAGGGACCTCTGCGAGACATAACGATCACTTTTGCTTAACACGTCTAGAATAAGTCACATGCAAACATCCATTCACATTTACGGAATACCTACTTACATACCAACCTTACATTTGTATATATTTCTTATCTATTTCAATTATGTATGGAATACACTTATTTTTTAATTAGCATGATTTACGATTTACGTATATTTCGAAAAATCGTAATTCCATTTTCAAATCAGTCCGCACAACATTCATCTTCAGTCTTATCTAGGAATTAGGTCATTGCGAAGTTTTGATTAAATTAATGTAGTTCAGGTTTTAAACAGGATACCTAGAATTTCTTGTTCTCTTTAAAACTATTCAGAGTTATTTTAAATACAAAAAAAGGATCCAAGACCGTATTACCATCATTATAAACAGCAAGTTATGTTTTCCAAAAAAATGAAATGTTAAGTCAAAATTTTTATACATAGACAAACCAGCGCTTTCTTTTGTTTCACACGCCATTTAATAATAAAAAAGAAAATATTCGTTCAATTCAAAACTTTTTATTAAATTTTAATGAAATATACCACACAGATAGATTATAGTCTGAAATAACACATAGGTTACCCAATATTCAACCTTGTTACGCGGACAAGACCGCTGGCGGGAGGAGGCTACATAGTTAAATAGACTTTAATTATAATTCTCAATTTGATTTCAAACCAGCGTTAGTACACAAAACTAACAGCTCAGAATCTTGACATATTGATAAAAAAGCGCTGATGCTTTCTCATCATTGCTTCAAATAATTGTCTTAAACACAAACTTGACCAGAGTACGACTGGAGTGATACCACGACCGCAAAGAAAACCGCCGTGAAGCAACTACAGCGTTGTGTTTCAAGCCCTCATCCTTTCCCTTCCCCTCCCCAAATCCCAAAAAATTCCAAAATCGTCCAAAATCAATAGGCTCGTTTGCCATCGAAGTACATTAAAAAAAAACTTCCTTGTTCCCTAGCATCCAGATCGTGACATGAACATCACCTCGAAATACCAATTTTAAATGTATAAAATTCCGTCGAAATTTTCATATCGATACAACATTTTGATTCGATTGATTTTTCATTCGTGTTTATTCAGTGATGCATGATAACTTGATATACATATAAAACATTGGCGATTCAACTCCCAACCAAAACAAATGAAAACGAACCGAGGTAAAATACAAACTAAATAGAGTTAGTTCTAACTTTTTTGCAGTAGTTTTAACACAAAAACCAGCTATAAAATGCAACTTTATAATTTTTTCCCGTAGGGATAGCCGTTGTTTCATTTTAATGGAATTTTATGATTAAAGAAATCATGCGCATTTTTGTAATATTTTACCATATAATGTCAAAATATAAGAGCTAACGTTTATTTTACCCTACTTGCTTGTGTCGTGGGTGCGTTCACAAACATACAAATTCACATACACAGGCCACCCAGACACTCTCTGGCCATCGTAAGCGACGGCGCGTAGAATTCTACGTGCGCCTCAAAGAGAGAGTTTAAGCATTAATAAGAAACTTAAAATTGACAATTTTAATTCAGGCTTCCTCAGGATGTTTTCATAAAACGAATAACTAAGACGAACAAAAAGAAAACAACTAGTTTCACATAAAATATATGATGAAAGTTAAAAGAAATTGTATCTACTCAAAATCATTATTATTACCATCATCATCAGCATGTAGCCGGAAAAAGCATGTAAACGGAAGGTTTGAGCTTTAATCACCATCCTCGCTCCATACGGGTCTGCGGTTTCCAACTTCTTAATCCAAATTAGAAATCAAGGTTTCTTCACTATGTTTTTTCGTCTCCTGTACCGTCTGCGATGTCAAATAAACTTAGAAACTACATATAACTCGGAAAAAGTGTCACTTGAGAGTGTAGTACTTGCCTGGAACCTACTCTTTCATGAATGAGAAGCGGGCACTTGTAACACCCGATCGAGTACTCGTATAGTGCCCACCATACCCATGCCCACGGACATCTTACCCGAAGACGTCAATTTCCAAATTGTATTTACTTTTAAGACATTACGTAAAATTAATAAATGTTTTTGAATATTACATTTGAATGTTAATTTTCCGTACAAACGAAATTGTACGAAGTTGCTTATTATAACATGTGCTATTGTAGAAGGTGAAAAATTTAAATAATGCCTTTTATAAAATAATTTAAATAACCAACGGTTACTGTGAAATGTCTGTATTCCAACTTAAATTATTTATTTATTTAATTATGTAATTCAATTCGTTAAATTTATTAATATGTATTTACGTAAATGTTTTGTATTTTTAAAATGATTGTGTGTAGAAAACCATTTTGTTTTTTTGGTTTGATTATAAATTAAATAAAGACATGTGATTAATACTATACGGTTGCAGTGATTAAATAACTTTCTGCTGTGCAACGTATTGCGGTTTCAATTCCTGCAAGGACCAACACTTTATGTGATCCATCAATTGTTGTTCTGTGTCTGGGTGCCTTGCCTTGCCCCTCCCAGAGCTAGCTTTTGATGATGTTCCCGCCACCTAAAAAAAAAAACAGAAAAATCCTCGGATGCACATCCTAAACCTTGTCCCCAACGTACCAATCTGATACAATTTAATTATTTCTTTTTGGATTTCTTATTGTTCAGAAAGCTATCAAGGCACAGTATAAATATAAATGCAATTTAATTACGTAATTATAACAATTATGCCTTTATCACACCTGCATAAGGTTCTAAATTAATCATGTTCATTTACATGCATCTAGGCCTACAAAATATTATTATTATATTATGTCAGTGATCCTTTCAGTGGGGCATGTTGTGACAGACAGTAGTTCAAGTGTATGGAAATAACTAAAACTATTTTTATACATATACACTTAATATAATAAGCTTAATATATTTCATTTGCTTTGAAAGCTATTACGGTCCCTTCTTGAGTCGTGTTTCTCATTCCTGAGAGGCTGAGAGGCTAGATCACCATCTGCGCCATTTTCTCCCACTCGATCTTTATCCATCTAATTCTGCCACTTGCGGTGTGGCATTGTGGATATGGTATCTTAAGCAGTATTGGGCTGCGATCACGAGACTTTTTCCCGTCCACTTTTCGGGTTATAATAGGTCCCTAGAGGTTGTATATTTACTGCAAGTAATGTGTGTTAATTACCCAAGGACTCTGTTTAGGTACTTGGATGACTGTCGTAGGAAATATTTTGAGTACACGCAGTATTGAAATATTGAATTAACTAAAAATCGCGGGTTACTCAAGTGCGATGCAGGCGCCAACACTAACCAGTAGGCTGCGCGACATTGCCACGTCCGCGTGCACCCCTTTCTGGTTCTAAGCTAATATAGCTTTTCTCAATATTACTTATACACGTGTGTAACCCACTATTTTTAGTTAATTTAGTATGTCTCACGATATTTATTATAAAAACAATGAGATATTGGTCTGAAAGTACTATATCGCGTAGTACACGTAAAGAGATTTTATTTCATTCCAGAGTAAAGTATATAGTATTACATAATCGGATCGTAACAGAGTTTAAATTGGTATCCCGTATTAAAAAAAATCATAAGACTATTTGTGACTCTTTCATGTTAAAACTACTGAACTGATCTGCATACAATTTGCTAAAGACATAAATTATAGCCTGCAATCACATAGGCTACGTTTCAACCAAGTACTACGAGCGAAGCCGCTGACATAAGGTATTAAAATTATACATCTCTGCTTTCCCTTTCGGTGAATGAAAAAGATGGCACACTTCACAAGTTGTAACGGTAGATAGGTACATAAACGGAACACAGGTACGAAATATTCAAGGAAATCTTAATTCTGTTAGCTGTTGTAAGTAGAGCGAACATAACCTTTAAGTATATTAAACCTCATCCTTAAAGCCAGCGGCATATGTAAATATAGTTATGTAATAGGTGTCTATGTATATTGGACGCACCTCGGGTTTCATAAACGAAATTCTACATGTTTTGCTCCGACATTAACATTTACTGATTTTTATCAAAATTTTCGACTAAAAATTTGCTTTTGGTAACCTTTAAACCTATTTTAAGCTAGTCTCGCCAACGTCACAAGTCTGGATCGATTCTTGGTTCTATTAGTGTTTCAAAACAATTGATATTGATATAATTATTGACATAACGGTGTTTATTATGTTTTAGCAATTTTGAGCTCATATTGAAATTATTAGGGTTAAATTCAATCAAAAACTTATAATAGGTACCAAATAGAAGAGTTCAAATAAGCTTCTATTTTGATTTTATGTGGTCTTTAATACTGCTAAATTATTATGCTGAAAGACAAACTCTTTATTTTAATCCCACTAATATTACAAATGTGGAATTTGTAGGTATGCATGGATGTATGTTTCGCAATCTTTCATGCAAAATACTCAATAATTTGGCACATCGGTACGTAACTTATAGTCTGAAATAAACACATGAGCCATATTTTTTTTTCTATGCTGCTAGAAGGTAGTTAAAATAAAATGTGTGTAAATATTTACATAAAATGTCGTGTACATTATAAAGTAGATAAGTGTTTGCGCAAAGCACTAGCTGCTGCGGTACTTTAACGAACGAGAACATTAATTTAAAATTTGTTTGAACAATATTTATTCAATTTAGGATAGGAGTGAGAAACTATCGTGAGGCAACCTTTACTTAAAATTCTAATTGTTTGTTTGTTTTGTTTGTGTTTTTAAAAAGAACTTTGAAGAGGAGAAAATCCTAATACCCATATTAGGATTTTATCCTGTGTCGTGGGTGCGGTTACAAACATACAATTTTACATACACATCACCTTCAGACCCGGAACAACAATTTGTGGATAACACAAAGAGTTTTTCCGTGCGGGAATCGAACCCGCGACACTTTGTACAGCAGCCAGTTGCCCAGCCACCGCACTAACCGTGCAGTCCCTATTATGAGACTGTAATGGCTAATCTGCCTTGCCCAAGCGTGCCGATTAAAGGTGGTAATGTTTATTTTATTGAAGACATATTAATGCTTATTACAAGAAAGCTATTTTGAACGATTCTCTTAAAGTCAGTAAGTAAGTCCTTAACACTTTTTGTCAATTCGTGTTTTCAGCGAGCCTTTGTCGTTTTGTGAGTCAGCAAAAAACCTACCTAAAGGCTTAGATGAGATTCCCTACCATTTCTATTGTTCAGACCTAAATATTTGTCAGACCCAAAGACTTTAAGGACTTACTCGGCTTTTCATTAAGTTTAATCTAGAGAGCAGACTGTTTTGAAGCCATTTATTTGGAGTATTCGTAATTTTAAAATGTATTATTTTTGTCTAAGATATTATTTCGATTACAAAAATAGAATTGAGTCTTAATATAATATGCCAGATTTGTTTCGTTTAAATATACAAATAATAAAGACGAATACTGTAACAAAAATAGATAACGAAATAATGCGCAGAAATATATTTATCATCTAAAATTACAGGAGGGTCTCCTAAACTACGGCGCATTAGTAGGAAAAATCGTCGCGAATATTGATTTCCGAGGGCTAAGCGTCGGTAACAGAACCCCTGGGAACTCGAAAACAGCGATAATCAAAAAAATATTCTTTTTCGGGTAAATGTTCCATCATTAATTTATTTGGACGCTGAATTTCAACGATTGGTTGTGACGAATTGATATTTTTCATGAGTCCTCTTCGGCGAAGAGGGGCATTTATTCCATGGGTTCTGCAATTTATTACTCTCATTTATCATTTCATCGAGTTGAAGTGCCCTAACGTATCACAACGAGAGCCGTCTTTTGTACATTGCCCTTTTATTTATCCTCTTATATAGCCCTAATTAATGTTTTATGTCTGATAGATCCTTTCCACTCGTTTCGGATTACATTGGCTGTTTTGTGATAAACAAAATATCGCGTAATATGTACTGGGATTAACATTAAAATTGAATACATTTCGTAATATTTTCGTCCGTCACTCGGAGCTTTGAGTTCGTGAATATCATATTGTTGTAATGAGCTGTCGATTTATAACATTAAAATTGTTGAATATTATGAAGTCCTATCATTGATCTGTCAATAAAGTGTCACATTTAATAGTCAATAGGGTTTCACACAAAATATTATTTATTTCAGAGAGGGTATAAAGGAGATTTTATAACAACGTTGTGTTAAAAAAAAAACTATTAAATAAACGAACAATGAAACGATAACAATTTACCGAATATAACAAGCGTTTCAATACAGTGCAGTGTAAACAAACAAAACACATTCTCTGTGTGAGTGAAGTAAAAAGCAAAAGGGTAAAAAATGTTTGTTTAAGTGTAAAAATAGGAATAAAAAGTTTAATAAGGGTGAATTTTTAATAGTGAGTGTAGTGAGTGAGGGTAGTGTGTTATGGTGGGAGGAGTAGTAACAGCATGACCACGTGGATGGCGCTGTTCGGGCTAGTGTGGCTGCTCCGCGTGCGTGGTTCGCTTTGCGGCTGCGCGGCGTGCAGGCGAGCGCGTCACGATGCGCAGGAGATCCAGTGCGCTCCTAGCCCGCGCGCGCCCACTCCTGAAGAGCAAGCCCCCTTTGACGTCATCACACTGGAACACTACACCCGTGACGTCACTGTTCAAACTGATTTCGACGATGAAGACGTCGAGGACCTCGATAAAATCGAAATGCAGATTTCTGAAGAATGTAAGTTTTGAAAATTTTCTTTATTACTTAATATTTTTTTATTTGCTTATCTTAACGCAAACTAATAATGGAAATTCAAATTATATTGCTACCACAGGTATCAATATAATTTGAATTTTACGAAATTACTTAAGTCTCGGCAAGCTATGTTTCACTTACATAATATTATTTACATAAGTCATGTAGGTTTCAATTTCGCTGTTAACAAAAAAGCAATTCTTACAGTTTCTTATATCAACTCTGAATTCCTTCAAAGTAAAAAAAAGAGACGTTAATAAAGAGTTCTTATTTAAATGTCAAATGAAACGATTGTAGAATAAATAGTTTTCATGAAAAAATAATGTATATTAATGTTATACATACATTTATGAAGCGATTGTTGAAAAAAATGTACGTCAAAGAAACAAAATTGGTATGTTTCTTTTTTATGACCCAATAGTACTAAAAATAATTGGGTGTGCTTTGTTTATTCATCTTGAGAAACCATGAATGCCATTTCTGATGGAATTCATGACCTGTTTAAGAAAATATATTTTCAAACGATATTGTGTAGAATAACGAGAATAATTAATTAGCACAGATTCACAAAAATAGAATATAAGTCGATAATACTCTTGACGAAAAAATGTGCATTAAAATTGGTAATTTACTTTAAAAAAAAATGCAAGTTTTGAAATCGTGTACTTAAAAAAAGTAGCTTTGATATTCCATGTAATAGTTTTCGTATAAATTTCGAGCTAATTCTTGACATGTAAGAACCCGGTCTTTAAAGGCAGTCGTGGTGGCCAGAGGTTAAGCCGCCCGGTTCTCATGCATGAGGGATTCGAAACTTAGCCAGTACCAATGTGACTTCTTCCGAGTTATATGTTCTACTTTTTATGATTATTTTGACACAACTGACTTTCGGTGAAGGTAAACATTATGAGGAAACCTGGACTTATAATTTCTATAAGTTTAAAATTGCCAATTCGCCTTGAGCTAGCGTGGTGGTTAATGCTCAAACTTTCTTCATGCGAGAAGAGGCCTTTGCTCAGCAGTGGGTCCTTATAAGCTGATAATGTGATGTGATGTGGCTATTTGGCAAAGTTATGGTATTAAAACTTGGTATTACATACATTTGACGTATCAACAAATCTATTGAATTTGACCAGTTAAAAACTACGGTATTGAAGTATAGGTTATCAATTGAAACACTACCATCATCATCATCATCATCATCATCATCATCATCAACCTATAAGTTCCCACTGCTGAGCAAAGGCCTCTTCTCACACGGAGAAGGTTAGAGCATTAATCACCACGCTTGCTCAATGCGGGTTGGCGATTTCAAACTTATAATTAGAAATTATAAGTCTAGGATTCCTCACGATGTTTACCTTCACCATATGCCAGTGGTGTCTAAATAATCATAGAAAGTACATTAACTCGGAAAAAGTCACATTGGTACTTGCCAGGTTTCGAACCCACACCCTCATACATGAGAAGCGGGCTCCTTAACCTCCAGGCCACCACAACAAACACTACCAAAATAATTAAAATGATAATTATAATCTCGCCACAACGTTTCACAAATTATTATCTATGTTATTGACAAAATGTGTCTAAATTTAAATTAGTAATAATGGTTCTAATTACTGATTGGTTAATTATTGCTCGACTAATGTTAGTGCCAATAATCATTACACTAAAATATTGCCACTATGAAACCCGAGGCAGTTATCCGCATTTAATATTTCTATTATTGATGCAGAAATAATGAATCAAATATAGTCCAGCTTGAATTTTTTTATGGAGTTGTCGTCAAACGAGCAGACGGATTACCTGATGGTAAGCAAACGGCGCCGCCCATGGACACCCGTAACACCAAAGGAGTTAGAGTGCCTTTTGGAGATAAATTGGCGGATATAGGTATTGGAAAGGAATAAGGGAAACACAACGACGTGCTTGTTTTACGCCGGTATTCTGTGAGGCCGTGGTATCACTCTGGTCGAGCCGAACCATTCGTGCCGAAGATTGGCTCTCCCACACTTAAACATTGTTTAAAAATAGTTTTATACTGAGCTTCGTCAGCAGTGAAAAAAGCTCACAACTATTGTTTTTTGAGTGGAGAGAATGAAATCAAATGTCATGCCTCGACTTTTACTTAACTGACTAAACCACCCCGTGCCTTTTCCTGCCCCAAGCCAATTACAATTACGTGGATCACACAAAGAGTTGTTTCTTGTGAGAATCGCAACAACAAGCAAACCGTCCAGTCTATTCAGCAGAATTTACAAACAATTATTCTCTTTCTTTCTTTCTTGCGCAATTTTTATATTAGTTTGTAGGTTAGTTAGGTTGACATTTCAATTAGCAGATAAATAAATATTATTCTAGAATAAGAAGTTTGTAAGATAGGGTTGTAAACTCGATTGGTTTTTTTTTTTTGTTACGTTTTTCACTCCATAGTGGGTCTTTTTTGGTGAAACAGTCAGAGAGAGAACAAATCAGTCAGGCAGATAATAATTATGTACTCATGAAGAATAAAATTTTGACACTGGAAACGTTTTTCGAGGATACTGCTACCAACCCAAGTAAGCTTCTAGTCTTAAATAGAATAACATCCTAAAACAATTGTCTACCAATCTATGATAGGAATCTAATTAACCTTTGCTATTATAATATCTATACTATCGAATAAATTAGCATAGCATTATACCCAGCTTAATTTAATCATTACCACAGGGTTTGATATATATTGTAAAGGGTGTTGCCAATATAATTTTCGTGGGCCATTGTTTTGGACCGCACTCAAGGTTCTAAATAAGTAGGTGTACCTTGAGGTAGATTTTGTGTAAAGACTTGTTTGGTTGAACATTCTATTTAGATATTTAGCATAAGTTTCATTACGAAAATTATTAGACTCTGATCGATTTGCTCTGATTCACATCGTACGTGTTCATCATCATTATCATCAGCCTATAAGAGCCCATTGCTGAGCAAAGGCCTCTTCTCACATGGAGAAGGTTTGAGCATTAATCCCCACGCCTGCTCAAGGCGGATTGGCGATTTCAAACTTATATTTAGAAATTATAAGCCCAGGTTTCCTTACGATGACCCGAGCGGAGGGCGCGTAGCGTTTCGCGCGCGCCTCAAAGAGCCAATAGACCACTAGAGCCCTATAGAGCTGATGTTCAGCCGGGGTTGCGGGTTAAGCGCAATGAGTAGCCGTGGCTTCGGCCCAAAGCAGGAGAAGGAACGGGGGTTTTTAGTCAGTAAGAGTCTGGCACTCTCTTTCACCTTACCGTGGACGAGAGAGGGCATTTGATGATTTTCCCCTGACAAAAAAAAGTCACATTGATACTTGCCAGGTTACGAACCCGCGCACTCATTAATGAAAAGCGGCCTTAACCTTCGGGCTACCACGACGTCTTCGTACGTGTTAGCTCATTTATTGTTGTTATAAACTTGGAACTTATTTGATAACTTTGTTGGTCTAGTTCTACCGCCGTATACCAAGCTCATGTTCGGTTCCGGAATAAAGAAAAGTTTTAATGGCGTATTTTTATAAAAGAGATGCAATTTAAAATTGACCACGATTTTTGCTCTCAAGCTGATCTCGCTATTTATGATCTTTTGTATTTTATGTAACGCTTTTTTTGCTTTTTATGTGTTGTGTTGTAGTCGCTCAATCTGATCATCTGATGACCTCTAAAACACACTCAGAGGATTTGCAAGTTGTTCTTGGAGGTTAGAGTTGGGGAGGAGAGAGGGTATTGGGGGTATTGGACAGAATGGCTAGGGCTTCCTATGACCTTACATATTCAACAAAAAGCAACACGAGTTTTCTATTCACTTCGGACGAACTGTCTATTCGCGCCAAAACATGGCCTAGTGTGAGAACATTTCAAATTATGTATCTAAGAAATCAAACGAAAACAAGAGGAGAACTATCACTAGACCTATGATTAACATATATAGTATGCATTAGAATATTTTTGAACTAAAGCAAAAATAAATATCAACGAATCAGTATTCACCGCAAAACACAATTTCCTTTCTCGTATACAATATACGAAGGCGTATACAGTAATTGTATTGTATCTACTTTTAACTACTATAAGTAAAAAGAAAATAGCTATTGTACCATGAAATCCCTAGGCAACTTCTTTTAAGAGCACTTCAACTGAACTATTTATTCAATGCCAATCTTTCACGTACTTACTAAGCTGACATAAGAACTTTACTTCCAACAATAAATAAAAATAAAACCTAATACCCTATTGGTCGTGTCCTGTAACAAGCATATTTTAATGAGAAAGCCAGCTCATCATCAACCGAGATTGTGTTCTATTGCAGTTCTTACTAAGTACACTTTTGAATGACAAGGTTATGCAATAAATATATACGCAGATGGCCGCAGATCTAATGAAGGTACATTGTTTATGAAAAGTGTTGTAAGGGAAGTCTTATAGTTATGTTTACTTTATAGGGATGTTTTATCTTACAGAGCATAGTGAAATTAGGCCGGCTTCATCTAGTTTTTCACATATAAATTGACGTGTAAAAGTACCGTCTTACGGCCTATTTGCAAAAATAAATTCATTGTTTCATTAGGGACAAAATGATATAAGAGGTATTTTAATTGATTCAAATAAATAATTCATACATCTTAACACTTCTTGTCATGCAATCTAAAGTTCATACAAAAATCCAGTAGAATCGGTTAAAGATATCAGCTTTCAAATTTAGTTTGTGTTGTTAAACAACAACCATAATCTGGATACGCTTGTTTACTGACTAAAACCTAGAATCTGGAATAAATCTAGAAGCCGAGAACAGGATAAGTAACAAGGTGGTTTCTAGTCAGTAAAAGTTTGACATTCGCTCTCGCCTCACCCAGGAACGAAGTAAGGATCCGTCCTTATCCATCTGCCTTGCTTGGAAGCAAGGTAGATAGGTAAACAGTTGCTTTATGATATAGGTAGCCCACTCAATAAAATATATATATTTAAATAAAATCCGGAAAAAAGGTAACGTTCTAGATATAATGGCTCGTCGATCCAGGAACCTTACCGCAGATCTAAGATGTTTTGTGATGTGGTTGAGAGCCCCTTGTTAAGGGGCTGCAAAATACTCGTAAAAGTATGTAAACATAACTAAAATACTTCTTTAATAGAAGACATAAAAAAGTTTGAAGCAAAAGTAATGGAATCTCCTGGCGAATTCCATTATTATATTCTTCATCTCAATATTACATTTCTAAGTTGAAACCGCTTACAATGAAACTTGTTCAACGAAAGCTATAAATCACGAACCAGATTTCTCAAATATATTAAAGTATGGAAAAATGTGTAGGTTGTTATTTGGAATGTTTAATTTCGGTATTCAAACTGAGCATTTTTAGATAAAAACACGAATTAAAAAATTCCCAACTCAAAAATGGAATGTAATTTTGGCTAAAAATCGTTTTAGTTTTTTTTATAGAAAAAAATATTAATTGTTATTTAATATTTATTCAATCGTAAGAATAAAGAAAAAAATAAACGCGCACGCTGCACATTAATAAGAGTCCTGGGGGCGTATTACAACCTTTTTAAAATCCAGTTTGTTTCCTGGCAGGTCAGTTTAAGGCCGTAAACTGCGTGGTTCTTTTTCGTATTATGACGTACGTTTTTCTGACTGGATTCATCCTGGATGATTGTCTGTGGTTGGTTTGCACCCTCTAGAAAGATTGCGTTCGAAAACATCTTAAAAGGGTTACTGGTTATTTACGGTTTTTGAAAATTGAATGTAATATATTATATAATGTAATTTTCTAACAGAATCGAGATTAAGAATGAGTTCAAAAACGAATTATGTATTTTAATAATATGCGTAAGTACAATGTCATAAATATGAAAATACAGCACTGTCTCACAACATACATTTTAGACATACGCTACATTTCTGAACGTAAGTAATAGGAGGTAGGATAGGTGATAACAGCTCACCCGGCAAAAAGAAAAGTTTTTTGTTATAATAAGGGTTTTTAACTAATGAAGTCCATTTATTTTTTTTAAAAAGAAGGAGAACTAAAACTGCTTTTCTTTGTTGAGCAAAGGAATCCGTTTACAGGATCCCTGTTATAAAGTTGTTTATAAATATTGTCTACTCAATATTGGCGTAAGTATTACCTACATTATTTATAATAAAATAAATTCAACATCTTCAATCGCAAAAGGGTCACTAAGATCTCGAAGACGCGTCCTCTGAATTTTTGTTTGGTGATTATCTTGTGACGCATCACTTTCAAGAAACTCGAACATTATTAACTCATCACACATATATAATGTTATAGTAAACAGTATGTGATAAAAATTTAAAACAATTCAGTAAAAGCTACTCGACACCGGCGTAAACTGACTGGTTTGTTTGACACAAATTTTGACATTTGAGCAAGCTAAGAAATGTCAGTTTGGCGGTAATAATACGGGTTTGCCAGCCAATATACGTGCAGAAATCGGTCAAGTGTCACGTGACTGCTAACTGACTGGCAATAAGACGTCATAATACGGATAAACAAGGCAGTTCATTTTTAGGTGTAAATTGACTGGAATTAAGAGATCGTAATACGCCCCCTGTTGTGATTTGAAACTAATAGAGCTTTTCTTAGATCATTCATTCACAAAGGTGTGCACGTAAATTGTTATTTCTAAAATATAGATAATAATAACAACAATATGGATACATAACTATTATATATGTATATTTGTTAATTATTCTGCCATCTGTTATATCGAATAATAATAATTTATGTAGAAGCAGTGGGTTGACAAGGAATTTTCCATTTTTATTCGGTATTTATATTAGCTTTTGCCCGCGAATTATTAGTAGTGAGTTCCTGCAGATTTTTGGTTAAAAATCTATCCTATGTCCTTTTCTCGAGTTCTATGTCTGTACCAAATAGGTTCAGTATTTTAGGCGTGAAGAAAAGACAGACAGGCAGACAGAGTTACTTTCGTATTTATAATATTAAAGTTTGGATAGTTTGGATTTATTATCTGGTACGATGAGGTTTGATGAAGAAGAAATATCCAGGTCGCGGGTTGTTAGGATATGTGGTCAAGGCCCATTCTACTTACAGCATTGGGTCTGGCATATCACTAAAGAAATGGTCTAGTCTCTAGTAGATTCCAAGCATACAACGCATTCTACGACTGATGAAGACTTGTAGTTGGTATGGAATATTCTTGGTAACCATCGAGGGTCCCGAGTCTACTATTTTCAAAGTGTTGTCATTCCTACACGATTCCATTGTCATTTTGCTAAAAGTTCGTAAATGTTAATTCAAAATGGCTGATTATTGACGTTCGGCGATGTCGTTATAGAATTAAATTGTTTATAATTCTTTACAATTAAATAATTGTAAAAAATTATAAACAATAATAATATAATAAATAATAAGTTTATAATTCTTTACAATTAAATAATTGTAAAGAATTATAAACAATAACTGCACATTAATATTCTAAACGTAAATCATTGAATGAAGGAACTGACATTTTTTTATTAATTTACCGCATTATGTCAAATATTCATTTGTCATTATGTACGAGATTACTGTTTTAAAGAATTATTTCAATGAAGTAGCATTGGAAAGTCATAATGACGCTATCCCGTTAGTAGATTACCAAACTTGTCAAAATCAACAATTTTGAAACCAATGATCTACTATTCTGACACTATTGTAATAGCAGACTCGAGGCCCAGGTTTTGCACCCCGATTTAACATTGATCCTAAAGATTTTGAGCTTATTTTGTATTAGTTTCTGTAGCTACGAAATATATTCTTATCTGTGCGATTTTTGAAGAAATGTCCTCTTTACAACATCCAGTCTGCTGAGGAATGAGGACTGCTAAACCTAACTACGTAAAATTTGCTCAAGGTGATTTAGCAACTTTAAACTTGTGAGTCCAAGTTTCCTAGCGTTGCTTTCATCAATAGCCAGTTTATCAAATTAAGAAATACACAATACTTGAAAATCTTAAATATAATTCGATGAGGGTCAGCGTTACGCTTGAGAAATACGATTTTACCGGGCTACCATAACTCGCCTAAAAATTTATTTATTTATTTATTAAGGTAATTACAACAGGTAACAATCAAAGCATGGTAATTATAACAGTATATAGGTTAAGTACTGATTGAAACCCTAACGTAATCACGCAACATGATGTTATGTTCTAAAGATAGCTAAATACAATAAAAAAAAAAATTGAGATCTTACTATGTAATTTAAAGTAATGCAGTACAGTTTACCAAAATAAGTTTAAATGGGTACAGCGATACAATGTGCATGTGTTTATAGTTTTAATGCGCAAACATTTCTCTTATAAACGGCAGCTCGTTTTTAACCTAACCTAATCTAACTTTTACCACGAAGTTTTTTTTCGAATTGCAATAACTTTACCTATTGGTCTTAAAAACTTATCAGTTTAAAAGAAATCATAACTTCCATACAAACCTGTTTTATTTAAAAAAAAAGTGTGTCTCTCTTGTATTTCAGAAAACGCCAACCATAATATATGATAAAAAACTGTATGATGATATAAGTACGAAAAAAACAAAAATATGGATACCAAAACGCATCAGAAGCTGACGAGTCGAGTCGTTATGTCAAACAGCTTCCGCACCATTACAAACAAAAGAAAGATCTATCACGCTTTGTGAATCAAATTACTGACGGTGTCATATATTTTTTCTTTGAAATGTCAAAGGAAATTGTGAATAAATGCTGTGCAGGAAACTGCGTGCTGCCTCCGTTTAGGATGGGTAGTTCATGGAATCTTTTAGAAAAGTTCTTTTGGTAACTTAAATATAGAACGAAGTAATTTTCGATAAAAACATTGAAAGGATTTTTAATAAGAAGAGTTTTAAGATCAGTTAATATTATGACTGCATAGTTGACGCGGCGGCTGGGCAACCGGCTGCCGTGCAACGTGTCGCTTTGAGTAATCCACAAACTGTTGTTCCGTATCTGGGTGTCATGTGTGAAATTGTATGTTTGTAAGTGCATACACAACACAGGAGTAAAACCTATATATGTAAAAGCAACGAAAATGCATTCATACAAAAAAAGTGTTAATGTCATTTCTTGCATGTCCCATTGGTATTATTTAAAGGTACAACCTACACATCACAAATGCAGGAATAATATTGATAATATTATTTGGAAATATTTTTTTCATACCTTAAACAAGTCGTGGTGGACCATAGATGTAGGTTTTCAATGGCTGAGGGTGCAGGTTTGCAACCTGGCAAGTGCCTATGAGACATCTGCAGAGTTATATTTACCTTCTGTTTTCAATTAGACTCTACTGACATATGTAGAAAAATGGTCTCCTTGTAAAAAAGGCCTTTGATCAGCCGTGGTGGACTTTTTATAGACTGATGAAGAATAATCTTTAAACATTTCAGAAAAAGTAATTCATTTTCATCGGTTTGTTATTTCATTTTCGCTGATGCTATGTAAGAGTCATTATTTTTAGCCCAGAATCCATACTAAGTCGTATGAAGGTTAAATTAGTTACCTACGACCTAGTTCAGGAACTAGTACAAACAACTTACATATAGTTTTGCATTTACGATGTTTCTGGTCATGCCATTTGCCGCAAGGCAAATATTATGTACACAATATGGGGCGAAAAATATTCGTCGTAAATTATATTTGTTTACCCACAAGTAATTCCAACGTACAAAGTTTCTTGAAACTAATCTTAAGCTTATACAGATACGCGTCGTGTGGTCTGGTCATACATGCTTATGTTTTTTTTTCTGATTGGACGGCAAACGAGCAGACAGACGGATTACCTGATGGTAAGCAATCAGCGTCGCCCATGGACACCAAAGAAGGAGTTACGAGTGCGTTGCCGACCTTTTAGGGATTGGGATTTTGGGGATTTAGGGATTGGGAAGGGATTGGGGTAGGGGAAGGATTGGGCCTCCGGTAACCTCAATCACACGGCGAAACACAACGTTGTGGTTGTTTCACGCCGGTTTTCTGTGAGGCCGTGGTATCACTCCGGTCGAGCCGACCCATTCGTGCCGAAGCATGGGTCTCCCACACTTTCTGTTATTTATTGTTTGTAATTGTGTCATTGATAACGCAGCCTGTTGCGATACAATCGCGTCTGTGTGAGTAAACGAGACCTAAGAGTTCGACACTTCCTCTCTCTCGCAATGTGTGGAAGAGCCATTCTTCAGCACGAATGGACCCGCTCGACCAGAGTGATACCACAGCCGCACAGAATACCGGCTCGAAACATCACTTATGTAGTGTTTCGGCGTGTGAGTGAGGTTACCGGAGGCCCAATCTCTACTCCTCTTCCCCAACATCAATCCTCAAAGTCAAAAACCATTTACCATAAGGCCTGTCCAACCAGTCTGTCCGTATGCCATAACAAAAACTCAGGGCAAGAGAATTAGTAGTTATTTGACGATTTTCCCAAAAAATAACTTGTACTTAGACGCACATAAGATAAAATTGAACGAGAGTGAGTGAGACCAAGTTATAATCAAAATTGAAGATTTATTTATTAATTACCATCATTTTAATACTAATGAATTATTATAAGTGCCCATGGTATATTTTTGATAATTACCTATATAATGGTATAATTAATGTGAAATATTGTTTGCTGCTAACGAACAACTGTTTAATTTATAGTAAACTAGCAGACTCAGCCACACGTTGCTGTGGCTAAGGTAAATAATATTGTGACTATAAATTGAGATGTAAGCTATCCTATCTTTCAAGTTGGATCAAAATGCACATGGAATGCAAATCAAATTTAAAATCGGTTTAGTAGGTTAGGAGTCCATCGCGGACAAACACGTAACACGAAATTTTTATATGTAAAGATATTTACATTTCTTATTATATATTTTTTTAGTTCTTTTAATTTTCTTAGTCAATTATCTTAATATAATGTTATTTTGTCAACAGCCAACGTTGGGAATTACGAGTGCGGGCGAGAGCAGTCGACACACAGTCCAGGGAGTGGTCACCAAGCAAGTAGTTTTCAGGTTTGTTCCATATTATTGTTACGTGCCTGACGTCACGTTCCTGACTATGCGGGCTTGGGTTACGGGATTGGATGAAATGAAACACTAATACCAGATTTCAGACTTTCTATTGCACTTAAGTTACAGCGTCCACGGAGTTAAGTTATCGGCGTTCCTCTCCAGCAGAGTCCGGCCGACTGACACAACTTTGCCGTTCACGCTGACTTAACTCACTTAACTGACTGCACTTCACTATTTCACTGCACTTCACTATTTCACTGACTTTTCTTCTTTTTCACTTCTTCCTTTTCTTCCGAATCGCTTTAGACTTAGAACTCAACTGCTAGCGGTGAGCCGCAGTTCCGCTTATATACCCCCGGTTCAGGTTCTGGAACATTCAATTTCGTTATTCTTTTTGATCGTCATGACTCCAGAACCTTCCAATAATTTCGTTACTCATTTTTATTTATTCTCCTTCTCGCTCTTTAATTTTTCATTTTTTTTCACACAAATAATTCCAGAAAGTTCCACAAAACTTCTATCAACTAAAAAACTACATGTTTACGGCGGGACTCGAACTCGGGGTCTCTGCGGTTCCACACGCCACGTCCACACGCCTTACCGATTACACCAACTCGTGTTGACAATTCACGACGAAATTTACAATCTCTAGGCAACGTTTGACAACCATCCATTGACGTCATGATGTCAAAGAGTTTGAACCACTTTTCCGTCACACTGCCCCCCTCTTAGATTCGCTCGTCCCGAGCATCGTTGCTGCCGTAATACCTCGCCAACCTGTCTATATGGACAACTTTCAAAGGGCTCCTTGAAGTCTTCCGAATTCTGTAAGTAATGTCATTGATCTTCGTGACTATCTCATAAGGACCTTCCCAACTCGGTTGCAGCTTCGGAGATTTTCCCTTCCTTCTGACTGGATTATGAAGCCAGACCAATGACCCCTCTTCAAACCCAACAGAATTGGCTCGTCGATCATAGCGCGTCTTTGCGCGATCACTAGCTTGAAAACCGGCCTCCCTGATCTGCTCATAAATGTCCAACATTTTTGCCCTTAACTCGCTTATGTAATCGCTAAACTCGGTGCGAGAGTCTCCAGGTGGACAGCCCGATACAAGATCTGCCGGTAATCTCAATTCCCTTCCAAAATTTGCAAATGCAGGCGTCTTTGCGGTACTTTCATGTACAGCAGTCCTATAGGCAAGCAAGAAGAGAGGTATGTAAGTGTCCCAATCTCTCTGATGGCTGTCAACCACCTTTGCTAAGTGTCGCTCCAATGTTTGGTTGAAGCGTTCGACCATTCCATCTGACTGTGGATGATAAGGGGTCGTTCGAGTCTTATGGATTCCCAAAAGTTTACAAGTTTCCTGAAAAACTTGGGATTCAAAGTTCCGTCCTTGATCACTGTGCATCTCCAAGGGTACTCCAAATCGGGTGAATACTTCGTTTACCAACTTCGTCGCTACAGTTACTGCCTCTTGATTCGGTATGGCAAAGACCTCCGGCCATTTTGTAAAATAATCCATAACCACTAAAACGTAGCGATTGCCCGAATCAGTGATTGGAAATGGTCCAGCGATGTCTAAGGCTATTCTTTCCCAAGGCATACCAACATTGTAGATTTTCATCGCCCCCCTGTTCCTTGTTTGTGGACCCTTGACAGCTGCACAACTAGTGCATTTCCGGCACCAATCTTCGACGTCATATTTGCAATGCAACCAATAAAACCTCTCCTTGATCTTCACCAAAGTCCTCCTAATTCCCAAATGTCCTCCAGAAGATCCATCATGGAACGTTTTTAATACATCCCTTATTTTTGAACGAGGCACCACCAATTGCAAATGCTCGTCCTTGCCGTTTGTTGATTCCCATTTCCTGCACAGAAGTCCGTTATGCAGCGTAAGGCTTTTCCACTGTGCCCATAAACCTTTCGTTACCGCGCTATATTGGGCGACGTCACTCCAACTTGGCTTGTTACCACTTCGTAGCCACTCCAGTATTGGTTTAATATCTGCATCTCTTTCCTGTTCTAATTTCATCGCATCATTTCCCCATGCCTCGTCAACAGTATCAGTCCTTATCACCTTAAGAAAAGCAGTTTCCTTCTTAGCACAATGTTTGCAATCTTCCACGCATGGGCGTCTCGATAATGCATCTGCGTTGCCATGAATTCTTCCGCCTCGATGTTCGATTTCAAAGTCAAATTCCTGAAGTTGTTCCAGCCATCTGGCTACTTGGCCTTCGGGATCCTTAAACTGAAGCAGCCATTTCAAAGCAGCGTGATCAGTTCTGATCAAAAATTTCCGTCCCAGTAAATACTTCTTGAAATGGTGCAGGGTTTTGACTACGGCCAGCAATTCCCTCCTAGTCACGCAATAATTCCTCTCTGGCTTGGATAGTGACTTGCTGAAGTAAGCAATAACCTTCTCCTGCTCACCATCGCGTTGTGAAAGGACACCTCCTATTCCAATATTGCTGGCATCCGTATCAACTACGAATATTCCTTTCGCGCTGGGATATCCGAGAATTGGTGTGTTACAAAGCCGTTCTTTTAGTTCTCGAAAGGCTTGCTCACAATCCTCGTCCCAAACAAAGGCACGTTTATCCTCTGTCAATCGATGCAATGGCTTGGCAATGTCCGAGAATCCTTTCACAAACCGCCGATAATACGAGCACAATCCAAGAAATGCCCGAACTTGCGTTTTGTCTTTAGGTGTTGGCCATTCCTTGACAGCGACAGTCTTGGCTGGATCAGTCTCAATTCCTCTCTCAGAAATAACATGTCCTAGATAATTCACTTCGCGCTTGAAGAAAGAGCATTTCTTTGGACTCAACTTTAAATTTGCTCCACGCAGCTTGTCGAGTACCTTTTCCAATTTCCTTAGATGATCGTCAAAATCCCGTCCAACAATGATGATGTCATCGAGGTAAACTAGGCAGGTTTCGCCCAGCAGTCCCGCCAGCACCTGTTCCATCAAACGCTCAAAAGTTGCCGGTGCATTGCATAATCCAAATGGCATCACCTTAAATTGCCAGAGTCCCTTCCCAGTTGAGAATGCGGTCTTTTCCTTGTCCTTGGGATCCAAATCCACCTGCCAATAGCCGCTTTTCAGATCGAGCGTTGAAAACCATTTCATGCCACTCAATGTGTCAAGTGTGTCATCGATTCTTGGTAACGGGTAGCTATCCTTCTTGGTTACATCATTCAATCGTCGATAGTCTACGCAAAACCTCGTTGAACCATCTTTCTTCTTGACAAGCACGACAGGTGAACACCAAGGGCTAGAAGAGGGCTCTATCACGTCATTTTTCCTCATATCGTCAATCATTTCTTCAACCTCTTTCTCACGAGCGAATGGTATGCGTCTGGGCCTTTGACGAATTGGCATTGTATCACCTGTGTTTATTTTATGCTTCACCAAACCAGTTCGGCCAATATCACCATCGCTTCTTGAAAACACATCAGAGAATCGAAGAAGTAAATTTCTAGCTTTCATAGTCTCCACTTTTGTCAGACTTTTGTTTTCGTCTAAGATTTTCGTTACAAAGTCAATTCCCGTACTGTCCTTCTTCACAAGATTCTCCGAGCATTTTCTTATCCAGGCCACTTCTTCCAATACGCCCACAGGCTCTCCTTCTTCAATCGTAATTTTTGAATCACTGAAGTTGAATACCGGAATGCGGTTGACATCAGATGACCCCACGACAGTTCTTGCCGGTAGCCATGAGCTTACGTGTTCCGATTTATCAATCACAGCGCACCTTCGAGGTAAACTTCCTTCCTTCCTCCTAGGTAATGCGATTGGTACGAGAGTCTGTGATTTTGGTGCAAGAACAGTTCTTCTTAAACAGCAAACTTTTCCCAGGGTTCCACCCTTCATCGGAATTTCCTCAGTTCCACATAGTAAAACTCCAGATTTTAAGTCGATGTTACACTGGTGCCCTTGCAGGAAGTCAAGTCCCAGGATGCAGTCATCCAGAATTTTGGCCACAATAACCTCATGTCGATAAACACGTTCCCCAATTTTGATTGTTACATGCAGTTTTCCACTTATCGGTATGCACTGGCCGGTAGCTGATTTCATTTGTAGGCCAACAATTGGTTTAAGGTGTTTCCTGATGTTTTGCTCGAGCAGCCGAACATTTATCACCGTCCTTGAAGCTCCAGTATCTAATGTTAGCTGACTGTTTTTCCCATTTACTTGACCGTCTATCACCAGAGTATTTCCATCGTTGGTTTGCTTGATGTAGATTGTTGGGGTTGTTCCACTACCAGCCAGCGCCCACCCCGCAGCCCTGGCTGGATTTAAGTTTCCCTGCTGGTCAGAAGTTGAGACCGCCGCGTCCTGGCGGTTCATCTTCTTCGGGCAGTCGCTCCGTATGTGCCCACGCTCTCCACATCCATAGCACATGAAGTTCCGACGGCGTGGAGGTACCTGCTCCGTTGTCGTCATTTCCCGCAGACGTAAGGTACGGGAGTTACCACGCACGGCTTCTACTTCCAATGCATGGGCCAGAGCTTCTTTCATGTTCTTGTGATGGCCCAGATGAACAGCGGCTCGTACTTCGGGGTCCCGAATACCGTCAATGAACGCTTGGAGAAGCGTGCCTTCAATCATTGACGGAGTCGACCGGAAAGCTCGACGCACAAGTTTCTCGATTTCCACGGACCATTGCTGTAGGCCCTCATTAGCACGCTGAGTACGCTCTTTTAATTGCGCTCTGTACACGTGCTCGAGGTGGCTGTCTCCAAAACGTGCCTCAAGTGCGTCGAGGAGGGCACTAAAGCTGAGATCCCCACTTGCGCCGATAGCTTCCAGCACTGAGAGCGCTTGATCACGGAGGGCCAGGGTAAGGGCTGACTGTGCTTCCTTCTGAGTCCAACCATAAGCCTCCATAAGTGTCTCAAACTGTAGCTTGAATGCGGTCCAGGATGTTGTTCCGTCGTAATGGGGAATCTTAAGCCCTTTCGTTGCACTTGAAGCCGCATTTGGGGCTTCAAAAACGGCTGCAAGACGGCTTCGGCTCTTCAAAGGGCTTGGGCTTGTCACTTCCTGCTTGATTTTGGAGATCTCTTCTTCCACTCTCTCCTCTATCGCCTTGACGCGATGTTCCAACTTGCCTAACCCTTCCTCCACTTCTTGTACCCGTTCGACAGCCTTTTGCAGTCCTTTCGTGAAATCCTTATGCATGTCTTCCAAGCGACGCGCTTGCTCCTCTTGGCGGCGAGCTTGATCCTCTTTCAGCTCCCGTAGCTGCTCCGCCTGACAGCGTGCATGCTCCTCTTGGCGACGAGCTTGATCTTCTTTCAGCTCCCGTAGCTGTTCTTCTTGGCGGCGCGCTTGCTCTACAATCATTTGCTGCAGCTGTAGCAGTAGATCCACCTGCACAGGCTTGGCTTCTGCATCGCTGGTTTGAGCTGCAGCACTCTCTTCCCTCACAAGCTGCGCTTCTGCCATTGCACGGGTACTCACTCCTCTTACGTCCTGCGTCACTAGCGGCATTTTTCTCCAATCCCACTTCTGACACCAAATGTTACGTGCCTGACGTCACGTTCCTGACTATGCGGGCTTGGGTTACGGGATTGGATGAAATGAAACACTAATACCAGATTTCAGACTTTCTATTGCACTTAAGTTACAGCGTCCACGGAGTTAAGTTATCGGCGTTCCTCTCCAGCAGAGTCCGGCCGACTGACACAACTTTGCCGTTCACGCTGACTTAACTCACTTAACTGACTGCACTTCACTATTTCACTGCACTTCACTATTTCACTGACTTTTCTTCTTTTTCACTTCTTCCTTTTCTTCCGAATCGCTTTAGACTTAGAACTCAACTGCTAGCGGTGAGCCGCAGTTCCGCTTATATACCCCCGGTTCAGGTTCTGGAACATTCAATTTCGTTATTCTTTTTGATCGTCATGACTCCAGAACCTTCCAATAATTTCGTTACTCATTTTTATTTATTCTCCTTCTCGCTCTTTAATTTTTCATTTTTTTTCACACAAATAATTCCAGAAAGTTCCACAAAACTTCTATCAACTAAAAAACTACATGTTTACGGCGGGACTCGAACTCGGGGTCTCTGCGGTTCCACACGCCACGTCCACACGCCTTACCGATTACACCAACTCGTGTTGACAATTCACGACGAAATTTACAATCTCTAGGCAACGTTTGACAACCATCCATTGACGTCATGATGTCAAAGAGTTTGAACCACTTTTCCGTCACATTATTAACGAACCATACTTGAGAATAGCAAGTCCTTATATCTTAGTTACAATTTTATTTTTAAAAGTTCATTTATTTAAAATCGAAACCCACAAAATACTTTGTCTCACATCGTGGCATAAGGTTTTCTTATTCAAGTATTTGACCTTGACCTCCTTTTTGCTTTAAAAAAGGTCAAGGACAATCGGTTTTTGGTAAAATGTAGTGGTAAAGTAGTGATAGTTTTTCAAGATTATTTTCTTCCCATATTTTGCAGTTATGCCCAATTATTATCATTACTTCCGAGATTATATTAACGCTCATGTATAGGTTGTCATAAGGACAAACCTCAGTGGTTTATTTGTGCTATTGTAACAGAAAATTGTATGATTTTATGTTTTGATAATAAAAGGAAAAAAAAGGTACGAAAGTTATTAACGGAAAGAGAAAACACTGAGAGTCACCCTTTACTATTTCTTCCGCCAATAAATATTGTGATAATTTAATATACTCATACTAAATTATATTTTGATAAACTGATCACCGCCTCGTTTACAGTATGATTTTCCGACGTCGCGTCGGGTCGTAAACTAACTAAATATAACTGCCCCATATAACCAACTTGGGGCATACAGATAATTGGCTTGTAAGAGGGTTGTTACAAAAAATTTGCACTATGAGAATTTATTATTAGCTCCTTTCGATATTTACCTACTAGTACCTATAAATATTTGATGTTACACATTTATTTTGCTACATAGGAAACGGGTGGAATGACCCTATTGCCATACACAGAGTTCCATTCCAGGTTTCGTTATAATAAGTAAAAAAAAATTCAAAATATTTAATCATCTAATTTTATTCCGCCGTTTAATTTATTTCTTGACCAACAAGCTAATAAGACTGATCGTCTTTTTTTTGCAAAGAAACATGAGTCTTTAAAAACAAATTACAACAAACTCCTTTATGTTAATGTACAGTCTGCTAATGCAACTTTTACTTACACCTTGTACTATCGCATCGTCTCAGTTTAACTCTTCGATTTTCTTTAGCAACAGCTCGTAATAATGGTTGTTCCAACATTTCGTTATTGGCTGTTTCGTGTCTTTATTTCTGTGTCCCTGTGTCCTGTAAATTGCTTTTGTTCAATAGTTTTCCTTTTGTCACTGTGTGTGTTTTGATAAATTTTGTAGCGTTGACATTTGAAGTTTTTATTTTAGACATTTTGTTGTTTGTAATAGGTATGTAAGTGAAATAGTGAGGTATGTTTTTTTTATTTTTCTAATTTGAAATAGGTGCAACTGAAAGAAAACGAAAGATATGCTAAGGTATATTCAGATTTTCAGATTTTTCCCAACTCTACACACACGTACAAATAAATATGGTTATAGTCTTAGACTAATATGACTAGGAAGAAACTTCTACAGATGAAGAAAGTACAGCAAACTACTGCGAATTCAAATTATAATTTAAATTATAATTTGCGTTAATTCTTGCAAACACTCCGATATATTTGTCAGTAGGAATTTCGCCTAATTTAGTCCTTTTTTCTTTGAACGAATGGGATAGGTTGTGTTGGACGTGGACCAAATTACGCATACAAAGATAGCTCCGGGAAACTCGGAATCTCCAGTAGAACGCTCCGATGCCTCTATAACAAGTCAACTCTGACGTCTTTGGATTCAAAGTCATTTCTCCGACATGAACATAATTGTATTTACCTTTGTTCAGCTGTCAAGCCCACGCCTTAATTAAATATTTGTTCAATCAATCAAATTGTTACATTGTTGGAGGCGGCCTTTAGATCCGCGAAAGCCAATCCACCGCTTAATGTTAGCTACACCTACATATAAAACTACCCCAAACTGTACTGCTTCAATAGAGTCATGACTTTATTACGAAACGATAAAGTTGAAATTATATTGTAAAAAAGTACTTTTAGGTGCAAGTGTTTGTTTCGTAATAAGTAATTAACACTCAGTTTTCAATCCAAAGGCCCATATTTTGATACAAGAATATTTGTTTTATATTATTTTAATTGTTATCGTAATGTCGAAAAATTTGGCAAAAAAACCTGCGACTTATACATTTGTGACAATAGAAGTGTTGTTATTTTCTATTATATTCAATTTGATTCAATAAATATTTTTACACAATTCAATCGCCAATTCAACTCTATTTTTTCTGCAACGCTGTTTGCTATCTGTTGTGTACAACAATCAAAGCGTTATCGTTTTAGAAAGCATTTATCCTTAGCATTTATCGCATTAGCATTTATGGCATCTTTTAGCATTTATCTGCTTATAGTTTTTAGTTTATAGTGTCCAACTAGTAAATTAAAATATTACCGATGTTTTATACAAATATCCTTCGATACTGATTGAAAAGGGGAACGCTACCGGAGCTAAAACTCTTAGGATATGTTACTTAAACACTTTTTGATGGAATAGGTGGCACGCCATCATTCAGATCAACTGATGGTAAGTGATCACCACCGGCCGAGACCAGCCATATAAGAAGTATCACAAACGCGTTCCCAGTTTCACACTAGCGAATACTAAAAACCATTTGTTATAACCTTGATCTACTTGTTTATAATTTGGTATTTTATACACCCAATCAAGTATTTACGCTCCTATAGTATCTCAATTGAAAGTCAACATATTAAACAGCCGATCAGAGTTGATAAACCTTTCAGAAACCTGGTCTGAGTACTAAAGAAGTATTCTGTTTGACATTTATTTTGAACAATATTGGAGTACCTACTTTGTATTTTCCAGTTGAATGCCTTTGTTATCGAGTCCATGATCCGAGATAGAACATAAATGTTTGCATCGACAACCGTATTGCCGATAGCCAATACAAAGGCACCGTCTATTTTTATATTTGTAGGTTTCATGCGCTTAGTGAAATCCTGTTTCTGACTGGTTGTTTTAAATGCACCATTTAATATTTTTCTTGTAGGCAATATCTCGTGCTTTATATAAACTAGATTATCTTGACAGTTAAATATCGAAACATTAAAAAAAATTGCATTCAAACGCATTTTTGTGTTTGAAACGTAATCTTTTTTCGTAAAATAATTACTTATGTTTATGTGTTTAGGAGTAAAAATATATCGTTCTGACGCTAAATGTCCAACCTGTTACTTGTATAGAACTTCTAAAATGTTTCTACCTTGTGTTCTCTCTAGTGTTGCCAACGTATCTTATGGCGACTGCTAACAATTTCTTTTCTTAAAATTTTTGTCTATTTAAATATTCTCTTTAGCTTTTCTTGGCTTTTGGACAAGAAACTTGCAAGTTAATGACGTGTCACACCTGAACGAAATGCCAGTGTTTTCTTGTAAAGTATAAGTTTTGCATTAAATGTTTTTATGTGTATATTTATAATATGTTTCTTTAATTGTAAAAAACAGAGTTTGCAATCATTTAATTTTGTTTCTAACAAGGCTCGTTTCCAAAAATAACTTTAAATTATTTACACAAATATTTAACAATCAAATAAAAAATTGCTTATTGAGGTGCTCAATGAATCACTCCAAAATAAATAATTCGACAACGATGAAAATTAAAAGAAAAATGAGACGTTAAAAAAGTTAGAATGTACGCATTTATTATCTGTGATCCATTTTTATTAAATAGGTATTCAAGACATTAAAGCCTCCTTCGAAGAATGTAAAATTATTCGAAACAAAAAACAAGCATCAAATGTTTAATTTTATTATACAATTTGCATCTTATTACATTTTGCCGTGCGAAAATCGTTACAGTTTTCCATAGCCCATTTCCCGTGGAAAAAGTTGGGCGAGGAACCGATATTTTCTTTGTTAAAATATTTTTATCTCCGACTAGCAAAGTGCGACCCCGGTTTTCACCAAAGCACTTCTTTTATCACTTTTTCGCTGCCTACAAAATGTTTTTGGCACAACAGATTCCACGGTAACCTAACATTTTGTTTTATCGTCAGTTTATTGTGTTATAGTACATCTATTTGGCGCATGGTTTTTGTTCTCCTGTTCCAAAAACATTGATATACATTTTAAATTTATTCTTTTCAATGAAAAAAATATATGTATATTATTTTGTTACATTATTTTGTCTTACTTCTGATTAATATTGGAATGATTGCAGTAATTTTAATAAAAAAACATATAATAGTTAACATACATGCGGCGCTTGACACACGCAACGGAGGAGTTACGAGTGCGTTGCCGACCTTTTAGGGATTAGGGATTTGGAGATTTAGGGATTGAGGAGGGACTGGGTCTCCGGTAACCTCACTCACACGGTGAAACACAACGCTGTGGTTGTTTCACGCCAGTTTTCTATGAGGCCGTGGTATCACTCCGGTCGAGCTGACCCATTCGTGCCGAAGCATGGCTCTCCCACACTTTAATCCCACAATTTCGAATTGAAGGTAGGTGAGAATATGATTCAAAATACAAAACTTGACTCAATGGTTTCTACGTACGTAAAAACCAAAGGTAGAAAACATTGTTTTGTAATAAAACCATAATTCACTATAAACAGCTTACATTTAAATGAGTCTAAAAAGATATCATTATTTATAGGTAGATTAATATTTTGTAAATAAGTACTTTTCAATTAAACTTATGTCATGTGCATTTAATAGTTTTAAATTATTTAATGAAACATATTGTATTTTAAAGTCGATCGACCCACAGCAACAGATTTATTTAATTGAAGAACGTTCCCTGAATAATGATTCATACATTTGAAAGTACTCATATAATGTTTGTGTATAAAGATTTAAATAATAATGAACCGACTCCGCTCTGTATATAGCACCGCTTAAAGCTATTATATTTTATCGCCTAAATTATAAAGGTGTGATAAAGGGCTTTTATGAAATTACGCGCGAGAACAGGGTTAATTTTGGTAGCAGATATAATAAATAAATAAATCGTTTTCAAGTTCGGTATATCTAAGAAATTGACTATTTAAGCATATTTTTTTTTTTGTAACAATTTAAGGGTTTTCGTTATATGTATAATTATACTAGCGGCCCACTCCTGGTTCTCTCGGATGTGTCGGTTTCAGGAAACGGTTGTCACTTTACTAATTTCCTCTTTACTTTCCTATAATATTTTTTCTACTTTAGTAAAAACAGCATAAAAATGATTATCGGTATCGGTTCAAGCCTGATGTCAGGACCAAAGACAATTGAGAATTAGATACTTTTATAAATTAAGATAAAAGATCGGAGATCGACAAAGTAACCCACAATACGGATTACAGGCATAGAATTTGTTAGTTCAATTACTATGGTAAGCAATCAGCGCCGCCCATGGACACTCGTAACGGAGGAGTTACGAGTGCGTTGCCGACCTTTTAGGGATTAGGGATTTGGAGATTTAGGGATTGAGGAGGGATTGGGAAAGGAGAAGGATTGGGCCTATCTGCTTAATAAAGACGAAATTCGAATAATATTGCAATGGGTTCCAGCTCATATAGGATTACGGGGCAACGAGGAGGCTGACCGGTTGGCAAAACTGGCAATTGAAACAGGAAGTCAAATTTCTTATTTACCTGATCACTGGGAATATGTTCCAAGATTTAAGCTCACTTGTTTTAAGAATTGGAAAGATCTCTTCAACAAGATCTCTTGCGAAAAAGGAATATGGTACAAAGCCATTCAGAGTGAACCTCCTCGTGTGCCTTGGTTCGATGACAGTAACTTAAGTAGGAGTTATGTCAAAGTTGCCCTAAGACTTCGTTCTGGACACTTTCCATCAGCAAAATTTGCCTTCCTCATGCGAAAGGCAACATCTCCAAACTGCGATGTCTGCAACCGATTAGAAGATGTGCAACACTTGCTGATGGAATGTGTTAAGAACAAAACTGAAAGGGATTCATTGTTTAAGGACTTTAAACTAAATGTCTTAGATCTTGGACTTATCCAGAGTATTTTGGCGAACCCTAAATCCAATGTTGCTAAAAGGTTGTGTGGTTTAGTTCTGAGGCTTAAGCAATGAATAACTGTGTATTAATAGATAGGTTTCTGTATACCTTTATGTAGAACCTAGACGAGTTAGGATTGCATGTAATAGTATTAGGTAAAATCTAAATAATATGTCGTTGCTATAAGGTACTATGGGGTTGACGTATCCATGTGGATAAAAACCCCGTATACTCATGTCAGAATAAAAAAAAAAAAAAAAAAAAAAAAAAGGATTGGGCCTCCGGTAACCTCACTCACACGGCGAAACACAACGCAGTGGTTATTTCACGCCGGTTTTCTGTGAGGCCGTGGTATCACTCCGGTCGAGCCGACCCATTCGTGCCGAAGCATGGCTCTCCCACACTTACTATATCAAACATTACAGCTCAGATCAGAACTATTGTACCACTATAGGGGCTAACAACCGCAAATGTACCGTGACCTCGGCCAGGAGCTGGAAAAGAAACGGGATGGTTGTAAGCCTTTCTGACACTAAAGGCAATTCATGATTTCCTCTCCACAAAAAAAACTACCACTACTACCATAATTCAATAACTTTGCACAATTCAGACTTTGTACCTAATTGACAGAGAAAAATATAAGCTTCACACGCTGTTAGAACCGAAGTTGTTACAGATTTATACCTATATTAACTAGCCAATTATAAAGTTTACTAGTTAGCTTGTTCGTGTGCTAGAAATAACACACGTTCGGCGTTTTTTTTTTAATTATAAAAGTAAAGTTTCACTAGCATTTATGCCAGTGCGAATATTCGTTAGCCATATTGAATTTTGTCGGCGGTCACGCGTATTTGGTTTTAATCCTACCCGATCACTCACGGATTTCACTATTAAAAGTTATTATGGAAACGACTGGTCCAGACCACAAAACCGTTACGGTTAATATTTTATGCTCTTTGAAAGCGGCACATGTTTTAAATCAACTGCTGTGTTCGTAGATCCAGTTGGAGTGTGTTTATTTGTCATGGCATCCCTTTCAGATGCATTTTGGCGAGTTTATTTAAAAAAATATATATAAAGCCATTTATTTCCATTTTAGTGCTTTGTAACCCAGTAGAGTTGTCTAATAAATTGTGAATGAGAGACTGATGTTTTATGACAGTCCATAAGTTTATAAATAAATGGCCGGGTAAGTTTTTTTTAAAAAAACATTGCCTCACACTAGGATTTTCTCCTGTCGTGGGTGCGGTTACAAACATACAATTTCACAAACAAATAATACCAAGAACTGGACAACAATTTGTGGATCACACAAAGAGTTTTTCCGTGCGGGAATCGAACCCGCGACACGTTGCACGGCAGCCAGTTACCCAGCCACCGCACCAACGCTGCAGTCAATGCAGTATATTATATAATTATAAAGTTCTAGTTCTCTTTTCATCTAGGCTAAGCATAACCAGGGCCACAGAATACCTTAATAGTTCAATTTTCTTACAATCTTGTAGTCTTATCTAATTGAACCTTCGGCACAATGAAATCGCACTTACAAGTGCGGAAACTTTCAGTTCCCCGTCAGATTGTTCGATTTAACTTCGACCTACATACTTCGATGTCTACGGTACACCCATTCAAACTTGGACGGACATGGCGATGTCACTTTGAAGGGTCAACGACTTCATAATTTCCGTTAGTTATGCCTTTCATTACATCATTAATAAAATGAGAGGATGGTACCTATGGTAATGTAGGTAATCGTTTTGACCCAAATACAAAGATTTTGTTAAGTGTTAGTTATTGAAGTATTTGTAGAACGAGTATATACTTATTTTTTTTATTTCATAATATTGTACATATTATTGAACATATAGTTTTAATTAACGACTTTTATGAAAGCTATGTGAGTCCCATCGTACAAATTAGTTGGCTAGCATAAAAATAATTAGTTTATTATAATTTTGTTAAAAGCTAATGCTAATTAATAAGAGTTTTTCTTGTAGGATAGGTAATATTATTATAATTATATGACATAATTCTTTTAAAATATCAGTAGATTATTCAGATATAGTTTTTTTATATATTTAGGTTTACCAACTATTTCTACTTATATGATGGTACTATACTATGATATACTATAATAAAACTTATAATTAATACACGCTGAAAATAAGATAGATTGGATTATGTCTACATTAATTAATTTACTTTAAAAACATTTACAAATAACTCTCGTTCTGTTCCGTGCATACTCCAGCAACACACATACAACATTTGTTACGTCTTCGGTTTGATTAGAGATTAGCAATTAGATGAAACAGCCTTTTTCGTATAAGAATATTTAATTTATTCATTAGTTTCAACAATCCTTTTGTTCTTTTAGTTGTAGCACTTACCATAACTTGTCTCTGTATCACACTAAGGTAGACCAGGCATTAAGGCCGAAGATAAATAACTAATATATTTCTTGACTAGACTGAGAGCGATATAAGTTAATACAACAGAAAAAAAAAACAAGATTTATAAATTAAAATATATTTAGCAACATTTTGCGGTTCTTTAACACTTCAACACATGATTTAAATGTATATAAACATATACATATAACATATACATTATACATATATAATAGATATGTTATATAAACATGAAAATCAATATTTATTTCTATTGAATTTTCTTTAATCTTTAGGTGTGCATTTGTTGTACACAGGTTGTGTCCGATTCTAAAAGCAATAAAAATAATTCAGTCCTATTCTAAACGCAATACAAATAGTTCAAATAATAAATGCAAAGGTTAAATACAATATTTTATCCCATATCCTTTTATCGGGGCAATCTCGATCTCAATCTGAAATTGGGAATTTATCGAACAGGAAAATGTCACAGAATTTCGGCAAAGTAACTCTTCCTCCTAACCACAGCAGTTCATATTCAAACGGATAATTTGATTAAAAATGCCTTTCAAGTATCAAACAATGAATATATCTGCAAGGATTAAGAAGTGTATTTTACTTTATATTAAATATTATTAACATGAAACTGTGTCGATGTATAGATATTACGTGTATTACCTACATAGTATAAAACAGTACTAACAAAAAGTTGCTTTTTCTGTTCCCATATCCCCATGTATGCTTAAATCTCTAAAACTACGTAACGCATTATGATGCAGTTCTTTCGAATAGATAGAGAAAATGAAGAGGAAGCACATCCATTAAATAGTGTTAAACATTTGTACTTATCGGCGTTGCATCTGTGCGAAACCGGGGCGGGTCGCTAGTAATAATGTATGACTATAATTTAACCAAAATTTTTTATCAACGAGTATCATGAAAATAGCACTGGTAGGCTACATTTCATACAGGCGAAGCTAGAGAAGGTACAAAAAAACTGACTACACATTTTCTTCTAACAAACATCTATACCAAAGCCATCTTCTTACTAAGGAGCATACAATTTTCAACAAAATAAACATTGATTTTCCATTAAAACAAAGATCTTGAAAATCAGTTTGGGGAATGGCTAATCAAGTTACAAATGGTATAATTAACCCAACTTTGTTTAACATACACAGAAATAATTAGGTTGAACTTCTCAATATAAGTTTGCAAGCAGCTTTATAAACTGGTTACTATCAGTTACGAAACTGTTATGTTTATACGTTTTAGTTAAGAACTTGGGGAGGTTAATTTACTTTGTTTGCTTGGTGTACTCGACCTTAGGCTGCGGTCCCTCTGAGGCGAAGCGGAGATGACCTGTGCGGCGATTCACCAATAACACAGCTGGAAATCTACATTTCTTCAGTCTCTGCTCCGCTTCCAAAAAAACGGGTAGCGATGAGAGGAAAAATGAATATCGGAAAATTAGGCTAGCTTATCTTGCTCCTTTTTCTGGCTACCTAGCTAGCGCCAAAAGAGGGGCGACGGGGAATGGAGAGGGGCAGTTTATTTAAACGCATATTTATACATTTAATTCTTGTTACTTCTTTTTATTTCTTTATTCTCTATGTTTTATGGCTATCTCTACCTCTTCTGACCTTTGAGTCAAAAAGGAAAATCAGCGAAAATTAGAAAAAGAATAATCAGCGAAAATTAGAAAGAAAAATAAGCGAACTTATTATAATTTTCCCAACTCACAAAAATTATTATAATTTTCACAAATCTCTTAAAAAGACCAGCATTATTTTACTGACAACATGATTTGCGGTCTGACTAAGAGAATGCGTTTCAATGGGCACTCACTCATCAGCCAATACAAAAGGCAAAGAAGGTCCGTTTCACTCAGCTCCGCTCCGCTCCGCACCGCTTAATACAGCTCCATTTCACCTCAGTGGAACCGTTGCCTTAGTTGTTATTCGGTTGGTTGAGGAAACAGTCAAATGTCCTTAAGCGTCGGTGAGTGCGAAGGTAGTTTTGTTTTTCTTACCCCACTCATTCCCAATTTGTTCGATGTTTGTTTTGTTGTCTTAATCGATCGAATCTATTTCTATATAATTTTGTTTCGCAATATAAAAATAATTCGTTCATAGTTACGAGTACGTACGTACTATAGTTTAGATTCACAACTTTAGATGACTTTGGATTGCTACAAATATAGAAAACCAAATAATTTGTAACTATAATAATGTTATATTTGTAATTCGGGTCTAGTGTCGACTGCCCAATCCCGTTCTTACTTGGTTCCGTATATTTACCCAGCATCATTATTCAGGTCACATAAACCTATCAAAGACCCAAGATAAATCCAACATCAACATGTTTAGACATTGTTAGACATTTCCAGTAACGTACTAATTCCACAGCAACACATTTCCCTCGTGTCACAATACGTCATTGTTCGCAGTGTCCTTCGGATGCAGACAGCGAGGCAGTGTGGGAGACAGCTGATGTGACATTGGAACGGGGTGCGAGTGGGCTCGGCCTCAGTATAGCGGGCGGGGAAACTGGCAGTGACGTCAGTATAACACGGCTAGCAGTCGGTGGTGCTGCGCAAAAAGATGGAAGATTGCAAATAGGAGATATTTTATTACAAGTGAGTATTTTGTTTTTAAAAGCTTTGTAATGTTTTGAATAGTAACTATCGTGAGACAGACTGCATGGTTAGTGCACTAGCTGGGCAACTGAATAACACTTTGTGATTCGGAATCCACAAATTGCTGTTTCGGGTCTGGGTGGCTTGTGTATGTGAATTTTTATGTTCTTAACGCGCTCACGACACAGGAAGAAATCTTAGTATGGGGCACTGTTTAAAAAATCATACAATAGATTCATTGAAAATAACGAGTTACGTGAATTAAGTGAGAAAAGCTCTACCAGTTTCAAGTCACAACGGGACTCTTATTCATGAGCAGCGTGCGCGTCGCGGCGACGTCGCGTAGCCAACTCAACTTGAAACTAGAAGAGCATTTTTCAGTTAATTCTCGTGTTAAATTTTCTTTATTGTCGCTCAATAAAGTTAATTAAATTAAAAGACCACCATACCATCCTTAATAATGTTTGAACAGTATTATTAAAAGGATATAAATTCAAATGTTTTAAAAAAATGTGAATAAGAAAATATGTTAACGTAAATAGTATTTCGTATAAAACAAGAACGAAACTAATGTTGAAGAATACAAACATGGTTTTCAAAAAAAGAATTTCTTACACATATCATTTTCATAGCAGAAAATGAGCTGTTTCATATTTAACATTATAAGGAGCTCAAGTAGCACCTTTCTCTTTACGTTATAAATTCCATGGGTAAATTATTTTACCTCTATTTACCACAAACCTTTTTATGTGCCTTTGTGAGCCGTGTGGGGAAACAACCAGGACCCTGGCCTAAAAATAAACCTTGCCTTTTTGGTAGACGTGTAACATACAAGGACGGAATGGACGAACAAAATTGTGTATACATACAAAAACTTAGAGTGAACTTCTACTAGGGAACTGTTCCCTATTCTGCCCACGCTTCAAATATTTGAGATCAAACAAATATAGGTTGAAGAAGGTCAAGACAACTTGTGCAATCTGTTCGGATTGGAAGTCTATTGCGACCTAGATTTTTAATAGTTTGACGCGTGTCGCCATTCGATGAGAAAGAACTAGTATTATATTTGCATTTTTATAAGGTTTTTTTTTCTTAAAGATTTTGTACCTACATTAATATTTCAAGTAAAATAGAAAAATATATTCCAGCCTTTTTTACAAGCAAAAATGGTGACCTTGTAACCTCCCCAGAATTCTAATAAGGCCCTTACGAAGAAAATACCTTTCATTTTCATAATTAGCTATTTAATAATTCCTTAAAGTTAAATTATGAACATCTCGTACTGCTAATTATCTTGTCTTATAGTCGAACCATCTAAACTAGCCACCTATTAAATCTTAAATCTGCAATTTTAAGTTTGTAAAGGAAGAAAAGAAAAGAAATGTGGTAGTTTATTGATAAACAATAAATTTATAATCTACATATATAAAAGAAAGTCGTGTTAGTTACTCCACTTATAACTCAAGAACGGCTGAACTGATTTTGCTGAAAATTGGCAGGGAGGTAGTTTAGAGCCAGGAGAAGGACATAGGATAGGATAGGATAGAGTAGAGTAGGTAGAGTAGGGTAGGTAGAGTAGGGTAGGTAGAGTAGGGTATGTAGAGTAGGGTAGGTAGAATAGGGTAGGTAGGGTATGGTAGGTAGAGTAGGGTAGGTAGAGTAGGGTAGGTAAAGTAGGGTAGGTAGAGTATAGTGGTGGTACTATAGGTAGTGCAGGGTACATAGAGTAGGGTAGGTAGGGTAGGTAGAGTAGGGTAGGTAGGGTAGGTAGAGTAGGGTAGGTAGAGTAGGTAGGGTAGGTCAAGTAGGGTAGGTATTCAAATGACGGGAGCGACGCCGTGGGTAAAAGCTAGTATCAAATATAAATGCATGTTTTTGCAATTTTCCCATCATATACCTACCTACCTAAATTTATTTTTTAGAATAAAGAAAAAGAAGAAAAAGTAATAAATTCTTAGCAAATAAACGCGAAGGTAAACTTTTTTCACGTAGGCAAGCACTCAAAAACTGTACAAGGAACTTATTTAAAAGACATTCCTCAAACTTTTCTTGTTTAATGAAATTCTGTGTAAGGTTGAATATTTAATTTGACAGCTTCATTTTTATATTTTCACGGATCGACAAATATTTGTTACCTGTTTTTCAAGGATTTTCTTGTACTTCAACTAAATTATGTTGAAAGATGCTAAGATGTATTTACAGGCATTCAACATATCTAAGAAAGATTTTTTATTATTTGTGGTCATGGAAAGTCATCCAATGACTTTTCTCAAAATAATTTACCACGGCTCTGATCCGGACCAGAAGGGGTTCTACCTTCGGGTTGCGTTTTACCCAATGAGATTCTGAAACCTCTCAACCATCCTTTGCATGAGAAGTCATTTGCAAGCCATGCTGCTTCTTGCCGAGGTCAGAATTATACATTTAGGGTCCCTTGCTCATCATATGTTGCTCACCTTGCAAATTGTCAGTCAATAAGTTAACGTCTAATGTTGTAGCACTCGAAAGTTCCGCTTTATTCGAAAAGTCTCATAAAGAATCACTCTTGCGCAACCTGGTAAATAGAAAAACTATAGCCAACTGTAGTCAAGCTGCTAGTTGGAAAAAAACATGTTAAAACTAAATATTAAGTAGGCACTTTAAAAACAATCCAAAAAACCTGAGACATACATATACCTACCCTACATATTTCTATCTTTCTGTTTATCTTGTCTTTAAAATACACACGTAGAGGGTTTCGTACAATATCTGCTAGATAAGAATAAAATCATATACGAACAATATCGTCATAACGTTAGCAACTACCAAAATTGTGTTGGTATTTCAGTGTGAGTTATGATGTAACTAGAAGTAATAAAGGGCAGATTAACAACAACAGATTAGAGTGAATAACCGCAGTTTATGTCTGTCACTGAACATAGATAGGTATTAATAGCCGACCCAACTTCATAAAGGTTAATTTTCAGAGCACATTCATAATAAATTTGACCTCAGTTGTTGATATTCTAATTTTATAGGGACGTTACTGCTAATTGCTTGGTTGAATGCCTCGTTAGCTTAGTGAGAGTAGATGAAAGTGACTGATGGCATCAGTTATATTAAAGTGGACCTAATTATCGTAAAACTGTGACCAGCCTCATAGGGTTGGGCAGTGATATCCACCAAATTGTTGACCTTACTGTGAGTATCGCGTAGGGATTAAGGAAAACCTACTTGTAATTCCAAATTCAGTTTGGTGTAATAGATTTAAATTATTTTCAGTGTTACCATTGACTTCCTAGAAAAATAATGTAAAAGGAATACACCGTATTATGATATAAATGAAAAATAATTTATGAATAAATAAGAAAATGAAGGAAGAAGTTGTTTCATTTTTATTCTCGGAAAGACAACGTATATCAATAACCTTATTTAAACGCTGTTTGTTAAGTTAAGGCTTAATTACTTGACGGAGTAAAACTTCCTAGAATTCGTTACATGTATGGATTTTTTGTATAAATTGTATTTTTTTATATATTTGGTTTTAAATTTAACGTTACAAGCATTTCATAAGTCTACTACTTATTAAATAGTGTTTTTACGACGGTTTGTGATTTGATGATCGCGGGAATCGGGGTTAAGGATTTTTTGTTTTTGACGGTGGAATATCTTCTCTATGAGGGAGTGTCAGACTATTACAGACTAGAAACTATTCCGTTTCTTCTTCTGCTCCTGGCAGAGGCCGTGGTTCCTTATTATGCTTGCCGGTCAACTCCAGCTGAACATCAGGCTAGTTGGAACACGTCTGAGGTGACCCATTTGGTCTTTGAGTCGCGCACGGAACGCTATGCGACCACTATAACATTTGTAAGGTTTCGGCCTCTAGTTATCTTATCTCAATGGATGAATATAACGCAAGTGTAATTTCATGGAAAGTTTAAATAAGATCGAGGTATTGCTCCGAACGAACCAGCCCATTCATGACAAAGCATAGCTTTCTTATACTCAAAAACTAGAGCTCGTTACTATTGGACTTCCAAGGTTTACTCTCAAACTTAAATTAATAATTATGTCGCTCTTGTGTCGGTTTTTTATATCACCTTAATTGAAAACCAACAAGATATCGTTTTACATTTTCACTTGTTTTTATAATAAGTTTTTAACTTTGTTCCTTTCTAAATAGGAGTCACACTACATATCTTCTTTCCATTACGCTTCCAAATTAGATAATGCGGAGTTTACGTCAAAATTTTGAATTTTGGATTGAAATCGTTCAATCACTTCTTATTTATTAGGTATGGGTGAGCTATGCTTCGGAGTAGGTGGTCTACGGACGGCGAGTAAGGGTAGCTCGTCGTCGGACCAGAATCATACCCGAGCGTGCGGCACTTAGCGTTCCGCATGCGACTGAAAATGGGCCAACAAACTACCACAGATGGGGCCCTTTAGGGCTGATGTTCAGCCGGATTAGCGGGGCAAGTGCAATGAGGCACAGCAGCTTCGGCCCAAAACAGGAGAAAGAACGGGGGGTTTTTAGTCAGTGAGAGTCTGTTACTCCCTCCCGTCTGACCCTGGGCGGAAGAAGGAAGAAGTCATTGGATGATTTTCAACTTACAAAAAATAGGTGTGCTTTGGAGAAAATGGGACGACTCGACCTGAGTAATAACATTGTCTGACAGAAAACTGGTACTTGTATTGGGTTTCTCCGTGTAAGTAAAGTTACCCAATCGTCAGTTCCCTAATTCTAACAACATCCAAAAGGCTGGGAACTAACTATTCTGGTGTTGTCCATGGGCCAGTTCAATTGCCTACCATTCGGTGATCCGTCTTTTCGTTAACCGCCTTGTCACGTTTGTTAATCTTAAATTACTACAACGTAGTGTGAGTGCTAATAAATTTAAATATTAGATAAGCTTGCCCCTCTACTGAGCCAGCCATTATAGAGTTTAAACTTAATTACAGATTACACCGTAATTACGGTAGTAACATGTTTACAGTGATTACCTACACAATTGTTTGGCAAATGTTCCATCTTATTCAAATTACTATAGTTTTGCATAATAAACGTAATGTGTCAATCCCCTGTGGCGCGGATTAATGAGTCGTAACACAATATTTTAGGCACGATTTTTTTATGAGACACTAGGTTTGGCCCGCGACGTCGTTCGCGTGGAATAGTGACTTCCTGCAGATTTTTGGTATAAAAACTATCCTTTGTCCTTTCTCGAGTTCCAAACTATGTCTGTACCAAATTTCACAGAAATCGGTTCAGTAGTTTAGGCGTGAAGAAAAGACAGACCGACAGACAGTTCGCATTTATAATGTTAGTTTGGATGACGGCAAACTAACAGATGGATAACCGGATGATGAGCAATCAACGCCGCCTATGTACACCCACAGCTATGGAGAAGTTACGAGTGCGTTGTTGACCTTTTGGGGATTAGGGATTTGGAGATTATGAGATTCGGAGGAGGGGAAGCATTGGGCCTCCGGTAGCCTCATTCACACGGTGAAACACAACGAGTGACTACGAGAGCGACTATATGACTTTGGCGGACTGAAAAACACCCCGTTCCTTCTCCTACGCTGGGCCACAATCACGGTACATTATCACGCTTGAACCTTGAACCTGGCATTTACCTACTTTGTCTAGGCTTGGACTACGAAGCAACTAATCAGCATGATCTTGAAAGCTCTATTACAAGTTAAGTGTTGGATCTCATCTGGCAGTATGGAATTGCATTTGTTCCGCCTGTGCCACCACGTGCTGCAGTATGCTGCCGCATGCAAACGCGCGCTATCGTGTTCCGCAGACGAAAAAGGCGATGCACAAAAAGGTGAAAAGATACGTTAGCATGCTATCGCACTCTTCAGTCTCCCTGCTGACCATTGCATTTTGTCCGCATTTTGCATTTTTGATGCCGATCGCCTCGAGGATTATGCCGCGTACTATCGCATTATGCTTTCTGTCTCGGTCTAGCAAATGGCAGTTCGAAGCGACAAAGACCAAGGGAAAAGGCTACGGGAAACGGCGACTCCGTGCTGCCAGAGGAGGCCCAACCTTAACATGTATTGTTTCTATATTTGAACTTATTTTCATTTGGTAGGCATGACATGTTTTAAGGAAACTGACGTTATGTAAATTATACATAAATAAAGGTTCTAGATGTTTGTTGTAATTGAATCATGAAAAAAGATGACAAATAAGTGTTTTGTTACAAGGAAAACGAAACGGTATTTCAAAGGTGTTCGGTTCTGACACAATACATTGTTCTAATTTATATTATTTCATTGTGACGTCAATTTTGAAACATCTGTTTCATTCAAATAATAAGAATGTTGAGATGGCATGAAAATAAAACACATATTTATCTATATCCTGTGAAACTGCAATAAACAATATCAGGCAAACAGAAAGGTCTGTGGTTGAAGTGTTTAAAATGAATAAAATGTGTGTGCAGTCGACCTGTAACGACCCAAGTTATAATAGGTATCTAACTAGAATTTGACACATTTTTAATTATTGAATTATTAGGAAATTTGGCTATGCAGTATCATGGTACCAATAAGCTGGTTTGGTTTGCTTAGAAAATTGAGAGATCACTGATGGAAACCCTTGGGCTATCTCCGAGAGGCGTCTTCCACACACCGAGTTTGGGTTCACTTAAAGACCATTTCTCCTTCGTGGCAAGGAGAATATGATAAAAATATTTTTGGTATAATAATTATTTAATTATTATTATTGAATGGCATGAAAAATTACGTTTGCACTGATTAAAATAATGAAACAACAGTTTTTTTAAATTAAATTGAACTGAGATCATTTGCGTAATGAAATAAAATTAACAATAATGATATTAAATTAATAATATTATTTTATGAACAAACAAATTAATTAATTTGCTGGAAAACGTGAATGTGTTTGATGTTAAATTATGTACTATTACGTGGGATTTGGGCATAGTTCTGTGTACATATTATATATGTAGCCATAAATATTTCTGTTCAATATCTAAAAATTTAAATACGCATGTGTGTACGTGTTTGTATCATATATTTTTTTTATTTAGTAACATAATTTTCCGCAATGTACTTATATTAAAATAAATGGAACTAGTTTATTATGAAACATACTGAACATATGAAAATAACCGCTTACTCACGTAAATTTACCGAGAAAATCTCCATTTGTTTGTCCTGACTCGAGGTCTTCGGTCCGGTGGTCTCCGGTTCGGTCTGTTTGGTCGCTCCTCATAACTAAGAGTCCCGTTGTGACTTGAAAGTAGTAGAGATTTTCTCACTTAATTTACGTGAGTGAACGAAATATTATGTGATGGTAACATGTTTATAATATAATCGTACAGGGATATCCGGGCCTGGTGGTCTTAATATAACTTAACTTGAAAATCTCTGATTGTAACGTGAAAATAATTTGTTAATGTAGTGTCACTAGGAAAAATAAAGAGTTGAATGTTCCATTAGATAAACTTGATGTTACATTTATGCAGGTGAATGACATTTCTGTGGAAGGAGCGCCTCACTCGGTCGCGGTTGACGCTCTTCAAAAAGCTGGAAGCGTCGTTAGATTAGTAAGTTTAGCATTGCCAGCGCTTTGTAAATCATAGCTCTTTTCTAATTGGCTGTTTTATAGTTTGCTTTATCGCTTTCTCTAGCGCTGCTGTCGCTAATGGTGCATATCTGACGTTGTTGACATTTTGCTTACAATTTTAAAAGATTCTAAAATTTTTTTTCTATTACTCTCTATTGTGTTGTAGATATAGTAGAAAAATATTTTTTCATTTAAAAAGATCAAGAAAGAAGTGTTATGAGGCTTGTGTTATTTTTAATATCAATACATTGATGAGTTTTTGAAGTAAGCGCTAACTTGCCCAACTTTTATTTGTGACATACTTTTTGTTGAAAGGATAAGTAGGTATCAATGTCATGTTAATTTTGTTTGGGTATGAGTGACAATAATAGGAATCTAACCCACGTGAAGTTTCCAAGCACCCACTCTTTTGCTGTATAAATATGTTGAGATAAATACAGTCAAAACATTTGTAATTAAGATCAGAAATTAATTACTTTCCCTGTCAAAGGTAAAAGTTTTTATATGAAAACATCCTAATGAATTGAAAATCAAAGCTAGTTCCATAAACATAAAATGAAATGGAATCCATTAACGCTGTTGCAATTTAACATCAGAATTTTGCTGTTATTAAAAATACTCTTTGAGCGCAAAATTGAACGAGACAAATTAGAATGAATTGTAAATAGAATGAATTAAATTCTTAGAAAAAATATTTATAAATAGACTCTCAAACGATACATTTCAAATAATTATAAACAAACAAAAGAAATTGTTAGTGAAAGCGCAGAAATAATCGCAAATAACTACTTTAGAGAAGAGGTTTCATAAAAAAGTCTTTACACACTCGCTATTCGCAGAGTTTCGTAGTGCGTTCGTCGTACATTGCGTAGGCAGGTCGCCTCATCGTTTGCACAAATATAATCAAGTGAGCAATGTACGATGGACACACGACGCACTTAGCAATGCGCTGCGTTTTGGGAAACGAGACCTAAGGAGTTCCAAAAACAAAACATTTTCTTTTGTAAAATAATCTGGTAACACTAGCATTAATGTGTACGGTGCTTACAATACACTATTACATCGAACATTTGTATAATGTATTACATAAATAAGGCAACTTTAAACTGAAAAAAAAAATACAAAATGAAAATATACTTAAGGAAACTACCAAGTCAAACAGGAATGTACACACAAAATAACAAACGGTTCAGAAACGAGAACCAAGCAAAAAGCTTCATTTTATTTTGTTAGCTAAAATTACTAAATTTTTTTGTTTTTCTAAACACAGTATTCTATAGACGTCTTACAATGTTATTTATATTTAGCACATTGAACACCATCGGACAACCGATGGTAGTGGAGGATAAGGCTTTCAACAATTTTTTTTAGTTGCCAAACACATGCAACTGCATGCTTGTAATGTTTAAAACATGACTAGCTTATATAAATAAAGTATATTTTTAACCAGAGAGTGCGACGAGCTCGAAGACCAAGGGTGGTGACCTTATGGCGAGGAGTTAGAGGTCTTGGGCTTGGTATAGCTGGTGGAGCTGATGATGCAGCAGGCGGAGGAGGCATCTTTGTCTCTCATATTGCTGTAGGTGGAGCTGCGCATCATGATGGCAGATTAAGACTGGGCGATAAAATTTTGGCTGTTAGAGACAAAGATGTAAGTAAATCATATTTTTTTTTAATGGCATTGTTCGGCAAACGAACAAACGGATCACCTGATGTTAAGTTATAGCCGCCGTCCATAGACATTCGCCACACCAGAGGACACCAGAGGAGCTACGAATACATTGCCGGTCTTGTAGGGAAAGGTCTTTAAGGTTTCGAAGTATTTAGGGATTTGGGAGGGATGAGAGAGAATGCTTGGGCCTCTCTTGGTTACCTTACTCAGACGAAGAAACAAGTGTTGTTTCATGACGATGAAAGGAGCGATGAAAGGAGAGGCCTCACAGTATACCGGCAACCACAGTGTAGTATTTAATCGTGTGAGCGTAGTTACCGGAGGCCCAATCCTTCCACATTTCCCCAATCCCTAAATCTCCGGATTGCCAATCCTGAAGAGGTCAGCAACGCACTCGTTACTCTTCTGGTGTTAGGACGGGCGGAACGGTGGCTTAGCACCAGGTAATCAGCTCGTTTGCCGACCTATGAGACCTATCCTATAAAAAATAAGATAAAATACATTGGTACTCTTTTGAGAATTTTGGATAATTTAATTTAATATAACCGTAGATAAATTTAGTTCTAAACGATTTTCCACTTTCTGTTTTTCTTTAGGGTATTGAAACCTCTCTAATTGGTGCGACACACGCTCACGCTGTATCTGCCTTAAGAAGTACAGGAGATCAAGTCACGCTCATAGTATTATCAGCCGGTTCTGTACCTCCTGTAGCCAAAACAGCTCCATTATACTCAAGTAAGTAACATTACCGATTTACCTTTATCTAATTTTCATCGTCGTCGTCAATCTTCAGTAGCATCAATTACATAATTCGAAATTCCACAATCCCATTCTAATTTTATTTAAACTCAAATTATTTAAATTTCATACTTATTATTACTAGGTAAGTAATAATAAGTATGAAATTTATAACCGACAATATAAGTATGAAATTAGTTGGCGCGGTGGCTGGGCAACTGGCTGCCGTGCAACGTGTCGCGGGTTCGATTCCCGCACGGAACAACTCTTTGTGTGATCCACAAATTGTTGTTCCGGGTCTGGGTGTGATATGCATGTGGAATTGTATGTTTGTAAACGCACCCAGGGCAAAGGAAAATATGCTAATGTGGGGCAACGATTTCAAATAAAAAAAACTGATTTTGTAATGATGGATGAGCAGATTACCAAACGCCATTATGGGTATAACATCGAACAGTTAAAGTATTATGGGATAGCTTGATGGTAAGTAATCGGCTTAGTCTATGATACGCTGGACGTCCACTAGACCACGGGTTAGCATGTAGTACCTAGTTGTTACATATTATGCGTTGCCGTCGTTTGTGAAGAATTAGTTATTAAAGTGGTTTAAGTGGTGGTGGCCCGGAAGTTAAAGAGCCCGCTTCTCATGCATGAGGCTCAAAACTTATCCAGTACCAATCTGACGTTTCCGAGTTATATGTACTTTATATGATTATCTAGACATCATTGGCATACGGTGAAGAAAAACATCGTGAAAAAACCTTGACTCACAATTCGCTTGTTAAACAGAAAAGAGACCTAACTCAAAAGATAAAGTATTTCAATCTTAAAAATTATGCTTCAATAATAAGGTTAAATTTTGGAATATCCTCATTTTTGAGTTAGGCCTTTTTCTATTTAACCCGCGAATTTCTAAATAAACTATAAGTTGGAAATCGCCAATCCACCTTGAGCAAGCGTGGTGATTAATGCTCAAACCTTCTCCGTGTGAGGAGAGGCCTTTTCTCAGCAGTGGGCTCTTATAGGCTGATGGTGTGGGTGGTTTAAATTTTAATATTATTATGTATAATATTTTTTATATTAACCTATATGTTTTCTTTTATTTGTGTAGCAAAAACGCAGGCCACGTCGTGTTCAACGCTTCACGAGTTACTAGAAGAGGAACCAAGTGAAATACCGAGGTAACTTTGACCCTTTCCAGCATCCACTATTTCAAGCCAGCCTACGTTTGCTCGAGAGATTTATGGCACAAATTTCTCAACCCAAATAGTCAGTTATCATAAACTATCTTTTTAGGACAGATTTCGTTTTGTGTTCATATTTTACTTTAATACTTGCTAAGACATTTTTATTTTGTTTTGAAAGAAATATTTGGCGACGAAATTTGTGTAAGTAATCGTCTACTTGTTTTTCTTCTTAGATACAATTTTTTTCTTTAATATATAGGTATTTCAATTTAATTTTTACTTATCGAATACGTATTTAAGCTGTAATGTTTTGTTATTTGTAACTTTTGATGTTTCTGGTTTTGGTATTTAATGTGAAGATATTTCCGCATTGTTTTTACTCAACTTCAAAAAGAAAGAATTTTCTTATTTTGGTCGCGTTTTTTGAATCGTATACCTATACACAAATAAAGCTATTGTTGTTACCGTTTTTATAAAGTCAACCTGTAACATACTTTGAAATAAATTAAAGTTTTTTTTTTCTACCTAACATCTTTACATTTAGTTATACATATGTAGATAAGATGAGCATTCACAATTGGACTCCTATGGACCCATTGAGCTGGTTTATTGATGCAATTGCACTAATTTTGAATAATCATTTTCAATTTCTGTTCTAAGACTTCTTACAAATTCGAAATTAGCATCACTTTTATTAAGGAGTTTTTTAAGAGCTTCAGCATAAATCTTAATAATAATATTAAGAATTATTTCATGAACAAAATTCCACCAACTACAAAACAAAGACAATAAGTTTCAGACACCGAAACTTTGGTTTCCTTTACCGCTACTGGAAAACCGCTGAACAGTCCTTTCGAAACTTATAATTTCTTAACTTTGGCAAATCTTAAATTTAAATTTGTTTTTGCGGTTAAAGTAAGCAGTTTACACATTTCTCATATCAAATTATCAATTAAATTGTCACAATTTACACTTAAGCTTAAAAAATAACATAATAAATTCAGATTATTATTATCATTCATTCGTTAATTGAAAAGATATAATTGGAATTTTAATGTATTAATTTGTTAATGAAATACAATGCCATTTATTTATAATTTTATCAATGAAAATTTATGCGATTTTGGTTGTCAACCACAGATGTGTCCGCATGGTCAGGCTTGTACGGTCTGGCTCACGTCTGGGCATGGATATCGTCGGAGGGCTGGGAGGAGAGGTGGAAGGGAGCACGGATGAGGACGCCTGTGGAGTGTTCGTGTCGGGTGTTTCCGTAGGTGGGGCCGCCTACGGCATGTTACATAGAGGTGACAGGATACTGAGCGTCGACGGCAGAGACCTCACAAGAGCTACGCATGAACAAGCCGCTGCTGCACTGAAGGTATCTATCTAGATATAGTTTGAAAGTCGGAAAAGGTTTCTTGAAAACATCTAACCATTTGACTGTCACTAAATACAAGTCGATGCCAAATTATCATTATGTTTTGTACAACTTTGTACAACTTTGTTAACTTTTTTCTACCTACTTAAGTCGTCGGCAAAGGAGCAGACGGATTACCTGATGGTAGGCAATACCAAAAGAGTTACTACAAGTGCTTTGCCAGCCTTATTAGGTTATTAGGGATTTAAGGATAGATGATTTGAGGATTAAGTATATGTATAAGTATTAGGCCTTCGGTAACCTCACTGACACAGCAAAACACATTGTAAGTTTTGGTTCACGCCGGTTTTATGTGAGGCCTCACAAGGTATCACTCCGGTCTCGAGTCGGTCCATTCGTGCCGAAGCATGGATTTCCCACACTTGCACATAATTTTAAGTGTTCTTAAATTCTATATTGTTTTGTCTCTCCACTCAAGCAGTACTCCGGAGCCACAGTGACAATAGCCGCGCAGTATCAACCAGAGCAGTATGAGAGGTTACGAGCACGCATCCGAGCGATCAACGCGGCGGCCGCAATGTCCCCTCGCACGAGACACGTTCCTGTGCATCCTGACCTACATGCCATGTACCCAAGGTAATAGGAAATATTGAAAATGTATTAAAATATTTGCATAATAAGTTGAACGTACGTGTTTTTACTTAGTTCGAAAGTAATTTCTTGTACGTATGACATCATCAGTTTATAAGTGCCCACTGCTGAACAAAGATTTATTCTCACAGGGGTTTGATCATCAAAAACCATGCTTGTTCAAGGCGGGTTGGCGATTTTAAACTTATAATTAGAAATTATAAGCCCATGTTTCCTCATGATGTTTTCCTTTACCGAATGTAAGTGGTGTTTAAATAATCGTAGAAAGTACCTATGTGATATTTTTTGAAGTATACCTAGTCTAGCCATAAATACTGTAACAAATATATTTCTATTGCTATATTTTATTTTTTCTATTGCAAATTACATTTATTACTTTTACAGTATATAAGTTTAATACATAAATATAAAACAAATTAAAACATAAAAAGCTTATTCGAAGTGGTCTCCATTGGCTGCAATACAGTCCTGTAAACGTTGAGGCCAGTTATTTATAGAAGCACGCACTCTTTCCATGGGAAAATTCTTCACTGCCAATCGTATGGATTGTTTTAGGGATTTAGGGAGTCCAAATTATCATGACGCTTAGAGCAAGCCCTACTCTCTAAAACTGACCATAAATCATAATCCAGCGGATTAAGATCGGGACTAGACGACGGCCAGTCTTCAGCTCTGATGAAGTCGGAAACGTTCGTTTCCAACCAAGACTGCGTGTACCGAGCTTTATGATCCGGCGCCGACTTTTGCTGGAAAGACCATTGTTGGTTATTGAACATGGCCATTGTTGTTAAGGGGCTTAACTACCTTCTCAATAATGGTATTTTGATACACTTGTGCCGATGTTTTGATACCTTTTTCGCAAAAGTATGGCTCAGTCACTCCTTCATAGCTAACACCCCACCAAACCATCACTGAAGTCGGATAATGCCCACGTTGTACTCTGTCGACTAATTGAGAAGCTTCCTTAGAGCTTTGAGCATAAATACGGTCATTTTGCACAAACATCGACAAAATATTGAACAATTTATTGGCGCCAAAATAAGAAAACACAATGAAAAATTATATAAAAATGACAGATTCTAAATTCAAATGTAATATTTTGTTTATTTTTAATTGTAACAGTATTTATGGCCAGACTATGTATATTTTAATTCAGAAAAAATCACATTACTACTTGCCAGGTTTCGAACCCGCACCCTCATGCGTAAGAAGCTTAACTTCCTTAATGAAGGCGCCTTAACCTCCGGGCCTCCACGACCTGAAGGTTTTTATTTAGTTTGAAAGTAACCTCTTGGACGTATAACCAAAACTCAATAAGCATCTTAGTAATTTATTTTATACAATATTTTTAATCGGTTGCTTGTAAGCAGTGGTGAGATTTAATTTAATAAAATAATTATCTGTGTTTTAATCAGCAGACTCGTTAATTTTCGGTTGAGGATAATGACATTATTAATTTTTTTTTAATTGATGTGAAGAATCACCCAGATATATAATTAACCTCATTATTTAACAGGTGAAGGCATTAAATTACATTACAAGTAACACAATGTGAACATTCACTTCTAAGTGCCTTGTCTTATGTAAATCAAATATTAAGAGACAAACTATGTCAGGGCATCAATTCTGAGAGTATTCTCAAGTCACCAATTACGTTGTCAGAGCGATTCCGCCCTACGACTACCACTACCCGATCTGAATCCGATATGAATCCGTGAAAATATGGTCCGTTTTAATCGTATAACTATTCCCGTTGTAGTTTACATTCTTAAGATTTTTATTGTACCTATTCTTAACTAAAAATCGCGGATTACTCACGTGTAAATATTGAGGAAAGCTCTACTAGTTTCTCACTCAGTAGGCTGCGCGACGTCGCCGCGTCCGCACACGCTGCTCATGAGGAAGAACCCCTCTGTGGTTCAAAATTAGTAGAGCTTTTCTCAATATTTACAAGTGCGATTTCTAGTTAATTTAGTATGTCTCACGATAGTTATTATAAAAACGTACCTATTCTTATTTAGCCATATTACCTATTCTTTCATTTTATTTAGCGACAATACCTATTCTCTCATCACACTGCGTCCTAGTAAAAGTCAAGTTGAAGTGAAACATAAGATAAAGATTAAATATGTTTGTTTCGCACTTTCAGTTTCTAGTTGTATAAAAGGTAAAAAAATATGGTAAAAAACGCGACATGACGTGACATTTCAGTTCAAGCTTTCATGGATTTGGATCGAATTCGAAATAGCTAGGGCGTAAGTACTGCTACCACTGACTTGCATCTAATACCAGACTGTACCTAATATCAGGATTCTTTCCGACTTTTCTAAACCCCTATTTTTACCGGTACAGATCGGATGTAATACGGGAGTTCACTAACATTAATATTTTTTTTATGAAATGAGTAGACGGATTACCTGATGGTAAGCAATCTGCGCCGCCCATAGACACCTGCAGCACCAAAGGAGTCACGAGTTCGTTGCCGGTCTTTTTGCGATAAGGGTTGCGGATATAAGGATTGGGAATGGATAGGAGAGGGGGAATAATTGGGCCTCCAGTAACCTCTCTCACACGGCGTAACACAACGCTGTGGTTGTTTCACGTCGGTATTCTGTGAGGCCGTGGTATAACTCCGGATTGGCCGACCGACCCATTAGTAGCCAAGCTTGGCCACTGTCCCACAATATATACTCAAACATGAAACATGTCTGCATTTATAATAAAATGGGTTAAAATAGAATTTGGTAAACAAGTAAGATATAAAATTATAGCATTGTTATTTATAGAAAGTAGTTCTTAAGAAAAATAAGCAAAATCATCAATCATACCGTCTCTAGGGTAACAATAATTGAGTTTGAGATCAAATAATTCAATTTTTCCAAGGAGTTTTCTAATCTTAAGCTAACTTAATTATATCTGACGAGGAAGCTTGGACTTGTAAATTTGAAATCGCCAATCCGCCTTGGGCAAGTGTAGTGATTAATGTTAAAACCTTCGTCGTGTAAACAGAGTCACATTGAGCACTTATAGGCTGGTGACGGTTTACGTGTACAAATAAACTAGTAGGTATATCATAAAAAATATGAATTATTATCTATTAAAAGTCTAAATAAGTTGATATTTTCGTAGGACGAATAAATATTCACACGAACACAAGTCAAGCCTTTTATCAGCCGGGGTTGCGGGGTAAGCGCAATGAGGCACCGCGACCTCGGCTCAGAGCAGGAGAAGGAACAGGGGGGTTGTTAGTCAGTAAGAGTCTGACACTCCCTCGAGCCCGGCCCTGGGCGAGAGAAGTCATTTGATGATTTTCCCCTCACAAAAAAAGCCTTTTAGAAGCAAAGCAAAATTAATTGACTTTATTAATTAGTAGGCATATTACTAGATAGGAAAAGGTTCAATTTGAATTGTGTTTCGGGACCATCGTAGGCAATTTGTATTAATTCTTTTGTTACAAAAAGAAGAATTATTAATTAAAAAAAGAATTACATATTACATAAAAGAATTACATATTACATATTACATAAAAGAAGAATTACAAAAAGAAGAATTAATTGTCATTGTCTTTACACTGTTAAAACGTAACAAAAATTTCATTTTACTTTATTGATTAATATATCTGCCTCGTTTAAATAATGTTTTTGAAAAAAAAAAACACGACTACTTTCAAGCTACAGCGGGGTTCATAATCATTAGATTTAAACATGGTGAGCGACGTCCCACTGCAAGTACTGTAGCTTAAAACTTCTCAAACTTCTTTTTTTTGAAAATTATTATTTCAATTAAAAGTAATATTTCCACTTGAAACTATTTAAGTAAAGTTCCACTAGTTCCAATTCACAGCGGGACTCTTATTCGCAAGCAGTTACTATGTATAAATAATGTTTTTGTCCTTTTTGTCTTCAGGGTTGGTATTTCTTCAAAATCCATTACTTTATTTTAATTCAACGCAAAATTACATTTTGGTCAATAGATTTATTCAGCCCTAGTTAAAAGAAGAAACCAAAAAACAAAGGGCCTTTAAAAATAAATAGAGCACTAACTCTTTCTTTTACTGTTTCAATTTCGCACTTAATATTACCAAAAACATTTTTCTACGTTTAAGATATTAGAATAACAACTGCCGAATTTTAGGAAAAGTAGTAAAACCCAATGGTCTGATCCGTGCTGACTTTACGAACTGTTTTTACATTCAAGGAAAGGTTTAAAATAACACCCCGGGGGTATACGAATTTACTATTTTATTGAAGACGTAGAGAAGAATAAGAAATAGATTCCAATTCTAAAATGTCCGCTTCTGTATTTATAGAAACAGTATAAACTGCGGGCGAGATGGTATCGGTTGGATATAAACACGTATCGAACTCCGAACGAGAACAAATGTGGAATACATTTTCAACTTATTTCTTAAATGGAAAAGGGAGTTTGTCTTGTCGCTTAATAAAAGAAAATCTAAAAAGAGGTGACAATAAACATTTTTATCCAATAGATGGACTTATTTGTATGAGGTCTTTTTGGTAGACATTTACCACTTTCAGTCACAACTATGAACAAATACATCATGTAATTCGAATTACTTTGTTCTAAGTTAAAGAGAAAAGTTAAATTTAATTATCAAATTTAAAAAAGGGTAGTGAAAATAGCCTTCTTGAAGTATGTTTTCAATCTTACAAACGTATTTGCAAAATAATTTATAATTTTGCAGGGAATTCGCATACATTTAGGATTTACGCTTAAAGCGATATTGACATAGGAAATTGCTGGCTTCATTCCAAATTTTCCGGAAACTCTCATTCAGTCTTCATTAGCAACTACAATTAACAGTATGGAGCTTGCTTTATGAGCCCATTTCACATTATGTTATCATTTCTGACGCCATTCTCCGGGACACTTTGTTTGAAATATGTTATCCATTCTTTAGTAAAATGAAACTGCCAAGTCTTAAAGATAGCTAGAAAGCTAGTATGCAATGCTTTGAATTGCATTGTTATGATTTACAAACGAGAATTTGTAAAGGAGAATAAAGTAGAGGCATTTTGTTGAAAGAATATGTATGATATTCTTTTATAAAAAAGGTGGGGAAGGTTCTTGTAATACTCTAGGCACATTGTTGTAGGTTCGTAAAAATTACCTTAGAAATTCACTACACGTACTGATATTCTATCAACGTTACGGAAATTAGATTGGGCGAGCGGAGGCCTGTACTGGGAAATAAGGGTTACGGCTTCCATACTTTACGAATTTCTATTGTAGTCTTACCGAATTTTTTAAAGCTTTTTGTCTAAGAAAAACACCACACGTAGTTCTTTTTTTATTATTTTAGCTGAGTAGTTAATAAAGTTAATTATTTATATTTAATTTTAATTTGCTAGTTGTTTCGGTTTTATAATATCTATTTGAACATTAAAATTTAAAATCAACTTTCTTTCCTTTTCTTTTTGTCATTGAATTTAGAAAAAAATATAATTATAAAATACTTAAAAAAAATGGTCATCACTTTTAAAAATGACGATTTTCTCGAAAGGTCATCATTTCGGAAAGCGATGATGGTGACGTATAAATAAAGCGAATTTATTACATGATTTGCTCATTGCTCAATATCGCTTGAGTAGTTTACAAAATAATTAAACTCATGGGAGCACGGTATCATGAGTAAGAACTATCCGCAATGCCAGTAACAAGTTAGCCGTACAGTTTGAACTCTAGCGCCCAAGTTGGAATTCGGTTTGCTGGAACTAATCGGAAAATGGAAACCCTTAGGAGATTATTGTTTGTGGCCCGTATTCATCCATCCGTCTGTCGCTTGGTCATAACTCACGAGCCGTTTATCCAAGTTACACGGGCGATTAATTAAACGGAATACCGTTACAAAATCACGTTTCGACATTTTCCATTTATTTTATTTTTATCGTATTACCTCTGTAATGTGTTTATGTTGTGACTATCCTCTTTGTTATATAAATTGTGTACCTAGAGCATAGATATAATTTATGACTATGTATATTTTTTGTGATTAAATTCATAAATAATTTTATTATAGACTGGAACTAGTTGGGAACTAGTTTTTGTCAAATATATTAAGGTTTGTAAAACTAAAGGGAAGTTTTTCTCGATGTTTTAAGCGTTTCCTATTACAATGAGTATTCTATAATAGAAAATTTTAAAAATATTGAATCTCTATCAGTATATTAAGTCTCAATAATTGTCTAACTGTTTAAGAACTTTCTCCAGAAAATACCTACCACAAAAACATAATTATTTGACCCAGAAGTTATTGAGCAACGTTCTTACTAACATAAATTTGCGATTCATTTTTATTCACATTATTAGTACAATTAAATACAAAATTTACACTCAATTACCTGGATAATCAATAAGGAATCAGTGTAATTAGACAATAGGAACACTGAATTTGATAGCCCTGTTCTGAATGCACGGATGCACAGGAACTTACGCCAAATATTAGGACATAATTGACAAAGGAGGAACGCTAGCATCTGTGAAAGGCTAATTTGATTGATTGATTCGATTATAAGGTAGTAATAGCTGGTAATGATAGTTAAGACAGTAGTGGGTGCTTAGAATATAAAGCATTTCAAGTACTTTGGCGTACGTGGCTTATGTTGAATCCTTAAGGGCAAAAGTTGTAGGCAATGAAAATGGTTTTAAGTGATCGAATTCTATTTAATGATGTTTATTTCTTCGAGTGGAAAGCATGTGAGAGTGAATTAGGCATTGACTCTCTTGTAAAATCCAAAATTAAAATACATGTTATTCGAAACCTTGCAACTACCAATGAGACTGTTCCCTAGTTATAGGTATTTTCTTACTTTCATTAGACACCACTGATTTTAATGACGCGAAAAAAATATTGAGTAAACCTGCACTTATAATTTCTAGGTTTGAATAATTTAAACACTACTGAAGGAAAACATCACCAAACTATCATAAGCAAGCGTGGAGATTAATGCTCTGTGTGTGAGAAGAGAATGCTTGATGTGTGATGATGTGAATATTATATCAAACTCATAACAAACAAATTTCAAACCAGACCAAAAGTATAGCCTCAAATAGCTTAAGAAACATACGTTATTTAAGCTTTTTATTCTGCATGTATAATTTTAATTTGACCAAACCGACACGAGCTACCTATACTTTAAAATTTAATAACACTTACCTCCTGAATCGAGATTTAGGGGCATTTGGCACTAAAACACATAAAATTAAATATTATGATACCCTTATATTAAACAAAGGCGTCATAATATTTTATTACATTACAAAGTCACCTCAATCTCGAACTCCAGAGAGCTGGAATGTTTTATTCAAACTGTAAACATCGGATCTTGTTTCATTCAAATATATTATGTTATTCAAACAACACTTGATTTATAGTTTCACAATGCAATTGAACTGTCAAGTAGTGAATGTTTTGATCGATTTTAAAGTTGTAACAGTACACCGTTTTCAGAATATTTGAGTATAGATCCTACTAATACTAAAGATGTAAAAGTTTCTGACAATGTATGAATGTGTGTTTGTTATTATTTCACTCAAAAACGGATTGACCGGTTTGGTTGACATTTGGTTTGTAGATAGGTGATATCATGGATTAACACATCACAGGCTTTTTATCTACCACGCCGGCAGAAGCAAGGGTCTACATAATATTCATTTTCGGATTTGTAAATTGCCTCAATAAAGTATTGTGTATTCTTGAAATCTGTATGTTGCTGCGGTTGTATGCATTTAGAAGAATATGGTATTAGTTATTCGAATATTGACAGTTATACTAATAATTTTTAGGAGTACGTATTCGTTTGCCAGCAGCTTTTTCCGCAGTGCTAATTTAAAAAGTAACCATTATTCCAGATAATAATCGAAGTATGTAGTACAAAACTTCATTGAAATCCATTCAGTAGTTTTAATACGAACGACTCACAGATATTTATGCATCTGTCCTTACAAACTTTCTCATACTGTTATTACAAAATTACTTATAATAGATAAGTATGTATAAAAGAATTAGTTGATAATGGTTTTTGCTGAATCCTATAATAGTTATACTCTTATAAATATATTTCTTTTTCCTGTTTGTGTACAATAAATAATAATATTAGCCGTAGCTATTTTTGCTGATTTCTTTACTTGACTCAAAGGTTGACTGGTAGAAAATGCCAAATGGCATTAAGTCGCCGTCTTATATACAATTTTTTCCTCATTTTTGTAAAAGCCTATTAAATAAGTAACTCAATATATTGCTCATTTCGATGTAGTAGTAATAAAACTAACATTTTTTGTTTTTTTTTTGTTCACAGATAGCAGAGAGCTGCTTGTGAAGCTGACCATTTAATGAGAACTGAGAATTAGTTAGTGACAAATTTATTACTATGTATGATAAACAATAAAAAATATCAATTTGAATAAATGTGGCCGAATGGCATCCCTTTTTATCAAACTGTTTATTGGTAAATCCTCTATATTTAGTGGCTCTAACCTATACATATTACTTTTCCAATGTATTGCAAAGGAAAAAGATTCAATCAATCCCTTATTTGTCCAATAACCAACGTCAGACACCTACATTATTTTCCTAGAGGCGTGTAGATCACGAACGGCCATAAAACTCCTTTTTCGCATGTCGATGTTTGGCAAGCGCCCGAACACACGATTGTGTAGAGGCCATGATTGTTTGTACTCGGCCAAGTTTGCCTGCAAGTTTCCGGTTGTGTCCTGCGAGTTTTCGGGTTTTCAATCCACAACACAGCAATTTGGACAGTTTTACGCGCACTCGCTTCCGTCAGTGGTTAAACATTTGCCGCATATACAGAAATTTGAAAAAGGGTCTTAAAATGAAGAAATAATACGCAAGCTGAAACCGTTCGTGCGTCATAGCGTGTCGACCCTAACCCATCGTTCCCGAGACATCCAACAGACGTGTCCCACTGAATCCCACTTGAGCCCGACTGACTTATTACCCGCATCGCCGATACCTGAATAAAGACGTAAGCTTCGGTTATGTAAATATAACTTGGCGACGGGTCTTGGGCGTCGCCATACTTCTTACAGATATTGTGTTCTCGCGTTTTTAAATTGAAATATGTTAATGTCATGCTTTATTACTGCATTCGTATTTTAAACCTTAAATATAACTATGTAGAGGCAATGGTTCTTTGACGGGTTTTTAGGGTGATTTTAGTTTATAGTGTGAGAGCCACTTACACAACCTGTACATACTGTTCGGAAGGTTTATTAATCTTCATACTAATATTGTAATCGTTGTAAATTCTTATCTAAGACTATTTCCAATGTAAGTTGTTACACGTAATCTTTTTGGACTGTGATATTAAATTAACATTCGTATTGTCATTGTACGGTAAAATTGAAACTGAATATACGACATTGGAATGATATTTTTGTTTTGTTTATTTCCTCATTAATGTTGTTGAAATATCGAAAATGGAACGATAAATAAATTTTGTTATAAATACTTCAATTGTATAAATTGAAAAACGAGAAAACATCGTTATTTTATTTTAGTCTTTCTATTTTTATACATAAGATAGATAGAATTGGACATATTAAAATGATCAGGAAAGTTGTCAATGAAACAAAGAAGCTATGATGAAAAATTAATAACGCATGATAACATTTAAAAATCAGAACATATGAAGCGAATATTCGAAAATGTATCGAATCGCAGTGTTCAATTCACTCAAACGATTAAACTCCAAGCAAAAAAAAAGAACAACGTTAAAAATTACGATTTAATATTGTTCTCCGGAAAGTCGTACCTTCTTACAGAAGTTGGACGTTATTCTGTCAAAATTCTTTGAAAACTCTCTCCATTCGCGATGTTTACGTTCTGCAAACATGTTTAAAATTTCACCGAGAAACCATGCTTGGAATTGAATGACACATTTTGTAGGCTCTTTTCCCAGAACATTTTACGTGAGTTAATAAAAATGTCAGTTGTCAGATAAGTGCTTTGTTTTATCTGATCCTTTTTTAAATTGTTGATTTATTTTATTTATAATTCTTATATTGTGTAACATTTATAAATAATTTTCCTATTTTTTAAATAATATTGTTGTGAAATATTATACAAAAACTATTTTAATAATTGTTACGATCTCCGTAATATAGATAAGTTACAACTTGGAAACAAAACTGTGTTGTTTTGCTGTTAGGTGGTGATTTTTTGAATAAAAGCAAGATGTCCTGTATTTATCTGAATTTCCAACAATTTCTATATGCTGTGCGTCGTCGTAGTGACCCAGAAGGTTAAGTCGCGCGTTTCTCGACGGGAACGGTGCAAAGGAGCGGTATCGAAACCTGGTTAGTACTAATGTGTTTTTTTCGGAGTTATATGTTCTTTCGGATTTTATCTAGGCACCACTAACAGACTTTACGGCGAAGAAAACAAAGGCCCCTTTTTTGTCGGGAGAAAAGGCAACAAAGGACCTATAATTTCGTAATTGCTAAGCTCTGTCTTTAGCAGCAGTTGAATATAATAGGCTGATGATGAATATGCCATCCGGAAGAAACTGATACAGAGTCTGTAAGTCTGAGAAAAAGTTTATAGAGAAAAAACTTTAAAGCCAATCACTAGTGCTTGATTTCAACAATCCCATCTGATGGTAAGCAGTGATGGAATCGTTGAATGCATGCTTCGAGAATACCTATGTAAAGTTCGTAAGTTATTACGAAGTACTTAATCAATAAATATTGTATTTTCAATCCTAGGTTACCAACTGAGAAAAGTAATAGAAGAGAAAAAGAAAATGTACATAGCAGGGTTCGTTTCTACATGATCGTGATTAGGAACGTAATTATATCCGTTGCTCCTGGGAAAAGCAAATAATGGCACTATTGCTTCCGTTGATCGTACACTGATTCACGATTCAGGTAAGTATTAAACTATAGAACCGCAAATAAATATGGATGTACTGTGTTTATGTTAAAGAGAACTTCTAATTAGTACCGTTCTTTTTGTAATTGACTAATTATATTGAACTTTGTTTTGATTACCTACCAATATCACTGTAAAAGTGTATTTTTAATATTATACGTGGCAATTGAGCTGACCGATTACCTGATTGTAAGCAACCGGTGTCGCCCATGGACACCCATAATATCAAAGTAGTTACGAGTGCGTTGCCGGTCTTTGGTGATGTACAATTTCGGAGGTTGCAGGATTGGGAAAGGATGGGGGAAAAGGAAGGATTGTGCCACCGGTAACCTCACTCACATGGCGAAACACAACGCTGTAGTTGTTTCAGGCCGGTTTTGTGTGAGGCCGTGATATCACTCCGGTCTAGCCGGCCCGTTCAAGCCAAAACTTTGCACTACCTTACTTAAATGTATTTGAATACCCACTAACACACAGATTGTAAATAAAGAAGTATATTATAGGTGTCACGAAAAGATAGAATGCCTAGTTAGCTCTGTTATTACAAGTGCAATATTGTTAAGGAAGGGGTAAGTACCAATGTGAGTATTATTGGAGATCTTGTTGTTTTTCGAAAAACCCTCAGAAGTCAGCACGCTGTTTGTGATCGTGCTTTTTATAATTATAATAATAGACTCACCTCGTAACGTAAGTTGTGAAAAGTGAGTGTATGATATTATCTATGTGGCAATACCTACCATGAAAAGCATCTATTTTTGGGGATAAAAGGCGTGACGTATAAAAAACGAAGAGATAAAAACATTCTACCACAAAAATTTTGCCAAATATACACAAATGACGCTGACTTAAACTTATTTCTAACCACCCTAAGTGCCTTTTAACACGTAAGATGTTCAGTTATTTGTCTTTTATAATTTGACCCACCTCTGCACACGTAAATCATATTGGTGCCAGATCATCTTATACTGGATATTTGGAGTGTAATTTTCTGTCGTTTACACTTATGTACCTACATCTACATTTTGCAAGGCTTATTTTACAAAAAGGTGAACGAACCGCGAGGTTATCAAATGTCACATTTGTTTGGGGCACAATTATTTACAAGAGTGCCAAAAAGAGATCATTAAACTCGTTATGCTCATAACCTTTTTTCATTGAAGCACACATCCCTTACATTTTCAGGTCCTTCGGGCCGGATCCATCCTTTCCGACCCCAAAGCTTAAATGGTACTACCACGCACTGCTAATGTGTTCAAAAATATCTATTCTGAAATTAACTAATAAAGTTGATGTAGCGTAATCTTGTAACAAATAACGAATTAATTTGTTATAACTTGTAAGTTAAGTTGTAAAATATATAATTATATAATTACGAAATAAATGAATTAGAGATCTATACCAGATGTACATAAGAGTACATATTCAACACTTTTAATGTGAGCCAGCCAGACTGACTGACCTATTTCTCTGAGCTACGCCGCACCGTAGTACGTGCTACGCTGCTACGAGATAGTAAAAGTCTGTTTGATCACTTTTAAAAATTAATTTCGTTCAAGTTCCCGAAACTCCAAAAGGGACTTTTGACTTTGATATCGATATAATTTTATATTTCTTTAAGATACTGAACATCTACTAGACAGGGTTGGAGAAGGTGTTTCTGTAGGTACAATGTTTCTTTGTAAGAAAATAATTGATAAAAGTCTTTTTAAAACTTTTTTTCTAAGATAAAGTTTTGTTCGATCACCTGTAAGCATCGAAAGACGATCTCCGGCCACCGAAAACGTGGGTCTGCGGACGGCGAGTAAGGGTTATTCGCCGCCAGAGCAGAACCAAGCTTACGTCGCGTAGCGTTCCACGCGCGCCTCAAAGAGCCACAGACGACGACGACGGGGTTGCGAGGTAAGCGCAATAAGGCACCGCAGCCTCGGCCTAGAGCAGGAGTAGGAACGGGGGGGTGGGGGGGTTTAGTAAGTAAGAGTCTGACATTTTCTCAAGCTTTCGGCCCTGCTCACAAACATGCAACGCCAGAGAAGTTACAATTGGATGCCTGGATATGGGGATTAATAATAAAATGGACAGGACAAGGGCATCCTCCTTCATTTTTGTCCGCAAACTGTATAATTGTACTGTTATAGAAGAACCCAAACATCATGTTCAATAATTTGTCACATTTATTGTTACTTCATTTAAATTAATTTTACATTATACGATCCACACCCTTGTAATTTAATATTGATTGGCTTATAGACAAGAGAATGGAATATGAAGATGTAAGGGTTCGTTTGCATTCGTGTGGGGAAGAGAATATCCATTGTTTTAAATTTGGTAACAATACATAGAGGCTTGTTTATTGTACCTTTGTAATTATTAATTCATTGGGCTTAAAACGGGTTCATTTCATATATCGTAAAATCATGTTTTCTTAACGATGTTCACAAGTAGGTGACTGAGTAAGAAACACGTTATTGACTGAGACATCTGCTGACAAACTGATATTTGGCTAAAATGAAACCGTAAAAATGTATTGCTAATAGGTTAACAAACAATAAAAGTACTAAAAGACTTCTCAAAATGTTTTAAGAAGTTACATATACACACGCAATAAAGTATTGAGTATTTAGAGAGACAATGCTTGGGCATGAACAACTTGACTCGATCAGCGTGATACGATGACTTTAAAGACAACTGGCTTAGAACAACCCTTGCGTTGTGTTTCGCTGTGTAAGTAAATATCGTAGGCTGAACCCTTCTCCTCATCTCCAACAAGCATGCCCCATTCCACAAATGTCTAGAAGATAAGACTTTTATGTAGGATGAACTTGCCACAACCTACAAAAACTGCAGCAACTCCCATAAAAAAGATCCTGGATCTAGGGCAGATACAACCAAGAAAGCGCTGAAGTTATACGCGTTCTAGTTTCATGGCTAAATGGCTTAAATGTTAAAGTGAAACAAATCAGATGATTTTGTAAGAAGAAAGGCAATTAGAATATTTGGGTTTCCGCTTCCATCTAGAAAATTAATGCAAGAGGAATAGACCTAAGCAATTAAGGCATAAGGACACTGCAGAACCAGTAGAAATCCAGATCCCAAGCACCAAGCGAAAAGTTTACACTTTTAACTCCTCAGATCCTAATAGCGCAGCAAGTAATGTTTACCCTTTCATAGTTCCACGTTCTTCAAAAACATCGTTACATCTTGCGTCTTGACTCAGCGACTTCAATTGCCACAAAGGTCGACGATGCCCAAAGACCAACGATGCCTTGTTAATTTAACCTTTCCCCTGTACGAGTTCGGACAAAGGCCATTCATTTTACTTTAACATGTAACCATTCGGTTGTGAAATGGGTGTTCCTGTTGACAAATTTAGTGTTAAAGCAATCTTTGGACCACGACGCATTTTATTTTTTACCACATTCTAACTTCTACAATATCAGAAGGATTTCGTTTCTTTAAGCGTTGCTATTAGTTTATCTATTCCAAAAATTGTAAAGCTGGTAAATGTGTTTGTTTGAACTTTCTATTCTCAGAAATTGTTAGTCCAATTTGAGCAAATTTTCTTTTCTTCTTTAGTATATTTAGAATCTAGTTATTGCGAACAGGTTACAAACAATCCAGCTACAGTCAATAAGAGCCTAGTCGAAAACACATATACTACTGAATACTGCCGTGGCTTTTCTAATTAGATAAAATTATCTTTTAATAGGTACATAATTATAATAGCATCAGAAATTTGTTCATTTTTGGTAGTCATAAAAATCCGTTCGCACTGGCATATAAAACTATCGTAACTACATTAAAGGGCAGATTTTTCAAGACAATAAATCTGCAAATCTGTGAATTTACTATTATGGAGCTCTAAGCTTTTTACCAGTAAAAATCAACCCTTAATTTTATATAACAACAAAGTATAACTAATATACTCGTTATACAGAAGTGGATCTAAAACCCGAGCTCTGTAAATAACAAATATTTGATCTGGTATTGGTTTTTAGAGTTTATTGAGCTTTAGAACGAATTGTTTTTTTTTCGGAACATTAATTTTCTGCAGTTCAATTTCGTCTCGTAAATATTAGAACTGTTAATAAGGAAATAGAAACGAGGCCCTCGAGTGCTATTTTTGATCATTATCTTCGCTTGGAGTGAGAAAAGTATTTTCACGAGTCATAAACTTTGTATGATAGAGGTTCAGGCAATGTATGTGAATTATTTATTGGAGAAATATAACTTCATTGTTGTTGGTGAGAATATTGGGAAATATATGCACAGAAATAAAATATTAGATGATAAACTACAAAGATTATTTCGAAGTTTTGGAGAAGTTTTTAAGTGTGGGAAAGCCATGCTTCGGCACGAATGGGTCGGCTTGACCGGAGTGATACCATAGCCTCACCGAAAAACGGCATGACATGACCAAAGAGTTGTGTTTCGCCATGTGAGTGAGGTTACCGTAGGCCCAATCCTTCCCCTACCCCAATCTGTTCGATTTCCCAAAATCTCCAAATCCCTTATCCCCAAAGGTCGACAACGCACTCGTAACTCTTCCGTCGTTGCGGGTGTCCATGCGCGACGCTGATTGCTTACCATCAGGTATTCCGTTTGCTCGTTTGTCGACCTATCACCTAAAAAAAAGGTTTTCTTTGAAAGGCGTGATGTGTTAAAGATGTATTTCTGTTAATAACAGAGGTGTTTTATTACAAAACTATTTGGCACCTAATCAAAACAAATAAGAAAAAGCCTAAACAGGAAGCCATTTTCCATTTATTGTTTCATCCACTAAACCAAATGAGATGCCTAACGGTAGGCATTTTAAATGAAGAGAAGCCGATAGAAAATTAGAGTCTCTTTTAATTCTCAACAATTTATCAAAGTCACCGAAGGGATGGCGGCGGCGTAAACAAAGTCTTTTAATCAAACGACCAAACTGATAGTCTAATCGCGTAAAATGTTTGCAGGACATTTCTGAAGAAGCGTTAATTGTAATCTAATGATAATTATTATTATTTGCGAGGATAAGCCAGCAGCCAGCAGCTTACAGTACATTGGCCCTTTCTTTTTTAAATTAAAATTTTTATTTAAACTATACGGCAAAGTGCATTATTTTAAGTTCTTTCATAATTAGTGATTTGGCACTTGAACCTCATTTAGTGCATTAGCTGAAAATATTAAAAAAAAACTGCAAACGCAACTGCATCTGCAAAACAATAGATGTACCAACATATATTACTAAAATATCCGAATAATGATTTAAGTATCCAAAAAGCTGACGTTATTTTAAATTTATATTAGTTTTGCATGGTACATATAAATATTCATACTATATTATTATGTACCATGTCATAGTTAGTGATTCGATCTAGAATTAAAAGGGTTTGTGTGTTATTAAAGGTTTAAATACAAATTGCCATTTTTAAGCTGTATTTCATAAACCTTCACAAACACGCCTCTCATCCCCAAAAGGGTAAGTAGTAGTGCACGTAATGGCTTATAATAAAATATGCATACACTTAATTTTCAATTTTATCTTATACGAATTTTGACTTGAAACTCATTAGACTGCACAATGAATGGTTGTCACAGTGGCAGGGCAACCCGCTTCCCTCGCCTTCGATTCCCGAATAAAACAACTCTTTAAGCGAAAAACAAATGGTTGTTCCGAGTCTATGATGTATATGCGAAATATTATGGCTGTAAACGCACCCACGACGCAGAAAAATCCTAATGTGGAGAAAAGTTTTAAAAATAAGTGATGAGCCTATCGTCAGTTTTTGTTTGCTCTTTTATCACACACATACTATTCTCATGTTAATATATTTTCATTCAGTTGAGCCACTAAAACTACAGTACCTATGCATTCAGCTAAATGTAGGAGCCTGAGTAATAACCGCATGCACCTAGGGCAACGAATTAATTTCGCGAACATTTTCAAACATTTATCCGAAAGTACGAGAGTCGAATATTGCATGATATCGTACAATATCCGCTCCTTTTTCTTATCGGCAAGTACTCGATTTCAGATGAAAATCCTCTCAAAATTTGTTGAGAAACAAAATTTATTTCACATTAATTCCGTCCCAATTCTTTTAATCTGGAGCGCCTGGATTTTGCTCGAAATTTATAACTCATGTTGTTGCCTGGTGGTTATTAGCTATAACTTTCTAAGTTCGTTATAAATATTCTTTTTATATTTGAGTCTTTAAACGTAACCAAGATATTAAGTTGGTTTGGACACTAACATTGGACACTGAAAATACGAGTTCATTTGAAAATTTTCGTAACACCTGGGTTGAATTTGTGGTTTGATATTTTAGCTTTCTCTCAAAATTATTTGAGTTTTAGTGCGCTATCCACATGCAAAATAAATGTTCCCCAGGCAGAATTGATTATGGCATGCCGCCAATGCTTCGTGGCACAGTTGGCGAATCCCTGTTTCACCCATTTATAAGCGAGAGGTAGTGAATGTGGTATTTTTCCGCGTGATCAGGTGATCCGTATGTCCGTAGGTAAGTACATGTACATCTAGGTGTAGGCATAGCATGGATGCTCGAAATACCCTTTACCAACATTTATCATGTTGTTCGTATATTGCTTTTTCAGGAGATATTACGATATTGATGCCTACAGCAAAATGATAAGAGGGAAATTGAATGATATTTTCGGAGAATATTTTCTTTTGTAGATTCAAAGCTACTGAAGGAGAAAAGTAAAACATTTGTTTTTGAAAATCTCATTAAGATCGTGCTCAAAACTGTGTTGGTGGTTCCAAACAAAATATTGAAGGCAGTACGTGCGGAAATGTTGAGCACATGCAAATTAAGAAAAACTTGATAACTTAAAAGTTCTGATTTAATTTAAGGAGCTGAAAGTATTTGTGCCAAAGGCGTTGTAGGCCGGAGGCATGAAATGGCTGTAAAGTTTTAAGACGATTTTATCTTTAAGCCTACAGCCTATTTTGGAGCTCAGTAACTTTAGTCGACAGATTGTTATTTAAGCAATAAGTATTTATTTGATCACTTTCTAATTTTATTACGCTTTAGACTACATTAATGATAATAATCCGCGAATTTAAGGAGTCCGCTTCTTATGCATGAGGGCGTGGGTTCGAAACCTGGCAAGTACCAATATGACTTTTTCCGAGTTATATGTACTATTTATGATTATTTAGACACTACTGACATACGGTGAAGGTAAACATCGTGAGGAAACCTGGACTTATAATTTCTAATTATAAGTTTGAAATCGCCAACCCGCATTGAGCAAGCGTGGTGATTAATGCTCTAAACTTTTCCGTATGAGAAGAGGCTTTTGCTCAGCAGTGGGCACTTATAGGCTGATGATGATGAATGATAATAATCATTCTAGGCTTACAAAAAATGTTGTTATAAATGAACGTTTCCTATTTTTTAAGCAAAACGGATTTGCAAATATTTATTTCACTTCGGTTAATCTAAAGTGCCAAAAAATTTCGAAATCCTATAATATCGTTTTATCAACAATAAATTATTCTTAGAAAGAAAAACTTCTCTCCTCAATCTTAATTCTTGATCGTATTAATCTTGAATCTGAAAGGGACAAACTTTATTATTAGATAGATGTTCGACAATTCGTTTTATTAGACTCGTAAAAATATAATTTTCGTGATAATAAAATTTTAATTGCTCAAAGAAGTGGGTAAGAAAACAACTGTTTTTATATCCCTTTTAAATTAAGCGTGTATCTGTCAAACGAAACGTTGACTTTTCCGAAAAACCGAGTAAAATTTTTTACCTTTTTTCAGTAAGAGTTTTCTAAATTATAACATTATAGGCACAGAGATGGAAATGCCGGTTGAAACGGCCACCTGGCCATTTCAAATGGGTGACCCAAAATGGTTATGGCTTAACTGAACGTATAAAATATTTTTATGTTTTTTTACTGACCTTAACTGATTCGAACATTTCAGTCGTTATATTGGTCATGAAATCAAAAAAATCTGTTTAATTCGAGATGGATTTTCTCTTTCATTTCAAAATTTTCATTGAATGAGTTCGTTAAATTTCAGTATTTATTATTTTTTGGTATTATTTAATATTTCTCTATTCTCTATGAGGCGGTGGTATTACTCCGGTCGAGCAGGTTCATTAGTGAATAAAAACTCATTCTTAAAGAGACGAGCGAATTCCATCTTAAATTGCCAACAACGCGTCTGTAACATTTCTGGTGTTGTGGATTCCATGGGCGTTACTGATTGCTTACCATCGGGTAACCCTTCGCCTCCCTTGCTTCTTATTCTATAAAAAAATACGCACACAATTAAAAAATTGGTACATAGTATATTATGTTTTTTTTCGTATTAACGTAAACCGAAAACAAGAAAAAAACAAAGGTGGCGGTATACGCACTTGCAGTGACCAACCAAGAAACCTTGCAGTTTCCTGACCTACACGCTCATTCAACCAGCATACGAAAGCGGCGAAAACGAAACAAGGTAATATGTTATATGTGTTTGCTTGTACAGATTTGTTTTGCTTTGTATAAAACTTTTATAACTATAGTTATCTTTGTAATATTCTTTATGGCAACAATTTCACGGTTTACGATTTCCTTTTTGCTTAGTTTTCCATATAATATATCTTTTACTTCAGTTAATGTATGTTGGCGTCCAAAACATTTTACTTAGCCATTACTGAGCGGCAAAGTGTAATGACCTTTGAGGTTTTATCATATGGTTTGTAGTGTTGCACTTATATGTAACTTTGCAGAGAGAAAATGAAATAAAAACAACCGTAGACTTGTATCAAAACACGAAAGCTAGCTATACAATAGGTCAAGAGACGATCTCCGGCCACCGTAAGCGCGGTCTGCGGACGGCGAGTAAGGATAGCTCGCCGATCGACCAGAACCAGACCCGAGCGTTCGGCGCGTAGCGTTTCGCGCGTGCCTCAAAGAGACAATAGACCACCACTGACGGGGCTCTATAGGGCTGATGTTCAGCCAGGGTTGCGGGATAAACGCAATGAGGCACCGCGACCTCGGCCCAGATCAGTGGAAGGAACGGGGGGGTTTAAGTCAGTAAGAGTCTGGCACTCCCTCGCGCTCGATCCTAAGCGGGAGAAGTAATTGGATGACTTTCTGCTCACAAAAAAAAAAAAATATACTATAGGTAGCGAAAAGTCGCTTCTATCTATATATGCTTAAATCTTTAAGCCAGTCTTTATAAACTAGAAAAAATATCGATTTTCAAAAATAAAACGGATTTATTTGAACTGCTAACTTAGTAACTGACATCAGTTTGGTCACGTCTATCTTTGCTATAGGCCAATTAGAGGCGTGACATAATGTCTTACGTGACATGAATATCGAATGTATTGCTTCCAGGAATTAGCAAAATATGCTTCTAGTACTCACATTAATTATTTTTCAGAAAGAGACTAAATATATCACAAAATTATCTTTTGAAGTAAAAAGATAAAAGACTCGTTATTCATTGAAATACAAACTTTTCTAACATGACCTAATTAAAGAGACCTAAAATGGCGCCACAAATATCATATTAAACAACAAACATTGCAGTACCCGAAGTGTCACAGCCAACCCATATTGCCATTCCACTAAAAGCACATTCGCTTAATCATTACGTCCACAAACTAATTTGCGTTAACAAAACATGATGCATTGTCATTAAAATAACATAATTCAGCAGTTGTCAGCGATGTCAGCTAACGCAGCTAGCTGAATCAAGCGATGCAAGCGCTGCAATCTGATGGGCATAAACAAAACAGTTTTGTTGTGCCATTCACACATAGGCCGCTTATGGATTATGAACAAAACACCACGAAACGTTGGTTGTGAGTGCATTTCGTGAATACAGAAATGTGTTTGCTCGGAATTTACATTAGGTATACAAATCATGGCAGTAAGAAAGCCTAATTTTTATGTTTCTCTTTTATTCCAAATATTTATCATTTGTATGCAAAAAATCTTCTAATGTTGCTTTACTAAGTTTATTATAATATGTTATACTAGCTTTGGCCCACGGCTTCGTTCGCTTGACATGTTGATACAAAGCAGCCTATGTGTTAATCCAAGAATCACCATATAGACATACTAAATGTCAGCCAAATCGATCCAACCGTTTTTGCGTGAAAGGATAACATACATACGTCATATACATACATTCTCACAAACATTCACATTTATAATATAAGTCGGATTTCCCTAATACATAACTATCTTTCAAAAATTAATAATAAAATAGATGTAGAGAAATATGCAATTATTTATTAAAAAAGCGTGTTACCTTTTAAACGTCCCTACACTTCTATAGACTAAAGATATTGTTACCAACGCATAATCTAAGTAAGTTCATATATCTTGCATGCTAGAATAACAGTTTCCTGGCAGCGGTTGATCCGCGTCTAAGTTTGAGCAGTATTTGAATTCTAAATACAGTTTCTCAAATCAATATCTTGTGGTGTGTCTGCCAAATATAATGTTGTATGCAGTCTTGTTTGCTTAAACAATTTTGCGAAACGTCAACACAACGCAATGAATTTATACAAGATTCAGGTAATTTTTTTAAAGAAAATATATTTCATTATTTTTTTTTTTTTTGTGTAATAACTTAGAAGTTGACTGCACTATTGCAACTACCGCATAGATATTGTCGTCAAAGGACGTTTTCGCCCATGGTGAGGCGAGAGTAAGTGTCAGACCCTTACTGACTAAAAACCACCTCGTTCCTTCACCTAGTCGGTGGTTGAGTCGGCGGTATCTTATTGAGCTTGACCTGCAGCCCCGGCTCATATAGGTTTTGGCTACCGTGCAACTTGTCGCGAGTTTATGAAATGTTAAATAATGCTCAAGAATATATAATCGTATCATTAATAAATAAGGCTCCTGTTTACGTTCTTTTTAAAGTACTTTTTGTTTGTACTTTTTACTGTTCTAAATAAAATATCAGCACTTGATAAGTAAGCAGACTTAATCAATTGATAAACTTATTCTTATTGATTTTGAATAAATGTTATTATAATAAATATTTTAATAAAAAAAACCTTAAATTATCTTCAGCATAAATTTTAACTAAAAATCGCGGGTTTCTCACGTTTGTAATTGAATTTGAAAAGCTCTACGTTCTCAAGTTTCGAACCACAGAGGGGTTCTTCCATAAGCAGCGTCCGCGCACCCCGCGATTTTTAGTTAATTTAGTATGTCTCACGATAATTAGTTTACATTTTGTTATAATGCTATTAGGTATCTTGTATAAAATAATATCTATTATTATTTAAACGTGATTAAGTCAATGCAATGTTAGCGAACACAAACCTAATCGAGTGCCAAGCTTTGGTCCCTAAGGTAAGAGCTTGGCACTTGCTTAGTCAAACAAATCGATTCCAACTTACGATTAATCTTATTCTGACATTTTTGGATCACAAAACGATTTTGTAAAAGTAGGGATGTGTATTGCACACTCTTACCAAGTAAAATATATATATTTCATTAATTTATTTACTATTTTATTTTAGGAATAATTTCATATGGTACGTGACCTACAGCATCTAAACTCGTCCGTTTGATGGCGAGATGCAACCATGTCTGTGTACTCATAGTTAGGTACAAACTATAATTTTATTTAAATATTTTTATTTCGAATATTAATTTATTACTCTTTTGTTTACTGAGATTTTCCAACTGCCATGATCTGTCTCTAAAATAATAGATAGAATGATTCAAGTCGCGGGCAGGAAGCTTGTAATATTTATAAGCATCACGACTTTTTCAAGGTCGGTCAAAAGAAAAGGTGCTTATAAATCCAAACCACTTACCTTATCCGATCCAAGAGATGATGTAAGATAAACGAGCCTATTGCCATAAGCCGGGGTTTTTTATACTCCGTATTATTGTTAAGAGTTTTTAGGGAAAAGAGCAATAATACTTTGTTTAACCCCCTTGCGACTATTCCAACAACGAAGTGGTAATCATATGTAAAATAATAAGCATTTGCTATGTTGATTAGAGTTGTATAGCTTTATACATTAATATACATTATGCTAGATCCGCGATCGAGAGAAGACCATTAGTATTCTCTAAAATTCTGATAATTCAAATGTAATTTTGTAGATTCAAACAGGGTATGGAATCAGTATTATATTTTATATATGAAATGTGTAAGCCAAAATAATGAAGAGGATTTAATTTGTTGGTTTTTTTAAGACTCCGAAAGTACTGGACGGATTTGACCAATTTTTTTTACTTACATTGTAAATGAGTGTTATAATTTTACCGTGCGTTGATGATACGTTAACTATAAACATAATTATAAAAAACAAACTACAAAATGAAAGAGACATTGCAAAAAAAATAATAAAATAAATATTCATTACCTATTCGCAAAAGTAAATGGATTTTATTTTAACAAAATGTTTCGTGCCCTTCGCCTGGATCGTGGTTATCAGTGATCGTGTAAGCGTGACGAACGCTCATCCCCGTTAACACTCGAATGATATTGGCACATAATGTTAGCAGTAAGCGATCGTTTGTGGACACTGTCGAAATGACGTCATCTGTTACCAACATATTTGGAACGTATTGCAACCATTTATCGTAGTGACGTGAAACAAGTTGTAATCCAGGTTTACAATTGAAAAGGATAAAATTAATGTGTTCAGGCCTAGTTTCGGGATCCTATAGAAGTGGTAATTTATGATTTTGGTTGTGAAATTAAACGGTGTTGTTTACTATGTTTTTCAGTTGTTGTAAATGAAACCATTGATGTACTAAATGCATACTGATGTGCAAAAAACTTTTTTCCTTATAGACAGCGAATACATAAAACTGGTCTCACTTAAAAGATGGATAGTTTTACCTATTTTTTCATTCACCGTCATCATCATAATGACAAGTCTCAAGACTTCCCATCACTACTTAGAATTAAACAAAGCGTGGAAGAGCCAAGATTCAGCAAGAGAGAAGAAAGAAACATTCACAAGAGGCCGGCAACGCACTTGTATGACCATGGGCGGCGCTGATTGCTTACCATAATTTAATTAGCAACTCGTTTGCCGATCAAATAAAATAAATTTTTACAAAAAAAAAAACCGCCTTCAAAAAAAGTCAGACGATAAAAGCTCTTACACTAAAAAGTAAAAAATAAAAATTGGAATTGCTGTAAAGAAACTTAATTTATAGGTAAACTTATTTGACATTGATATTTTGCAAATATTCAAAATTTACTTATTACTTATTTTTGGAGTCGGTGCCAGCATTTTTGTTGTTGAAACTTAATGTTAGTTAACTTTTTAATATCCGGTGCCATTTTTTGTACACAATCTTTAAACATTTTGAATGTACTTAAAAAGTGGTAGAAGTTTTGTAAGCATATATATTTTATTTAAAAAAAATGCAAATCGGGTATTTTTTTAGAGAAGTCTAATCTGTTTTCATGTCTTAATTAATATATATTTGATTATATAGCAAATAGGTATTACTTAAGTAGTTTTATAATTAAGTTAGAGGTAGTTTTTCAAGGGATTGTTGCCCATTCGTATTTCCTTGCCCAGGCTGGCACCGACTCCAAAAATAAGTAATAAGTAAATTTTGAATATTTGCAAAATATCAATGTCAAATAAGTTTACCTATAAATTAAGTTTCTTTACAGCAATTCCAATTTTTATTTTTTACTTTTTAGTGTAAGAGCTTTTATCGTCTGACTTTTTTTGAAGGCGGTTTTTTTTTTTGTAAAAATTTATTTTTTATTTTTTGCCGTTTAGTGTTTTTTATTCTAATGTGTTATGGCAAAAAAGTCAATATCGTTCCTACATTTCTTTTGAAAAGGTTATTAATGTCCATATGAGTAGGAATATATATTATAGGTACATTGTTACAGTGTTATCGTTTTGATCTCGTGTAGAGATGATATGATGCATGAAATAATTATGATTCTTATAGTTAAAATAAAAAATAATCCTTTCATAAATTCAAATTAGTTCTTGCAATTGAACCTTTTTTAGGTATTATTATTAAACACATACATGATTTGTATCAATTGTAACCCATAAAATGTAGAAACCTTTTTTATTTCTAAGAACATTCATATATATATAAGTCGGTAAAATACAAAAGACCACCGCTATTGTAAATTTATGACTCATTCAATGTATGAACCTTTTAGGTATTATTATTAAACACATACGTGTTTTGTATCCATTGTAACCCATAAAACGTAGAAACCTTTTTTTATTACTAAGAACATTCATATATAGACAAGTCGGTAAAATACAAAAGACCACCGCTATTGTAAATTTATGACTCATTCAATGTATGAACCTTTTTTTGGTATTATTATGAAACACATACGTGCACACAAAAGAGATGCATTTATTGTTTTGTTTTGTAACCCATTTAAAATTACTGTTTTGTTAAAAATTCCAATGAATTCTCTTAGTATTATTATTACCAGAAAAAACGATAAGAACACTATGACTCATTTCGCCACTAATGTGTAAACGCAGTCCACGTGGACTAATGCAAAATAGCCAATACTAGGTCAAACTCCGCCCCCAAACCCTAACTGATTGGTTATCCAAAAACACACAGGGTGCGTGGGGGTTCCAGATATTACTTGTAAACTAGTCAGCTAATCAGTATCTCTGAAGACGTCCCCGGTGCATCATTGTTTGCGATATTCGTCGCGTAGATTGCAGTGTAGACCTGTGACGTGTGATAGTGATATATTATAGTGTAATAAAGCAGAGCTGCTTCATTACATTGGTATGTAATAAAACTTTTGATTTTTGAATCGTTGAAGTATTAATTATTATAATTAGTAATTCAACGAAATATTTTCAAGTTGTTGTAAATCATCTTGAACCCAATTTTGTGCTAAAATTTAGACCAAATAATCAACGAAATTGGGTTAATAAGTTTTATTTCGAATTTGCAACATTTTTTATTTCAGCTTTTTTTTGATATGTTTTTACTTTCTCTTTATTATTAGTTGTAGTTTATTGATATTTCTCGTTTTTTTGCACTCTATAATTCAACTTATAGAAAGCAAATATGGGTAGACCTACTAAGCGCGCTAGCCGTATGAGGCAGCGCCGTTTAAATGAGACAAGCGAAGATCATGAGAAACGCTTATCTCAAAGTAGAAAAACCACAGCCAAGGCTATTTTAAATGAAAATAGTGAAAAGCGTGAAAAGAGACTTTCACAAATGCGGACTTATATGAAAAAAGTTTTAGACAGTGAAAATCCCAAAAGGCGCACTTACCGTCTCGGTTTGATTCAGGATCGCTTATCTAATGAGACGGAGGAACAACGCACCCATCGTCTCAGTTTGATCAGTGATCGCTTATCTAATGAGACGCAGAAACAGCGCGCCCATCGCCTCGGTTTGATCCATGATCGCCTTAATAATGAGACAGAGGAGCAACGTACTCGTCGTCTCGGTTCGATGCAGGATCGTCTGGCCAACGAGACGGAGGAACAACGTGCCCATCGTTTCAGATTGATTAGCGATCGCTTATCTAATGAGACGGAGGAACAACGTGCCCATCGTCTCAGTTTGATTAGCGATCGCTTATCTAATGAGACGGAGGAACAACGTGCCCATCGTCTCAGATTGATTAGCGATCGCTTATCTAATGAGACGGAGGAACAACGTGCCCATCGTCTCAGATTGATTAGCGATCGCTTATCTAATGAGACGGAGGAACAACGTGCCCATCGTCTCAGATTGATTAGCGATCGCTTATCTAATGAGACGGAGGAACAACGTGCCCATCGTCTCAGATTGATTAGCGATCGCTTATCTAATGAGACGGAGGAACAACGTGCCCACCGCCTAGGCTTGATTCATGACCGTTTATCGAACGAAACACCAGAAGCTCGTTTGAATCGACTTAATACAATGCGACAAACCAGTCATATTCGTAGGGATATTACTAATGAACAGTCTTTTCAAACGGCTATCAATGTTTTCGCCGATGTTTCATGCGATGTTTGTAAAAAGAATATTTATCCACAACAGCGGTTTAATTTACGACCAAATATGTATAATACACTGTTACCTGAAGAATTGATTGCTTTGGATAAAATAACGACGTGCTCTCGCTGTAATAATCATATTAAGAAAAGAAAAATTCCACCAACTGCATACTGGAATAAAATGATGCCCGCAGAAATACCACCTGAATTAGCCAATTTGACGAGCTTTGAAGAAAGGTTTTTATGTCGGATTGTACCGTTCTTAAAGATTATGAAACTTAACAACCGTTTCAGCCAAAACTGGTGCAAAGGGCAGGTTATTTTATTTGCAAAAGATGTTGTTGAAATAGCCGATCAGTTACCACTGACACCACATCAAGCTGGTTTAATTTTGGTTGTGGAAAGTCTAGAGGACCTTTCTAGTTCTAAAGAATTCGTTGTGGATACGCAACGGATAGATAAAGCTTTAACTTGGTTAATTTCCAACAACCATCTCTATAGAGATGTCCGAGCATATTTTGAATCTTCGGCAAACATTACTCCGTTAGTTCAAATAGCGGAAAATTATATTCAAGAAGATGGTACTGAGGAAACCTCTTCGAACCAGTACGTCATTATAAATGACAACAAGGCGATATTACGCGGATCATTTCACCAAGGTGACTTGCGGTTTAATTCTTCCCGGGGTAAACAATGCACCGGGATAGCAGCTGTTGCATGTGTAGCATTCACTGTATTAGATCCAAATAATTGGTCTAAAAGTGATATCGATTACATATTGATCATTGGCGATAAGTACTATAATGACTGCATTGCTTCTAGAAATAATCCTGCTTTTGGCGAAATGAACCCTGACTACCTTGCTGTAACCGATCTTATGCCAAGTCTGGTCTATAACAGGCAAAATATAGCGATTACAGTACTTGAAGAAACCAATATTAACGGTCACTTAGATAACGACAACAGTTCTGATGGTTTTCCTAACTTGAGGAATGCTTTAAGAAGTTTTTTCACAGAATATTCTAGTGGAATACTAACAACAAACGCTATCTCAGTAGCAGTTCATTACAGAACATCCTATTATTACTTATTTGATTCCCATGCACGAGGTGCCAAGGGTTCTTCAGCTCCTATAAATGGAGCCGCTTGTTGCATGCGTTTTACGGACCTGGACGATTTACATACTGTCTTACGACGTAATTTGTATGTATCGCCCAATAAACCATCAGGAGGAAACCTACGGGACAATCTTAATGTATACTCGTTGACACCACTAGTTGTAGCTGTAGATAACCAAATGCGATCGTTTAGACCCATATCTGAACAATCGGCAATAGAAATGATGGAGAGCCCAACATTTACACCAAGTCCGATCAATCTCTTGCAACCACCAATACAAGTTATAGAATCTGTCCAGAAAACGCTCCAATCAGCATTAGCCCAAGGATCAGAAATACAGTTACCAATAACTGCTAATAATTCATTGAACACAATTTATATTGAATCGACAAGTATGCTCCAAAACATAGACGATAACGTGCCTAATTTAGAAAATGTTGTTGGAGTGAATACTTCTTTAACAGATGATACAATGAGATTGGCCGCTATTACGAGGAAAACGGCACCGCCATTAAATTTAGAGCGTGAACGCCGTATGGAAGAATTATGCTGGTATTTTATTTATCCTGATGGCAAGAATGGTTTTGGTGAGGAAAGAGAAAATCCAGTTACCCCTTTGGATTACTTTCAAAACCGCATAATGAGTAATGAAAGAAGATTTAACAGAAACGAGTATTTATTTTATGCCCTATCCATTGTTGAATATTTTCGCGCTAAATCAAGTGTTTCAGTTTCATGTCGGATGCGTCAAGGCCACGGAGAGCACACGCCTCAGGGTCTTGTAGATAATATGCATCTTACTATGCGAAATATTAGAGGATCAGCATCATATTGGCAGAAATGTTGCTCTGAATTAATAGCAATGGTTAGAAGTTTAGGGCCTCCCACATGGTTCTTAACATTTTCTTGTAATGATTTGAACTGGACAGACATGATTAAAGCGCTACTAATCGCTGATGGACGTGATATCGCGGACCCTGAGCATCTTACATTTTCGGAGCGCTTATTACTAGTACAAAGACATCCGGTAGTAGTTGCGCGACAGTTCACATTGCGAGTTAACGCTCTTATGCAATTTTTAAAGCGTAATCAAGTTTGCTTGGGTGGGCCTATTGAAGACTTTTGGTACCGAGTCGAATTCCAAAACCGCGGCAGCCCACATTTGCATATGTTAGTGTGGTGTACTAATGTTCCGGAATTCTCTACTCCACAAGGAATAGCCGTAGTTGAAAATGTGGTTTCATGTTCATTGAATCCTGACGATCCTGTGTTGCGCAAGTTAGTCGAGGATTTGCAGATACATAAACACACGGCGACGTGTAAAAAAAATCGTCAGGATGATGGCTGTCGTTTTGGTTTCCCAAAACCAGAAAGTGACAATACCGTCTGTTTGGGCCCAGATGAAGCACTTGCTAATAACGGACGATTCTGTCTATTGAAAAGAACCCCAGAAGAAAGCATGGTCAATAATTACAATGCAGTCCTTTTAGGTATATGGAAAGGAAACATAGATGTGCAACCCTGTGGTAGTGTCACCGCTGTGGCTTACTACGTCGCGAAATATGCGAGTAAGTGTGAACCGCATGATACAGGTGACGTAATAAGAGAAGCTATTTCTAAAGCTAAAAGGCAAGGTGGTGATGTTTGGAAACAGTTATTTTCAGTTTCAATGGCTATTTTAAATCAACGCTTGGTAAGCGCGGTAGAATGTGCATACAGATTATGTCATTTGCCATTAAAAATGTCATCGCGAAAGACTGTATTTGTAAATAATTGCAAACCAGAGGAACGTTTTAGACTTTTAAGGTTTGACAGTGATGAAACCAGTATTTATAACAACATTTTTGACCGTTATATGTTACGTCCAAACCAGCTGGAGGATTTAAGCCTTGCTGAGTTTGCCGTCCGTTATGAAACGGTTTCAAGCACAATATGGTCTGAGGATGATGGTGATGCGGAGCTGAGAGAGGAAGATAATATTACGACAGTAAGATATATCAAGTTGCTGGACAATACGAGGATGCGTGTAAGAAATAGGCCGGCAGTATTACGTACTCGCTATTATACAATTAATAGTGATAAAGAAGCATATTATTATAGCTTAATAGTATGTCATATACCATTTCGCAACGAGAACGAGTTACTACTCGAAAATGAATCCGCTGAAGACTGTTTTGTAAGACGCCAAAGAGACCTTCGCCCTTTGCTAGGTAACATAAGCGCAGAGCAATTTGCTCATGCCGAGCAAATTATTCAACAGGCACTCGCCCAAGTTACAGCGCTTAATGCTGCACGTGAAACCCATGTAAACAATGCTCCAGTCTTATGTGCTGGTGAGCAGATTGTAAATCGCGATGAAACCTTCTGTGAAGACATGGGAGAACGAGCTCTCATGTCAGATGAACTGTTCCTGAGCAGCATCCGAGGATTAAATATCCAACAGAGGAATTTGTTTCAGAAAGTTTCATTGGCAATCGAAAATGATTTACATGGTCAAGAGAGTCAACTGCTACTTTTTATCACGGGTGGTGCAGGTAGTGGTAAATCATTTCTTTTAAAATTAATCGTGGAGCATATTAAGCGTTGTTATGCACCAACAGTAGATACACTGTTGAAACCCAACTTTGTGGAGGTTGGGTCATTAACTGGTGTTGCCGCCCGACAGATATTTGGGAAAACGCTACACAGTATTTTTTTGCTTCCAATTGAGAAAGGAAATACTATGTCATACAAAAAAATTACCGGGCAAAGACTTGAAAATGAACGGCGTAAATGGCGTTACATCAATTGGCTAATTATAGATGAAATTTCTATGGTTTCTTATGAGAATCTAAGAATAATTCATCTAAGGCTTCAGGAATACAAAAACAATGAAAAATTATTCGGTGGAGTCAATATTCTGCTATTTGGTGATATATTTCAACTTCCTCCAGTTAAAGGGCATTGGTGTTTTCTACAGCCGTCATGGTTCTCTGCGGAGATAAATTTATGGCATCAGTTTTCTTTTTGTGAACTAACCATAAATATGCGACAGCGTGATGATACAGAATTTATCGAATTATTGAATAGTTTAAGGGTAGGCGAACTGACGACGGCTCAGTTGGAGTTATTATGTGAGCGGCGGCACGTGCCTTTAAATGGTGAATTTGCGAATGGAGTTGCTGTTCGTATTTTTCCTACGGTTAGGCAAGTGGACGATTATAATGATAAAATGAGTACAGAAAATGCAAAGTTGCACCGGACTTATCAAATCAACGCAGTAGATGAGTCTCGTGAAGTGGCGACGTATGGCAGGAAACCACCAGACAACGTAATTCCCAAAGACGTCAATAACTGTGGTGGTTTTCTATGTTCAATAAAAATTGGCGTCGGATCCCGAGTGATGTTGAGACGCAATATAGCAGTCTCAGAAGGGCTAGTGAATGGAGCTATGGGTATAATAAAAAAAATCAAATGGCCAGCCTTAAGAAGAGACCAACTGGAGGAGGGGGAGCTACCGGAAGCCGTGTACATCAAATTTGATGACGATACAATTGCTGTTAGGCTAAAAGATAGAGACGGTTGCATACCTATACCTCCATCAAGTACTACATTTCAGGCAAAAAGGGGTTACGGAGATGTAGAGCGTCGTATGCTACCTCTAATATTGAGCTGGGCGGTAACAGTCCATAAACTACAAGGGACCACCCTAGACAGAGCTGTGATCGACCTTGGCAAAAAAAACTTTGCTAAAGGACAAATGTATGTTGCGCTAAGTCGTGTCAGAAGTTTGGAAGGCATAGTTTTATCAGATTTGGACGCCAACAAATTATTGAATCGACCACATGATGATCGAGCGATGACTGAGATAACAAGATTGCGGAATCTGCCATCTGACAATCAAGGCAACACATAACTTGCCATTAAATATTATATAACTCTCTAGCCGTATCACAGTTAATTGGTAATAGCTAATTCGACCAATATATGTAAGTCGGTTCAGGAAGATGAAGATGGAGGAAGATGAGACGAAGTTGACTTATATGATGACTTAAAATATCATTAAACTTCAATAAAATTGATTGTGGAATAGGCCTACCGGGGAAACCACATTAAAAAAAACGCGCCTAGCACACTACCTCATAGGTGGCGTGGAAACGTGTGCATACTACTAAGAGTAAAATTTTAGTGAATAATAGAACTTACGTTATTTTTAGAATTAAAGCATAAACGCTTTTAATATTTTGTAGTTTGTTTTGTGAAAACATTGATGCTTATATCAAAACTAGATTTTCAATGGCACTTTATAGTCATTTCACCCAGAAGACGTCCACTGTAGGACATATGCCTCCCCCAAGCGTCGCCACAACGACCGATTCTGTATGTCTCGCATCCAACGCGTTCCTGTGATTCTCACCAGGTCGACGGTCCACCTTGTGGGAATGGCCTTCTAAAGCTGCGTCTTTCGGTGTGCGGTCGCCGCTCTAGAACCTTTCGGCCCCATCGGCCATCTGTTCTACGAGCAATGTGCCTTGCCCACTGCCACTTAAGTTTGGCAATTCTTCGGGCTATGTCGGTGACTCTGGTTCTTCTGCGGATTTCTTCATTTCTGATTCGAACACGCAAGGAAACTCCGAGCATAGCCTTTTCCATTGCCCTTGACAGCTCTAATAAGCTTAAACAATGCTAGGATGCATTATTTTAATTTGAAGTTACTATGCCAACCTTCCACCTTCCAGCTTCGTCATCACATCAGTTCAATAGTACCTTACAGCCAAAGTGCATCTTATAACAATTCTAACAAGCCCAAACACGGCTAGGATATATTAATTAGGTACGCAGTTCCAATGCCTACCTTCCAGCTCCATCATCATCATTAGATCAGTTCGTCATTTCCAACATAATTATTTAAGATCATTGGTTTATAGCGCATTTTCATAGTTGCTTAACTACATTGATTGTGATATCTATGCGAGTGTCAAGTTTCATCACCCATTTCTGATTTTCTTCACCAGTTCCACCTCATCAAATATTACTTTTTGACTGTAAATGCTTGAGTGCTCTATGAAAATATTAAAATTACTATATAGTTACCTATAATATTTGAGGAGTTCCCTCGATTTCTCATGGATCCCATCATCAAAACTCGATTTTGAAAAGAATGGGACCAATCTGGAAGCATATCCTTTCAATCATAAAAAAAAATTTGCAAATCCGTCCATAAACGACGGAGTTCTGAGGTAACAAACATAAAAAAAAAAAATAAAAAAAAAAAAAAAAAAAAAAAATACAATCGAATTGAGAACCTCCTCCTTTTTTTGAAGTCGGTTAAAAAAGTTGCTTTCTTTGTCGCTATATCCCAATGTTTGCTTAATTAAATCTTTAAAACTGCGCAAAGGATTTTGATGTGGTTTTTTTATAGTGATTGAAGAAGAACGTTTATAAGTATTGAATAGTTGAGACTAATAATTGTTGGCATACGGTGAAGGTAAACATCGTGAGGAAACCTGGACAATTTCTCATTATAAGTTTGAAATCGCCAACCCGCATTGAGCAAGCGTGGCGATTAATGCTCTAACACTTATTGTCCTTGTCCGTATGAGAAGGGCCTTTGCTCAGCAGTCGGGGCGGGTCGCTAGTGTTTAATACATAAGGGAATTACAATTTAGCAGAAGGCGTATTGACACTTCAATTGTTTCATGTATCAATAAAGACTCCTACATAAATGACCTCAATAACTCAATCAGCAGATTAATAACATGGCTTCACAATAATAACTTAGTTATAAATCTTCAAAAAACTAAAACTATGCATTTCTACCAACGAATGACCACAGGTGACATGGATATCAACTACAATGGCCAAACTATCGATAAAGTGAATAGCACAAAATTTTTAGGTATCCTAATTGATAGCCAGTTAACATGGAAGCCGCAAGCAGAAGATATCTGTAAACGTTTAAGTACAGCCGCGTTTATGTTATACAATCTATCCAAAAAAGTAAATCTGTCAACAATATTGGTGGCCTACCACGGTCTTGTGATTTCTATTTTAAGGTTTGGTGTAATATTTTGGGGTTACTGCAGTGAACGAGAAAGTATTTTTAAAGCTCAAAAGCGCTGTTTGAGAGCTATATTTGGCCTCAAAGTTACTGACAGTTGTGTCCCTATATTTAAGTCGCAGAAATTACTAACTTTTGCCATGCCTTTATATCCTCGAATTAGCAATATTTGTTAAAACTAACCGTAATTTATTTGCAACATTAACAGAAACTAGAAAACGAAGTACATCATTAAGATCACAATATCAGAACTTACTGTGCACAGGCACATTTAAAACTAGCTTACTAAAAAAAGTGTGATATGTATGGCTCCTGTTATCTTTAATAAAATTCCTGATCACATGAAAACCTTGCCATTGATGAAATTTAAAAAATGTTTTACATTGTTACTTGTAGACAAATGCTATTATTTTGTTCAGGATTTCTTAAATGATACATTATAATCACCTTTTTGCCTTATTTAACTTAGTTGTATAATACTTATAATTATTATTGTATTTGCATGCCAACAAGGTAGAATGTACACGGTTCTTTATTATGTTATTTTCGATCCTATTTGTATGTACCTGCATTCTTAGCAAATAAAGTCTTATTCTATTCTATTCTATTCACGTTCCGAAGGTTGATAATCATCCCACGGCTACTTCTGCCCTGGGTGGGATGCAAGAAAGTGTCAGACTGGCTAAAAACCACGGTACATCACGCTTGCAAACGGCGGCACCTTCTGGATTTGTGTTCTATATATTATATCTAAATCCAAACTAATATTATAAATGCGAATGTAACTCTGTCTGTCTTTTCATCACGCCTAAACAACTGAACCATTTTGTGTGAAATTTGGTACAGACATAGTTTAGAACTCGAGATAGGACATAGGATAGTTTTTAAAGGCAGTCAATATTCCACGCGAACAATGTCGCGGGCAAAAGCTCGTATTTAAATAAACAATAGACTCGTTTCTAATACACAGGACTAACAACATCATTTTGCCTTAAGGCCAAACCAAGAAATATATCCTTTTAGATCTAGTAGCGACCTAATTCTATAGTTTCATGAATATTTAATAATTTTGTTAAACAAGGTTCTAAATATGTATAAAAAAACGTCGAACAGGGAATAAAGATACGGCAAAAGGTATTTAATAATTACAACATAATAAACCGGTTGCTACTAATTCTTGATTATATTAAACAAAACTCAATTTTTACTTTTTCCTTGTTTTTTAAACTTGTAAAACAGGAGCCAATAAGTGTCATCTTCAAACATCAAACATCAATGTCATTGAGAAGTCGATTTACATGTTGAGGAATTTTACCTTCATAGCTAAATTGCAGACTTTTTAAAGATCCTATGTTCCTTAAAAACATGAAATTGTTATGGGATAGGACGGTAAACTACCTGACAGATAACCTGATGGTAAGCCGTCGACGCTGACCATGGACACCCACATAGCTACACACACCCAGAGGAGTTACAAGGTGTGTTGCCAGCCTTTTCTGAATAGTTAGACTTGAGAATTGAAATATAAGGGAATCGGTGATACTTGAGCATTGGACCTCCGGTAGTATCCCTCGCACGTCAAAACATAACGTTCTATTTGTATCACGCCAGTTTAGGGACCGTGGTATCAGTCCTGTCAAGTCGTCCCATTACTGCAAAATGTAAGCACGGTATAAGGCTCTCCAATACTTGAAAGGCATAGTTTTCTATTTACAATAAAATATATATGTATCTAAAGTCCAAGATACCAAAAAAAATGATTAACAAAATTAAAAGATGTAATTACGTTTGACTTAGAATTAATTAATTTATTGATTTTTTTTATCGATACAAATACTCCTTAAACTTTTTCTAAAGAACACTTTTTATTTGGTATTTAATGGTGAACTTCTAAAACTCTATTTTTCTTGATTATTATTTTTTATAAAACTACCTATTCTGTTGCTTAATTTTTCGGTTACTTTTTTCACTACAAGTTACAACAAATATACATAAATAAGTACATTTCCTAATTAAAGAATTAAATGAAAGGCTTTTTCTTAATATCATTTAATACTTAATCATATTTGCTAGAAATTATAGGCAATATAGGAAAGCTGTTGCAACAACACACTACGTCAAAATTACTAGAGAGCAGAAATGCTATTACAAAATCCGCGTTCCACGGTTCGAAAGATAAATTGATGGATAGCGAGGCGATGCGAAGATTATAATTTCTATGTACATTGAAGCTCAGGCTTGGTAAATATTACATACAAGATAACGTGCTGAATAATGTTTATTGTGTACTTTCAGAGGCGTATAGCCTCGTAATGTAGGATCTTCGCAAACCACAAAAAGGAAGCCTTTAACACGTTGCGATAACGATCAAATTTGTCGGAAAAGGCTGTGCACTAAAATTTAAGGAGCGATTGACCCCTTTTTCAGGTCAACGAGTTCGGCGTCGAAACAGTAACCATTCAAAAGTTGGCTTTTTGGTAGTGAATAAAACAAAATAAGATATTATAACTGATCAGTGCATACGTCAACTTATACCTAAGCTTGAAATAATAATAGTTACATGAAAAATGTTACTAATATTTTTATACAAATTAATAAAATATTTCAATCGGAATGAAATGGCACACGATTCGTAGAAACATATAACGAGCCCAATATTTCTCCATTATCTCCTTTTTACTTTTTTGTCAAATGTGAAATGCTTTTCTTTTATTTTTGGCTTTAGGACTTACGGTAACTTTTTGTATATATAGTATAGCTCGGCATACGAGCAGAGAAATCACTTGATAGCTTGTAATGGGAATCGCTCATGGAAGTCCACGTCATCGAGGAGTCACAAGTGCGTAGCCGGTCTTTTGGGGAAAAGGGATTTAAGAAAAGTGAAATTTGGGGACTGAGGATTAGGGAAACCGGCGTAATACAACGCATGATCGACGAATATAACGCATACGTTGTATTACGCATTTTTTGTAAGGCCAATTTTTTCTAGTCCAGCTAACCCATTCATACCGAAGCATGGCTCTCCCACGCTTATTTATTCCCGACAGCCCTTTTATTTAATTTAATATTTATCTGTGTTCTTTCTTCCTGAGTTTACAAAGCTCATGTGTTTAATCTAAATCTTTAAGAATTATACAATGCATCTCTACGCTAGAAAAGTAAAAACAAGAATAAACAAGTCAATAAGATTATAAGTCCATTGTTACCGTCCACTTGGCGTTGGCCGTACAATGTCAAGCAAACATATTCTCAACTTGAACCCAATGTTTTTCTTGTCCCCATGAATATTTCATACACTCAAGCGTACTATCTACTACGCAAATCCCTTCTTCTACAAATAGTACCGTATAGTTAGTACATTTTGTCAATGTTCTTGTATAATTTCTTCAGCTTAACGATATTACTTAGCTTAGCTTTTTACTAAGTATATTCTAGGTCAGAAAGGCAAGAAGGTCTTATGTATTTAGTTATGTGACACTGTGTAAATGTTCCGAATAGTAATTATAATAAGACTAAATTCCAATAAATATTTATCCGATTGAAAAAACGTATTACAGGCCCGCTGCTAACTTTTCTTCTGAACTAGGGTTGTTTCTTGTGTTGTGGGTGTGTTTACAGATATACAAATTGACATACACAAGCCACCTAGACCCGGAACAACAATGTGGATCGCACAAAATGTTGTTCCGTGTGGGAATCGAACCTGTAAACTTTTTTCATTAATAGCATCTCATTGTCATCGTTACTCTTGTTCCTTGGTCGCTAAAACGCACTTACTGAAACTATTCGTGAGTGACAAATTGCACGAACTTGTATCATAAGTTTTACTCAAAAATAAAATACCCAGAAAACACGAAAAAAAGTCACTAGTATGCTCCTATTGTGGTGTTCAGGTCGCCTGACAGTCACGCTGCAAATATTTATTTGTCACTGTATTGTCATGTCACTGCAGTAAGCGCACTCCAATATCTTTATTGTACTCATCTTCGTGACAAAAAGTTGCTGTGACCAAAAATCACAAGCATGGTCCTAACACCTGATCCATAGAACGATTATTTTTTTAAAAAAGATTTTGCTCAACTTTTAGATTTTCTCCTATTTTGTGGCTGTGTTTACAAACTTACAAATTCACATATCTAAGCCAACCAGACACAAAAAAAAAACAATTTTTGGATCGCACAAAGTATTGTTCCGTGCGGGAAACAAGCCTGCGATCAACCACTTGCCCAGCCACTGCGCCAACCATGCAGGAATTGAAATAAGTTCTGAGTACCTGAGTGTGAGTTGTAAGTACCATTGAACATAGTAAACTTAAATTTTGTTATGTATATTAAATTGATTGAATCAGTCTATTTAAATTTACAAACTTAAAATTCATTCTCGTGCTACATAGCTCTGAATATGTTTCTGAACAAGCTCTAGATTTCTAATTGACTCTAGAAGTTTGATGAAAGAGTAAATTAATTACCAGCTCCTTAATTATTCATTGCATCATATTTCATCTTGAATAAAAACGTATCGTTTTTTCTAGTATCTAAATTAGCCTTTCTCTTATTTAAATTTATTAAAGAAAAGCATATAGTTTGCTATAAAAATGACAATATCACCTTGCCTATGTAGCCTTTGTAGGCTAGGTGATATTTTTCAGTTACTTACTAGGTACAATTGACAAAATAGAATCATGACCTATCTAAACCTAAATCATTTGAAAATATAAAAAAATCTACGTCGTTACTATTGACAATTATAGTAAAAAATAAGAATATCTGTCATGCTTATTTCTAAGTTTGCCATAAACAAAATGTACCTGTAAAACATCATCCAGTGAACAGTACAGTGTATTAGTTAAACGAGGGACACTTTCAAGGACCCGATTCTGGTGATCAAATAAAACAAATTTTTCCACAAGAAAAATATAGACAAAATAATTTTTACTCCTACATGCAAAATGATCAATCAGCTATTGTAAATTTATTTATGAGATTTAGATGGTCTAATGGAAAAAGTTGTTGTAATTCAGCACCAAAATCAGCTTCTACAATATGTCCCTCGTTTAACCTAACACACTGTATAAGCCTAATAAAAATGCGGTGGGTCATAATTCAATTTTGTCGATTACACTTAAGTAGGTATTACGAAGGGTAGTGTATTGGCTATCCTGTATTACTTATATGTAGTTAAAAGCCCGACAACTTGGCGCCTAAATGAAGCTTTTTTGTAGGTACATTCGCATATTAGCAATTACCGTTAAAAATAATGTTCGTAAGAAATATTTTTGAGAACATTCGATAGGTGTATATTTTTGATCAATGTCCGGCTTTTATATGAAAGCTATGAAAGTAAAGAAAGAAAAATGTTGACATTAATCAGAGTGCTATTACAAATAATATATGTAAAAAAATAACTTTACACTTATAACTGTTGGATGTTGCTTTTTGCGTTAAAATTAATACAATCCAAAATAATATTATAAATGCGAAAGTAACTCTGTCTGTCTTTTGTTCACGCCTAAACAACTGAACCTATTTGTATGAAATTTGGTACAGACATAATTTAGAATTCGAGATAGTTATTCGCTATTCCACGTGAACAAAGTCACAAGCAAAAGCTTGTAGGTATTTGTATAACCGAATATGTCTTACATTATTATAGCAATATTTTTTTTTACACCTTAATCAATCTTACAAACAAAAATATAGAAAACACAAACTTGGCCGGGTGTTACAACTGTGTCCATGAAGTACCTAAGCTCTGTTCGGAGCAGGAGAAGTAACGGTATAGATTTAAATCAGTAAGAGTCTGACATTCTCTCTTACCCAGGAGAAGACGAGGCATTTAATCAGTTCCTCCCATTGAAATAAAAGATGCTTAATCTCAAATTGCTAGCTATCTAATTAGGCCACCGATCGTGCATTTTTTTTTTTGTCTTGGCATTTTACCAACTAGTACTGTGTATCCTGTCCAATACCTACATGGATTATTTCACTTTGCACTAACAACGCGTGCTCCAAAATGCTAGAATAAATTACTGATATCAATCCACGGGTAGTGCAAAGATAGACTGTCTTCAAAATTCTCATACAATGGACGAAATCTAAATTTATAACCAAGAGATTAATTTATTTGGTTTTTGGTTCTTAATATATGTATAATTTTAAGAGCCAAATGCTATAAACCAAAATTATAGCATTTCGTTCGAAGCGCATTCGTTTTATTAATTACAGCAATTTCAAGCGCGTTGCTCGTGGGTAAAGAAACTTCAAACTTCCTGAGTGACGAAGTCTAAGGGTCTCATAGTGTATCTAGACCGCCAAGGATCCTAAATGCCAACGTCAAGTTATATAAGTCATCAAAACATGTTTGTCAAACAATCTAATAATTGTCATGCTCCTCCCTATCATTAGTGAAAAAGTGAGTTTTATATTTAAGTAGCTACTATCTATTACGCGGACTTCCGCTGCCCTACATTGTGGCGTAATATGTTAAGCCTTCCTCGAGAAGTTGGACTCGAACCTCTATCGAGAAATTGACTATCCAACATAAAAACTATTGTTACTTCGATTTGAACTTGTCCTTAGGAGATTGAAACAAATAAAAAACACTCTTCAGCCCTATAATTTAAGTACGGACATTAATAACATAATACTATATTTGGTTTCAATTCAAGGAATTATGTTATACTAGCTCTTACCCGCGGTGTCGCTCCCGTCATTTGAATACCTACCCTACATTACCTACTCTACCTACCCGACTCTACCTACTCTACTCTACCTACCATACTCTACCTACCCTACTCTACCTACACTACTCTACCTACCCTACTCTACGTATCCTACTATCTACCTACCCTACTCTACCTACTCTACTCTACCAACCTTACTCTACCTACTCTACTCTACCTACCCCACACTACTTACTCTATCCTATCCTATGTCCTTCTCCTGGCTCTAAACTACCTCCCTGCCAATTTTCAGCTAAATTGGTAGAGCCTTTCTTGAGTTATAAGTGGAGTAACTAACACGACGTTCTTTTATACATATTTATATAGGTATTATATATAGATTATGCTACAAAATGAGGAAGAAGAAGTGTCAAGCAACATCGGTTCCTCATTTCCTACGTCATTCTTTTTGTGGAACAGTTATATTGTGGCACTGTTATTGACTAATATAAGGAAGCTGGCTTCGTTTAACCCAACGTATACGTTCCAATGACTTATCGACACCAGTTATTGTATTTGGTAAGCAACAAGTGGCCCGAAATGGTACCTACGTGTACGTTTATGCATGTACCCAGACTAATATAGGTAATATTATTAGTTGCAAAATATTACTTACGGTAAATTTCTTTGTTTGTGTACTTTTTTTTATTTATTTATTTTAGTCATGACACATTATTTTCATTTGCAAGTCATAGTATCTTTAAGGAAACAGGAGCATGTCATCTATATCTAGAGTGTAGGTACGTACTAAAATAATTATGGCTCTGGGACCGATCATTCAAAAACTACATTGCCCCAATAAACAACGTAAGCATTATCAATTTCAGCCGGAGTAACTCCGGGTTAAGCGCAATGAGTCACCGCGGCCTCGGCCCAGACCAGGAGAAGGAACGGGGGGTTTTTAGTCAGCAAGAGTCTGACATTCAATCTCGCTTTACCATTCGCCATTAGATAAATTTCCCCTGACAAAAAAAAATTAGGTCTTATCAATTTACTTATTAAGTAAGAGACCGCGAAGCGTAACTTAATTACATTATAATTACAAGCACCATAATGAAAAATTATAACACAAAAACCAATTAATAACCAAACTAAAATGAGATTTGGTAATCAACGATGTTTTTAACATGGCAATCCAAACTAAATTGGCTTTGGCGCGTCCATTTTAATTAAAAATTGTATTTCGTTTACATTTAGCTTTGGCGTCGTACAATACACGGACAGCCATTGTTTTATTTCTACAAAATTCAATAATGAATCTGTACAACGTCCTGGCTAGTTTGAAAGTAGAACATTTGTTTCGAAACACTACTCGTACCTACATATATGGCAAATGTTCTGAGAAAAAGAAAACTCACATTTAGAACGCTGAACGAAACTATTTTATAGCTACTTATAATAAGTTTCTATTGCACTTTACTATTATTTATGGCGTAATGAAATATGAACATAATTATTATATTTTTGTGTAAATAAATACTTTAATAGATTTTAATGCAAGTAAGATTGCAATATTTTTTAGTCAGTTTTTTATTAATCGTTTTTCTCTTTGTGTTTAAAAAAACGACAAAAGCTTAGTTGTTAGGATTGAAACATACTACTTATATCAAATTTTATTGAAAATAATGACTTACGAGAATTAAGTAAGAAAATCTCGACTACTTTCAAGTCACATCGGGGGTCGGGCCGCTTCTTTATGAGCAGCGTACCTGCCATCTCTCTTTAAATTCACGTAAGAACCTAAGTCAGGATAGCTATATAATTTAAAAAAAAACTAATTACTTCAAAGAATTGAATTAAAAAAAACTTTATAAATAGAATTTACGTCAAGCAACCTCATTTTTTGTAGCTTTTATTTGTTAATATTAAAATACTTATTCACTCGCTGACTTAAATTGACACTATTTCTAACTAGCTCTGAGACATAGCAACCTACTTGGCTTTAAAACATCTTTTGTAAAACTACGTGACCTTTAGAAAGAATATTAGGCTAATAACTTTTATTATTTTTATTTTATTTCGTAAAAGAAAATAAGCACCTATGTCTATGTTCGTAAAACTGCTATTTCGACGACAGGCTCTTAGGAAATAAAAGTAAATAGAATTTGAATAAGATATTCTTTGTGTTGTCATCAACTGAACCTTTGTTTGTTCGTGTATTAGTGTGCCTTTTTATGTCGACGATACATGTTGAGTCAAAGAAAAATGGCGCCGAGCAATGGTCGAGCATATTTTTTTTACTTAAGTACAGAAGTACAATGACATTTACTCAAATTCAATACAGGTACTTACATATAACAATTTATCACTAGATTGTCTTAAGTTGATAAATTCTAGCCCAAAAAGTAGGTATACAAATAAAACATCTTTAATGAAACAAGTGAATGCCGCTAACAGACTGGCATGACCAAACGCTTTCCTTATGCACATTTTTATTTCTTTCTCAAATATATTAAGGAAGAGTGAAATATGTTGAGCAAAAATAGGCTTGCTTTTGATATCACGTTCAATAGAAACTGGCGAGAAACGACGCTTTCGTTCATCACCTATAATCCCATCCGCATATCAAAGCCTTCAAACGTCAAACCTCTCAAATGGCGTCAACGCACTTGTAACTCTTCCAGTATCTTATTATTCTGAGATCCAGAGATCACCTGAAGGTTAGCCTCTCCATGACCTAAACATACTTTAGTCTCTAAATTACATAAAAGATAACGCAAAAGCTACAAAAGAAATAACAAAATAGTGTACTTAGTTCGATAAATCATTATAACAAATAATGAACAACCTTTGTCTATATTCTATACTTTCCTAAACAACTTCGCAACTACTAATTTAAATTCATACAGTTCACTAAAGTATGTACCATGTACTTACATACTGGTACAGTTTCACCGCAACACACAACACTCTTGTACATAAATTCCAAAGACTAGACACCTTACACTACATAGCTGCTAGCTTTAACCTTTACATAATAGCAACTATAATGTTAGAGTTGAAATGTGAACGTCTGTTTTAATATGAAACGTTAAATGTTGTTAGTATGAAACCTCAAAGTTTTTTTATATTTAACGTTTACAAATAATATCGTCGTGAATGTCGTGTTAGCCTGGAGGTTATGGTGTTTCGGAGGTTTTAGAGGTATTGTTTCGAAACATGGTTGGTACCAATGGGAGTTTTCCAAGTTATACACATGTACGTAGGTTCTAAGTTTATTAAGACACTACCGACGTGAGTGAAAGTATGAAGTTTGAAATCACCAATCCGTCGAGTGCAATTGTGGTGATTGATGCTCAAACCTATTCCGTGTAAGAAAAGTGTGCTCAGACTTGATATTATGATAATGAATGAGCAGCAGAATAAGTCTACTTGCAATAGGAAAGTAACACCGAAAGATAGTTTTTTTTTTTAATTAAAAAACCTAATAACTAAATTGAGCTTACAATAAGTAAGTGTTAAAAAAATCGAGAAAAAAAACCTCCGTTATTCTGTTTGTCAGTGAAACTAGGAGCTCGTTTGAGAAGCGAGAAGAATATGAATGGACAAGAAAAAGAATGCCTAATATTATTTAATACACATAATATATATGTGAGTACAATACACAGACAAATTATTAAAAAAGACCTTATATAAAAATATTTAAATTCTTGACTGCCCCCGCTTTTGGATCAGCAACCATATTTTTATTCATCTCTCCTTGCTGACAAAGCAATATTCTAATAAATGAACGAAATTGCAATAAACCTAAAAACACGTTCAAATATTTATCTTCTTATTTTATATAAAAAAATAAATTGGATTGATTCGATTGAAATGATTAAATCAGTACATTTGATTCCATTTCAAAGATTAAAATAATACAGCAAATGTTTTTACAAGGTCAAAGGTAGAAAATCTTCAAACGGTTGTGGTATTCAAATAAAGTTAAAATGAATTATGTAAATACATTTAAAACTTTCTCGAAAGTCAAATTGGCAAAACAATTGTTGTTTTTATTTGAGTTGGTGAAAAAATAATACAAATTTTGATTACAAAAAGCTTGTATAGCTACATTGGCAGAGTGAACAAGTCTTATTGCAGAATCACATGTTTTTCGATTCTCATCATTTGTCATATTCCTAATCATTGTTTCGACTCCTGTGTGAAAAATTACCCATGTGTGTTATTCAAAATTAGAATGATTAAAATTAAAAAAAAAATCTGTATCTATTTCCAAATTTATTTTTTTATAAACTAGTCTCGAGTAAATTACAATAAATATGTATAAAAACAAAATTACAGAAACAAAAATTGTTAAAAAAAGCTTTTTATGAGATGCATGAAAATGTTTAAAATTTGAAATATTATATTTTTATAGTGAAACCAAATGCTATCTAAACACCACACTCAATTTCTCGGTTCCACAAAAGTCATCAATGTAGCTTTTACACCTAAATAGCTGAACCAATTCCTATAATTATTATTACAGATATAAATAAAACAACGGAAATGTTCTTCTTTCTTTAATTTTAGCACGAGAGTAATCTATTTATATCAAAATACGAGGAATTCTCCTCCCACAATTCTGACCTGCAGAATGATAAAAGCTTTTATTTTACCTTAGACCCGACCAGTGAGCGGTTGGCTTTTTGAAATTGACGTTATTACATCTACTGCCTTCAGCAGCGCGTGGCCTATAATTCATTCGGTACCCTAAAACATCCCTAGCCCCTTTCAATTCGCCTAATAGTCCACCTGAGGTTGGTTTCTTTTAAGTGAACGATAAAACCGAGGCATTTTGCGATAAATTATGGCCCTGATACAGATAAGATTTGACTATACGCAATAGTAACTAGATTTTCTTGAAAAAAGAAAATAACATTTTATTGAGAATTTTTATTTCTTTTGTATCGTATGTACCTAGAATGTTAATGTTTTGTATATTCCAAGGGTAATGGGATTTAGAAAGGGTGTCAATCGATACCTAAACGTTTTTTGTTAACCTTTGTTGGTTGTTTAATCAGTATTGTACACGTCTGAGAATTGAAACCTCTTTTCTCGTACGGAGAAGGTTTCATAATTAAGCACTACGCTTGCTAAGCTTATTGACGTTTTCAAACATTTAATTAGAAAATTTATAGCGGCGGCGGGTCTTGAAACGCACTCTCATTCATGAGAAGTGGGTGCCTAAACCTTCTATTTAACATAATATTTAATTTCATATGACTGATAAGAGATACAATACAAAAACATAAAAATTTTCAATTATATATTTTGTTTTATTGGACTAGTGTTTATTTTATTTTTTTATTTATGTCTTCCATATAACTCCCGGGGTCGAAATTTTATCTTACACTGTTCCGATGTTAGTCTATCTAGGCTATGTTGTAGAGCGAAAGAAATACTTCTCGTCTGTCTGCGCACCACGAGCACGGGTCTGTGGTCGGCGCGCTAGGGTAGCTCGCCATCCCATCAGATCCCGTCCCGAGCGTGAAGGGCGTAGCGTTCTGTGCGCGCCTCAAATAGGCAATAAACCACCAATGCGGCCTAACAGTGCCGATGTTTTGCCGGGGTTGCAGGTAAAGCGCAAAAAGGCTCCAAGGTATTGCAGCCTCGGCATGGAACAGAAGAAAACACAGAACCCCCTTTTCTTAGTCAGAAACTAGAGAGTGGTAGGTACTCCCCCTCGCCATACCCCAGGCGAGAGAAGGCTTTGATGATTATCCAGAAAAAAAATAAAACGAAATTGTGAACAGTTTGGCTAAATGTAAATAGTTTCATATAAAAACGAAAAAAGACTTTGTACTTCGTTCGGTTAGTCTGAACTTTATGAGAATAGTAAAGACTATGAATAACTTTAGGTTACAATACAATATCTCTTTTTCTCAGGGGAATAAAAAGCAGGAGTGTAATAAAATCCAAGAAGAAAAGATGTCGTTTGGTTTGAAATCTATATTTATTTTATTCTCTATCAAATAGCAATGAATATGATATACAGATTATTTGGCAGATCGTTGAAAATAGTACGAAAATTGTGGATAGGTGGGGTCATCTGCCAATATGTATTACGTGCTGACCCACAGGTTATTTGAAAAAAAATATGCTTTTTCTTGGTTCACCACTTTATCAACTTAAGTTAAGAAGTGTATTTTTTACTAACAATGGGTAAAACAGGCAATACTTTTCTTTACTTTGCCAGTAAGGTACAAAATTATTACCTACTATATTCAGATGTTGCTGTTGGCTAGAAAAAGTTTATGATTCCTCAATCTTAAAGAAAGATGGTACAAAACAAGAAAATCTTAATGTTAACTTACTTTAAAAAAACATATAAATGATTGAGGCCTTCGTACATTCTATTGAAATTTTGCTGTAGAATCAGGGCAAACTCGAGATATATATATATCATTTAAATTTCACGGAAGCCGCAGGCGGGAGTCTGGTAACAGTTGTCAGTCAGCGCAAGTCTCCCGCAAAATATAGTTTCAGCTAAGCAATAAGAACAATAAAGGTTACGTATTGACTTTGCCGTTTTGAACCAAAAAGCTTTGAATAAAATATTGCTCGCTCTTATACCAGATTTAGAAACATGGCTTTACTGAAATTATTAATAGAACGGTTACCTTAGAAAGTTACTCTTGCAATTATCTATTGTTTTACGGAACAAAAAGAGGTTAAGGAATACTTAATGAATTTAATAAGTAGATTTCGTTAACCTCTTTTCGGTAAGCTTATCTTATAAAACAATTTATAGACATAAACTTTATTGAACACACAAATTTAGTAGTTTACAGTCAAATAAGTACATTGCCGGAGTCTGTGTTCCCTGAAGGGAAACCTCACTTTTTTTTGTAAGGGCAAAGTCATCAAATGTCTTCTCCCGTCTAGGGTAAGGCGAGAGAAAGTCTTAGACTCCTACTGACTAAAACCCCCGTTCCTTCTCCTGCTTTGGCCGAGGTATCGGTGCCTAATTGCGCTTAACCCGCAACCTTGGCAGGGTAACCCACACTAACCTATTCACTTAAGACCTAAGTGAATAGGCGTGCTCCATCGTAGGTCGAATCATGCAAGATAGAGGCCAAATGCCTACTGGCTACGAAATAAAAAAAAGAATAAAAAGGTACTTACGTAGTTAGCTTTGTAGGTAGGTAATATTTTGTTGACGACGACCCTCAACACATTTAACAACGTATGATGTTCATTCTTAAACATGTAAAGAAATTCGAGCAATTTGCTCAATATTTACGACATGACTTTCAATATATTTTTTCAACAGAATAGGGTCCCGAAATCCGCCTTAGTGCAGTCTACGTTTTACATAGAAGGCGGGGTTGTGAAATAGTAGTTTATGCGAGGACCGTGTCGAGTTCCGTATTCATGGTTGGCCCAGGCTCCCTGTGGAAACAATATTGAGGCTCGACGCCAATTGTTATTGGTGTACGAGAACAGGGTACACCGTTCAAGTCTCTTACATTTTTTATTTCAACCGTTGCGGTTTTAGTTGTCTGTTGTGGTTTATAGCAATATATAGGTGATTTGCTTTGGCTGTGCCATTTCATTGAGGGTTGAAACTTTAACCTAATTCTTAGTAGCAGCTTAATATCGTGCTCAGGCGTGAAATAAGCAAGTAATTCGGTGGTCTACTTAATTTATTGTGCTCAACAACGATGTCAGGTACTTTTTACTTATCTGTTATAACTACTTTTTATTATATCTAACACTAGCAAATCGCGCAAGGTGCCCCTCGCTGGTCAGCGCCTATAGGTAGTCTCGTGATTTAAAAAAAAATTGTTCAACTTGAACCAGTTGTTCCGGAGACGAACGCGTTCTAACAAACAACCAAATCAACATAAAAACTCTCCAACTTTATAATACTAATATAGATCAGTATCCACAATAGGGGCGACGGAGGTGGCTAAGCTCCTTGATGGATCGACCAAACGATATGATCTGGCGGCAACAAGCGAAGGGAACCAGTTGGCGTGGCTAGTCGCGTCATGAATCGTGGCGAAACTTCAATGAGCTCCGGCGCGTTCTCATCGCGAAGTGGAAACAGCGACTGTCTCTTACTGACTAAAAACCGCCCATCCCTTCTCCTGCTCTCGGCCGTAACCAGACCACTAGTCATATCGATACCAAAAGCAACTATTTATACATAATTATGTTAGTGAGCGCGCTCACTGACCCACTAATCGGCGTAAATAGTCAAGAAACTGTATCAATCAAATACACATATGGAACAAACAAATGACGTAAGTTTTGTATACGAAACGAACCCTTTAATACAAACATGCATTAGCGAGTTGTCGAAATAAGGAAAAGGGGGTAATATCAACAAAAGGGCTTACGAACATTTCGATATAACGTATTACTTGTGAGATTCAGATACTTAAGTTAACTCATTGGAGGCGAAAAATATTGAGATATTGAGGAAAACAGGGTGAAAACATATGTACAATATGTATTACAATTATGTAAAGTGTTGCGTGATCCAATTATATTATTTAATACTGGCTTCTGCTAACAGCTTTGCCTGCAGTAAAAGATTAAAAGTGGGCCATTTGTTATTCCAGACGGAAGTCTATTTAGCCTTTCTATTTCTATGCAAAATTTCATTGGAATCCGTTCAGAAGTTTTAACAGATTTTATGTGAGAGAGTAACAAACATCTATTCTTATAAAAGTTTGCCTTTATTAGTAGGATTAATAAGTAAGTGCTTAGCTTTGATGATTTATTTTTCATTAACTTAACAATAATTTAGAAAAAATCTAATTACGGAGGCGTATCTATTTTTGTTTTCTCATAATAATCTCTTTTTCTTTGAACGTTTTAAGAGAAAAAAGGGGCAGAGTTTTTTATATTAAGTTTAAAAATACACAATAAAATGAAAAAAATACAATTCTTAAACTTAAATTTAGATTTATTGAATCGAATGAAATTGAAAATAAGATACAATGTGACTTATTTTAATAATATGTTCTGCAGTAGGTACATATATGTATCTTTGTAATGTATTGTATTATACTTCCTAGTCTTCATAATTAGATAGACCAGACATCATAGAGGTGACTTCCGAAAACCCTTCTTTAGGGATCACGTGTTCAATTCTAGAATTGGAAAAAGATTTATTGGTGTTTGTTTAGGCAAGGCACAAGGCAGTTTGGAATTTTGCCCAGCATATAGCAAAATCCTGACACTTTGTTACATGGAAGTCACAATGCGTCACATACAATAAGGAATGCAGACACATACATCTATATATATAAAAGAAAGTCGTGTTAGTTCCTCCACTTATAACTCAAAAACGGCTGAACCGATTTAGCTGAAAATTGGCAGGGAGGTAGTTTAGAGCCAGGAGAAGGACATGGGATAGGATAGGTTAGGTAGAGTAGGGTAGGTAGAGTAGGGTAGGTAGAGTAGGGTAGGTAGACTAGGGTAGGTAGAGTAGGGTAGGTAGAGTAGGGTAGGTAAAGTGGGGTAGGTAAAGTAGGGTAGGTAGGGTAACTAGATTAGGGTAGGTTGGGTAGGTAGTCAAATACGGGACGGGAGGAGAGCGACACCACGGGTAAGAGTAGTATGTGCTAAATTAAACCACATACGATGTGAAATTATTTCTACAATTAGGCAAAAAAGTCTATTTTTCTTTGAAAACCCATTGTAAGTGCGTAAGGGCAACGCAACGTCAAGGTAAACATGATTTTTTCTACTTGACCCAAAGGTTGGCTGGTTGAAAATGTCATATGGCATTAAGTCTGCCTTTGTTGTAACTTCATATCTTTTGGTGTACACAGAAGCTTATAAATTAATAAATAAAATGATCTATAATTTGCTTATTTAAAAATTTGTTTTAATTCGTGACTTTGCTAAAATTGTCATTTATTTGTGTTAACTTACTTATTGTACTTGTAGTTTAATTCAATGTTTATTTTCATACTATATCATATTAAACTTACAGTCTAAAAAACTATAATTATATTATATAGTAGGTCTGAAAATAAAGATTGATTCGGTGTATATGGTTAAGTACCATTCTTTGGCTACTGAGTCAACAAAAGTTTAAAAAATATAAAGCTGTATTAAAAACCATATTATTAGATATAATCACTGTTATTATGATGTTCCAACCACCCACTACGATATGATATTGCTTTCCAGACAAGCAAAGATGTGTACATTGGCATTTTTTCGTCAATAACCAGAAACCTTATTTCATATATCTTGAGTACGGTCTGTCAGGCTTCAGCTCGTACAAGCCCGTTGTAATTCTCGACCTTGAGCGAAGCATCTCTGAGGGTTTTTATGTAAAAAAAAAACTTAACAGCTGACCTCCATACTCGTGTCGGCACAAAAACATGAATGTAGAAATAGCAACAGCCTTTTACGTTAATATTTTTAATTCATATTTGTTGTTTTTTTTCACTATTTGAGAATGTGTCTCAAAAATGAGCATTAGGTTCTTTGATCTTAAGATACCTACCGCAGCCTCGGTCTAGAGCAGGAGAAAGAACGAAGGAATTTTAGTTATAAATCTGACACTCCCTTTTGCCATACACTGGTCGAAAAGTAATTTTAGGATGAAAAAAAAAGTTCTTCAATATTCATAAATAATTTAGTCAGCCAGTATCGTAAACTATTTTCTTTATTTTTAAATTAAGAATTTGATTTTTGTGTGTCTTTTCATAGATATAATTATCGAGAAACCAAATATGACATCTATTTTCCTTCGCAATACTCTGAAGCAGTACAAAGAAGGACCAAGTTCCTATGTGAAGTCAGGACGAACTTAATAAACATATTTGTTTTCCCCCGGATGGCTGGCCTCTACCATACCATACAAAGCAAGAGTGCTTATTTATTATGTAGATAGACGGATAATGAAAATACGAGATAGTAATCCAAAGGAAGAAATTGAATCATGTCAATAGGAAAAGAAAACGTACAAATGAACATTATGCACGAGAATAGAATTGGTAAATGTAGGGTAAAAATATATGGTATCATCAATAAATATACTAGATGTACGTTTGATATACATTAATGTTATATTTCATTTATATATAATTCTTGCTATTTTCCTCCCACATTTCATATTATGTTCAATTTACAGTTGGCAAAATATAGATCTTATTTGTTTTAATTGTAAATATAGGTGTTTCAAATATACATATAAAGGTATTTATTTTTCTGACATTATGGAACGCCGGAGACGTTTAATTATTGGTATACAAAATACACACACAAACACACGAAAACGCAACCTTAGGTATTGTATATACATACTTAAGTAGGTTTATTACATTGTTTAATTATTATATAAATATATTTTTATAGCATTTTAAATGGTTAGTAAAGTATTATACAATTGACGACCCATATTTCAAACTCCTATTACAGCTTCATCCAAAGGTTGTCTGTAAGTGATCGCCTTATGCGATATGACCTCCCATTTGTACACTAAACTTATAAAAATAAATGGCATAAATTACCTACACAGACTGCTCTATTTTACTAAGCAGCTGTGGGGTTCAAGGGTTATTAGAAAAGACTACGTGTTACAAGATCACGTAACGCATTCTCTACACATCGTATCTTGAAGCCTCATATAAACAGTGTGTTGGATTGCCAAGAAGGTATCACAAGGCAGCCGGGTTGGATGTATCCGTAATGTATTTCCACTAACACCGAAACTGTTTCCGAGTACTAAGAATATCACTTGAGAAAGGTTCGGGCGCAGATGTGCGTTTACACAATACAATTGTTTCTCCCTACATCCGCCAGTTGTACATCCTCCGCATGCCATGTCGTGGCGGTTCGCCTTTGGCAATACATTCAGAATTCCGACAAAATGTTTGCGACTATATCGCGTCGAGACGTTATGAAGCTTTTCAATGTATTATTCGAATGTTATCGCAAAAATATCTGGTTTATTACAGCGTGCGAATGCGAAGTGCCTACTTTTAGATGGTGTGAGCATTTTATTAACGCCATTTTCGTGATATAAGCAAAAGTAAACAAGTTTAATATTTCCTAATGGTTTCTGTCTGGTGATTTGATCAGACGTTTCTAATGCCTGCGTAATATATTTTCGGTTATAATGGCAATTTTATATTTCCTGAAAAATAACTGTATAAGGGTAAGTACCTACTAACATGAATCGTCGATAACAAAATAATTAATAATATTGGAGTATCGTCTTTTATTCAATATAGTAAACTGTATATATAGTTCCTGCGAATACCATTTGACTAGGCTAATTTAACCTTAAAATTAGCAGAAAAAGACTTAATTCAAATTTTAAATTGTACGTTAGTGCGCGCCCTTCCCGGAATCGTCACACTACAACAGATGGGGGTTCAATGGGGTCTATGTCCACCTGGTTATGTTTAGGAGCAAGTGCAATAATGTACCACTTCCTCGACCTGGAGTAGGCGAAGGGACGGGGTGTTATTTATTCAGTAAGAGTCGACACTCCCTCTCGGCCCACAAACACCCGGTTTCCAAAAGGCCGATCAATGTTAAAATCAAGTAAATCTCTTGTGAAGTCATCTGATTGGTTGTTGATAATTCAGTCAACCAATCAGATGACTTGACAAGAGATTTAACAGGAGATTAGTTAATTTTAGCGTTGACAAGCAGGGTGAAAGAAAAAAAATGCCTCCTACAAAACAAAAACTGAAACCAAATGTATCTAATGTGACTAAATCCATACTATAAGTAATTGATGAGAAACTTTATAATACTTTGAACGTACCTGTACAAAAGCCACGAAGTTTTCCTCATCATTCATGCAGAGCTCTTGCAAATATAATGTGCTACTTAGCAACTGTTTGACACTGGATTAATTACTACATGTCAAATGTTTTGGCTGCTTCGTTGATAATTAAGTGCCTATTGCCTTGGAGTTTCATAACAAATTCATGATCACTAATGGTTAAGTCAGAGATGTATGTTCATTGAAGTAAATAATGTTCACAAAATTGCTCAATGTGAATTGGATTGAATTGACTTTTTCCGTTAGCAAAGTACAAAATAGCACGTTCACAAGACAACATCAGGTCATGGTAGAGTTTTAAACAGATGTGTATAAGACTAAAGAAGTAGTTCTTGAATGCTAACCGCTAAGCTATCGCCAGCTTCTGGTGTCTAAATATACTTAGAAGTGTAATATGATTAAAAGACTAGGATCTTGGATACTTGAGTTTAATATCACATTAAACAGTCGGGCAGCTTACTGCACAAGTGTTACTTACATTGTCAATGGCCGACACTCTCTCGGCCACCTTATTTATAGTAATACTAGCTCTTACCCGCGGCGTCGCTCCCGTCATTTGTCTACCTACCCTACTCTACCTACCCTACTTTACCTACCCTACTCTACTTACCCTACCTACCCTACTTTACCTACCCTACTCTACCTACCCTACCCTACTCTACCTACCCTACTCTACATACCCTACTCTACCTACCCTACTCTACCTACCCTACTCTACCTACCCTACTCTACCTAACCTAATCTACCTACCCTACTCTACCTACCCCACTCTACCTAACCTACTGTATCCGATTCTATGTCCTTCTCCTGGCTCTAAACTACCTTCCTGCCAATTTTCAGCTAAATCGGTTCAGCCGTTCTTGAGTTATAAGTGCAGTAACTAACACGACTTTCTTTTATATATAGATGATGACAATGACATTAACAGTTCTGGTGTGACAGTGATAAGTATTACTAAACACATAATACAACAGTAAGTATATACAACTCGAAAAAATCACATGAATACTTACTAGGTTTTGGACCCGCACACGACTCTGAGCTACCACAACACTATTTTAATTTAAACATTATCAAAAGAGGTCGAGAGTCTCTTATTTAATTAACCGCTTAGTTAATAAGAGTACGGTGAATATATTCTCATTGAGGCAAACAAAGCAGGCATTTATGAAACAATACTCGCAGACTAGTACCCTAGCGTTTAGTTTACACAATGGGCAGTTGGACGCAATTTTGAAGCCACACGAGCGCAACACCTCTTGTTATGTGAGAACTGTTTGTACCAATTTCGTACTAATCAAGGTACGTAAAGGTATATAATACGGTTGTGTTAAAATGAGACGGTTGTTTTAAATAGAGATGTTTAGGTTTGCCGTTTTGAGTTTTGTTATATACTCGATACTCGTTTAATAATTTTCGAACTACCGGGATGGGGGTGTCGTTCAGCTTTAGTTGCTAGGCCAGGAAAGTAAATTCTTGTTCCAGATTTTGTTCCCGAAGTAACAATTGGATTTTTTATTATTAAAGTTACTTAATAATACACAAGGCTCGTCATTTTACTGAATAAATTTTGCAATCTTGCCAGTTTTGCAGACTCTTTAACGCCTGTTAATCTGTGCGCAATACTTGTACAATCAAGTTCATCACATGATTGTTATCATCAATAATTTACGTGCGTCACCACATGTATTTAAGAAAAAATATTTTTTTTTCTTACAATATCAGAACTCTTCACTAGGATTTTCTCCTGGGTTACACACATAATCGGTTACAAAAAATACAAATTCACAAACATACCACGTCCAGACTCGGAATAACAATTCGTATATCACACCAAGAGTTGTTTCGCGTGAGAACCGAACCACAGCTACCAGGAGTAGCAGAAGAAATGAGAGCATTTTACAGTCAGTAAGACTCTAACACCATTTCTCTCACCTTACTCTGGGCGATAGAAGAAAATTGATGATTTTCCTCGCACAAGAAAAAGATACCACCTTAAGTCTATCATTATATGTATATATCTTACTAGTGGTACCTCCCCTATATTCCCCGTGGTATTTGTAGGTTACAAAGAGCTCTTATGGTCTTCACAGAACGTACAAGCTTTGTAATTCTCAATTTGGTCTAATGCCAAATGACATGGCGAAATTGAATACAATTTCCTCTGCAGTTAATTACCCGCGTTTGTGACTCGACTAACAATAAAAATCGAATTGTTTTACTCAACTTTCGTATTTGTAAAAAGGAAATAACAATATTTCTTGCATCCCTTGATTTATGATACGAAATGTTATTTGTTTTATTGGTTACTAAATTACTCCAAAATGTTCCTGATGGATGTTATTATACATAATTATAACAAATCCTCTTCAATCACTCTATCTTTATCTTTATTAAAATCCGCATCAAAATCGTTGTAAATGTTGCGTAGTTTAAAGATGAAGGGACAAAAAAGCGACTTTGTTTAATACTATGTAATGATTCTATGCCTATATATTTCTTCTTCTACCCTTGTGGTTGATTCACCACAAAAATTATTTTAATAAGCTAAATGAAATTTATTGAGAAAAATAATGTTTGTATTGGAACGGCTTTATAACTGTTCTTTTTTTGTCTACGAGTAGTGGTAGTATTCGGCCATTCTACCATATTGAAATCATTTACAAGGACTTATCTTCGACGCCTATATTTCATTAAATAATATCACTAACATCTGCAATTCTGTAAGCATTTGTAGGTCGTCCCTACAAAGTGTAACATTGCGTGCCTAACTGTACTAGGCATTTTGCGTCGCAATAATGAACTCTATTAACTTATTATAACAACTGTTCCACATTACGGCCACAATATATCATAATGTATAATTGCCCAAGAATGTGTTTTAAAGGATATTCTAGTTTCTTCATGCAAGTTTCTTTCATCAATATAGCTATTTTATTTTTAGTGTATTTTTTCCTGTAATTTGTCTAAGGTTATCCGTTTGGGTCAAGGTCTTGTTAATAGACAGATAAGAGACATAAGTGATTACCGACAGAACACCCGGAAAATCCTTTTAAGCCTGACTGACGGACCCTTCGTTCAGTGTTCCAAGGCGAAGAAAAATTCGGTGCTGACTTACTCTCATCATTAGTTTTTCGGTCTTATAACGGATAATAAAGACGTGGCTTTTTTGCGTTGACTTATCTTGTGAGTTATATAACATATAGGTACCTATTTAAGAGAGGTTTTGTAGTGGGCAGTGTTGATATTGCAATTATTATAATGTAATATACAATTATTTGGCTTGTAGAAACGTGGTAACAGATAAATTGCGACATGTGTCGCTTGTAATCTTGTTGTAGGTACTTAGTTTAGTAACCCTTCGCATAGTGAGGATTTAACTGATAGTGCTTAGTAGTAGGTAGAGGTTACCGAAAGTAATAATGATAGCAACTTAAGATAAATTTTCAAGACACTTATAGTGTTGACGATTCAGCAAAATGTATCAAATAGAAAGCGCCGTCGCACGAATAATTTTTGTTTTCTGTAACTCGAGTTTCTGGCATATAAGTGCTGTGTGGATAGATATTAAAATTAACTACACACACCCAGGTTAAACTAGATTATTATAGATTTTATTGACAACATTTCCAATATACTATGATTTGTCAGTTGTTAAAGTGATGTGGATTTATTAAAATCAACATAAAGCTAATTCATGAAATCACAGTCGACGACGACGTCTAAGATCACGTACAAGACTGGTTGTAAGCACCCATTGTTCTCTGAACGCACCTATTGGTACTTCCAAGTAAGATTACGAGAGAAGCGTATCGTCTGAATAGATTTAATGAACCCCCGTCAGATCCAGTACACTAAACGGATTATGAATATGACGTGCTGTGCCGAATTAGTATGCTTGAGACGCCTTTCAAGTCTTTACAATTATTTCGAATGACAGATACTTTAGTCAAAGTGACCATTTCAGAAGGTCTGGATAAGGGAGAGTTCTGGGGTCGACATAAATTCCAACGTCAAGGTTATTGCGGTGTCCTCAGTTTGACGAAGGTACCCTTCGAATTGTTGAGGTTATCTCACAGCAGATCGAACCTCGAAGTGTCGTGTTTATTGTTTGAGTAAACGCAAATTTCTTGACGACGCGACTTTTCAAGGTGCATTGTAGTGTGTTTAGATTTAATAGGTCTACTTATTATGATACAGTTCAGTCGAATGAAATAATTGCTTGCTCGTTATTTTATATTATAATTTTGAAAATAATTTCCTTTCCTAGTAATTTATTTTCCAATTATAGTCACAATCGATAGCTATGCAAAATGAATCAATGTCAAATTAATATTGTTCAGTTTTTGATAAGCAATGCACTCTTTAAATTGAGGATTAAATAGACTGACAAAGTCGTATACACCTATATACTGAAGCAAAATAAACTTTTTATAAACAAGCTTTTTATTATTTTTATACTTTTTATACTTAGAGGTGGTTATTAAGTCCCGAGACTAAACACTTTAGAATCGTGGTTAAATATTACCTAATGATTATGCAAAATACATCATTATGTCAGCACAATCGGTTGATTTTTTCTGCTCCTTAACCTAGTTGTAAAATTTTGCTTCACATAGACACATACAACGCATTTAACATTAATCAGAACTTTTAAATTACAAATTTTAATTTCATTCTCCTAGAATAAAGAAATTAAACGTGGTGTGCATACTATTCCTTTATAAAACAACTTCATTTTAAAACCACTCCAAACGTAAGGTATAAACATTACAAACTAAATTACAGTGTTTAAATACATAACTGGAACCTGTTCAACCCTGTTCCTGAATTTCTCACTAAAATGGATTGTCAAAGCTTTATCTTATTGATTAATTGAGGTAACGTTGCAACGTTTATGGATTTAGAGCGAAGTTATTGACAAACCCGATTTTATTCTACTAATACACCTACAATATAGGTACTGTTTTAAGGTAAGAAATGAGCTATTTAATTGTTTTTTTTAACATGAATTTGAGACGTATTTGCCGACTGATGTTAAATCTAAATAAGCTCTCTTATTAATTAATATTGTCACGACTATACATAATGTTTAACAGAATAGTAAACATTTTGATTGTTGTATATCTATTTTATCTTATAATTCTGGGACTACATTTTTATTCTATTTTATGCTCTCCAGATGGCAGTAGTGTGGACCTCACATCTTGTCATTCAGCAAGTCGTTTTCAATAATATATTCAATAATAGTCGTTCAATTTCGATACATAAACTTTTTACTAGATTCATACTAGCTCAGGTAAAACACCATAGCCCTCGTTGATATGTCACTACGAATACCTTATGCTATTTTTATTTAATTTCTTTATTTCTTGGTTTAATTTTTTATTGCGGATTAAAGTGGAAAATTGTTCTTAATTTTACGGAAATCATGATGAAAATCGCTACCGTTTGATATAATTATGAGCAAAAATCTTTGATTAAGACTATAATTCATCACTGTATTACTTGATTAGTGACATAACAATTCCTATTAAGACTTGTTCATGCGTTTTTGCATAGAGAACATTTGCGTACTGGCTTATGGAAGAAAACTGATCAAATTGTTTCCCTGAAAATTACTGTCAATATCCATTTTCTAGGTAACTTTTTGTTACGTCAAAGACGACAGTTTGTTCGTAATGGATTGTATGTTGATACATCATATTTCTTTTTTGCGTTAGACAGCATACCACTGAAGAAATAGCAAAATAACACTAATATTAGGTATATCGTAAAATGAAATCAATAAGTGGTGGTGTATTTTATTTTTGTAATAGGATGTGTTTGGTCGTTATCTCGCCAAGTACTTGGTACCTAAGCAATGATACGACCTATGCACGCCTATTACATCCTTAAGAATACAAACCTATTCACTCGGGCCTTTTATAATTCATACTAGATAGGGTACCTATACTTTTCTTAAATGTCCTTAGCTTAAATCTTCCATGAAATATGGAGGCGTAGATCCAAACAATACCATTTTTTTCTAACTAATAAGGGTTTTCTATCTGACGATAAAGCCTATCTGTGAACAAGGTATTTCAAGGAACTCAATAAGTAATATAAATTCTGATATTTTTCTTCTTAAAACGGTAAAAAGAAGTAATTAGTACTAATAGTTCCACACCGTTTGATTGAGTATTAATTACTATTAAGAGTTTCTCATAATTATGAGAACATTTACAAGTTTTTTAGATTTCTTCTCGATACAAAATATAAGATAAAAAATGTACATATATTCTTTTTATAACTATTTTCTCATCAAGTCCAGCTTACTAAGAGCTTCTTTTAATCGAAATTTATCTTTTTTTTTCTTCTTTAAATACTGAAAATTATATCTCTGTTTATTGAGGCAGCACGAGTATAAACACTGATGCAATTTATCAGTAGCTTTCCATTTACTAAGTAACTCATTTGTGAGAAACGCAATAGTGAGTACTAGACAGAATAAGTTGATATCGACATAATCATGTAAAATAAAATTTATGGTTGAGATATGGGTTTTGTTTTGAATATTTTCCATTGTCTCATAGACTTGACCCAACCTTAAATAGGTACAATCCTTTCCCCCCTTCATTTCTCTCTAATCCCTAAATATTCAATGCAGATTTAAAATACACGCCATAAATAATGTAACCCAATCCCTTAAAAAAAGACGAAAACAAACTTTTTTAATTAGGCTACTAGAAGATCGGAGTTTACGACGGCGAGGACATAAAAAAGCAGAGAGAAATACGTAATTGAATACGTTTGTTGGTATCTCACATCAGTTCGGATACATGGGAACAATAAAGGTGGAAATATACATGATAAGAAAAGGTTTCAACCAAACGAAGTGTTCGATAAAAGGAATACTATTCTTGTAAACGGAAAAAGAGGTTAAATGTTGCTAAGATATTTTTTTTTCAACTTTCAGTTCTGAGACTGAAAATATGTGTTCGTGTCTGTATATTTTTATCTTCTCTTCTTTTTTGCGCTAACTTAGCAAACGTGTTGATGTATCCGTTGATGGTAGTAAGCAATAAAAATGGGATTAAGAAAGGGTTGAAGCGATAATGGTAAAAAGCGATCGGCGTCGTCCATTGGTTCCTGCAATATCAGAAGAATTACGAGTGCAACCGGGTCTTTTGGGGATGAGGGAATTAAGGATTGAGCATTTGGGCAGGGATTGACTGGGAATAGCGCTGTGGTTGTTTCACGCGATTTTCTATGAGGCCGTAATATATACCTATACATTATATTCCATTCGTGCCGAAGCATGGCTCGCCCATACTCATGTGGGACGAGAGGGATTGTCAGTCGAGAAGGAGTGTCAGACTCTTATTGACTTAAAATTGCCCCGTTCTTTCTCCAACTCCAGGACACTTGCAACTCCAAGCCCGACTGAGGAAGTAGCTGCCTACTTCCTCAGTCGGGCTGGTTATAATATTTAAATCCAATCATATCATATCCTCCCCGAATCCCTAAATCCCTAAAACTCACATCCCCAAAAGGTCAACAACACACTCATTGTGTTGTTCATCAGGTAATCGGTCTGATCGTTTGTCGATCAATCACATAAAAAAAAATACTCATTACCGAAAAAATTGAATAAAAAATGGGCTGAATGGTCCTTCCATTTAGCCTATGATAAAAAAGTCTTAGTTCTATTTTACTTCACATTGAAAACTTAAACGACGTTAAAGAAAAACTTTAAATTTAAAATTTTATTACGTGCACGAAATTTTCTTCTACTTCGACTAGGTACTTACCTACTTATAAATTCCAAGCAGTTTCACTTAATTTCATAAAGTATATCTAATTTAAATATACATTGCTGGTTGCCGCTCGAGACGAAAAATAAACATTCTTAAATAATTCAGATACTTTTACAATACAAACTTTTGTACTATCCTAAAAAGATTTAATATTGATGGTGTGGCTAAACAAAATATTTGTCCTAAGGGAAAGCTTAATTAAAATACTTAGGAATTCCCATTAGACAAGGAGTTTGGGTTTATATTATACAATTTTGATTAGATCAAGGAAGGAATTTCCTATTCTAATAAATATATATGTATTTAATACAGAATAATATTCAATAGAACTTCCTCTTTTATTCCAGGCACGAATGCGCTTTCGTTGAACCATTCATTACTCTTTCTGAACATTAATCAAGGACATTTTAAGAGCTGCTGCCATGTACCTGTAAAGGAAATTTATGGTCCATAATGTCATATTTTTATATAAAAAAAATACCCAATGTCGGCGATAGCTCTACATGGAAGCATTTACTACAGGTTTAATACAAAAGGTATTCAAAAAGTTATAATATTATGGTGAAAAGTGATCTTATACGTAAATATTCATATCAAATCATAATTATGTTCATAAGAACAAATTCTTATGCAAAGGAGAAGGTGAATGTTATATAATAATCTTAACAATATTAGGTTATATCAGAGCTGTGGCGGAAATCCATGCAACCTACCAAAGGTGGCTTATTTTAGAGAATCCCGGTCGTAAAACTGACGGATTGACGAACGAATTTCAAATAAGATATTCTGGTTACCAAGGTTTGGTATCCTTAATCAAATTATTCAGGATCGAAATTAAAGAGGGGAGTTTTGTCCAAATGACCACCACAATCGTTCAGTTTAACATCGTTTTCTGTTCGAATAATTTAAAAAGTTTTACAGTGATAGCTATCTCAGACAATCAACAAAATTCAAGCGAAAATTTTCGACTTAATAAATTTTGAGAGATACCTTTTGATTTTATCTTTTATACGTAAAGACCAAATAAATTATAATAATGGTTTATTTATTTCAATTTATCGTGTCATAAAAAACATTTTTCAATTTCTGTAGACTAATATAAAATTCTGTTTTCTGTAATATTTCAATGTAATGTTCGCTAAGTAAGTACGATAAGTACCTAATGAAATTTTTTCTAGTTACTATATAAATTTATTAACTGACTTCCTTAGTACCTCAGGAATTGACTACTTGAAATTCATTATCATATTCATTTTAGTTTCTAATAAAACTATATTAAAAATGGGTAAACAGAATAAAGAAAATCATTCGTAATTAAGGCTTCTGAAGGATCATGGATGCTTGGAACGATGTAAGTGGGTCGCATTAAATAAAGGATATTCGTCAAACGCAACTAGCAAACTGAAGTGGAACTTGTAAAGTTACTTGTGTTTGCAACCGTAAGCGCGGGCCTGTGGACGGCGAGTAAGGGTAGCTCGCCGCCCGTCCAGGCTCGAGCGTACGGCTCGAAGCGTTCCTCGCGCACCTCAAAGAGCCAATAGACCACCACAAACGGGGCCCTATAGGGCTAATGTTCAGCCAGACTTGCGGGATAAGCGCAATGAGGCACCGCGACCTCGACCCAGAGCAGGAGAAGGAACGGAGGGGTTTTTAGTCAGTAAGAGTCTGACACCCCCTCCTGCCCGACCCTGGGCGAAGAAGTAATTAGATGACTATGCCTCACAAACAAAAAAACTTGTTTATTATATTATAATTAGCGCTTAACTCTTATCCAGCGGCTTTGTATCATGTAAGCATTAAATTGGTATATATTATTAATCCATTAAGATATTTTCTATGAAGATTTTTTTACTAGTGATTTTTCATAATTCCCATTAATTATCTGTTTTCAGCTTCACCAACTTTCAATTTACGCAAGACTCAGATAAAACTGAAGTTTTCAATTATCGTTCCCATTAAAGGAAGCAAGAGGGGTGCTTGTGGAAGCTTCATCAATTTTTATAGCTTCAAGACTCAAGATAAGCCACCTCATTACCAATGTTTTTTAATGTGATCGACTTTTCCGTCAATTTGTTCTAAATGGAACCGTGGTGTAAAATCAGGTTTACGAGTATAACCATTTGTAAAATAAGTGAGGTCCTTGAGACGTCTTTGATTTTTTCTATTTTCTGACTACCGACTTCAAACAAAAGTTCTCAATTAACCCGTGTTTTTTTCTCTGTTGTTGGAAAAATGAGGATGAAATGTGGCTTGATTTTCAAACGTTTTGTTAGTTTTGTTTACTTATTGCTTTCATTCCGGCTATAGAACATAAAGTTTGTTGACTGCTTTCAGCTATTTGCTATATTTGATAAACAAATCATCCTCGTTTTGGTAGTTGTTTAAAAATTGAATGCCCAACATAATAATTGGTAAGTATTCATGCAATAATAAGACTTGTGAAACCAGTCGCTCTGTGGAAAGTTACCCTACCCCAATTCGTCCCAAGACGACAAGACACAACAAGACGGAACAAAAAGTTTGAAAAAGTTATCTAAATAGTTTATAAAAGAATTTAATGAATTAAATTCGAACAATAATAAATATTCTTAAATATTTGTCGAAATAACAGACCGAATGTAAGATTTTTGAAAACAGTATTAAAATTCTTAGCTAGCGTCAACTAATTAATAAACTAAAAATACTAAGAAACCAATCAAATCTTGTAATAAGTGTAGTACGTGTAAACACAAAAATTGATACCAAATGACTTGCCCTACAAATGAAAAGGATTTCTACTAAACAAATACAAGAGAATTTAGTAGTCCGACTGCGACTAAATCGTGGATGTCATTAATTTATCGGACCCTTGTTACTTTTCAAGGAACGGTTCATGAATTACAAGCGTCACTTAAACGCTGTCATTTATTAAAACGCGAAAATCTTCGTTACTGCTTTACTGAGTTACTTTGCTGAGCATGCATATTGTGGGTTCGATCCAGGGTTTATAATGATCATTGCTGGGTGATTTCTATATAAAAGTGTGGGAAAGCATGGCTCATGCTTTGGATCGAATGGGTCGGCTCGACCGGAGTGATACCAGGCCTCACAGAAAACCGGCGTGAAAAAGCCAGTAATTGTGTTTCGCTGTGTGAGTGAGGTCACCGGAGGCCCAATCATATACATATACATATAATCATAGTCTACATGACAAACTATATCCATCCACAACCAACACACTAAGAACGATTTACCTCAACCCTTTTCCCATAGACGTAAACAAACATATTTATGCACATAAGGTACAGAATAGAATCATAAGCTGCTTAGTTAAAACGCCTACTAAGCGAATACCAGAGGAAAATATCTAGCTTTAATTTCGCTACGAAGTAAATAATTTTGCAGCATGCGATATGCAGCGCCACCCCACCCATCCGCAAATAATTCGAGGCGCCACCGCGCCGCCGGCGAATCGACATCTTGTAAGGATGCTCTGTGGAGGAGCGAAATACGTCGAGTATGGTTTGGGTGGGTTGTTTGTGTATCATGTGCATTTTTATTGCACAATTTTATTACACGTAGTGTTGTGTCTCGCGTGGAAGTAAGGTTTTCAAAGCCCGAACCCACCTTTGTTCCCAAGTTTCACTAATCCTCTAATAGCTAACCCCAAAAGGCCAGCCACGCACTTACAATTGCTCTAATATTGCGTTTGTCCATTGACAGTGTTAATTGCTTACCTTCAGCTGTACAGTCTGCTTGTTTGTCTCTCTTACCCATAAAGAAGGATTATACCTGATGGTAAGCAATCAGCGTCGCCCATGGACACTCGCAACGGAAAAGTTTCGAGTGCGTTGCCGATCTTTTAGAGATTAGGGTTTTGGAGATTTAGGGATTGGGCCTTTGGTAACCTCACTCACACGGCAAAACACAACGCTGTGGTTGTTTCACGCCGGTTTTCTGTGAGTCCGTGGTATCACTCCGGTCGAGCCGACCTATTCGTGCCGAAGTATGGCTCTCCCACACTTATTGTTTGCTGCATACCTACAATGAAATTGGAAGATAATATCTACTTTGGAATTAAAGCTCGATAGCTATAGCTTAGGTTTGTTTACATACAAAAATGAAAATGAAGGTAACAAAATGAATATAAAAAATACTACCTACTACTAGTATTGTAGTATCTCTTTATCTGTTAAGTAGGCAAATGAGCACACCGATTATCTTTGCTGATTTATAATCAGCAATCGGCGTGCTCATGGACACCCGCAACACCAAAAGAGTTACGATTGCGTTACCGGTCTTTTGAGGATAAGGGTTTCAGGGATTTAGGGTTTGGGGAGGGATGGAATTGGGGAGAGGAAGGATTGGGTCTCCGAAAACCTCAATCACACGACGAAACACAACGCTGTGATTGTTTCACATCGGTTCTCTATAACAGCGTGGTATCACTCCGGTCGAGCCGACACATTCGACCCTCCCACAGTTAGATGGTCGTACATTAAACAAAACTTGAAAGAAAAAAATATGCATTCATATAGGCATCAAAAAGCAGCATTTCTTTCTCAAAAGCAGTTTAATGTACTTTGAAACAGTATATAAACAGTTTTATGTTTATTATAAATCTGCTTAAGTGTGGATCTTAGAGCCACTTAGGTAGCTTCTCTTTGTATAACTACAGTTTGAGCTAAGCTAATTTTCAAACTCGGAACAAACATTACTGGCTAAAGTATCGTAAACTTTGTCTTGAACAAAGTTTGACATAAATAACAGTCATCTTATTGTTTACACACTAAAATTAAGAATATTTTAGAAAATAAAATTAATATACTATAATGTTAAATGACTCCAAAAACATATTATACCATTTATTTCATCAGACCACTACAGATGTGTGCAAGGGCATGAAGCTGTAGAATGTACGGAGTGGTTTTCAGTCAGTCAGAGTCTGAGACTCTCATTAGTATCTGATGAAAACCCTTCTCAAAAAAAAAACTTTGCAAGCAAGTCTCCTAATACCTAACACTGTTGATTGTTATTATTTTTTCCAAGTATATTGTTTCAACGTCTTATACATAATAATATTATGTTGTAACTTTAATTATCGAATAACTTCCCAATGACTATTTTATTAAGTTTCTAAATGATATTTAACACAAAATATACAAAGTATTCATTCATAAAGTCTTTGGTACCATTGATCCTAATGATCTAGACTAGAATATATTTACATTCGTTAGCAATCTGTTAAAAAAATAACCTTTTGTAATAAACTTACCAGTTTATAGAGAAATATTACTGTGTAGAATTTTATTACGTTCAAAATATATACATGTAGTCTTCAACGTTTATGTGTTTTTAAAAAATCAACCCCTATCGGGATAATGTGGGATAATAAAGATAACATAGGAAGGTTTTACGGCGTGCCCTGGTGGCATCAAAAAATGTTAATTAAATGTCAACAATTTAAATTCAAAATCACGCATGTTGAGATTATTTTTAAATGTTTATGTCCAAAAATATCATCGTGCAAAGATATCAGATTACATTTTAATGAGTAACGAAACTCTTTCTTGTCACTTTATCGGGATAAAACACACGTATATATTAATATATATAAAAGAAAGTCGTGTTAGTTCTATTACTACTTAAAACTCAGGAACGGCTGAGCATTCGTAGAGAATTGGTGGGGATGTAGTTTGGAACCAGCAGTAGAAGTAGGTTGGGCAGAAAGGATAGGGCAGGTCTGGTAGGATAGTGTTGATAGGATAAGGTAGGTAGAGTAGGCTAGATATTGTAGGGGTAGTGAAGATAGGTAATTAATGGAAATATTAATTGTGGTAATTTACTCTTTCTCAAAATTGAGCTGTCATCAAGTCTAAGTTTATTTTTCCGTTTGAATATTTGTTACAGTTACGAGTGCGTTGCCGAACTTTTGAGGATTGGAGATTTGGAGATTTACGGATTGGGGAGAGGAAGGATTGACAAAAATGTGTTATTGTGCACCATATAGTTTGATTAAAAGCTTATGATAATGTAATTTAAAAACAAACAACAAATTCTTTTCTTTCGGCTGCATGATAACATCAGATCTACCTAAAATGTGTAAGAGAAAATGCATTTAACGCACAAAGGGGTTAATTAGAGTTGATACTTTTTTAACAAAAGAGCGAAATTAAATGAGTTTTCCTTTTTTGTTTTGATAAGGGTTGGCACGTATGAGATAAGGAATTTTACTGGCAACGAGTTGCTTAATATCAGACACGTACAATCTAATAAAATATATACACACATAATAATTATACGATGACAGTTTTCACTCGAGATTCAAAGTCGAAATTGGGTGTTAATATTCTGTAAACAGTAAAGAAAAATATATAAAAGATAAAGATAATAATATAACTTTGTTATCGTGGTGGCCCGGATATAAAGGCGCCCGCTTCTCATGCATGAGAGTGCGGGTTGGAAACCTGGCAAGTATTAATGTGACTTTTTCCAATGTAAATAAATATTCCAATGTAAGTAAATAAATAAAACTTCTAATAAGAAGTTTAAAATCGCTAATCCGTCTTGAGCAAACGTATTGAATAATGCTCAAACCTTCTCTGTATGAGAAGAGGCCTTTGCTCAGCGGTGGGCACTTATAGACTGATGATGATGATCAGTTTTATCTTTTGAACCCAGGCAGAGATGAGTCAAAGTAGTATAACGTGTAAGTATTATAGTATTACCTAGTGAATAAGTAATAAGGTCACGATTTTTTTAAATAACTTCAATAAAAGGTCCCTAACAAGGATAACAGGTAAGGAGTTTATTATATAGAGAGTACCTATATTTATATGCAATTTATTTGTATGTGCGCGAACATTACGGATATATTTTCGTAACTATTGAAAGGAGATACAGTCGCAGCATATGCGAGTTCGTTTTTTGTGTATAAACAGGGTTGGATTCCCTCCTCAGGGGAATGTACTGCTTTCACGGCATTATTTTAGGCTTAGCGTAGGAACTTTTTCTCTGTACCTCTTATGTCGCCTTTATTCGAAATCGTGGCTTTACAGCTAAGGAAATGTTCCTTTTTGTATCTATTTTCCTGATATTTATTTTCTTTCGTATATTTTAGTTGCTCTAAAAGCTGAATACGTGGAAACGATGCTCGGAGTATTTCGAACCCCGTTCTGTGAAAATTTTATACTATAGCTGTTTTGAGGGGAGAAAATCATTAAACGGCTTCTCATACTCTGGTTGGTCAGAGTGAGAGCGTGTCTTACTGATTAAAACACACTCCGTTTCTTCTCCTGCTTTGAGCTGTCATCGTGGTTCATTTTGCTTGCACCCGCATATCCAGAATACTGTAATACCTTAAAAATTATATTTCTTTAAACATGAACTTGTTTAAGTCTTAAAAAGCCCGTAGCGTGTGTAGACAAGCTACGTTATGCTGGCTACGGCCTGACGTATCTTAAGCTACATGTAATAGAAGTTTGGTATTATGTACAAAATAAATCATGGGCTGGAGTGTAAGTTTTTTTATGTAATAGATCGGCAAACGAGCAGACGGATTACCTGATGGTAAGTAATCAGCGCCGCCCATGGATACCCGCAACGGAGGAGTTACGAGTGCGTTGCTGACCTTTTAGGGATTAGGGATTTGGAGATTTAGGGATTGAGGAGGGATTGGGGGTGGGGAAGGATTGGGTCTCCGGTAACCTCACTCACACTGCGAGACACAACGCTGTTTTTATACAACAAGTTTTTATACTAAGTTTTTTTTTGCTTTTACTATAACGCAATACAAGAACGTAAGTACTTACCAGTGAACAAGGATATGTTTTAGCCTATTCAAATGAATTCTCTTCCCATAAATTACAAAGCACAAGAATGATGGAACACGTCGTGTGACAAATGACCACAAAACAGAACAGTGCGACATAAAACAATACTGTCGTACATGTGCAAATGGATTACCATTTATTTGTACAAACGAATAATGGGTCACGAAATAAATAAATACGAAAAGTGAACAAGTGACAATTATTGTGATCATAAAATATAAAATAATGAAGAACATATATGAATTTTGTAATGTTCTGTTATATATTCATATATAAATAATTTTTAAAGTTAAAATAAAAATGTGGGAAATTGAATTCATCAAGCCTGCCTACAAGTGTCCATATTTTTGATTTGAAACTTATAATCAGAAATAATATACATACAGTGCAATTTTCCTCAGGGTTTATTCCTTCATCATCCCTCAGTGGTGTCTAATTACACTAAGAAAGTACATATAACTTAGAAAAAGTTACATTGGTACTCGCCAGTGTTCAAACTCGCACTCTCGTAGAAGAACCTCCATGCCTCTGCGACACTAATTTTTAATGTATCTAAAAAAACAGCAATTAAATATGATTCCTGTTAGATAACATTAAACTGGCATTTTTATATAATTACAATAATCAGTTTAAACACATCTACAGAAACTATATTATTCCTTGGTTCAGTGTAAACATTTTTCGTATCAATAGTTGATCATCCATCATTCATATCGTTCTTACTCGATGCTCCTAAAATGAGGCTTTCATTGAATAACAATGTAAAGTGGCCATTAAATCCGACCATCCCAAAAGCTAGGATTCATATTGTTGTGTACGCTATTCCTCTTTCGACACAAACCAAAGTGCCCGTCAGAGGAGATTAGGCCACGATAAGTTGAGAAAATTATGTTTGGAAAATTCAAGCACAAACGAAATGGATAAAATAGGTATTACAGATGTTTTAAAGGTTATGTTTCATTATTAATTTGATTGAAAAGCGTTTGTTTTGTATATATGTTTCAATTTGAAAAAACATTGTGATAGAAAGTCAAAACTCATACATTCTAATTAGACCCTTATAGGCACTTTTGAACCTCAAACAAAATTTTGAAGATATAGTGTCATTCTAATCATCATTATCATCATCATAATAATATTATCAGTCATAACAAAGGCTCAATTACTTTCAAGTCAGATAGTTGAAGGTTGCGCAAATACTGTTGCAACCTTACCGTAATGCAAAAAATAGGATAAAGCAATGAAGAAACGTTAATCAACCTTCCACTGACCAACCACGACTAAACATAAAATGCCTCCTAAGTTCATAACTTATCTGTAATTCCCAGGTTGAGTCCTTATTTATTTGACTGTCCCATTATTTATATTTGCTCGTTACAGTGTTTTGTAATCCCCCGGTAAATATTTGTTCAGACCATGGCGAATAAATCGTCACATATTTTACGAAAACAAGCCATTGTTGTTCCAGTTCAGCAATATATTTTAGACGCTTGCCGTGACGGACACATAAAAAACCTTACTGATTTTTTTGTATCTGTAAAAGCTAAAATGATGAAAGGTTTGTATCTATATCTGTACCTGTATATACATAGATAGCTATAGACGTAGGCAATAATGCAAAATAATTTCTTAAACTAAGATATGATTCAAGTACCTAATATTAAAAAGCAGACTTAAAGATAAGTTCAAACTAAATAATATTATTGTGTAAAAAAAAATAAAGATGTTATAATATAATATTCCGAAACATAAAAAATAATCAAAATATTAGCTTTCTAAACACGTAAATCAAAGGATCGTATAGCGTGTTTAACAACATGGGTATCGTATTTATTTAAGATATCCAATTTTGGAAGGTAACCAAAATATTGAGGAATAAATTACATGGAAATTTCATAGACGTAGGGTGTAATTCGTGTTCCGGGCGTCACAGTCACTCCGTTAATGATATAAAGTGACCCGACTGCCGGCAATTAGGCAGACCCCACCTAGCTGTGCCACGCTATATCTACGACCCTGCGGCAGGTAATGAATTATCAGAAAATGTAATATTAATTACTATATTTTCTTCATAAATGTTGTAATTAAATTGTGAAGTCAAGCATAGTAGTATGATTGTTTATTCTATTGTTTCATTTTACTTAGGCAGTTTCCAAAGATAAAAATAAATATGACATGTGCCATATTATTTTGTTGCTACGCGCAGATCTCGAAAACTGCTGAACCGGTTTCGCTGATTCTTTTTTCTTTGTATTTATTATTACCAGGAGAAGGTTTTTAAAAAGACAATTTTAGAAAAGTAGCGGTTAAATTTGAAATATTGCGATATTTCCGTCGATCATCGTTAACGAGGTTCGAAATACTTTAACAAATGATAAAGTTCATAATAATGCTCGGTGCATCAAAACAGGGGCTACTACAATAAAGTGTACGTGTATCAAAACACCTATATTTTAGCAATCCTAAAATAATGGTATGTCTCATACTTTAATACTATCTACCTATTAATATAATATAATAAGTTATTTCATTTGTACCTATATTGAATTGTACTAACATATACTGGGAGAAAGTTATTTAATCATATCATATCAATACCTAGTAGTTCCGAATTCCTACATTCCATTTCCAATTCAGACATTTAATTTAATTAAGTAGAACACCTACAACAATTTCAGTTTTATAGGTGTTTCATGGCGTATAAGTTGCAAATGACGTGTGCCATCAAATGTCTATTTAGGGGGAACCTGTCGGCCGATTATAGGAAAATTCAATGTAGCGGTTACGTAATTTCGGTTTTCCGGGTTGGCGCGCTCCGTAATAGTCCTTATATACGCTTACCTACCCTACGTACGTATATACAAATTAAGGGGATGGTGCTACGGAATCGAATCTGTCTGGGAGGCAGATAGGAGTTTTCGGCAATCATATTAAATCGACCTGAACTTGTATACGTAAATCGTATAAGAGTAGAAGAATTTCTACGAATTATCTGCAACGATAGGTTAGAAAAATGTTTTTAAAAATCACAATTTAATGTCTTATAAATAAAGTCGAGAATGGCTTAACTTTTTAAAATAACAGTCGTAAAATAATCAACTGTAAAAAAACCTACCTATAAAATTATTTTATCCTTATTAAAAATCAAATACCCATTTCCCGACGTCTCGGGTACGTTTCGCTACATATTTAAGCACTCTAAAACAATAAAAGTATTATATTGTTTTAACAAGCCCCTCTCAACTAGCGGTGGGTATTTTTTTATCATTTAGGTACCTACTCCTCTTGCTTTTAATTAGACATAACTTCATCCTGTTAAGAAAATTTTCCTTGAAACAAGGAAAAAACATGGAACAGTGGGCAGAAACTTATATGGTCTCTGTTATATAAATATCGTATCCCTCATAATGAGCGAGTGAAAAATATGTTTTTCCTAACAGAATCTCTACGTAAATAGCCTGGAAAAACAATGGAAAGTTATATTTATTTTTTCGTCCATTATTCTTGTTTGTACACGTAGTTTTAGCCACAACTAAGTAACTTAATACAGATCTTTATTTACGAAAAAGAAGGCAACTGAAGATTTTTTAGATGAGAAGAAAATATGTCTATTCTCGTATTATTTTCTTTACTTTTATTTTCGTATCGTTAAAGTTCATATTATTATCTCTTAAGATATTTATTATCAGGTTCACATATTCAGAACAATTTTAATAACACGCATACGTTTTTTATACTCATTAACAGTTTTATGATTTTTTGTTTAAACGCACTTGACCCGAGCGAATTTGCCGAACTATTTAGAATTTTAGTTGAAATTGAACAATTATTATTTTTGTTTGATAATCAATTTAGCGAGAAGAGCTATATGCATTTTTTTAAATGACTAAATCGCAAGGTTTGTCGTCGAGTATCAAGAATGTTTTTTTACTGAAGGGTCGCAGTTTATAATGTCTCCACGGGTAGAACCTCATAATGTAATGTGGTGTAGGTATAAAAGGCTTCTTTAGGTTCTATTGGTTGATCACCTACCTCGCTATCTAGTTTGCTACTTAATGTAAATGATATATAGATCAGTTGCAACATGCATAATTTAGTAAAAAAGTAATTTAAAAAAGTGGTCCTTTGTTTCTTATTGGTTCTTTCCCAGCTGTCTTTAACTATGTAAATATATTTATAAATGTTCCTGATTATTTTTCTGTAAAATATTTTTTTCTTATCTACTTGTTTCACGTTCATTTCATTTATATTAAATCCTCAACTATGAAAATAAACATGTGTTATTTTTGATTCTAAATTCCATGCGTCATCGAAGATAAAAACTAGCCATAATATTTAAGGAATCCATTACTTAAATAAATAAACTTCAATAAAGTTTGATGCCACGTTTTTTTAACACACAATCATAAATAAATAGAAAAACAAATGAGTTATTAGAAGACGAAAATGTTTTCTCTTGATTAAAATTATTAACAGGTTTGAAAACCAATTTCTTGTTGAATCATAAAGATTTTGTGGTAACAGCTATTCCAAAACTGTCCCTTGCTAAAACCCTCGACAGCCAGTGGACTGTGTTAAGCCGTTTTGCCTTTAGACAAATTAGAAGGCGTGAAATAATAAGGTTTTCGTAAAACAACCGTGTAAGTCAACTTTAAGTCCTTACATTCAGTTATTTTGTCAGGATTTATTTTCACTACTTAGTATAAAACGAAGTCGCTATCTCTGTCCTTTTTTTATCTTTAAACATGCTTAAATCTTTAAAACTACGCCACGGATTTTGATGTGGTTTTTTAATGGATAGAGTGATTGAAGAGAAAGGTTTATAATATGGTGTATATTCACATTCTTTATACATAGTGGAAAAAATAGGTATCAGCATTGGACGCATTATATAAAAAAACTTTTTATTAATATTATATACTCATGTAAAACTAAATACATACTACTGTATGCTAAAATGTATAATAATAGCAAATTTTCATTTGAGACTCTAAAATATTTGCATTGTAATCATCATCATCATCATCAGCCTAAGCAAAGGCCTCTTCTCATACGGAGAAGGTTAGAGCATTAATCACCACGCTTGCTCCATGTGGGTTGGCGATTTCAAACTTATAATTTGAAATTATAAGTTCAGGCTTTGAACAAGTTTGACTGCACGGTTGGTGCGGTGGCTGGGCAACTGGCTGCCGTGCAACGTGATTGTTGTTCCGGGTCTGGGTGTCATGTGTATGTGAAATTGTATGTTTGTAACCGCACCCACGACACAGGCAACGTTTAAAAAAAAAATGCATTGTATATACACGATGTTATAAGTAATAATAAGATATACAATTTATATACCTACTGAAATAACAATTTCTGTCATTCTACTAACAAGGTCAAAAAAGTTAACCTAATATTCACATTCAAGTTTTGGTCGTTATTCGTCTATAACGTCAAATAAAAGTCTAAAAGATGACGTCTATCTAGATAGTACTAGTACTAGCTCTTTGTTCTAAACTTTCTTGTAAAGATCAAAATTCTTAGAACTCTGTTCAATAAATTAAATTTTACGTCTTTCTGCCTATTTCGGCTTCTTCTAGCCTGTATGTTATTTCAGATCAAGATCCATTTCTGTGCCAATTTCTACTGAGATCGTTTCAGTGGTAGAGTTAAAAATATTCATACTTCCAAACTTTTGAATGTATAATCTTAGAAATATTATCTCTTATCAACAAGCACTAAATGGAATCAGTAAGTTGGGTGTTCACTGAATTCGTTAAAACCATGTAACACGGATTTTATTGCCTTTCTATACTTAGCTAATGGGGAAACTTTAACGCAAGTGATTTCCCAAAAACGTATTCCCCAGACTGGCTGACGTCAGGCCCAGGATTTGCGTGATGCAAAGAAAGAAGTTTTAATTAGTTTTCGTTTGCAAATCAACTTGTGAATCGAAGTGGGCGCTTTCATGGGGCCTTATTTTGAATAAGCCAAACGATTTCACCAAAAACCCATGAATATTTAAGATAAATTGGTTTGAAGCTCTCAACTAATGTGCCTTTTTGGTCGTCGACGTTATTTTGCAAAATCAATCAATTTCCGTTGCTAAGTCCGTTGCAGATTGTTAAAGTTGAGAAAACTTAAGAACATGTTCGCTATTAGGTAAATCAATTGGTGGCACCCTGGACATTTATAGGCTGATGATGATATGATGATGCAAAGATGTGAAAGGTAAGGAAAAGGATTCACCCCAATCATCTATTTTCAATGAAATGGATGGATGTTTGTCGTGAATGGTTACAATTATTTAAGATGATGGATGATAGGTAAGTATAAGAATTATTATTTTCTATGTAAGTCGGGCTTCTGATTCGTATTTGGTTCGGATTACTGTTTTTAAGTGTGTGAGAGCTATGCTTCGGCACGAATGGGTCCGCTCGACCGGAGTGATACCACGGCCCCACAGAAAACCGGCGTGAAACAACAGTTGTGTTTCACCGTGCGAGTGAGGTTACCGGAGGCCCAATCCTCCCCCTCCTTCAATCCTTCCCTAATCCCTAAATCTACAAATCCCTAATCCTCAAAAGGTCGGCAACGCACTCGTAACTCTTCTCCTTCGGGTTTCCATGGGCTTCGCTGATTGCATACCATCAGGTAATCAGTTCAGGCTCGTTTGCCGAATTATAACACAAAAAAATACTATTATACTTAGTTGTATCTTTTTTGTTTTGAGATATTAATTTTTTTCGTCATTAGTAAGTTTAACGTAATGGACTAAACTGGGTTGTGTGTCAAACGCAATAATATACCGCTGTCTTTGCCTGAAGAAGAAGCAGTTTATTGTCAAAAAGGGTCAAAAACCTCGCTCGCCCCATCTAGGGTTAGAGAAGTCATTTAGTGACCCCACTAAAATAAAAGGAACAGTCATGTTATAACATAATTATTAAAAGTAAATAATAATAAAAAATCACCCTCATAATAAACAATATTATTATGCCAAAGAACTTAAAATGAAAATTAAAGCAATAAATATTACCTATATATAACACATTCCTATATACTTAATAAGTACTATTTAGGAGTGTGTTAGTTTTATGCATCTTTGAGTTAAAAAATGCTATATTTGTAATACTTTATTTTATACAACTTCGATTTTGAGATAGATTCACGATTATATACCTAAGTTTAAACCTTAGTGGTTTTTGGTTGCTATTTTAAGTTGATAATCCCGTAAAAATGTGCATATTTTTAAAAAAGAAAGCAACGAATCTATTTTTCGATAAAATATTTCAGTAAACCTATATGTGAATTAAAATATTAATCTTAGTCATTGAGTAGCTTATTGTATTTGTTTACTTATGCAGCTTTTCACACGTCGATATTAATATCCGATCCACTTTTGGCTTTGGTCCAATATTTCACTCTTTTTTTTTAAATAAACGAGCCAGGGATTTTCCTTTACGAGTATTTCACTGAAAACATAGGAAATGTTTTTGAGCATAACCCAACTACCGCAAAATATGTCGCACGATAAAATATAAAGAGTTCTTTACCTATTGTTATAGGCGAAATGTACTCTTTACGACTTACGTACAACTCTTTTTTGTGTCTAACTTTATCTTCTTGTAGTAGTAAAAGGTGAATGTCCTTAAATAAGTAGTAAGGTTACGTACGTAAGAAACATTTGCCTTCGCTTGTGTAGTTACATTGTAAGTCGTATTTCGACAACTTTGCGATTTTGTTCATATAGTTTAGGTCGTTGTATTTGCTATAACTAGATAAATATTAATTTTGAACGTTATTTAAATCAACTATGACTATAGTTTTGAGGATATATTATTCTGAGGATGGCCAAACGCGCGCTTAGTCTTATTAATAACTTTTTCTCTTTTAGTCTCTTAGGCCCCTGCCAAACTCAAAAAACCATTGGACAACCACAAATGGGGCCCTCGAGGGTCGATATTCAGATGGGAAGCGGGTATAAGCGTAATTATATGTATACCGCGGCTGGCTGCAGAGCCGGCCATCTTCTCCGGAAGATGAAGGAACGTGGTGTATTTTAGTTAGTGACAGTCTGATACCCCTTCTCTACACTCAAGGAAGAATGAGTTCCATTGAATAATTTTACCCCTTTATTTGCCTACTAAAAACCCCATTTATTCACTAAATGAGCGTAGGTAGGCAAACACATATTATATGTACTTAGCATTCACTTGTCATCAGTTATGTAATGGGCCATAAACTGACAGGCCGGTACCTGGAAGTTTCAAAATCATTCTATTATCGACGTAAAAAGAGGACAGCTCAATTGGAATTCTGTACAATGACAATGACACGCCGAAGATGAACCCACATAAAGATTTATTTTCTAGACACACGATGAGGGAAAATATGGTTAGGAGAAAACATTTTAAAATCGCCAATCTGTCTTGACCTGCGTGGTGCGTGGTGGTTATTATTGAAACCTTCAAAGAAGAATCCTTTGCTCAGTGTTCAGAACTGAGCAGTGACTGCACGGTTAGCGCAGTGGCTGGGCAACTGGCTGCTGTGCAACGTGTCGCGGGTTCGATTCCCGCACGGAACAACACTTTGTGTGATCCACAAATTGTTGTTTTGGGTCTGGGTGTGTTGTGTATGTGAATTTGTATGGTTTTAAACGCACCCACAACACAGGAGAAAATCTTAGTGTGGGGCAACGTAAAAAAACAACAAAAAAATAGAACTTGACAATTACAGGCTGATGATGTTAATGACAATGATTATGATTCTGAAAGTTCTAGGTAATATAACAAAGTACCTCGCAAACACTTAATTTTGTGAACGTCACACAAGATTCATGCGAACAAAATACATCTGATTCTAGTTTCGCAGAAGGTTTCACACATCCTATATTCTACACTAACATTTATCATAGCACAAGTTAGAAAAGTACAAAATGAAATATTAAAATCTTATCGCGACTGCAAGTACGAGTGGAACATGTTCTGTAAAATTACATCTTTGTACCCATTTCTCTCACATATTTTATTTCGCATTGTAATAAAAGAAATCGTACAGCATTTATTTTCTTTTACAATAAAATTAACTTTAATTTTATTACTATTTTATTTTGTTCTCTTCTATATTATGACAAACACTTTTATGACAATATCAATAAATTATGTACATAATTAAAAAAAAAGTTACGTTGCATTGTTTTGTTCTTTTTTCTACATGACATACGAATCCGCCATTTGTACGAAACAACGAGTACACCGACGTGCAGCTTGACAGACAATTCAGTTTTGCCATTTCAAAAGGCCTGTCGGCCGATTAATTGAAGAAATCACACAGCACTTATTAAACTTTTGTATAAAATAAACGTATAAAGTCTTCTCACTTATACCACAATTAATAACTATATAATATATTAATATCAATAAAATTGAGGACGTAAAAAATCGTAGGATTGTCATGTTCAATTTCTTCATAATGAATCTATGAAACGAGCACACTTTAGTTTTGCTGTTTCGAAAATACCGGTATGTATGTACTAAATATTAATCGAAATATATTCTTTGCCATGCAAATAAAACCTTTGACTTCTTAACATAAAACAAACTCTAACATACTCATATAACTTAATCATCTAAAAGGTTTATTAATAGTAACTCTGGTATCATGTCAGAGGTCACAACATATTATACATATTATATCGCATAGTATTTGTTACATAATGCCGTTAGCGCGTTATCTGTAATGGACAGCTTGGTAAGCCAATACTAAATCCCAAAACACAGTCGCCTCCAAGATTTATCATCGTGTTTAATCAAACACAATGTACGCTTGAGAAACACAATTCTCTTTTGTCACTTACAAGAAAAGAAAAAAGAAAACTCCTTATAAAGTAAGAGAGCGTCATAAATCACCAACTTTAACGTTCTTCAGTGTTATTAACATAAAGCGCTATTGAAATGACTTTGTTTCACAAAGAAAATAAGTTTATTTTGTTCTGAATGCAATGGTAAGTTTCCTTATTCCGTTTTCACCTATATCCTCGGGCAAAATGTCCTTTCATCAAGTACTTATGACGCAAAAGAGTTGCCTCTGGCTACACTGAGACAGAAATTTATTATGCATGTGCAAAATTCAAAGTTATATAAAACAGGCAACTTGGTACATCGTGCAAAGAATAATGAGATTTTGAGGAACTAATGATAATGCTATCGCCATTGTCTACCGGCTGAAGCTACTCAATTACACTGCCGCGACCGGTAATCTTTAGCTTTTCTTTGTTATGAGTTGATATTTAAACGGTAGGGCCTTTCTTTATTACTGTTATTGTGTTTCAAAGTCGCATTAATATGTTTATTTTTATCAATAACATAATTAGGTATTTGCTATTATTTGTATAGGTATATACTATTACAAATATAATATAAATGTTCTAAGTATTAAAGGTTCTGTTCGTGCAATATATGTACTTACTACTTCTGTCCGGAATTGCAGTTCACATATTGGGTGGCCTAATGGGCTATTTCTAAATGTCATGTTTAATAGATATGCGATGCTACTAATTTCGAGATATTACAGACAACGTAACCTATTAGCGTATTTATAAAATAAAAAGAAGAACAACATTCTTCTGAATCGACGTTACGGTTAAAAGCTTGTATTAAACAAAACAAGAAAGCGAACCGTTTGTTTGTTTGATTTATTCGTCAGTGATTGAGTTACGGCGCTGTCAGCTGCCAAGTGTGACTGGAAAAGTACTGTAACTTGTATTTTATTTGTACATTAATCAAAATGACTGGGCGACAAATTGCGTGACAGTAATATTGTTATTTTAGAGAATAAACTCGAAGAAAATTGCTCCTGAGACCTAACGACAAACGAAACATGAAACTTTTCAAATACATTATAATGAAATATGGCGTAAAGTTGATCCTTGCCACGTCGCCGTCGACGGCTCAAATATTTACGTTTTCGTATTCGTTTCCCATTCGATATTTTCTGCACAGCAAAGTAATTTGGGTAAAATTATTTTGTGTCAATATTCTTCATTAATTCACAGTTCAATAAGGAATAGAATAAAAAGTTTATCAAATAATATTCACCTCTAAACTCTAAAACAATACTCGATGACAATAAAAACGACTATAACACAGTACCGTGACGGACTGACGAAATTGACCGAACGTTTCCTAAATTAAAAACGTCGCATTTTGTCATTCAAAGGGGCCATTTTGTGAATCCATTCATGCGGATTCTTTGGCTCGTTTCTGTATATTTACGGGGAGTTCGATATTCAATGTTAGATTTCCGACAGGTATGATCACCTCTCTGTGCTTCGACCTCTCTACCCTTTGCATCCGGACCCGAGACCGGTTGGCTCAGAGATTATACTTCCGTTATTATGGAACTGAAAAATCCTTGCACATTTGACGACTAAATAGAATCGTAATAGACTTTGATATACATAAGTAAGTATACACTACTTTACAATATTGTTTATAAGACCATTAACGTTGTAAGTAAGTACACATATTATAGTAAAAATAATATGAAACATAAAATAAATTTAAGGTTTTCTTGGGAAAAAAATTAAAAATATTTTTCATCCTAAATATTGCAATGGTTTTCAATTTACATGTAGCCTTGCATATTTTTTGTGGGATTAGGCAGAGAACAATGCTTTTACCTGATAATGTGTGGTGAAAAGGTGCCAAAGGATTGGGCCTCAACAAGAACACGTCTGCGTGTATTTCTTAAAAATAATACTTAAAGTTGTGTAATAATGATATTAGTTGGTTGGTTTTCCATTCGAAACTATTTCCCTATTTTGTTTGTGAGTGGAAAAATAAGATTTAAATATCTCTGGTTTAAATTTCATAATATTTTAAATAAGGTGTTCTGAGAACGGTTTAAAAATATTAAGGCCACACGTGTAAGTCAATGGGTACTGATTAACGGTAGTAACTAACTTGTAATCAATAAAATTTTGGTCTGTGACGAATGTTATTTATTACATTAAGATTTGTTTTTTACAAAAGAATAGTTTCATTTATATCTTCTTTGATGTCAAAATATAAAACCCTACTATGGTTGCCTATTGTTTTAACATCATCGTTAACTGCATATAACAAGCAATAATTACCTAAATGCCTAAGTATAGTTGTATACAAAGTAATAATTATTTATATATATACATACCTATATACATAACTAGTGACTTCACCCGCAACTCCCGGTAATATTATTATGGACAGTTAAAGTAGGTATTTTTATACTTTATCAAACAAATTCACAGCGATTAAACAGAAAGAACTAAGAATCGACCATCGACCATCGACCAATCGACCATTTTAACGTAGTCATAAAACTTGAAATATATTATGTTTCCCTTTGTTAAATGCTTTTATGATAGATAAGAGGCGAGTAAAAAAAGATGTTATTTCATTCAATTTATAGTAATTCAAATTAATGTTTATTTAAATAACAACTTATTAGCAAATTGATACTAAAATCTTTTTCTACAATCAAAACAATTGAATACTCAATGTGAAACTGCCAGCGTGTGCGTTCAGAGCTTTGAATCAGCCCAAAAAGTATTCGACCCTTTAGCTAACGCGAGAAAAATGCTAATTTTATTTGGAGCGCCTAAATGCAGAGTGGTTTCGGTAGAGCCGAGCACATTTACTAAACCTCAGCTCTCGTTTACAGTGTACTAGTAATGAAAAAACTTTCAAACGAGCTGCTTCCAAAAGGCTTTAAAATTGATGTATTTTATTGTACGTAAATATATTGTTAGATGTTTTTATTCTAATAATGATACTTCAATGTTTTATATTTTTATAACACTAAAACTCCTCACTCAATGGAAGCCAAGCTTCTGCTGCGCTACGCTCTAAACTTCACATTCTCCACACCGCAACTGATAAACAGGTGCACCTCACCAACATCGTAGCTCTGCTACAATCATTGCTACGCCGTAGCGGGGCGTTGTAGCCTTGCTATAACGTTTTTGTCCTACGATCTACATTAAAATCCTATTTTCGTTTAAACCTGGAGTTTTTTGGTACTTGACGGATACCGAACGGTACCCTCGGTAGTATGTACCCTGAACTCAATCCCCAGCCTAGTCCTTTTAGGACCATAAAGCTAAAGCTCTTAGAAGAGTAGTAGGACTTAAACGCTCCACTAGCTGACCACCTGACTCTGACAGGAAAGCAAACCTATTGCATAATAAAATTGCATGGAATTGCAAGCATAGAGAACTAGCAGACACTTACCCCCGTGGTTTTATCCTAAGGAAGGGTTATTAGTTCCGAGATTTCCATAAATCTGGGCCCTCCAGGTCACAGATAGAGTACGCAGTTGCTGAATTTGTTGATGCACATTTTTTGGCAAACGGTATCCTTCCTTGTTACGCTCCAGCGCCTTGCGTTCCACCTGCGCCTTAAAAAGCCTTCAGATCACCACAGCTATTTGTGGGGTCCAGTAAGGCTGAATTTCAGGTGGGGTTGCGGGTATTAGTGCAAAGATGGATACGGCCCACCTCGATGCAGGAAAAGGAATGAAATAATATGATATTTAGTCAGTAAGAGCCTGACACTCCCTCTTGCCTGACCCAGTGCGGGAAGTAATTATATGATTTCAAACAATATAACTCAAAACATGTTAATGTTCTAATTCAGAATTGAATAAATTATATTCATTACTATTAATTACTTTGGTGAAGGGGTCACTATTCGTTTATTGGTGCAGCTTAAAATATCGATCACATAACCTCCAATATAGGTTCAAAGTTCGCTAATGTATGGAAAGATAATAATAAACTGTTTTTTTTTTAATATTTGAACATAGTTACTTCGTTGTTCGATTGGTTTCAAGTTCAATCACTATCTAGGTCGATCCCGGGTCCATCATCGTATTCTTGACCTTTGGGTTCGCCTTTGGGTTCAGCATGTCAATATAGGATGAAACTCTTCGAAATTGGTGAAAACTTGTTAATGTATTTACTAATCAGTAACTGGATGATCAATATTTTTATTTACATTTTCTAAAAATGAATCGTAGCTCGATCGATTCATCGTCCCCAAAAACTCCTGTATACGAGATCTAGATTTTATATTATTATAGTATATAAAAATTGCTAACAACAAAAGAATTTAATAAAATTCGGTATATTTCCTAACTGAATATCTTTCTATACTATGTGCTATAAAACTAATAACAAAATTGTGTATACAAGTATTTAAACACAGTTTAAATTAAATCGGTCAAAGTAAAATTTAAAAAAATCTCTTGATGATTCTCACTTTTAAGGATATATTGTCCAAACTGTACTCGTACATACATAATCAACTTGCTGCATGCATTAAGCAGGAAGTCAGTCATTCGGTAGATATATTAAGTAATACGGTGACGTCACTAAGTAAATGTAGTCGGACCTCTTTAGCACTAGTGAAACACTTGTAACGAGAGTACACAGAAGTCAGAGTTGAGTGCTTTTGCCTGATGAAATTTGAAAGTGGACATTCTACGAGACATTCTGCGAGAGCCGTATGTAAGAGAAAGAAGTTACTGTCTTATGAACTGGTTGTTAGTTGTAATCCTGAAAGTATGTAAATAAAATACATGTAACCCATTGAGAAAAGAATTGATTTTAAACGTTTTTTTTTTTTTCAAACAAAAAAATAACTTTATTATTTAATATTGTCTAACAGTTACAGTAGTGCTAAAAGTCAGTCAAAAACAAATTAAAAAGGGTGACACCATATCAAGCTACTTATTTGTTTCCTGAAGTTGAATTCTGTGATCTCTCTGAATTATGGTTTAATTTTGAAAACCTTTAAGGAAACGCTTATGTACAAAAAAGGATTTTAAAATTCGTAGCCAAATGGAAAAAAACAGGATCCTTGTGAATGCCTCATGTTTGTTCGTATGTTACAGCTATTCTTTTCCTAAACTATAATAATGTACTGTTTTTGAAACTTTGTAAGCAATTTAGTAGAATGTCTTTAAGATTTACTCTCAAAAATAGAGAAAGAAACCCTTACATTTTAACAGGTAGAATTTATTTTTTATCATATCTGTGGGATTAACTATTTAAAAAAAATATGTTCTATATATAATTTCCCATATTAAATGAACTTGTTTGCGCGAAAAACACTTGCAAAGTTCAATAAAGCAAGTTCGACGAGCAAGAAACTCCATGGTAACTGTTTTTCAATTAGTTTCACAATGATAAAGAGAGTGTATCAAACTTAGACTTTTACCCTACTAAGACGCCATGACGGTAGCCAAACCGTCGACAATATTAATTGCTTTGAATACATCGTTGGCGACGTCGTCATGGTGCCCAACTTAAGCAAAGCTCTAAATATTTATTTATAATTATGATGTATTAGAATATTCAAGTGTACGAGAAAATAAGACCTAGGAATATCTGAATATTTTTTATTTTCACTTTTTGATACGTATAAAAAGCTATTTCTCCAAGCTTGTGTTAAATATTGGATTATCAGTTACTCGTTCACAATATGCTAAAGAGTTTTTCTCGAAGATTTATTGAATTTCATTACAGACACCTTGACGACAAGTTGCTAAATATACATTTATATTGCTTGTTATGTATCGATTTTGTAATGAAGAAGTGCCTACGCTAAGGAACAAATTTGAATCGTAACAATCCAGTTTCCAAATATACCTTACTGTGTTTCTTATAAATTAAAATTAAAAAAAGAACGTGCTACGAGACTCATCATTGATAGCCACGCTTTGCTCGACAGGACCTGAGTTATACAGTCCACGGCCTCGTAAATAACCGGCGTAGAACAAGGTTCAGGAGGACCGTAGACCTGCTTCTCTGACTCCTCAAAACCTGATCTCCAAAGGGCTGTATCTCCTCTGGTATTGCAGGAGCCCGCTCGGCGGTGCTGATTGTTTGTTGCAGCCCTGTTACTTAGAAAAGCACACCAAGTTTTAAGCCCAGATGCTGAACATCCGTTACCAATTTGCTGATTTAACCAGTTGCATTTTGATGATAACTAATGAAGTATGTAAGAATATTACTAAATTATATTCTTTAGTATATCGTATGAACGTTGTGTTAGCCCGGAGGTAAAGGTAGCCGCTTCTCATGAATGAGGTTGCGCTTTCAAAACCAATGTAACTTTTTTTAAATTATGTACTTTCGAAGTGTATTTAGACACCACTGAAAAACGGTGGTGGAAAACATCGTGAAGAATCCTGGACTTATATTTTGTAACTATTAATGCTCAAACTTAAAGCAAGCGTGGTGATTAATGCTTAAGCATTCTCTGTGTGAAAAGAGGCCTTTTCTCAGCAGTGGGCACTTACAGTCTGATGATGTTTGTGTGATGAGTGGTGTGATGTACATACATACATATATATCTGAATGTCAAATCGTACATCTACTTTTGAATAGTTCTTATTTATTAGTGATGAAAAAATACACTTAATGACCGTGGTATTAAGTACCCAGATTTAAAAGTATAAATGCATCGTTAGTCGCTTTTTCTACCAAACTGTTGTTTGAAAAGTCTTTATCTTCTATAGGAATCTTAAAACGGGACATAAAAGCAGTATATTGAATATATTTGACGTCAGCCAATCTTGAGAATGTCTGAGTAATCTAAATTCGATAAGGGGTTACTTTACTACTTTTTAAAAGAGAGTGAGTGGATTTTTACGCAGAACTTTTAGCGGTTAAGGTGGAGTGTTTAAAATGTATTACATAATTGAAGAGTACCTCATGTAATTAGGGCGCCAAATTTATGATAATGTTATCAAGAGAAAAATTTCATTGTTTGTTTGTTTTAATCAAATAGGACCCAAACTTACTTGACCTATTCGAGAAAGTCTTTCAATGTAATGAACATAGTAGGTAATACTATCTCCGGTAAAAAGAAACTATTAAATACGCGGATAAAACCGCAAGTCATAGGTAGTAAGGAATATTTTCAGAAAATCTAAAAACTGAACCACCTTAGACGTGAAACGATATTTAACTACACGTACCGACAATTTAATATAACATCCATGAAAACCAAGTATTTCTCTTTAGAAAACTTGAAAGCATTCATTTCTGTGCATAAAAATATTCTAACAATGAAAATCAGACTGAGCTGTAATGACGACGCTGTAAAAATGCATTTAGACTTTTTTGCCATTTTTTTGCTGGGAGAGGTAGAATACGTAAGTACGGAGAAATGCTAATTTACTACATTTTCGTGTTTAATTCGAAGAAGAACTGATAATATTATAAATTTTTAGGACACTATGATTTACAGAAACTACCTAAAGTAAAAGGTAAGTTTGTAACATCAAAGAATATTAGAAATATTAGGTCTGCTATACTCTAAACGGTTTTTTTTTCTTGGGGGAGAGGAGATCTTCAAATGACCCGGTTAGGTGGAGACAAAGTGGTAGACTTATACAGACTAAAAACCATTCCATTCTTCTCCCGCTCCAGGCCGAGGCCGCTATACATTATTAAGCTTAACCCGCAACGAACAAACATCGAACCCGTAGAGTCTTTAAAGGGTATGTTTGATGAATAGAAATGTCAATTAAAACATGAACTAGACAGAGCCAAAGACGTCTCTTACCCCATAACAGAAAGCAAAATTAATGGTTCACAAAATTCTATACAAATATTCAAAGGATAGGTTTATATTGCATTCTTTATTAATACCTCCATTACCAAATTGGTGTGAAATTAATATACCGGCCATAAATCAAGGAGACATCAATAAAAAGGCGGCCATTAGAAGCAGATGCCTTGACCCTGCGCCCATAAAGTGAATCTAAGGATATTTTACGACTTAAGGCACTCCGTAATTGATTCTGCCTTATGTTACCGTTGTTTTGAGTACCAAATATAAAATATGTATGTATGTATTTTTTTATATGTCATAGGTCGGCAAATGAGTAGATGGATTACCCGATGGTAATTAATCGGCAAATGGAATAGAAAGGAGATACTACAAGTGTATTGCCGGCCTTTTGTATGTTTGGAGTGGATACTTCGTGAGGAGGATCGGCACCTCGTCCTTAGCTAGTATGACTGCTTCGTAGAAGGAGAAAACGGCTCCCTAGTTCCTTTCGGTTAGCGACATAGCCTGAACTAAGGACGAGCACCATATGCGGTAGAAGCATATCAGTTTCATACATTTGATATCACGCACTACGACACGACACACGATATAAATACCAACGTTTCACCTCAATAGTAAAAGTTAGTACATATGTTTATAACAACCTCATTATTTTGAATCCGTTACATCTTTTTCTAAGCAATAATCAATTATGCAGCAAACAGCAAACATAGTTCCTTTTTTGCCTTTTTTTTAATTTTCGCTGAGTTTTTTTTTTTCATTCGTAACACATACATAGGTAGATTCCTCTGAAGTATACCTGGTTGAAAGTCTTGCTTCTCCCATAGGAAAAGCGATGGGAATCCAATTCAGTGCTATAAAACTTACACTTTTTCCCTGAGGAGTCATGTGGTCGGTGTGGTTTTAACGATCCTACGACGTGCAAAATTCCACTCGAAGGTGGGTTTTTCAAATACATTTTAGAACAACGAACGAACGTGGACGCTTTAAGAGTTTTGATTTAAGTCGTAATTACTTCATCTATATCTTTATAAAAAATGGATCGCAAAATATGTTGGTAAGCGCATAACTCAACAACGCCTGGACTATTTTTTTCTAATTCTTTTTTTGATGTGTTTGTTATTATCAGAAGAAGGTTCTTATCAAAGAAAATATGAGAAAATTAGAGGGGAAGATTAGGAAAAAGTGACCCTTTGATAGCGAGATAGTTGGACCCGTGCGAAGCGGAGGCGGGCCGCTAGTTTTTAATAAAATTAATACGAAATAACTACCATTTTTCTTTTTTGTTTGGAAGTTATTAAATGATATCAGACATTTTATATACCAATACATTATTTATTAAAATTTATTTGTCCTTTCAAGTTGCACTAATTTATGAGGATGGACTTAATACCGAAAGTATTACCTATCTACCAGTACGACCTTTGGGTGATGCAAAGAAGAGTAAATGGAGAAACCAAGCAATCGATTTTACTGATTAATTAATTGCTTGCTTGCTAATAAACTTATGAATTAAAATAAAAATAATATATAGACAAATACGTACAATACATACAAAAAGTATCGTTAATGGATGATTTGTTTATGGTTCCATATTCGAATTTTAGATCTTTTTTTTTTGTAATATTAGAATGGCAAATCTGTTATCCATTATGGCGCGGAGTCCATCTGTTATTTACAATAAATACAGTGCAGTGCTGTCATATCTAGTGTGTATAGGCAATTACTAATGGACACAAACATTGAACAAGGAGTTTTTTCTAAAAATATTTTGTTATTTATTTGTAATCTCAGTTACTTTTATTTATTAAAATTTTCGTGACAATTTCTACATTCATTATCATGTTTTCGGCTTACTCACGTATTAATTTGACGAGATACTCGACTAGTTTCAAACCATGCTAGAGGCCCATATTCATGAGCAGCATTCCGCGTCACGCGACGCGGCGACTGTTGCGCTGCTACTGCCTACTCGAGTCTACGCGCCCAACGTGCCCTCTGCCGCGATTCACGCGCACTTTCTTCCATCCGTGGCGTCGGCAGCGACGGCACGCGCGACACTGTTGGCACGCTGGACTCGCCCACCTGCAGCTGCGTTGGTGTTGGGTTCGAATCCCGGCAATCGACGCAAAAACAGTGTTACATACCACGTTGACTGTGTCAACCTCAGTTATGGAAGAGGGGGTATCCTGACATAGGTATCATTTTATACTTAAAAGGCTACCTCCATCCCAAGCTATGTTTTACATGTGTGTGCTAAAGAAATAAAGCTTTTTTCTATTTAGATTATTGCATGTTGTAAGTGTAGTTTCTGAAAAGCATACTTTGAAAATGATAAAATAGCTTTGGATGCAAAACAAAAAAATGTGTAGGTATTATTGATATTTTCCTGATACTTTTAATAGAATACCTAGTATATATTTTCATTAATCGTACTGTATTTAAATGTAAAAATCTCATTCTCTGCTGTTTCTTTTTCTATAAAATCCAAATACCGGTCCTGCATTCTTCATTCACAACTATAATAAAAACAAAATTTTGGATTCTACAAAGAGTGGTTCTGTGACGAATCAAACCCATATCACATTGCACCTTAACCCGTTAGCCGCTGAGCCAACTACAAAAGTTTTAAGTGTGTGTCTTTAGTAAATTTATTTGCGTAGCTAACAAATTGGTTTGCTGAAATAAAAATTGCCGTGCTATAAAATTCACTTTATTAACGCACCTGCAGTAACGAAGAATTCCAACAGAAAATATTAATAATCTTACCTGTTAATTAAACATGATTGCAGGTACAATAAAAGCTCCTGCTGTAGGTACTTTAATTAAATAATTACTAAAACGATTCAGATTTCAGTATTAAACTATTATACTTAGCGAAGCAATAACAGTACAACATAAGGCATCTTCTTCTTCTCTCACTTAAAATTTGCAAGCTTCAAGATCCATTGCCGGGAAATTACATTCACTATTTTCTTAGTCCCCGGCGACGTATGCTACAATTGTACTTGTACTTTTTTTTTAATTTTTTGATTAATTTTTTGGTAAGTTTTTGTTTGTTTTAATAAAACAATTAATTAATACTGAATGGCTAAAGGCTATTAAAAGGCAGATGGGGTAGTGTAAAAAAGGCTTTCTCTGTCCCTATACCCCTATGTATGCTTAAATCTTTAAAACTACGCAACGGAATATGATGCGGTCTTTTTAACAGATAGAGTGAATGAAGGTGAAATTTTATTTTTATAATATTATCTATTAAAATGCGAAGAAATTTAGTATCAACATTGTACCGAAGCCGGGGCATGTCACTAATAATAATAATATACTGTACTTATACGACTACAGATCGTCACTTGTTATATTTCTCAAACATATTTGCTCGGTCGTTGTAATGTATATGTGAAATATTTTCTCTGTTATGAAATTTACACGGGTTGACCGGACCCTTGTCACGTGGAAAACCAAGTTGACGTCATCTACGCGAAGTAGGCAACCTTAAAATCATGACTATGCTCTCGAAATATGAAAGTCACATGGGTAGAAGTCTTCTCAGATTTTCGTACTGAATAAAATTAAATGGTAAGCGTCACTGTATATATTTTGAATCGTCTATCTTGTACTCAATTGACTATTATTTTCAAGAAATGGTTCGAAACTACTTGCAGATGTGTTTCAATTATCACCATTAGGGGATTCAAAGAACCTCTCAAAAACTAGTCAAATAAAGAAACATACCTTTAATACTATTATACCTACATCAGGATCACGTAAGCCTTTCATAGTTATGAATGTATCCTATACTAGCGACCACCCGCCTCGGCTTCGGATGCAATGCTTATAGTAAATTTGTCCACTAGTTAATGAATATTATTAAACATAGAAACATTCCTCTTCAATTACTCTAAAAAACCGCATCAAAACATTTAAAGACTTATGCATACTACTCTGTCAAGAAAGTACCGGGAAAAAGTCAATAATACACAAAATGTTTGTTATTCATCTAAATTTATTTTATCACCTTCAAAGTATGCTCCTTCAGAAACGATACACTTACGCCAACGAATAACCCAATCATCGAAACTTTTTTTAAACGCTGTTTCCGGAATCGAGTTCAGTGCTCGCCGCGCAAGTCGGCTGGAGCCATATCTGGTGAATATGGTGGCTGCTCGATGGTGTTTGTTGAGTGTTTGGACAAAAAATCGTTTACAATGATGGCCTTGTGCGAAGGCGCATTATCGTGATGCAAAATCCAAGAATTTTCTTTCCACATTTCTGGCCTTTTTCGTCGAATTTGTTCTCTTAAACGCCGCATAACGCTCAAATAATATTCTTTATTTACCGTTTGATAGTCAAAGAAAACAGTCAACATGACTTTAACGTTTGATCGACTTTGACGTGGTTTTTTCGGTTTTGGTTCAGTTGGAAGGCGCCATTCCGAAGCTTGTTGACTAGTTTGCATGTCAAACTCGTAAACCCACGTCTCGTCACCAGTAACAATGCGTTTCATGAATGTTGGGTCGGTATTGACTCGTTCTAGCATGTCCTCAGCGACTTTCATGCGATTTAGTTTTTGAAGAAAATTCAGGTCTTTTGTCTTTTCATACCCAAATTATTTGTTAAAATGGTACGGATCGACTCGTGAGATACAGAAAGTTCGGCGGCCATCTCTCTCAAACTTGAATGAGGATTTTCAGTCACTATTTCCTTCACTTTTGCGATGTTAACTTCAGTTGCAGACGTTGAAGGCCTACCAGAACGAGGCAAATCTTCCACCACATCTCGACCGCTTTTGAACGCTTTGTACCACTCATAAGCACGTGTTTTGCTGATTCACCGTAAGCCTTCTGTAACATTTTGAGTGCCTTCGAACACGAAATTTCATTGGCGATGCAAAATTTAAGACAAACTCTTTGTTCGATGTTTTTGTCCATTATGAAATTCGCAATACACACTAGATATTATAAAACTAAAAACAGCACTGTTTTTAATATAAATAACAGATGCAACTCAAATTCCGCGCCAAAATGGAAAACAGTAATGCCAATCTAACAACAACAAAAATAATTAAAATTCGAATTTGGAACCATTAAAAAAAACATTCATTCCCGATACTTTGTTGACTGAAGGTATATAATATAAATATAATATTATAATAATATAAATATATAATATAATATATAATACATAGGAATATAGGGACAGAGAAAGCAACTTTGGTTTATACTTTGTAGTGAAGATGTAAATATTCTATATTTATTTATTATATTTATTTTTTTAGTCAAATTCAGTAATTACCCAGTAATAATTAGATGTTGATATGATTTCTAATATATCCACTAGAAAATAAATTCTTAATTGATACATAGGTGCTAAATAAATAATCTGTGGTGAGGCACTGATTGGTGGTAACTTTGAAACCGTACAATAGAGCTGAACATAATACGTACATAATATAATATTGTGTTGTTTAGGTAAACATTGATCCAAGCTCGCAGTACGTTGTGTTATTGACTGGACCCTACATAATATAATTAAAGCGTGCATTACCATTATGTATTGTGATGTAAAATAATATTAATTAAATAATTATTGTTTTATTATGAGAATAGATGACATATCAAAGGAACAGGCGATAATTATTTTGAAAAAAGAACAATTTAAAAGCACCCTTTTCCAATGAGCATGACATGTGTTAACAGATTGATGAATGCAGAAGAGAAAAAGGAAAGACTCTTATTATTCACGTCCAATTGTCTTTGACTTCCACAATGGCAGACGGGCGTGACGATATCTATGTTTTATGATTATAAATTTAAAACAGTTTTATACCGCTCATGGACATCCCAAAATAAAAAAAGTCCAAAACATTTCAACAAAGACATTAACGTCAAACACAAACATTTCAATTTCGTTAGTCAGTCCGTCATTGAGCCTGAATGCCTCTGGAAGTATAGATACCCCAAGCATAAATTGGTGCTATTACGAATTGAACTAACACACTTCGATGAAAGAGTTAGGAAACCTCTTCTAAGTCCCTGATCGATTTGATACATACTGAAATAATCAACATGGCAGACAAGAATCCAAGTATTATTTTTATGAATTTGTCATAAGACTAGTGCTCCTGCTCTTCAAACAAAATAGAATAAAGCTTGTTTAATACTTCGTATTTAAAATTGTTGAATCTCCACGAAATTATTTGTAAGTAGTGTTTTTGTCTTGGTGGTAATATTAGTTTAATCTTCTTGTCCAAGTCTTCTGAATTTACCGCAGGCATGCGCTTTCGAGGTCGACAGCTTGTAACACTCTAAATATTAAACGGCACTCTCGAAATAGCAATTTCTTCGCCAAGTATCTCAACTTCAACTTAATTTTAAATTTATAGTTCGTTGGTGTGAACTACAGTTTCTAGCTTAGGTCTTTTGTACCAAGAATACTGCAGTAAAAGATTTTTAAAAGAAAATTTTGGTTAGACATGTGATACAATGCATTGCGGTGGAAATATTTGTTATAAAATACTTGTTAGGTTTCGAACTCATAATAAGATTGTAGTTAATGAGAAAACTTAAGATCCTAGAAACCGAAACTCAAAGACGGTACCGAAGTTTTGAACTTAAGTGTCAGACAGAGTTTCAAATCCTTACAATATGTGTGATGTTATCAACTTCTCGTGTCACATACAACGAACTTTATCGGCTAAAACTGTGATTCGCTTTTGATAATTGTACAAACTCACCACATAGGGTATAGAGTCCTCGTAAGTTTATCATCTCGTTTCGGGACTCATATCGTAATAGTATTATTCACGTAGCGTATAAAAGCGACGCGACAAAGGGTGAACTAGATAAGAAGCAATTTGTTCGAATTTCATCGTTATCGGGAGACTTTAAGACTCATAAATAGCTGAAGAAGTACTTCCGTCATAAAAAGGAGGAAAAATCTTTATTCCTTGGATAGTAGCTCTGATATTTTAAGTTGGTGAATAACATGTTACTGAGAAATCCCTACATAGAGCGAAATAAATTTCATAAACGTACCGCATATCAGAAAATATACGTTTACACAAAAATAATACATTTTACAGTTTTTGTCAGTCGGTCTCTTTATTTCCGTTAATCATTGGAATGGCTGAAATGATTTTAGCCGGACTTTTATTAGTAGGTAGCTGATGTAACAAGAAGACAGTTAGGCTTCTTTCATTACAAAAAATATTTTTTTTATGACAATAGAATATAGTGTTTCATAGCGCGTGCGTTCCAAGCATGTTATGTAATATTTTTACCTGGTAGAGACTTAGTTATTTATAATCTGTGTTCTGTAAAATCCCTACTTTACTGAGAACTTTAAAACTCGAAAAAGTAAACAATTATTTTCACGAAATGAACAAGGACAAAGTCACACTTGTGAATTCTGGACAAACGAAGAAAATTGCCATAACAAAATATAAAGAAGAAAAAAATACTTAATTATTATGATTGAAACTCAAGACTCCATTTTTTTAATTAGCAACTGAGACTTAATAAAATAAAATATAGATAATTATGTTTATTATTATTTACAAAGAAAAAGACGGAACTTCGTCTGCTTTGACATCATTTCTTTTCATCTAAAACTCTCAAATATTATTAAGACAATTATTTTTTTGAATGAAAGAAGCAAAATTTATCTTAAGAAAAAATGTATTCTTTAAGGATAATTTTAAAGATTAAGATCTCGTTTGTTCTCTCGGCTTTCATAATCCTAATTAGCCTATTAACTGAGTGCTTATCATTAGACCTGAACAGAAAGTTATTTTTATGGCGTCTTATCTGTCTTAATATTAGTTTTAATTTTATAGCTTGTAGTAAAATTAGATTTTGATTTTATAATATTATTCATTGTTTATTTATAAACTTGTAGATTAGTCGTTGGATGGAATGTTGATTAATATAAGAATGAAATAAATGAAATGTCTATCTTGTAATGTCTATCTAATGTGTATTTAATGTGTATTTTGAAATGTCTATCTTGTACTTAATTGACTGTTATTTTCAAGAAGTGGTTCGAAACTACTTGCACGTATGTTCAATTATCACTATTAGTGGATTCAAAAAAGCTGTCAAAAAGTAGTCAAATAAAGAAACATACCTTATACAGGTACTATTATACCTACATCAAGTTCAGTCAAATCATTTACTTAATTTAACTATTATTCAGTATAACGACTTACAGAGAAAGCGAGAGAGAGAGAGAGAGAAAGAGAGATCAGTATCTGCGACGCGCACGCTGCTCATGAATACGAGTCCCGTGGTGGCTTGAAAATAATTTGGAGAGCTTTTTTCTTTCTTCACGCGCGGTAGCAGTTATTTTAAATGAAAATGAATTGTGACCAGTCTGTTGTCAAGTAAAGATTGAGTGACTGAAAATCTATGTAAAGCATACTCTAATACTGAGAGTACGAAAAAGGTATAATGTTTTAGCTCTTAGAAAATATTTTTTTCGCAAACATGAACTGTGGTTGAATGAGGTGTTGAGCACGTTTCGGATACACTGAGATGACATCACGTCTCCGTTTATAACCCTCTTGGTGCCACCACTGAGATAGCTACGTACGTAAAGAAATATGAGGATTGGTTTTATCAATTTATATAGGTAACTTTGTTCTTATTTTCTTTTCATTTTGTTCATAGTTTGTGTATTAAATAACGCACTTTTATGAGTTTCATGTTAGTAGTAAGACTTGATTATGGAAAAGTAGCATTTATTATTCCGTTTCCTTTTATCCCTTATTTGGCATTTGTTTTGATTGTTAGTATCCCATACAAACACAATATTATATGAGGAAGAGTGACCTTCGATATTCGATATACGAGCTTTGTTTGCTTAACATGGGGCTTCTGTAACCACGTGATATACATTCTTGATCAATAATTTGTTTTTTATTTAATCGCCAAAGGAGAAACTGGAGTAGAAGCGCATATTATGGCATATAATGCCACCTATGTAGGTATACACCCACTGGTCATAAGTTATGTTATGCTCCAAATAAGAGCTGGTGAGCCTACTGAAATATACTGGGTACAATACCAGCCACCGTGCTCTTCTAAGATATTTTATACGAAATAGGTCAGCAAACAAGGATACGGATTACCTGATGGTAAGCAATCGGAATTGCCGCCAGGGACATACGCAACGCTAAAGGAGTCACAAGTGCGTCGCCGACACTTTAAGGATTAGGGTTTCGAATATTTAAGATTTGGGGAGGGATGGGCTAAGGAAGGATTGGGCCTCCAGTAACTTCGCTCACATGGCAAAAAACAACGATGTGGTAAAATCAAAAAAACAATTTTTTTGGATCACTTGACCACCGACCACTGAACCAAAGAATTTGTTTACACCAATACACCTATACATTTGATCATCGAGTAAAACAAAACGGTAAATAGAAATAATATAAATAACTACATACCTATAATAAGCCAGCACGGTTAGCGCGTTGACTGACAAACTGACTGCCACTACGTGTCGTGGGTTCGATTCTCGCACGGGACAACTCTTTGGGTGATCCACAAATTATTATTGCGGGTCTGGGTGAACTGTGTATCTGAAATTATATGTTTGTTACCCACGATACAGATGAAAAGCCTAATGTAAGGTTATGTACTTTTAAATTTAAAAAACTTTTAAATTTTAAAATACAAAAGGTATGACTCAGCTTCGCGATAATGTATCTATATGCCTATGTATATAGATATGTCTTTCTATATTCCCAAAGCCCTATTCAACTTTTATACACTGTCCATTGTGAAACACACAAAGAAACTACTTGTAAAACTTTTATCAACAGGATTGCGAAGATGCGATACACGGTACACGGCATCCAAGTTTCGTTGAGTTCCGTTCAAGCACTTGATACCAACAAGTAAGTGCATTTCTCTCTTATAAATTCGAGCCGAAAACTAAAAAGTTACCTGTCCCGAAAAAGTGTTGGATTGTCTTGAGTATGTTTTACTAGCGACCCGCCCCGACTTCGCAAGGTTGCAGCGCTGTTACTTATTTTGCTTGTTATTTATTACATACACATAAACCTAACTCTTCAACAGCCTCTATTAAAAAAGGTCATCAAAATCCGTTGCCTAGTTTTAAAGATGTAAGTGCATAGGGATAGAAAAAGCGACTTTGCATTATACTATGTATTGATATGAATGTACGCAGATTATTTTTGTTCAATACAATATTATAACTCTTATCAACTTTCCTATTGTTAATAATAACTTGGTTTTTATGGGATATATCGGAAAACGAGCAGATTAAACATCTTATTGTTTCAGTGTTTCATAGTGATAATGAATTGACGCCGCCGGTATATGGTACGCCATAGACTGGTCTAAGACTGATCATTTTTATAGATATGAGAATAGGGGATTTTAGATTAGGGATAAAGAATAGGGAAAAGGGGGGTAGAAGTGGGTCTCCGGCCTCACGCAGTCATTATAACGTCAGTTTTGTTTACTCATCACTCATTATATGACTACGATTAAGTCATTTCGTTCTGAAGTACGACTTACTTCTATTATCTATTATTATAAATATGTGTGTTATTTAACCACATTATGACTTCAAAAAAAGCAATTTTATGCATTCATTGAAACATATCATTTTCCAAATTTCAATAAAAGTAGCATTTGATTTGTTGGAAAGTACCATATAGTAATATATGCATAAAATAAATAGGTACACCAAAGTTATGTAGTCATGATAATAAATAAATTATTATGAGATTCACCGCCAAACACCTACGCTACGACATTGCTACGTCGCGTCGCGTCAGTGTAGCTAATGTGCTACGACGTAGAACATCTACGCTACGAAGGTACATACTTATTACGAAATATGACTTATTTATTGGATGTTGTTTCGCCAGAACTTTAATATTTGTATCTTTAAGAATGAATGTATGCATTTGTCTATTGTATGTATGAATATACTATCAACCAGTCTAAGACTGTTCGTTCAATGATTCTTCAGTACCGATAAAGCTTATAGACTCCATATATCTTATAGATCTAGACTCTATATATATATATAAATAATTCGCAAAATGTGTTGGTAAGCACACAACTCAACAACGATGTTTTTCTTATTTTACTTCTTGTTGTCAGGAGAAGGTTATCATCAAAGAAAATATTATAAACTAGCTATTTCCGCGCGGTTTCACCCGCTGCTCGACTCCTACGTGATGTTTTATAGCCTATAGCGCTCAGGAGCATTGTAGCTATCTATCAGTGAAATAATTTTGGAAATCCAACCAGCGGTTCCAATGATTACCCTTTACTTACAAACTTAAAAAATTTATCTCTTTATAATATTAAGTAGGTAAGTATAAACGTACAGGGGAAAATTGGAAAAAAGGGACCCATTCGTTGTAAGTGTGTTATTTGGACCCAGCAAAGCAGGGTTGGAATGCTAGTTGTAAATAGAATGATGTGTCACATCACATCGTCAGCCTATAAGTGCCCACTGCTGAACTTCATCATTTTCCAACCAGAGAAGCTATCAAAAGGTCAACACGCTCACTCAAATTAGATTGGTTATTTGAAACTTATATTATTATTTAGAAATAGTAAGTCCAGATTTTCTCACTTTGCTCTCATTGAAAGTTTTTTAGCAGTGTCTTTATATATTTAGAAAGTATAACTTGGAAACAACACACACATTCTCACGTTTGCCAGGCTTCGAATAGATTGGTACCTAGTTATTTTCTTTTATAAAAAATAGATCCCAATCTATATTCTTCAAATATCTCAAATCTAAATGTAGTCTCCGACGAACCCAATCCATTACTAACGTTAATATTTCTAAGAATAACTCGAACGGAACAAAAATAACGTACATGAGAAATATAATTTATTTATTGTCTCTAAAAGGAATCAGCAAATAGAAAGAAAGCATCTCAAAGGATATACATACTAAAAATTATACGAGTAGCAGTCAGAATGAAAAACCGATAGAAAGATAAAAATGTCTAATTTAAAAAGCAATACAAGGGAATATCCTACTACTTAGATACCTATAAATCTCTACAAATGAGTTTCTTAAATGATTAAACCTTCTAGAATATTAATTTTAATACACGTTAAAGAGTGTCATTACAACATCCACTAAATATCCAATGAATAAAAAATAATTGATTGTTATATTGATAATAATTGATTTGTTCCGAAATCTATTGGCGTTGCATAAAATTAATATCAATATGTTTAACAATACGTACGTTGTTAATAACAGGTACGTAGTAATTAAATTTGACATCTGACATTAAAATTTATGAACTATTTACATACCTATATGTTTTAATTAAATGTATGGTCTGTTAAAAGTAATAAGAAAATATGTTTATGTACTTATATACTAAGATTGATTAAATAAAGTTTAAATACATCTTTAGCATAGTATCTATATAAGCAACTACATACACGTTACTCAGTAGGTATAAAGTCTAATTCTTAATTAAAAACTTTTCTTTCTTGGCAACAGAGCTAATTAAGACAGCTATTTTTTACTTTTAAATTCGACATTTTTTTCCTAATGTCTCAGAAAAGTTGGAATATAATTAGAGATGTGCGCACAGTAGTCGACTAGTCGGTAGAGCTAACTAAACGGACACTTGGAGTTGCCGACTAGTCGGCGAATAATCAGTCAAAACCAACGACTAGTAGGTTACTTACTTTGTTAATATTTCTTAGTAAAATATTGCCTTTGGATGGACTTAATGAACATTCGGTCGTTTCACACTACTAATAAACATTGGACGAGTATCACCATATCCATAGCAAAAAGTTGTATACCTATTGTTATTTTCTTCTGAATGTTTAATTCTTGCAAGAGAAGGTACGGAAATTTCGAAAAAGTTTAATTTAAAGCACTAACTATATCAATATAATTCTGAAACTAATCAACAATATTTATCAAAAATTTTAAGTATGGCAGAGCCATGCTTCGGTATGAATGGGTCGGCTCGACCGGAATGATATCATGGCCTCACAGAAAACCAGAGAGAGAAAACCACCACAACTTTGTTTCGCCGTGTGAGAGGTTACTGGAGGCCCAATCCTTCTCCAAACCGTAAATGTCCAAATCCCTAATTCCCAAAATTCGGCAAGTCGACAACACACTCGTAACTCCTCTGTTGTTGTGTGTGTCCATAGGCGGCACTGATTGCTTACCATCAGGTAATCCGTCTGCGCGTTCAACCTATCATATAAAAAAACAAGGAAAATCAGGTTCAGCAAAAAATATATCAGAAACAAAATATTTATCTAATAAAAGGAGCGTTTATGATGGTGTCACGTCATAATAAAACGTAACATTGTCCTAACATTTCATAAGGAAGCCAATAAGACAAGAATATGTCGCGTTCACAATAACCAACAGAATGATTGACACTTGATTAACTTCCAGAGAAAATGTGAGAGGAATTTTGTTAATATAAAATCGGATAGTCCCACGGGATAAGCTGAAATACTCGTAATATAATACGACACAACAATAACATTAAGAAAATACTGAATCTGCGATATCCCCGCAACACATCCACACACACCCTTGTCATTCAAAGACCGGCCAACTGTAAAATTAAATTCACATTTCATTCCATTCGTTCTTTCTTTTTCTTATACTTTGTTAGGAATTTGCTACACAATGCAGATTACTATTTAATTCACGATTCAAATGTAAATTTAATTTTATTGTATTCAAATAAAACACATTATTTTTTTGAAATTGGAATTTCTGAAAATATTTTTATAAACAAATAATATTATTGTGAGATGATTATTTCTTTATATTTTCTTACAGAATAAAAAAGTTATGATCCTTTGTATCAAATAATTTTACTGACCAAAAATTTTTTTCTTGAATGGCAACCGAGTCTTTATTTTAATTTTGTTGACTATACTGCCAGTGTTAACCATTTAAGTGACAATTCAAATACACAAACTTAATGCGATTCTTACATTTTTAAATCGACCCATTACCTAAATATTACGCACTTAATATAATTCATATAACAGATTTGAATTTAAAGGATTGAAATCGATCGATACGAATAAAAAAACCAGCTTTGTTTAATATTCGGGTCACGTGATGAAAAAAACCGAACTAATAGAAACGCAAACGTTTTCCTTTTCTGTATAATACAATCATAAGTAAAATAAAAAATACTGCGATAACAAAGCCTATTTTCCATTTGTTCTAGTCAATTATTTTGATTAGAAAAAAGAAATACGGTTGTCGTTGCTTCCTTTGATATTACTGTGAAGTCACGAAATAAGCGTTAGCTACGTTCATAAATGAAACGATTTCTGTTCTTATAGTTTTGGGACAACATTTTTTTCACTCAATTCTAAGAAAGTTCTCTTATTAACCCTTTGTGTCTGCCTAGAAAACTATTACGACAATTGGTCTGAATTCCTTAGAATTAGATTTGGCAATGTGAAACTTTTTTGAAAGATAATAATGTTGATTTGAATATTTAGTCGTAAAATCGTACTTTGATTGGTACCTTAATTATATACAGTGCACATTTATTTAGTCAATAATTGTTAAACATTTTTATGATATTTTTTTTATGTTATAGGTCGGCAAACGAGCAGACAGATTACCTGATGGTAAGCAATCAACGCCGCCCATGGACACCCGTAACGGAGGAGTTACGAGTGCGTTGCCGACATTTTAAGGATTAGGGATTTGGAGGTTTAGAAACAGGGGAGGGGTTGGGAAGGAAAAGGATTGGGCGGATCCGGTAACCTCACTCACACGGCGAAACACAACACTGTGGTTGTTTCACGCCGGTTTTCTGTGAGGCCGTGGTATCACTCCAGTCGAGCCGACCCATTCGTGCCGAAGCATGGCTCTCCCACACTTGATAGTTCCTACTTATAACAATAAACAACTATCTCAAAGAAATCTATGCCCCAAATTACTCGTAATTCATTTCATTTTAATTTGCTTCTAGCCTCTTTTCTGTATATTAAGATTCAGTGGCTTGCGACCACGATCTGTGCAACCAGGTCGAAACGTCAAACCTTCCAAGGTATTTTAAATAATTACTAATTTTCTCATTAATACTCCCGTAATTATGTGTTGAAAATATGAAACGGGAAAGTTTAAAAGTTAGCAAAGTCCAAATGTTTTGTGTACAACCAAAAAACACAACTACTATAATGGCTGAAGCGGTACTGGCTTTTTTGGGGGAATATGGCAAATGGCTTCACGTCTTGGGTATTATTTAATTTACACCGTCCGTTGTTATACGGCATGACATTTTAAATTACAAATTTTCATGACGGGGAACGCAATGACATATGTAGCGCGTGAAAAAAAATCAAAGAAAATAACCGTTTTCTTTACATCTCAAGAGTGAGTGTCAAGCTCTTATCGACTAAAAAGTACCCCATTGCTTCTACTGCTACTAAAATTATTTCACTTCACTATGTCAAAAACAGTTTTGCCTTTTATACACAACTCACAAGTCGCCAACCAAAACTACGAGTATCTACGAATAAAAATACTTAAGCGACGTTATGGTGCGTGTCTAACGTATTAAATACTTACGAAGTATACGCAAACAACAATTACTTGAGATGGATTCGCATAAAGTTTTGATGATTTTGTGTACCTAAGTATGTTGAGCTCAAAGCTGAGTGAATGCCCCTTCCGGCAGACTGCTTCACTTAATAACATCAAGTTTGACTGCTTATTGCGTCAGCTTTGAAGTGGCCAAAGTTTATAACCAGAACTAAGACATTGAAGAATATGGTAGTACAATATTGCAGTACACGCCAATTTAATCTTGCAGTCTTGCAGTTGAAACTGTCACAGAAAAGGCATGTGTATTGATGATTGGCATTGGCTTGGAATTTCAATATTAGGTACTACATAATATAAATTAAAAGAGCTTCGCTTCAAAGAAAGATTTTCTTCGATTGTGCAATCAAGAACTCTTAAAATGTTTGGCCATATCATTCGAAGCGAAGACTTAAAGGAACGATTGGTGGTGCAAGGGAGAATAGAGGGTCAGCGTCTTCGTGGTCGGTCACCAACTAGATGGACGCACATTACAAGATCAGTGACATCCAAATCAAGTGTGGAAAAAATGGAGAGAAATCGCAAAGGCAAGGACATACCATGACCACGACCACTCTGACAAGAGTGTGCGATTGATAGGAATCATAATATAAACCAGTCGCTGACGAAGAAGCTAATGCGTGCGCTTGTATAGAACCAAGAGTCAAAAATACTTATATTTTACCAAAGGCTTGATTTTTATTGCCGTGCGAAACCAACGTATTTAATACCCCTGATTAATTTTCAAGTTTATAATCATCTATAGAACTTCTTTAGACTTGTACTGTACATATTATGTTTATTGAAGGACACGCCAAAAATAAAAGCGAAACCGTAAAACCAAAGTATAAGGGTCTTCATAATAATGTAATCTTACACGTGCTTATGGACGAGTCATTTGATTCTACAAAGAAGAACTGAGCGAGCGAATGTCTTGTTAGGCGTTCCAATAAAATTCTCAGTGGATTCATAAAATATGTAATTTGATCAGGATCAGTTGTGGCGTCCGAGTCCCTTGGGTGAACCGATCGGCTATCGAGATACAGTGGAAATAGAAATGTTTGAATGCAACCGTTGAGGTAACAATGTCTTGATCTATACGTATTGAGGTATTCTTGACCCATCATTCCCTTTACAATGTAGGTAGCGTTTTTTTTGCACAAAATACAAGTGTTCTTTTCATTTACATTTTTTGATTTAATCAGTTTTTGTACGCAACTTCGAACACGTACAATTTAGAATTAAGCATTCTTATTTTAAAGTGAAAAATTAAGTATCATAAAAATCTGTATAAAGCGGGCAGATTAATTTTAGTGACAAATAAGTAAATTGCATGTTTAATACAACGTTTCCAAAGGGGGCTATGTCAAGAAACTTTATAGCTGCTGTTTTAAAATATTTTTTACGAAATTATAACATAGAAGCAAGGTGTCAACGAAAACCAGTCAATAAGACGCCTCCTTTGAATTCTGAAACAAATAATAAAGCCTAATGGCTACCTCAACCAGTAAATGTAGGTTAAAGGTTACGTTAGTTCAAGATGCTGACAGACCAGTGCGAACAATAAGCCAATTAAGATAGAGTATGGTATAGGCCACGGTGATGTTTGAGCCTATTAGCTTTTGGAGCCTTTGCTTGGCCCTGATTACTCTAAAAACTATATAACTAACTATATGGCCTCCATTCCGTATTATACCTATACAATATATTGTTTAAATTTAAATACACACAACTTAGACTGAGTTGAGTTCACTCAGACTTTTGAGTTACGTTTAACCTATCAACCTTTATAATCTACTTACAGTGTAATCAAGTCAATACTGGCTACTACACAACCTGTAAACAAAGTCAACATTTTGAAGACAGTAATGAATACCTTCCGCATGTTGGCTGCATGTAATTCAGTAAGTCCATACGATGTACGGTAGTGTGAACTTTACCTACAAATTATATAGTGAACTTTCCCTTTGACGTGGTTGGTACACATACCTTTTTGTATAATGTGGTGAGTAGTCACGGCCATAGTTTTACAACAAACTTCAGACACACGGCTTTACGATGTATTTTATAGAATTAACGCCAAAAAATTTTAAATTATTATGTCGTAGCCAAGTCAAACCTATTATACGTATGAACGGAGTGGTTTTTAGACAGTAAGAGTTTGACACTTACTCTCGGCTCATCTTGGGCGGAAAAAGTCATTGGGTAAAAGGTATCTTTATTAATTGTTAGTACTAGTCGGTTTCGATTTCAATTTTAAAATTGAAATCAATACCAAAATAAATATGGGTAAAATAATACACACTCGCATACACACACACACATGCATATTATCTCTCTAGGGAAAAAAATCTACAAATATTTTATTGGGTTAGTAATTGCAAAAAAAAGCTAAGCAACAGTTTGTCATCTTTTTTTTTACTTTTGTTTATCATTACCAAATGGTACGCGTGTAAAGTTTTAATATTAATGCTATTGTCTGATTTTGTCTATTTTTTTTTCTTTCAGAACATATCTATTTTAAATGCATTTGAAGCCATGAAAACGGAGTCATGAAGGCAGACAGTACAAATTTACCAAGAATAAGCTCCTTAATGGCCGATAAATTCTTTGCTGCTAATCTAGAATTTGTTCTGCTGAATTACGAAAACTTAAAACATCGATTCACCTAAATAGAGGTATTTTATTCTATTACATTATTTAAAAAAAAACCTTTTGTCTACGGTAAAACTGATCAAATTGGGTAGTTTCCTAGGTCCAAAATAAATTATTTCGACGTTTCAATACAATAAAATATTGAAAAATAACTATACTTTTATTCATCGATTGATCGATATATCTACTAATTTTTGATTTTTTTTAGCTAATTATTAAGAAATAAGTAAGCTATTTGACGCAAAAAAAGTTATGACGTCATAGCTCAGTTTTTCATACAAATTTCATAGAAAATTATCGTTTTTGACGTTTGGATAAAAGTATTGAATTTGACTAGTTGGAAACTACCGTATTGTATTGTTTTAGTGTGGGAAACGATCAAATGACTATCGCTCTAGGTGGGGCGAAGGAAGCGTGGCCCTAGGTGAAGCTACTTCTTTCCTTCTTCAGCGCAAGGTCGAGGTCGAGGTACAGTAATTCGCTTGGTCCACAGATACGGCTAGTATTCAGATCTAGAAAAGAGTACTCTAAGAAGTACGCAGTTCAGAATGAAATACAAGTGTGGGAGAGCCATGCTCCGGCACAAATGGGTCGGCTCGACCGGAGTGATACCACGGCCTCACAGAAAACCGGCGTGAAACAACCGTTACCGGAGGCCCAATTCTTCCCCTCCCCCAAGCCCTCCTCAATCCCTATATCTCCAAATCCCTAATCCCTAAAAGGTCGGCCACGCACTCGTAACTCCTTCGTTGCGGGTGTCAGCGCTGATTGCTTACCATCAGGTAACCCGTCTGCTCGTTTGCCGACCTATTACATAAAAAACAACGTAGATGTGGAACCTTGTATTTAAATTATTCTAAAGTTAATTTTATTTGTGTCTTGATAATTTAATTATTATTACTATGAGGTTTTTATTTATAAACAGATTGAAATAAATAAAGTTCATCAGTCAATGTTCAAATCCGTGTTCAGAATTTAAAAACGAATACCTACATTTCAAATTAAACTAGATAGCTAGACGTACTTGTCAGTAGGGAAAAGTTGCATTCAATTTCATGCAGTAGTTTTTGTGTGATGTGAGAAGAAGCGGAAAGACCTTTTCCAATTTTCTATTAGAAAATCTGGATTTTCTATTAAAATAATGCGAGCTTCAGAAGGACGAAACAGCCTCAGATGATGGATATTTACAACTGTGACATACCACGGCCTCGCACATGATGTAAAGCAACATGTCCTTCCTCTTCCCCCATCTTAAGAATCCCCGAGTAACAGTGGGACGCCGCACCCTTAACTTTCATCAAAATCATGTGACCTTAGATATGGATTTTGATGAAATTTGGCACAGATATAGATTATTATCCAATATAAAACATATTAAGTTTCATTTTCAACCGGGAAATCCGGTTAAAACTGCTGGCAGAAGCTTATAAGTAACATGTACCTAAATTGTAATTAATTACTACATCGCATCAAATTATATCGTTTGGCAACGTTGCATGAATTGTAAAAACTAGGTGTAAAGGTTGTATTGAACTTTAAGGGGGCTTAAGGAAAAAACAGAAACAAACTTTGGACCTTCTCTATATTAATAGACTAGCTTTAGCCCGCGACTCTCTTCCGCGTGGAATACAGAGTTCCTGCAAATTTTTGGTATAAAAACTATTCTATGTCGAGTTCCAAACTATGTCTCATAGAAATTTCATAGAAATCGGTTCAGTTGTTTAGGCGTGAAGCGGAGACAAACAGACAGACAGAGTTACTTACTCATTTATACTATTAGTTTGGATTTGGATCGAAGTATTAAGTTATCTCATCGTATTCCACAGGCGTTCAAAGAGTCGCATGTGCATACATATAAGAATATTTTCTGAATAAGGTTTAAAGTTTCTTATTTAATCAGTGGGGAGGAATGTCTTTTTTTAATCCGTTCGTGACTTGATCGCACTACAGTAAAGAACGTCACGTACGTACCCATAGCAGTAATAGAGTTCTAGTCGTTTCGTTGGAAACACTAATTATCTAAGTAAACTCGCTGAGTCTCCGTTTCTGCACACGTACGCAGTTCAAGTGTGATGTAGTTCAAAGACTCTTTAATATTGATATTTTGTTTACTGGATATGTATAATAGAAGACGCTAGGTAAGTATCTTCGCAAAGGTAAAACTTGGTAATGGTAAATCCAGTACAAATATAATAATAATTTAAACACAAGTAGTATGTGTTTTTATAATAACTATCGTGAGACATACTAAATTAACTAAAAATCGCGGGTTACTCACGTGTATATATTGAGAAAGAACCACGGAGGGGTTCTTCACTCAGTAGGCTGCGACGTTCAGTCGTTGCCATACTCCTCCGAAACGGCTTGACCGATTTTGATGAAATTGTTTGTGCTTATCCGGTATCTATGAGAATCGGCCAACATTGGGGTAGTCCACCAAATTTTTTTTTAGATAAAGTTTTTTATTTCTTTTTTATAATACAACATACAAAAATACTCAATTTTCACCCTTCTACGATCAACCCTTATTTTTTTATAGCCATTTTAGTAATTTAATCATTTTTCCTCTCCGGTCGAAAACTGATCAATCGTCATTTAATTAGTTATCCCCGCCAGATGTCTATAGGTGTCACTTCTGACGCAGCAATATGGTAGTTTCCAACTAGTCAAATTCAATACTTTTATCCAAATGTCAAAAACTACACTTTTCTATGAAGTATGAAATACCGTCAAAATATTTTTGCGTCAAATTAATAGCAAAAAATATAAAAATTAGCTAAAAATATCTAAAATTTAGTGTATCGACCGAGTGATGAATGAAAGTACCTATAGTTATTTTTCAATATTTTATTGTATTGAAACAACGAATTAATTTATTTTTGACCTAGGAAACTACCCAATTGCGCCCGTGCGAAGCCGGGACGGGTCGCTAGTTTTTTTATAGAAATGTTGTTCCATCAAAAGGAAAATTGATTGGAAAATTCCGACATGTGTCTGCCCGTAATGTTTTCACTCCCATTGCAAATTCTTTGGTGTGTCGAAAATATTTGTAAGAAGGTTCTCAAGAGCAAGACTCAATTGTAATATATTTTTGTTCAAAGAAATAGTGAGTGGGGGCGGTGAGGCTAGTCGACGCCTCAAATACCATTACATTTCACATCATGATTGTTATTCCTTAGCAGGATATGTGTCACGTATTTTAAAAGAAATTGCTTCTTTTGTTGTAGATTATTAAGATTTCTACGCAGAGAACTAAACACTGTCTAGAGGTCACTTTGTTTGTAACAGGTACAATAGCAAGAGATTGATACATTTCTTTATTGATGCTGAATTAAAATGCATGTGGTGATAGAAATCCCGAGTTAAGCAAACAAAGCAGTCAGAGCCAAGTTTCGGCAATGATCGACCGGACTGATACCACGGCATAACAGAATATCACCATGAAAAACTTACGTTGTTTTTCGCCATTTGAGTGAAGTTACCGGAGCCCTAACCCTCATCCCCCAATTCTCAATCCCTAATTCGCCTAATCTATAACGCATTTATAGATTTTTTTTTTAGTATTCCAAGTCGATTTCCATGGGCGGCGCCAATCGCTTAAAATCAGGCAATCTGTCAGCTAGTTTGCCAACTGATAGCATAATAAAAAATTCGCTACCTTGAACAAATCAACATTAGTAACACGTCTAGTTTGGGCGTATTAGATATGTCTATTATTGCCTGATATCGAGGTTTTAAGTAAAATGCCTCTTTTGTTTTTCAAAGCTATTAATTTATTTAAATTATTATGCAACTTTTGTAAGAAGTATTGCCCATTAAAGTCAGCGCGTTTGAGGTTAAATTTACTTGTGATGTAACTAAAAGGCTAAGAGTGTTATAAATTTCGTGCACGTTCATTAGGCTCACATGGATCCTCGTCCCGGCTTTTAGCTTGCGACACATGTCGGAATTTTGTAATAAGATTTCCTTTAATTTAAGATCTCAAACATACCTGCATAAATTCATTGACGGAATTCCTGAATCAACACCCGCTAGTGGAATAAGCTACGTAAATTGGAACACCTGGTTAATGCCTTGTACCAGTATTGGAACGGAACATATCATTCATGTAGTGTCGTAATACTGAATTAATGCATTTATTATCGTAGGTACCAACAATTTGTTGCCATTTGACAAATTAATAGGATTAATTTCTGCGGTGATAAATTTTTATTTTTTTTATTTTTCTGTTAACATAAGACATATTCTGTTTCTTTCTTTTTGATTATATTTTTAACTAAGGTATTTAGAGAAAAACTCAGTATTATGAGTTTTAATTAATTTTTATTTTTCCTCGTTGACAATTTCTATAAAGGCTTATAGCGAAATACTGCTATAATGCAAGCAAGACTTAGCACGGAAAATGCATAAGTTAATGATTTCATGTGATTTTGTATCGGAAAAAATTAAATCATCATCAGCCTCTAAGTATTCATTGCTGAGCAAAGAAAAGCCTCTTCTCACACCAAGACGGTTTCAGCATTCATCACCAGGCTTGTTCAAGGTGCATGAGTTATTTATGATTAGAATTTACAAGTTCAGGTTTCCTAGTGATTTTTTCTTTTTACCGTTTGCAAGGTCGTGGTGTTTCGGAAGTAAAGCATGCATGAGGATGCGGTTCCGAAACTTGGCAAGCATCAATGTGACCGTTGTCTGAGGTTATTGTACTTTATAAGCGTAAGTATTTAGACACGTGTGAGAGTTAAGTGTAGGAGAGTGTGGGCTCGATCCGAGTGATACTAGGGCCTCGCAAAAATCCAGCGTTGTTTTCACGCTGGACCACTGCGTTGTATTTGGCCGTGTAAGTGAGGTTACCGGAGGCCCAATCCCTCCCCTTCCCCAATCCCCAAATCACCAAAACCCTAATCCCCAAAAGGTCGGCAATGCACTCGTTACACCTCCTTTGTTTCGAGTGTCTATAAGCGGCGCTGATTGCTTACCGTCAGGTAATATAATTGCTCGTTTGTCGTCATACATTAAAAAAATATCACTGACAATATTTTAATATAGAAGTAATTTGTATGAACTGTATGCCACTCAAGTTTATCGGGAAGTTAAATGAAGGTGATGAAAAAGGGCGCTAACTCTAACCAAAAAGGGTCAGAGCAATGTCACACAACATTTAGGTCTCTGCTTGGCCGAATTTAATTGGGTCTTGGCCCCAACTTAGTGATGTATTGCCATTACCGGCTATCTGGAACAGGCTTAGTTCAATGGATGGATAGAAATGTTTAATGTTTTGGATCTACGGCAGATTAAGGTATGTTATGACTTGTAGTTACATAGGTTTTATTAAATTTTACCGTCATAAGGCTTTGTTTGTCAGAAGTTATAAAAAAAAACGTATAAGATGACCATGGATATGTTTGTTATGTTATGAAAACTCGTAAAATACGAGTATTTAGTATATGTCCTAAAATAATGTGTTGTACCATTCATTACTTTTCTGTTAAGTCATGGTCTTATTGGGATGATTTTTAAGAAAATATGTTTTTTCATCGCCTGTCAATTTATATAAGAAAATACAAAGTGTTTTTTGTCGAAAGCTAATTGGTATTCCTTAATTCTTGTGCTAGTGTGGTTTTAATTGGTACGTTGTAAACCCCCACAGAATTCCGAGCATCATGAAAAATATATTGTATTATTTTCAGAATATTGAAGAACAAGCAAGAGCATTTATTTGTATAACCAGTTATACCTGCAAGCGACGAAACGGTCATTAAGGATTCCCAAAAATAAACAAGCAACATTAACTATAAAACTTCCCTCAATATACAATACTTTTTACAACCCAGATTTTTGGGCATTTTTGACTTATTTTTAGCTCTTTAAAGTTTTAACCCTTTCATCTATCCTTATGACTACACATCAAACTAACAAGCATAACAACGAAGACAAATACAAAGAAACCAAAACCTAAGAATCTGATAACACTACCTAAATATGAAGTTTGAAACATTTCTTCCCAGTATCATGTGATGTGCTGAAAGCGCCGCGCGCCGTGTCGTCATGTTGTGGACAATACTGTGGTGCAGAATAGAGTTGCACTGACGCTATCGCCTTCACTTCCCTTTCCTCCATGCTTCAAACTAAATAAACGCAGACAAAGTAATGATAGCTGAACAGGAATAATAAAGAGAGGTTGTTTGTTCTTAACGTATGTTTTTAAAAGATGTCAGTTCAGTGGACTTTCTCGCTGATCCAGTGAACGTAACTGTAACTGAAGAAGTCTCAAATTTGTTTCGATTGGTATTTGAGTTATATCTTCTAGTTTGATTACCTCTCGAAGTTCATACAATTATTATTGGTGTAAGTCAAGGTCAAACGTCTGAAAGAGACAGGCGGCATAAAATCTGCCATAGCCCACATGAAACCGAAATAATAAGACAAATGAAAGGTTGTGTCGTTGAAATGACGTTACCCTAATAAAATATCAGTTACGAAAATAATACTGAGTGTAAGATCTCCTCTTAAAAGGCGGTGCGGTGTCCTGTGAAAGCTGCTAGTAAAAAATATTTATTGGCAATATAATGTGGTCGCTGTATCGTTACGACGATCTGGTGGGCTTGCGGCAGTAAATTTAATTTGGTCATTGATCGACATACCGATATACCGTATGGACGTACCTACCTACAAGTAGGTTCAAGTGGTGCTCAAAATAAATTGACGCCAGAAAACTCATTAGATATCATCCCCCTTTTCACAATCCCAAGTCATTTTGAACTGAATACAGATTATTATGATATCAGTACCCTGTTACAAAAGAAAGGATCACCTATAAACGATAGAAAATTACCAATCATAGACTCGCTACTCCAGTCATTCTATTTGTCTATGCAATAGATTTCCTTTGGGACCTGTGAGGAATATATTATTTTTTGAGAGAGAAGAGGTCGTAAGTCAAGTAAGTTTGTGAACCACTGGATTTGAGCGTATTTCCCTCGGGTGACTTCATTACTGTAGCGAATGTACTGTAATGTGTTTGTATCGACTCGCTGTTGGTCGTATGTCACCTGCAAGTACATTTTGTACACACTCGTACTTATATTGTAAATTATAGTTCCTTAAAAATGTGATTTTTAATTTTGTTCATATTAAATACGACATGTTCACTCTCATTGGCCATGAGTAGATACCAATGATAGTGTATAGTGGGTAATAAGACATTTGTGCTCCTTCAATGTTCTCAGTTATTTATGAAGGTGACCATGCTGTTTGTTACCGAATTATTCTAGCTCAGTGCGAAAACTGCCATTAAACTAATATAAAGTCAAGGCCCACTTCAGAACTCCTTATTCGCACTTCACATGTTTATTTTACCCTTAATAAATTACTGCACAGCCTTCATTGTGACACTTTTATTGTGACCTTAAAGTTAGGAAAAAGTTTGCTAGTGTACTCGAAAAGTGTCATTTATGAATTTACGACGCCATTATTTTTACAACCCTAGCTAAGTTGGGACCAAAGATAGAATAGTTCGGTTTGACATATGCCGTTAATACGACCGTTTTGCGCTGGAAAAGTTTTGATTGCTTTTATAAAGCGTTTTCGTTATTCAGGGCGTATGGTAAAAAGTGTGAAGTAAAATATTGGCAAGTAGGAAGTAGTAATAAAACTGCAATATAAGGGAACAGCGGCGATGATCGTGTGCCAAATTTATGCAACGTGGCGCAGGCATTCTGGGTGATTAATGTCCGCGCTCAGTACGACCGAGCTGCAGAGGAGTTACACCTACAAGCCAATGCTAATGATAACAATTTTGTAAAATAGAATATTTTATTTTTATTACAACAGTCCACTGGGGTACTCTCCTACTAAGACTATTTTACTACAAAGTAGTACTACTTATTGAAACCAACTAATAAAATTAATATTTTCTTCGAAGGTTTTACAGGTTTTTATTATATTTTTAACATATTTTCGTAGCTAGGTGCATTACGGATTTCACTAAATCAAAATTGTTTAAAAAAGCATTTCCAATTCCACCATTTACATAAATACATACAACATAATGTTGTTTATTCAGCATTAATTTTGGTAGTGCAACGGCGGCAACGCGACGCGACATATACATACAGCGTGTATTTTCACGGCTTTGCACAGGATTCGACGGAGGAGTATGAGTTAATTATAAGTTGCGGAACCCTTTGTCGTGTCTCGACGAACTTCCCCTAGAATACTGCTAAGGATGCGCGTCCCGATAATATGCACGAAGATGAATAATTCTCTAATGCAATACTACGAATGACTATGACGTCGAATTCGTAGAAGTTTGTATTGCTTTATGCATACAAGGAATGTTAATGCTCTTAAACTTAATAATTAAGAACTTCATTTAATAAGACGTACAGCTATGGTAAATTGTAATTGTGAACTTAATTCTTTTTTAGGGTTCCGTACCTCAAAAGGAAAAAAGGAACCCGTATAGGATCACTTTGTTGTCCGTCTGTCTGTCCGTTTTTTATTCTACTTATTTATACTAATATTATAAAACTTAAATTTTTGTTTGTTTGAACGCGTTAATCTCCAGACCTATTGGTTCGTGTATTTGTGTTTGTTAGTCCATTTATCGAGAAAAGTTTTAGGCTATAAAACATCACGCTCCGATTTGGATGAGCCAAGCAGCAAGTAAAATCGGGAGAGAAGCTAGTTATAAATATGGAGTTTCTATTCATGAGGATACGCCGACTGCACCGTATCTTGTATACCTGCAAACAGTATATAATAATATTATTAATTAATATTATGGAAAGTCCTATTCAACGAAATACCTACATTAACTAACACAATCCTTTTGGAATTTGGCTGATCCAAAATATATTATGTCAACCCTACCTTTTGTATTATTAGCTAGAACTAATTAATCAGGACGTGAATTTAATGCACTTACTGAAACATCTACAGCAAATTTTTGTTCCAGCTCATTTATTAGAACGCATTCACTCATAGTCACACATGAAATGTTGCCTACAACACCTGTTACAAATTCCTCTACATTTTTTCAAACATACGCCGTATGTTCCTGTATACGAACGACACATACGTTGTTGTCATTCCTGCCTGCGATAAATGACATCATTTATTCCACCCTGTACCTATACTGTGTTCCCTTCCACAGCCCTGGTTACCGGATATGTCCGCACTTGATATATTAATACCAATCCAGTGTTTCGAAACGATTCGATATGGAATTTTCGTATTGTAATCTAAAAGTCTGTTTATGTTTATAGATGTAGATTTAGTTAATTTTATGTAGATTGTGGACTGTTTTATGATGAAATGGAATGTATGGAAATAGCAATAATAGAACTGCTTTGCATAAAAACAGAACATTTCTATGAAAAACCGGTTACCTATCTTAAGGCATAAGTAATAGCGAGTTTGCTTTGCATTAACACCTTCGAAACGTTTCAGCGTCTAGCCCTCTGATTGATAAACGTGTCACTCGCAATAATGTAACGCAAACTCACACTAGGAAATCTGCAATTGAATAAAATAGTACCAAATATTCCAACATAGGGCGTCTCCAGAGCTAGCGCCATTGTAGCAGTCAAGTAACAAAAACAAAGTAAAAGAATTCATAGTTCCGAAGCAGAAGAAAGAAAGGTGGTTTTTAGTCAGTAAGAGCCTGAAACTTCCTCTCCCACCCAAGGCGAGAGTAGATCCCCAAAAACAAAGCACCATGCTCAAATAAGTATGTGTTTCCCGCATGCACAATAACTGATTATATTGTTTATATGCAAAACAGTTATCCTAAAATTCTTCTTGTCTTCTTCTCGTTCATGTGTTTCTCTTCAGAAGATCGCGCCCTTGAAAGGCTTCCATTGCTGTATTTATCTGTTATTTTCCTCCACCTTTTTAACCTTGGCTTCTTTCAGGTAAGTAGGTATTTTATAACAGAGACCCGGATTATCACCCTCGCCCAAAGATATATAAATTCATCAACAATGTAGTAACATCTGACCGAAATCCAAGGCCTTTCATTATACTTATAGTACTTAATATATTCGTTACAAATATTAAAAAGAATAGGGAATATCTTACATCCCTGTCTAATACCTCTTTCTATCCTAAACGAACCCGAGATTATGTCATTCACATTATTTTATGAACTGTCCATCGTGGTACAAGTTCGCGATTAGTTTTATTATGTGCGTCCTATTTCATCTAGGATAGACCATACGATCCCATCTTACGCAGTCAAAAGCCTTTGAGTAGGTGATGAAGCACTTTTTTAATAGTTATGTAAGTATGTGTTGTCAAAACACACAGCATTTGTGCGAAGATTCTGTTATTATCTGCTGGAGGTCAAAAATTACAAGATGCTGCTATCAAAGTCAAAAAGCACTTTTGGACATCAAAAATATAAGTGAGTCCAGTGAAATTCCTCGTTCCAAAGTGTAGATCCCCATAGAAAAGAAACAAGCAAAAACTAATTAGGGGAGAGTCGGGTAGCCACGGACACATAAACAAAACTCAAATTATTTTTTAAATGAACATTATTAGACATTTATTTAGAATCAAACCATTAAATAAAATATATATAAAGTATTTTAGTACAAGTAACGATCCGATAATTCCTTAATCTTAACTGTAATCAAGTCTAATAAACAGTATTGTATTTTTAACAATATTTTTTTGGCGGGTAGCCCCGGACATCATTTATTGGTGATGATCAAGTGGCTTTACGGCTTTTCAGACGTCACAAAAATAATAAACCTGTGAAGGATCAATATCTACGCATGCTTCATGCTCCCAGTCTTTGCATTTATTTTATGACATTGTATCCAATCTACTTCAAATGTTTTTCCACAAATAATGCACTCGGTATTTTGGTCTCTTGACAGTTCTTGGATGTTCCGTTTGGTTTTCATTTTATTTTTCCCTTTCCCTTTGCCCTCTTTACAGTCTCTGCCGCTTCAGATTCGTTACCTAATATTGTGTGTTTTTTAATAAAGATTATTTAAATGGAGAAGATGACAGAATTTCTCTCTTTTGAGTTTTTCGTGAACGCGTCTTTGAGTCTCCCTAGTTTTGGAACCAAGTTAACCTCTTGTCGAATATTAAGTGCTTTTGTTCGATTCCGAAGAGTACTCGGCACCTGACACCTGCCATCTGCTTCTCCCAAAGAATAGTTCTTTTCTTTAACACTTGTATAGCCTGTTTCATTTTATCTGCATCCAAATTCCTTCGTTTAGTGACTCTTTCCTCAAATTTTGGCAATTTCCAGAGCTTCTGCATAAAATATCAGTAATATCAAAAAACGTGATATAAAAATTTTAATATAGATTTTCCTTCAGCTCAAAAAGTGTCCGTGGATACCCGACAAAATTGTGTCCGGTTTTACCCGACCGTCTCGATCCAACATTCTATTTATTTTTAAAAATACTATAAATCCCATCGACATAGAAAACATACCCTTTTAACTGTGACGATTACTACATAGAAAAATTTATAAATCACGCTTATGTACTTATATTCAATATCTATAAACTGTATTTAAAAAGTAAACGGCGTAAGAAAAAATGTTCGGTGATGAAAACAATCAGCTGTCATTTATTGTCTGCTCGACGAAGGTGGCACTACTGCGGCGAATATTCAACTAAGCGATGCTCCGAATGTTTTGATGTTTACACTGTTTGTCTATGTATGCCTGCTTGCCTGGGATAGTCAGTGGCCGGGGCTACCCGCCGGCCGGGGCTACCCGAATCTCCCCTAATCTTTTGCAGTCAGTTTTACAATCTTGATTTATATTTTCCTCTCATCATCATCATCATCATCATCAGCCTGTTGTCGTCCACTGCTGGACAAAGGCCTCCCCAATTGCACGCTATTTTTTTATTTCAATATTTTCCTCTAAAAGACAGAAATAGAAAAAAGACTTAAGGATAATAACTAAGTACCTAAGGTTTAAAAAATATCAGATCCAATTGAAAGTGTCCGTTAAGAGCTTAATCCGCCTTTAACACCGCCCAAATCAACCACATAATAGATATACATAGAATCGAGTCGAATGCCTGTGACAACGGCAATAAGACTTTTGAGTTAGCAGGACAACTCCAAGCTATCCTCTATTAATTTTGGTTACAGGACACTTACATTTACAATATCTAATTAAGTACCTATCAAGTTACATCATAAAGAAATATAGTTTTTCATCACAAGATTAAAATTCATTACGCATACGTAAATGCATTACGACACACGGGTTTTCACACAAACTTTCAATGATCATGATACCTAAGTACCTACTGGATAGATTTTAATAACACTTGATACCTACTCATTCGTAATATTGAGGGCTAAAAACTTAGGTAGGTGCATATTAGGTATTCCTATAATTACTAACCATCAATTTCTTTATATTAAATTAGGAAGATCTTTAGGTTGGTACAACTTGTAAAGAAGTTTCAGCCTATATACATATCTGTAGGTAGGTATTTATGATGAAAATAAATGCGTATAGTTTAAGACTTAGACTTATCGCTAGTGAAAATTGCAGTCAATTTTGTTCAGCATCATTGATTAATTCGAAAACAAAACAACAGACATTATAAGTAATTGACTAGGTAGGTAGATCTTTAGGTTTTGAGAGCTAGGTTTCTGTTCATGTTATAAAGACCCATTTTAATTTTGTTCCAATATCTTTGATGTATATTATTATGTAGACATCGACTTATCTTAATTTCAAATAATAAGTTTAGATACCCACAACTTTTACACAAACTAAAAGGTTCTAATATTGTTATCGTAGTAGTACAACTGTCGAGTTAAAGTAGCGCCACCTACATTATAATGCAATATTAATAACAAGCCTACTCGTTTCTGTGCACCATTTCATTAAACCTATACTTCCTACACATTTAATACTACACAAAATGTGAAAATATAAATGTAAAATAAAATAAATCACAACTTTAAAAAAAGTTTGATCAAGAATAAGATATTAATATTAATATTCGAAACATCACTATGTTAAAAATAATTAAATTGAATGCAGCATTCATTTTAGCACAGTCATTCATTTCTGTACTCGTCTACGAAAATCGATAATTCAACCTTCCATGTTATGTGTATTCTGGCAACACTTTGTCTATTCATTCGGTGGGCAACACTAAAAATCTGTCAATATTTCAATAATCCTCGTTATCATTCCGTCATTCCCCACGGGAAAATATACGTAAATTGTTTGCAATATACAAAAACATAAAAATCATCTGATATTGGTGTAATAATAATGTGGAAACGAATTAAAGAAACTCATTATTTTTTATTGTTTTCTACTGATCATGGGTATGAAATATGCATCACAGACAACATTAACGTATGGACCACCTTGTATTCCCGAAGCGAATTCCTAGCTAAAATAAAGGTATGTGATTTATTTGTATTAATTTTTCTGTGTCCTCCTTTGATCTGATTCCTCTAAAATATTGCTGTGCTTAAATTTCTATAGCCGATTCGATGATAAGCCCTAATATTGATAGGGTTTTTCAGTTTTGAATAATTTAGTACTTTACATGAAGTCTAGATTTTTCTCAATGTACCTATAGCCATAGTCGGCGTCGTCCGCCCCGACGCCCCTATTGCGCGAGACTATTAACGTATGTAGTCGACAGTAATTGGATGGAATATTGATGATGCCTGTATTTGTTGATATTATTTTATTGGTTTTATTGTTTTGTCCCTTTGTAACAAGTATGATATTAATAAATGCTGAGAAGACACAATCAATCATTAAATGTCATGGATATGGACAATTAATTCATTCTGCCATTTTGATTTGATGTTTTCATCAAAATAATAAATATTAATACACCAAATCACAAACCATTTTGATTGTTAGGTTTAGCCTTGCCCCTTAGCTAATCAATTAATGTATTTATTTTTAGAGAAGTAATGAAGGCCTTGAACTGCCAGATGATAATGAATATCTTCAGAAAGGAATCCATTTGGTTTCTAATATTGATTACTTGAGGAAGTTTGATATATCAAACAGGGAAAATGGTAAAACTCTGTTAATTTCACTGACTATGTCATTTGGATATCCATTTTACTTGAAATGTAAACTCACAAAGGGCTCAGATAAGCTAGTAAGTATATTTTTATAATTATTTCTTTTATTTAATTGTTTAATGATTTAAATTGAACTTGATTTCCTTGATATAAATGTTTAAGAATGAAAATTCCTCTATGAATATTTGTTTATTTATTATAAAATAACATACATATTATGCTAAGCACAAAGTCAATGCAATATATTTTTACAAAATCATTTAATTTTCTACTGTGTGATGTTACAAGTATTTTACTAATATTTACGTAATAATAATGTCTAATATTGTTTAAATTATAAATTCAAACATTAAGTACTTCTATGCTAACAAGTTATCTTGTTCATTACAGTTTTACCAAAAAGTCACCCGGCCATTGCTGAAGTCAATTTGTGATTTGCGTGAGAGCCAGAGTGAGCTACGTCGCTTGCTGATAAAGAAGGACACAGAAATAGAAGAGTACAAATCTGAGTCAGGGGAAGTTGCCAGTAAGGAATCAGAATGTAAATTGCCCGAGTTGTCACAAACAAGTTAAAACTATATTTTTTTACACTAAGGGCTCATTTTACAATAGTCAGATAAATGTTATCTGAGGAATAGAATTGTTGCTGTCACTGTCTTATACAAACATTCTGATGCGACAGCATCATAATTATTCCCCAGATAAATTTTATCTAACCATTTGAAAAATCAGCCCACACTTGTATATTTTACAACTTGAAGTTTGTGGCACTAAAGTGATCTCATTCATCAATTAAATAATCCAACTCTCACTTAACAAATATTTATGAGTTTATAAGACTTTTAATTAGAACTATAAATGTACATTTAAAATTCTTATTTAGATTTGCTTTAGCTAATAAGAACTATTTAATTTTGAGATTAATAAAAAGACTATGTATAAGTTGTAAAAGATAAAGGTGGAAAGCAATCTGATGTTGCATTGGGCGGGGCACACAACTCTTAGAAGTGATGGCCAATGAGCTCAATAATATATAAGAAATTCACCTGCAAGGTTTGGACGCACGACCTGCTTAGACTTACGTATAACGCAAATTGTAGGTCAACCCTTAACACATTCAGTGAATGTGTTAATTGAAAAAGAAGGATCTGATGAAACAACATATGTACATAATTAATTATGTATGTTGTGTATGTAAAATAAAGAAGTTCATCATTTAAAAGATTTAAAAGAAAAGTCTATCTGTTTCATATTTATACATGAATGTAAATTGTATGAACTATTTGCTTCCGCTAGCGGCTTCGCCCGCATGGTATGTTGATAAAGTAGCCTATGTCCTATTCCGGAGTGTATCCTATGCCTGTGCCAAATTTAATCCAGATCCGTCCAGCCGTTTTGGCGTGTTTGAGTAAGAAACATCGTAACTTTATAGTAAGAAGTAAGATACTATAAGGTAATGTTATGAAATACAATTTGTAATTTTTTCTTCTAAAATCGTTCTTGTCTTTTTTCAGGGTACCTGCAAACTGTGCCATTCAATGATGCTGAGCACATGTTCAAGCATAAAGTTTATGATGAAAACTTTAGTCTGTCTCCAAAGACCATTACTGAAAATGTCAAGTATTTGGATAATACAGTATTGTAAGTAATTTTGACAGCCTTTAAAAACAAATACTAACACAGTACAGTACTTTACATTTCTGTTTAGATTAAATTGGAAAATGTATTAATTGTATGATAACTACCAAGTTTTCTGCCACAAATACATTTTCTTATATAAATCCACTTTCCCTATTCACATTCCTAAAAATAGGTTTGAGTCATATAAAAATGTATTACCTAATTTCAATTATCAATTTCCAGGAGGCAAATGCAAAATCAAAGTCAAAATCAAAACCAAAATCAGGCACAAAATCAAATTGAAGCGGTCAGACAAGAGCCTGTGCCAAATGTCAGACCTGAGCTAAGTGCAAGACCGGAGCCACAGGTTGCTGTAAAACAGGAACCTGATCTGATTGAGCCAGATACCACAGTACATATTGATCCAGTCCCATGTAGGAAGAATGGAATTAAGTCTGAAGACGGTGATGAGACAAGTGTATCTATCACTGCTTCTGTTAGCTATCAACCAGAAGTACGGAGGGAGACTCTGCGGCCCCATGTGCCACGGAAAAGAACAAAATTCAACCTCTGATAAGTAACTCACCAAAGATTTTTGTTCACTATTTATTTAAAAATAAAGCTTTATTTTACTATTATTATATATGCTCACATAAATTCTGTTTCTATAGAAAATTGCAGTATTTCAGCAGTGTATGTATCAAATGTGTAGTTATTTGTTTTTATGATGTTGAAGTCAAAAGTATAGGTAATAATTTGTTTCAAGCATTTATTAATTTCAAATGTTTGGTTTAGTGCTGCAACAAAAAATACAAAAAAAATGTAATAATTTGAATTTTTTTTTTTGGAATATACATATTTTATGTTTTGATAAATTAATTTGGTATGCAGTGGAGAAAAGGTTGAATGGAATTATTAAGTCAGTAATCAGTATGTATGTGAGTGGTCTTTTTTGCCGTGCTACCTACTAGGACTGAAGGAAAAAGAACTGGGTTTGTTAAATTATGAGAGTATGGTGATTTTGATATGCTACAGATGTGCGCTGTTGTTGTTTGTTTTATTTACAAGTAATTTATATATAAATGTACTAACTAGTAAATCTTATTACCGTATTTAAACATTACATTAAATTCCGACATTTCAGTGTTTTGTAGTGATCACCGGATATTTAATAATATCTTATAGTTTTTAATGTTTCAAAATAAGTGTCGTGTAATAGAATTGCTGTACTTTCCACTGTATTTTAGTCATTAAACAGTATTTTATATTATTTTTATAAATATTTTTATGCAATTAATATATAAATTAGATTTATTTTGACTGAAAACTGTTTTGTATTCAGAACATTTGATGTGATGTAATATGTTATTTTAAGTTTCTTTTATTTTTACGATAGTAATGAGTTTTTTTTTCTTATTTTCATAATAAATATTATTTTGTCCTTTTCAAAGAAATGGATAATTGGTTTATGAAATTTGTTAATCTGTCATAATGTTTTTATTTAGTTTTACGACCTTATTTATCGTGATATACTGTTTTCTATAGTATTTAGCATTTTAAATATAAAAATGAATGTCATATCCTTACTTTTTAGAATTATAATAATGTCAAACGTAATATTAGGCCTCTGCCTATAAAATATCTGTTAGTTCAGTAAGTTAATAGAACAACTGTATACTGTATATATAGGACCATCATTATACTGAAATAAAAATGAAATAAACGATTGATTTTATATTAAAACTTTTATTATACATTGAACTGTTAAAATCTATTATTAGATTAGTTGTGCTAGTGTGAAAATGTTACAGCTAGTGCGTTTATTGGAGAAGCAACTAACAATGTAGGTATTAATCAACAAAACAAAGGTAAGCTTAATAATACAACTTTTAATCGATATAGTTTTAATACAGATGTATGGATACCTCTACCATGAAGTTCTTATCAGCTAGTGAGTTCATATTTCTGTTCGAATTTCGAATTATATATTAAATTTTCTTCACAATGTCCGATTGGATGCCTGTTATCTAAACTGTTATTTTTAACAGATGCCACTTTGAAGATGAGTCTTAATATGTCGTCGTCGTGCTTAATATGTCATTTAAAACGTGATATTTGCGATTTTTTATGACCAGACATTGTGAAATATACTCTAACAGCAAATTGTAAATCATTTCATTTCAAACAGGCCCTTTCAAACAACCATTTCAAGCACTCAATAAAATTTATTTTTGACAATATTCGCAACTTAATTAATTCGTTGTTCAAACATATTGTAGCTCTTTTAGCGTTGGTACAACATTAAAACTATAATGTGATTTTGACGGTTGCTTGGGTATCGTTAGATATACCTATGCCTAAAGTGATAACCAATATGAAAGCAGTTAATAAAAAACTGCTTTTTGTAATTTTGAGAATTGTAGGTACCGTACTATATAAGAGATGATTTTATTATACCTATTAGGTACCTAATATAGATATCAAAATTTCAAGCGACATTTTTACTGTCCAGCAGTCTTGTCCTGGGGCCAGCCCTAAGATGACTTGCATTAATTACCACGACCCTCCATTGGTCTTTTCCAATACTATCCTTGACGATAATATTTGTTTTATTAAATGCTTTTATACATAGGTACAACGTAAGGTTGACTGTGGGGTTAAACGACGTGGGAAAAACGACTCAACAGTCGTGAATCTTTGGCTTATTTTAATTCTGATTTCGAAAGTACCTAGAGTACATAGTAATTCGCAGGTTAGGACGCTAATAGGTAGGTCCTATTGTATTCAATTAGATTAAAATGTTTAGACTACATTTTTTTCATCAGCATAGTTTGTTAAAAACAAACTGATGGTAACCACTTGGTATTTAGGTTTCTATTGTAGGTAATATTTATTTTCTAATATTAAGGTAGGTAGGCAAAAATTTGTAGAGAGGATAAAAAGGAATTGATTAAGAAGACCTCTGATATTTTAATACTATGAGTACCTACTAAACTTGATATTTATAATTATACTATAATAGATAACGGTATCAACATTCCCACATATTATGACCTAATAATATCTAAAGCTTAGAATATTTTCTCCAATACAACCGCATTAGTTGTAACCTTTCGCCGAATGAAAATGCAATTATTAACAAACGCATCTAATACAAAACGATTTCCTATATATTTTTAAATTCGTTAGATATAATAATGTGCTTGAGTCTATATTTGCTGAGCAAGACTGACAGTCGCGTAGGCTTCATTTATAATGTGTAAGTATCTATGTTTTTATTTTCAAACCTACATCGTTGAGTAAAGACATTCTCACTGTCCGTAGATGTTGAGGATTTCGATAAGTTAAAAGAAGGTGAATAGAACCAACTTTTTGCTGTTATTCAGTTCAATATCCACAATTACGTAGGTACCTAGTACTTATTTGCGAATAGGTATCTATTTACGTATAATCGGGACATAGACATTTCCTTATCTATAACTAAATCCATGGTAACGATGTTTTTTAGTGAAATTCGGTTTATTTATTTCTTAAAATTGACAATTACTATTGACTAACTACATGACTTTATTTAATTCATAGGTAGGCTTAACAAGTATTGAAATCTAAGTACAAATTACCGAATTTCACTATAGCCTTTATAGCTGGATCTTTCCACCTTCTGTAGTCTTGTTAGAGTATCTCACGTTGCACTTTATTTAAAGGATAATATGGAATGAGAATGTTCATAAATCAATTTAATTATGAGTGCACTCAAAATCGCGCTTTAGAGCGGGTCTTATACGCAGGACCCAGAATGCACCCCTGTGGAAACCTTAAATCCTGTGTCAATTGCAGGAATAATGGAATTCACAACTGTGCATACTGGGCCGCTAAGATAGCACACAGAATGCATAAAGCGATCACTCCTACCCTCTTACCGGTGAACTACATTGTTAAAACGTTATTACAATAATAAATTGAACTAAAATCTAAATGTTATTTTTAGCGGTAAGAGGGCTTTAATTGAAAACTAGAGAAACCGTTTTCTGATTAGTCAGCGATCTGGGGAATTGTTAACCAATGAGAAAACGAAGTTCTTTCGTCGTCCTGACGCACGGTTTGGGCGCTCGCCAATATTAACATCTGAGATAAATAGGTAGTAAGTCTGTTTCTTCTGTTATTCTTTGAACTCTAACTGTGTTTTTCTGGGTAGTTCCGAATATTTCAAGTAAGACTTTGACTTTACTTGTTTCTTTAATTTAAACATTTAGGTACTAAGTATTATTTGAAGTTTTCTGTCTCTGTCTTTATTACTCTACTTAAACTTATATTTTAGTCGCGAGGTATTATTGTATCAATGTTATTAAGAATCTTACTATAGAAACCTCAAACAATAAATCAGACAAACCCGTATCTCAGGTGAAAATATAACCCAAATCGTTCGGTTCAAACAATTGCGGTCTACATGAACGCGGTGATGCTACATGTACATTAGGTTAACAGCTACATTTTGACACGTCTGTCTCAGATTCAGAAGGCTTGATTACGTTGTCTCTTTCCTTCAACTCAAAAGCATCCGCCTGCAAAGATAAAATGAAGTTGTTTAAGCATGAATTGTAATTAATAGACAGTATAAGTATAGGTACCTAATAAGGGATTGCTATAGTCCTTTTGGGAGTAAGGAAGTTGTTGTTACGGATGGAGATAGTCTCAGTCGGGAGATAGATCCGAACTCAAACTTGTAGAGTTTTTCTTAGTATTACTTCGTTGAAATAGTCTATTGTCCTTAGGTACCTTAGTCTCTCGGTATTCTCTGATTTTCCTTGCTAGCGTCAGAAATGCTTCTTCAATGTTTATGTTGCTTTTACACGACACTTCGAAGAACGGCATGTCGAAATCATCCGCTATCTGAAATTGTTAGATATTATGAATAGTCAAGATCAGTGTTCACTGGTACAAGGAACGTAGGTTATGGGTTGGGTACGCGGTGAAACAGTTACCATTGCGTTTGAATACGCGTGCGTCTGTTACACACAGATTACAGATTGTCTGAACTAAAATGAAGGCACTCATTTTCAGCCATGAGTTTATTTTTACGTCTTAGTTATCCACAAAATACTGAAATGTTTTTAAGCAGTTATAAACTTACATCGTTGACACCTTAACATTGGATTAGGTCTTAATCAATTCTATCAAGTAAGACTTTGTTATTAACTTTTATTTATTTAACCTTCATCTGCATTCCTTTGAGGCTAAACCAATCGGAGATCTAATTATAATTGCATCGTTATTGATAAAAATCGTGATTTTTTTGTTAAGCGCCTACCTACCTACTTGTTGGCGTGTTAATTGTGAGAATTATATTGTTAAAGCGGTAAATGGTTATGAGGTTAAAACCATATCGAATTGCAGTTGATTCATTCGATTATATAAGTTAATTGATATTGAAAATTACCTTTTGGCCTCTCTCCTTGGGAACTGCTCTGTGGTTCTCGTGCACATCACACTTATTTCCAACTAACACCTTGATGACATCGGGGGATGCATACTGTAATTAATAAGAATGAACAAATTATTGTAAATCTATTACTTACAGTTCCTTTATTAGCAAAGAGATTAGACAGTTCCTTTTGTATATTGCCTGTATCAGGGTATAATGTACTATTTATGTAGACTCAAAGGTTCGGTTCACGGTTCCTCGGATGGTGACTTAGATTATTCAGTATTTCTCTTTCTCTCTATTGTTCTTTTATACATTGTTATATCACGCCGACTATCTATTCAAAATAAATTTTCACTTTCTTCTTTTTATCAAAAGTATAAAGGTGTCAAAATGATGGCTTTCTTGGCGTTTCGAATCTTATGTATTTTCAAATATTCATACAGGGAACAATAAATATTTTGGTCTCAAAGAGACTTCACAACTAATACGACATTATATCTTTTACCTATGATATCCTAAGCTTCTTAACGGCAATTTCGACCATCAACATGGAACAATGGAACATTATCGTCTAATAGATTATGTCTCTAAGTTACCAACTACTTATCAACTTTTACGTACGTTTTACAATCAATATCGAATCCTTCATCACTAATATCATTGTAAAATATTGTCAAATTGTTTCTTCATACTTTTAGTCATAAATTTTAAGAATAATCAACCATTTTATCTTACCTCTTGGATGTTCCTCAGCCAATAGGAGAGATGATTGAATGATTCGAGATTAGTTATATCGTACATCAGTATAATGCCCATGGCGCCGCGATAGTACGCAGTGGTCAGTGTTCGAAATCTCTCCTGTCCAGCAGTATCCCATATTTGGAGTTTGATTGGCACACCGTCTAAATTTATTATCTTCTGTTTGAAGTCTATGCCTGGAATTGTTATGTAAGTGTGGTTAATGCAACTGAATTGGTTGTGTGGTCATTTTGAATACAAAATTCAACCTGTGACAATATGCGTTTGTTTAGTAATCAACTTCTTAGTTAGTTTAGCGTAGTTTTTTTACAAAACGTTGTCGTGGACTATTCTAGAAAATCATTCTTCTGTTCAGGTACTGTTGTACTAAGAATACATGATGGTGGCATACCTACACCCACATGTGGTCAAATCGTAGGATTAACCACATCGTAAGTGTCGTTAAATTGTCTGTTTTGCGTCTTTTGTTTTATTTGTTTTATAATAGTAGGTAGGCACTTATCTTCAAACTAGGATTTCTTCGTTTTGAATATTATGAGAGAATAGAAGCGATGCTAGTTGGAATAGTTTGGTGATCAGATGTTCTTAAGTAAGAGATCAAAATGTATAATTTATTCCGTAAAAAACAGTTAGGTTGTGCACCAGAGCGTAACTGCTAATTGTGAATGATACAATTAAGCCTTGTGTCGAGGCACCGAAGCATAAGATAATGAAAAATATTAAATTTAAAAGTGGATTTGTAATATTAAGAACAAACAAAACTTAGCTATTGATTAAAATACATTTAAATGCGCAATATCAGATCCATGTTTAGTTTAAACGTAGCAAGATGCATTTGTATGGAGAAAGGGGATTGTACCAAAATATATTCACACTTAAATAGTTGAAAGAATATTGAATTGAACTAGATATCTGAATGACAAATGCGTATGTATTTATTCCTTTAGACATTTTATGCACTGGTTTCAACTCATGGAAACGAAATACACATATACACACAAAAGCTGTGTTAGATGTCAAAGACTTACCTTAATATTAGCACCCTGGTTAGTTGTAAGTTATAGCAAAAACATACGAAATACATTTCAAAGAAACGAGCTGTATTTTACACTAAGTACATTGCTTACTAACGTTGGTCGAGCCCCAACTTTAACTGTAAAATGTCTGGAAGACAAGTCCAGACTGTATAAATATTTAAAGGCCATTTTACTTCACACGTTCCATTGTTACTCACTTTACATCCGCAATATAAAGCATAATCACAGATTCGTTAAGTTACAAAAAGCCACTAAAATACAGCATCACCTGTCTGACAAAGGCTCGTAAAACTAAAAATAAATACATTTACTCACCTATGGTAGATATGTATATATCGTAATATCTCTCATCACAGTACCTGTGCACTATACACGTTTTGCCTACATTAGAATCACCTAAAACTAATAGTTTATACGTTGCAGAAAAATCTAAAGCCATTTTTTGTTTACTTTGTTGTTGGTACGCGAGCGATGGCTCAAAACATAGGTGGAACTGTCAAAGTGAGAAAAATCAATGAGGGTAAGTGCGCATGTGCGGGGTCGCCCGTTGTCTTACCTTGCAACAAGTAAGTATAACTACTAGCACGGGCTTGTTCACCCGGGGTTTCCTTGCACCGGTCACTGACATTGTAATAAACATGGCGAAGTATTCAAAAGACGCTGTATGCGCAACGATATTTTATTTAAGAAATTTGTTTGTCTGATTCTGGTTCTGACGAAAAGTAACTACTATGATGCATACGTTGATATCGAAGCAATATATTTGTTATTGAATTTTCACATATTTTGATACACCAGTTAAGTTATTGATTAGTTTCGTAGACTGAGCTCTAAGTCTGCCTCAGATACGAGTGTATTTGCTAAAGCCCTCGCCGTCCTCTGCTATTTCCGATGGTGATTTAATAATATTGAACGAGACAAAACAAATTAGGTCGAATGGATTGACCTCGTAAACAATGGGTATTTACGAACAGGTCAGGTACGATTCTCTCGCGGTCTAACAATGTAATTTCTATTTATTACCAATTTACTTTTAAAAATAATTTATAGGTTATGTTCAATGCATACGTCTAGATACTAAACGTTGCAGGTGACACAGATGCGACCACTCCTCAAAAAAAAATAATTATTTTTTTTATTTTTAAAAACGTTTCCCTCCTCTAGGAATTTCTTCTGTGTCGTGGGTGCGTACAAACATACACAAGACACCCAGTCCCGTAACAACAATTTGTGGATCACACAAAGTGTTGTTCCGTGCGGGAATCGAACCCGTAACATGTTGGGCGATAGCCACCTTGCAGTCAAGATGTTTTGTTGACTAATATTCACATGCCATAACATTAAGGTTGGAGTTTTTTTATAATTAATGCATTAAAAACATAATTATCAGTAATTTAGTAAGTTACAATTATTAGTCTTTTCCCCAAAAGCTAGGCGCCTTCCGAAGGTTTGTCCTTTGGAAAAACAAAATGAAAGTATGCCATTTTACGAAAACATTCAAAAAAGGCACAATGGCGGTACCACTAATAGTGATATTTGCTAGACTTCCTAAAGGTATAAGGGCACTAGGTGCTATGATATACATATTTATATTTTATATACATATTTATCTACGTGGTCCCAAATCTTGGTAAAAAGTCAACAAGAATTCGAGACATGAGAGTAGTTCCGTCACCGACCTTCTGTATTTAATATGACCGAGGCTCTAGATGTCTTATCTCACCCTTTGTTTCGTGTCGTCTGCCGTTCAAGGTGCCGCCAAGGTTACCAAATAAATGCTCTTACTTTTTTTGCATTTTCTCGATTGTGTGCAGGAATTTGTAATGGCTTCATCTTTGTTTGTGTAAAATATTTCACTCCGAGTGTTTGTCGTCAATGTCTTTTTGTCTTCTGTCACTTTTTTGTAATTATTGTTATTACGTACAGTATATTAAAAAAAACTCTGGCAACTTTTGTTAAATTTAAGATTTCTTCTAAAACCATGAAAGCGTACATCTATTGAGCAGTTGCTATTTAGTAGCTTGTGTGTCTGAATAGGCTTATAATTAGATTTTGAACATAACGCCCACGACTAAGTACTTGCGAAAAACGCTAAAATTTGTGTGTGTGTGGAATCCCCACATACAACTTTTTTTTGTCAGGGGAAAATTATCAAATGACTTCTCCCGCTCAGGGTTAGGCGAGAGAGTGTCAGACTCTTACTGACTAAAACCCCCCCGTTCCTTCTACTGCTCAGGGCCGAGGCCGCGGTGACTCATTGCGCTTAACCCGCAACCCTGGCTGAACATCAGCTCTATAGGGCCCCGTCTGTGGTGGTCCATTGGCTCTTTGGGGCGCGCGCGGAACGCTACGCGCCGTACGCTCGGGTCTGGTTCTGGTCGGCGGCTGGGACGCGAGGAGGATAGTTCCCTCTCGATACCCGCATGCACCCTGCACAGTATAAATAATGAGGATGACAAAATCACTACAGCCAAAATTAAACAATTTAAGGTCTGCACACCACAATGGGGCCCAACAGGGCTGATGTTCAACCGGGATTGTTAGACAAGAGTAACTTATTACTCCTGTCTCACAATCCTGTAGCTTACAAGAAGTCCTCGGCTGGACCACGAGAATATACAGATGTTTTTTTGTCGGTAAGAGTCTGATACTCCGCCTCCCCTCACCTTACGGTGAATAAAATAACATCATTATCAAATCACTATAAAATATCGTCAAAGGGCTTCCCTCGCCCTGGGGAGAGAGATGAAATTTTCGGCCCTCAAAAACAAAAGGTCTGCATGTCACAAAGAATTACAATAAAACATACTTAGCATGCTTGTTGCTAACAATAAAAACTGCTCAATAGCACGCTTTTTCGCATGCTATTTTAAAGCACCTTTTGGAATTAAGCATCTACACATTTATGAAGTTTAGAAATTTACCTATAAAACGAACGGTAAAAAGCCTAATAATTTTGTTAAAAAGAACTGTAATTAAGTGAAGAAGATCAAAAGTAAAGAAAAGAAAAAGTCATGATCAAAAAGGTCAAAATTATTCTATGTGACCATAGTTTTGCGCAAAGTATTAGTTAGCCTGATTGATGATTTTCAATCAAAACTATTTGTACAGAGAAGACAAATGCCTATATTTTAAATAAAGCAAGATACCTACCGGTGAAAATTAAATACACAAATGCGTTCTTTATGTCATACGGCAGCAAATTAGCTGGCTAATTGCTTGATAGTAAGCAATCGCCGCCGCCCACGGATACTCGCAACACCAGAGAAGTCACAAGTGCGTTGCCGACCTTTTGAGGATTTATTGATTGGAGAGGGAGGGGACAGGGTAAGAATTTCGAGATGTAAAAACGAACATGCAGACAGTTTACCTCAACATGTATGATGAGCAAATGAGCAATTGACTTTACAATTTTATTATAGGTACAATACTAGTTTGTATCGACAAAGAACTAATAAAGCTTGTTGAAACTGTAATATGTTACGTATACTGACATCTTATTGGAAACGATAAACCGTCAAGGCTGTTGACCTTGAACGGAGACGCAATGTTTACCGTAGGTCAGTGACGCCAATTATGTATAATGCTGCCGCCTGGTGCCACTGCTTAGCAGTACCTATATAAGACCGCTCCGATGTTAAAGAAACCCTATATGGAAATAATGACTAATCAAAGCGAGAACCGTTAGGCATTATTAGCATCAGCCGAGAAGCATAAGCTATTGACCTACTTAACAAAAGCGACAATTCTGATATTAGATACTTAAGTTTTGCCATACCTAGTTTTGGTATGTAGGCTACCAATGTAGTGACTATGATACTCATTGACATCAAAATGTTTCTTAATAAAGTGTCAATCATTGTCGTTACTGAGAACCGCAGGTCAATTGAGCTAAGTTATTTGTCAGCAGTTTCGCCACTCACCTTTTATGTCTGCTCAGGTCGGAGTAAGGTGTAAACGTGCCATAGTGTGTAACGTGCACACGCGACATGCCGGGTCGTAAGATGTGTTGGCGCCGTGCAGGAAGAACAACGACTTCATTTGTCAAACAACCGCAAGCCAGGGAGCGACATGCAGCCGCCGGCGCAGCTTGATGTATTACAAATGGCGGTAATTTTGAAGTTCGCGTTCCGTTTGCTATTCAAAACAACATAAACTGCCACCGTTCTGCGTTTCCCTATAATTTCACTGTAAATGACGAATGATCTGTTGTTTAACTGCCGCTCAGGTGTATCCGAATGGATTTGTTGTAACACTCCGCCTACCTAAGTAATAAACTGTAATTTTGATAATTTACTCAAAGAGAAAGCCCGGGATCGTATTGCTTGCAGTTTGTTTATTGAAATTTAGACACCTGCATTGCCCTGGAGCACTAGAAATGTTTTGTTTTATCACGTTAATAACTGCAGAAAAGCTATCATTATCGCCATAAATATGTGTAAGTGCAATAGAAGGACATGGTCTTGATCTTATTCATGGTATCAGATCGTTAGTGCCTATACAAAGGAACCAATTAGTTGTTAGGAAAACCGCGAGTATTCCGTAATGATTAATGACTGGCCAGTTTGCTGGTCACTATCGTCATCGCTTCACTATAATATCTATTAGACTATCACTTTCGGTCGCCGAGTGCTCTATTGTCTGCGATATGATCTTTTTTCTTTTAATGAGCCTGTAGATCCGGCTGATCGTTACCTAATCGGGTACTGACGCACTTGTGGGAACTTCGGGTTAAGCAATTTATTTCACACTAATCTTGGATCGCAACATTGCCTGCATGGTCGCTGTTTCGTAACTTTTGAGGATATCGTTTCAAACTAATTCCAGGAATCGTTCGAGCTGTAGATACTGCTGATATATGATATAATCAATGCTTTGTTTATTTATAAATTAAGAGGTGATGGTATTTGGAGAAAACAGCTATAGAATAACTTTTATAGTTTTTAGGTTATTTGTCCCTGAATGTAAATGACCTCTGTCTGTCGGGTTGTAGTGGTTGTTTCTTTGTTTTAAAAATGGCGAAGATGCAGCCGGAGAGTTGCATATTACATGCGATTGTAGATCATATCCAGAACCAGGAAAACGATTTCCCTAAATATTCCATATGACTCAGTTTTGTTCTACAGTATCCAGTCTACTATAAGCGTAGCTTTTCTAAAAACTAGTAGATACTGGTCCATACCCGTATTCGTGTGCGTATGTGTATCAAATGCGTTTCCTTGAATTTTTTGAAGAAGACAATAAACAGACGTTGTTTGTTATTCATTTCGATTTACTGAAGAGATCTTTAAATCTGAATTTGAATTATTATCTATCTCTTTGGTAAATGTACCTACCTACCTACCTAAAGTTGCTAAATAGATGAATTCGCCTTACGAAGAAAATAGAACTTAACATGGATCAACTAACATTTTAACTCAGGAAGTGTTTTTATTGTGGTCGGGGTTGGAGTGAGTGAGCATTTATGACAAGTTTTTAAGCAATTTTACTTATACGAGGTATCGTTTTACGAATTTCAAACCATAGCACCTAAAAGTTCGATTTTTTAACAGAAATTAGGCTTTATGGGATCAAGGGACGATTATGGCTATTGTTGGATACATGGCTTACTATTGTGCAGGACCTAGGAGTTATGCTGTTGAGTTTGTTGTTAGTTTGTAATTCCTAGGTCCTATGTACCATCAACAACTCTTATGTACCATCAAGAAGTCTGTCTTAGAATCGGTCAAATATCTTATCGTTAATAGGTAGGAATAAGTAATTATACAATATAGTTAGAATTACCCTCATACGCAATGATTAGTTTCCAGTTGAAATAGCCAACTTTGAACTCTATATTTATGTAGTTTCCACATATCGATGCTATACCTACAGTCCTATCTACAGTCTACCACGAATACTTTCATAAGAACATTGACTTCAAGTCATGCACAATGCAGTTGATCAATTTCTATGCATCGGCCACACAGTATTTTCTGTCTCACATGGATCTTTTGTGTAACTCGGCACGTTTGCAAGTGTAGAGGTCGGTAGCTGAGGTCACCCCTTGGCGACGGGTTCCGGGAACATATGACATGTCTCTCATTGTTCGCAAATTGTTCCGCACAAGGTCCCTGTGTAAATGTCAATCCGGCGCCGGCGCCGACGCGACCACCGCCAGTCGGTTAACAGAACTGTTTGCTATCGCTAAATATAGAATGTAGATGAGTTTACATACATTTTATGAGGAAAAAAACTAAAATTTTAAATAAAGAACGTCAATTTTATTTTATACTTCTCTCTTTAAAATGTTCTTAATTTCAAAGTAAGAAAAACATTTGTCTTTGTAGGAGTAGATAGTTTAGAGAAGGTAAGTAAGTAAATAATACAATTCCTTGAAATAGAAATCCATAAAGTAGGTATGATTGTAAATTAAACACTAGCCGACTTCACAAGAGGATACTTGGCATCGATATAATCAAAACTTGTTTGATTACGGAAAGAAATTAATATTAAGAAGAGATTTAGTTTGTCAATGATGCGTTATATCGGACGCACACGAACCACAAAATTGTTGATCAAGTAAACACCAAGTAAACACTCGTTGTTATATCAATAGAAATCAATCTTAATAAAACTTTTAATTTTTTTATGCATAACAATTAGAAAAAGGAAAACCTAAAACTGTAATATGTAGAAACAATAACAATATATAAAGAAAGGTATATAAGTACAGCAGAATGGTAGGTACAACTTCGCTAGAATTACAAGAAGACGGTCGTAAACAAATTTTCGCACGTTACACATATAAATACTGAGTAATCGAAGAACATATTTATTTGTTTAATGACTCGCTTCGCAAAGAACTAGTCTTGCACGGGCCAAGAAACGACTTCTATTTGTGTACAAGATTGATACCAGTTGGTATAAAGTACTTCGTATCAAGGAACACTTATGGCTGAATACAGTGGATAGATAAATGCGATGAAGCCTGTTAATCATACGTTAGTCAATGTAGGTATCTATCATCTAAGTTACTGCCGATGTAATTTAATAGTGTCCGTCCTTTTAGCACTTAAATGGATAATATATCAAAGCCAAAGATCGACTCTTCAATGGGACGTGTAATGAATACTAGTGTGCGTTAAGGAAGTTGCGGTACCACTCAATAACATTGCATTATTAATTACTAGATGTTCTTCTTTAATAATTTACTTGTATTTATAGTTTCTTTCTTTACATATTAAAGCAACTTCTACTACTAGTACTTACAAATTACTTTCTTTGGTTTTATTATCCTTGTAAGAGATCTCATCATTGTTATCAAATGCCATTTGTTCAAGCTCTCTGCTGAAAATAGGATCTCTTTAAAAGGAGATAGCGACTTGTTAGAAAACTAACCTAGGACTGGTAAGACCATAATCAATAAGATTATACCATACCATAAACCAGAACGAATGAATAAAATATGTTACGATTAACCTAGCAGTAGAGAAAAATAAAAACTTGCAAAGTAACAGACAGCATTTAAGTAGGCGATTTATTATATTTGTGCGATTAAAAAAAAAAATAAGTTTAAAAATAGAATTATCATCGACAGCCTGTTTTGGTCCACTGATGCACAAAGGTCTTACTGCAGGCTACTGAGCTCAATATTCAGCTCTTCTCATCCAACTGCTGTCGGCAACCCTGCAAATATCGTCAGCTGCAGCAGAAGGTATTCTATATGGATTGTTAAAAATTTTTAACAGCTTGTCTCTGTACCTATATGCAGTAACAAATATTATAACTGTCAAAGTATATGAGAATATTTCGATGTATGTTTGTTATTCTTTCACAAAAACGGATGCACCTATTTGGTTGAAATTAGGTATGTCGATAGGTCTATTCTCTGGGTTAACAACTACTTTTTATCTCCCACGCTGGCGAAGCTGCGGCTGGAAGCTAATTGCAAATTACTACAACAACTACTTTTTATCTATTATATTATATTCTTGAATATCTATTTTATTCTTTATTATATGCAAGTACCTATATTGATCAGTCATTTCCTTTTTCCTTGTGATTGGTTTGAGTGCAGATCGTTTCTGAATAATTTCTATGGAACTATCTCCATTGATAGTGTACAATGAGCGAATCGTGCCCCATTGAAGGGTTGGCGGAAATACGACAAGCAGGTACAGAGCGTTTATATGACAGACAAATATGACAGATCGTTTTTCATGATAATATGATCTTACGAAACGTGATTTTGAAGTTGATTAGTTTCTAAGATATGTTATAACACGTAATGGCAAAAGTTATGAGAGACTTTTTAGCAACCGTTTTAGCTTCTTTTTGAAGTTGATTGGTGATGTTTTAAGGATATAAAAGTTCTTCCGAGTCATTGTTTGTATTTGATTTCCTCGCAATTTGGCTTTTCTTCACCGTGCATCGCGGCGAATATTGTTATGAAGATAATTGATATTGTAAAAGTATTCACTTTTGTTTCTATTGGTCGTTAAATATTTTCTACGTTAGTTTTTGTTTCAATAGATCTTTGATGTACAGATATTTACTGGTTACAATTTTATTATAATGTATAGAGACCTCTTTTTGAGGGGTATGTAAATCATCAAATATCTTCTCTCGGGTGAGGCGAGTGCATACTCTTACTCCGCAACCTCGGCTGTTTGAGACCACTAATTAGAATAAATTTATATTTCTGCTTACACGGTTTTTTAATTTACTTAGTTTAACATTAATTTAATTTTTTTTTTATTCTTACGGAATTATGGAAGTAAATGTTGTTCACCTTCCCTTTCTTTCTTGGTTATATTTGCATTTAAATTCTAAAATTCATTAATATCCAAATGTGGTTTCTTAATTGTACTGTCTACTGCCGCTTCTTTAAGCCTGAACCTTCTAACAACCACCCATACCAATCTAGGTATCTTTTAAATCACGAGACAGATGTGGGTGACAATTTCAACGATAGTTTGAACCCCAAGATCGGATACATTGGACGGACGATAATTTTTAATTCGCAAATCTTACGGGAACGGGAACTACACAGGTTAGACCTTGGAATGTTTTCTTTTGAACTATGGAAATAAATAAATAATGAAGAAGTTATTTTGACCGTCCGACGGAAAGAGGCTAATAGAGACGGATCTGCCTATCTTCAGACGGAGAATAAGAATCTTCCTATCTTTTACAATATCACAATAAAAAATCCTAAATAAATGTTAATAAAATTACTCTGTCTGACACTCCCTCGCTCCACCAAGGGTAAAAGAAGTCATTTGATGATAAATCCATTCATAAATAGTCATAAACCGGATAACGGAAAGTTCCAAGGACTCTCCTTGAGAAAGACGCTCAACATGAAGCCAAAACATTTTTCTTGAAATAGATTGTACGCAAAGACCAAGTCGCGAGCAACATGCTAGTTTAAAATAATTCTCTGAAAGAACATGTTGCGGGGTAAAAACCTAAAATAAAAACAAATATATTCATGTCCATAAAACTATTTACGACGATGCTTGTACAATATTTTAAACAACGGCTTACACCATTAAATTAATGCGAAATAGCCCGTGGTGAGTGTGTACATAAGCATGTCAACTTGACTAATTTGTGAGCTGAAAATTTTAGTGCTGGACTTATTTCAAATTTTATAGTCCAAGACCCCGCTTGAAAAATTTTATGTTAGAATATTTACAACTCATTCCCATGTCCCTTTGAGTTAGTGATGTTTCTGCCGTCAGTTCTCGGTATTACTGGAACGAACCTTTTATAGTTGGAGCTATTTTTTTCTCATCCAGTCTGCACTCAACATGCACAGTAAAATACTAAGATATATGACTTGCAAATATGGGATTAATTAAGTACTGGAATGCAGTGTAGCGCCACAGTTGCGCCACTGTCGTGGTAAATATTAGCGTTGGCTAATATAAAACACTTAAAAGGTCATTACGAAACAAATTTCTTAAGATAAACACAATATTATCCATTGGATCACGTAATAAAACAAACACGGTAACCGCTATAGCCTGATTAATACCTATAAATCTTCTCGTATTTGCAATAAGGAGACAAACGTTTGTCGCAATAGCTAACGTAACTCGAATAATTAGTAAAATCACGATTTATCCCACTTTCTAGGTCTCTTCCGATCTGCACTATCGATCATCGGAAGATATCGATCTTATCTCACGATCAATTACTTACTGCATAGTGGGGAACGGTACTTTATGAACATCTACTTATATCTGATTATCTGCGGCGATGCGATTTTATACTTTAATTACTTAATTTAAAGCTGTTTTTATTGGCGTTTTGTTCTTTTTGAGGTGCCGATTACTATTGTAACCCATTTCTCGATACATTAGCTTCATTTTTATTACTTTTTTCCAAATTTACTGTAACTTTCATTTATTAGTAGTTCCCAGTCAAAATTGTATGCCTTGGTCACATATGAAACAGTTTCCAGAAGAATCCATTAAAACCATTAAACAGATATAAGTTTGTTTTGCATTCTTTTATTGATTAACCTACATGTTTTGCGTAACGCATTTTGTAAGTCAGTTTTAATTTGTTATTAGTTAGGTTATGGAGCTTGGTTATATCATATGTATATATCTTATCTAGGTGTATCAGTTGAGGGTCATCGGTCACGTTAGCATCATACATCACTAGGTGTAGAGCTGTCAACATTCAATTTGCAAGTTATATCATTAACAGTTTAGCTTATCTTAATCCTTATTTTTTAATTATTTACAAAGCGATCTACTCAAAATATCTATCAATCAATGCAAGCAAACGTTTAAGGAAGTTAATTTTTTGCACGCCTAATTTAACTTACACCTTACGTGTTATTCTCAAATGGAGTAAGTTGAAGAAGAGGTTTAAAAGCGTACAATAATGTTAGTTTCATAGTTTTGTAGAGGTCAACAAAAACATGATACAAAGTTAGATCGCAGAGAATTTTAAACAAGTGCAAAGGACGACATGCTCTCGTAAAGAGTAGAAAGGAGAACTAAGTAAACAAACATTTTGATATTTACGAAGATTCAGTACGAGTAGATTGAAAGTCTCAATAAATATAAGCTATAAAATTTAGTAAAAAAAACTTAATCCAATAATTTTAACAATAATTGTCTAAAGTTCATCGTTATTTTCTGAAGTGATTAAAGTTAAGAAATCATGATTTACTTAGTACGATATACAATTAACGTATCTAGATATCCTTAGGAACTATCAATACATATTCACAAGTGAATCGATTTCTAATAATAATGGCCTGGTCATTCTTTGTAATTAAAACATCATAAGTCAAAAATAAATATAAATTTCCTCGACCATTGCGCTAAAATAGTGTAAGTTGACGAATATCTTATGAGGCTTTCAAGAATGTTAACGCCGCCATGTTTCACCATCTTTGTATCGGGACAGTTCCATTAAAATAATATGGCGTAGTTAAGTTCATATAAATAACGTTGTATCATCATCATCGTCATCTGCAGCCTATTTCTGTCTGCTGGGGATAGGCCTCTTCAATTGCATACCACTCAGCTCGATGTTCTTCTCTTCTTATCCAATCGCTGCCAGCCATCCCACGTGCTCAACTCAATTGAAATCGCGAGAGTGAAGACGCAACCCGATGGTATCATGTGCGACGACCTCAGAAAGCACCATCACCATCGCCTTATTCTTATAAACATAATAGAGGATATTTTCGTGCAAATTCTCATAACGAACTTCACCAAGTATAAATTTACAAAGTCAAAAGTATCAGTCAAAAAAAGATCTTATCTTGATTAATATAAAAAATCCCCTAACTTTAACATCATAGCAAATTTCTAACGCTATCCGTAATAACTAATTAATAAGATCCAAGGGTTAAATAACAAATAACTCGACAATAAAACATCAATTAATCATCGATACCAATTGAGAGAAAGTACTGACTCACTCCACGGAATGTGATCTTCATTTGCTTGTGTTTAAATAAGAAAAAAAATCGAATGCGTCAGATAGTAGCGCCTGCGTCAGTGTTACATCATTGTAAAATGTCCCGTCACTATTTCGGAGATCCGCAATTTACAGTTCTTACTTGCAATTACATTACATTCAGGTACACTGACTCATTCAGAAGTTACTACATACTTATTCTTGTTTTACAATTACTTAAAATAGAACCACCCGGTATTTTCGGTGTTAGACCACAGCCCCGACCGCAAAAGAACAAACAGGGCGGTTTTTAACCAGTAAGAACGAAAACAAGCCACTCTCTCTCGCTCCTCTAGAAGCAGCCATATTATGATTTTCCCTCCACAAACAAAAAAGTGGTAAAATAGAAGCCGTGTGGTACAGAAGAATATTTTTTTTACTAATCCTTTTCTTCCGACCTATGTTTTCAGATCGATTGTAAGTATAATTGATTTGACAGTAACTGAGCAGCGACACTCTCTGATTAATCCTTAACCTTACAAATTGCAATGCCAATCCCCCAGCAAGGGCAATAATGGCAAACTCTTACTTACCTATCTGGAGAAGACCCATATCGAACCCACGTTCAAGATTTAAGTCATAGAGCCAAACTTAGGTACGAATAGGAAAACTTATCATGAGTGATACCACAGCTTCACAAAAAACCGTCGCGCGTTTGTTTTGCCATGCGGGTTATCGGCGGCTCAAACCTTACTCGCGTGTCTTCTGTCAATCCTCTGATGCTACAGGTGTTCAAGGACGGTACCGGTTGCTTACCATCAAGTGATCCGTATGTACGTGTGCCGCCGTATCCCATTAAACACAAGATATTAATTAGAGCTATTAATAGACTTTCAAGTTTTAAGTTTATTCACCATACATTGTAAGAGTTTACCTACATATAGAGGTACTTCCTAGTTTTTCCTGTTTGGATACGTTGGTTGAATACCTAGTCACTAATGTATCTGCAGTATTGAGATTCCAGGAACGTTTCTGAGTGTGCATAGATACATTGAATATTTTTAAATATCAATAGTGGTAATTTAGTCGGGATCTAGGCACGGTGTTTAAAAATATTTTTAATTATTATGTATTGGGACATTGGGCTTATACCTGGAAAATGTGGGTATAAAAAATATGAGTACCTATGCGGAATCCTCTCTTAAATTAATTATATACCTACGTAAAGGTAAGTATATAAAATTTATTTCATTATTTAACGCCTCCTACCCACTTACTACCACATTTACAACCTCCGGCACATTTATTTGAATAATAAATGTACAGCGACGCTATACCAAGAAGCTCTTACAACTTTATAAAGTTAGTCGTCGTCTCGGTACTATTGGCAAAACTAAGAGAGATTTAGGACTTAGAAGTAAATTTTGACGTTTAGATTTATACAACGTAACCCTATTTTTGCTACAACATAACCCGCCCGGGTGGGCCGGCAGGGAGTGTCAGACTCTTACTGACTAAAAACCACCGCATTCCTTCTCCTGCTCCAGGCTGGGGACAGGGTACATTATTGCGCTTGATCTGCACTAGCTGGTCCTACACTATAATTTTTTTTTGTAACCTTGATAATGTTAGTGATGTAAATTAAATAAATAATAATAATTTATCCGTTCTGGGATCTGCACTTTGATATTATGTAAATAACAAGTTAGAAAATGTCTCTCGTCCCGAAGGATAGCACCCCTTTTCTCTACAGTACACACAATAGTAGGTTACCTAATTACAGACTGATACTGATTCGGTAAATGATGCTGATGATAATGAATAAATCAATGTCAAGTTGTGTATTTCAATTATACATACATGAAAATTATTAGAATTTGAAATGTTAAAATCGAATTGGCTGTCAAGCCTAACGTAGACATCCATCATAATACATAAGTGTTACCAAAATGTAGATCCTAAAATTAAAAGTAACCTTAACTCATTATAGTTTTAACCTTCTAATATTAATTTGTTGATTTGGTTGTATTCATACCGAGTTGATTATATTATACATGATAGTAAAGTACCTTCATTCGAATCTACATTTTGGAACGGATACCTATGTATAGCTTCTCTGACGAACAGACTGACGGAATATTATAATGTTTTTGACATTCATTGTAAATTAGCTCTGTGTTTTTTCTCTGTTGAGTTTAAAAAAACGTTGTTTACGTTATTGTAGTGTTGTGAGTCATTGCCATTAAAACTAAGTGCTAATTAAAATAATAATTTAAAATAGTGTTCATTCAAATTCAAACATTCTCAAAGGGACTGGGGTAAGCGTTTGTTTTGTCAATAATACTTACTTATCTAAAACTGCAGTGGAAACTCACGTTATAGTTTTATTTTATAGTCTCGTTCCCCACCTTCCAATATTTTATAGTGCCTGCGTCCGGAAGTTATGAGCGCACTGTGCACACCATAACGACCCCATTTAAATAAATTTCGCAAATATCTACCATAGCAAAACTTTTACTATTATCAAAGTTATAAGGTAATCAGTCTGCTCGGTAGCCGTCATAACACATAAAAAAAAACATTTTAATGAAACCAATTCCCCACACAATACACGCTGCACAAGTTGGCACTGTGTTTTAGTGTGTGAGTAACGTTACCGGATGCCTAATCCGTCCTCTCTAATGCTCTTCTAATACCTAAATTAGAAATCCCTAACAACCCACGAAAAGTCATCAATACACTTGTTCTGATTTGGTATGGGTTGGACACCCATAGCTTACTATGAGGTGAATCATAAATTAATACTGGTAAACCAACAATTAAACAGGTAAACAGTCAATTTCCCAAAACATAAAGAAAGTAATAGAGCGAAATTATGCAAACTTTAATATATACACATGGGCAAAATTACAATTGCAACCACAAGGGTGACTAAACAAATCGTCAATTATTTTAGTGAACAGAATACAATCTACTGTATGTACACACATGTACACAATTATGTACTTATAATATAATATGTAGTAAATGCTTCATCACAACATTCGCACAGTCATCTACCAAGTGTTGCCAAGAATTGCTCAAAGCGATACACGGGGGAGCCCTTGTTTAGAATCGTTCGCTGACTAACGCAAACCTTGTATCCAAAGTCACCTTCAAACTAATCAGTGTTTACGGAACAAATAGTCATATAATTCAGGCCAATGTACTAACTCCGTCGGATAGTCCACGAGACAAACTGTACCGTGACACAAGCACAAATAAATAAGGCAAGACGAAACGCTGCTATAAACCGACTCATTGACAATTACCATGTTACGCAAACAGAAATATTTGAACATCATAAAAATATTACGTATGATTTAAATGATGCTACTTGATACCCATACCTCCAATTGCCTCCCACGTTGCACACCCACGATTTGCTTGACATATTGCTTCGAACGCTACTTTCTTTCTGGTTTAAGAAAAATTATAAGCAAACTCTTTCCTGTATTAATATCGAGTTACATGAACTGCGGGGTCATCTTACAGTTCATGGGAACTAAGATCGCAATTAGTGCAACTAATGAATTCGTGTTGTCAATAAATTTCCATCTAATCAAATGCAAAATGCAGCTTCTCTGTACTAGTCGTGTCGACTAAAGCCTTGAGCACAAGGGGCTCTTGTTTAACAACAATAAAAACTCTTTTAGTAAAAATCTGTGTCCACAAAGGTTGCATGCCACCTGACATTTTCTTTGTCTGGCCTGCCTCTTAAACGTAATTAATGTAACAAGCCAAGCTTAACATCTGCAGCTCAGAATGATTAACAGCAAACTTTAAATACTTCATTTTGCTAAAGGAATCCGATTTCTTGCAAATAACTGTTTGCCTTTTTCAGTAAAAACATACATACACACAGTAAACATAACGTCTTGATTTGTAGATATGTTGGGAACGTAACAAAGGAACATAAAAGTGTAAATGTAAATTCTTTTACAAATAAAAGGTCACGTTGAGACCGTGATATTTAAGATTACTTTTACAACGTGGTATTCATATAAATCAAAGTGGCACCTGGATGAATTCACGGAATATTATTGTGATATAGCAGAAAGCGTCTAAACTTTATTCTAGGAAAACTAGATGCGTTTGAGAACGAATATACCACAACAAAAATTTAAAGGTGTTAATCCTCTTACCTAATAACCTAACGCATTTTTAGTTTCTTATTCACGAAAAAATATTTGTTTTATTTTTAGGTTGATTTTTTGTATTTGTTTTATCTTTCTATAAATGTCATGGTTGGTACAAAATATTAAAGCTTAAGATATAATATAACGGTTATTAACCTTTTAAAGGTCCAGGATCCTGTGATCCCGTGAAAACACACAATAATAATAAATCCGCAAGGCAGCTTGTGGCGAGATGTTGGGCAGTAGCGACCCAACGGACCTGACTCCCGGGAGGTGTCTTGTTCCTCATCTCCGGTTAGTCCTCGGGACTAGCTGGAGTAAACACTGATGAGGAACAAGCCCTTCTATCTTATTCTTGACTTAATTGGCTGGCTTGAGTAAAGATTCGCAAGAGTGGCAGTCTCGGGAAGAAGACTCTGGGGAAGGATGTATCTCAGTAAGATGCTGGCAGGGGTCTTGACCGTACTTCTGGAATTGCTCTGATAGCCGTGGGATGCCTCTTTTTCCCCAAGCAGCTGACGTATGTATGTTGCCTCCATGTCGCTACATTCTAGCTGCCGTTTCTGGGGCACATTAATTAAGTTTGCCAGTCACCCCTTGCCTGTTTATCCGTATGTATCAATATTGGTCAGGGGCAGGGCCCAAAGTATTTCCATAGATATCATGTCTAGTCCCATAGCAACTCAGACCCATAACCATAAGATTTTCTACTATATTGTACAATAGTTCTGCATTATACAATACTATATATTTGTCCTTGTGTGCATTTCCATAGAGCCTTCAAGGATAATTGACGGCTGATGTTCCATCGCGTTTAAATTAAAACTGTTCAACGGGCCTTTGCGAGTTGGCTTCGGCTCCTCGTATGCCTTCCAAAGGTCCGGGAACTAGTGGTCCCGTGAAAGGAAACGATAAAACTATTTAATAAACCACATCTAAAGAGAGAACGTAAAAATATTCTTGTCAATAAATTATATTTCACTCTTTGGCTACTGTCGTAAAATTCAAAACTATTATTATTCTTTTTTACAACTTTGACAACCGAGAGGCCATTGACACGACGACGTTGGCGGTTAAATTTCGAATTTTCTCTCCAAATCAGCGCGGACTTTACCATCAATCATTTACTGTATTTACAAGTATATATAAAGGTATGTTTAGTAAACTTACTACTTCAACGTATGAATGAATATAATAGTGGCTTTACATAATAACAATGGCGCGTGGGTCGTATCAAATGATTCAATTGTGAGTAGGTATATTAAATTCCGTAGTAGATCTACTTTCTTTGCAGTCAGAGAAAATATTAGTTATGTAACATTTGTATATGATTTATGTGATAAATGCATAATTAATTTAACGTGTGGGCCTGTTCGCATGTTTGGTGGAGTCACAAAATAATGTAGAAGTGGCTGCTTTGATTTATGTTGTGATTTTTTATTAGGCTCTACTAAATTGACAAATTTTGATTAAGTTGTTTACATAATATGGCGTGTGATTATAACAGCCTGTGGACATGATATAAGAATTATGAGTTCAGATATATATGTACATGTGTATGTAGTATGTCATTACAATTTTATGTAACTGGAGAATATAAACAAAAGAGAAAAATTTACCAAAATATATGTCATTTTTTACTCATAGTTTCTATGTAGGGGACTTTGGTCTGTAGTATTTAGTATAAAGCAATAATTAAAAATAACATCTTTTATACCGAAACATTTAACAAGCAAAGCTTTTAGCAGCTCATTAAAGATATGACGCCAACTCACTTGGGAATGACCTCCAATAATTTCAAAGCCAATGTAACGTACGGATCAATATATTTACCTAAATCGAAGTGAAATCTAAAGCGATAAAATATACGATATACATAGGCGATATTATGCTAATAACGCGACCCGAGGCGAGTGCAAGACTTGTCGACGTAGGCGCCACCTACTAGCGCCGGACGGAACCATGTTCCCTTGCCTTTACATCATTTCATTAACATCTTACAAGAACTTTCTTGTAGCTCACCTCTGCTTTAATGGAGACAAATATTTGCTGCATTCAAATCGTTCTATTTTGATACAAATGTACTGTACATTTGAGAAGCTTCATAAAAAATATACATATTCTGCATCAAAAAGAACTGACAGTCTAGGAGTATTTTGCAAGGCAAATTTTATGCCTTCGAGTAATGGGCTGTTCTGAAGACTTTATTGCTGGAACCATTTGCTAGCTAAATTGGGAGCGTCGTTCTTTCATTGCCTGTGGTAGAATTCTGTCTATTAAAAACAGAATCTATTATGGAGGTATTTTCATAGTTATGTTAAACCATTATTAAAAATAAGTTATATGTTAGTGTAGTGTAGTTGTATGTTCCTACAGGAATGGTGTCTTCCACAAGGTCAAAGCTATGTATAAGCTCGCGACTAGCGATTGTTCTCAAGTCGAAAAATATGTTAGATTTTATACTGCTATCATTTTAAATTTTGACAAAAAGGCACATAAACATTTAACATTTCCGTTTACCACCATCATGAAATAAATATGAGAACTGTTTCAAAATCAATAAATCGTTTATGTCAGCAATAAAACGGAGTCTATTTCCCCTTCAATGTTTTCAATCATCGAGCGAGATATAATATCAGAACTTCTGATAGTAATCAAAAAATTGATGAAGTTCATTCATAAGAATTACATTTGCTTAGCGAACAATAGTTTATTGTGCAATTATGCTATCACTTGCATTTCATCTCATCGGGTATCGAGAGCCTCTTCAATTGATTTAATAGCCGGCATATTCTTCACAATTCACGATACATCGCTGTGTTTGAATGAGTATCAGATTTTTTTGAATGGTTGTAAGTATCAATGTATGCAAAACAAACCTGTATCGTCGTCTTTATCGTTACGTCACAGCGATCGTCATCTGTGTAACTGTCAAGGTGCTCGTTGCGTAAGCGCATCCGTGAGGTGTCATTGACATTACGGATGTTATGTGAGTTGTGAATAAGGGATCTGTTAGTTTTGGCAGTGAGAGTAATTTTCGTAACCATGCACATGTTTAGACAAACTACTGTTCCCAAAAACTCAGTTTTGATTGCCTTTAAAAGGCAGAACTGTTTTATTCTGAAAGTTGGGATGTTACCTTGAGCATCGTCATCATCTTCATCATTATCTTCATCATCATCATCATCATCATATCCTATAATTGAAAGCCACTATTCCAGGTTGCCTCACGGTGTTTTCCTTCACTGTTTGTCAGTGGTGTTTTATTTAACTTAGAAGATATTATGTTTTGATCCCACACCCGCAACCAGGTACCTTAACCTCCGGGGTGCCCTTACCTTCAAGATACCTTTACCTCAGTCATTCTTTAACCTCCGAGCCACAGAGGAACATTCAAGCCAGAGCTGAAATTTACTAAGATAGGCATAAAGGATTTTGTAGGTATACTGTATATTAGAATGATATGCATTTAGTATTGAGTGAAGTGTATCTTACGGCCTGTCAGAATCAGCCTACAAATGCGTTGGCGGGTTATGGTGGTGGTTATAGATTATTAGGGATTTAATGATAGAGTATTTGAGGATTATGGATGAAGAGAGGGGGAAGGATTGGGTCTCCGGTAACCTCCCTCACGTGGCGAATCTGCGACTGTTGCTTTAAGCCAATTTTCGGTGAGGCCGTGGTATCACTCCGGTCGAGCCATTCGTGCCGAAGCATGGCTTTCACACAATTGTGTTTCAAATAGCTATCTTTCAGTTCGTATTTATTTTGTATCAGATAGCAATAAAAACTTATTAGTGAAACTCAAAACAAACTACATTGAAATATATTTACAAAACAAATCAAGAGTACTTAATATGAGTGACAATGGCCCAATTGTGCGGTTGTTGGCTACTGATGGAAACTTGGCCACTAACTATAATTCAGCTAATTAATAACCTGTTATTATTAATTATATTAGCAAGCAATGATGAGGTTACAGTTTGATTTTTTATTACGTCTATTATTTACGTTTATTGTGTTTACATTAGGTATATTTTCAATTTCTCTTGGTCATGGCATCACGTGCAAATATCTGAACCAGTTTCGATAATTATTCTTAAACTGTATTTTTCAAGGTCAGAAAAAAGTTTAGAAAAGTAGAGGGGAACATCAGAAGGAGAACATTCGAAAGTAGCCCTTTCAAATTACAGTCAACAAAGTGGTTAAAAACCCATGCAATAAATAAAATCCATATTTTAAATAATAATATAAATAAAATAATACCAAGCAACCTTAAACTGAGTCGGCTTGACTCCCCATTGAACAACATAACTTATCCAGACTTCTGGAGGCAAGGAAAACCTAACTTAATTGATTAGACTAAGAAAGAGAAGAAAAAGCGCTACCATCTTTCATTCAAGTCTATGTATATTTTTAAAATATTCCTGTTTATGACTATCATAGTTAGTCACGTAACTATCGATAATATTTGACTCACTATTTCGTCGTTGGAACTAACGTGCTACATTAAAATAAACTGGTTGCCACCCAAGCTCAAGCTAGAGGAAACAGTCACTGAATCCTTGACCCAATATCATTAGTTCACATGCATTGCAAATTACAGAGACGGTACTGAGTACAGCTATAAATATTTATGACACATAGACCCAGTTACCCCATAACTTCGCAAGGAAACCATCCCAACACAACTGTTAATGAACACATGCAATATTTACACGATAAAAATATATCTTTTGAATTTCCCAACCGACGAAGACGAGAAAAACAAAGATAGGTATTTTGTAACAGTAATTTCACGCATTCATAACCGAACGTTGGCTTAGGTTACGTAAAGACGGTGCGAATTCGAATCAAAGAACCAGATCCGTTGATTTATGGCATTGGCACACTGTGTGGTGTCGTGACGTGTTCTAATCATATCTAGTTAAATGGCTAATGGACACTAATGGAAATAATCGGGGGAGAAGATCTGACGAACACTGTCTGCGACCGAGTAGAGAAAGTGACAAGTTTGTCGCTCTTAAGGCGCAGTTTTATTGCTATTTGTAATTTGTGTGGGATACTGTGTATGTTAGAAAATGGATTTAATTAACTCTTTACAATATTGCGGTCTGAGCTTTGAGTCTCTTTTTAGAGATGGGAAAATCTTAAAATGACTTCTCCAGTTTTAGTTGGGGTGAGAAAGAGTGTCAGAATCTTACTCACTAAAAATCAACACGTTTACTCTCCTGTTTTGGATCGGGAATTCATTATTTCACTTGTACTTACAACGACTCTTTCAAGGTTGCTCTTTTAAAAGTCATTTTTGTTTGGGTTGAAAACTCTGAACATATAAACTTCAGTTTATAATATTTCTGTATTCTTTAAGCCTTTGTGAAATGGTTATTTTTTATTATAAAATAAATATCATATTTTTTAAATCCTGGCAATATGTCTTTCAAAAATGATATTAGTTAAAGAGTGTGCCGCTGTAATTGGCAAATTTAAACTATGAAACAAATTAAACTGCAGCTATAAAAATCAAATGATTCAATCAAACTAACAAAAATATAAAAGTTAAAGAAAAAAATATATAAGCGTGAATCACCAACTTCTGCGCACACCGTCTATAAAGTAACTCTTTAAAAAAAAAGAAAATATTGCATCGATTACCGATTATTTACTTTTATTTACACGAATTGAATGAATCGATTCGTGATGGGTCACTCGAATATTCCGTGGCTGGCTTCGGGTTACCATAAATCTACAGCAGGTGCAACTACTCAATCAATTGTTTACGATTCTGATAGGAATCGAATATTATTAATGTTTAAATAATCCTAAGTGGTACTTTCAAATTTGTATCTAACTAGCTTCTGCTGCCCAGTTTCACTCTCCTTTTTTTATCATCATTAACCTATAAGCGCCCACTGCTGAGCATAGGCCTCTTCTTACACGGAGAAGGTTTAAGCATTAAGCACCACGCTTGGTCTATGCGGCTTGACGATTTCAAACGTATAATTAGAAATTATAAGTCCAGGTTTCCTCACAATGTTTACCTTCACCGTATGTCAGTGCTGTCTTAAAAAATATAGAAAGTACATATAACTCGGAAAAAGTCACATTAGCAGGTTTCGAACCCACGGGGCCACCACGACCGGTGATTATTTTACTAATTGATTATTTTAGACCTAATTTTCGATTTAATCGACTTATTTTTCTCCATCATCATACCAAGAGCAGGGCCGAGCGGGAGGGAGTGTCAGACTGACTGACTAAAAACCCCCCTGTTCCTTCTCCTGCTCTGGGCCGAAGTCGCGGTGCCTCATTGCGCTTACCCCGCAACCACCGCTGAGGTATATAACGTAACATCGCTATATAGTATAGAATAAAAATATACGTAGGTATGTTGTCTAGAGTAGGTTATTTTAGCTTACCCTACTGATATTATAAACGCGATAATCTGTGTGTAACAATTATTTAAGTAATTACAATTATAGAAAAGGACATTAGTATTTTTTGGTACCAACTATTTCTTTCTTTCTTTCTATTTTTCTTACTTGAATCTTTTACGTGGTTTTACCTAGATGCCAACGATTTTCCTAATTTGCTAGTGAATATTTAAAATTATCTTTTATTTAAATTTTGTCTTAGGTTCTTAGTTCTTTCACACAAAAAACAAATATAACAAATTTTTGCATACCGTATTGCCTGTCTTCTTCGTCTGGCTATAGCGAAATAGAAAGGGACGGAAACATAAAATGACATTTATCGGTTGTGCATGGGAATACTCTTTATTCACACTTAATAATCGAAATATTAATTTGCTTTGTCAGGCGTTGCCGGTTTTATTTTAAGTCCCTTTAATAAATCACTAATTTACTTTATTTTTAGGAAAATTCATTTTCACAAGGCGGGGTAAGAGAAAGCGTCAGACTCCTAACGACTAAAATAAAATGAAAATCCCAAAATCTTAATGAAGTCAGCAACGCATTCGTAACTCTTTCGTAGATGCGGCTGTCCATGATTGCTTAAAATCAGGTAATCCCTGTGTCACATGTGTCGTCCTATCACATAAAAAAAATTGGCAAGTTAAGTACAAACTAATAAAAATAAATTAAAACAATTAACGAAGCCGGCTATCCCTTAAGATCATAACTTAATGTACCTACTGATAAAACTGAGAGGCTAATTTGTAAACGGCACCAGTTGCGCAAATATCAATATACTCACATCAACCAACTAGTTTTGTACTGCAACTTTGTCCAGTCCATCTACAATTTAGAAAAGAGTTTTTATTTCAATAAAGATAAAGCTTATAATATTTTATCAACAATTTAAATCCTGGCCTAAAATAAAATATTATTTAAAAATGTAGGTATCTATTTATTTAAAGCCGGTGATTGGTTAAATTTATTAATTAGCAGTGACAGACAAACAGTTCCTATTTGCCATGGTCATTTCCTTCGCAACATGCGAACTACTTTTACTGAGGTTTAGTTTTTTTTTCGACTTACATAAGAGACAAGTCACACTTCGTGATCAATGTCTTAAGGATCGGTTTTCGGTAATTAGATGGCATTAGCATATTACATGAGATTATATATCTTTAGTATTAAGCTGTTAAACATTATGTCGACACGAAAGACTTAGCACATGACATATTCAATAGAGCAACAAAGATGGAGTCTAATAGGGGTTTTTATTTGTCAGGGGAAAATGATCCAATGACTTCTCCCGCCCAGGGTAAGGAAAGAGAGAGTGTCAGACTCTTACTGACTAAACCCCCCCCCCCCCCGTTCCTTCTCCTGCTCTGGGCCGAGGTCGCGGCGGGGTGCCTCATTGCGCTTACCCCGCAACCCCAGCTGAACATCAACCCCATTTGGCCCCGTCTGCTAATAGGGCTGTTGCGAGTACTATCGCACTAATATAATCATGGCTCCGGGCTTTAGTAGGAGAAGAAACACGTTGGGTTTTTAGTCAGTAAGAATCTGACACTCCCTACCGCATCTAAGGCGAGAGAAGTAATTTATTTGGCGATTTTTCACCCAAAAAATGGTCACATAAGTTGTTTCATTCATGTTAAATATTATAAAAAGTCTTTTATAATTATTATTACACAAAAGCTCCACAGATCAGTTGCAAAACAATACGATTTATGACCAATTTTCTATCTGTTGTAATATACCATATTTCTATCATCTTATTTTTACGCAATAAATATGAATTTATTAATGCAAGATGACGTAATATCGGATTAATTATTTGGACACGGCTGAATTAATAGTTAAAAAATTAAAAAAAAAACATTAGCACGTAAGAAATGTTTGTTTAAGTAAAATTTAAATTGAAATTATAATAAATGTTTATAAATACATATTTCAATTTTTTCGTAAATAAATACTTATTAAAGTATGATGTTACTCGCGTATTACGCGATACGGTATCTGTCAAAATATTTTGACGGCTCGCCCATAACGAAGCCACTGGCAGAGAATACGTAAAGCGCTACACATTAATTACATCCGACATTACTAGTTTTACTTTCATTAGTTATACAAGATATTTACATAATTTTCTATTTGACTAAATAATGTTACATTCTTTACTGCCAATGTCCTTTTAACAATTTGCACCTTAAGTTTTCGACCTTAAAACAAGGTAAAATCGTTCTTAATATCCTAAGACAAACTTCTAGAAAGGACATAAACATGAAAGGTTGATATATATCGCATAAGGCCAATAAGTCTAAAGATACACATATTAATAAAATATCGATTGTTGATGGTACACGACTCTGTCTTCGAATGGCTTTCGATCGGTTTATCGGAGACAAGAACTTTTATCTTAAACATATTCCATTGGTTGCAGAGCTCGATGCGGCTAACAAAAGGGCCGAAAGTTATGTTATTGCGAAACTGAACGGCTTCATAAATTGTAGGACGTTTCGCTTTTGACAGCCGTCTCGAGGTATGCTTTACGTGAAACTATGCTCCTGTCTTCCGTACTAGCAACAGGGGCTTGTGCACAGTGTACACATTATCTCTATCGTCTGAATCTCTCGGTATTGTGATAGCAAATTCTGATAATTAGTATCCGGGTTATTGTGATCTTTTGGACATGATACAATCACCGAATCACCGATTCTGTGACACATTTAAAACATACACTTAAACTACATAATAGTGTTATCGCATCAAAAATAAAACACGCAAATCAGTCGGCCATCTTGATAGCGCTCGAGTCATTGTTGTATTCAGTACCAAGTATAATGGCAGTGGTATTGTGAGAATTTTCTTACAGCGCTGGTACATCATTATCCTATTACAAGACGCACGAATACATTGGAAATACCTTTTTCTGGAACAAAAACGAACAGCCGGTTAATGCTCGAGTTCACAATGAGCAAAGGCGTGACAAGATAAAATCTAGGGAACACCGTCGGCGAATTAAAATAAAATATCGCATTGAAAACGGACTGAATAGCCTTTGGGACGACATTAAGCGCAATTACTAGAGCCAGGTCGCTATTTACACGTATTGGATGGGACGCCTTAAGAAGAGCACGTGATGTGCGATTGCACCCAGTTCAATAATGAGTTTGTTTGATATATCGTCGGAGTGTACGCAATTACGCGCCTATTTGAAATGCTCGCTCGAATCCCTCGTTTTATAATGAGATATATCTCCGGGCAACCCTAGTAATTTGAAAGCGTTTTATATATCACAAACGTTAGTTGATTCCTCGCGAAAATTGCGTTGAATTTCTTACGATTGCTATAAAATATTATTTATAGCTTGTGTGCCATCATTTTACACGCATAAATTAATGCTGAACTTTATTGTATACGACTTCAAACGACCTGTAAATAACGGATGAATAGAATAATACGATGAACAGTTAGTATTATATTCTTATTGAGTTAAACTTTAGCTAGAACTCAGAATTTATAACAAGCCTTATAAATTCTAAGTTCTATCTTTCTGACTTAAAACTATTTATTTGTTTAAGATCAACAGCAATAATTTCGACAGTGGAGTGCTCAAAATGAAGGTATAGTTAGAGAAACCGACAGGATGACGTTGTCATTACAAGCGCACTTCAATAAAAAAATCAAAATCAATAAATTATATAAAACCGATGATCTTTGCTATTGAAGGTGAAAGTCCATTCGAAACTGTCGGACGTACGCTAATTAAATAAAAGTAATTTCACATTTTATTTGCAAAAACTTAATTGGAAATTAGTATAGGAAGCTGATAAAATCTTGCAATTGAAATATTTTAATTCCATCTGTCATTTGTTATCGCGTACGGGTTATCACGAGACGATGAAAATAAACCTCACTTCATTTAACTGGAGCCTGATAAGATCTTGAATGCGCGAAAGTAACTGATCATCTCCCAAACGCCTAATTTGTTTTCACTTTCTGTTATTTAAGTATTTATTGTTCCTGTAACTATGATGTTTATCAAACTGACAAATGGAAATATTGCGTCATCTGACATTACGTCATCTGACATAACGTCAGTTGGTTGTCAAAGACGATTAAAATTGTAAATAATCAGTAGCCTTTTGATGTCACTTGCAAGAAAGCTGTTTCATTTATTTCTAAGCAATTGTAATTTGGCAATGATTATCGATTTTCGTTATTAACAGGGTATTGATAGAGAAACATCTGTCAGTGTCAATTAGTATTAAGAATTGGTTAGGTGAACAGTAAAGTAAGTATTGAATCATGTATCAAATAGAGCTGTTCACACAGTTATTAGTTGGCTAATGATGGATAGTGTCGATTCACTATAGATACACAATGTAAATAATCCGCTTAGAAAAGTAATTAGTGATAGAATCATCTGCTGTTTGTATTCAACTGTTACATCTATAGAGAGTTGTAAAAAAAAGTAACCATACAATGGTAATTTACAATTTAATAAGCAGTTTATTCATAAATACGAGATGCGATTTAAAGTATTGATGGAAATATAAAGTTTCATAGAGTGATAATACTTTCTCACATAAAGTCGGTGTGAAGCAACAATAACGTTACCTTTTGTTGTGTGAGTGAACTTACCGGAGGACTAATAATGCCTCTCTCCCACCCTCCCCAATCTCCAACAAAATCCAAAGTCTTAACCCCTAAATGGCTGACAACGTATGTGTAATTCCTTTTGTGATCAGTCTGTTTACAGGTATTGTGAATACCTATCAAAATGAATGAAAACCAACCTACACTAAAACCGACAAAAAGCATTTTTAGAAATTCCTCACCCACTTGATATTAATATAATTCATACCCTGTTTCATATCATTTTATTCAGAAAGATAGCCATGTCATGTCTATTACCACATAAGACAGCTAGTCTCTGATCAACTTGTAACGGCTTCAGATCTTGGCACTTACACTGCCCAACACAATAAATTCCTACCGATTTGCGAAATGTTAAAATCAACGTAAAATAGTTCAAGGTCTTACATATTTGACATGGATGTGTCTAAGATTATTTTTCGTTTATTCTTCGATATTAGCGACCTAAATATTCTGTCAGTTGTTGTAATATAAAAGAAAATTAAGACCTGAAAATAGTGTTATAAAATTTTTATTTGGATTAGTCAGTCTTATTTCAGCGTTGCTCATTTTTATAAATTAATATGTTCTAAAGAAAACTGTCAAATTATGAAACGTTCACTGCCCGAGTCTTCATACGAATATGATATCATTATGTTTTAAAGTTTTAATAGTAATATTTCCAGATATTATCCGGTATATTTCAAATTTTCAAGTGTTCATCATACTTTGGCATGAATGGGGCGGTTCGATCGGAGTGATTAGACAACTTCACAGAAAATATTCGTAAAACAACCACATCGTTTTTTTCGGTGAGGTTACTGGAACCCTTTCCCTCCGAAACCCTAATCCTCAAAAGTCTGGCAACACACTCGTAACTCTTCTGTTGTTGCAGATATCCGTAGGCGGCACCAATTGCTCACCTTCAGGTTCTGCCACATTATAATATATTTTTTTATAGGAGCTTCATTCATCAAATTAATCAATTATGTAAATCAACGAAATTTTTTGGTGAAAACACTCAATATACATATGTATACATTTTCAAGAGCACCAAACCCGGCAATACAATACCACGAATATAAGCCTTAAGTGTGGCTTGAAAATACTATGTCGTTGTAAGCCATTAAATATAACTAAATTTTATCCTGATCATAAGAAATTCAGCAAACTTAGACTTATTAGAATTAACTTTTAGTTTCATAACAATTCTAACAGTTATGTCGCACCACCCGTGTAAAAAAGACGTAACTAAACTTACGTCAATTTTTTTTTATTACGTAAATAAAACGAGCATCATGGTTTACACCTTCTGTCAAAATTTCGTGGAGCTATTTACAAAAATGAAGGAATAAATGCAAAAAAACAACAATTTTGCGACTTTAAAAAACATAAAAATCCAGCATAAAATAGAGGTATGCATATTTACATTTATTCGCTTTCAAATTTACATTAATAATAAAGTCATAATAATGTTTACGTAAATTTTAAAATAAGATTTACAAGAAACTCTATAACGCAAATATACATAATTACTTGTTCCTGTATTTTACAATCTAGGACTATTGTGTAATTCTAATTACTTATTTCTTCTACAAAACTTTTAGCTAATAGTTTATGTGTGATTATAGTTACATACTTTCTACCCAGCAAAACTTCACAACGTGTTAAGTGTAGTTGCAGTTACTTCTTTATTACACGAAACATTTTATAAATGATGTTGAGTATTTTGAATACATGCTTTTACAAGAAAAAATAAACAAAAATATGTTTGTGTAATTGAAATTAAATAAAAATATAGTCTGATTTAGTGTCGTATATAGAAAAAAGTACTTGGATGTAGTTTCAACCGGACGGCTATAACATCATAGTCGATGCTCCTATTGGCTCATCAGACCACTGAAGGTCAGCGGATTGGGATGGGATGAGATCCTTCTTTGCATCCTACCCTTGGAGACGAGCTTGGAGATGATCCCAACGCTACTGCTGACTCTCTTGCTGATGTGGTGTTGCAAGGGATGGAACTCTTCGTTCCGTCCTCTGTGGTCCCCGTCAGTGGCAGATCTCGGTCCCTGTTTCGGCTTTTCTTCTAGAAAAGCTTCGTGCAGGAAGTAAAAGGCTTACCCAGCCTAGGCTGACGCGGTGGCGGCACGGGATTTAAAAAGGAGTATAACTTTGCTTCCAGGTCCTTCAAAAGAGTCATAGCGGGTCCAAGTCAAACCATATCGGTAGGGTTGAAGAGAGGCTGGAGCGCCTTTTTTCAGGAACTCGTGCGTTCTGGTCTCTCGACAAGCTATCGAAGCCTGCAATTGAATTTCTGCAGACCATCATTCTCACCTCTGCACGTGGGGGGAGAATCGTTGGCGCACGACGCAAAGGAAAAAGCTTTTGGGTAAATCCTTTCCGTCAAATTGGGCATTGGATGAGGGGGGCGTGAGCAGCCAGTTCTGCCATGGCGCGGGTGTAATGCTGGATATTCGGTTTACCAGTTCTTGGTACGATTGGCGCTCATGTCTCTTTACATCTGACTCATCATCATCATGGATCTGACGGAATTCCACCCATTGTGTTAAAGATGTGCGCTAAAGAGTTGGCACCAGTCTTAACACGTCTTTTTCGGCTCTCATACTCTTCAGGCGTAGTCCCGAAAAAAGGTGATCGCTCAAATCGGTCCAATCACAGAGCAATAGCCATAATTTCCCTCTTTTAGAAAATAATGGAGTCATCTATTAACTGCCAGCTCCTTCGGTAATTGGAGGATCATCAGCTTCTTAGTAACCGACAGTACGGTTTTCGTAAGGGCCGGTCCGCTGGTGATCTCCTTGTTTACCTGACACACTGTTGGGCACAGGCGATCAAGTCCAAGGGGGAAGAGATGGCAGTCAGTTTAGACGTAGCGAAGGCCTTCGATCGGGTTTGGCATAAAGGGCTTTTTCGAAGATGCCTTCCTAATGAGCTTCCCGAGAAACTGTGTACTATACGAGTAACTGTGACAGAAGCATAGAGGTCGCGGTCGTCGGTGAATGCTCTGATTGCTTGTCTGTGAACGCTGGTGTCCCTCATTCTGTTCCTCCTCCATATCAATAATATGTTGGATGACAGCATAAAAGGCGTGACCCTTTTACGCTGGCCGTGCTAACATTTCTCGGGAAAAAGTCATCGAGAGTCGAAACAGGCTTGTCTGAAATCGACACTTCTTTAGAGAGAATTTCAGATTGGAGTAGACTTTCCTTGGTTGAATTTAAACCCTCAAAGACACAGATCTCAGTGTTCACAGCTAAAAAACTGCTGTTGGTCGTATCTTCTCAATTTCAGAGCACCCCCCTCACAGCTTCGGCCGGTATTGGGATACTTGGTGTCGACATATTGAGCGAAGTCCAGTTCCGTGGACATCTTGAGGGTAATGCCAAGTTAGCCTCGAAGAAGCTCGGTGCGATAATAGATCGAGGCAGTATTTCACCCCGGGGCATCGCTGTTACTTTACAAGGCGCAAATTCTGCCCCATATGGAATACTGCTACAGCTTCTCCCTAGTAACAGCTTCTGGACCGCATTCAACGACTAGCTGTCCAAATTGTTGACTGCCTTGTTATCTCGGACCGGTTGGAATCTTTGGCACTGCGTAGGGATGTAGCCTCGTTATGTGTTCTTTGTCGCATTTATCACGGGGAGTGTTCTGAGGAATTGTTCGATTTAATCTCCGTCGCTACTTTTCGCCAACGTTCTACGTGAAATCATTTTCATCCCCATCAAATAAATGGTTGGCAGTCAACAACTGTGCAATTCACGCGAAACTTTCTGCCCCTGACAGCAAAACTTTCGAATAGGATCTTCCGGCGGTGGTATTCCCGAACCGATACAACCTCCAAACCTCCAAGACACGAGCGTACTCTTTCTTAAAAAGCCGGAAACGCACCTGTGACTCCTCTGGTGCTGCGGGTGTCCATGGGCGGCGCCGATTGCTTACCATCAGGTGATACATCTGCTCGTTTGCCTACTATTCCATAAAAATGCATCTAAAGCATTAGGTATAAAAATTACTGAAGATTTTTACAGAAAGGTCGTACTTAAAACGAGGGTGACACGATGCACTCCTGCATTGAAAAAAACAAAAACAATCATGTATCTTCCATTATCATCTATATTCAAGAAGAAATATATTCAATCATTCGAAATGCAAAAGGACAAAGTGAAAATACAATGACAAAAAAAAGACTCCAGATCCTTTTTTAGATTTCAAAAAGCCTGTAGCCAACAATAAGAATTGGGAAAAAGATGACGTCGGTAAGGAACTTAGTTGGAGTAAAGTTAAAGAGATTTCGGTAGATCCTCAATGTCCGGAAAATTATACAAAGTCTTAATAGGTCTATGAAGAGATAATAACATACCTCCACACTGCCAGACTTATTAAAAGAGCGTTTTTTGTGAGGGGAAAATTATCAAATTACTTCTCCCACCTAGGACCGGGCGGGAGGGAGTGTCAGACTCTTACTGACTAAAAATCCCCTCGTTCCTTCTCCTGCTCTGGGCCTCTTCGCCGAGGTCGCGGTGCTTCATTGTGCTTACCCCGCAACCTCGGCTGAATATCAGCCCTATAGGGCCCCGTCTGTGGTGGTCTTTTGGCTCTTGGAGGCGCACGCGGAACGCTACGCGCTGTATGCTCGGGTCTGGTTTCGGTGGGGCGGCGAGCTACGTTTACTCGCCGTCCGCAGAGCCGCGCTTGCGGTGGCCGAAGATCATCTCTCGAACCTCGACGCCCGGAATGTTGCCTACTGCGACAGCTGGGGCGCGAGGAGGATAGTTCCCTCACGCGCTCCGCTTCCTCCTTTGCGAGCATCACTGCTTCGCAGAAAGAGGAGACGTCTTCCCAATTCCTCTCGCTACGAACCATGGCCTTGACTAAGGAAGGGCGTGAGAGGTCGAAGAGCTTAAGTACTCAATCTGATGCCAGCGAGTCTGATTCCGAAATTGAGGATAATTAATAAAGGTCAATAAAAATATCACTATTTTAAACATTTCTTGATTAAGTATGCATGTGATAAATATTTTTTTTAATAATAAAAATTTAATAATAACCCATTATTGATCGTAAAATAACCCCCTCATTGTTTTCATTTTCTCTCAATTATTTTGTTTCAGTATTTACAGTTTTGTCAACTGAAGATCTTTGGGGAATGTCTGTTCGAGTGTGCAGGTCGTTTATAGAGACAATTGCGCCGAACTTAACTTTCATTTTTAATAAAAGTGTAGATCAAGGGGTTTTCCCGGATTTAATGAAACATAGTAAAGTAGTTCCATTATTTAAATCAGGTGATAGTACAGAACCTAATAACTATAGGCCGGTCTCTATTTTGCCAGTGCTCAGTAAAGTGTTCGAAAGGTTGATGCTTACTCAAATGCTGCGTCACTTTAACACGAATTGTATTTTCCATGACCATCAATACGGGTTCACCAAAGGACGTTGCACTACGGACGCAGGAGTATCACTTATAAAACAAGTTTTCAACTCGTGGGAAAAAGCACAGGATGCCATCGGAATATTTTGTGACCTTTCAAAGGCATTCGACTGTGTTGAGCACGAGACGCTGTTACTGAAGCTAGAACACTACGGCATTCGGGGGGTATCCCTAGATTTATTGAAATCATACCTTCAAGAAAGAAAAATTAAAGTACAAGTCAACAAAGTTAACTCACTGGGTGCTAGCGTATCTATGGGCGTACCGCAGGGCTCAATATTAGGTCCTTTTCTATTTTTAGTTTATGTAAATGACCTGCCCCATATGTTCCAAAATGAACCGCATATGGTATTATTCGCTGATGACACTTCATTGATTTTTAAAATAAATAGACGAACAAACAAATATGACGAAGTTAATAATGCCTTAATGAAGGTTCAAAATTGGTTTACAATAAACAACTTATTACTAAATGATAAAAAGACTAAATGCATTAGATTTATTTTACCAAATGTTAAAAGTAACGTATGTGATGATATATTATTAAATGATCAGAAACTAGAATTTGTAAAAGAGACTACTTTCCTGGGGATCACTGTAGATGAGAAGTTGCAATGGGGGCCCCACATCAGGTCTCTAGCAGGACGATTGAGCTCTGCAGCTTATGCTGTCTGGAAGATCCGTCAGCTAACCGATGTAGGCACGGCAAGACTAGTGTACTTTAGCTACTTTCATAGCATCATGTCGTATGGAATTCTGTTGTGGGGACAGGCATCTGACGTTGAGTCTATCTTTATCTTGCAAAAGCGTGCCGTCAGAGCTATATATAACTTAGGTCGTCGCGAATCTCTCAGAGAAAAGTTTAAGGAGATCAACATTCTGACCGTACCGAGTCAATTTATTTATGAAAACATTATGTATGTTAGGAAAAACCTACACTTATTTGTAAAGGTATCTGACAAACATGATTATCATACTAGACATAGGAATAGATTGAGTCAGCCTTTATTTAGATTGGCAAAAGTGCATAAGTCATTCCTGGGTTTCTGTGTTAAATGTTATAATAAAATCCCAGTTGAAATTCAAAATCTAAATGAAAGCAAATTCAAATTATGTATAAAGAAACATTTATGTAAACTAGCATACTACAAAGTAAATGATTATATACAAGATAAAAATGCTTGGAGGCTAGCTGGTCCTACTCCACAGGATGTTTAGAGGAATTTTTGATTTTAATTATTAATTTGTACACTATGTTGTTAATTGTTGATGATCTTCTAAGTTTTTGTAAATGTGAGTGCCCTGTAACCTATTATAATTAAGTAAGACTTGTAGAATATAGGTACTTGTGTCGGCTGGGAGCTGTCATGCTCACTCAGAGGTCTCATTGGCGGTGGCACGGGCACTGGATCGCCCAATTCCCTATAATATGGTTGAGTTGGGCGGTGCTGGTGTACGTGTCATGTTCGTGAACGGGCGCCGCCTATTGGGGACTGGTCAGCTCCAGGCTGTCTAATTATGTTGTCCTTGAGGTTCACTTCTTTTTCGTACTTTTTGCCTGAATATTAGTGTTACATTGTTCTCACATATCAGAACCGACTAAATGATGTAACAAAGAAATGTATTGTAAAACTGATTGAAAAAGAGTAACCATGGAGTTTCTTGCTCGTTCTTCTCCATAGGAATCTACACTTTGGAACGAGCAAATAGCTTCACTAGAGGACAGACGGACAGACTGACACGCTTAATTTTAAAGCTCTTGTTATATACTTTTTTTCCTTTTTTGCTTGCTTGACGTTCAAAAGTGCCTACTGTGGTCTAATTGAAATAAATGATTTTTGACTTTTGACTTTTGGCCATACATACACTATTTACTATAAGAATTAGGTATTGCATGATACAAATTTAATATTCAGTTACGTTCCGCATTATAAAAGCTTTTTTTATAAATACACCTACTAAACTTAAATAAATAGCTAGCTAAAAATACGTAACTCTATTTACAAAAAAGGATTTTCCGTTAAATAACAACGTGATTACACTTACAACTCTAGATTATAATGAAATATAAGAGAGTGCAAAGCCATAAGTAGAGTTAAATTAGTTAATATATTTAAAAATACAATAATAAAAAGCACTAATTGTAGTTACTCCTGCAAATATGTAATGTGTTTCGTGAAATAAAGAAGTAACCGTGTTTTTTAAGATTATCTCGAAGTACATCAATCTGTTCCTCAATTAAATAACACGTGTAGTTGAAGGCAACTGTGACCTGCAATTTTCTCTTTGAAACTTATTTCTAGACCTGATAATAAAAATATAGGACAGTTTTTTTAAGCTCCTGAAAAGTTGGTGAAAATCACTTACTTCCTTTTTACACGAATGGTGCGATGTGTGAGTTGCAGACTGTCAAACTACGCGAGATCTCCCAGTCTCACATTTATTATACCTAAACATTATTTAAATTAATTTAATAGACTCAATTATCATTACTACATAAGGTTCAATTTCTTTTACCTTGCACTCCACAATATAGTGCAAAGGTCTGATATCAGTACATCTTAATTGCGTAAGAGACGGGACATCGCTCAGCAGTCAGCCGACTGGGTGTGTTTTCTTATTTTTAACAAATATTTATTGCTTAATTAAATTAATGTTGGTTTTCTCTGTTTGGGAATGTAAGACATTAATTATTTGCAACTGACTGCAAGAAAATGTCACTTGGAATGTAGCGAAAAGTTAAATCGTGATCGTCCTATATTGTATTATGAACGCTCAGTAGACATTTGAGCACTTCATACAGACAATGGAGTTCAAAACGAAACATTTACAATCGCTACTGTGTTTGTGACAATGTGAACATTCATTGTATTACGAAACTACTATTTGTTGAGGAGCTATGAAAGATGTCAGGAATAGGTGCGAACACATAAAAGATGCAACTGTCATCGTCGAGTTGAAAAATCTGTCGTGTGCACCTGGCTTTCACTGGCGTTGTTGTCAATCTGAACACGACTTTCGCCTCACAAATCCAAGTCCACAGTGTTTGGCTTTGCAACTTTTAAATACTTCGACATTTCGAAACAGTTGCGAATTTGTGAACTTGCGAAATTCCCTTTTACTTGCGTCATAGAAAGATAAAATTGTAGGCGCCTCTGTTTATGTTTATTTAAGTATTTCTCTTGAGAATCGGTTTCTTTTTGGTCGCGATGTGGGAACGGATACATCAGGAAGAATGTTAACAATCCGGTCGCACTGAGGATGCTAATTGAGTCTGCAAGCGTTACCAGTCTGGACGCGACACCTACTATACATTTTCATCGTTTCTGACGTTTATTGCGAACTCTTATCGAAACGAATTTGAACTACCTTCCTTATGTGACAAGGCCTGTCTAGAAACTTGAGTTTCACTTCATTATAACTCGATCTTGAAATATTTCTGTCTTGGTTCACTGTGAAAAGTAGATAGAAAAATGACATATCAAAACAGAACAAAAAAACATTTTTTTTTAATTAATTAAAATACACACATGGCCTATCTACCATCAATTTGAACCATACTGAAGTTTATTCAAGCACAAAATTTTGCCGTTTACATTCCCTGACACTAGCACACTGAAGCTAAAATGAATTGAACCTAACATTTCATAATCACGGCAAAAGAGAAGATTTTATTTTTAAAATGTCATTAGATTCTCGTGGTAGTGGTAACAGGCGACACTTAATGATGACGAGCCGGCTGCATAGGAACGCAGCTTAATCCCAACGGTGCACAGAATCGGGTGCATTTATTTACATTATTATGTCGTCCCTGCTATTTCTGGTATCACAGAGATGAATTTACACTAACATCGAGTATCGTGAGTGTGTTACTGAAATGTAAATTATGTTAGTTCCTACGATTTTATTGTATTTGTTCTAGGTTGTGCCAGCGGCTTTGCCCTCAGTAAGAGTTAAAAAGAAACCTATACATTTTTCCACGCTGTTCATCCGAGTAGTCAGTGCTAGCGTCAGTTTTCACCCATTTTGCAGTTTTTACGCAAATGATTTACAACTATCCATGCTTACAAACTTTCGCATTAGGTGGATTGTAAGGAAACTTTTAATTTGCCAGCGAGTGTCATAATTAGTTTTTTTTTTATGGAGCAAAATCTATTCTTTTTTTCGCTGGTTGAACATTTGAGGTGGTCTAATGGCATTAGTCGATTGTAACTGAGAGATTTTAGACTCAAATCACAGGCTGAAAATATTTTTTACGGGATAGGTCGGATCACGAGCAGACTGATTACCTCGTGGTAAGCAATTGGCGCACCTATGAACACCCACAACACCAAAGGCGCGTTGCCGGCCTTTTGGGGATAGGGTTTTTGGATATTTAAGGATTGGGAAGGGATGGTGGAGGGGAAGGGATTGTGCTTCTGGTAACCTCACCCACTCGGCGAGTCACAACGCTGTGTTTGTTTCACGCCAGTTTTCTGTGAGGCTGTGGTATCATTCCGGTCGAGGCGACCCATTCGTGCCGAAGCTTGGCTCTTCCACACTTAAAATATCGACTTTAATAGCTAATAAGAGGCTACCCTTTTACAAGGAAAGCCAGAGAAAGGCACTTTTGTGAGTTATATGCTCAGAAGCAAGGAGAATGTTCAGCACGCTAAAACCTCAAGTAAAACAGGAAAGTTTACTGTAGAAAGATAAACAGAAACCCAATAAAATGGAAATTATTAACACGTAAATCATAATAATAAAATTTGATTAACTCTTTATTGAGTTAATAAGGCATAAAATCTATATATTAAACTTGAATAAGTTATAAAATGACAAGTAAATCAATGTATTTTAATAGTGTAATTACTTAAGATATTTAACGAGAAATATAAATATTTTCTATTTAAAACTTATTATTTTAAAGCTAAGGTTGAATTTCATGTAGTCAATCTTTGCAATTACCACCTGACTCTTTACTTTTCTATATACGTTCTCTCGTGTTTTTACTAAAATAAACTTTTAAAATAATATAAAGTTTAAGTGTACCGATACTGATGCTCTATTTCAATTACCTCTACGTCTTCTTTTGGTCGATCAAAACCCCGGCTAAATCAAGAGATAATTACACAATTTAAAAAGCATCAATATTAGTCGCATTGTTATTGAAAAGGAAATTCATGAAGCAATGACCGAAAACCCGATGATTTGTTTGCTATTTTGCCAGTAAAAAGTTATTGGTACTTACAACACACGAATTTATGTTAAAACGTTACGTTCCTATCATATCAATATACATTAAGCTTCGGCACGAAAATCAAATCTCGTTCAGAGTAATACAACGGCCAGCCACAAAACAGGCGTAATGTTTCGCCAGGTGAGTAATTCTTGAAGACCCCAACCAAAACTCTCTCCTCACCAATTCACCCAATACTCCAATCTCTAAACCCCACAAAATTTTTTTGATGTCCCAGATGTCCATTACTAACCATTAGTTGATTCGTCCCATAGTTTGCCAGACTATCCTTTAAAAAAATATATATTATCATGCCTAAGTATCTGTTTAATCAAAGTTTAAAAAATAAACCAGTTGAATCATTCAACATTTCAAAGACTCAAAACAAATCAAGGAATTTATCTACACAAATCTAAACCATTATATTTTAACATGTGCTAACTTAATTACGATATTAGTAGCATTTCGTGTCTATCAACTCACAACTCGTGACTGAGTGCTGCCAAAAAAAAGTTTGAATCCAAATCTCACCTTGATCTAAAGTCTTTTAATATGCTTATCAAAATTTATGTTCACGAAATTGGCGACTTGATGTAGTCGTCATTTTAAATATGTTTTATCTCTCGGGGAGGTAATTGTATCTACATATAATAAGGAGGTCTGGATAGGTCCTATGAAATTGCCGTTTTGCATGAAAAAATTTAAACGAATTTTTTGATTTGAAATGCGATGAAAATGTAACACTAATCAATAAACAAATGACTACTTTTGGAAAAAGAATCCCATGTTTTTAAAACAAAATTAATTAGCCTTAGCCTAACAAAAACTATTTTGATTTGAAATGGCCAGTACTGCAGAACGGCAATTTCATAGGTAAAGACCTATTATTATAAACACGATAGTTTGTAAGTAAGGATGGATGAAGGGACGTTTGGAACTCTTCCCCACTTATCCTAGAATAGTCTAGGATGCTTTCTAACTCAAAATAGAATCACTCATTAAGTGGCATATATGCGATAACCAACTTACCACTTCTATGGTACGTGTATACCAATAACTTTGATAGAATACCCAAAAAAAAACATAACATTTCCCCCGTCCGAGAATCGGCGATCCATCAACCAAAGAGAACGAAGAATTAAATTTATGTCTAAATCGAGACAAACAAACTAAAACACGAAGTCGCCGGAGGAAACTGTTATCTCCCGATATAAGATTGCGAGGACCGATAACTTGATCTATCGGAAAAGTTAACGAACCGTGCTTGCATTAAGATTCTTATAATTTTGTTACGAAAGGATTTTACTTGGATATTTTATAAGAAAATTATAGGCAACAATCGATTGTTGAGTTTGTTGCAATATTTTATAAATTATTATCAAAGATAACAATAGTTTTTTGTTTGTTCTGATGGGCCGTCTTTACCTATGTGACTTCGCAAGTAAATTACAGCTGGATTTATTTGTTTTTTATCAAAAGATTATAGCCATCCGCTTATACGGACTTAAAAAATCCTTCGCAATTTTGAATCTATTACCAATTCAGACGATAGTGAGTTCTTTGGGATTGCACTCACAACAAAGATTCTTAGAAATACATATCTCCGGGATATCATTGACCTAGACAATACTTAAGACAAACGAGTCCAACGATCTTGACATCATTTATCACAATTATATGCTTATTACTGCTATGAACAGTGTCGATTTGCCAACAAAACGATTTGACAGGGGATTCAAGAACCATCAACACTGATCCAAGAATCTCGTGCACTTTATTTTAGTTATTAAAATATTTACTGCTTTGTTCACCAATATAAACTACATGCCACGTGTTAAAATGTTGCTAGCAAGGAACAAGGTTTCCTAAACAAATAAATTATAATTTTATTTCTTAATAAAACGATAAAACTGCACCTTAATCGGTTCAATGATTCCCAAGATTAACATCGAGAGACATACAAGTAGTAAGTAATAATGAAAAGTTGTTTCATACAAGCCGGGACGATGCAAAAATAGTTGCTTGCTACTGGTTGTAAATAATTACGCACAGACATTGCTTTGAATGCCTTGTATGACCACTCATCAGTGTTAACAATTTGTTTGGTTTTGTTGTGGCCCCAGGAATGTAGTCTATCGCTTCACCTCGCCGTCATTAGTGCATACCGCTGGGCTCAGAATACCCCGAATAAAACCAAAGAGACCAGACTAAACTGAAGGGCGTAGCTAAACATTCATCCGCTCTGTGACGTTTCACGGTACGATATTTGATGAATAAAACCTGATTCATCCCAATGACTCACCTTTATTACCATATTTATAAATAACTGTTTCGCTTGACAAAATCACGTGTAATTATGTGAACGACCCGAAAAGTTGCCATATCCGAATATAGGTAGATGATGTTGAGTGCAATTTATCAAAATAATTTTGGACGATAAAATCAGATGTAAAATTAACTGCACTATGTTTATAAAGGCTACTGTGCACTTAACGTATTAATAATTAATAATATACTTGACAAAAGTCAGACAAGATCTCCTGTAGATTTTGGAGATGAGTAATTATTAATATAGCTATCTTGGGCGCCAATGAAAAATAGTAATATTCATTAATTATAGTTTACAGGTACTTTATTTCCGTATTTGACTTGACATCGAGCTGCAATTAATTAGATTAAATCTTAATTATGTTTTACGTATAAAACCAAGAGATAGTTCATCATCCTCAAGATATAATACTACAAACCTTATGTTCCTTTTGAAAGAGTATGTATACTTATATTAGAAAATTGAAAAGTTTGTTAGTTTGTCACTCTAATCTTCAGAAATACCTACTGGTTCGAATTAAACAATTCTTTTTTTGTGGAATACTGTATTTATCTAGGAAGTCTATATGCTATAAAACAGAGCCATATACCTAATAGGAGTCGATTACGATAGCATGGGAATAACTATAATAATATGAATAGACTAGCATCATTTTGAACGACAAGTCCTTATATTTTGTATTTAAAATTCTCTGTTATAAGACTGAATTTACAGCAATTATAGAATCAAAAGAGTGACATGACATGACCATCCATAGACACGGCTATCGTTATTTCCAAAATTAATTACTTGAAAACAATCTCATTCCAACATCCATTGGATGGTGGACTACACCAGCAATCATTGACACGACTACTGCACTTTCACTGACACTTAGGGGTCAAGTTTACATGACTTCCGAAGTTCCACCTCAAGTAGGTCACATCACCTCGACGCGATCATTAGTTACATTCACAGTACATCAACACCATTGTAATTAACCTGTCAGCCTCCGCATTGGTGAAAAGAGTTCGCAAGCATAAATAAACACCCTTTATATGAAGGAATGCTTGCAATAAGGAATGGTGGTAATGTAAGTCAGCGGATAGTAATTGAATTGTAATGAATTTGAATTCGTTTTTTAATTAGTGTTAAAACAATAGGTGGAATGAAGATATCTACAATGGCTGTGAGTGGAAGAATGCCAAGAGTTGAAGATTGAATAAATTAACACGTATAGTATTGTAATGTAAACAAAACTAATTTATAGGTAGTCACAAAATATTGATGTATTATTACAAATCTAGTTGAACAGGACTTGGTTTCTATGCGATCTCAAACTTTTTACGATAGAAGAATTCCATAGAGAGACTTGGTTTTTTTTGCATTGGATGTTTTCGTTGGTTTTTTTTTACATTAAGTTGATAATAGACATTTTGTAATCATGTACATTTTAATGGAATCCGAACCCCTTACAAGACATTGTTTTCAATAAATGGGGATGATGATAGGGTAGGTAAATTAAAAATCAATTTACCTATTTCATCAGTAAGATATTGAAAAAATATTCGACTATTATTTTTAACAAACAATATTTGGTACTTAAAAATGAAACATTTTAATATGGTATGAAGTAAGTTCGCTACGTCACTGTTTAGCATACAATGTTCTACATGACGTTTCAAATTATATTTTATATCGTCGAGAATATTTGGATCCGTTTAGAAAATAATAAATACGGCGTGTTAAATAAATCTAAAAGATGGGCATGGAATAAAATTATCGTCATGTCTTATTTTATCACATGACCATCCAAATACCCCGTAGACGAATGCAAACCCAATATAACACATTATTCTCTTTTGCCGTACTTGTTCTCAGTAAATGATAGGTGTGTACCTACAGTATGTATGTTCTCTGTAAGTCTGTAAATATTGTTGTTATATTTTGCTGTAGACTAGGTCAGCTCCATTGTGGTTTTGATTGAGTTCCCTGTAGCAACTGAGTTTTGTATGTAGAACATTTTTACCGAATATTTATATACATATTATGATTTGCAATTTGAACATTATGTAAATGGTAGTTTTTTTCATCATAGAATGGAGTTTCATGCTCGTTCATCACTCGAAGCTACGCTTTAGAACAAGCACTAACATACTCTTACAAATCAACCGATGGACTATCATTCTATCAACATCACACGTTGCAAAAGTACCTGTGAGGTTAAGTTGGAATAAATATTTTTTGACTTTAACTATGGCGTAATGCTCGCCAAATTTAAAATGAAATCTGTGATGTCCATAGTATGATTACGATATTACAAAAAAATACGTTAATTTCATTGACATTTGACAACGATCATACAAGCAAATTCAGAATTTTCCTTTCGAAAAATCAACAACAGTAATCACATAAGTGAACAATGTAATAAAAATACAACATGATCAATAAAAAGTAATACGAAACGTCCAAAAATAATTGGCATGAGAGTTTTTGTCCCGTATTACGTCGTGTTACGCGGGAGGCGCACGCGCATTCTACAGGTTGCCTACTATGGATGTGCAACCGACGCACTTGACGCAAAGCCCGCGCTCGCCAATCACATCCGTCTACTTAACCTATTAAACCGCAATTTTCTATAATAATGTTATTATTATTATTTTATTGTATAACACTGTATATTCAGTAGATAGCCAATTTATTCATAATAGTCATATAATTATGCCCAAAATTCATATACGCATATTATGCCCTTTGTAATATTTAAAATTTCTTTCTAAAATGAAAATTAGAGAAGTTTTTTACTTTAAAGTTAAGCAAACTTTTGCAGTAACACTTTTTATAAATTAAGATAAAAAGTTGTTCAAGATGCACTGTAGAGTTTTAATTAGACGCATCTCAAGTGGGACTCAAGGATTGGTAATAAAAATAAAAATGTATTTTTATCATTTGTATCTTTCCGTGATAAATGACATAGATAGTACCAATTAGTTCTTGTAAAGCAATATCCTGAATTGGACAGCTAATAATGTTGGAGGATGCGCCGGTGAAAGAAATAATTTCAACAAAGTAATAACCAACGGAAAATGAAAATATTTAGTGATGAGACGTTGAATTTTTAAGTAGAGGATAAACATCTTACGGCTTTCAACAAGTCATCCCATCGACTCAACTCAATTGCTGTTTTCGTTTAAATACTTTTTTGTTGATAGACTTTTCAGAAAGAAGGCATTTCGGCAAAACAACAACTCATTCATCGGTGTTTAAGTTTTGCAACAAATGTACTCAGTACAATAATGCTATAAACACCAAAAGCCGTGTAGGTAAACACGGATGACGAAGGTAAACATTTTAATACCTTTCAAACATGAAGCTTTCGATATTTTTTTACTTTCAACATAACAAAGATCACGCTTCCTGTACACTTTTCATTACGAAAAAATTTGTACAACCATGGCGTAAAAACAACGATCATAAAATCGGTTCTGCGAAAAAAATATTTACGTTAACGTGTTTTACGCTGTGTAAACGTTTGCAAATTGGCAGTTAAATGAACGATGTGCCGAACACATAGCTACATAGATCGATGTAACATCTCCGTAATAGGCAATGATGTGAAAGGTGTTAACCGGAAAGTACTTAGTTTGGCAGTAAAAACTTTTATGGTGAGATGTCACAAGGATAAGAATACAAAGAATACTATCCAAGGAAAAGACATTTAAAGAGAGTTTATAGCTAAAAAGGTTATAATTAAAATCAAAAATTACATTTAGATCAAAGTTATACATACGTAAATGGACGTCTTAAAGCTAATTTTGTTGTTGACTGACTTGACTAAAGTGCTTATATCTCTGAAATAAATTATTTGACTTTTTCCTTGTTATTCATTATATTCTCCTATCCATCACAACCAAGAAACGGTCATTATCAATCACAATATAAATTATTTACAAAATCGTCCATGCAATAAATATACCAGACACGTAAGACGAAGCCACGAGGTTACAGGTACATTGGGGCACTAACCTTGATCGTATTCAAGATCCCCGATAGTATAGATTCGGTCTGGGGGCCTATTAAGCTATGCCGTCTTTGATCTGGCCAGTCGCAGATGTCAATCGGTAGACGCAAGTCGGACGCATACTCCTAGTTTAGCCCTTGTCTCTCGACTTGATAGACACACTAACGAACGCAGATGTTTGTCGAATGTTTTGAGAATAGGTACTAAAAGCATCACCAATTAAGTGGTGAGTTATTTTGTTGTTCTTTTTACGATAATTGATTCCGCACACAATCTGTTGGTAGTACGATTACTAAAATTGAAGTCTTGGTTACGATCCTTGACTTTAAAACTATGTATCAAGTAGCTGCCAAAAATATAGTTTCCAAAACCATCAAACTGCTTACAGTTTGACGACGGGATTAGACCTTAGTATTTAAATAGATAAATATAAAAACGTTGGAACAGACAGTAGGTACCTTAAATACAAATCATATTGTTAAGAATAAAAATGAATTAAACTAAAGTGCACTATAATAACCGTAAAATAAATGTAACAAAAAATTTAGCTAGCTCGGTAAGTAAATAATTTTTATTTCGTGTTTTTAGGGACAGTTCTTGTATCTTCGTAGAACCCTCTTTGACCAAATATCATACAGCTTATTCATTGAAAATACGATAAGTCATAACCTACATTTATGTAAGAAAGCATATATATATATATATATATATATATATATATATATATATATATATATATGTATTTTGCAATTAATCAGTGCATTATGAAACATTAGAAGAATAGAGAAAATTGTCACGTTTCTATCACTATATAGATGGATAGGTCACGAAACTAGGTTACCTACCCACTATCAAAATATTGCAAAATAGATATTAACGTGAAGTAATCACATAATTTGTAACTACACCTTCGAAGTAGCATTTTTTGGTTACGATGGTGGGAGAGATGATCAAGTGTGGGAGAGCCAAGCTTTGGAATGGGTCGGCTCGACTGGAGTTATACGACGGCCTCACAGAAAACCGTCGTGAAACAATCTCAGCGTTGCTTTGAGCGACGCCGAGTGCTTACCATCAGGTCATCCGTCTCCTCATTTGCTGACGTATACCATAAAAAACGATAGGAAGCATTCTAAATGTGCCCAATCCTCCCATCTCCAATTTTGAAATTACGCGCCCCATAATCTCCTGCCTCTAGTAACTCCTCGTTGTTGCAAATGTCGGTGGGCAGCGTCTATTAAGTGTATTGCGAGTTGCGACCGTATCATCCGTCGTTTGCCAACTAATGCCGTTATCAAACATTCTAATGTACTACCGCCATGCTTCCACTAAAAAGACCTGGCTCGACCGGAGTGATACCACGGCTTCACAGAAAACTGACAAATGTACGCCACGTAAGTGAACAGAGCCCCATAAGTCCCCAATCCACCAATTCAAACCCGGCGATGCAATGCAGGTGTCTACAGACATATGCAGACTGTTTACCATCAGCTAATCCGTATGTACTCTTCTGCAAAATTAGTTTTTTCGGGTTGCCGTTTAATTACGTTATTTTGTCTGATATGCCTAAATTGCTAAACTCACTTTTATGAAATTAGCTACAACTACAAAGATACAAAAAAAAATTGCTTGTCACATCTTATAAAACCTATTTTTGCTATTTTTTTGTGGTTTAACACGAAACATGTTAGACAGTTTGTTTTCGAATATAATATGTAAAGACCGTTGTAGGATCCCGCTATTTTGGCAGCTTCACATATATAATGTACTCGAAACAGTCAGTTTGGCAGACGTTGCAAATTTCTGAGAAGTACGAGTGTAAGCGTACACCAGCTTATCACACAGATCACTGGAAACGGTAGCGTGTAACAGTACCCGCCCAATATACTAGTCAAATGAGCAATGTTTATATTTTGTGAACTACTGTCGTGTGGCTGCGGCCTGAGTGTAGCGGATTGTGAGCGGCGAGCGTTTTCTGAATAATAATAATAATTTTATTTAAGCTGCAGAATTGAAATTCTTGTAAGAGTTGAATTTGTATTTAAAAATAAATAAAAAAGTATTTTTAATTCATATTCATTTTTGTAGAAAACGAGTAGGTGCCAGTTATTTGTTATTATTAAGGTTATGTTTACACTAAACCAAAGTTACTATAATGTTGCCTCAAGTTCAAATAACTTCATTAAAATACTTATTGCATCTTGTAATATACTTTAAACCACAAATCAATTTTCCTATTAATCAAATAACACATCGAAATTACACCAACGTTTATTTATTTCATTATATTACTTCAACAGCAATCAACATAATAAATTGGGTATTTTTGGAGCATTGTTAAAGTGGGTCATACATTAATTACTTATGAGTATTGAAATGCCGTCTTTTCATATGCCACCATTGCATAACAAATCCTGTTGGTTAACACTTAGGTTAAGCTGTAGAGAACATTTGTTTACGGAAATCTTCAATAAGCGAAATTCCACTAAACAGTAACTTTTAAAAGATATGTGATATATTAATTGAGATATTAATAAAAATGTTATAATTATGCATAAACCGCTCCTAATAATCGCTCCGCTCGTCACAGCGACAGCGGCCTCCACCGGGTCGGGTTCGAATACGTTGCATTCCCGGAACCCACTACAGTCACCTGCTGCGACACCAACATGATAAATAAGACACACAATTAATTGCTTCCTACCACACCCGATACCACTAAATCACAACACATATTAAACTGTCAAGCTTTAATCGCTTTCATCATTTCTCAGTGACATTTTTTCCATCTAAATAGTAACAGCGATATCTAATAAAGTTGCCAGTCTCCATTGCCCGTATCGAACTTATTTATGAAGACTGGAACCAGATCAATGTACCAAGCTAGGTGTGAGTCATACTCTCAAATTCAGAGTAAAGCTCCTGGAGTTATGTTATTGTATTGTGGTTGGACCATTTGCAACGCAGAATTAATGTGCGATCGTTATTATAATTTACTCATACACTTTAGGTTATTAACTCAAATAACACATTAATTTCGGTTCGCCTTTCCAGTGGATACCTACTTCATATATCTATGTAAGTTACCTAATTGAATTCGGTCCACCTCTATCTGATTACTTATCACTAAATACAAAATTGTTTCGTCTGGTCTTTTCCATGGTTCACTAGTTGTTATTTTTATCCGCTAATCTGTGTCCTAAATTTTCTATTTATTTACACTTACATAGAATATAATTGGGGCAACAGATAGATATAATAGCACCGCGCCTGATATGGGCAAAAACATTAAGCAGATAAAACACCCACAATAAATAAACCGAAAACATTAAAATGTCTAGGAACTTACAAAAAAAACAGCTATCTACAACAAAGCAGCTAAGAATATTTTTTTCTAAGACTGGCGGTATTATGCGGTTGCTGCAAGGAGCAAAGAAACAATTACAATGCTTATTCAAGGATTAAAACAGAATTTAGATCGCTTTTATTCCATGTAAGAGATCAAGATATCAATCATAATACTTCTGTAGAAAAACTCGAAGCTTGACAGATATCTTACAGGAATGTGATGTCCGTTTTTGTGTCCATGCATGTAATGGATTTTTAATGGTAAACATTCTTGGGAGGTAATCGAAACGCAAAAACTATTTTCATAATCATCTACTGGATTCCAGCGTAATAAATGTAATATTTGTTTTTGAAGATATCACATCATCATTCCATGAGTAAATGCTGAAATGAAACTGTTGAGTAACTTCTTCTCACGCGGAGAAGGTTTGAACATTAATCACCACGCTTGTTTAAGATGGATTGGCGATTTTAAACTTACAATTAGGAATTACAAGTCCAGGTTTGCTCTCGATATTTTTCTTTACCGTATTAGGTCTGTAGTGTCTATGAACTTAGAAAGTACCTGTGGCTCAGCAGTGGCAAATTCACATTGGTTGCCAGGTTTCGAACTTGTCTCCGACCTGGAACCGGGACCTTCGGGCAGAACGACATTTTAGGAATACATTATAATATATTTATTAATTGGGCATATACATAGATGAAAGTAAACATTAATTATAAAGATAAATGAAGTAAAAATTTTGTAAGGCGAACACGAAAACAAAAACAAACGCAGAACATTATTTACCTAAAACACGTGATGCATGCTAATGCTGCTTTCAAACTTGCAAAGAGTAAGGACATCCCACTCGTAATTCACAGCACAGTGCAATAAAAGTGCACTGTGATGCTTAGAGTGAAATAAATTGTAACATATTGTGATTGCTCAGTTCACCTTGTGTTAGTTACGGTATTGCGTCCCATTTCCAACTCTATGATTTATGTGGCCCACTCTCAAATACATAACATCACCAGGTGATTCAGGACAGACGGTTTACGACGTTTTCCAAACAAAGGCGGCTGTGTGATTAGGTGGGAGGCAACAATCGAACGTTTATTTACAAAAACCGATCTTCATTTCAAAATCACAGCTACATTACAAATTATGGCATAACAGCCTCGATCTATAAAAATGAAATGTTATCCCACTCGGTTGTAAGTTTCCATTTTTCATATCATCGGGTGAGGAAATGAGGATACACAAATATTCTGTCAGCAGATTGCGTGATTGTTTGATTGGGTGCATTTGGAACTTTGCGCGTATATTTCAGTGACACAATTCGCTTGAGAAACGATGTCGCGTTCAACATTGTGAATAGCCGGCTACACACGAGTGACGATAATTAACGCGGCGCACCACTCCGCTTAACCTCGCCAACTCTGCCAAATCGATTGTTACACGTCTCATATTGCGGCACAGTTGCGAAACAATCAGCTTCCTTAAAATAGTAATATTTGAATATTTAAACGGGAATGCCTTATGAGGACATCACTAGCATTCCGGTATTGCATTATGATAATGTGCCATTTTCAATGTGCGCATCGGAGTCGTGCGCGGCGCAGCACGCGCCCTCTCTGGCGCCGCTTGTCCGCTTCTGATACTAAAAGTCACAAGAAGCATTAGCCCTTCGATTGCAATTTCCTACCTTACAGTATGTAAATAAGATTAAATTTTGATAGCCCCAAGAATAAAGATAACACTACACGCAATCCTAATACTCCTCATGCCAATAGAGACAATAAAGCTCAAGTTGGGTCCATTGACTTAATAGGGAAATATGTTGATTATCATGGAATCTTTACATTACGAGACGTCGGAATGTAAGTTTTATTAATATCTTTACGTTTTTATTGTAGTACAAAGTATTTGGTATCGAAAGAGACAGTACAATATGAACAGTAATCAATTATTTAGATGTTTATCAAAAATATTTAGAATTAAGTCACGCGTGTGGGATGTGAATAGGTGTTTTTATGGTAATGTTATGGCGGCAATGAAATCTCGAGACGACGCAGCGAAATCGACCAAACAATGTGTTGTTTCAAAACACACCATTGTAAAATCCCCATCACTGATTTTGGTTTTATGATCCAATATACAAGAAGTCATAGTTGTATAACACGATGAAATAAACAAGGAAGAAGAAACAAAAGAAAATTACGAAAGCTGGCTTGTTTCACCGGAATAGTTACGGATATGATGGATCTAGGAAAGAACAACATTACATTGTTTTCTTATTTCACCTATGAAATGTTTACTGAACCCATTTTACTATTAGGAACAAGCAACAGCAATATATTACGGCGGTTGTATAAACAAATAAGTGCAAATATTAGCACAATGACCAATAGACCCAGTGAGGCAGTACGTGTCCAAAACTTATGATTTGAACCAGATGTTTTGTTTGTTTTGTTTTTTTTCTACCTGGGATGTAAACAGGTGGTAGAGGACAGATGGTTCATCATTAACTGCATGGCTTCTAAATTATCCAAGATATTTATATGAGTACTAGATTTTTGCAGCTGGCATATTGAGAATTTCTCATAATATTAACATAAAACTGATATGCTGGGTCGTTCGCGCCCTCAGCCGTCATACAAGGCGCCATTTATCTCGGACAAGGTTGATACTCTGTCCAGTTTCCCCGGTACCGTTATTACTACTAATCGTTGATAATGTGCTAAATATACTAAGCTTATTACATGAAAAATCGTACAAAAAAAAGAAGTTAGAAAAATAATAATAATATTTTTCATTCTTTTAAAACCAACCTATTCTTTGAGAAGCAACAATTTTGAATGCAAAACTTGTCTCTTTTGTTGTAAGTAAAGTTAATAAATTAATTTGAAAGTTATTGAGACATCAAAGAAAACTCAGTAAATCACATTTATTTTATTCAGACGGCAAAGAATGCTGACATTCAAACGACTTAACAATTTAATTACGTAAACAACATTACTTTTCACATTTCCCTGTGCCACGTAATTAAAATCCTGTCACAGTAACGTTTACCGCTATCCCTAAGGTGTCTTCTTGCATAATTTAAACATATCAGAAATAAGTTTTCTAGCTGTACATCCGCAATTACCGGTTCTATCGTTTACGTTGGTTCCTGACAGGTACTGAAAAGAGGCGCATTTATCACAACACTGAGCCTTCTATTGATGTACAAGATGGACGATGAATACCACGTAATTTAAATCCCTCTGTTGAAATCTTGTGGGTGGTTCGCCATCAATCCTGTGGGAACTGCAGCCGAGTGTTAATTATAAAACATTTATTCTGTCTTTTAGTTACCGTTTCTACGATTGTTTGTGCACGACTTGTGTTGAGTGTGGGTGTCTGCATTGCTTTGGTATTCTTGGACACGTTCACTGGGATTCATCTGGTCTGAAGGTGCGTTTGTATAGCATTTTACTGCGTCTCTGCTATTAAGAAGTCTAGTAATAGATTACATTTGTATGGTTAATTTATTGCGAGGTTATTGTTATCGAGTTGTGTTCCGTGAATCATCTTTAACTTCTAATGAACTATTCATATACACATGGTATAGTCTAAAATATCAATAGCTTCTCAAAGTCTACCCACTTCGTTCTCTTTCTATTTAAATTTTATTTAAATGTTTTCCATTTTTACGCAATTTTCCAGCGACATCGTCCATTGTTTCTTCAAAACCAAACAAATTTCGTATAACTGATGTTGTCATAACATTATTTTAATATGAAGCCCTAAAAATATGTACAACGTCGAAGGATGAAAACATTATAGCTACTGAGTACCGTGTAAAACTTTGTAACATATGAAGCCTGTTCGGTTTCAACATCAATTTATTCGCTATAAAAATTATAATTAAGCGTAATATTTCCATGTATCGGCGTGTTACACGACGTGGGTTTCGCTTCAATACGAGATTCATGTTTTATAGAAAAGTGGATCTTTATTGAGCGGTGAAAGGCGTCGACGTACGGGTAAGTTACCATTATAGCCATCATGGCGGCTGGCCGGGGACATTTGTTTAAATTTATGCTTGTTAAGGCGAGGTGACTGAAGGCACGGCCGCTACACGACATGGCTCTGTCGATAAGCTAATCATTCGTTAGCATGCTTGTACACTGGCGTCCCTCGTATACGCGGATAACTTTGGTTTCCTATGCAGATCGCGTGCTTGCAAACATTAGTTTTGCATGTTAGTAGAATGACGTTCTTGTTTAATACAGTTCCTTCCTTCTTGGAATTTGAAAAATAGATTTTTACCCGTTATTTTATGTGATAGGTCGGCAAACGGATTACCTGCTGGTAAGCAATCAGAGCCGCCCATAGACACCCGCTGCAACAGGAGTTACGAGTGCGTTGCCGAACTTTTGGGGATAAGGGATTAGGGAGGGGAAGTATTGGGTCTCAGTAACCTCACTCGCTCGCTTTTAATATTGCTTTTCATTTTTAGTATTGCTGTCTAGTATTATGTAACTAATTAATATTTATCTTTATAAATAACATCATGAAGTGCCTAAAAGTTTCAGCACGGAACTCTAAGAAAAGCGGCATTTCAAGGAAATTGGATTAGAGCGTATCAACTAGATCATTTGAAACTATATAGTGTTTCAATATCTACATGACATGACATCCGATCGACCTACTCTATTTTTTTTTCTTCGAATTTTCTTGGGAATTTTTGATAAAAACATTGGCACTGGACGGTATCACATTATCACTAAGGTTGTTTGAGTAATTTGGAATGCTTATCTTATCATATTATTCCACTGGGTACAAGAGTGTCTGTATTATCTCCGAATTGAGCTTTATAAATAAGTACTCAATTAGTCTAGTCTCAATCTATGTCAGACTCAAGGATTGGTTTCTCATATCGAGTTCATACACATTCTGTTTCAGAGGATACCAGTCCAGTGATATAATGAAGCCCTTAACACAAGAGACAAGACTCTAAAAAAAAAACTATCAGCCGAACATAGTACCTCCTCCTTTTTTGAAATCGGTAAAAATAGCCAGTAGTTACACATCGCACAAAGATCGAAGAGTCATGTCAACATAAAACATAAGCAACGCGTTAATATTCATAAAGCACTTTAATACAACATAATCTTGTATTTCCCATGGGTCAAAATAAAATACAGCATGTTCACTATTTTTTATTCACATTGATATAAGTGCATATCTAATCTATGACAGCAAAAGAAATCTGAACTATACGTACGTATATAACTCGCTTATTATCTGGCCAAGTTGTTAAAGTCAAGTTCGGGTTAAAGGTTAACTTTAAGATAACGGATAGGTGTGCAACATGTACCTGGATTGTTAATATACATGCTGTATTATATACTAAAGTTTATCGATAATATTTTCGAATTTGTAGCTCGATATTATAGTTTGTTACCTTGAAAAAACAAAGTTGATTGCAAAATTGTAACTTATACCTACACTATTGTAATTCAAAATACTGTTTCTGGTGACTGGAGAGTCTCCAGTCTACACTCTCATAGTTGTCTCCAGTGGAGACAACAACGAACAATTTATTTTGTCAGGAAAAGTCATAAAATGACTTTTCTCGCCTTGGGTGGATCAAGAGAGTCTCTTTACTGATTAAAAACCCATTTCTTCTCCTGCTTCTGGCCGGAACCATGGTACACTATTGCACTTGATCAGCAACCCCGGCTGAACTACAAACCAATTTTCGACTTTCTTTTAGATTCCTATATCCTCAATAAAAACGCTCAGTCATAGCTATTGTAACAAAATCATAAAAAAAAACGACACGCAATGCTTCAAAATCGTCCACCATTCCATCTAGACCGAACATTAACAATTGTACTAAAATAACTTACAGTTGCCAATAAACTTAACCCTTATCGACAGCCTATACTTATATTGTAAATAATTTGTCCAACCGGAATGTTCTTACAATGTAAGTAACTACTTACAATCTTACAACTCTTGTCTATCTATGTGCACACTGAATAGCAATCACTTACGAGGTCTATACTTAATATAAAATAATAAATGAACATGGCCGTCATCTATAAATCAATTCTATAACTATGTATGTACGGCTTCATATAATCTTTTTTATTAATTATCTGTTGCTATTTTTAGTTTATTGAAAACCTTTTTATAAGGGTCCTATTAAAATAAGGTTTTATTAAGTTCTTAAAGTCTTAGAGACATGTCTCGTTGATCTATCCTCACGGAGCCCAACTCATACTGAGTTGGCAACCCTTTTGACATAGACATGCTACTTGGTTTTATTAGTATTTTTGTGTTATATTTTGTTTCATGGCATTTTTTTACTTGGTTTTTTTTCGGCTTATTATTTATTATATTTATATATATTTGGTTTTTGTGCAGCATGTCCTGTTCAAAACAAATGATTCTTCTATCTTCTTTCCTCGCATACAATGATGAAAAGTGGTTCTTAGACATAGGATATCGAGTAAAGTCATGGAATGTTGTTGCTTGTTCAGTGTTTTGGACTCCCTACTACAGAAGTTCTAGTAACAAAAATGCATTAAGTGGAAGCTATTAGAGAGACGCAATGCAAACGAAATATTTAGTGCTATTTTCTTACGAGACTTGATTCCAATGGAAAATTCTTTAGATAAACATCCTATATGTACACTTATGTATCAACTTTTAAACCGAATACATATGTAATTTTAACTAACTAGTACTAATATTATTACGAACATTTGCAAGTAAAAGTAGTGTGGCCAATAAAATTGTCTAGATGATGTGGACTCCAGATTTCCCTTTCTACAGGCTTGGTGCTAAAATGCCCTTAAGTACATTACCCGCACCTGTTACCTGTTATCATTGAATATGCGGCACATGGAAGTGATTTGAGATTTCTAATCCGATTTACGTTTTTTTTATGTGATAGGACGGCTAACGAGCATGCGTATTACCTGATGGGAAGCAATCAGCGCCGCCCATAGACACCCGCAACAACGGAGGAGTTACGAGTGCGTTGCCTACCTTTTGGGAATTATGGTTTTGGAGATTTAGGTATAGGGAGAGGGGAATTATGGGGCCTCCGGTAACCTCACTCACACGGCGAAACACAAAACTGTGGTTGTTTCACGTCGGTTTCAGTGAGACAGTGATATCACTCCAGTCAGGCCGACCCATTCGTGCCAAAGCAGGTCTCTCCCACACTTTATACTGATTCCTATTTAGACTTTCAAATTGTTGACTTTTCAAACATATGATACCGAGTCGGTTTCAAACTTATAATTATTTATTTATTTATTTATTTTCCAAAACTTAGACTATTTTTACAGGTTTTGTTCCCAATGCAATAGCCTAGCTTATATGCCTAAACAATAATATCTACATATCCTTACTTGACAGAAATTATAAGTCTTGGTTTTCTGACTATGTTTTCTTTGAACGTATGTAAGTGGTATCTATATAATCATAAAAAGTACATAAACACACACATTGGTAGGTATTTTAGCACCCTCATGCATGTGAAGCGGGCGCCTTAACAACCATTCCACCAAATTATTTAATTACAGGAAACTTGTTACAAAGTCGGCATCAAATAATAGGGACATTCGAGGTACTCAAATGTGTAGAAGAAATAACAATGAAACAATGAATTTATTTTTGCAAATAGGCCATAAAACGGCACTTTTACACGTCAAATTATACGTGAAAAACTAGATGAAGCCGGCATTTCCTATCTGACTAATCTGAGAAGAAATGCCGAAACAAACTCAGTGGTCAGTCTCTTTTCAAGTCCAGACAATGTAAAATAACATAATGTGAGAGAATCGTGCAAGTTCATTCTGTAGTGGTCTTTTGAGGAAAGAACCACACCAGTTTAAGTGGACCCGTTCTGAAGACAGGCACGCAAGTGTCAGTTTGCAACCAGTATTAAAGTACCATAATACTGGGAAAACAAAGTTACCAAATAGATAGGTGCACTCAAAGCTTCATAAATGTCATGGAAATAAAATACTAGATATAAATAAATATTTTTATTAGTATCAATAAATATTCGATCATTTCATATGAGATAAATTGGCACATCATTATACCTATTAACATACAATATTTATATGAAGGCGTCAAATGTTTCTTAACACACAATTCTCGGGACAGTCTTATTTATATTAAGTACTACGACGAAATATATATGTATGGTACTCAATTAATGGAAATCAATACTTAATGGTGCAGATATACGGTACAAAATTCATCGCGACGTGAATAATAATTTAGGTTACTTACCTAAATTATTATTATGAAGAAACATTTTATGAAATTATTATGAAAAGTAGAATTCAAAATTGCAATGAAATTATTATACAAATGTTAGGATTTAATAGAAAAACATTTTTACATATTTATTACATTATGGTGAAGCCCAGTCCTCGCTTTAAACAAAGATTTAACATTTCAAGTGATTTTATACAATTCATAAATACAAAACTAAAGTGCAAGATAATTTGAAAATGTCTTTTTAGTAATCAGTTAAATAAGTATTCAGTCTGATTATTACTTACAATACTTAGTTAAAAGATTATAACGTTCATAATTCAATATTAATTAAGAATTCTTCAATTCTCTTATAATACATTCAAGGCCACTCCACAGTCTAAAAAGGGTGCAGAAAACATTAACGTATTTATCACTTAAATTTTACAACAAGTATATGTAATCATCAATAGGTGTACTCCACACAATTATAAAATATATGTAAATAACAATATACACTGTACAACAATAACTACTAAGTAGTCAACATAAGGACCATATTCCAACGCAGCCATTTCCATCCGACTCATCTTTAGCAGCCATCGTAAATCCTCCTTAGTTCCGTTCCTGGCCCGGCAGACAAATCTCTTCGATGCGTATCGACAGAGATAACAAGGTTTCTGTATTGCTACAGAAATAAAAACAAAAACTCCTGTCACGGAGTGAACAAGATCCAGTACAGCATGGACCGACAGATCATATGCTCAATGATGGCCGTTTCTTCCTGACGCTTTTGTTGCTTAAACCAAGGATTGTGCCGATTACCTGTAAAATAAACAATTTGTTAAGTAACAATATCTAACAAAATCTTTATTTTTTTAGATAAGTAGGGAAAAAGTCTAGATAAAGTTAGGAGGAATGAGCAATAAACCGAATATAACAACCAGATATCATCATCTCTATAACAATCCAAATGTATCAAATTTAGTAAGCCTTTAAGTTTCGAATCTTTGACAGTGGCTCCGAATATTGTCAATTACAATAAGGACAAAAAACATTTCACACGTTTTATTAAAATATTACAATCTGCCACTGGTAAACACTCACTTTAGAGACAGAGTAGGCAGCAAGCTTTCGCCTGGGGGCGGGCAACAAGAGCGCCAGCGCGCGCGCCTCCCGCAACAGCGCGTGGAACGCGAGCGCTGCGCCCGCGCACGACTCCGCCGCCGACACCTCGTAGAACTGACAACCGAAGCGCAACGACAGCTCCTGACCCTCTTCCGCTTTGACAACTCTGTTGGACAAGTAAATCCCCCTTCGTATCACGACATTTTACACAGTAACACTATGATTACAAGCAATTTCCAGAAAATTATAAGAAAAATGTCAAGTACTTATTAATTTACATAATAAACAGAAGGATATTACTGTAGCTACTAGTAATTTATCAAAGAGATTAAGAATTTTTCTTGGCCTTTTGAATAAATTGGCAGCTATCAATTACCATGACATAATATCTTTATAGTAATTACCTGGCATGTTCCAGGTCACGTTTGTTTCCGAGTAGGGTGACGGCGGTGCAACCTGGTAGCCTGGTCCTCTCCAGTAAAGCCAGCAGTTCTCCAGCAGCAATGAATGACCGTCTGTCACATACTGAGTACACTACTGCAAAAGCATCCCCCCATCGTAGGTGTTCAGCTAAACATCCTCGTTTCTAAACAAAACAAATTAAGATCCTATTAAGAATTATCATAATTCGATTAAGGAAAATATTGAGCCATCATATCTATTATTCATACTACATCGTTATCATTTGAGTCACGCACGCACGATTCGATGACTTATGACAAACATTAACATTTACCAATACATCGAAGTGTTTGGAAAACGATTATAAATGAAATGTAGAAAGTATCGATACAAACGGCAAATGTTTATGTTTGTTCATGCTCGAGGTGCGTATTCTATTAGCGATGATATCAACAGAGATAAGACACTCACGGCGCACCCGCACGTATCTAAGACTTCCACTTCAGACGTGGCGCCGTCGAATGCCACCCGATGTTGATACAGGAAATCTGAAACAAAGTCTTTATTTGACTTTGCACAACAATCAATACGCGACCCGGTCTCAATACCGACCTCGTAATGTATTGACTTTCTGAAAGATGCTATCAGTCACACAGATCTAGGTTACAACCAATAACGCACTCGCTCGATACGCCAAATGAATTATTAAGTGTCACTGATATAGGCACAAAAAATATGCAATAAATCAATCGATTGGGATTTCGAGAACGCAAAGATTTAGGTGATGATAAAACAATCTGCTGAAATTATGATAATTTTTAAGGACGTAATGATAAAAGTGTTCGGTAGACACATTGTTCCAGAAAATCAATCAATATAATTTTAGATGATTAAAATAGCTGTTGTATTTTTGTTTTTAAATATTGAAAATAATGTAATATGCTCCAAAGGTCGACGGCCTGTAGACCGGCGCCGGCGTCGCTCAGCCTTGGCACTCCGGCGCTGCATCTTGCCAATATCGCAAATAAACCGTCCATTGGCACTCAATGCCTGGCATTTGTAAGTGCCCTCTGTAAGGGCTCATCTTCATTGGTATTTCTGTCTTGCGTACAACACTGACACTCTTCACATATCAACTAGGTGATCTGAACTAGGTGCCAGTGAAAACTATATTACTGTTATAATGACCTTAATACACAATAGGGGTGTTTATCAGATAGAAACTGTGTCATGCCGGTTTTGTTTGATATCACAAAAAAATCTACATCAGTTTTATTAGCCAATTGTGCTTCTCTAGAACGTGTTTATCATGTGTAAGATCACAAATCCTATTCATGAATAGAAGTTTCCTAATGAATGCATTGAATGTTTCAGCAATTTCTGCGCCGAATTAATATAAACAATCCTCATTCACATTGTATGAAGTGGTTCTAAATATACTCACCGCCAGTTGAGCTGTACTCGCCAATGTACCGCTTCGTTAAATAACGAACCACCACGGCTGAAACAAAACAAATACAATAAACCAATTGCCCAACACTTCACACGTTACCGGTAAACTAAACTACAGTGTATTTGATTGCACTTTTAGTTCAAACTTTATCTAACAAGATAAAACATACAGATTAATTGAAATACAAGTTGGTAACAGAGAAAGCAGCAATTAGCAGCCACTCGGTAGGGTGTTACAAAATTTGTGTCCCTCAATGAATTTATAACTACAAGCTTCAATTAGAGGGAAAGTAGACAAAGGGCTAAAGGTGTAGTAAAGTTATTGGTCAACTATCCCAGCAATTAACAGCAAAGACGAGAAACAGATTAACAATCAATGTTTTATTGGTATTCTTATTTATATGAATATAATCACTGGTTTGTATGAGGCTTACATCGTTTATTGCCTCTATTATGATTAAGGAATATTCGTTTTATTATAAATCAAGGAATACCGCACAAATTAATACTATTATGATATTTATAAGAAATAAAATTATTTATAGGAATAATTACATTTCTGACCATAAAATTAGATAGTATATTAGGATAAAATGACATCTTATTAAGTTTCATTTTTGACTAGACAATATTATTATTGACTAGACATAAACGCGAATATTTGTTTTGGTTTTTTTTTTTACTACAAACACACATAAAATTGTATGGGCAAGTGACGCCACGTCTCCAAGAAAACCGGCGTGAAACAACGCTAGAGTTGTGCTTTGCCATGTAAATTAGGTTACAGGAGAACCAATACTCTCACCTCCCTTATCCCTAACACTTTTTCGATGCCTAATGATAATTCCTACTAACTCTTGTTTTAGGTAGTTTGTGGGTACCAAATAGAGATTTACACAACAAAATTATATTTACTATAAAAAATTGTGGCATCAATTCAGACTGACCAGTTTTCATATCTGACGTGATCAAGAAGAATCTTACTCGTTCTAAAAATTTTGATTTCCAATCAGCATTGTGAGAGTTGCAATTGTCTAGAGTCCAAGATAAGGTTATAAGGTTTAGTTTTGCATAGAGCATTACTGCCCGTTCTCTTTCAAATGTGAAGTTGAAAAAATACGGCTTAAAAGAAATTCATTTTCCTCTGCCATCACCGCACAGCGTACTTTTACGTTTCATAACTTAATATGTTTTAAATAGGTTCAAGATATTACAATGAAATACACGCTGTTTCAAGTGTAAATCAGAGCCCTACGCACAATGAAACATGATAAACCTTTGTGTAATTCTAAACTAATATAACACGTTCTAGTATAAAATTACGTGATTAAATAGAATACGTAGGTGAAATCTATTAAGTGGGCGAAGTGGACTATATTTGAAAAAAGAAATTGAATTGAGTAACTATTGCGTTCAAAAATAAATGACAACTTATAGGTCGTATGGAACTGCAACGCAGATCGCAATGGCAAAAACTTTGTAATGTAGGAACTATATACGTAATAACTATAGAAGTACGCAAAAATACTATAGTCGTTTTGATGTATTGTAAGGTCGATGAGACAAAATAGTATTAATAGTAGAAGAAGTGGTCTTCAAAACTCAAAGTCAATATGAACGAATAGACTATAGTGAAACTAGTGTTGATAAATAGTGGCGCTCGCAACAATACAAAATAAGCAACACTTCCTCGTGTTCTATTGACGCGGCAGGAACGCAGAGCTATATGCAGACTAGGCTAACCGACCCACGACAGTTCAGGAACAACACACCTAGTAATACCGTAAATCCTAATTGCACACAACAACTATCAAGCAGCTATTCCGCCTACAAAAACTAAAGCTAACCCATTCATTTCCCTAGTTGACTCATACCCCCATGTTTACATTATAGAAATCTTATCGAACACAAGCAATAGGTCGAACAAATATTTATAACCTAGAACTATGGACCAGCAATATTAAGATACTTAATAAGAAATACTATGGAATATAAACTGTTGAGCTACAAATAATAAATAGCTCGTGTGGACCTGATTCTATCAATAAACAAACCGACATCAAACAGCAGATCGATCATGTATTTTTGATTAGAATCAGTTCCGAGACATCGCCCCAATACAGATCATAAACCGTAAAATGGATTATAAAGTGTCACATCTCATCAACTTCAAGTTTTATTGAGATTTGCTTCTCTAGCGAATGTTATAGCATGAGTTAGCGGGAATACTATAAATAAGTCATTTCAATCGATTTATTATAGAGCTTCTGGAGCACACGTGGTTTTAATGTCAGTCATGTGTAGTAGGTGTCTGTGTTCTCTGAAGCCTGACGGGTCAGAAGCGAGGGGCGTTGTGATGTGTGCCTAGATTCAATGAACCAGCTCAAAACAATCGATGTATGTTAATTGCGATTTCACGGCTATCTATCGAGGTTGTCGAACTTTCCTTTTATGTGCACTCTCCTGGTTGAGCATCTTTTATTGCTTGAATATAAATATTTTGCTCAATTTTTTAGCTGTTAGCCATCATTATCGCTTTATTTTTGAATGCAATAATATTTTTATTTACAAAGCCATCTCGTTAATTAACCACTTCGTGGAAACATAATTTCAAATCTGAAATAAATCAATACTTATGAACGATACGTGTGTTAATTACATACAGATTGTAAATAAAGAAAACTACACCATAACTTCATTAACAAAACTGGCCCTCTTACTGTAAAGCGTAGTCAGACAAGTATTGCAGAATCTGAAAACCCTTATCAATTCGTGCAAAATAAACATGCAGCTTGAGTCTTACCAATTATACTAACGAGTACTTTCACTTGAACACTGATAGCTAGGCAGTTCAAGGTGATCCGCAGCCACATTACTCTGCACCGATAGCGCCTCATACCATAAATCTAGGTTAAATTTGTAACAAGACAGAACGGTCTTCCATTTGCAATGCAAGCACACGCCCGAAAAAGGTAGCCTATTCCATAGCACAATGCAGTGAATGATGCTTCTGCTACTGGCTGGAGATTGGAATACCGCATGTATGGCAAAGCTTATTAAGATCTCGACCGTGAAGTGCACACTGCTTTCGCATGTTTATAACTTTTATATTTATTTCCAGAATAAAACTGGAGTGTGGTAACGAGAGGTATAACGGGACTCGGGAAAACGGTCGATTCAAGCGACGTCTTGTGAGCGAATACGGTAGCTCTAAATGTTAATTAAGAGCATCGGTGAGGTGATCACAACCGCGATCCCAGACTGTTTGCCATGGTACAGTAATTGGACGGCACACAGTTTCATTTACATTTTTACGTTCAGTTTATTTCCTTAAACGCCACTTAATTAAGACACGTCTTTCTCACAATCCTCAACACAACTTTATTGGGGTTCATAAAATAAAAAAAGTGGTAATTATTTTTATAAACTAATCTCGCATAGTACAAAGCTTTCTCCCAATCTTAAATTGTTCGACATGCTAATTAGAATTTCACCGTAGTTATTTTTGACAGATGACAATGATGAGCTTACTTGACCTGGAAGTCTAGAAATTTTTGACCTCATAATTCAGTTCAAATAAAGGTCTAAAGGTGGCGCGTTAAGCAAATTATCGACAAACATATTGACAGTTAAACAAATCGACGAGTTCGAAACATGTGTGCAAACATTGATGATGATTCAACGAGCCAATATAAAAGTGAATGATCAAATAGCGAAAGTAAAATCAACATAAATAGGATATTTTGGGTACACAATACAAACATAACTAGTCCTATGAGCACAAAAGTGAAAATGCTGTGTTCGATGTAAATGGAAACAAAAAAATCTCCTTTCATAAATCACACCTATAAACCGCAAAAAATGACAACAATACAGCTATAAACATTCGAAAATCAAATATTTCTTTCTACGCTATAAATACATTTCAAACTGTGCGAATTCTATTTGGAACGCTGACTGAGCGATCGAATATTCGGTCGGCAGTGTATAATTATGTCGTATCGTGAGTGGAGCACTAATGGAAAGGAACAGAAGGTTTACTTTCTAGAATGTTGTATTTAGAATTAAATACAAATAGAATTATGCCAAAATTTTTTTTCTCGATGATGCGTATTATCACTACGCGACTTTTCAGTTACCTTATAAATATGGCTATGATAAACTAAGATTACTCGTCCTCTCCAAGCCAAATGGTCAAGTGTAGTCAATTTTTTTGGTTTTATGTTTTCATCTGTATAAAAGTTCCTACTGCTGTTTCTGTGATATCCTTTGAGATGCACCTTAATGAGCATATAATGCCACAACGTGCATCCACTTCTCACCACTTACATTATTAGCTCCATGTACCAGGGGATGGGCCTATTGCCATATATTGGACACAACACCAAATTTATAATTGAGAAACTACTGATAAAAAATCCAGTTGTTTTTTGCCAGACACGCGAATTGTACTTTCCGTTGGTGAATGTGGATTTTCTGTTCTCGATTATTTAGTATCAGGAGTGAGTGTGCGTGGTGCGTGCGGCGGGTGTCCCGGCAGACGTCTGACCGGGTGACTCACTGCGCGCCGCGGCATGCGGTTGAGCTGCGCGCGCGCCTCTATTAATACTACTGCAGTTGACATTTACTCGCTCTCGATCTATGATCCCGAAATGCAATCCCAGTTTTATGTCATCCATAATGTTGAATACGATGTGTTCGTAATAACTTCACCAATAATTTCTGTTTTCATCATTATGTCTATTTTAAGAAACTACCTATGTAATCGCTGTTGTAAAGAAGACCATCTATTTTTACACATAATAAATCTTTATTTTAACTATAACTAACACTTTTGAATAACGGATTTCTATCAATACGAGCCTAACATTATATCTGAAATAACCATCAGATTAAACGTCAAAGACATATTCTATGACTATTTTCGATTTTAGTTTAAAACTATTCACTCAAACATTATTATGTTCTGTGACTTTGTACAATATTTTATCAGGGTCAGTTTCAAGAAACTTTGTGTTGATAGCAAATTTAATATGCCTATATTCCTTTGTACCTGTATAGGTAGGCACTTCGTGGTCGCAATGTCGAATTCTTGGCAACTGTACACCTTAATCTATAGTTATAAGCGACGGTTATGCTGTTTTCACACGTGGCATTGCACGTATTACTGCTATTAAAGAATTGTTTTGGTCGCTTGTCATAATACTAGCTTTAAATTTGTTATTTTATTTGTTTTTTATCGTGTTGTGTGCCATTTGTTTCTCAAGGTCCGTATTGTTGTGTAAACTATTAGTTAATTGGCAGTGTAATAGAAGTTGACTTCTCAATTACACATTTGAAAATTGATACTTTAATGAAATTTGCTTCGAATGTAAAATGAAGTGCAATACTTGCACAAAAACAAATGAATATGAGAATAACAAACAAAAAATATGTATATACTTACGTGAAATCCAAAATACATCACGAAGAAGAACAAGAAGAGAAAAGATAAATGAATGATGATATTAAGTGGTTAGGTAAAAGACTTTCATAAACGTTTCGAATATACGAGTAAGATTTAGCCACCTCATCCTTCCTTGACACACGGAAGAAAACAACCTTAACATATTATTCAAAGTGACAATTAACGATGACAATCACAAGCACCACATTGATCATTAAAGCCCACAAGAAGATTACATCATAGCAAGTCCAAACACTACTTAACGCTGCGTTAACATGAATTATAATTACAAAAATACTTGTAATTACTACGCAGGTACTAGTAAGTCACTTGGGATGCTGGAGTGAGGCCTCGACTGCTTAAGAATTAACTTAATCACATAATCAAGATGTAGCCACTTATGATTGATTGTTCGTTGTATTTTGTTACGCAATGAAGCTTCACTAATGCCCGGTGAAACGTTCTTGGAAACCATGGGAGAATGTTTTTGGAGGAGCATGCTTGAGATTCCAAAGTGTGTAGAATTGGTAATAGGTACTTATGATTTTTTTGTAGGGATTTTTCTAGCATCATGTCTTTTACAGAAGTAATTCGTTAATAGCATTTACGGGGCACGTGTTTTAATAAAACGTTTCAACTCAACAACTGATGCGCAATGCACACTTTAACTGTTTTTGAAAAATATTAATTGGTAATTATCTTTTTAAGACATTTTTGGATCGCAACCAGGACTAAATTTCATAAAATATGCGTCAGGCGATTCAGTTATTTTTGAAATGAAAGCTTTAAGCAAAAAAACGAACAAAAATAAAAACCCATGGAGCGTAAACGATATTCAGGTTTACGCTGATTCTGTATGTTTTTTTGTATAAGTATTTCACCTGTTTCCGTAATCAAATAATAAGTTTTCGGAGCAATGGCGTTCTAATTCTCTTTATTATGCTCAGAGAGTGCGCTAAACCTATAAAGTGTTGTGTCATAAACTAGCGTGTGCTTTTCCATGTGAGATAACCCAAACAAATCGGTATGTAAACAAACAAAAACATTACATTTCGTTTTTCCGTAATATTGGGAGCAAACCACGTAACCTATATTGTAAGCATAGCCTGCATACCTAATAACACTAATATCTATAAATATTATACTGACGGCTTTACCCGCCAACAACCTGGAACGTGTTTTTTAAAAAGTTCCCCTATTATTATTATTATCTTGTTTACCTTCAAATAGATCTCTCCTCCAGAAAAAGACTAGGGAGGTTTTGGACTTTTTACCTCACTATAACATAATTCCTCGGTAGCCTCAATCAGCATGCTTAAAGGACACTGGGTCTTCTTAGTAGACCAGCTCAACCTTCTAAAGACCTACTTACGACTATTCTTTCAGCGTCGTGCTCTTGGTGCCTTGGTGGTTTCCTGAAGGAGTATTGCCGATCCTATTGATTATTTTTGGATAAAGCATCCGATTACCAGTAAATATCTTTTCCTATCTATAAGTGAATTCTTTCAACGCTTTTTCCTTACAATCGGTTGGAGAAAAAACTATACTAGTAGTATTTAATATTTAAAGCTAAAGAAGTAACTAAGCATAAAGGTACATGGTACCAACATCTTGTTTGTTCAAACTTAACACCTACAGCCACCTACTATCAGAATAATTAATTATTATATCTTAACACTGATACAGTTCTTATCAAGTTACCAAATAAAAGAAACGTGATCGCTGACGGCCGGGACTGACGACATGTCAATACTTGTTTCAAGTATTACTGGTTTCAATTTACATACGTGATTATATGTACCTAAGTATATTCGTATGTAGTTCAGACCAATATTATTGCGACAAAATAAACTTACCTACTTATAGAAGTTAGGTCTAAGAAAGAAGAAATTCTCAAAGGACTTCAAAAGAAGAAAAGACGTAGAAGTATCCAAACGTTAATTATTTCAAAGAGTTATAAGACTTTAATTAAACATGAAGAGCTTATCTCAACAAATGTTACTTCATTCATTACAGCTTGGTGTTACAGAAAAAAAGGTAAACATGGTTTTAATTTACAACTCTTAGCCAACTAATTTACTACAGTAACGAACTATTTTTTGTAAAAACACGACTGGTCATAATCCGGGTGAAAATTAGTCTTATGTTTTCTGTTCTGACTATACAAACATAGCACCTATTTCTGTTCGAATACAAACTCTGAATATAAACACTTCAATTGAATTTATTGATAAAAATCTTAAAGTAAAAATAGTTGCCATCAAAAACTGTTACAACACGCCATTAAAATCGACGCCATTAAAATTCAAGTGCTTCGTAACATTGTTCAATGGGCATCCGTTCGCGGTTTTTACCTAATCTTTCTATAATTGTTATGTTAATTTATTGGAGTGTTTCCGAAAAACGACATCCGACGACGGCTCTATAAATCAATTTCACTCGTGATAGCTTTCGCTAAGTTATTGTTTATACTTTCTATTGGTTCGTACATGTCTACATAATGCTGTATCAAATGGTAGCATTTGATAGTTTCCTAACCGTTATTAATTGGCGATTAGTGACGTTTGAATGTTGAATGACTCATTAATAGTCTGTGCATGATTTATCTGTGCGCGTGAGACTGTTAGCCAGTCAATTTGTTTGAAGAATGAGACTGTCTCTTGCATTAACACGTGCTTCGCATTGAATATACTTCGATATGATCTTGAAATCAAAAGTGTTATAGAAATTTCGTTGCGCAATTGTTACGTTTTGTTATTTAATAGTTTTTGATTTAGTTAAGCGTTTGTGGCTTAGGAGATTCGAGAATTTCGATCTTAGTTAGAAAAAATCGTTTTTTTTATTACGTTTTCCGTGTTTTTATTCTAACGTACAAAAAGTACAGAATCTAAAATTAATATTCAATAAAATGAAAGGTAGATGAATGAAGGGTGTGTCTTGTTTAGTTTATCGAAACACATGTAAAGTTAAACACTAGGCTTTATAAATAAGTTTTTACATGTATGCATTGTATATATTAGTATAAGATCAATAAATCAGGGTTGCCACTTGGTTTAAACACAACGATATTAAAATACGCAGAAGTTAAATACGTGGAAAATTGGTAGGTTCATAGAATTAAATATATAAAAAACTTTATCCAAAAGAGCCACCCTTAGTTAGATTTAGTTTTTCTATTAATTCTGTCATCAATAAAGTACATACATTAATGACCTACATATCAATATAATACGGTTCATAGTAAAAACAAATATTTAGAGCATAAGGTTTTATATAACTTAGCTAATTTGACGAACTACTTATTTAATTCTCAAATAGAACCCCTTTACGTGAAAATTGATTCTAAAAACGAATGTATAAAGTGCATTTTCTTTTAAACTTGTGATTTGGAAAGCTGTTGATTTATGGCACATTCATTGGTAAGTGTTGTAAGTAAGTATTATTTCTTGTGTCGAAGTGTTGCCACCTCGCTGAGTATTTATGAGCGCTCCTCCTTCAGGTCCGCCTCTGAAGACGAGACGTGACGAATACTCCAACAAACTTATATTTCTAATTTCGTAAGATGTCTATATTTATAACTCCGCCATTCAGTTTTGTGTGAACGTGATTTATGAGTTGTTTTATTTTATCTAACGATCTCTTAGCAAGACTGTTGAAGTGATCAATCTTCGCCCCAGCTTATAAAATCTTAAAAATACAAAATGTTGTAATTCATTTGATAAATTTAAAGCAATGTGTAATGTTTATGTATATACATGTCATAACAAACACGAGTCTAATTTAACCACGTAAGATATTTTAATCAAATTAAGCTAAAAATAAAAAAAAAGCTTGATAAAAGTGCTATACAAATAATTAACCAAATATTTATAAAACATAAGGTGCATTACAGCTTAATAGGAGCATAACAAACAGCTACGTACCTATAATGCATTTTCTATCATTAGACGCACATCCGTCCAAAGAACATCAAAATTGTGATATTAATAGCTATTTCCAAAGTCACAAATTTCAATTTTCAATATCATCCTAGTAGGTACATGTTGAGAATTTATTTACAAGTTTTTTATTTTCCTTTGGGTATAAAAATTGAACAGCCGGGTACATTTTTAAAAAAAAATTTTACAAAATAAAAAAACCGCCTTCAAAAAAAGTCAAGCAATAAAAGTTCCTACACTAAAAAGTAAAAAATAACAATTTGAATTAACTGTAAAAAAACTTAATTTATAGGTAAACTTATTTGACATTAATATTTTGCAAATATTCAAAATTTATTACTTATTTTTGGAGTCGGTGCCAGCATTTTGATGTTGAAACTTAATGTTAGTTAGGTTTTTAATATCCGGTGCCATTTTTCGTACATAATGCTTAAACATTTTCAATGTACTTAAAATGTTTTTGTAAGTACATATTTTTTATTTAAAAAAATGTGCAAATCGGACATTTTTTGTAGAGAAGTCTAATCTGTATTTATGTCTTAATTAATATACCTATATTTGAGTATGCAAATAGGTATTAAGTAGTTTTATAATTAAGTAAGAGGTAGTTTTTCAAGGGATTGTTGCCCATTTGTATTTCCTTGCATGGGCTGGCACCGACTCCAAAAATAAGTAATAAATTTTGAATATTTGCAAAATATTAATGTCAAATAAGTTTACCTATAAATTAAGTTTTTTTACAGTTAATTCAAATTGTTATTTTTTACTTTTTAGTGTAGGAACTTTTATTGCTTGACTTTTTTTGAAGGCGGTTTTTTTATTTTGTAAAATTTTTTTTTATTTGTAGCCGTTTAGTGTTTTTTTTTTTTATTATAATGTGTTATGGCAAAGAAGTCAATATCGTTCCTACATTTCTTTTGAAAAAGTTACCAATGTCATACTTATACGTAGAAATACATATCATAGTACATTGTTACTGTGTAATCGTTTTGATCTCGAGGAGAGATGATATGATGCATGAGATACTTATGACTTATAGTTAAAATAAAATAATAATCTTATCATAAATTCATATTAGTTCTCGCCAAATAACAAAAAACTAGATATTTTCATCAACAGACAGATAAAGTTCAAAGATACCAAATGCAATCTAATTTAGTATCTATGATTAAATACATTCGTACATAGAAAAAAGACCGATGCAATTATTGTTTTGTATCAATTGTAACCCATTAAATGAAGAATACTATTTTGTTATTACTAAGAACATTCATATATAGACAAGTTGGTAAAAATATAAAAGACCATCGCTATTGTAAATATACATTTATGACTCATTCAATGTATGAACCTTTTTTAAGTAAGTATTATCTACATATGTGCACACAAAAGAAACACAATTATTGTTTTGTACGACGCAATTATTGTTTTGTAACCCATTTAAAACGACTGTTTTGTTAAAAATGCCAATTAATTCTCTTAGCCTATTACCAGGAAAACGATAAGAACACAATGACGCATTTCACCACTAATGTGTAAACGCAGTCCACGTGGACTAATGCAAAATAGCCAATACTAGGCCAAACTCCGCCCCCAAAGGTGTGCGGTCCCGCTCTAGAACCTTTCGGCCCCATCGGCCATCTGTTCTACGAGCAATGTGCCGTGCCCACTGTCACTTAAGTTTGGCATTTCTTCGGGCTATGTCGGTGACGCTGGTTCTTCTGCGGATTTCTTCATTTCTGATTCGAACATGCACGGAAACTATGAGCATAGCCCTTTCCATTGCTCTTGACAGCTCTAATAAGCTTACACAATACTAGGCCCCATGCCAACCTTCCAGCTTCATCATCACATCAGTTCAATAGTACCTTACAGCCAAAGTGCATCTTATAACAATTCTAACAAGCCCAAACACGGCTAGGATATATTAATTAGGTACGCAGTTCCAGTGCCTACCTTCCAGCTCCATAATCATCATTAAATCAGTTCGATGATAACATTTCCAACATAATTATTTAAGATCATTGGTTTACAGTGCATTTTCATAGTTGCTGAACTACCTTGATTGTGATATCTATGCGAGTGTCAAGTTTCATCATCCATTTCTGATCTTCTTCACCAGTTCCACCTCATCAAACATTACTTTTTGACTGTAAATGCTTGAGTGCTCTATGAAAATATTAAAATTACTATATAGTTGCCTATAATATTTGAGGAGTTCCCTCGATTTCTCATGGATCCCATCATCAAAACTTGATTTTGAAAAGAATGGGACCAATCTGGAAGCATATCCTTTCAATCATAAAAAAAATTTTGCAAATCCGTCCATAAACGACGGAGTTCTGAGGTAACAAACATAAAAAAAAAAAAATAAAAAAAAAAAAAAAAAAAAAATACAATCGAATTGAGAACCTCCTCCTTTTTTTGAAGTCGGTTAAAAATGTGAACAAACGGGGTTCTATTTTCAAAACATCGAAAATATCATTTGAATGACGAAATGTAATTTTTGGAAGATTACTGTGTAAAACTATTTCGTTATGCTGACTAACTAGTCTGAAAACTCAGTAATGTATACATACCTACATCGATCCCACGCTTCAAACATTATAATGCTGATAGTCACTAGTGACAAAAATTCGAATTCACACTCAGACTCCGCCCACTTGCAACTCGTAGTGAGTCAATGCACTGTTCTGATAGTATTCGAATGTTTGTATGAAAATAGTGTGTTTAAAAATAGCTGGCTGAAAATAAAAGACTTGTGACGTATTTTTCCTGTGGAGACTGATTTTGACTATATAACCTACAATGTAAGTTGTATCTATATTATTATACGTACCTTATTTTCCAAATAAAATAAAATAAAAAATAAATCCACCATCCTTTTTCTACCCAGTAAGCCATGCAAAAAATATCTTTGGGAAGACCCACTTTTTACCCATCGTATGAGTCCTATAGAAATAAGATACATGTAGGACGAATTCCATCACTGTTCAGCACCAGATGGTCAAAATACTAAACAAATGAATGTCATATCTATTTTATCAAAAGCCGCAAATTGATCGAGATTGTTGATATAGAACAATCAACTTGGAAACTAAGGATTGATAAAAATGACTAATATGGTAATTTATTATTAATAAACGTAATATTATAAATATGTAGATACCTATATTCATTTCCTTAAAATGCTAATAAGTCAGGTGTACCTATTTATTACAGATTGCAGACGTGCCACTAATTTCATTGTATGTTTTTACTTACTTTAAACCATTTTACCGTTGTTATGTACACGGTAGCAGTCATTTACAAGTAAAATAAATATCTTTATAAGTTACTGCAAAAGCTGAAATAACGAAATTAAATCATCTTTTTTAAAACAACCATCTATTTATATCTTCAAAATATTAGTTTTACTCGGTTTTACTACTTCCCGGTTGTGGCTAAAATAGTGAATCTACTTTAGCTACACAGTATTATAACATTACATACATACCACCTGTTTTTTGTACAAAAGTGCAATATAATATTCCTAATTTATATACTATATACACCAAATTTTACACTTCATGCTAAAAGAAGAGTTTCAGTAGTTACGCAACCACAATACTCATTCCTAACTAGTAATGAGAAGCTTTCCAAAATATATTCGTTAAGAATTCAATTTTAATTTGTCATTACGTCTAAAGACATACGTACGAATAATCTACGAGAAAATATCTTTATAGTCTGTACCACAGACAACAAACTAAAAATAACAAAAAAAGAAACTTACTAATGCAAGATTTTCCACAAATGTATTTATAGAGCACATCACACAAACTGCACACAATCATTGCAAAAATATGAGAACACAGATGAAAAATCATGTGTTTTGGTAAAGTTACATCAATTGTAATCAAACATCAAGACGCCAGACGGACAGATAAATTGGCTAAAACTCAACAATTGAACGTAAATTGTCTGGCACTTCGCAACAAATAGACAAATATCGAACAACAAAGTAAGTATTCGCTATACTGAAGAAATATCCAAACTAATATTATAAATGCGAAAGTAACTCTGTCTGTCTGTCTGTCTTTTCTTTACGCCTAAACTACTGAACCTATTTGCGAGAAAGGACATAGAATAGTAGACAAACAAAGTCGCGGGCAAAAGCTAGTTTCTAATGTTACTCTCAACAAAGTCTAAAAGTAAGAATTGATTGAGTTATTTGAAAATATCTGGGTGATTGCTATCGGTGTCTGGGAGCCAGGTGTATGTTGTAGTTATAAATGGTTTTAATTTATTTGCAAAATGCTATTTCAATTTTGCGACTAGACATAGGCCTCTCCCATATTACTCCACTAAATTACAACACCTTTTAATTGAAATATTTTAGTACAAATAGCTCTACTTGGCATTTAAGTATATTATACGTTTATTTGTATAGGGTGTTACATGATTGGTTTTGGTTTGATAGCGCCAAAATGTGAAGTAAGTAACGCAGTTAAGTGATTTTTTTAAACATTAAGTAATAATAGTAACAGCTAATTGTATTTCAACTTTTTTTTTCAAGTTTATTAAGGGTACGTATAAAAACCTACAGAATAACTAAAATTCATGAAACGATCAACATATTTCAACTTTAAAAATAATTATGATGGCCCAGAGAAGAGTCCCACTTCTCATACATAAGATTGTGGATTCAAAACGCTTAACGAATTATTAAGTTAAGTAAGATCAAATGATGATGTGATAAAAAGTAATCCATAAAACGTAAGATAGATTATTTCGGTTGAAAACTATTTAATAGGATAGCCATTACAAAAGAAGACAATCTAATTAAGAATTTGTAATACTCAACGTGACAGGTGACACCCAAATAATCCAATAATGATAATAGATCGAGTTATACAACCAAAAATAAAATCCAATTCAGAACTTATTCATGTCCTAACAAAAGAGAATTATTCTCGAGTTACGTGTCCTAAGAAAATTAACACAAATCTCCCATCTACCTGCCATATGAATCATCATCAACATATGGACCCTACATAACTTTTATGAAATGGCTTTCCGAACCAGTTTTGTGAACAAAAACAAAGCATAATTATGTAGGTTTCAACTCAAAGCTAATTGTGCTAGGATATGACTAAGCCTCAAACAACTAAATCACTTCTAACCATAAAATGTGGATGAAAACATCGTAATAATATGTCAGCTATCAATCATCCCGCGAAATAGAGTGAACAGGCTTTAATGGGCGTAGAAATAACGACCAATCACACTTAATTGTATCCTTGCGATTCCACAACCCGAGGCTAAAACATCCGGCGCTAACCATTTCTCGGTCTTACACATAATCGATTCTACTTCAAACAATAAAGTCAATAGTTATAATTAAGATTAGACTACAGACATAATTATATTGTATATTACCAACCATTATATCAAGTGTTTAGTCCTAATTTTCATTGTCTTTTAGATATAACCTAAAAACACAATTGCAAAGTGGTTTTAGAATAAAAATTACTAGACTTATGTAGGTAGGTTAGGTATTAGAAAAATGGGTATATGCATGCGTTTCGTTGCTATGTCTTTTTAGGGGTTAACTAAACATTACGAAGGTAAAAAAATACACAAACTTCTTTTTCCTCAGTCAACGAACCACGAACGAAGCATCTAGGTTGAAAAACATAAAGCGTTCCTTACAATTTTATTGACGGCAAAAATAATTCGATAAATGTACTTTTAAGTGTCTTTGCGAATGTTACCTATACACTAGGGCAATGATCTCATAGAAATAGTAAAGTTAAAAGTCTAGAAACTTCTATTCGTGTACTGAATAAAAGTGTTCTGCATCTGGGCAGTGCCATTGACATTGGGAGTTTAATAAACTTAAGGCGATCGTCAACCTGTGTATATTTTATGTAATACTTGTAATTATATATTGCGAACTAAGTCCGGATCGATATCAAGGATAAACCCTTCATGGCCGTGAAGCCATATGTAATGTCTAGGCGTAAGATTATCCTACTGCGCAACCAAAGCCTTACGCATTGATTACTATCTGTTATCATTGGACGGCAACTCAACAGCCGGCAATTAGAAGAGATAGGAGGCAAAAATATGAAATAATAAAAATTACTTCTGTGTATGCATAAGGCCAAACAGGTCTTTGTACTTGGTAGAATTCACTACTGAGTACTGCATTTGCTGCTCCATAAACTCGTTAACTTTTAACGGCATTAAGTGGAAGAAGAAACCGTGTAAGTAGTATATAATCAGTAAGAGCCTGACACTCCCTTCTCTCACCCTACCTAGGGTGATAATTTTCCACCTCAAAAACAAGACTTCAGAAGTTTTCTCGTAATTCTATTATATTTAAAACGATATGAAGCCTTAGTGCTTTTTGCACTTTAAATTTGAAAGATACAAACGGAACCAATTGTCTTTGTTCATTCTTAGTACCTATATATATGTACTATGAAATAAAACACACGTGTACGTACTAATATTAAAATCTCTTTAAAATGTCACGAAATTATCAAAACCAACCAAAAAAAAGGTTTATTATTTATTAGACACGAAGTCTAATAAATAATACCTTAATTATTACGGAAATACAGTAAGTACTAGTTTACTAAACACGCACTTTATTTTAATTTACGCAGTCATTTAGCCTTACACAGATAAATTATGTACAACGATGCAACTGCCTTTGTTATAGACCTTTCAAGTGCAACAGTTAATGTTAGTTTTATTATCAGTCGTCTCGTATCACGGTATCACGGTACTGATAACCGGTGTACATACTATGTCAATACCCTATCGGCCGATTCCATAGAACTGCAAGAAAAACCTGCACATCAAGCTGAACATCCAAGCAATTTATTTTCAATTATGTTACAGTACCATAAGGTTGAAAATCTGATGAATGTTATTGATATACTGGAATAGCTTGAAGTGCTGGTGTAAACAAACAATGATATCGTTATAAAGACAAGTATGATCTCAATTAAACATCTACTAAGTCAGTCTTTATTGTCGCCTTCTTCCGTTGTGTTTACGTTTAGAATACTTCTGCGAATTATTCGTTGATAAGATAATGTACTTAGAATCACAAAAACATTCCTGATGTATACAGTCATACCTAATTTCCGAAGAAAAAAAACCTGATTTTAAGGAGCCACTACTCAAGTTCCGTAATTTTTCTGGTTTCTACTGTTGTTTGGTGTGTAGCGAATTTGGATTAATTTAAAAAGCCAAAATCTGTAAACCACATGCCTAGTAACCGGCTTTTGTGCTCTAGGATTGTATGTGTTTTAATTAAAATTCTAAATTCTCAGCTTTAGTTTCATCTTTATTCTAGAAACCGTGCCAAGAGCTAGTATTAAAGTGCAAACCTGGAAGTGTAAAGGAACTTGCGAAAGTTGCACCTATGCATCAAGTCATACCCGCAACAGAACTTCATAATAACAGTTGTTAAAATTCAAAAGTCCATATAATTTCTAAGCACACTTAAAACACTTTAATGTATTCAAAAACACAATTTGGTCGTAAAAACATAGAAACATTAATCTCTTTCTTAAATAATTATGTAATTTAAATTTCACTCTTATTGGTGTCGTAATGTAATATAATCCAAAGCAATTAAAGATCAAAACTAAACCAGTCGGAAGAATTCAAGGCATCAATGAGTTACACATCTGTTTATTAACTAACTAATCTACACCACAGCCTATAATTAAATTAATAATCCTAATAACTACCTCAGGGCATTCAAAACAAAATAAAAACCCTTTTCAAGCTATTACGGATAATTGATTTCGGCGCTCGATTAGAAAAATAAAAAAGCCATAATTATCGACAAATCGTTAAAAGCCGTATTTAACCAAAGCTTCAACTACGCCGTCGACTTAAACTTAGCATGCCAGCCGCATAAATCACCTGCTAATAACAATTTTAATGTTTTCCTGAGGTTATTCTTACCAGACTTGCCGCACCGCGCGCTCCCCAGCACCACAACTCTTATTCGATTAACTGTCATCTTCATTAGTCCGTTTATTTAATCACTGCACTCAGTTATAATGTTTGTGCATTTAAAATCAAAGCTACAGTCGTATTCGTTAATTCAAAATGTTCGTAACAAGATCGCGTTGGCGGCAATATCAGCTGTTACTCAAATATGGCGGACGCACGCGCGCACAACGCACCTGCTTGCGAGCGACTGCCGTCAAACGAAATTGGCGCAAGGCGCATTCAGGCACGTCTATTACTACAGTGAGGAGTGAGAGACATTTGAATACAAACTCATTTTCACGTTGCAGTTCAATGGATGCATTGATTACTAAAACACAAAGCCTATTCCCTCTCCCAGTCATCAACATTCTAGACGATGATGCTCCCATTATGTCAACTATAAGATTGCCATACAAAAACATCAATTAATATAAATAAATAATTCATCAAATGATTTTGCATTTTTTTCTATTGTGAATTTTAATTACAATGACTGCTTTGATAGAGACGTAGACATCGCAAAAACAATGATGAAGCTTGATGTCAGACTTCACCAAGACAGCGAAGATTTGATGATCCAGATACGTAGGCAAATCTAACAAACATGCTTTTCATACACGTTGCCAACCATTAGGGTAATTGGGCTAATGATGACTGTCCGTGTAATATTTTTTGCGTCATTTCTATCACAAGATCAAATAATAATAACATTGATGTTTGCACAAAAAAATATTGACAAGCGTTTAATGGTCTTAAGTGAAATGTTTGACAGGAACGGACCACGGACAGTAATCTAGGAGCCGCCAATTTGTTGGACATAAGAAACGCAGGGTGTGTGTCGCGGTACTATCAGCGAATATTACGGTTAGGAGAGCAGACTGCGCGCTTAATCCGTGGAATGTATGCCAACAGCCAATACGCGTCGACATGTGATATGATATAATGTACAGTCCACGACTAAAGTGCTACATAAAACCAGTAGTCCCGCAGTCTCTCGGTTAATTGCTTTACATTAACCTTGAAGCTTTTGTTACTCTATTTTACGAAATTAAGATTTAAACTTTTACAGGAAACCAAAAAAAAACATTCCCAAGACCTTCGGAATCGAAGAAACATTGTACTCACTACTGTAATTGTATAATTAATGAGGTTTGGTTTCATTACGCTCAAAATAATGTATACAAAAGCTACCAACTTATAGCAGAAATATTTTTATAAATAACCAGAGCAAGGCATTTAATGTAGGGACTTTTGAAATAATACCCATTTTTTTCTAATAAATTATAATCAGAAAAAACAAATCATCCCAAAACATTGTTCCAAGTTTTTCCTACATCATCAGCATATAAACCAAACCAAAGTCCCTTACCCATTGCTGAGCAAATGTCCCTTTTCAAACGAAAAGAGGCATTTGAGGAAAGGATTTAATCATCACGCTTGCTCAACACGAATTGGTGATTTTAAAACAATTAGAAATTGAGGAAACTTGTACTTATAAAAACACGATGTTTCCCTTCGCCTTTTTTCAGTGGTACCTAAATAGACGTCGAGAATACATAAATATAACTTAAAAAGGCACATAGGTGCTTGCCAAGTTTCGGACCCCTATAGCATGAGAAGCGGGAGCAATGTACAACCACGGTGTATTATAATAAAAAAAACGAATTAAAAAAGTTCACATTTTATTCTACTCGTTCTAAATCTTATAATTATAAAAGATGTCAATCATTTGATTCTACAAAAACTTGACTACAATGGTGGATCCGTTTTGATCTTACTGAACTTAAGACGCGAGCAAAAACCAACCGTCAATTGTTTTCGTTCGTGTAATTTTACTATAACTCTGCTATAATTAAACAATATATCTATAATAATAAATCTGTTAGACTGTATAGTATAGGTGTTATACGTTGACATAATTGTTGACCTACTTCTAGACGAAATAAATTATTTATACACTGACAATACAGATATATTTTGATCCTAAGACGACTATAAAAACAGTTTGAGCCAAACTATAAACAAAATTCGATCAGTTTTTGTTGCGAAATGTTTCGGATCGGGAGATTTCAATGTTCCTTGCATTCTATAGTTTTGTTTTGTTTTAATAGGGCGCCCTAACGGTTTCATATAGAAGAATTTTAACAAGCTCTTTGTTAGCGTGCTCCTAATGTCGTGTGTTTGTAGTTAGGGAAATAGAATGGCTGTCGCCACTTGACTGAGTAGCTATGAAAACATAAAAAGATAGATGAGAATAAAACAATATGGTACATACACAGTGATACACAAAGAAATATAAATAAAAGAGTGTCAATAAAAAAGACAAATAATTATGTTTGACTAAGAAACAAATACTAATATTTTGCTCGACAATATTAATAAACAAGATGTTTGCACAAAGATGAAGACAGTTTTTGTACGTCAACGAAAATAATAGCTTGTAATAATAAACATTACTCTTTATACTGAGATGGGTAATAAAAAATCTGTTACCAAAATTAACTCAACTGCGATAATAGAAATAGCTATTTAGAAGAAAACAGTTTATTGAGCCACTGAACTCACAATTATCTAAAGTCTAGAGTGGAAGTTGAAGTGTGGGAGAGCCCAGGGTTGGCACGAATGGGTCGGCTCGACTGGAGTCCACGTCCTTGCAGAAAAGCAGCGTGAGACAACCAAAGCGCTCTATTTCACCGTGTTAGTAAGACAAATCCAAAACTCGCCCTTTCTTCCCCAATCCCAAAATTTTCAAAACCCTAATTCCGGATAGTACATCAATCATATACCCACTTCTGCTAGTGCCTTTATTCATTTGTAACCAATAAACTAGAAGCAGCAAGCAACTCATATAAATGTCTTAAAATGATCGACAACAGCTGTTGATTATGACATAAAATTTTAATATTATTATTATTAGCACCAGATGTTTTTGAAGTAAAATATAAAAGAAAAACACGTATTTCCGAACAAAATAAGTACTAGGAACACGTCGATTCACATTTGGTTTTACAATCCTTTGTGAACAAGTCACGAGTAGAGAACATCAAAGCTCACAAAGGTAAGAAAGAAAAATCACAAAATCGAATTCAAAACGATGCTTCTGTACAAACGCTACATTGTACACGTGCAGTAAGTTTAGAGGCGTCAAAATAAAAATGTAAACTGAGATGGAAAGCAGACGATGCATGTGGATATTGTAAGACTTCTTTGCGGTTTGAGCCTTTGAGCCTTATAATAACTTTGACGAATAATGGCATAGCATGTAAAATGTAGTTTACAAAGTAATGAAAAGAGGCAAAGAGTTAATAACTTCCCTTAATTTGTTTTCGAATGAGTTAGGAATTGCAAGGCTTTTCTTAGCTCTCAGCTTCGGCTACCGACTCCGTTCCGCAACCCATTCTTGTTTTTATGTATTGTTAGATATATGGGCCATTGACTTGTATGGCAACCTGGTTAGTGGAATTGTACAAGCTTTCCGGACAGCAAAAGTGTTAAGTTAAGACACTTATTTTCTCAAAAAACTGAAAATAATTGAATACATATTTGTTTTTCAGTCATATCGTACTAAATGAAAAACAGTTAAGTTTTCTGTATCTTAAAATTCTACGAGATACACAATACTTTTACTTTAAGTAGTTGCCAAATATTACCAACAGATTTAATACCATATCTTTCTGCAATCGAAATTTATTTAAAACTCCACAATGAATCAACGCATTACCGATTACGCAGCTCTCAAGCTTACGCATTGCAATTCCATTGACATATTCGATGTAGAAATTAAATACAAAACAAAGTTAATTTCCATTCAAAATGACATTAGTAAACAGGTTATCAATTTGACCCACAAAACGGCTATAAATCTTATCAAATCTTTAATAGATAAGTGATTAGTCATCGGCCAGTCACAATCTTGTAAGCCGGCCCGATATTTGTAAAGATATTGGTTGAAATAAAGAATTGGCAACAATCTACTCATTTATAATTTAAACCTTTGTTGTAATTTCCTTGTGATGACGACACAGTTGAATCCATTCTTTGCTCTTCCTCTGGTTGTTGTAAAAGCCGATGGCAAAATAATGACCCTCTATCATCAGTACCCTAGGCTTTTGCATTCCAGCCGGGGTTGCTAACCGCGCCAAACAGGATAAGGAACAAAGTAGTTTTTAGTCAATAAGAGTCTGACACTCCCTCTCGCCACACCCAGGAAGGGAGAAGACGTTTGATGATTTTCCTACCTCAAAAAAAGGCTCTCGTTAGCCATTAGTTCCAAAAACAGTACACATACAGAACACAACGCGTTATTGCTATTAACAGCCATGTTCTACCCTTCGGCCAGCATGGCGCTTATGGCAAAAACTTACACGAAAAATCGGTCCTCCCAAAAATTTGTGTCATAGTAAGTAACGAAAAATCCGCAATTTTTTTTGCAACTTCTACACATTTTCTGTTGTTATAGATGATAATGTGTCAAATGTTCTACTGTGTAATATTGGATTTTGCTGGGATGTCGGTACAGGTGTTTGTATTGTAGTAACACAATATTTTACGAACCTCTTTACTGCCTTAGATATATATACATATAAGAGACACGATGGAAAATAAATTAATGATGAATATGTTTCACTTATATCTACTTTATATACCAAGCATAATATCCTTAGTCCAATAATAATTTGATCAAAACAACCGAATCGATTACCAAGGAGCTTAAAATACTTTTTGTTGTTTGCATAAATACTTTTTGATATGATCCGTTATTCAATATAGCTTTAAATAGGCCCTATGTATCATAATTATTAATGTGGAGCACAAAATGTGGCACGGAGATGCGGTTTCGCGTATCGCACATTGAAGTGTTGCCAATTTAGTAAATTATTTCTCCCAGAAAATTTAATGTGAGTAAAATCACTCGTATGAAAGTTTTTCGTTCTGGGAACTGATTACTAATGACAATCCCATGACCAAGATTCAAGAGGTTTTAAATAAGGATTATATTAGTTTTCTACTCTACGAAGGATCATATTACCAAAGCAAACAGACTTCAAAGAAGTACTCAAACTTCAAACTAAACATTTTTCGAAGGAAATTATGTAATTCTCGAAATTGTTATGTATGCTAAGCTAAGTAACGTTTCTCGAAACGATTTTGAAATAGCTTCATTTGTATGTTTGACTATTTAGAAATCATTACATTACGTATGTATTGATTTAAACACGTTAGTTTTTTTTTTTCTAGATTTAATTAATGGCGACGTGTTTGTAATACATAATTTATGTTGTCTCTTCATAATTATATTTCTCTGGTCGCATTTGGCAGTTCAATATTTCACCAATCTCGATTTATTGATATTTTAACTGCACAACTTGTAATACTAGGATTGATTCATAACTGGAGCTCTCGATTTCCAAATTATTATAAAGGCATGCTGTCCAAAAGAATTCAATATGAATCGTATAATGTTATTGTATTACGTAAGTTGGCCAACGACAGCAAAAACAATCCTTTTTTAATGTGGAATGTGATAGGATGGCAATCGAGCAGGCGTATTACCTGATGGTAAGCAATCGGCGTCGCCCATTGACTAACTTAACGCCTTCGGAGTTTTAAGTACATACATATGTTGCCGTCCTTTAGGATTTAGGAGATTTATTGATTGGAGAAGAATGGGGATTAGGGGAGGGAAAGGACTAGGTTCCCGTTATCCTTACTCGCATGGCGAAACACAACAATATGATTGATTATACGCCCCGGTTTTCTGTGCGGTAGTGGTATCACTCCGGTTGAGTCTATCCATTCATATTTACGCACGGCTCTCCCACATTTTAAAAAACCAAAGAATTTATCTTATTAATTCAATATTGTTTCAGAAATCGTTGACAATACACAAGACGCCTACTACACTACCAATACGATAGCGCTCATCCATCCCGACGGGTGACTGAAGAATCCCCGCATAGGATCCTGTTACCCGACCAAACGGGGATTTTATTCGGTAGCCACCCGATATTAATCGCGCCGCAAAATAAAAAAGGACATACAAAAATTCGAAACTAATTTCCGTTGTACACGAACGAGTTTTTATCGAGAACGTGTCTTCACTTAATTTTTTTAATTTATTTTCTTTTAAGCGGTCAAGACTTATGCAGTGCTCTGCCTTTATTTGGCTTAAAGGAATTAGGTCAGTTTACAACGAACTTGTGATGAATTTGTCGAATGAATAATGATGGTTCTTTCTTCTAATAAAATTGATTTGTGGTATAATTCATTACAATATTAACACTAAGTTTATTGAATACCTTCAACAAGATATTTCATTTTCAATTCCGGTAATGGACGTGATGACGGATAGTGCCTTCATTACTTTTAAAATGAAATAAAAATATTAAAAAAAAATCATAACTTTGACCAAAATATTGTTAAAAGTAAACAAAATTGATTATATTTATTATGTACATAACAATGTTTCCGTTATTTAATTAATGATGATATTAAATAATAAAATGAGAATATTATACATTAATTAAATCCTTACGTAATACGAAGAAATTTCACATTATTAACAAAGAATGTGGTTGTGGATTCGCTTATAGAAATTCGTATCATTTATGTCGACGCTTATTAAGTCACAAGAATAAATTAATGGCGAATAGTAATCAGTTTTACATTTTATTGGTTTCTGATAAAACTCTCTGTTATGGCAAGTTTAGTTAATTAATACGTGTATTAATTAGATCGGGTATCCTGTTTTATTTATGGACGAAGGAATATCATTAGGGCAATGGACATTTCTTTATGTAATGCAAACTACATCATGATACAGTTTCAAAGCCTTCCTGGAAGGCGTTATCGCAAAGAAAATAAGTTACAGGTTGCTTGTGTATTACGGTATTTTTGAACTGTATGTATTTATATCGACAGTAACAGGATTATGGGTGATAGATAAGTAATTCAGTGTTTTTTTTTTAGTTTGATACAGTTCTTTGTACTTTCGGGCAATTAGGTAGTTTACTAGGTCAAAAATAAATTATTTCGATGTATCAATACAAAAAAATATTAAAAATTTATAAATATTAAAAACCTTTAATTCATTGATCGCTCAATACACTGAATTTTAGATATTTTTAAGAAATACCTAAGTAAACTATTTGACGCAAAAAACCTATGACGTCATAACTCAGTTTTTCACACAAATTTCGTAGAAAAGTATCGTTTTTGACATTTGGATAAAAGTATTGAATTTGACTAGTTGGAAACTACCGTATTGTTTCAAGTGTGCCTAGTGCGAGTTAAACTTGTCGATCGCGAAGACACGTTTATGACATTCGGTGTTTTTATTGGTTATTTCTTTTTCAATATCATCTGATCTGGCGAACTCCAGCGTAAAAATGTAAAAATGTGAATTTTGTTTCTTGCCAAACAGTAGTGTAGTGTAGTGGTGGTAAAAGATACTTATTTTTAGTAATTTTACATGTTTTTTTTCTAAATTTTCTCAACTTTCAAACCTTCCTTGGACTTTAACAAATATTTCAAGACCAAAATTAACTAAATCGGTCTGGCCGTTTCAGTTTTAAAAACACTATCGAACAATCATTCATTGCTCTGCATAAAATTCAATTTTGAATAAAATTATTGTTGTTACGTAATTATCTAAATATTTGATACTGATAAACTGCACACAATCTGTTTGATTTAGTCATAGCTTTGTGTCTGACTTTGGAACTAATTACCTAGACAAGGTTACAGTTTTGGTAAAAACTTGTTCTTATATTTTTTTTATGTATGAATGGTTAGATAATCTGCTGGTGCACTTAGAGAGACATAAAGCAAAGGAATCCAAAAACAATAAAGTTCTATTGAAATAAGCTACGAAAGAAGTATCTGTAAGCGTGGAATAAGTGTGTAAATATGGGAGAGCCAAGCTTCGGCAGGAATGGGTCGGCTCGACCGGAGTAATACCACGGCCTCACGGAATACCGGCGTGAAACAACTACAGCGTTGTGTTTCGCCGTGTGAGTGTAGGTTACCGGAAGCCCGATCCCGCCCCTTTAACTATCCCTTCCCGATCCTTATATCCGCAACCCCTATCCCCAAATAGCCGGCAACGCACTCGTAACTCCTTTGGTGTTGCGGGTGTCCATGGGCGGCGCCGATTGCTTACCATCAGGTAATCCGTATGCTCGTTTGCCGACTTATACAATACAATACCAAATAAAAAAAATCTAATTCACTCATAGTTTTAATGGTAACTAAAATGGCTAAAACTTACTTCGTAAATTCATGCAAATTTAATATAATAATACCTACTTACTACGAATGAAAAAAAACTTAAATTCAAAGAAAACTTGCCAATTACGCATGATTGATTTATATTTTCCGACGTTGGACGCACATGATTAGTAACGTCAGTGGTTTGTTTCAAACTATCAGTTTCCAAAAACATAAAATACAAAAAACGTAGGCTGCCAGATTAATAACTAAATGCGTCATAGTCTATTTAGTGGTATTCCCAATACCCATCTCTTTAAATAAGAACAATATTTACCTGGAACACCTGTTCCAACCGCTTATTCAAAATTTGGACGCGTTTCGACGAATAAAGAAAAGAACATCCGTCCATTTTCCGTTTCTTCGAAAAATATAACGTCATTTCTTTTAATTACGCCATAATTACACATTAGTGGAGAACGCAAAGAGAGTGAGAAGAAAGAGAGTCACACTTCAGAATCTATAAAATTGAATGAGATCCTAGCTTTAGTTACAGACAGATTTTGTTTTTTGAGTGATTTCGTCAAATTTCATCATTCGGCTTCTATCGCCCTAGCTTGTGTCTGCAACTGTATCTAATTGACTGAAAACTGTTACTCCAGACCGGGGCCTTTTGAAACAGTTATCGGAACGGGATGGTTTTTGACAATTTTTTGACACTTCCACCCCTCCCACCCAGAGCGGGAAAAGTCATGTGAACCAAAACAAAAGATATGCAAAATAATTAAAGTGAACTGTATACGGGGAACAGGTACCTAAAGCTTTTGTCATTGAAATTCGACGTTTTATTTGTACATACAGTCCGTCATTGCCAAGTATTATTTGCTGGCACATAAGGATTTCCCTGTTAACTAAGGAAAAGCCAATGCACAAAAAGTACACTCATCGTTAAAGACTTCGAAAGAAAACTGTTGAGGTCAAATCGAGACAATATATAGTTGTTGGAAGCAACTAATACTCACAGCTTGTGTTTCGCCATGTGAGTCAGGTCACCGGAGGCTCAATCCTTCCCCTCCTCGAATCCTAAAATGTCCTGATCCCTAATCCCTAAAAGGTCGGGGACGCAGTCGTATTTCCTCTGTTGTTGTGGTTGTCCATGAGCGTCGCTGATTGCTTACCATCAGGTAAATCGTCTGCTCGTTTTCCTTCCTAACACATAAAAATGACAATATATGTTCAATGTCGCATGTTGCAGCTTACGGCCGGAACAAGAAATTCTCCCTCTTCTTCTGAAACGGCCTATCATTCAGGCTGATATAGTAAAAAGGCTAATTAAATCAGTATGAAATTAATCTATACTGCGATATTTCGAAATTATTCAGCAACCAAAACTACCAAACATTGCTGAATATAATAAAAAATTGAAACTAAACAAACTAAGCAACATAATACTTTGAAATCCAAGTTCGTGCTTAGGAGACTGATTCGATCGCATGATTCTCTATATATATATATATTCTACCTATAACTACATACAGATCTTTAACACATGGTAAACTGGCATTCCAGCACACACTCCACTAACAAGAAGACCTACAAGTCTCAAGATTCGCGAAATAATGCGAGGATGTCACGCAAAGTGCCGGATGTCCCCTACCAAGGTGCTCGGACACCATACATGTCCAAACATTGTACATAGTAATACATATACATACTACAGCCTACTATTGCACGCACTCGCAATGATGAACTCGTAAGATAACGTCAAGACACGTGGTAAGGGATTTATATACACAATTTATTTTAGCACTCTTGCTTGTTTCTCTTGTTTTTTAACCCGTGACTGGTGACTTTAACATGACAATTTTAGGAGTTAAATTTTAATTAGTGTATACTGTGCTGATTTTTAATACGATTATGCTTACCTTTTTTCGTTTGTTTCAGGATATTCAATAATTAATAATACTCGTAAAGACTCGTGAAGGATCATAAAAGAATTCAATGAAAGACTACCTATGTTTCATTTGAAAGATGCGCATGGCAAAACTATATGGACACTGGACACAAATTACAGTTTAACCCATTTTTCACCTTGAAGAAGAAAATGTTAATATAATTTTACTCCACCTCTCTTTCCTCTTATTTCTTTAAATAACACGTGATACTTGTTCTCTGGTTTTTAATTAACCCAGTAACATCCAGCCTATGTGGACCATGTTAAGTAACAACGACGGACGCAATTAATCCTCTTCATATTCTCAGAAAATACAATTTCATCCTCACTGAAAATATTTGCATACGAATTTTGGTTGAACGCCAAGAATTGATGATACGATTATGATAATTGTATTGGCTGTCAACACAAATGAGGATAATTGAAAACGAAACTTTTAAAAATACTTTTGTTATTTTGCATCCTCTTTTTCCCTACTAGAAAGTTCAAATAAATGTCCACTTATAAATAACGGACCTTTAAAATATGCACATAACAAAAGGTATCGATTGCTTATTGTTTTATCGCCTCGTGCCATTCCAAAAGGTCGATAATTTTTTATTGTCAATGTTTCAGAACGGCAATATAATTCTTGATTTTATTTCCTTCGAGAAAGTGGATTTCTCCTCTTACCTTTAACCCTATAAATAAACGTAGCATTAAGCCTGAAAGCTTGTCTTCAACTACAATCTGCCATTATTCTGTTATAATAACAGTCTCGGGCGAAAGTCTACGTGTAGCATTAGCTAGATATTGACTAGCTGATACACCGCAACATTCTGCATTTATGCTACATTTGAAAACATTTTCAAAATCCACGCACCTGTTCGTCTTTTTACTTTAAGATAGAGTTTATCGGCAACATAACATGGTGCGCGTGAGCAAGGTAACGCCATAAATACGCCGGCGCCGGCGCAGTGCTCCTATCGACGAACACGCCCTCTAGCAAGCTTCGCACCGCTGCGTCATATCGCGTTAGCCGATGTTACCTCATATGGCAGCACACTTGTAGGACTTGGAGACAAATTCGTAGAGAAAGCCACGCAATCTAATATTATTTTTATTGTAAATTTATTTTCTCTGGCTGTGAATGAACTCATATCTCCGTGAAGACATAACTTTGCTCTCGCCATATATGCTGTGGCTTCGGTATCATAACTTTATCGTCATCCGGATAGATAATATAATAAGTGATATTTTCAGAAAGATGTTTAGAGAGAAGTTACGTATTTTAAACAAAATAACTTTATTCATTTACGTAGTTTATACAATAATTGTGATCAAAGGCACGTGTGAGAATGTTGACAATGAAGGACGCAACGTCACCAGATGATAAAACATACACAGCTGGGGTTCTGAGAATAAAGGCCTTCTAATTAAAAGCAGTGATCGATCAATAACACACAAAGTAAATACAAATCCAAACTCTCTTCCTTGTGTAATTTGTTTATACTGAAGGAGTATTCATGGCAATAAAATCTGCATTACAAATCAAATAAACATGACAAATATGAACCAATTTGTTTGGCACAATGATGTATAAACCCGATGTGTTTATTCAGAGGTTGGAGCAAATCCATAATTTTTATCATAATCAGTGTGCGTGCAAGTTCAAGTAAGAAAAACAACCGCGTGGATAACATGACGAATTACTGTGTATGATTTCAATTAGTCATGCGATTATTTCTCGTTACTCAATACGTGGATGGTCGGGGAGGAACACAAAGAGATAACCAGAGCTACACGTTAGTAGCTGACGCAACAGTAACTCATGCTACGATATCGAACGAGCTCAGATCATTTCTTAGAATGCAATTCGAGTTAGTGAAATATTTATTTACTGTATCAGGTTCTTGGGGCATAAATATAACACAGCTTCAGACTTCAGACCATCTCTGATTTCGTTGTAAAGCACAAGCTTTTTAATTATGGGTTTTGCGATGAAAATTATTTGTGGTCGTGAAGCGCGTATGCATTACTTACTGATGTAACTAGAGTATAAGGCGATGATGAATTATGCGGTTTACTTTTTAGATTTTAAATGTCAACGTACAAAAAAATATTAATATACGTTTGTTGATATGACAAGTAACTGTAATACGGATTTAGATAGAGTGGCAAAAAACGATATAAACGACTGTCCACGAGATTTTTGTTTGACAGATCGCAAAATGATCAATTAATGAATAACGGTTAAGTATTAAGAATTAATATAGTTGTTGATTGAGTTAATAAAAAATCGAATGTAGATTTGCATCAAGTTCAACGAATGTCAAACGGAAAGTCCCAGATAAAATTTTAAGTAAATACAATTTGAGTGCTTCTGCGTTTTGTCTGTCAGTTTTTGCAATCACTCCCGCTACAAAACCTACTATAGTAAAATGGTGTACTTTAATTTGAATTACTTTCATGTTTATTTTGATTATAAAATATTATAACTTCATGGTCTTCATCTCATGATGTAATTCTGATTTATATAGGGTAAAACTTTGGACACGAAGAACAAAATCTAAATCGCTTAATTCTCAGTTAAAAAAAACTTCGACTTGCCGTTAGATGTAATGTAATAATTTTTATGCATTTGATTTTTATGCATAGGGCTGCAAACATAACCAAAAGAAAAAAAACGCAATTTAAAACAATACCACTACCAAAACTTACAGCCGAAAGAAACACAACAAACTATACCTTAATTAAATACTTATAAAGCTTATTCTAAAAAACGACAAACAAAAATGGCGCCACAACCTTAATCGGCAAGTGGCAGTCCCTGTCACTTGTTAATCGTCGAACTAATTATAAAGAAGTCTCAAAGCAAATATAACTTGACCTCTCAAAGAAGACTGCAAAAAACAAAAGACAGTTCAAACAATCTTTTTACCTTTTTTGTGACCTCCCAAGGCTTAATGGCTTTGTGCTAATTAACAAACATTCAAATATTGTGACAGTTAAAATCCATTAAAGGTCATAGAAAAAGTAAAATACTTAGTAACTTATAGTTTACAGTTACAACTTGACATTTGACTTTTGCACTGATTTTTTGTGGTCAGCATTAAAAATCTATTTGTGGTCAATAGTGTCATCGTTGTTTCGTGATTTGTAATAGTATTAAGAATTTTAAATTACACATTCCCAACTTCCATTCCCAGCTTCCAAAATTGCCATAAGCATTGCTTTGCTTCCAGATGATATTGGGAATTCGTTGCCTTCAAGTAATGTTGAACTTCATAGTTGGCGATGTCGTTAGGCAACTGTTCGATTCCTACACGAAACAAACATTTTTGTGATCCAAAAATTTTTGTGATCCAAAAATTGTTGTGATAAAGAAATTATTGTTCTGGTTCTGAGTGCCTAGTATATGTCAACACAGGAGAGAAGCCTAGTGCGATTACCTACTCCACATTTCATAAAAAATGTATACAAAATACGTTACCAGTTTAGGGTACGTATCGTTACTTCTCAAACCGCTTACGCAAAAGTGTGCAATAATTTTTCAGTTGTAAAGCAATAAATAACAAATTATTAACACATTTATTTCGTAAACAGTGTGCAATATAGGTTCCGCCAACTGACCGAGGGGTGTGTAATCACAGACTCTATCGACACGCCGGGAAATGCAGCCGAGAATTTATCAGATCTCTCCCATAACTTACGCTAAAATACTAAAATTGCTTTCTCGAAATCTTTTAGTCAGATCTTCACGCTCTCAGCACTTATTATATTCCATTACGATACCAATAATAGCTGAATACTATTACAATTCTCTTTAAGCACTAGTTATCGACACATCTTAATTAAGAATGCCAATATAGATTAATGAAATGCTTTTAATATCAATGCAGTGATCCCAACATATATCCCGTTAGCGTCCTGTTTGGAATGTGGGTTAACCAACTAATGTACCTTGACATTGCAAAAATATTTTTGGGCTGCTATTTGATAAATAAACTTAGTTTTATTTCATCAACCCAAACCTAACAGGTTATGGGCCCAGTGCACCAGTGCAGTGCAGTAAAGTACAGTGTAAATAATAATTACTAGAAGTATCGTAAATACTTTTATAAGACAATTAATAAATTTTAAGTGACTTTATTTTTATAAATATACTGTGAAATTAAAATCAGTGAAAATGGACAGCTCCAACTTAAAACGGAACATTAAACAATTCGACGGTGAAAGATCTAGTGTTTGGAAATTAAGAATTCGTAATCTATTAAGTGAACGTGATGTACTTCATGTGATTGATGAAGAATTGCCAAACGAACCTAATACTGAGTGGATTAAAAGTGTCAAAATAGCGAAAAATATTTTGGTAGAATATTTATCAGACACCTTACTCGGTTTAGTTACTGAACAATCTTCTGCTAAAGACATTTTCAATAAATTAGATTTGATATATGAGCGAAAAAGTACATCTAATCAGTTAACTTTAAGAAAACAACTTCTCAATATGAAGTTTAAAGAAGACCAATTAGTAAAGCATTTTCAAAATTTTGATGATTTAATATGCGAACTAGTATCGGCGGGAGCAACGTTAAATGAGAACGATAAAATAACGCATTTATTCATGACACTACCCAACTCTTATAATAGTGTTATTACTGCGATCGAAACTTTAGCCGAAGAAAATTTAAACTTGACGTTCGTGAAAACTAGATTGCTAGACCACGAAATTAAACTAAACAATGAAAATCGAGACACAAGTTTAAAAGTATTACAAGCTAAAACTACGTCGTTTTCAAAAATAAATAAATTCCCAAATGCGACCTATCATCAACAGAAACGGGGTCAACAATTATTTAATAACAGATTTAAAAGAAATTATAAATCTAAAAACGTGAAATGTCACCATTGTGGAAGAAAAGGTCACATTATGAAAAACTGTTATTACAACAAGATGGCAACTGAACGGTTTCAAAAGCCTGAATACCATCGAACAATACAAGTAGTGAATACTGAAACAACTGATCCAAACATATCCGGATTTGCATTTATGGTAGGAGCAAATGCCATAAAACGTAATAACCAAGAAACCATTACATTTGTGCTGGACTCTGGCGCTTCAGACCATTTCATCAACAGGCCAGATTTAGCGGAAAAGTTTACAGAATTAGAAAAACCAGTAAATATCTCCGTGGCGAAGAACGGTACTTACATCCAGGCTACAAGAAAGGGAAACTTACCGGTTATTAGTAACTTGGGATTAAAAGGTATATTGCAGGATGTTTTATTCTGTAAAGATATTCCATACAACTTGCTTTCAGTAAAGAAAATGCAAGAAGCTGGTATGACAATTATTTTTGGCAAAGATGGAAGCGTACAAATATTCGACACGGGTAAGACATTGGTAACAAAGGGTGAGTGTTTGAACAATTTAATTGGAATTAACTTTTTACTTGAAGGGTCTGTTGTGTGTTCTTTAAATAGAGTCGTAAATAACTATGAGTTGTGGCATCAACGTTTAGGCCACATTAGTAAATCAAAATTTATGCAAATAAAGCATAAAGAAATGTTTTCTGATATAGAGAAAATAAGTCATATTAAGCCATGTGACAACTTATGTGAAGCTTGTATTTATGGAAAACAAGCATGTTTACCATTTAACAAATCAAAGCCAAAGGTAACAAAACGACCACTATTTAAGGTACACACAGATGTTTCGGGTCCCGTCACTCCTTCGACACTTGACAACAAAAAGTATTTTGTCGTTTTTGTCGATGAATTTACTCATTATTGTGCAACATACTTATTAGCTCATAAATCAGATGTTTTTACTGCTTTTCGGGATTATGCAACAAAAAGTATGGCACACTTTAACCTGAGTATTGTCAATTTATATTGTGATAATGGTGGTGAATATTTATCGAAAGAAATGAGAGAGTACTGTGTTATAAAAGGTATAAGCTACCATTTAACAGTGCCGCATACGCCAGCTTTGAATGGTGTAGCAGAAAGAATGATAAGAACATTAACGGAACGCAGTCGGGCTATGGTGTCCGGTGCGAAATTAGAGAAAACATTCTGGGGTGAGGCTGTGTTAACTGCTACTTATCTAGTAAATATCACACCCACAAAAGCACTGAGAGTTGATAACACACCATTTGAATTGTGGCATGGTAAAAAGCCGCAACTTAAGTATTTGAAAGTCTTTGGTTCAACTGTTTATTTTATGAATAAGACAAAAAGACATAAGTTTGATGAAAAGTCATCAAAAGGTATCCTGGTTGGATATGAACCAAATGGATATAAGGTGTGGTTACTGGTAGACGAAAGGTTTGTGAAAGTCAGAGATGTAATAGTTGATGAGATTAATTTCTTATCAAGTAGGCCAGTTAAGCCTGAAGGAATTGTGAGTAAAAATTCCATTAAATCTGACGGGCACTCCAATGGTTGGGAGGTGCAAAAATCTGATAAGATGAAATCAGATAGTTATATGAGACAAACATTCGAAATACCTATGTCATTAGATCCACCATCTAATAAATCTGTAAGTGAAACAGATGTGTACTCAGACTCTGCATTTCCAAATGAATTGACAATATCTCAAGATGATAAAACATCTCCGAATCTAAGAAGGAGTGAAAGGATTAAAAACATACCTAAAGTGTGTTATGATGACAGTAAAGATGATCTTTCAAATAATTATTTGCTGCATGCACAATCATTAGTATGTTCTATACCTAGATCTTTTGATGAAATCCAATCCAGGGATGATAGACATTTATGGGAAAGTGCTATAAAAGAGGAAATTAATTCACTCCTCAAAAATGAAACCTGGACCCTGGTACAAAAACTATTGACAGAAATATCATTGATTGTAAATGGGTATTTTCTATTAAAAATGATGAATCTGGAAAACCATTAAAATATAAAGCGCGTTTAGTAGCTCGTGGTTTCAATCAAGAATATCTTATTGATTATAATGAGACGTTTGCACCTGTTGCAAGAATAGCAAGTTTCAGATTTATTTTAGCATTCGCGAATCAGTATAGATTGCTAGTGCATCATATGGATGTAAAAACGGCATTTTTAAATGGGAAACTTGAGGAAGAGATTTTTATGAAAGTACCACAAGGAATCCCATGTACAGATAACAACTTGGTCTGTAAATTAAATAAGTCGTTATATGGATTAAAGCAATCAGCACGTTGTTGGTTCGCAACGTTCGAACAAGTCTTGATTGAAAAGGTTTTCGATATTCATCAGCTGACCGATGTCTATATATATTAGATGCAGGTGATATTTCTAAAAACATTTATGTGATTTTATATGTTGACGATCTTGTTATCGCAACGGCAGATATCAAAACCATGAACACCTTTAAACAATACTTAATGAAAAGGTTCAAAATGGTAGATTTGAAAGAAATAAAGTGTTTCTTGGGGATTAAAATTGAGAGAAGCAATAACAAAATAACTTTAGACCAAAAACTGTATATAGAAACAGTCCTTAATAAATTTAACATGAGTGACTGTAAACATGTCAGTACTCCACTTGAAACTAAAGTTGATTTCGAAGCTTTAAATTCGTGTGAAACAATGAATGCCCCTTGTAAAAACCTTATCGGATGTTTAATTTACATTATGGTTTGCACTCGACCCGATTTGAGTTATAGTCTAAACGTCTTGAGTAGATTTGCTAACAAAAACAACCATGCACTTTGGTCACACTTAAAAAGAGTGCTTCGTTATTTAAAAGGGACGATTGATTTAAAATTGACTTATCGTCGGAGCAATTCAGATAAAATACCGTTAAGTGGTTATGTTGATTCTGATTGGGGTTCTGATGAAGTGGATAGAAAAAGTACTACGGGTTATTTGTTTAACTTATTTGAGCAATGCACTATAAGTTGGACAACAAAAAGGCAAACAACAGTAGCAGTTTCTAGTACTGAAGCAGAGTACATGGCACTATTTGAGGCCGTAAAAGAAGCTCTATGGTTAAAGTCTTTAGTAACCAGTATAAACATTAAAATACTGGATCCGATTCCTATTTATGAGGACAATAGTGGTTGCATAAGCATTGCAAATAATCCGACATGTCATAAAAGGTCAAAACATATTGACATCAAATATCATTTCTCTAGAGAACAAGTTGAGAAAAATGTTATTAAAATAATTTATGTGTCCACAGGTAACCAGTTGGCTGATGTGTTAACGAAACAGTTACCCACTGTTCGTTTCTCCCAGTTGAGAGAGAAACTGGGACTAGAATAGATTACAATATATTTCATATATGAATAAAATCTATAGTATTAAATACTTAACTAGGTTAAGATTTTGAATAAGTATAACATGGTCTGATTAGGTTTTTCTGGGTTTCCCTAATCCTATGCAACGAATGTTGGACCATTGAATGATTGTACCCCAGATAAAGGATGGTGTGTGATACTATGATTGTAATTAATTTTATTTTAGATTAATTTTTGAGGAATTTTACCAACTGAAAATCCTCTTTATTATCATTTTTTTATCCTATTTGTGTTCAGAAATTCGATCTGGAAATAGGATCAGCTTATAATAATTATATTGCATATTTTAATTTTCCATTTTGTTCAACTGATTTTTTTTTTTTGCTGGGGTTGGGAAGCAATTCGATGATTTTCCACCGACAAAAAAATATCTTTATTTTTTGTATGTTGACGTGTCCTAATTTGTTTACTAAATATTTTTTTATCATTGATATAAAAAAAGGTTCGAATATGACTTTTAGATCTGACAGAAATATGCAAAGAGACGTCTTTTGCTACAATCTACAGAAACAGACAAGTCCTGAGTATCTGCAGAACCCATATCATGCATTACAGGTACATAATCTTACTCGTTCGCATTTTATTTTCTTGTGACCGTGACTATCTGAAGGCTAGATCGGCCGTCACGGGAAATAAAGTTAGCGCTGGTAATATGACACTTGAAACCCTCGGATACGGCCAGTCATCATCCATTATGGCTTATTCTGCGATCTCTGCTCGATAATGTATCTACTTAGATTCTGCTATGTCATTTAGATTTTATTTTTAAAGTTTAGATTTGTTGTTCGAATATTCTAAACTAAACGTATTTTCTTTTGCATTTTTTTAAGAGGTTTAAGTGTTTCGGATTTTTAAGGATTGGGAAGGGATGGGGGAAGTAGAGGAATTGGGCCTAAGGTAACCCCACTCACATGGTGAAACACAACCCTGTGGTTGTTTCACGCCAGTCCTCTGTGAGGCCGTGGTATCATTCCAGTCGAGCCGTACCATTCGTGTCGAAGCTTGGCTCTCCCACACTTCAATTATTATTTGCTTAAAAATAAGTTACATAGTCTTATACATGAAAATTAATTGCTGTTCGTTAGTCTCGCTAAAACTCAAAGTAAGTTTGGTCTTAAAATATTTGTTGAAGTCCAGGGAAGGTTTAAAAGGTCAAAACAAATATTTATATTTAAGGCGGTACATAGTTCGCCGGGTGAGCTAGTTCGTAATACAAGTCTGTATTATTTATTTATACATCGATCGTTATTATGAATTATAAAATCAAAAATATCCAATGATATACCAGTATCGGTTTTAACACTAGTATGGAGTTGCGTTTAATTATGGTTAAATTATGAACTTGTCTTACGACCTTATCTTGCCATCCTCATAAAAGTTATTTTATATTAGCAGATAGTGCAATGCAATTCTCACAGCAATTTCTTCTCAAGTTCTAAACAACTTCCCGCTTGTTAATTACTGTCTAATGTTTATTACCTACTGACGTATAGATGTAAGCAGCGGCAACATACGGCTCACAAGTCGGAAGTACAATGTTCACAAGGAAGCTTCATAACCATTAAAATCACTTTTGATCGTCAAACAAAGATTTAAGTCTGTCTGTTGGTCAATCTAATAGTGAAGCTAGTTTTCGTTCCAAAATGTAGATTCCAATGGGAAACAAAGAGTAAAAAATTACATAAATACTCTTTTAAAAATTTTCGAATGGTAACTATCGTGAAACATACTAAATTTATTTAAAAAATAACGACTTACGCTCGCATATTCAATGAGAGAAGCAGTCGGCTGCGCGACGTCATCACAAACTCCCGTTGTAACTTGAAACTAGTAGAGCATTTTTTCAGACGTCGTTTTTTTTTCAATAAACTTTTTTATGTCACCATCGTCAACTTCACCAAACACAAAGCATTGAATAATATAAACAAAGTTCCATTGAAGATAGGTTTAGATCACCAGCCTATAAGCGCCCACTACTGAGGAAAGTCCTCTCTCTCACACAAAGAAGGTTTGAGCAGCTTATAGTTAGAAATTACAAGTCCAGGTTTCTTCACGATGTTTGCCTTCCCCCTATGTTAGTGGTGTCTAAATAATCATAGAAAGTGCATATTACTCGGAAAAAGTGACATTGGTACTTGCCAGGTTTCGAACCCGCACATGCGGCGCCTTAACTTCCGGGCCACCACGACGTTAGGTAGGAGATAAGTTTGCTTATATGGATTTTCTACAATCTATAAGTTCTTTTATTAGACTATAATTGTATAGCAGTTATTAACAATTTAACAATTTGAAATTCTCAAGTAATTTAGTCTGTAGAAATACAGCTTGTTAAGTCATGACCATGGCCGACTGTTCTCGACCAGAACAACCGTAAAGCAAGTAACACTCGTACTACATTTACAGTATACCACAGAATTTCCTTCACCAACTCTAAAGTGGCATGATCCAATAAATATCCTCGTATTTAGGTTCGGTTTCCGATCGGTTTATTTCAACATTTAAGTTGGATCACGAGTGCTTTCGATACGGTACACGAGAACTGTTTTACTTGAACGATCGTTTGCAGTGTTACCACAAGTAGACCGACAGATACTTTCCGATACCTTCTGGAGATAGGAAGGAGATCAAGTAAAGGCGACGTCTGTTGGTGTCAATTCAAAACCTTGTACTGTATGTTAATAACTCGAAAAAGCTTTGTTGATTCTGTTGTTCATGAGACTGATGAAGCGTAGGTAATCAAAAACCTTACTCATATTTGTCATCAAATTAAAGAGCTCTATTGACATTAGTAGGTATGTTTAAAAACCGGTGACCGGTGACTGGCGCCTATAATACCTCTGGTCTTCATGAACGGCGCATATCACTTAATCCAGGTGATCCGTCAGCTAGTACGCCTAGTATTCCTTAAAAAAATCGAGAGACTTAGTCCTATATTCCAAGAATTTGAGATAGAACTGTGTGTGTTTGCACTTGTGTATCTTTTAAACTATTACTAGAACATATCCGTTATCGAACATGTAACTCTAATTGTTAACAGCTCTCATTCCCCCATCAATTCAACTAGCTATTGAAAAGTAAATGCCCTTCGATACTGAACCGTAAAATCGATTTAGCATTGAATACCAATTTCCATTACTCAGGCATTGGCTAACAGATCATAATCGTAAGCTATAGGGAGCGTATCCATGCGTTTCTTGTTCCGAGTACATTCGTATTTTAGTCGCGAACAGGGCCCGTTAGCGGGTGAAGAGTGGCGAACTGGCGATGTTGGCGGTTTCGTACAAAGACTTCGTGCTCCATAAATCGGGGAGACTATGACCTTCCGAGGTGAGGAGCGGTGCGGCGCCCGACGCGTCATTGCGGACCTAAATGCCGATAAACATCATTGGGTATCAGATCCTGTTTATTGCTGTGCGATACCCGTAAATATCTATAGACATAATGCAATGTGCAAAACTTGGTGCCTTTTTTGAGTAACTGACGAATTAGTAGCATTCTCATTTTTTTGTATGTCTACAAACAAAATATTTAATTGAATAAATCAAATGTTTTCATGCTTTCTCATTTATACCTATCGTATGTCTATCGTCTTATTTGAAGTCTAATTGGAAATCAAGAAAATTTTTGAGACAACCAGTTCGGTCCAAAACATCATCATATCACGTCCTGTGTGATGAGTGATCATACTTTTCGTCCTGAGCGGATCCTCACTAGAAGCTGTAAGGAGAATTGAGTACTCAATCAAGAAGGTATCACAACATTGTAACAAATAACAAATTTCTGTTTCGGATTTTAATGTCGTTATAAGCCATTAAAACCACTTTCACTTCATAAGGTCACTAACACACGATAAATTTAAAAATACATAAGTAAGTACGAATTGTAAAAGCGTAAAATTACTCTGTGTTTTTACCTAAACGCCGCTAAGTATGGGTACGTATAAATATTTGCCAAACCATTGATTGGGTTACAAGACAAACATTGACCGCTCAAGTAGCAAATAAGTTGAGTGTACGGCAAATATTAGAATCAGTTTTTACTTTGAGGAAAATCTAAATGGACGATTATAAAGGCGGTTGCTAAACGTCTTAAAAGAAAAGCAATTAAAAGTTAATTCGTTGAATAAAATGAAAATGAATTAATTTATTTGTAAACATATGTCATATAAAATTATTGTCAATGGTTGACACAATATTTTCCATATGGTGAGTCCTTCTATGTTTTACCTTAGAACGGGTATAAATTCTGGGGTACATAATTGACCCGAAAGCGAAAAAACAGAGATGTATTTTCTGTGTCATAGGTGTGTTTACAAAGACACAATTCCACTTACACATTATACCTAGACCGAATACAATGATTCGCGGACCACACGAAGAGTATTTCCGTGCGGGATGGAAACCGCAGCTTGCATTCACGTTTCGCGGCAGACAGCCATCGAACAATATTTTGGTAAATTGTAATGTAATAAAAACTTTTCAGAAACTAATTCCCAATGACAATAAGAAACGTCAAATAATCAACTGAAAATCAAATAAGAACGAAACAGGTACAGACAGCCGCAGACGCCAAGTCACTCGAGTACCTAAAACAAAAAAAACGCTATCGAAAAACCCAACAAAATATAATCAAAGACCATCGATAAACCGTAATCCAAAATCCTTGCAACGTGTTAAAGATATCTTTATAAAGATCCTTATTACGATGACAGAGAACATCATCGACAATGAAACTGATAAATGGCCGGTGAGACCAAATTATAAAACGATGACACGATAAGAAAAACACGAGATTATTATCTTACAGCGTTTTATGATAAAGTCTTCATATTAAACTACGCCGCAAGGAAACAATGTAATTAATGAGAAGCTATAAGTAGTACCAATTACATATATGGATGCCACTTGAGTACATCGTTACTAGTTAATGGAGTTCTTAGTAATTGAATTGATGCTTTAATTTGGCTGTACGAATATCTTTTTTTTGCCAGGGGACAATCATAAAATGACTTCTCCCGCCCAGGGTAAGGCGAGAGAGAGTGTGAGACTCTTAGTGACTAAAAAACTAAAAACCACCCGTTCCTTCTCTTGCTCTGGGTCGAGGCCTCGGTGACTGATTGCGGTTAACCCGCAACCCTGGCTGAACATCAGCCCTATAGGGCCCCGTTTATGGTGGTGTACTAACTCTTTGAGGCACGTGCGTTCCGCTCGGGATTAATGCGTAGCTTTAAGTAGTAACAATTACATGGATGCCACTTGAATAAGTATACAACGTAGCTAGTAATGAACTTCTTACATTTATAACCATGTATAAATGAAATGGTGCCTCATTTTGGTCGTATGAATATCTTGAAGCCCGAATTTTTATCTTAGTGCCTTATTTTGCTTATAAAGCATGGAGCCCAAATTTTGTGTCCCTTGATTATTTTTATATATGTTTCTAGTATCAAAACAGTATGGAACACCTTAATCGAATTCTCATTGAAGTTCATAATGTTTTTGTGGGAGTAAAGTAATTCTGGACCCAAACCTTTTTGGCAGTAATTTTTTAAGCGAAGACATCAAAACGTACGTATTATGGCTGATTTTTCAATGGTTAGATAAAAGTTCTTTGGGGAATAATTATGATGCTGTCGCGTCAAAATGTTTGTATAAGACAGTGACAGCAACAATTCTTTTCCTCATTTAACATTTATCTGACTATTGAAAAATCAGCCCTTAGTAAAATTTATCTTCTAACTCTACTAGTTATTAAATGTTCAATCCATGATAGGTGAGCTTATCGCCATATTCCGATCACAATTTCAGACTTCGAGCAAAAAGAGAAACATTTTTGAAAAACCTTTACAATTAATTTATGAGCCTGTGCGCAGCCGGTTGAACTTGAAGCCCCTAATATGATAATGGCGAATTAAGATAAGTGTATAAACTTTCATAGATGGGAGAAAAATCAACAAATGAATTCTATCACGATGAGGGAAAGACTTTGACTGTCTGAAAAACCACCGAGTTCTCCCTGCTGCTCCGGGGCGGGGCCGCTGTCCAACACTACGCCTGGACCCATAACCCCTCCTGGACTAATTGAACTTTTGCATTGTCTCTTCAATAAATTCATTATACATCTGTACTCTATAACGGAAACCTATCTTATCAATACCTCGTGTGAAGCCATGTGCATTTATAAACGACAGCAATTGTTTCCTACAATTAACCCCCTCAATTGAACAATTACACTCTGGACGTCAACAGTCCACCTAATGAACTATTCTGAGGCAAGTTCATAGTTACTTGTCTAGAGTCCGGAAAACTGGTATCATTGAGCTATGGTAAGGATATATTCTAAAACAGTTTTCCTAAAATTATAAGTGTAGGAGAGCAAAGCTTCGGTACGAATGGTTCGACTCAACCGGAGAACGCCGTGAATCAATTACAGCGTTTCGCCGTGAGAGTGAGGTTACCGGAGGCCCGATCCCGCCCCCTTAAATATCCACAACCCTTATCTCTAAAAGGCCGTCAACACACTCGTAACTCATTTGGTGTGGATAATCCGATTAATCCCATAAAAAAGTACATATATACCATACCATAAGGTAAAGTCACATCGTATCCAGGTGCTAATGATGGTCACTAGGGTAATTTTGGTCGGGTAAAAGCACAATATCATATTCCTTGTCTTCCTGGCCACAATCCAAGCAATTTTTAATGACTACCTCCGTCATTAAAAAGTAGCAATATCAAAAAAAAAACCTGAAAATACATAATTTTTCGTTAAAGATTCTACCAACACATTTTTAGTTAAATTTATGTATTTATAAAGAAAGGAACTTTACATGATTTACTTAAAATTTACATTATGTAGAATTATTCAAATGTGCTCATGAAGTTTTTATACGCAAATTTACTCCGCACCTATTTCCTAATACTAAGGACTAGAGTTTTGAAAAAACCCGGCAATAAATAGTAAAGACACAATCACAGCAAAAGTGCACTTCCTTACAAAAAAACATGAACTCCCCTTTTAACGACCCATTAAGACCTTTAGCGCGGACAAAAGCCATTCAAGCGAGAAACAATGGCGGCTAATAAATTCATATCAGTTTCACGCACATAACCCTTAATTACGTAAAACATATTCGAAGCATGACCCTACATACGCGTGCCGATAATTACTTTAAATCTGTGACGTCACACCATTTAAATTATATTTTAAATGTAAAATAATGCGGAGGTATTGACCAATTACCATTAAAAAAAGAAAGAAAAATTATATGCGAGCGCAACCCCACAGTATCTTGACCTTTATGTACCATGTCAACGGCCTGGACTGGACAGGAATTTCTTATGTCATAAGCGATACGATGACACAAAAAACTAATTATGATTTTGCACGCTTAAGGCGATTGGAGTCACCTAAATGTCAGTAATATTAGTAACGACACACTTGGAAATTCTTAACGTGTACTATCGTGATTTCCGATTAAATTATATCTTGATTTTAATTTCCCTGTTTTTAAATAATGTTACCTCGTCAAAAGTTGTTGATCTTTTAGCAATCTTTATGAGTAAACATCCATTAATATTTCCGATTCGTATAAATTACACGTGAACTATCAGCAATACTAGATCAGCTGGCCACACTGGCTCATTCATACTCGTCCTAGGACGGCCGTAGCTTGTGACAGCTTACTATTATTATAATGCTATGATTACACATCGCTCGAAGCCGAGTTATTAATAAATAGTTAATACGTACCTCCCCACTGTCCACAAAGCGACCACGAGTCTTAAATCATAAAGTAATTACCGTTCTAAGATAGGCTTTCTTCTTGAGATTGAGAAATGAGTCGTTTAAAGATGGGCAAGGGAATAAATCACCGTTGTTGTTATATCAGCTATAAAATAAACTAGAATATAGTTTTAAATAACGATTGGGTGTTTGATTGTCCTATATTACATTTAAATCTTCAGCCTTTATATACATATACATACTTATACCTATTAGGTATATCTACTTTGATTTTCGGAATAGATTCGATTAGTCGATTTTGTAATGCGCAAAGATCGCCTCTCTTATGTGAAGTTATGAATAGTGCGGACGCCGCCGAATCCCTACACATAGCTTTTATATACCTGCAACCATTTTTTCCTTAATTTCTTTAACTAAGTGTTAATTAGAAGATTAGCAAAAATGTACAATACGCTTACTATGTATTAACTGTTGAAGAGGTAACTTAACTTGTTTCAAGACACACTAGGGATTGTATTCATGACGCGGAAAACATTGCGCAGTCAAATTAATAAGCCCTAAAACATAATTAATTAATTTAATAAATCTCACGAAAGTTATAATACTAACTTTACATCACGTTATTTTATGTATCCAATAATTCCAACTTCCTATCAGTTTCATTTTATTTACGATCTTTTATTGAAATCATTTAACAGTAATAAGTGCTAGCCACCTACGTAGACTTCATAGGAAAGTCTGAACCGAAGACATCCTAACGTCACAAGTAAACCCACAGCACGATAAGTTACATAGACTATAATTAAACCAGTAGGTACCTAATAAATTGTAGGTAACAAGGCTTACGATGCTTTTCATTTCACTTTCTAAGCAAATACATCTATCTAGCATTCGGTGTAATTTTCAGTAGTCAAGCGTTATTTATAGCTGAAATTTTCTTCCGATTGCTTTAAGGCCGTATTCACGAACTGGTATCTGATGTGAACGATGATGTGACTAAGCCGTAGGTCCTATGGTGGATAATTGAACTGTATTGTATTGTTTATTGATATAGTATACTAAACGAGTAGTTGGATCACTTTGTTGTGTGCAATCGGCACCGTCTATGGTAAATCGCGTCATAAGTGCATTGCCGGCATTATGGGGGTTAGGGTTTTGAAGACATTTTGGGATTGGAGCGAGGATTGTCGTTAGAGGAGGGTTTTTTTGTGGGGAGAAAACCATCAAATGGAAGTCATTTGATGGTTTTCCCCTCACACTCTCGCCTTGAGTTAGGCGAGAGGGAGTGCCAGACTCCAAAAACCACCTCGTTGCTTATCCTGCCTTATCTTGGCCAAGGTCGCGGTACCTTAATGAGCTTGCACCACAACTCTCGCTCAACATCAGCCCTATAGCCGACTGTGGTGGTCGACTGGCTCTTTAAGGCACGCGCAGAACGGTACGCGCTGTAAGCTAAGTCCTGGTCCTGGTTGAACGGCGAGTTAACCTCGCTCGCTAGCTCGGATCGAAAATCATCGCTCGATCCCCAACGCCAGGAGTGTCCCCTACTGCGATGGTTGGGGCGTGAGGAGGATAGGTTCCTCTCACGTAACTACATTGTAAGTAGTAAGTAGTAGAAATATTTGGAGAAGGTAATAATAAAATGTATTACAGGTACACATTTGCTTACTTCTTTGCATGATAAAAGAAATGATGTTACGTATGTTTCACTACACCTACATATGTATGTTTATCTAGAATTGTGCAAAACTTCCGTGAGAAAATATTGCGTGAAATGGGAAATGTTCAATTTTCTCGTTTTAAACCTCTACCGGTAGTTGCTCTTATGTCACCACGAGACACGATGATGGGAATTCCCAATTTGATATCAGCAGGCGTAAATTGGGGTTTCTGGATCAGAAAAAATCCAGAAACACCCAATTTACCCTATCATTCACTGTATTCAGAAACAGGGACTCGTTACTGTATTATGTAACATTATGATCAAGAAACAGATCATATTTCAGGCTAGAATAGAAGTATTAGTACCTAATCAAACCAATTAATTTCCTGGTACACTTCAACTATAAGCGAAAACGTGTTAACCCCTGTTTATAAGTCACATGTTTGAATGAAGTCATTTGCTATGCTGTGAACAGGGATCGATATAAACTGACGACTCGTGCGCACGATACCGATTATTATCCCATTTCCTTTATCGACGTTAGTACAGCGCTCGCCACCGAGACACGTGAATTCCACAAAATATATTTTCAGTCTCGTTTTGTTATTTTTTCTTAGTGAATTTCACACCTGAGTTCAATTACTGCGGATGACAGAAATATTTTTAGGTTTTTTAAGAATCTGCCAATTTTACGGATAGCTTTGCGACTCTTTGTACTTTTGAATCCGCTCCTGCTATATTTTTATGCGATACGGTGGCAAACCAGCCTTGGTATTAATGGTAAGCAAACAGCATTGCCCAAAAACACCCGCAGCACCAAAGAAATTACAAGAGAGTTTTACGGCCTTTTGATGATAAAGGACTTGGAGATCTATCGTGTCTAAGTGGTTTTGGGGATTTAAGAATTAGTGCGAAGGGAAGAATTTGTGCCTCGGAAACCTCACTCATACGGCAAAACGCAAAGCTGTGGTTGTGTCGAGCCGATTCTTTGTAACATTATTACTATCACCATTATCATTATCCTCAGCTAAGAGACACATGGGTACTTCCAAACAAATGTCCTTATCACTTCTGTTTGCACAAACAACAATTGGCCACCTGCATAAGTAACATCACAATTCTAGACTGTGATTGGCATTTCTATTTCAAATAAACTTTGCATCTTTACAATGCAGGAATGAAAATTATTCCACGTTATGCACAACAAATCATTGCAATATACAATATCTGCATTATTAAATAAAAAAGGAGGTGGTTCTCAATTCATCTATAAATACATTTTTTTTTCTTTTTGCTCGCAAACTTTTACAATAATTGGCATAAACACTGAGCAATTGTATCTGTCTCCTTAAATGGAAGATAAAGACATTCACACTCTTTATTTATTACTTACACTGGAAAACAACTTTTAAATTTTTAATTAACATTTTACATGACTCGTAGTTAACCAAATTAAGCTTAAGCGTACGTCAAGTTGGGCAATAAATTAGTATTGGTAGGAAAATGGTGGCCCAGAGGTTCAGGCGCCCGCTTCTCAAACATGTGGATTCGGGTTTAAAACCTTGCAAGTACCAATGTGACTTTTCCTGAGTTATATGTATTTCCTATGATTATTTAGACACCACTGTCATACGGACGTATAAATTCTAATTCTAAATTTTAAATCGACAATCTGCTTTGAGCAAGCATGCTCAAACCTTCTCCGTATAAGTAGACGCCTTTGCACAGAAGTGCGCACTTATGGACTGGTGATGTGTGAAGGAAAATGTTAATATTGGTGAAAATTAAAGTAATTTTAAATTGCAAAATAGTTTTATTCAAAAAAGCGTTCGACCACCGACAAGACAGAGGTTTTCTTTTTCTACATCAGTAATCTGCTAAAAGTGATATAGATGTAACCAAGATACATGAAAATAGATAAAGAGGAAGCTATTTAAATTTATAAAAGATAATTCAACAGAAAATATAATTATAAATAACTTACGAATTTTAAGTCACACGACTGAAACGAATGGAATAATATATATAAAACGACGATAAGTGTGGGATAGCCATGCTTCGGCACGAATGGGTCGGCTCGACCGGAGTGATACCACGGCCTCACAGAAAACCGGCGTGAAATAACCAAAGACTTGTGTTTCGCCGTGTGAGTGAGGTTACCGGAGGCCCAATCCTTCCCCTACCCCAATCTGTTCCCTTTCCCAAAATCTCAAAATCCCTAATCCCCAAAAGGTCGACAACGTACTCGTAACTCCGCCGTAGTTCATCAGGTAATCCGTTTGCTCGTTTTCCGACCTATCACTTAAAAAAAAACAAAATCAAAGTCAAAGTCTGATTGACTTTGAGAGAACTGGATCCATGTCCCTTAACTACGAGTATGATATCCATTTATCAGACACGCAAATTAAATCAGCTTCAAATGACGATCTAAATCAATCACTGACTGTAAGAGGCAGACGCTAATCTCTTGTAGTTTTTGATTCTCTAATGGACCGATGTTGTAAAGATATTTATAATGTAAGTTATACTAATGGAACCTGTGCTTACACTTACTAGCCTTGAACTCGATACATCACTGTCATTACACTGTCGAGCAAATGCGATGAATAAACTCTTAATTTTAACAGTCTGTACTGAAAGGGCGAGAGTGAATGCGAACAATGTAACTAATGTAAGAAAGGGCTATTACGAACTAAGGATGGGCCATCAAATATCTGAAATAAAAATATTCCTACGCAGCCGTAACTATATTTCACAAGTAAAATTTCTAAAAAAAATAGATTGGAAGCGGGGTCTAAGTAGTTATGAAAACCGTTTTTGCCCAACTCAATACATGAACCCGAATAACCAAGTTAGTTCATAACGAAAATCATTCGAAATCAACAAATTATTTTAAATGTGTACTTACCTAGACTAGCTACCGAAACATAGTCAGAAGCAAAGTTTCAGAGTAACAATCGCAATTTTAAGTGATCTGACTGCGATCCGTTAGCCATCTGTCAAACATGAGAATGACAAAGCAATGGTCTAATGTTTGGCGATGCTGGTGATAAAATACTGATACCCTTACTTTTTTCGTAGGGGATTATCATCAAAATATCTTCTCTGGTTCGTGGTTCTAAGAGGGAGTGTTGGCTTACTGACTAAAAACCACCCATTTCCTTCTTCTACATTGTTGCGTTTGCACCCACAACTTCGGGTCATACCAATAACATTAACTATCCGTTACCTAATTATCCAAATCCGTCCTAATATTAAATCATTTCGTATTTGAACCACCCCTATAGTGAACTATGGACATCAATATCCCTTTATTAACACTAGCGCGATATTCCGCCATGACAGTGACAGTGATGCGTTTGTAAGCTATTCATCGGGTTGAAAGCGTCGTCAGTGCGGACTCGACGAATGGACAATCAGATTATGCGAATCCTTGTTGTTCGGATTGCTTTGTGCTCTTTGTATTTACTGCACTAAAGGTACCTACATCAACATGGACATAAAATATTACATTCTTTTAGTCAACTATTCAACAATATTGAAATATACGAAACAGAATTTGTATGAGACAGAAAGTGTGGGAGAGCAATGCTTCGCCATGAATGGGTCGGCTCGACCGGAGTGATAACACGGCCTCACAGAAAATCAGTGTGAAACAACCATAGCGTTGTATTTCGCCATGTAGGTGAGGTTACCGGAGGGCCAATCCTTCCTGTCCCCCCATCCCTCCCCAATCACTAAATCTCCGGAATCCTTATCCCAAAAACCCGGCAACGCACTCGTAACTTCTCTGATGTTAGAAGTGTCCATGGGCAGCACCGGTTGCTTATCATCAGGATTTCGACCGCTCGTCAGTCGACTTATATCATAAAAATAAAGTAAAAAAAACAAAAATCATTTATTTCAATTAGACCCTTAAAAAGTCTAAAAAAAATTTAAAATTGCTAAAAACGAAGTTGATTCCTTTGTTAAACAATTACTATTGGTTAAGTTTCTCTTATATGAATAACAATAAAATCCATATACAAAGTAATAGTCTAACCAGTCACTAATAGGTTTAGAAATACTTAATAAAACTCGGGCTGTATCAAACATCTCGGCAAATGTGACTTATTGAGAACATTCGACAAACAAAACAATCTTCGTTTATCGCGTATATACTTCACGGTAAATAATGTTGTAAGTTTACAACCAGCTCCTTGACTAGCCGATGACACTGACAAAGGTAGCGACTGGCAACATTCGTGATTGATGGTGGAGCTTAATATGAGGTCGCATCCTGCACTATCTGTCTCCATAATCCCAGTACTTACTAGCATAGAAGCTATTAATACCAATAACAGTAAACAGTAATAATCTAAAGTAGAGAAGAAAGGAATGCTTGATCATATTTCTAAAGCCATAATGGTTCATAAACTATCTAAGAGATTAGCACAAATAAACAAGAAGCCCGCTGCTATGTGCAATATTCATTAATTACCTTACCAATTGCAGTTTTTGTAATATCAAGAAATAGTCAAATAATTCTTGCTACTCTGTCTTTCCTTTGTAACAGCTGCAGCTAAATAAAGCCACCTGGCGCAGTAGTCACGAATACATCGGATTGAATAACCTTTTATTTTACAAATGGCTTCCTATTGCTCATTGAAGCAATAATTCACGGGTAATTATGTAATAGGATACATTGTCGGTAATTATGCGTTGTTATAAGTCAATTCAAATATCGTAACTCAATTACTCTAAACATTCAGGAAACGTCAACGCACGGTAGCGAGCCCTGCGTAGGTATGGTGAAGGGCTTGCATAATGGCTGCGCTCGCGCTGATAGCGGCGGCGGCCTATCTACAAGCGCGCTGACAGAAGCAGTTAGGCCGTGTTCACACATCGCTTGTTAGACACCGCACAACTGCCAATTACCGCGACATACAACCCCCATACAAACTCACTTTCGCCACCAGACCCGGCAATAAGCGTATGTTCATGGGATTTTAAATTGCAAACGAGATGGTAATTAGCGAGAACAACCGCTAAAAGTCGTGGCTAAATGCCACCGAGGGTCCTGTATGGAAATTAGGGACAAATTACGTCTCCACTCTTACTTTCATTTGTATAACAACAGTTACATAAAACCAGCAATTTATTATTTCTTAATCCGCTTTGTTGTCCCATTTAAAGGGTTTGAGCAATTGTTGCGAATCTTACAAAAATAATACCGATTTATCAATCGAAGTGTATCGATTTTTGCGATCGATCATGACACGAATAGATCAAAACAGTCGGTCAAACGGACTCCATATCTGGAGCCGATAATCGTATGCGTGCCCGAGCCGAGCTTGCCACTTATGCAACTTATAAAATATTGCGAACTCATAAGCGCAGTGCGCCTGCGCCGCGGCAGCACTAAGATGAAACTGGAGATAGAGTTAATCTAATAAGTCAGATCTGAAGCCAGACGTCGACCGAAGTAATAACTCACGGTTGAGAAGCCAGAGGTTAATTAAAAATAGCAACTTCAATCTTACGTGTCAGAGATGGAGTTAGATTAGGAATCGTCCGATTTATCCTATCTCAAACACCAAAGCGCACTTATTTAACTGGGAAGTGTAATAAACTATGAAATAATAGTAAATTATGAAAACCAGCGCCGACCGAGCTTTCCCCATTGTGATAATAAACCTTAACGAAGGAATTACATTCTAACATATTTGTTTATTGTTGGGCAAACAAACGGCAACACTTTTGTAACACCCATTTACGCATTACAAGTGTTTATTTCTTAACGTTCTTGTACTAATTACGCAGCCTATAAATCAACTGTTGGTTTTAGTGCCAAATCTCGCGAACGTATCGCGTTGTGCCGGTGTTCGTACAAACCTAACAAATGTGACGCAATTTAACACTTGAGAAATACAAGCTATCAATTCGCGGCGTTCTTAATCGGAGCCGACAACCAGTCATCACTAATCAATTTGGTGTGTTTGCCGCATCGCACACATACAACACGCGAGCCTTCGGTTGCAAAGCATTGTGAGCAAGACATTACAGGTACTTGCGTATGAATTAGAGCCGCATGCGTATAACCTCAAATACGCTTGGACTTTGCACAAAACAGAGTGCTGTGAGTAAAGATCGACTACTCGGATATCCAAACCCTTCGGCTATAAAAGAAAGTGTCATCTCACTACCAACACTGAATTCGTCCTATAAATGCTTGTCGAATAAATACCAAATGGAATCGAATGTCATTTAAGGATACGAATAAATATGTGGGTGGAATTGTGAAATGAAGCATTTTACGACACGACAATGTGAACTGCCAATAAAAAGGATATTATTTTAAATCAGTCATCGGAAACAAAGTACAGATCATGTAACAAAACCGTTTTATGACAAAGTAAAACGTAGCTGCTATTGATAACAACTAGTTTGAGAACATAATCCTTAATTATGTTGTTGGACAAAGATAGTGGTTGGCATTACCGCTAAACGGGACATTTATATGTTACGGTAATAATAAAGTGCTTGAGCAGGAAAATTGCGGTGTCTGTATTAGTTTGGGTAAACGATCTTTATTGTTTGAGAGTATAGGACAAGATACAGTACAATGACTTACTTTTTTATTGTTTAACACAATGCATGAGGTTGTACTTTTAGGGAACTACAAAAGAGACTGTGAATGGTGATTTGTTTATTGGACACAATAAAATACGCATTTTCATTTTCGAAAAAATAGCCTCATTTCACCAAGCATTTACCCAAATTAAGTGCACCTTATTTATTTATTATAAACATATCGGTCGTCGTCTTTTATTTAAAAAAAATAATTTTTATTCTTAATTTTCATAAATAGTATGTAAGTATTACCATTAACATACTCTTATTTTTGTAGGGACATGGTGGAGCATACAATGTCGTTGAGCCCCGCTTAAGCTGAACACCGCCGTGTTCTCAGCCTTAGTCGAGATCATGGTGCAGACTGCAAGGAACTGGAAAGCCATCTCCTCCTTTTGAGGGCCATGCCGACGATCTCCAGTCGCGTATCTGCGGACTTCGAACAAGGGTAGCTCGCCGTACCAGATTCTATCTAAAAAGTCAATGGACCACCTTGGGCTTAATAGAGCCAAATGGTCAGATTTAGTTACCGGAGTTCCAGCCAAGAGTATGAGAAGAAACAGGGTGGTTTTTAATCAGTAGGTAAGAGTCTGATATTCCCTCTCCCCCATCTCAGAAAGGATAAAGTCATACGTTGGTTTTCCCCCTTATAAAGACAACGTTCGCTTTTGAGCTGTTCTGACACATAAAACAACTTGTAATTAGTAAAAGTTTACTGTGTCTATAAAACCAACTTTACTTACCCATAAAAACTCAACGCAAACGACAATTTTCTTGAAAACAAAAATAAATACTTCTTAGATAATTCACTGAATACAAGGTCCAAGCTGTTAACTGACTAGCGGGCTGTGACAAACCAATCGTACGTCAGCCCGCGTCACTCCCAGCCACATCACGTACGAGCACTAGAAACCTTGGAGCGAACCTCAGATAAAGCACTGATTCACTGGACACATTCAAAGATAACCGTAAGTAGTGATTTCTACCATTTATCCTGTCAATCAGGCTGGTTCCTAACAAACGCCGGTCAAAGGTGCGGGTAAGCCTCAATCAAATCAATGATACGGAGAAATGTAACAGATACCTTGTAACATTCGAGTGTAGGAACACTACTGACCCGGTTGTTTCCGTCAATCATAATATTGGAAGCCACACAGGTATTGCTGTTGGTCCGTTACTTACTTCTATAAAGTACTGCAGCACGTTTCGCGCATTAAATGGAGTTAGTTCCTTGGTTCCTGATGACTGTCTGCTCGTTACAAACGTTCGTTAGCCGAGTCCCGCTGCTTGTCTAGTTATCACGCCGCCTCACTCAACTATCACAATATTCCTTATATTTACCACAGGAAATACAGCAACCGCATTTTCTTCTATTCAAACGAAAATAAACAAGCTTCAAGCCCATTTGCCTTCAGTAATGTGAACGTCTTTAATGAATGAAAGCTTGCATACATTGAAGTTAATGGCTAATTAGACATTACCACCAAGTGTGAGGCACCGTTTAATAACCTATACATATATAATTTTGCTAATTACCTAACGGAGCTTGCTGAGGTAAAATTAATGCTGAGACACTGCTTAGTACCTTGTTTGGAATAAATGATCGCATAAAATGTGACACAACGAACTATTCAGTGACGAGCAAGTATACACAATAGACTTGAAGTCTTAAGACACGCTGACATACTTTGTCGCTTGCATTAGGGGAGGTATTACTACATGCTGTATTCTGATATTAATATGTTCTCTATGCTAAATCTTTATGGCATCTTCTAGTACTTACAACCTAGATAATAACTTCAGTAATGTGTATATTACCTTCACTTGTTTCACACACTTTTGTGAATTCCATAACATTTTCCCAACACTACAATATTCGAAAACATGTGTTCCAATAAAAAGTACTATCACTTCAACGGTAAAACGAGCGAAGACAGTTATATAGAGATAAATGAAGAAATAAATTAATGATTTCGCAAAACATCCTGTACCTACCCACCGATTGAGTTACACTCCAAAAAAAAGTGAACAAGTTCTAGTAATTAAGCCAAAACTTTGTAAGGAAAAAGTAGGTTACGGGTGTCTCTGAAATAGTTTCACCACTCATCGACTGTATTCATATTTAATTTTCGGAGGTGAAGGACCGAGTTGCGTGTACTGTTCGCGTGCATGATCAATACGAGATTCGATTCCGGCACTTATACCGACAAGACCATCAATTTCGGGACACCTTCGGACTTCGCAGAACTTTCGCCAGAAGCACGAACCGATCTGATATGTATCGGCAACGTGGTCGTTAATATGGCGCTGCCGTCGCACTAGGACATTGCAACATGTAACGCAGCAAGCGAGCTTATGATATTTTTGTCTTGTTCAATTAGCTAAGACAGACTGATGTGGTCATTGTCTGCTGAAACCTATACCGGTCAGTTGTTTCTTATCTAGTAATTGTGTAACGTTCATTATGCTAAGATTTATTTCAACGCATGTTCCTAGGCGCGATAAATCGCTGATGGGAACTTGTATGGCGCATAAAGTCATGCCTATTAGATATGACAGATTAACTAGAAACTAAAATTAGCGCCAGCATAACATGGACTTTATGTCTGATATGCAAATTATGATTTAATTATCGTCTTTAAATACTCGTCGTAGTACAAAATTGATGCTTCTCTTGACTATTTTACTCGATAATACTCGTACCACCATTATGTTAATTCGTTTATTGTAAATATGTAAGTACTATCAGAAAAAAAAAAACACTTGATAATCTTGCATTTTATCAACGATATACCATTGTATCAGATATGCCATGTCAGAATAGCAAATCTCTTTTGCACATAATCACACAAAAAATTAATAATAGGTACTTTGACATGCTGATCACCCAAGCCGTGCGCTACAAAGTACGAAAAAAACTTTCTTAGGACTTTCCTTTCCTTAAAAGAAAGGAAAGGTCTATAGTATCTACATTTATGGAAGGAACACCATCAATCAGCCAAAATAAACATAATACCAGTTTTGAATACAAAATATTACTTTCTTCGCCAATTTTTGCTGACAGCTAGCGTAATTAAGAGCAGAGTTTCGATTATAAATGACTTACTCCATCCGGATCAGCGTGATTAGATTTCTATGAAAGTTTAAAAGATAATAACTTCCGAGCAAAAAATCGCAAAGTAAGTTTTTTTTTGGCAAATTGTATCTCACAGATATCTTAATACGGGTGCTCGCATTTCATTGATCGGGTATTTTATTATTGTGTATTTTGTTTATGGGCTTAACAAAGGTTGAAAAGCTTTATAAATATGACTATCTGCATAACAATCTAGCGAATAAGATGTCCATACAAAGTTGTGGGATAAATAATAGATAAAAATACGAAAGATAAACAAACATAAACAGCTTCTTGGACGCTATTATAATAAATTATGTTAAACAAAAAGTGCTTCAGTGAGTGTTTGAGCGCATATTCCTCTCGATTGGTCTCGGCGGCGCAGGCGCCCTGCTGCGCCGGCCTCAAGTATATCGGCATCATTGCGCCATTACTGTCTTCCTTCAGCTACTGTAGATCAAACTCATGCGCAGCCGGTCGCATTCATACTTGTAACGGTCCCTGCAACAATTTGAATAATGACTACAAATGTATATAAAAAGTGATGTGTGGTGTATTTTAAGTGTGAGACATGCTTTGGCACGAATGGCGAATCGGCTCGACCGGAGTTATAGCACGGCCTCACAGTAAACTGGCGTGAACCAATTACAGCGTTATGTTTCACCGTGTGATTGCGATTACCCGTGACCCCATCCTTTCCCTCCCCCAATCCCTAAATGTCCGAAATCCTAATCCCCAAAAGGTTGGCAACGTACTCGTAACTCCTCCTTAAGGTAATCTGTTTGATTGTTTGCCGTTCTATGAAATAACAAAAATCTTATGTTACAGATAAAAATTAAACAAACAACCAATCATTTTGTCCTTATTCCACTCCATTTCCAATTGGAATTTTCTTAAAACAAAATATTTCAATGAACCTGCTCGACTAAGAATCGATTTCACAATGGAACCGTTTAACAACAGTCTCAAAAATAATTTGTATAATGAAACATTGAAGAACTTTTTTTTTATTATCTTCTTTTTAAATTAGTTTCTGTTTTGTTAATCCGATGCCCGGTGGACATGAGTGACATATAGGAATGTAAATGTATGCCGCTTGCTCATATTTTTCTCATTTTTTCATAACACTGACTTGAATCTTGACTGACGGTTGTCCCACATAACCTTGTGATTATCTCAAAATTGCTCGCGTCTTACGATCTTCCTTAAAAATTGGAATGAAATGAATGATTACCTTCCTTGGAAAACATCGTATTATTAAGACTAACTTATTACACGCGACTTTTGGCATGTTTTTTTTTTAAAGAACTCCTTTTTTCTAGATAGATAGATACGTATAAAAATTATAACTAAACATACTTTTACGTTGTTTGGAATTGCATCTACCAATTGCAATAAGGTACCACGGCATCGGCCTAAATCAGGAGAAGGAACGGGGAGGTTTTAGTCAGTAAGAGTCTGACACGCATAAAGCCATTTGATTATTTTTATATACATATAAAACCATTGGATTATTTTCCCTTCACCAAAATAAAATACACTTTTACCATCCAGCCAGCGTTCAGCGTCAGCCGGCGTTGTAAGGTAAGTGCAATGAGGCAAGGAAAGAGACCTAGAGGCAGAAGACCGATACGTTGGACGGATCAGATTCGCACCACTCTCAACACTACAATCCACGATGTTCTCCACTCGGCGGCAGATAGAAAGGGATGGCGGAGAGTAATATTTATTTATTTGAAACTTCATGCACAAACAATGCAATAAGCATTAATGCAATAAGCATTCTCTACCAGTCTACCTTTGGGCGATGTAATACACAGTACACTGCTTCCACGAGGTGGTCACGACCCTCAATACCTGAGGAAACCGACGCGAGGAGGAGGAGGCAATGAGGCACCGCGGCCTCGGCATAGAGCTGGGGAAGGACCGGGCCATTTTTAGTCAGTAACAGTTTAGCACTCCCTCCCGCCAAACCCTGGGCGGGAGAAGTCATTTGAAGATTTTCGACTCACAAAAAATAAGGATTATGGGTCAGACCCATACTGTTTGGAACTAATATAACACAATTCTTTTTTGTAATCCATTATAATATTTTCTTTAAAAAGTCAACAGAAGCTAATTTAAGCAACCAACCTCGAAAAAGCCATTGTTCCATTTGGACATTAAAATTTAGAGGTTATCTTTTCATAATTTGCATAAAGGGGTGAAATTTAATGCGAATTGTTAGTAGTAGTTAAATAGTATGCCTTTTGTACAATTTCGAGGCCACCGGTCATTACCATGCGTCTGTTTAGAGTAATAAAACCTGTGATTGACATTTAGAGGTCGCTCTCATCAACCGAGTAAAAGTATAAGAATCAGGTTAAACGATACAAAAAAAATTGGCAAATCATTTGTGTTAGGTTAGCTACCGCCTGGTGTATCCATTAGTATTTGTAATTAAGCAAAAATTTCATTGTGTACCCGTCACTTTAATTTTAAATTCTACTTCTGGTGGCCATACATTTTAGAGAGAAGTTCATTATCATTGTACGTACCTTTTCGTATAATTTTTGAAGTTAAAGCTGTGATTTTTTATTCTTTTTTAAATTAAATTTCTTTTATAGTTATTAATTTGCAAACATGTGTACATAATATGTAGGTATTTGTGAAATTAATTAGTTTTCTGCCTCTGTAATGTGTTGTGTGCGATATTTCGACAAGGTGCCAAAATCAAGACCAAGGAAGTACCTAACTTTTGGATAAAAAATATGATAAAGGGCTGACATTGCTTTACTGTACCTATCTTTTTTGAGGCGGAAAAGTCATCCAATGTTTTCTCAGACCCAGTGTACGGCGAGCGGGAGTGTCAGACTCTTACCTACTGACTAAAAACCGCTCCATTCCTTCTCCCGCTTCAGGCCAAGGCCGCGGTACCTTATTGCGCTTTTCTCGCAGTCCCATTGTAGGTATAAGCCTCTGTTTCTATAAATATTACCTATTGAATTTGATAAAAAGAGAACCATTATGTAAATATTACTTAAAATTCTATCGTCATCTTGCTCTCTTTATCATCTTACCCAAGACACGTAAAAGTATCTTTAGTACCGTTAGAAGGCACTCCTTTCAAATTATTCCAGAAGTTGGTGCCTTTACATAACCAATACAAAAACAAAGAACGACTTCTGTAAACTGTTTTCGTCAACACAAAAGGCGTCAAAATCATAATTTTTAACGTCCGCATTTACAAGTCTCGATAGCACTGAAACTTAAAAAAAAACGTAAAGTTATTCAATACAAGCGTTTACGACGGCCATTTTGTTATGTAGGTAACTGACATTAATTGTTAAAAGTGTGATATTGACACGAAATATTAACTTTAGTCATGCTGCAAGTGATTTTGTTAATAATAACACACGAAACACAGATTCGTTCGGAAATTGTTACACCGTTAACTTAATTCTTTGTGTGCGGTTAAAAGGCGAGAAATTTGTAATTTTTTTGTTCGCTGCCTGTTACATCCATCATCTGTTGTTTTGGAGACCGTTAACGGGCCCTCGGTACTTCAGCCTGAAGGTAAAGGTCGAGACTTAATAGATTTCATACTTCAAGTACGACCATTACTGTGACATCCATCGAGTACTTAAGTATATGGTGGAACGCAGAATTCGTGTCATAAGTGGGGCATTCAGATCGTTTGCACATAAGCAAAAAAACGAAGACAACACATAAGTTTAACAGCAAACTGAGTGAAAGACAGTACAAAATAATAAAATATTACCGAAATTGATTAATTATGGTCTAAGTGAAATTAGTAACGAATTATAATTTTGAATACTAATAAACCGTATTAAGAACGGAAGTAATCACTCTTTGAGAAATAATTATGAAATTAAAAGACTGTGGCGAATGCCAATGAAAGATTCATATTTGAAACGCTGTTTGATAAATCTAATTCTGTAACTGTTTTATGAGGGACTTTATTGAATTTGTACCATCAACTAACCTTACACAATGGGAACCAATATGTCGTTCACGAAAATAGACAGTGCAGATGAATGGAAACAGCCTTAATCACGCACTAAATAATGTTTGGCCGGTTGGCTACCTCATTGTTCATTTGAGTAACGTCTCAACAATGCATCTAAACTACAGATCTACGTAAACACAGTAAAACTGTAACATAAACCCTGTTGGAACTAAGAAAGGAACATAAAATAGTTGTTGCTCGTATTATGCACGCCCCTACGATGATTCGCGAGGCAATAAATTTAATGCAGTGGACAGCAAAATTGTTGTTTTGACCGCACGACTTTGCATTGCTTTTATAAAAACTTTATGCTTTAATTTAATGGCCTATTGACAGAAAACGTTTTGTTCGTGTCATCATTAAAATTATGACTTGTTTTATGTGGTGCTAATTGGTGAGTAGTTTTTATGCCTACAACCTTTTCCTTGGCACGTTTCGCTCTCACTTGGAGAGTGTACGGTCACTGACAGTGCTATACCTCGTAGTCAGCGGTGATGCAATAAATATCGTAAAATGGAGCGGCAATCCCACACTCGCGTCTTCTTTCCTAACACGGGCATCGCTGGGAGCAAAATAAAGCGGTCCCTGACGTTCGACGGGATGTCGTTTTACCAAATCGGGTGGCACTACTACATAAGGAGTTCACTCGTTGTATTTTTTGCCTTACTACTTTCTTAAGATTTGTGCAGTGTAAAATCGTTTCGGAGAAAAACTCGCGTAGAAATAAACTTGCCAGTTAGTAACAGTAGTAGTGCGTACAATGTTGCACTTTCTCGGTCTGTGATACTGCAGTGATAAAATCATACAGTATAAAAAGATAAGTTGCAAGTCTCGCTGGGTACAAATTTATCAATACGAATCTAAAAATAGAACTGTGAATCTCATGCATGATTTCATGGTGCATAGTGCGAAACTGTTCAGTGAAATTCCTAAAATGCAAACTTATCTTTTCGGCATTCCGTAGTTCCTTTACGGTACGAACATTTGTCAGGTAGGGTCGCGTCGAGACGCCATAAAAGACAACCGGTAGAATGTTCGCGAGTGTCTGTGCAAGCCGCAGCCGCAAGCCTCCATGCACACCGTGCTCCGCCGTACATGTACCACCGTCGTACTCAACAAACGCATTTATTATTCCGAGATAGACATGATATTCACTATCTCTACATACGAAGGAAACAGAAACAAGTTTTGCCACTTATTTTCGTCTTTATTCTCTTCGTGCATCTATGCATCCGTGCATCTTTAAATTACCCAACAGCCTTCAAAATAGAAAGGTAGGTACGCCTTAACATTTACATATAACATGACCCCAGACTGCGGTTATTAAAACCTACTTCAGTTCAACCCGAAGACCCAAAAAATGAATTGTTAGATTGTACTTGTAGATACAGTTACACGGTGCTAAACAGTTAAACGTTAAACTTAATAAGGATTCAACCTTTACTAAGAAAAGAATAAAGTAATTAATTACAAAACAACAATGGAATAAATAATGTGAATGATGTGTTAATGCCATACTTGTTATTATAATCATCAAAAAGTTTTTACTTTGGAAATAACAAAATACAAAGCGATATTCGAAGTCATACTTGTCTTGTCTTGTAGGACAATTAATGTGCCGAGTAATTATATTTATCTTTAATTATGTTTTAACAAATTTATAACTTTATAAAGTAAGTCTTAAATCTGATGCAAATCCTATTAATTGACTGGCATTATACCTACTCGTAACACACACGCACACAAACCCCATTTTTTATATAATCATTTTATACTGAGGAATTTCCTGAAGGAATTTGAATGCTAAAAACCTAATAAAACGAAGTCTTCATAAGTCAATACTTTTCTTTCTATGCTTACAAAGTCTGCACCGTCCATAGATTCTTAGATTTTCTCAACTTCTTGTACAATTTCATTTTCAAGACAGGTGGAGCGATGTAGGGCATCGTCAACAGGGACTTAATGCGGACAGGATCTTGGAAGCAAGAAGTGGGTGTTTTGATACAACTCGTGGGAGGCCATGATAAGTTATTACTGACATTTCTCTATACTTTAATGAGAAATATTTCTACAACTTCTATAACAGGTACCAACGGTTGTAATCAAAAAAATATAAATCACATCAGCTCAACTCGCCGAGACAAGTGACATAATTAGTAAAACAAACAATTTGCATTCCATTAAAAAATCAGGCCGTGGCCGCACTAATATTTACACATCTGTTTCCTTTCAAATTTCGTAACGAGTGACGTAATAGGGAATTCCTTGAGTGGGTGTGACGTATGCGAGGCGACGAACCGAAGTCCGGCAACACTCCTGCGCAGCGCCAGCGCCCTGCAAATGTCAAGAGTGGGGTTACGTAAACGGCCCAGTTACCTCTCTATACGACCTTTGCCGACACCTTTGAAAATTGACTCGTGTTTTAAGGAAATCTTGACAACCGTTATAGTTTGCTTCTTATTGGATGTCAGAGTTCACTATTGTTCTTGTAACCAAACAAGAATACATTCTGTTTCGTTTGTAGTTGTTGCAACGTAACCATCGACGTAATCTCTAAGTGAATTTGAACAAGCAAAAATTATGGTAAGCAAATAACGTAGTAGAAATAACAAGATTTCAGGCCAAAGGTTAGGACTTTGGGTATTAAAATGTAGTACAGCATGAGGAAGTTTGGAATCGGAACAATAAAGAAGATGATAGACTAAAATGACCTAATTTTTTTTTGTCAAACAACGATCTAATACGACATAATAATAATTATTATATAAGACAATAGTCGAGTGCCGTTAAAAACAATTAGGAAGTTGTTGAATGACAGAAATTCAACACACCTCATTTACCCAGGACCTCGTCCTCAATAATCACTCAATAGTGCGAACTTGGAAACGGTCACAAAATATTTGTCGCAAAATTCTTTAATCAACGTCACGGTAAGCGTCAAACACCTGCCAAACGTCCATTCTCTTACACCGATCCAATTACTATTCATATAAAATCGCAACGAAATAAATTAAACATGACGTTTTAATAAAACAAATGTAGTGATAGCAAACACACGGAGTTGGGGCGTGTCTAATGTTTACATAAAATAAATTAGAATGAACCGGTTTTATTAATTGGAGCGTAAGAACATTACCGTGTGTGAGTCTAATTTGTGCAGAGGTTACGTAACAGACAAGTGTAACTTTTGTAATCTGAAACCAGCTGTCCACTAACATTAGGTGCGCGGACTTATCAATACAACATGTACATGTTCACACTTTTGCAACACGTGTTATGACCTTTTTAATTGACAGACTGAAAAAAACGGAGCGACTCGTGCGCCGACTGATTGTGCGTTATGCAAGGAGGAAGTAATAAGGAAATGAACGGGAGTTGAACGGACGAAACAATGGGAAAGTAAGAGGAATATGGGTTCTATTAATAAGTGCGTGTTCATGGAAGATGTTGAACTTAAGTACAGTACATTATGTAGCATTATGTTTTATTTACCGTTTATTCGTCAGAAAGATAATAAAAGTCATTATAATTACCTAAATAGAGTTTCTTAATGGATCGTACCAGTCAGAACCTGTCCGCGCAGTTAAATAAAATTCGATAACATAAAGATCTTGTGCGATGCTGAAGAAGAATGAAGATGATACAATGCGACGCGATACGAAAATAAGTCGTGTTTTTTTTCTGAATTTCATATAGCAGTGCAGACAGGATTGTTTCTTTTTATATGTAATAGGTCGGCAAACGAGCAGATGGATTACCTGATGGTAAGCAATCAGCGCCGCCCATAGTCACCCTTACGGGGGAGTTACGAGTGCGTTGCCGACCTTTTAGGAATTAGGGATTTGGAGATTAAGAGATTTAGAGTTTCGTTTAATAGACATGATTCCAAACTGTATTTTGTTTACAAATATTTTGCAAATCAATAACAAATCAAAAAATACCTTTAACTTCAACCCTGACAGATTAAAAAACCTGTAAAGTTATTTACAGCACTAGTGACTTGCAACTTTATCTACATAAAGTAGCATTTTTGTTTTTTCTTTTTGTTATGATTAATAACAAGTCTTTTATGTTGCCCAGTCTATGTTAATATACATATTGATTGATTTACTATTCAACAACTAATATTCTATTCAAATCGGACCATTAGTTCCAGAGATGAGCATGTGCGAAAAGACAAATGTACAAAACAAAAGTTTTTTTCTCTATTATTCTCCTTATCACCCAACATTTGTTTTATTTTGATATATTTAATGCAAAGACATTAGTTTTACTATTATCTATACCAAAGTCACTGAAACATACAGGAAATAAAACTCGTAAAATGAGTATCATTAAAACAAAATAATAAATAACACAACCAACCAGAGACTTATACTTTACAAAGCTACAAGTTCTTAGAATTAGAATGTATTTTTTTTTTTGTGAGGGGAAAATCATCAAATGACTTCTCCCGCCCAGGGAGGGGCGGGAGGGAGCGTCAGACTCTTACTGACTAAAAACCCCCCTGTTCCTTCTCCTGAACTTACCCCGCAACCCCGGCTGAACATCAGCCCTTTAGGGCCCCGTCTGTGGTGGTCTATTGGCAGAATTTGAATGTATGTAGGCATCACAACAATAGCTTTAAAGACAAGTTCAGGCTTTATACAAATAAATGTAAAGTAATATTCACACAAGAAGACGTGTTTTTTAATGTCTTTTCAAATGTAGTTTTTTATTTTTGAAACGTTTAAATATTATAGAATAGTCTGTATGATTTTTTTTTTATTGAATAGGTCGGCTAACGAGCAGACGGATTACCTGATGGTAAGTAATCAGCGCCGCCCATGGACACCCGTAACGGAGGAGTAACGAGTGCGTTGCCGACCTTTTAGGGATCAGGGTTTTGGAGATTTAGGGATTGGGAGGGATCGGGGGAGAGGAAGGATTGGGTCTCCGGTAACCTCACTCACACGGCGAAACACAACGCTGTGGTTGTTTCACGTCGGTATTCTGTGAGGCCGTGTTATCACTCCGGTCGAGCCGACCCATTCGTGCCGAAGCTTGGCTCTCCCACACTTATTATTCGAATGGAGAAGAACGAAACTACAACGTTCATAAGTCAAAAATCAAAATCATTTATTTCAATAAGGCCACAGTGGGCACTTTCGAACGTCAAGCAAAAAAAAAAGAAAAAGAAAATATATTTCAAGAGGTCTAAATTTTTGCGTGTCAGTCTGTCCTCTAGTGAAGCTATTTGCTCGTTCCAAAGTGTAGATTCAGATGGAGAAGAATGAACAAGAAACTCTAGGTTACTCTTTTTCAATCAGTTTTACAATTCATTTCTTTGTTACTATTTAAAAACTATTGCTGTCCTTACGAAAATTATAAATAATAAATATGCAAGACATTTCAAATTATATAAAGAAGGCAATTACATATATAAAACAGACAATTTTTTAAGTCTTCAAAGAACAACTTAAGCCGTTTTACTTACAAAACAAAATAGTAAATCATGTTAGTTACGCCACTTAAAACTCGAGAATACAGCTGATCAGATTTTCATGATTTTAGCTTTGCTGGATTCGATTCAGTTTTTGTTAACAGAATAACTGTTAGGCATTTAATTAGAAATAGTTTCCCACATTGTCTAACAAAATATGGATAACACGGGGACCAGAACAGCTAGCTTACTCTATAATGATAAACATAAATGGTATCATTGTCGCCACTCGCGAACACCAGGAGAGTCAGGCATACGTTGCCGGCCTCTTAAGAAACTCAACTCTTGTCTTCATAGTTCGAAGATCGTATCGGTTTGGATATGTTACTGACGACAATTAATTTTATTGTTTTCCTTTATGTGTTAGTGTGTTTGTAAGAGGCCCAGAGTTGATGCCTACAAAGTGTCTACGAGTATGTACTGGGAATATTCCTTCTGACGCGTAGAATAATGGCGAAAGCACATAGCAGGATTAGACCAAAAAAGAACAACTCGCGCAAGTCGTAGGCGGACAGCTAGTTTGCACATATTAGTGTAAATGTGTATGTATGTATGTGTAGGCTACACCCACTTGTTCCTGCGAATGTATTTTGTCTATAAAAGGAAAAAAACAACTAAGCTAACCTTTAAGGGACACAAGTCTAGACTGTGGACATATTAATATATCTTTATTTATTTTAACTTATGCATGGGCGACATTTGTATCTAGTGTCTCTCTTATAGGAGGTCAGTCAAGTTCTAAGGTATAAATACTGTAGATGTATTGCAAAAATGGAGATTTTTCAGTGAACACAGATGACAGCTACAATAAAAAGCTTTCTATGAGGCCAGGCTGAACAACAACTCCAGTCTAGGCGGGCTGGCTTCGTGTTCAAGCATGGCTCACTCACAATTGAATCAAAAAATTGATCGTATCTAAGTGTCATAATTTACATGAGTTTAACTCTAAGACTGAAGTATTTAGAGAGTGGTTTTTTTTAATTGATATCATCCCCCTCCCCCCACCCGTACCACACTCCGTTGCCAAGGACTAAAAATATTAGATTTTTAAACAATAACAACGTAATATATTAATAAAGTGATAGAATAATACATATAATAACGTGAACAATAAAATTATAAATCTCAACAAAACAATAAATGCATTGCATTTCTAATTAAATAAATTACAGTTATATTAATTAGTAGTGTTATGTGAAACGTATCTACAATATGAAGTGTTAATTGTTACAATAGAAACAACTGTTACACTCGATTAAGTTCAATTTACACTCGGATTAAGTCATACAGATTAATTGCTTGTAGAATCGTACCGTTTATAAGACGTGAAAATTTTTAACCGACTTCAAAAATGGAGAAGGTTTTCAATTCGACGCGTATTTCTCGAATCATTTTGGCGTTTCTTTATATATAAAATTGTCGATATTAAAAATCTGGTGTTATTTGATATTTTAATGAATACATTAGCAATTTTGTGAGGTTTTGTTGTATTGTAGACTCATTATGAAAACTCTTTGTGGTATAACAAACGAATCAAGTTTTTGCAAAGAATATAGATAGCCGCCGCCGCCCATAGACACTCGTAATATATATAATAAAGGAGTTACTACAAGTGCGTTGCCGACCTCTCGTGGGTTATTAGGGATTTGAGGAGGGAGGATTGAGGTTGGGGGATCGTCGTATTGGGCCTCCGGAAAACTCACACGGCAAAACACAACGTAAGTGTTGCTTTACGCTGTTTAAAGGAAAATAATTAAAAAAAAACTATAAGTGTGAAATAAATCCGCAATTATTTAGCGCACTAATACTATACTACTTGACGTTTCAAGTTTCAAATCAAAGCATTTAATGATTTAACCTCACGGTTCTGCACACTGCCTTTTTTCTGAAAAGTTTCAAAAATGTTCAGTGTTCATGACGAAGTTATAAGTTTCTGACCTTACAACGAACGCTGTATGTAAGTACGTATTTACGTAAGTAAATAGTTATACTAAGAGTAAGTATAGATATCTATTTATCTGTTACTTAGATAATTACTACAAAATACGGTCTAACGTAACGCGGTAATAGTAACAAGCAAACAACTTACTAACATACAGATAAAATCGCCACACTTTTTGTTATTGGACCTAGAAAATAGAGATTTCTACAAAGCGAGACATTGGCGCCAATAATCTATCAGTAAATAGGGGTGGTCGGCGCACCGGCGCGGGCGCACCGCACTAAATCAAACGCTAATAACTACCAACAGTGATACGATCGAGGCTTTCAATAATAAACTTACCCAATTGTGCCCACCGCCTTTCATAGAAAGCTCCGTGAAGTTCTTTACCGGTTTTCTAGCAACAATGATATTTCCATTAACTACTATTCTAAATTAAAATTATCTGGATCAAGATCATACTGTTAGATAGGAATGCTTTTACAGACGTCGGTTCAGATATTTGCTGGGCACTGTCGTACTAATTGTCCGTTAAACTTTAAGTTTTTGGTAATATAGCTATTTAATATTCTTTTGTGTTTACGAAAATGTAAAGCGTGGGTGATAGTTGGTTGTTTTAAATGTTGCACACCTTGTTTGGTGATCGTAAAACTCATGTTACTTTAACATTGCTGTAATGTAACGGTATTGTTTTTTTATCTAGTAAAGTCTAGAGTTTTTGTGAGGTCAACGTGATGTACTTTTTTCTGTGGCTTCCAGTATTGCACGGAACTTGCTTACATGACTTAACATCAATCCATCATTGTCGTTCTATAATTTTTCCTTTTCAGAACATCTCCTGTTTTTAAGGGTGTTTTGGGCTGTGCAGGTAAGTTTTTAGTTTTCCTGTATTCTGAATATAAAAATAGGAGCCGAGTACCGATACTCGGCTCCTATTTTTATATTCAGAATATATTCACTCGGGTGATGACTTCTAAATTAGGGACGGCTCTTGTGCAGATATATGTGTAACTTAACATTAGTCCGGATTTAAAAATATAAATACTTTTTCTTTATTAAGCTTAAGGAAATGGCAACCCTAGGGCAAGGCAATAATGTCTTCTTTCATTCTCCCTTATCAAGCATAATTTAACTACAAATCCTGTTATCCCTAAAATGTATCCATCTTTTCTTGTAATAGACTAGAGGTAATATAATATTGATCATAAATAACTAAGTAATATTTATTATTTTCCATTCCTATAGTAATTTGTTGTTATATTACATTGTAAGTTGATCGAAAACAGAGATACCAGTTATGTTCGTAACACAGTAACACAATAATAAAAACCGGCCAAGTGCGAACCGGACTTGCGCTATAACGTACGCGCTTTAAACGAGCAATTCTTGTATACACACATGAAAATTGAATGAAAAACGAATCGGGGACGAAATATCAACCATAGAATTACTTTCAGTCAAAAAAATCGAGCAATGCTCGGTCATCCAGGTATTTATTCTTTGGCCAATAGACCACATACAGACGGGGCCCAACAGAGGCGATGTTCAGCCGGGGTTGCGGGGCAAGCGCAATAAGGTACCGCGGCCTTTGCTTGCAGCAGGAGAAGGAACGGGGAGGTTTTTAGTGAGTAAGAGTCTGACACGCGATCCCTATGTGAGAGAATACATTTGATGATTTGATCTCTTCAAAAAAAAAAGAAAGGAAAGTACGTACTCATTCTGTACATTTGTACGTAAATAAGGTTGTAGTACAGGACACCACTGATCGGGATTGGGTTAGGAGAAGGATTGGGCCTACGGTAACCTCACTTATATGGCGAAACACAACGCTATGGTTGTTTCACGCTGGTTTTGTGTGTCGAGCCGACCCATTAGTGCCGAAGCATGGCTCTGCCACATTTGCCTATTAATTTTAATGGGATCCTGTTTTCTATACAGAATCATAAAAATTGATATAGAAAATAGGTGCTAGCGGTCTTTTATAAATTACAAGTTCAATTAGGTATCTACGTAAAATTCATACTCACTGCATTTAAAATTATTTATTAGGAAATTCTACTTGGTGTTTAACACACCAATTATCAATAAACACCTAATTAGCCAGCTATAAATAATACTTAAGTAAGATAATAATATATAGTTGCACGAATGACTGAGAAAGCTTGGTATAAAGAAAGCTAAGCTTACTCTACTACTTTAAACTCTTAACACTTTTTAATGGGTCACTTTTCACTGGCTTAAACGGGATTTAATAACCCCTGTCAAGTTACAACTACCTACTAACGGGGTAAGTCTATTTATTTTAAGTATCTGATAAATACTTAGGTAACAAAATACAGGCGTGTTATATTATGTGTGTGGGAGAGTTCGACAGAAGTGATCGAAAACCGAAAATCACACTAATGTCAATAGGAGCTGAAAATCGCGATCGACGACGTTGGCACATCTAGCAAATGCTAAAGTTGCTAGATGTGCCAAAGTGTTGGAGTCACAGTTTCAACTCCTGCTTACAGTTAATAATCCATAGATATTTATAAAAATGAATCGCAAAATAATGGACGAGGTTCTTATAAATTTTCGTAAAGTACAGGGAATATTTGGGAAATGGGGGACCTAATGTCGTTAGCGAGATCGTTGGAAACTCGTGCGAAGCAGGGGCGTGCAGCTATTAATTGTTAAATAATTAATATACTTAAATTGTTTGTGTTTAAAGCGAAGGACCAACGTATATATTTCCAATCCCCATTCCCATCCACCATTCCTCAAAATGCTACCAACGCGTCTGGTATTTTAGGTGTCCATGGACAGCGCTGATTGACTACCGGGTGATGTATCAGCTCGCTTGCCGCTTCTATGCTATAAATAAATGTAGCATATGGTGCTGAAAGCAGAAAAGAAATTTGCCAAACGCCCTCGAAGACCTTAAAAAATAAGCGCCATTCGATGATAAATTCTACCTTTCCCACCAAGTTACTTGGAGTAACTGATGAACTGACATACCAACTTATATCTAGATTGATCTTGATTTATTAATCATATTTGTAAATAACATTCTCACACTATAGCAATCGTTACAAATACATTATTGGACTAGAGATTGATTTAAAACACATTAGGTAACCTTCAGTAATAAAACATACAATCATTTTAATGTCTAAACAATTTGATGATGTCAATGTCAGCAATTCTCATTATGTATTTTATTTTCAACTGCGGTGAATCTAATTTAGTTCAATCATCAGCGTTTATCGTCATTAAATTTACAAATAATGTTGACTAACTTGTCAAGATTATTATTTTTTTGTGGTAACTGATTGTGAAGGATACAAATCTAACTTCCAGTAATACGAGAATAAATAACGCAGTAACTACGTCATTGGCCCTTAAGCAGATTGGATAACATTTTTGCATAGTAGTACTTCTTCGTTGTTAAAAAGAATACCTTTTGGAAATTAATAAAATGCTAATAATATTTTGCCAACATTTTCACTGAGTAATCAACCTTTTCCTTCGTTTGTACATTACGTACACTTGACTTTTTAACTGTCGGAGAGCCATGCTTCGGCACGAATGGGTCAGCTCGACCGGAGTGATTCCACGGCCTCACAGAAAACCGGCGTGAAACAACCACAGCGTTGTGTTTCGCCGTGTGATTGAGGTTACCGGGGGCCCAATCCTTCCCCTCCCCCAATCCCTCCTCAATGCCTAAATCTTCAAATGCCTAATCCCTAAAAGGTCATCAACGCACTCGTAACTTCTCTGTTGCGGGTGTCCATGGGCGGCGCTGATTGCTTACCATCAGGTAATCCGTCGATTACATAATAAAAAAAATGCAATTAATCCGCAATCATGGTAATTATCCGAGGAATTGCAAGTGCGTTGCCGACCTCTTAGAGGGTTCTCACGTCGAATCTCATTTTTTTTTTTTTTTATTATATTTACTTCGTAAATTGGACACGTACGTGTCATTGACCAGAAGATTAATCAAAGCACAAAGAAACAATTTCAAGTATAATAACCTAACATGACTGCCTTCGCTCATTTGGTCAGGTCCCAACAAAAAAAGTTTCGTCGGTCCCATACACACGTCTACTCGACACATTACATAGATGCATTTAGCTGCACTTTCCAAATCGTTTATTAAAACGTACGTTTAATAAATGATAGGGGAATGAAGCTTGCTTCACGAACATCACACGTCACTGGCTCTACGATAAATCTTCTTTTGTTTAGGTCGTGTAATATGTTTTAAAACAAACACACGCATGCTAGGAACTTCACTAGTTGATCCCTGTGGTGTTGCTTGGACCCTTTTTGTGAGCAAAGATGAAATAGAAATAAACTATGACTATAAAAATGTGTTTTGAACTGGTCAAACAAACTATTCTCCGAAATTTATTGACATATAAGAATAATTAATTAGGTACTCGTTGAGAGCAATAATAAAACAAAAGAGGATGAACAACAATGAGTTTACTGAACAAATATTTGAGAACTTAATATTCAGTAAGTCATTCGTTATGATTTTCTTAGTAAAACCAATAGGCCTACGACTAATATTGATTTTAATATACATACCTACTATGGTTTTGATCGACTGGAGTGGTCCAGTCGAGTATTCATTCATATCAACCATTTAAGTGGTTAAATAAAGCCATATATAAAGTTAGTGAAACTTTTTCAAATCAGTGAAAATACATATGTGCAACTTGGAGTTTCAAATCTTGACAGTTATTAGAAGCGCACTATTACAAATAGGGTTATTATCTGAGAAAAAATAGAATACGAATTAAACATTTTTTGCAAAAATAATGACTAACCTTTTTACATAGTGGAGGTTGCCAGAAGTAGAACGGACGAGACCAATGGGTTGGCCCGACCAGAATGATACCACGGCCTTACAGAAAAGCAGCATGAATCAATGCGTGTGTTATTTCTCTCCGAGTGCATAAGGTCTAATGATGCCCCCATCCGCTCATCCACAATCACCACACTCCAAATCCCCAAAACGGTGGCAACGCATTCGTCACCGGCGCTGATTGACTTTGTTTGACCAACTTGACTCATATTCCGCAAATAAAAAATACAGACAAACAATTTACCGTCAATATAGTGACAATAACTTTCTTCCATTTCTTTTTGTGTGCAATGAAAAGGAGGCGCCTAACATTATGATAATTAACAAAAACAATGTACACGTACGCCGATGTGTTTAATTATAATTTGTAATAGGCTGTGGCTTGTAGCCCTAAAGACTGATCGCTTTATAATTTTTGTTTAAAGATTAATTAAGACCGGTTTCTCTAACCATAGATACGATAATTTTCTGTACACTTTTACCTGTGAGATATATATTTTAATAATGGTTAGGGGGTCAGTTAAACCTCGTACGCCTCCAGTTATGTACATAGACCTTTAAATACATCGATCTATCTGTACTTATGCCAATAGATGCGAGTAGGGACGTGGAGAACTAACGGGCATGCCTTTGTCCAGCAGTGGTCGTCTTCCGGCTGACGATGGTGATGGTGATGACGATCATAACCGGTTTGAAAATGAAAAAAAATTAACTTTTTTTTTTTGTGAATATTTTGTTTGTACTTTACATATTTATCCATTGCTATTTAGTAGTACTCATTATTAGTCCACGCTAATACATATTATAGTGTTAATGAGTGTGTTTATTTATTTAAACATGTTAATCTCAGAAACTACATCTACGCTCCGATCTGGTTCTGGTCTTCACGCGATCACTTAAGAGAGGGGTGTCTCCTGCAGCAGTTTGGGCTTGAGGAGGATAGTTCCTTGGCCTCCTGCTGACTGCTTCGCAGAAAGAGGAGACGGCTTCCCGGTTCCTTCTCGCCTCCCTTGCGAACATGACTGCTTAGCAGAAGAAGAATCATCATGGCTTCGACTAAGGCCGAGGTGCAGACAGGCTCTATGAGATCTAAGGCCTCGTTTACAAAGACGCGGACAGTTGTGTGGTCGTGTTACATTGATCGATCTATATGTTTGTGTGCGAGAAATAACACCTATAATACTAATATTATAAAGAGGTATTTGTAAGTTTGTATGTAGGGGGTAATCTTTGGAACCGCTGATCGGATTTCCAAAATTCTTTCACTGATAGATAGCTACAATGTTCCTGATTGCTATAGGCTATAAAACATCACGCTACAAAAGCAGCGGGTGAAACCGCGCGAGAGTAGTTAGTATGCTATAATATTCTATAATTAAACATAGAAATGTAATACTTAGAGATGATTACGGTGATTAAACATTCGTGCCAGTACAGGTTGCTTATGTGAATGACATTATTATTGCAATTAGTATGACCCGGGCTGTAATTAATTTTATATTCGTGTGTAATTACATACTAAGTAGCTATTTAATTTTAGTACATAGCTACTGGTTGATTCTGTTATGCTAGTTACCTAATCAAAAGCATACATATAAAATGTTCTTTGATATTTTAGATGGAGTTCGTTAAATTTGAAATTTGGAATGTTTGTCTAGAGAAAAGATGTGTTTCTTGAAAATAAGGAAAAGGTTAATATAAGGAAAGGACATGTAACAAATCCAGATTTTACTTCACACTCCTTTCTAGACAGTAATTGCAGTAAATTGTGAAACGCAAGAACAAGAGATGAAAACAATAAAGACTTAGAAGAAAACTTTTTGCACAAACATTATCTTTGATTTCCGAGCAATATTCCCATATTGCCGGCATGCGTCCTTCTCAGTTTGCAAAAGTCCCTTAATATTATGAAATTAACTTTAAAAAAGAGCATATTTTACAAACCTACATATACATAGAAGTTTGTAAGCAAAAACAAAAGACTGATTTACATCAGGACCTATACAATGTCTTCGTCACAAAGAAAACATTCTATACAAAACTAATATTTCAATAAAACAAACAAAAACTACGGATTACACAACGAAAAATTGATAAGAAGCAAAAGCATTCACTCAAAACAATGGACAATCTCAATCATCGTTTACTTGCCGTCACGATTCGCAAACCGAACCCGCCCATTTCACAACACAAAGATTAAATAATTAATAATTGCAGCCATTAGGAAGTAAAGGCCATATTAACCGGATTCACTGGTGGCTTACATAAAGCTGCTCAAGGAGCGATGGAGTGCATTTTAGACGTGTGCGCGTTAACGGACTGTCACGACCACTCGTCAACTTTTTACGAGTGATTTGTCGTCAGCGTTGAATAAGACTGTGGTTTTATTGTCGACTTTGATGGTTACTTTATAATAATTTAAATACTACTTATATGCACTTCCACGTTCATATAGATGTTGTGTATTTACCTGGACATTGCTCTCGTAACAGACATATGTTTTAAATTCTATTTTTTGTGAGGTATTGTGTCTATTTTTTATGAAGTGCAAGTTTAAAATAAATTTAAATGGTCATTGTATTTTTTGGTATTGCTAAAAAGATTGTAGATATCTTCAAAATAAATAACAGATATACATTATCTTACGCGATTAAGTATAATAAGTACTGTACTTAATGTAAATACAAACAAGATCGAAGAGAAAAACACGCAAACTTTACTACACCATTTAAAAAAAAACAAATTTTATCATTAAAACCGTCTCCAAAACTATTTTAGCGCCACCATTTATGAATAATGGCGACGCGATAAAATCAGGAGACAATGCCGGCTAACTGTGAGCGATAAAACTATAATGATGCACTTAGCAAGCAGTACATTTAGTACAACGGATAAATGTCATTACGGACAAAAGATCGTGATCCTTGCGTAGGTATAGGATGTTTCGACTATAAAACTTGAACTAAGTGCCTATACACAAGCAGGATATGGATGTCTTATTGTTTACACCCACTTTTGGAATGTACCTAATGATAAAAGAAGCATAGACCCCCCAGTTGTCTTCTAAAACTGCGCACAGCCACCGAGGGAATAGCAAATGCATTTTTGAAATTTAATTAATTACATTAGTTAACTGCGATGTCTTCAGTTACAATTTTCCAAAAAATACTTTGAAAAATTAAAAACTTCATCACATTTACAACGCTAGAAAAAGCAATATTTCAATTAATATTGTGTTTTTCACGATAGTTAATATTTAAAAATAAAATATATCATACCTATTTCAAAATACAACGTAACTCTCTCGATAACTGCAGCCTGTTTGGAGTTATTTTTTTTTTCAAAATATACAAAATAATTATGTTGCGTTCGGCTTTGGAAAGGAATGTTAATGGTTGATAATTAAGAACGTGTTCAATTTTCATTACCTATATCGATGCCAATAACATCATTATCTGTAAACAAACTTATCGTCTTGACGCCATGTTTACAAAAAACTGAATCAAGTCTGTTCATAAAAAAATTCTCATTATTTCTGTACTTTTGATGTAAAAGGTTCCGTAGCGATAATGAACTGTCGCCGGTGGGTTCTCCCAACCTATACGAACTTTAAATGATCCAGACAAACCGTGCTGTTTCTTAAATTCTGGCAACGCACTTGTGACTTCTCTGGTATAGCGGGCTACTCGTTTGCCCCATATTGCATAAAAATAGTAATGATGGCAGGGTATGAAAGTTACTAAAAGAAAACACTGAATTCATCTATACTAATATTATTAAGAAAACTTGTAAGTTTGTAAGTAAATTTGTAAGTTTCTGTAAAATTTGTAAGAAAAAAATTTGTATGTTTCTGTAAAATTTGTAAGTTTGTATGTAGGGGGTATTCTTTGAAACCACTGGTCGTATTTTCAAAATTCTTTCACTGATAGATATCTACAATATTCCTGAGTTCTATAGGCTGTAAAACATCACGATACGATCAAATAGAGCCGAGCAGCGGGTGAAACCGAATGGGAGTAGCTTTAATAAAAAACGTATTAAATAGACACTTAATACGATATTTCAAATCAATATATCATCCGAAGACCCAGGTTGCATATGTAGATACAAGCACAATGTATCAAATTACGATTTTTTTTTATGTTATAGGTCGGCAAACGAGCAGACGGATTACCTGATGGTAAGCAATCAGCGCCGCCCATGGACACCCGCAACGGAGGAGTTACGAGTGCATTGCCGACCTTTTAGGGATTAGGGATTAGGGATTTGGAGATTTAGGAACTGGGGACGGATTGGGGAAGGGGAAGAATTGGGCCTCCGGTAACCTCACTCACACGGCGAAACACAACACTATGGTTGTTTCACGCCAGTTTTCTTCGAAGGAATGGGGTATTTTTGTCAGTAAGAGTCACTCTCTCTCGCCCCACTCCGAGCGTGAGACATTAATCCAAAATAGGAATAGAAAAAATATGAAGCGATGCTTAAAATAGAATAATAGTTGAAAAGTTTTTTCATCATATTTTTTTTTTTTTTTTTGTTTTTTATCATAATGATTCTACAGAACGTCGAGTTTGGTAAATTGTTGTTTTGTAGTAAGTATAGAAAAGATTGCATTACTTCATTCTTTTATTGGGGTTCCTCAAACTAAGCTAAGAAACTAACCCCCAGTTTCCGAAAGGCCGATCAATGTTAAAATCAATTTAATTTCTTGTCAAGTCAACAGGAGATTAGTTAATTTTAGCGTTGAAAAGCCTTTCAGAAACCGGGTGTAAGCTGAATATCATTTAAAACCAAGTTATTGTAACTCTTTACTACGTAACACTACAGGCAAGTACTAACAAGCTAATTTTCCCGGCAACTTCCTAACCCCTAATTATCGTGCAAAATAGTTCTAACAACCGTTGTAATAGGTATTAAAAATAATACTTTATTCATATTTTCCCAAGACCTGGTTTTACAAGTCAGTAATGTAACGTAAAAGTGGTTCGCAATTATTACAATTAGGGGTCTGCACTGAATCACGAGTTGCAATAACGCTAATAATATTAGTTTTAAGAAACGTGTGTAGCGAAATAGTGTGTAGTACACCTAATAGGTCGGTAATACTAACAATTTGTTACAACCAATGTACAGACTACAGTACCATTTGGTATGGAAGTAAGAAAATTATGATTGAATATAGACAGTAGCTACATATTGTAACGCGTAATAAGGACAGTGAAATTCGAAATCTACTTAATACGTCTATTTGATAATTGTGGGAGAGCCATCCTTAGGCGCGAGTGAATACCGGCGTGAAATAACAAAAATTATTATTGTGTTTCGCCGTGTGAGTTCGGCTACCAGAAGCCAAATCCGTCCCACCACCCGATCCTCTATCCTAAAATCCTAAAATCCCTTATAAAAGCCGCACAAAAGCCCGGCAACAAACTTGTAACCTCTTTCATTACGAGTTTCTATGGGCGGCGCCGATTGCTTAAGTACTCAGGTAATCCGTCTTCTCGTTTCCCGATATTTCCTATAAAAATAAAAAAGAGGTAACGAAAAAAAAATCATTGGACTCGTTTTTCTTTAATTTGGTAGTATATAAAAAAGGTATACTTTAGTTGAATTAAATAAAACTTTAGAAGCAGGGGGTCGCTACGTTACTGCTCAGTATAAAGTTTACAAAGTCGTGACGTCATTAATCAAAAGCTATGGTTGTTATTATAATCAAGCCATATATGTAGCTAGACAATGGCTTCTGAATTAATCTTTTTTCATATCTCGTATCAAATAACTGCAGACTGTACAAGCGCCCATGGTCCATTAGTTCCAGTAATACACTGTTCCATAGATAGCGAGAATATGAAAATTGAATAATTATATTATTGTCTGTTCTTGTTATTCTTTGAAAAGCCGTATATATTTTGTCTTATTAACAATCAATGATAGAATAGGATATGGGAATATTTTCCACCATAATATAACACACATTCTCACAAACTATCACATTTATAATATTAGTAGGATTTGTCACAAATTTTGAATCTTTAATCTTTTATTTTGTGATTTATGGTATTATGTTATTAAAAACTATTTAAATGATTATATTCGCGGTTTGGTCTTTTTACCATATGGAACCCTAAAATAATTACGACACTGTCACCTTACAAAGAAAAAGTTTGTGATAGCTTCCATTTATCTCTTTGACAAATAACCGCAGATATATACACTGCTGTGAGGTGTTTCTTATCTAAACTCACACATTATTTACCATTAATTACAAATCGAAAAGTTACCAACAAACAGTTTTATAAATTGTGGAAAACGATCTCCGTTTCTCTATTCCAATATTTCACTGTAACATCATTTACGTACGCGTTCCATATTTATTATATCGCGTAATTACGTAGAAAGTTTATAATCTCCACTGGTATATGTCGTACTAATTAGCCAATGAAGATGAGTAGCTCTCTATCTATATAAAGTACTTTTATAAATAATTATTAGAAAGTTACAACCGGCTTGTGCAATACCGCCCTTAGATCGCCACGAATCCTGCGCCCCATCATTAACGGACTTTCACCTAGGAAATGCAATTTTCTAGAAAACGGTAGCGCGAAGACCATTGCAGTTTCTGTTTTTACCCGTCCGTGAGTCGCCGCCGGCTCTGTTACAGCATAATGCGGCTTAACTAGGCTTTGAGAAACGACCCACTTCCACGGGAATGTATATCGCAGACTTTATTCCCATACCACGTCAAAAATGCGAATGTCTCGCATTCCTTCATCAATATTAACATACTTAATATCGCATCGTATAATCTGCATGCATGCCGATACATCAATTTGCATAATAAACAGTTCCATAGAAGATGCACAGATATTCCACATTCCGCACCCGGCCTGTCCTTCACCTTTCGCCAAAGGAAAGGAACGCGAACCCTGGCATCTCAAACAATAGTCTAAGTTATACTTGCAAAACTTTCCGCGATACTGCGCTCACGTTGTGACACTGCTTTTTGTGATTTCTTATCTAGAATCCAGTGAAATATTGTTCACGGAATAGTTCCTCGTCAGTTTCGTCACTGGCGCCTCGTCAAAGGTTATCAGACACGTAAATGGGATGATCTGTTTTAGCATGACGTGTTCTCTTACCTACACACTCGTACATCTAACAGCTAGTGTGTTCTTTAAATAAACACAACATTGCTATTGTAAGGACATGTCATAACTTACATTATTCAATTGACACAATGAAAGGCTTGAGAAGAAAAGCTGCAACATGTTTGTGTATCAATCTTGATCCGTTTATAATGCCTCCAGTCAACGCCTCGCGTGTCTGTAATTATATAAAAATGTCGAGGGATTAAACTCGGAGCAGCGTAGGCCGACCACGCGTCCGTGTGCAGGTAAGTGTCCATTCACACTGGCTGTAAAATTCCTTATGTTACTAAGCTTTACAATCGCGAATATCATTAACCATGAAAATTGTTGCACAAAATCTTATTCCCTCAGTTTTAAAGTTTCTGAAGCTATTTTGTTGCTTCAAGTGTAGCTGCTTAAACGGTGCAGCTCCGACAGTGTAAACGACTCCTAACACGTACGGCTACGAACACACGAGTATAATGTATGCAAATCTTAATCTACCTTTTGTAAAACATTAATAATATTTTAATCTAATATTGCAACAACAGCTTTCTTTTAACAACTTTCATTCGCACTATTAAAATTCTGAGAATAGTTTAGTTATATATAAGAGAGCAGTGGGCCGTAACTATTGAGTAATCTATTATATCTATGGCCATAAATAATAAAATAGCAAATGGCAATATTTGTTTGTTATAAGAGTTATAACATTGAGCGAAATCTTTAATTGCTTTTCGATCAGTTTGTTTATATAATCGATATAGACGCGATAAATTATATTTGGACGTTCACCGCGTATTTAATTTTTTTACTCACTTTAATAACTGGAACTGTTCTTCTTTCTCATAACTCCATTATTGTCAATAGACTGATTCAAGATAGCTACGGTGAGTTATCTACTTACATCATTTTTATAAGAAATACATGTATAGTCGATTCTTGGATTTAGTAAAATGTAAAGAACATTTTTTTTATATAAATATTTGTTTTGAAGCGTAGAAATTACCTGAAAAATAGAAAAATTAACATCAGAACCCATGTCTTTGGTGTAAGTATAAAGAAAAGGAGAGAAAATATGTCTCTAATAACTATATGTCTAATACTATTATCAACCCTAAAGACCTTAAATTCCTTATAAAATTGTACATAACTCACACAATACTCGATAACAGAAGAAGCAGTAGTTTTGAACACAACTATCACAGCTAAATTGGGATAAACACGAGCAAAAAACAAACTTCCAATATTACCCATACGACAAGAAATCTTCAAAGCTGAAACAACCACAGCGTTGTGTTTCGCCGTGTGAGTGAGGTTACCGGAGGCCCAATCCTTCCCCTCCCCCAATCCCTAAATATCCAAATCCCTAATTCCCAAAAAGATGGCAACGTACTCGTAATTTCACTTGCGGGTGTACATGAGCGGCGCTGATGGCTTACCATCAGGTAATCCGTTATCTATAATAATACCCATAGATAAAAAAGCGCTTCAAAACACAGAAATGAGCTAAAACATATGAATGGAAATGTTTAAGTTGTTCCAAAGAAAAACACCCCTAAACCCAACCAATAAAAATAGCGTGCTAAGGTAAATATTTAATTAGAACCATTACTCTTGTTTACTCTTGTATGGAATTCAGATCATTCAGTTGTTCATTAAGGCCATGGACTAATTTTATGCGAAACATTTGAAAAAACAAATGAATCGTATTTCCGAAACGAAGGTAAAAACGATTAAACAATAATAAAATAAGATGAAGGTGAAATCTCAGGAAACATTCGATCAAAATTAGTGAAATTTTGTTTTCTTGTTTACTCTTAGCAGTGCAATGAAAAATTCAGTTCAATGTCAGTTACCTGAGTAATCAAACTAACGTACCTATTCATTTAATTGGACATTCAATCTGTTCACTATGCGGTGCTTCTTTTTTTAGCAAATCCTGTTAAGAAGTTTTTTTTAAATTACGACGACCTGCCTTCCACAGATAAACCATTGAGTCTTCGTGTTTAACACTTTTTTTATCCTATTTTAACTTATGTATTGATGTTACTATGTTTCTAGTGCTGCATATATTACTGGTGGTTTTTAAGTTCAAACCCAGTTTCCATCTCAAGTAATTATTGGTTATTTCGATCACGCCAATCTTTCCCCTTCTCCCCATCCTCAATCCTTAAATACCCAACAACCCACAAAAGCCCAGCCACGCACTTACAGTAACTACTTTGGTATTGGGAATGTCCGTGGGCAGCACATATTACTTACCGTCAGGTAATCCGTCTACTAGTTGGACGACATATGCCAAACAACAACAACTTCTCCATCGGAGGGTGGCTTTTTCGACTGTATCGCGAAATTTGGGCTTACATGAATATGCTGTTTTACTAATTTAAAATTTTAAATCAGTTAATTTTTATTTGAAATTTGATCTAATTTCATATTTATTCTGTATATTCCAGATATTCGATTATCATTAATCGTATCCTGGATAATATCAAATTTTAAATAAGAATTAATTCATAAAATAAATCGATAACATTTTATCTAAACAACAAATGTACGCTGACTTGGCAAGTTCGGAATTGTAGAATATTTTTCAAAGCATAATGAGCGGGAGTAGTGTCGAGGACCACCTCTCGACCACAGCGGGGAGTCATCAACCAGAACTCAGTGAAATCAATAACGTAATGAGTAAATTGCGCAACAAAACGCGGCTATTCTTCGATAGAACATTATGATGCAGATTCACGAAAACAACACTCTATTTGAAGACCAACCGGGGAAGATGGCTTATTAAATGATGAAGAGATCACAATATTCACTTTGAAGACAAGGAGGGGCAACTATCTGGAGCAGGAGAAAGACAGGGTTGATTTTAGACAGTAAAAATCTGATACTCCTCTCGACCCTAATGGCGTACCTTCTCTTCCCCTAATCCCTCCATTCTGCCAAATCTCCAAATCCCTAATCCCCAAAAAGTCGGCAACGCACTCGTAAATCCTCCCTTGTTGAGGCCGTCAATGGGCGGCGCTGATTGCTTACCTTCAGGGATTGCTTGAAGATAAGCAATCAGCGCCACAAGCGTTTGCCGACTAATTACATAAAAAAAACAATTAATGACAAGAGACATCAGCCTGGTGCCTGAGTGGTGGTCCACTATCCACCTTGAAAAACTACACGTTCATTAACAAGTATTCACAAAAATATAATGCCACATCCAACAATACTAGTTTCAAGCATCATTGATATCAATCACTGCACACGATCAAGACAATAAACATAATAAACTCAAGGTTGAAACAAGAAAATGTAGAAAATATTAATAGCAAGACAAATTGCAAATTCTCATTCAAAAAGCTATCGCAACAGTTCTGATGTATAGGCATACACAGGTGTAATTTAACCATAATGTCATATACGATATGGGACCACCTTAACTTGACCCTCAACATCAGGAAAAACTAAACAATAATAAAGTAGATCCGTAACGAGAAGATACTGCGAAGTTCCAAGCTACGCTGGCTATCGCGTCCGATACTCACCTTGACTTAAAAGTACAAGTTCTATTGCATATAAGTACCTTCAATTGAATCGATGTTTGCAAAACATTAAAGTTTACACGTACTATGTAACATTTAACGGCTATTAGTGCTATTATGTTTAATTTAATAACGTAATCAATACCCATGTATTGATCGTTGATTGACTTTTATGGATAGACATCGTTGATGAAGTCTTTCGTACAAGTTTGGGTAATACTATTGTGCCAACATTAAAGGGGACTATAGAAAAATGTGACATATTAAATACGAAACCTATGGTAGAATCGTGTTTTATTCATGAGCCTGTCTACGTGGTATTTTTGGTAATAATAGGTACCATAACCAATCAAGCGTCCTCTACATAAGATACGGATATTGTTACCATCATCATCGTCATCATCAGCATGATTTCGTCCACTGCTGGACATAGGCGTCCCCAATTGCACGCCACTGAGCTTGGTGTTCAGCTCTTCAATCCAGCCACTCTGCGGATCTTCTTACCAACTCTCTCATTAAATGAACCTCTTCTCATCTTTATCTAGTTTCATTATTCTAGCAAAAATGTAATTAATAAGTACCCTCTTTTTCATTCCTTCCTTGTCCCTTCACTGGTGGCTTAGAACACTACAAAAATATATTTTATAACCGATTAACATTTGCGCCCATGTGATCGGAGAGCGCACTAAAGAAGTCTATGTTCCATCAATGCTCTTTATCCAATGCATCAAAATATGATCTCCTGTATTCATCTACCGGCTCACTATTTGTTTTATTACAACAATACTTGTCAGTATTACATTACAACTCTCATTCTATGTACAAGATGAATATATGCATTTTAAGACAATTTGTATGCTATCTCATGAGTATCATCATAGAATCCAAAATTGATATTACGATAATAAATAATAATATAGTAAAATTAAATAGATCTCCCATTCAAGATTTTTGTGTAATAACATGATCCATAAATCCGATTAAGATATGGTACAAAACGGTAATAAACAACGTGTTTAATAAGGAAAGTAACACAGAGCTGCGAGTTCAAATTATGTTGGACTTTTTTTGTTAGTTCTAACGTCAAACGGTTTACACGGCAGGAAACCCGGGTTGATGCGTATCGGATGACCAAAGCACCAAACTACCAGGGATGGTTATCGCGGGGTCTTATCCCGGAGTTACGACCGATCCCGCGCCTACAGCGATCGGGCTTCGGGAACAAGGCAAGGCACGACAGGTGTCCGAACAAAACCTTTTTTTTTTTCGCTTTTTAATCACGCCGCCGCGGGAAACGAAATCGGTGGAAAAAACTTTGTTGGTGTCGATGTAAATTGATACTCTGATAATAAAGTGTTAGTTTCTAATAGATGTAATAAAAGGGGCTTAAGAAGTAGTCGACCAAGTTTTATTGCTTTAAGGAAAGTATACACTTGTTTAAAACACCGCCAGACAGCTGCTTTTTTTAAGAAAAGACGTATGAATGGTTTCCTACTGCTTAGAAGTAATAATTGCCAACCCTACATGAGCACCTGACCAGGATCTTTCAAAATAACGGAAAGTGAACGAACAACGTATTTATAGTGCATAAACATAGAGATGCAATTGTGAAAGGATAATCAACAGTATTAAATGTTCTATTCATATAATGACAATGGGTGGTAATTATAATTTCACTTATTCGAATAAAGTCTGTAGGTAACTATGACCAATCGACGCGCCGACAAGTTTCTGCACTAATATTGCGTTCATTTCGCCAACGTTTGAAATGGCCGAATGAATGAAAGTGTAATTTAATTGCATACTTGTGTTTTACACTCGGGCCAAGTCCTAGTAGTATTATAAAGGTGAAATTAATAAAAAAAAATTTGACATGAATGAAATTTGGCAATTTATGTATGCAACTACTGCTTTATCAGAAGCTATTAAAGGTTAAGACGTAGCATATAAATCTCTACAGTAATCTCCACAAACAAACTACCAAACTTTCGCGAATCATAATATGTAGTATGGATTACATTTCATGTTGACACACCTCCAAAATATGACTTTTTCCACCATGTCCTTCTACCGATAAATTGAATCGACATCTTAATTGCTGACTGTTTACATAGTACCTAATCTTATAAATCATGTTCTAATAACGTAGCAATCAAGTATGATATCTTTATTAGATCTATACTAAACTAATGCCTATCATAAAATCGATCATAGTACACTTAGACATTCTACCTACGAGTTGGTTTGCGGAATTTTAATCAATTGCTGCTTAATTTGGGCTTAAACCTGATACGAGTGTGGGTGGTACAAGCTTTATTAAATCACGTAATAGTTATTAAGATATTATTACAGTAACATGGCCTGATTGGATAATGATGGTCTGACTCGCCAATTATATCCATGCTAATCTTTGGTATGAAAAAAAAATTGCTAAATTTTTTTCTCGTCTGTTCATCGCCGTATTAAAGATAATTTGGCAGCCGTTTACGAGCAAGTAATAAGGTCTTAAAAGTTTATGGGACATATATGTAATTGTTATTACTGTTGGTTGAGTCTCTCAGAAAATTATCTCCAGTATAAAAGCTCTTTAACCCCACAGGCGACGTTCATGCTGCATCAGCAGGGTAAACAAAGGCTTTCGTTTTCTTGACGCACCTAATACCCATGATCAATCACAGTAAAATCACTCAGACTCAGTTGGAACAGAATAAAATTGCTATTATTTTCACTCGTCCATATAGAAACCGTCAATTCTTATTATAAAATGTGTTGAACAGCATTCCAGCACCTTGTAATGAGCGGATGTCGGGAATCGATAGCAAAATTGTGGGCATATTTTATAATTTAATCACTATCACATAACAATTTTTACTCTATCTGTTAAATGTCAAGGTTCAATTTCTATTGATGATGAGAATACTTTATTGTACTTACATAGAAGAAACTGTAAGGTACAATGTTGCTTTGAAAGTAGCCTTTATAAACTTCGGAATAGGTGCTGCATTTACATCTTGTGCAAGGGAGACTTGCAATAAATATAGGTAATAGAAGCCGGCGCCAGTCGTTTTGAGCGTGTGCGTGATAACATCACAGCTCTAGGCGTCAACACCATACGGCTGTTTAAGAAATCACTAATATGTTCGCTTCAGCTATATTGATATGCGTAACATTTCTATGAAGATCGAAAACCATTTATCTACAACAAAACGTCAAAGAGATCAAAGATGTAAATATTATAAGGAATCTAGCACGTTACAAAATTTTGGTGAATAGAAATGAATGCTCAGAATGATGTAAGAGTTTAGGACAATAAATACATTTCCGTTGATCAATATATTTATGACTTACATTCCATAGATACACGAGCGACCCAAATCTAAAAAATAAATCTTTTAACAAATAAACAAAATGAATTGGTCTTTTATGTCAGTTTCGTTTAGTCCTGCTTGCGGTTAAGACCAAAATAGATGGAGATACCGATGCCGCAGTAACTGCGCTTAAAGAATATGTTTTCCCCTGTATGTGTGTTCAGTCTCAAGGAGAAACAAGAGTGGCGTTCCGTGTAGCGCAAGTGAGTAATCAGCCCTTTGTTTGGTCTCAGACAACACAAGGATGCGCCAACAAAATTAAAACATATCCAAAGTGTACACAACGAAGAGTTTGTCCTGCGCAAACCGTGTGAAGCACTGACCTCAATTTTTCAGTGGAACCGGTTTTGATTAACAACTGATAAACTTCCTTATTGCAAGCTAATTATGGATTCTCGTGACAGAAAACACTGAGTAATGCATGTTAAAATCTGGTGAGAATTTTGATATTTATCGACGATTTATAAGGTAGATCGATCCATCAGGGTAATTAAAGTTGTGTTATAAAATTTCACGTTTGCGACATTTGTGAGTCAAAATGAGAATTATGTTTCCGACAGCTTTATTATTTGTAATCAATTGTAGATGAATACGAATGTTGTTAGCGCAAGTCCGACATTGTCCTCGAGGCTTTCCCGCTTGAACTCATTATTACTCCCCATAATTCTTGGCGTCTCGTCTGGATCCGGTTTATATTGTTTGATACTTTTCACTGTTTATAGTCGATTTATAGTTTCCTACAGATAATGAACGGTTGAAGGCACAGCGTACATACTTTGCTGCAATTTGCACGATGTTAGCGCCATTAAAGCTCGCCTTTTCAATATCAATCTGGTTCACTTAGAAGTCTTCCTATCTGAATTCCAAGAATTGCTTCAATTTTATGTTTGCAGTCAATAACTTGGTAAAATAACTTCGAAGAACAATTTTAAGTTTATATTTATATCCAGAAGCGCTTTTACTCTCTGCTATCTTTTATGTTATGTTTTTTTTTATTGAATTGAAATGACACTCGCGTCTGGATGTATTGTAAAGTAAAGCAAATCGCAACAAACGTACAATGACATTTTAAATATTTAATACTGGCTTCGGCCCGTGGCTTTGCACACGTATAATGGCTCGACTAAAATACGCAAATTAAGTTTAATTAAGAGCATATAGCACTCAGAACCATTGTGGCTACCTATCGGTGAAATAATTTTGGAAATCTGACCAGTGGTTCGAAAGTTCCAAACATTACCCCCTACATACATACTTACAAATTTTACCTCTTTATAACATTAGTATAGATGGCATATGTATTAATTAATAGCTTCGTAAATTAAGAGCAGTGATCTGTATATCGAAGGCGCGATAGATTGAGTCACAATTCAAGTTGAGTCATGATTCAGTTGTACAAGTAACGTGTTACATGCATTGAGTGACATTATCGAACGGCCCGTCCGCTGTTGTACGCGAGCGTAATAGCCGATCCTCTGGTACACGCATAATGAATGCTTCACATTGATGTCATACTTGTAAAGGTGTCGCTACATCACATCTTGGGAATTATCAAATAATTTTCCAATGTTCTTTGATTGCTTTTTGTTCATTCAATATATGTATGGGTTAGGTCAGCAAGCAGGCAAACTAATCACGTGATGTTTAATAATCAGCGTCGCCCATTGACACTCGGTAGTTAGGGATTTAACGATTTGAAGGATATTTGCCCAATCCTTCTATTGGGCCTTTAGTAACTTTACACACACGGCGAAATATAACCCGTGATTAACTAAAAATCGCGAACCCCTCTGTCTCTAAAGAACCCCTCTGTGGTTCGAAACTAGTAGAGCTTTTCTTAAGATAGACACGTGAGTAACCCGCGATTTTTAGTTAACTTAGTATGTCTCACGATAGTTATTATAAAAACATAACCCGTGATGTTTCACGCCGCTATTCCGTGTTGCTATGGTCAACACTCCGTTGACCATACGTTTACGTTGACTCCGGCCGAGCCGGCCCATTCGTGCCGAAGCGTGACTCTCCCACACAATTCTATTTGAGCAATTATTTTGTAATTTCATTTTAAATTTTAGGATAACACCTTCACATCGTTAGCCTATAAGTGCCCACTGCTTAGCATAGGCCTCTTCTCACAAGGAGAAGGTTTCAGCATTAATCGCCACGCTTGCTCAAGGCGGATTAGCGATTTCAAACTTATAATGAGAAATAAGTCCAGGTTTCCTCACGATGTTTTCCTTCGCCGTATGTCAGTGGTGTGTAATGTACATATAATCACAGAAAGTACATATAACTCGGAAAAAGTCACAATGGTACTTGCTAGGTTTCGAACCCAGTCCTTTATGCATGAGAAGCGGACGCCATAATCACGACATTTGAACACCTTATCTTTATATAAAGTTAGTATGGTACTCTTGGTATTACACCTACATAGGTAACATATATACAACCGACTCTCAGTAATTAATGTTTTAAGTTAATTTTACACTATAAAGATGTTTTATTTGGACAACGACTTATTGTTTAATTATGGTGTTCTGTAAAGTCAGAGGCTTGGTACCGACTAATGGTAATCAGTATGTATGTTATCTACCTTGAAATACTTTTAAGTAACTTTAAACATATCTTTCAGCTTCTAGAAATGATGTTTAGCCTTTTGCACTGTTCAGATCTCTTAAAATCTAAAAGTCTTCTCCAAAATATTGTATCTACTATCAAGTGAAAAGGTAAACATCTGCCTAATCTAGTAGCTACACTTACCAGTACATTACATGCACAAAAATAACATGTTTGTTCTACAAATCTCACTTTCAAATCACGCGGCCATAACTGTGCTGTCAGATGTACGGTAGCGGATCAACGTCATTAGCCTCGACCACGAAGCTTGATTTACGCAATATGTGCTTTACAAATTAGCCGTTTAGTGTTATCTGCAAACCCGCTTCGAGCGGTAGACGTGCTGTGTTTATTTGTACTCATAAAACTTGCCTGGAAGCGATATGGACTCATCTATGTCAATTAATCACGGTTTATAGTGTAATTGTTTTGGCAGGTTTTTAATGGAATATTTTTAAACTAATGACAAGAAATGTCCATCTCTATAATCCTATTATTGGCTTTCCGACCATTTTTATGGTTATAGATTAGATATACAAACATTTCTCTGCAATTTTTATGAAACCGTTCCCACTATACGGCTATACTATCGTCTAGTTGCAAAACTAAAAAATAAACATCATTTTTATACATATATCTTTCTTCTAATCTTCAGATCACAATGCATGTAGCTACGTACTTACATACAATCGTAAGTCACGCTCTTAACATTTCCAGCGTACATGACTCTTTGGAAATTATTTTACTTTCTCCGATGAATCCGATAGGTTCTAACGACGACTTCTCATTCGTCAACTGTTGGACAGGTGCCTCATTGATTATCAGCATTAGACTCCATTAAGTGTTTAACTCGATACCATTCGCTTACCGGTTCTAAGCTGCACAATTATTCAATTTAATCTTACGTTTTTTTCCCCGTGTTACGACATCTGTGCAATATTTATTAACTATACCTGTTATGTCATAAATGTGTGTGGGAATTTTCGTTGATAGAACTTTTAACAAAGGCATCTAATATTTTACAGTTCATGGATTTCCGGTGTGACAAACGTTTTGTATTATGCTCATATTCGAATGTATGCCTAAAGGCTAAGTTCCAGGGACTACGTAACTCTTGTTGTTATCTTTTTTAAACGTCTCCATAATATTAAAAAAAAATCTTAGTAGTTGGCTTTTTTCAAGGTCTGCTCATCTTTCATTATTATCTGGACTATGCATCTATCCTTCGTTTTGTCATCTTTGTATGTGTTTATAATCTATGTAATTATGTATTTTGTAAGTACCAGACCTTTTTTGCTTTTTTATTTATTTTTCTACTCTACAACTGTCTACTTGAATTGTTAGTTGAATTCGAGTACGATTTTGGATCGTTATTACACTGTTATTTTATGCGCAACACCAGAGTAGTTGCAAGTTTGTTGTTGGCCTTCTGGGACTTACGGATTTGAAGATTAAGAGATTTTGTTAGGTAGGGAGAATATTAGGACCACTGTAATGTCACTTACGTGGCGGGAAAGGTTTTTTTCTCAGGCCTTCTTTGTGAGGCCTTAGTATCACTCCAGTTGAGCCAGCTCATTCGTGCCGAAGTATGGATCTCCCACACTTAATCTTACGATATTTATAATACTCGTAAGTCCGAAATGAACCCAGTATTCAATAAGGTAGTTTACTAGAATATTTGATACCTAACCTACCTGTTAATAGATTTTTGCCAATTTTATTTAGGTTCAACAATGATGCGTTATCCAATGTTTGGCAGTTTTTATTGTCTACATAACGAAATACTAATGAAAGTTAAAACAAAGAGTCATGAAGTAAAGTAATTTGCTTAATTTTAATAAATCATTATAATTTTAATAAATCATTTTTATACTCAAAATTCAAAGTTAAAATCATTTATTCTAACTAAACTAAACCATAAATAGGTCCTTTTGAAACGTCAAAATAGAGTACTACTATGTCAGTCTATTCGTCGGTGAAGCTAGGTGCTCGTTCCAAATTGTAGATTCAAATGGAGAAGAAGAAGAAAGAAACTCCATGGTTACTCTTTTTAGAATATAATATTTTTAACCGATATTTTTGGTTAAACACTAAATGACAATAATAAATCAGTACTGAGTATTTTGCAGTAAATCAAGTGTATTACATGTTGAAATTGTAAACACAAACAATTCACAAGGACGCGTCGCGGTTGTTGCGGCTGCAGACACACTCGACATCGTAAACCTTACTCTCTTCAATCAAGGCCCTTATGAGAGAAAAGTAACACAACAACACATAATCTTTTAAACGTAGAGTGATATAAACATACCACACGTTTACTTCTCACTTATTATGACTAGGTTTTAATTCTATAGTAATAAATAATATTCCCTAATACTCGTCCATTTTTTGCCAATGGCATCATGAAACTAGAATCCGTTTGATCCAAAACCCTTTGTCTTTAAATTGGATAATTAACTAGCAGACGGGTCATCTGATGGCAAGCATACGAGTGCGTTGTTGACCTTTTAGGGATTTGAGGAATGGAAGATATTGGGTATTGGGGTTGGAGGGGAAGGATTGAACCATCAGTAACCTCACTTATACAAGATAAATACAACGCAAGCATTATTCCACTCAGGGACGATGTTCAGCCGGAGTTGCGGGGCTAGCGCAATAAGATACCGCGGCCTCGGCCTAAAGCAAGAGAAGGAACGGGGAGTTTTTTAGTCAGTAAGAGTCTGAGTCTGAATCTCTCGCCTTATCCTGAGGGAAAGAGGTAATTGATTGAAAGAGGTAATTGATTTTCCCATGACAAAAAAACGTTGTTTCATGCCGATTTTCTATAAGGCTATTCAAGCTATCGTAATCGTAAGGTCTAAGTGTGGTCCTTCGATACTTAAAAATAAGTTTTATCAAACTTGGGCTGAATTTTCAATAATTTTCCAACAGTAAAAATATGCAACAAAGGATTAGACCATTCAATAAAGCTAAAACAAATGAAGTAATACATTGGCATAATATTTATTTTTTGCGTAAACAAATTATATCTTCTATTTTCTATTATGTAATTCTGCATACATTAGATGAATGCCATGTTTTCTTTTGTTTCATATCTTGTTATTGATTTTGATTTACACAACATATGTATGATGTCCACGTTCTATCTTCATCACTAGCCTTATTCAGTAAAGTAAATCAAAGATCATCTTGTTGGCAGGGCTATCTATCATTAGATCCAAATCACGTACCAGTCCGATCCTCAGTCATGCATAAATCTCAATGACCGATTCCATCCGAGACAAACACGAGCAATTAGACGAAACTAGTAATCGTTTAATCTAAAGCGGGAGATGAAAGTGGCTGATAGTTTATCTTCTGAATCAGGAATCCCGATACACGGACACCACGACTTACCTACTACATGTCATATTCTTGTCACTGCGATGCTGCATCTTGTACGTCGTGAATGATATCGTTTCTGTTCTTATTTCATTTCATCATTACGCTCAATTAAATACGCTTCGAATCCTCGGATTAGATTAGAATGATGAACATGTACGGTAAATATTAATAGATCAGCTTTCTGGAACAGGTTATCTGCAGTGGTCTGTACGTCACTGGCTGTCCGCTCGGGGCGTGCTATCATAGCATCGTGTACATCATCGCAATTTTACGCAGTATCCTGCCTGATTACATCTAAAGCTTTCACCCGACCCGTCGATTGCTGATTCATTAAATTCTTTAATTGACGTTAAATATCACGATGATTGCGAGGGGTCATTCGTTCTTGACCCCTTCTCTGTGAATTAGTGACAATGCTCTATCGTTATTGTGGATTTAATACTTTCTTTATTAAGTGGTTATTGATTATAATGTCTATTATTACGACTCCCATTCACGGATTTGATTAAGCTCTTTTCTTAAAATTCTATGAATTTGATATTCTATGCTGATTTTATAAACGGTTTATGAATCGATATAAATAAGGAATATAGATGTTTTACAAATAATGTCAAACAAGAATTTCTTGTATGTAAGTATGGTATAAAATGTAGTTCCGTTGCACCTGCATACAGTGCACAGCGCTGCATAGGAATCTACGATAGGGCAGATAGCGATCGCTACCCTCGGCGCGACCGCTCCGCTGTGGCAAGCGGAACGTTGGCGCCACTAATGCGATCAAGGGATCCGATTTATTAGTCATATCTCTACATCGACCGATACACCTGTACGTGCCCGATTTAATGCCACAGCGGAACAACTAAGGGAACATTTATTGCCCATTGCGTAACCGTAATGCTTACCTAGTACTAGTCGCTTGCATAATCATTCGTTCCTAAACCGTTTACTTAGTAAATTGTATCGTATTTATTTATTGACGTGCTCTTGAACTTGATCGCGCTATCAGCAGTTGTAGATCTGTCCGATAATTTTCAGCTCTGCCGGTTCAGTAGTGATCTGTCGGATGCTGTTTGTTTAACATCTGTGGATTTTGATGCGTAATTTCTCCGGGACCTTGAATTCGTGTTGGTGGCTTTCACATGTAGCGGTCTTGTAACGTCACATTCGTCTTTGCGATAGGTTTTATCGGTAGATCGGACGCTGGTGCGGGAGTGCTCCGACATGCAAGGTCGAGTCGTGGCGAAACTCTCTCCGGCCATTGACTACCCTGCCCGATCAATATACGTTGGACGACAAGCCTTGTCCAATGCAGAGCGATGTGACACTCAGACACTTCGCCAGTGAAAACAGAAACTCATTAGAGCTTTTAACGACATGTATATAAGGTGCAACATATTGCGATCGATTTGACAGTATCGCAGCATTATGATCTAAGAAAGCGCCCGACGTCCGTACTCATTCGCTTTCCAACGATAAAGAATATATCAAGGCATCAGGATCGATGGTAAAACAGTACAACGAGTAGTGTTCCGGCACTACCCGTGAAATATCTGTCCAGGTTCCTCCGGTGCTATCTGCTTTATAAAATGTACGTGTGGAGACTTAATAAATGTTTTACGTACCTACCTATTACCAGCATTATGTTTATTCTTGTATATTACACATATCTTAAAGACGTCTTAAAGATGCTCATAAATAATTTAATCTAACTCCGATTACCACACTTCGATACCCTCTCCCTACAAAACACCAGAATGATGCAGTAATGGAAGTCTTTCAGTTGGTGATGATGAAATTAGCAGTTATTTAATCATTTTTCTTCGAATAGTATTGCAATTTTGACTGCACGGTTGGTGCGGTGTCTGGGCAACTGGCTGCCGTGCAACGTGTCGCGGTTTCGATTCCCGCACGGAACAACTCTTTGTGAGATCCACAAATAGTTGTTCCGGGTCTGGGTGTCATGTGTATGTGAAATTGTATGTTTGTAACCGCACCCACGACACAGGAGAAAATCCTAGTGTGGGGCAAAGTTTACGACACAGGAGAAACCTAGTGTGGGGCAAATTCTCCAACCAGTATTTAAAAACATGATAATTATACCTATTTTCAATGTATACGTATAAACCCTATGTTTACATATTATAATACACGAATATCAATATTAAAGGTTTTATTAATAAAACGTCATATCATGACTCTAATTTTAAATTACTTTCCCTTGTGCACAAATGTGCAATCTATTTGGCTATGCGCACAATACAGTGTACACAGTATGATGTTTAGCGGTACCGAAATGGTACCTTTGATTATGTTTAAGTAGAATAAATTGTGTAAGGGAGCTACATCTGCCAACAAACTACGTTACAGTTGAGCAGAAGCAATATTTTTGAAAATTTACTTTTTACTACAAACGTATGTGTGAATACATTTTACTAACATGAAAACAGACCACTAGCAAATGCGTTTCCAGTTTTTTAGGGAATTGACTATTATGCAATGAAAAATAATTATTCGAAGTTACTTAAATCCAGAACTCGATCAAAAGATGCAAATTAGAGTAGGATTAAAATGTTAGGAATATATAAAGGTTTAAAGTAGATTAAAACAATTTAGATGTATCATAAAAAATGTATTATTATAATGAGATAACTGTAGACCTTTATACAGGCACAAAACTTTTTCCAGCTTAAAATTATTATTTACAACATTCTATATTTAAAAATTATAATTCTAATGCGAGGTGTATTACCTTATTATTTTATTTACATTTTTAACATTAATTATATTTATATTTACATACGAATTTCTTTACTAGGAATAGGGAATATGGCTTATTTTTCTACATACATACATAAGTAGGTAGGTCATTCTTCCATTTTAATTTTTGAGAATCACATATTATGTAGAGATATGACATAACATGGGTACCTTACATTACATTAAAATTAAATTAAAATTAATTATTTACAAACCAGTCTGTAAGTGAATTAATAATAAATTAAATATACATTAAATGCTCAACGACGGCCTTTTCTTTCTGACACTTTTGCTGTTTTTCCCAAATATCGTGCCAATTACCTGCAAAATAAAAATAGCATTTAATAATTATTGGGCGTCGACGGAGTTTATTACGATTGATTGCGCATTTCCGTTTTAAAAATAAAAAGTAAAAAGGTTAAAAATAATTTAACTAACGTTATAGGTATTTATGACAATCTTAATTTGAATTTAAAAATGGAACTCGTAGAACATATAGTCAGAATTTTAATTCGATTCCTGATTTGACATGACCTGCTGTCATTTTGTGAAATAATGATACCATATATAACAGTGTAGTGATGAACACAAAAATCGATAAACAATCAGTGAATCAGTTTCAGGAAGACATTCAAAAAATTACGGCTCCCGAATGGTCTAAATGCGTATCACATGTTGTCAAAGAAGAGGAAAAAATGAGTAAGCTAGATATGTTAATTGACAATAAAAATCACAGACACAATTCATAATAAATGTGACAGAAAGTAACAGCGATAGCGATAGCGATGACGGCAACAATTAATAAAATTTCTGTTTTATTTGTCACGTTCCTTCACGATCACATTTTTTATTAATTTCACACACTTTTACAAAAGAAAAGTGACTGACTGATCGTTAATTAATTGTCAAAACTAAATTATCGGTTCACAAATATTTTATTTTCTGATAAACTTAGTTTACGAGAATAAATTTACAAACGAGAGGAATCGATTCAGAAATATCCGATTTCCATATCGAATAATTTCGCAACGTCACTATTTATTACGTGTCATAACGTTGCAACACTGAAATTGTCAAATCTGGAATGGAATTAAAAGTTCGAGTATAGATACCCTCACTGTCATTTTGGTAATAAAACTTCTTACGCATATTGGTTCTAGAAAACATATAGACTTATAATTTGTTTGTCACAAGTAGGTATGAAATGTGACAATGTTTCAATTGCTTATGATATTGTCTTTGTATTACGACATTAAGTCACATTATAACTCACTTTAGAGACAGAGTAGGCAGCAAGCTTTCGCCTGGGGGCGGGCAACAAGAGCGCCAGCGCGCGCGCCTCCCGCAGCAGCGCGTGGAACGCGAGCGCTGCGCCCGCGCACGACTCTGCCGCCGACACCTCGTAGAACTGACAACCGAATCTCAGCGACAGCTCCTGACCCTCCTCTGCATGGACCTCCCTATTAAAAAAGAAGTCGGTTACAAAAAAATATTCTTGATAGATCAACTAAACAAATTATGATAAGGACTTGATAACTTTGAAAAGAACTATGTAATTTTTCATACAAGTAATAATAAAAAAGTAAGGGTTTAACGTTCAAAAGTGCCTCATATTGGTCTATTTGACATAAAAAATATATTTTGAGTATAACTAAGGTGGTTGACAGCGGATGAGGATAATGTTTATATTCTGTTGTTTGCAGTTTAAGTAAACGTAACTAACATGTACCTATACCTAACAAAGTATGCACAATTATTATTATTATTCATTTAATTAAAAAAATATATTATATAAATTACTGATTTACCTGGCGTGTTCGAGGTCACGTTTGTTCCCTAAGAGGGTGACGGCAGCGCAGCCGGGCAGTCTCGTGCGCTCCAGTAAGGAAAGCAGTTCAGCTGCAGCTAAGAAGGAGCGGCGCTCACACACTGAATACACGACGGCGAACGCATCGCCCCATCTCACGTGTTCTGCTAAACAGCCACGAATCTACGAACAAATGCATCCATTAAGCATCCTAAGGAATCTTTATGTTTAAGATCGGCAAAGCAGCAGACCTGATGGTAAGTAATCAGCGCTTGCCATGGACACCCGCAACAACATAGGAGTTACGAATGCATTGCCGACATTTTAGGGATTAGGAATTTGGAGATTTAAGGATTAGGGGAGGAAAAGGGATTTTTTCGGATGTTACCAGCCCATTACATCACCCATGTTATATATTCTTTAATACTTGTAGACCTTGTAGTATACCTACTAGTAATACAAATATGAACATACACTACAGTTTATTTTTACCTACTGGATGACCGGTTGCCTAAATGTAATTAATATTATTTCTTAGCTAAGGCTCCTTAGGCTTACAAAAGGAACTCTTCAATTCCGTATTTTAAAAAAAGTTAACTAAGTATAAAAAAAAAATTACCTTCAAATAATCAAAATAAGCATTGGTTCTCCACAATTCTTATTTCAATTTACTTTTAACAGCAGCGTTAGGTAAACTTATGTATCATAATGAAATGTAAATAGTATTTTTAAAACGCCATTTCTCTAGATACATCGCAATGCAAATTGAATGTTCGTCCCGAGCATGAGAATCTAGAATTGCTAAAATTGTAAATAAAGTCAGTGAACTTAACTTATAATTGTAAATAAAGTCGCGAGCCACAACTGGTACTCGGAATCTCGTATCGGGGCCACTCGCTGCACCGAATAATATCACCGGTTGCACAATAATACAAAGCATCCAATCTATTATGTTCTTTTAGTTCCGTTATCGGTGCGTTTAATAAACATCTTCGTTGTTTAGGAAACAGAACTGGTTTAGGAATCACTGCACACCCATACAACAACAATAAAAGCATAACAATTACGTAACACGAATTCCCCCGTGTATTCTATCGTGGCGTAGGTTCGAACGTAGGATTTCGCCCGCAGCCACACTGATGCAGCAACGGCAGCGATCGCACCTGATAAGCCGATACAAGCCACATAAACTTCGTCTAATTAAATTGTACTGCGGCCATCAGCCGCTACCAGCACAGCCCACAGATTAACATCTCCATTGTTTAATGGTAAATTAAGTTTGACCGTCTATCTCTTCGTTTGCTATTCGAGCTTCGAGTTTTAATCTTATCAGAAACGACGAGCCTTTTGTTCTCAGTCAATGATATTTTAGTGTTAAAGCTAAAAGCAACATTGTTGCAGACTCGTTACTTACCGCGCAATTAGATGTATCTAGTATTTCAACTTCTGAAACGGCACCGTCGAAAGCCACTCTGTGCTGATAAAGGAAATCTGAAACAAGAGAACACGGTATATAAGTATGCGTAGTGATCGCTTTTGTACTGATATCATTGTCGTCGGCGATAGCGACAGCATTTACTGTGGTATCGAGCGCTGATAGCTATTTCCTTAATATTTTAATCCAACTCTCGAGAAATACGACATGGCGCCGACTGACGCAAACACGTCGTTTTAAGGTCGGAAGGAAGCAGACATTTTAATTTAAATACATAATACAATCCACTTCAGTAATAAGTGACAGATATGATTGAAGCTTTTGTAAATTAACCAAGTATTGACGTCACGTAAATGCCAGTTGGATAGTTTATTGAATTTGCCAATCCAGCATAATACGCACGTGTACAATTATTTTTAAAAGGCAATGATCAAACGAGATAAACACTTTTTATTGTGATAATAATGATTCATCGAGTGAACTTTACTAACCTCCTGTCGAGCTATATTCTCCGATGTACCGCTTTGTTAGATAACGCACGACCACCGCTGCAACAAAAAGAGAACCAAATGAATAACATCGTAAGAAGCACGCCTTCATCGAAGACATATTGTAAATAGGCGAACAATTAGGAGGTCGTCACTCCCAACTTTCTAGAAGCGAATGGATCAAACACTGATTAGTCCTTTCACTCCTGGAATTCCCATCAAAGGGTGGTACACAATACAAACAGTTATCAACAACAATGACCAAGCAAGTTGCGTGAATAGCGTCGGTTGTAAGCTACCGACGAAATGAAGTGTGGAGAATCCTGCAGCCCATCAAAAGGAAATGTGGCGCTATTCAACAAGCTGATTGCTTGTCCGATGCGGCCGTCAGACACGTGAGATTACGTTAGTACTTAACCCTTACAAGTGTACTGCATTTTGTCATTTGGATGATGAAAACGAGTAATTTGAATAAAGTGTAGCTTCAGACATGATAAATAGGTTTAGTATAATCAAACATGATTTGATTATGTTGGTCATTTAATGGTCACGGTCTAGCCATGACAAAGATAGGCATAACTGCAAATTCTCAATTTATTCGTAGATATTGTTTATTAAACTTACTTATTTCCTAAAGCAACTTACTGTTGTTTTGGAAATAAGTATTATTAGTATTAGTATTTCGCCTAAAATTAAAATTAACCAAAAGAATGACACCGTACAGTGAGCATTACAGCATCAGCAACTTCAGCGTACTACATTATGCAAATAAAAAACATTAAAGTCTTAAAAAAATCTTACATATAAATAAACCTATAAGGGATGTCTAAAACAATAAGAAACATTAGCAAGAAGCAGAATACAAACCTACTATCAGTTTATTTCTAGATAGTCATCTGTTTTCGTAACAAATGCTAATTAACATTCCATTACAAGAATCGTTTACGACATCAACGTATGGATAATACTCCCGAATGAGATATCGTTACTATTTGTGTCAGAATCTTGACCCAAGGCTGTTACACAAGAGTCCACGATGTCTTTATGCAACGACTGCACGTTGTCGCATGACAATGGACTTGGAATGCATTCCGTACGCATTCTGTCGCAGACGGTTAAGGCTAGGATAGGAAATCTAACCTTACAATACCGTGCCATTCCCGGCATGACGACGTAACTATAAGGAACCGATTGTGTTCTTGCTTAAATGGAAGCAGGTAAAGCTTCTCTGGTTTAATTAATTTTTCGATTTTCTTTGAATGCTTTGGATTTGTCTACTTGGTCGGTAGTAAAGTCTTATTAACCTTTTTGATTAAGAAATTCTCGATGTTTACCTATAAGCAAAAAAATAAGGATTCCATTGTTTCAAGTATGGAATTGTCTAACAAAAGAAAACGTAAACCCGAAAGCTCCCAACGTCCGCATAATTATGATGACATTATTAATTGAGAAAGAAGATCGATATCTCCGATATTTGATTGACGACCAGCAGCCGATAAAACGTCGTCTCGTCAATAAAGCAATGCAATAAAACCTTTTCAAGTGTTGATAAAAATTACAACACACCACAATATATCGTAGTTTATGAAACACGCTCAAAATTCCTCACTCTCATTTTTTCCTTTCGATTTTTTTTCCCTGTGTGCACAGAGTATTGAATGCATTACTTTCTCTGCGATCCGATTACGTACATAATCATCGAGTGATAAAGTTTCATCGATCCACTTTTAACTGAAATATGCGGAATTCAATTAAAAAATTCAGTTTTTTTTTTGTTTGTTACATACATACGAAGTTCTGTGTGGTTTTTATTGGTTTAGGTTCTTGGCGTTTGACCAAAACTGATTTTGCTGCATAAATAAATTTCGTTAAATTGCATTAGTGTTTGTACTGCGTAGAAATTTCTTGTATTTGGAAATGTTTTCCACGTTTCATGAGTTCGATCATTGAGTTGACTGCACGGTTGCACGGCGCGGTGGCTGGGCAACTGTCTGCCGCGCAAAGTGTCGCGGGTTCGATTCCCGCGCAACGTGTCGCGGGTTTGATTCCAGCGCGGAACATCTCATTGCGTGATCCGGGTTTTTGTAAACGCACCCACGACACAGGAGAAAATCCTAGTAGTAAGAATGTATAAGTGTTCAGAAACGATAAACAAGATTAGAATTAAAAACAAGGATTATCTCTAAATATTTAAATCATTATTCAGAAGTTATTGATATAGAAAATCAAATAAAATAAATGTATTTGAAGGTTATATTGAAAGATTGAAAGGTATTTCTGGTAGTATCAACAAGTAACTATAAATTGTCCTCGGTATAATGGTAATAATTAAAAAAAACTTTTAAAGAAAAATGGTACTTTTATGAATCACAAAGAAGCTAAATCTTGTATTGTTAAAACGTATATGAGTATCTGTAAAAGAACATGCCATTCGATGATATTCTATTATAGAAAAGTAGAATGACCACTACCTACTATCAACTACCAAAAACAATAACTCACAAACTGACCACTTACATAATTTCGAAACAATTTACCATCAATTTGTAAGTAATAAATTATCCGGGCTTATTGTAGTGGATCAAGAAATGATTAACGAATCTTCGCTGACGAGATTCCAATAAAAAATTACATCAAATTATGACCATCGGGGCATATAAGACAAATTGATGTGATCAAACAACACGGCATCACGTGGGTTGATAGATCGTATGTTATCTACAAGAACAATGGATGTGGATATCGACAGGAATCTTTAGGGTAATTAATAGATTATTGAAGGCATCGATCATATGTCGACTGACCATCATAGTTCAATAGCAACCATTATTACTTTGACTCGGTCTTGATACCGGTCTGACTTAGTATGGGCCATGGCAATAATTGTGACATCAATGTTGCGTTATGGTGCAATACGAGTACTAAGTAAGAATTAACGTGTAAGTGGACTGTTTCTCTAACTTATTTGTTCTAGAATGTATGACAAATTGTATGCTAATTCCATTAAAGATTACAGACAAAACTTTAAGAAGAAACTTTTTATCGTAGACATTGGCGATGATCATATTTTAAGAGAAATACTCTGATGTGTTATTTCAGATACTTATCGTAGACGTATTGAAGAATATTTGTTTATGTGCACTCATATTAAATGTGACGCTCATTACTTCAGTCTCTTTCGTCCCTAATTAGGTATTGGTCAAATGAGTTGTTGGCGGATAGGATCGTAACAAATAAGTTCATAATATGTCGTCATCTTTATGGTCCTAAAGTTAATCAACCATTGCGTTTTGTTTGAGCGCTTCTTTTAATATTATGTGTTTCAAAATCATGTCAAACAAATTATGTAAAGTTTCAATCATACAGACACATTACAAGTGAATATGTCAGAATCCGCGACGTGAGGATGTCGACGAGGCTTCGATCGCTGACACTGCACTCATTCATCACGCCGTGAGAAGGTCGTCGCACGGAGCTCAGAGCTCGCACCGCTGCGCTGACACATCCAACCAGATTATTAAAGCTTAAACCACAAGAACGTGCTTGTTAACATCCCATTTTGGCACCTCGGCGACAAAAAGGCTCTTTACAAAAGTAATTTCTCACAACGTCAAAAAATAATATGACTGCTTTCCAAAATTTAAGTTCGTTGCTCCCCAACACAATTCATTTCAGACTAAAAAAATGGATGCCTGTTGACACGATGCACTCCACACTCGACTTGTTAATTGAAATATTTTATTGACTCAACATAATTAATATTTTTAGTGTTTCGTCTTTAACAGTCCAATAACCACAGGGTGCTGAGAGACTGATCATATTTTCGAAAGAAGCATTAAACGTGACCCAGATATCTGGAAGGATATTAAGTGCAGGGCAGCGGCGGCAGTTTGCAATAACGGAATTCACTATAATGTGAAAATAAATGGCCCAGTGAAGAATGAACACGGTGAATAATGTCAGTAGTAAAAGGTTTAATGAGTAGATAATGGTCCTGAGGGCATTTACGAGGACGTGAACAGCGTATCCGTGACAGACAAGCGCCACTCCCACGGGGCCGTCCGTGGACAGGATCTACATTGAAACAATTTCGCATGTCGGCCCAGCTCGCTCCCGTCTGTAATGAATTGCAAACGCATGCGTCTCAGAGCGGTCGCAGCCGGTCCGTCAGCCGTCAGCCGGCCGACAATTAGGGCGGTGCAATTACAACCAGTCGGTGGCGAGTCGGCCGGTGGGTCAGCGGCGCGATTTCCCGACGGCGGCGACGCCTGGCGCCACCAGACGACGTTGTGTAACTCTTAAACGTCCGATCAGCCATTAACGCTGGCGTCGAGGTCGTTGCTCTACACATGTATATCACACGCCAATATCCATATTTGTAAAACATTACTGATCTGCCATGATCGTGAATCATGGCCAATTGAGTAGAGCCATGTCAGAAGCAGGTTACGTAGCCCATTTCTAACTTCGACGAACTCCGACGATCGTAAGCTGGCGTTATCGTAATTGAATTGTTTACTTAGCGTGCTTTACAAGTCATAGTAGTAAAAATAACGATGAGTAAAATCCCTGATTTAAGATCAAGTTCAAATTATTACGTGTTTTACATTCCTCTGCTGTCTTCCGCAGTGCATCTTTAATCTCATGTCATCCTGAGGTTTCGCCTTAAAAAATGGGCACAAAATGTTTTCCAAAATAATATTTTTTATAATTTATTCTCCAGTTATATTGACTGACGATATCCTTAGAGGTCTACGGAGTGGTTTGAATGAAAAGAGCTGAATATCGAGCTCAGTAATGTGCAATCGGAGAGGCCTATGTTCAGTAGTGGACATAAAAATTCTGATGATGACAATGATTATAAAAAAATATTTTATACTGAACAGTTAAACGAAAACCGTGAAAACAAATCGAGGAAAATATAAAAGAAATAAAAGCAATAAAATAAACAAAGCATTTATCGAAATATTTGCAAGACGCTTAAACGATCAGGCAGATTGTGATCAATATCGAGCAAATACATGAGATACCTAATGAGACATACGTAGACAAGTATAGAACAATACATTCATCAAACATACAGCTTATATCATGATCAATATTGACATAGAAGCATTCCATTAAATACTTTGAATAGTCTGTTGGTGATAAGGGAACAATTAAATATTATCCTACATCATAGTCTATTTAATCTTTTACAATTTACAATGTAAATATTCTATTATTCTGTGTATATGTGGCGACCAACTAGTTTATAAGATATTTAGTTAACGTAAAATTGGCTACTATTTAATAAATCATATCACACTACAATTTTGGTAGCAATTTTTTTTCTGATGGCAAATAGACTTCGGTCCGTGTCGTAATTAACACACACAAAGTAATTGAAAATATGGCAATCCTTATTCTGATTCTAAATCAAATGACTAAATTGTTAGTTGATTGATGGTTGGATATTTGGCGACGACATATTTTATGAAACAAGGTATTCTTACATTGATACTTATTTAAAAATATTAATAGCCTAGTTCTGGTGTTTTCAATACTCACGCAGAATGATATAAATAATTAAACGATCTTTTAAAAGGCATCGTGTTCAAAAAGTAACGTTTGAACTTAAGAATGCGAAGGCAATAATCACAATGTTATTTTACCTTATTTTTCAAAAATGAAATTAATAATAGAAAATGTTTATATTTTTTAAATAGCTTAAGTATCTGTTGTAATTTAAATAATAATAAATATCTTCGATGTTAAGGAACTTTTAAGTATTTAACCTTAATTTTGACACACACTTGAATATCCACAAAGAAATAAAAAGTATTTAATAAAATAAAAGCTTTCCTTAAAAATCTCACAACATTAAAAAGCGTTTTTAACGAACACTTTCAAAATTTTATGTTTAATAATCAACTGATAAAATAAAAACCGCATGTGTTTAAGAACATGGTCGGTTTAACTTTAAAATAAGGCTATTATGTCCTGCAATTCTCAGTTCCCGTTATACGTTCCCCTGATGTAATAATAACCACACAAAAACTTCTTTTAGATGTCTGAAATTACAGGTTCCGCACCTCAAATTTGCACTCTGTCGAGTTTAATAACATGTCTCTCATTTCATTACTGTTAATAATAACAAAATAAAATTAAATGCAAAATAAACTTTGGAATTTGTAAAATAAAATCTGAGTTTGTTTGTGTGACTGCGCTCTGTGTGATAGGCATTAATTGACTTTTATTATTATTATCTCTTAAAATAAAGTGTCCTTATTGATTTTTGTTATTTTTAGAGTTAAATTCGCACTTTTAGTCTTTCGAAAAATACTTGTTTTTATTTTTATTTTCATTCGATAAATGTTATTTGGTATTATTGACTTAAATAAAATATTTTACAGGTCAACGTTACTGTAGCTGTATTCGTAAATAATCATACCTTTTAAATTGCAGATTTAAAATTATAGACATTTGATAAAATACATAGTTCTTGCTAAAAATCATAAAAAATGCAGAAGTTGACGAATGCTTTACTAACCAGACTTGCCGCTCCGCGGGCTCCCTAGCACCACCACCCTTATACGATTCACAGTCATCTTCATTTGGATAGAGTTAATAATTCACTGTTTTTCTACAAAAAATATTTAGCCAGACATTATGGCAGCAGTGTCCATCAACCACTTCAGTTTATGATCACAGTTTATATCACGGTACTCGTCGATATCGCACGAATCAATGTGAGTTATCGTAAATATGATCGAGGAATATATTTCACAGAGTTGCTCACGGCCGTAAGCCCGACCGAATGCCGCGAAGTTTCCCGCGCGACTGCCGGCGTCTCTAGCCGATGCTCGGATCAAAAGCGCGTGCGCAGCCTCCGTTTCAACCTCCGAACTAGCTGACTACCTATGTATACGACGGAATTCGCACTTCATCCTACCTGATTGAATATTCATAATGTTGGCATGCCGCCCATATTGCCGATGTTTCGGATATAGAGGAGGACATTCAATCAATATTTTGTCACCCATCTGGACAGCTGGCCAAAAAACACTTGAGTTTAATTTATTTCTGAATAAGGAAAAGGGGTAGAAAATTGTAAAAGTCGATCCAGAATACGTAAGTCGACGACATGTCAAGGTGAGAGCGATGCAGACGTTCAGTGCAATAAATTCGTTCGTGCTGAGACATAATTGGATCCGCCCCGCCCACGTTCCAGCTACCCAGCTTCCTTTGTGTTACATAGGTATTCCACTTATAGCTTAGAAATACTACGAGAAAACTACTCATAATAAATCCAGTAGGAATGTAGAGCAAGTGAATCTTGAGCAACGATCCTTGCGTGAGCGGTCTTCATTAAAATAGGCGTTTTAGTTCGGTCGGTTTATACTTCAATGGCACAATATTCTAAACTGATTATTGTTTAAGCAGGCTATCTGCCAAATATTAGAACTTTTCTAGATCAAACACTACGAGAGAGTGAAAATATCCAGATATTTAAAATTAGTTTAATGTCTTCTTTTAAGAACTTGATTATCTGATGTACGTTTCCGAAAAGATTAAGATAATGAAACTGAGTTGTTATATCCTGTGGTAACCTACTAACGATCATGGACGAAGCGTGTACATAATTCTAATTTCTACGCCTAGAGCTGTGTCTAGTATACTATTTAAGTTTATAGACTGTGCGTTCTCGTATACATGTAGGTATAAAAGTAAAACCCAATGAATTACTTGTCAGTCTTCATTAGCGATCTCACAATATGTAAGCATACTTTCGAAAATAGAAGAAAATGCATTTGCATAGAAGTTAGATGGCTCTGCGGGTTTCTCTACTCATTAAGGAAGGTTGTGATGTGGAAAAAAGTGCACCGTGTCGACTTAACGCAAATTGATCGTTACCTTAGAGTAGCTTCCTCAAACATGCCACCTTACCGTATTTATGCAATCGGCGTCATAAAGATCACCTTTTAATTTAGATACGTGCGAAGATAGCATCATAAGTACGCAGTTTAGCACTGGCCCATCATATAATTTATGGATATTCATAAAATAGCTTTGGAAAGAGCAGAAGATTCATGGTAAACACATATTTAAGGATTCAGATCATCGTAAATTGATTACACGGAACACCGGTATATCTAGATTTGGACATGGTACAAAATTATTGCCTTTGTTAAACATATTGTACACGCTTAGCAGTAACACTTTGGCCGCTTTTACCGCAACAAAACATATTGCAGATGCACTGAGTAGGTATAGGCTATAAGGATCATAACTTTGATTAATTTGATACTAGACTATCGCCACGCTGCAGCCGGCTACTCTTGTTGTTATTTCCAATATTCAATTAAGCTCGGTCTAATTAAATTACTTATCAACTGCTTGAGTAATATTAAGTATTTATTTATTTAGTCGTGAGCTGGACATTTCGCAAGGCGACTCGCGTGTCAAAACTAGTTTGTTAATGGGCTCAACAATGGCAACGCTGTTCTGTTCACACTTGCCTATTAAACGATTCTTATCTCTATATCTTTTAACCTCTTTAAGCGGTGTACAAAGTTACAAAACAATTACCTTCTGACAAGGGTGGCGATGAAAAATCGAACGCCATATTTCACAGGATTACTAAACTCTGTCAAAAATGGAGTTTAATTGAATTTAATGTGTTATTATATAATGCAACGATTAATAACTCTATTGTAAGTGGACGAAGGTTCATAGTTCGAGTCATCAATCAGGTGAGACGCCATTGTATCTAGAGTATTTCGCTAACGTACCAACTTATGGTCATGTTGTTACATTTATAGGTAAGCAATGACATATCAGTTCCTAGGATGTTCTGACTGCAATGTGATTAATTTATTTAATTCAACTCTGCACAAGCTGTTTTTAACTTGATCGTCCAAAGCCTCTGTTAAGTAGATCATGTTATTCCAAGAACAAACAAAAATAACGATAAATAAACAATTGTATTGATCACAATCATACCCACACCAAAAACTGGTCCAAGGAACACACAGGAACCGTTATAAAAGTCCTTTGGTATGTATCACAAAGTTGATAATACAAAGTTCACACGCCAGACGGCCCAACACGGCCATTAAATAAAATCCAATATGTACCAAGACCCTCAGATGGGGTCATCAGATTGGCACACAACACTTTGTATTTCGGCCCTACAGAACCACTAATTAAAAATGACTTGAACACACATTTCAAAATGTTAAATTTTATACCCGAAGACCTTACTTATGATCTACAATTTTGTCATAATAGAACGAGAATGGCTATTGGCTAATATGCCACAATAAAACCCAGTGGCTGTTTATATTATAATCTTTATTCTTGTGAGAATCATTTAATAAGGATTTATTCTATTCGCGCTGTTATTTTAAAACACTATATTTTATTACAGCATATAATAATAATTGTTTGCACTAATTCATTATCAACCTATAAGTGCCCACTGCTGAGCAAAGGCCTCTTCTCATACGGAGAAGGTTAGAGCATTGATCACCACGCTTGCTCAATTCGGGTTGGCGATTTCAAACTTATAATTAAAAATTATAAATCCAGGTTTCCTCACGATGTTTACCTTTACCGTATGTCAGTGGTGTCTAAATAATCATAGAAAGTACGTAAAACTTGGAAAAAGTCACATTGGTACTTGCCAGGTTTCGAACCCACACCCTTATACATGAGAAGAGAGACATGAAGTTTGCACTAATTACTTACATATAAATGTGATTTAATTGACAGAAAATACTCAAGAATTATTGTCAGCAACCCTAAAGCCCTTTTTAGGGAGTAAGTGTTAGTCTCCTACTGTCTAAAAAGCAAGTACTAAGTACTAAGGGCAAGGGTAAGGCCGCGGTATCGTATTAACCCGTAACCCTGGCTAATCTTGACGCCCAAGGCCCATAACTCACTACGGAAGGGCGAGTCGCTAAAAATATAACTTGTGACATTCGACTAACAATTAATATCTTCATAAACTATAATAAGAAAGACTGCAGTTTGCTTGTACGGTCCATTTAATTTAATTAATAGTTTGCACATAAAACCGAATTCTTGTTGTCACATATGCCCAACAGAAATATTAAAGACATCGATAAATTCAAATATATCGCCTCCAGAATTTTGAAACCGTCATTTTCATAAGTTAACGACAGCTGCCGACCGAATTCGCCAAAATTCGCTTAATTTCGTTATCGACAAGCTCAATTATATAAACGCATATGTGTGTAATGTAATGATATGGATGATTTTATTGTTATGTTCGTTTGTTTCTCGATAAAGACATTTAAAAGAGTTGGTACCTCGAGTTATTTCTTGGTGCAGCGCTGGCCGCCACGTGCTGCAGTGCGGCAGCGGGCCGCACTCGACATGTCCACACGGATTTCACTGTCGACACTCGCGGCTTATGTAATGTTGTCAATATAATAATAAATATTAAAGTAACATCGGTTGCTCCACACATTATCGCACACAAAGATATATAAGTGTGTCATTAATAAATAATCTGTTGTCTCGTGTCTAAGATAAAATTCCTACGCAATTCGCGAGAGTTACAAGAATTGTGTCGTCGTTTAGAATATATTATGTGTACTGAGTAATCAGTGCGGTATTTCACACTGAGATTAAATTCTGCATTCCTACAACGACAATGAAATTTTTCCCTAATGACATCAATTCTGAATGGAGATTAGTTAGTGGAGGATATTGCTAAATCGGTGGCCATGACCTGTATTAGAAATACCAGGCGAACATATGTGTGAAGAAATGTAGCAGATAGAAGTGCGCGAATAAAGAAAGACGTGAGAAAACAATTAACGGATTAGTAATGTTATTTACGTATTCTCATTCAGAAGGTATGTTTTTTATAATGGCAATGACTGCAAGAAAAAATATTTCTGCAAGTAAACATTCAAGAGCAAAACATAAATGTTTCATGTAATATCAATAGAGTTGAACGGACCAGCTTTACAAGCCATAAAATCTAGTAATTTGACAAGATTGACGCCAGCCCGTCTGATCTGATTAACTCTGTACAAAAACAAGTATGTTCGTCTATCATCAAAATGATTACAGTGTTCAATTCAAGCCCGTTTATTACGTATAATTTAAACTGCAATTACTGTTGATTGAAATACAGTACTGATACTACGAGTATAATATTCTACTAGTCTTTTACTAAGTGCTCTTTAAAAATAATATAACCTTTTGCTTATAAGTAATCCTTTCCTTGAAGTCTTGGTTTAAATATAGTCTCCTCTGTACTATCCAGTTAAATTGTTTTTATAACTAATAATAGTATCTGGCTGATAACTTCCCATTAAATAACTACAATACCTAGAATGCTTGGAGGCGGATTACGTTATATATTTTGATTTAACTTATTACTGGATCGTTTATTAGAGTGTGAGTGCCGTAATGAAGATCTAATTAAGTATCTTAATCCATCGCAAACAATAGGCTACATTCTGTAGCTAAAGTGTATAAAGATTTATCTATAAGATGACATCATTAAAATATGTAGGTCAAAGAAAAATTATATGATAGGTGCGCACCAAGAAAACACATTAACGTAAGTAACAACATTAAACCCGAAGAAACTCACCATTTGGAACACAAATAATATAAAAATAAACGAAGCCCGGACTTCGCCACAAGTTTTCTCCACGTCGCAGACGACAGCAATTCATAAAGATAACGAATTGAAATGCGATTAACAGTTAACGTAATGCCTTTTGACGATGTTAAAACTTAAAGAATATTTTCAGCAATAAAACATTATTTACGCTACAATAAATCTGTACGTCTTCAAACTTCGATAAATGGATTACAGAGAGGTTAATGTGAAACGTTTCTTTATAGGTGATACGTTAAGTTGGTAAAAGGCTATCTTGTTGTATCTTGTTAGGTAAATAAATACCTTTAACCCAAAACCGTCAACGTGGGCACGGAACCGCCTGGATACTGATGGCCCGTGGATATATTGTCATGCTCTTTAACAATTTCACTAGCCAATGAACCGTTTAAAGCTATAGAAGTCCCCTGAGTACACGACAACAGCATTGTAACTGTTTATCTTAAGATGGACAGAACGCGATTGCATCCTTCCTTACAAGTCTATTAAATGAGAACTTTTTACACCGCTCTTACTCGTAACTGTACAGGGTAATGAATATTTCTTTAAAGAATACTTATTATAAGGAAAATTTTGTTAAATTTATCTTTCATGTTAGTAAAATTCTTGAAAGTAACAATTACCCAAAAAAATGCATGGTTCAAAATTGCCTTCTCTGTTTTTCACCTAAACTCGATTGATAGACATTAGACAGCGCGCTTTCAAACCAATAAGTTTTAAAGATCTAACATTTCGATTGTTATGACCGAACAGAAATTATTAAGTTGATGGCAGGTTTCCTTGGAATATGGACGTAACAATTTGTTGTGGATAAACAATAAGTCGTGAGGAGACACTCCCTCGGCCCTCCGCCTCCCGATAGCGGGATCCGCGACGAGTAGGTATCTAATTTATAACGTAACTGTGATCCTAATAATATTCGACAACTTATACCAACTAAAAGTACTTGATTAATTCAATTGTTCTAGAAATATCTACAAATAAACACAACAATGTGTCAAGAAAAAATACAATCTACCCTGTTGTACGTATCGATAACCGTGTTGCAAAATATTTGCAACATTATTCTCAGTAAGTAATTTGTAGATTTAAATTAATCAACGCCCTAATCTAATTACTGCTATTGTGAATTAAAACGAGCATTTTTGCAACCTTGACACCGCTAAATGACTAAACATTGCGTCAACTGTTCATAGAACTAATCTAGCTTTTAAAAATCAATTCTTAAAACGTGCCTAGACACATTTTCTCATTATTAATTTGGCCAATACCTTTCCTTGAAACGCAACCATCGAATTCAATAATATAAGGTATCCCACTGCGAAATGCCACGCCACGACATATTCCGGATCAATATCTAAAGTGTTTTAAAATAATTATGTTTGAATATTTCTCAATTCAAATTAACCTACCCAAAAACACTTTTATAACTCGTTATTGTCTGTTACCTTCTAACGGATTCCCTGACGATAAGCAGTTTGCACCTCCCACACCACCAAAGGAGTTACAGATGTGTTGCCGTCCTTTTGTAGGTTGTACATAATTGAAATGGGGGAAGGATTGGGCCTTCGCTAATCTCACTTACATAACGGAACATCAACGTTGTATCATCAGCCGATGAGTTGCGGGGCAAGCGCAATAAGTCACCGCGGCCTCGGCCTTGAACAAGAGAATGATCGGGGGTTTTTAGTCAGTAAGAGTCTGACACTGCCTCCCGCACCACCCTGGGCGGGAGAAGTCATTTGATAATTTTCCACTCACAAAAAAAAGCGTAGTATCTCACCGGTATTCTGCAAGTTAAAATATTTACTTGCAAAAGTCACATCGATACTTGTGAAGTGGGCGTTTTAACTTCCAATCCACTCCAACATCTTACCTAGTGACAACAAAGTGTACCCATAAATACGGACAAACAAAATAAAGCACCTGTAAAGCCTGAGGACGATCAGAGCACGCTCACCTGCCGTGATTTATGCACTAAGCCCTCCATTGTCCTGTCGCGGCCGGCTAGCGGAAACTTATGAACTATCTAACATTCTAACCTCATCTTACGAAGCACCACCACTCTACATGTGCTCACAATTATTTATTTATTTATCTAGTATTCATATCTTCATTGGACAGTACAGCAGTATTTGCTATTGTCACATCCAATGTTGCTTCGACCAGCTTCAATATTAATGTTTTGCAGTTTATACCTATTGGTATATCTAGGTATAGTAGGCATATATAATAAATGGACCACCTGAATTTGTTCGTTTATATGAGTATGAGTAGATATTTTTTTATGTGATAGGTTTTATTTTATGTGATATTATAATTAGGCATACAACCATAAGCTAATGCTTATATCCCCAGAAGGCTGGCAAAGCACTCGATACTCTTTTCTTATCGTTAGGATTAATCAACGATTAAGGTTTCGGAGATTTAGAGAATGGGGAAGGATGATACGGAGAGAAAAAGGATTGGGTCACCAGTAACCTCACTCATACGGCAAAACACAACGCTGTGATTGTTTCAAGCTGGTTTTTAATGAGGATGTGGTATCACTGCGATCGAGCCTTTTATTTAATTAGTTTTTTCATACGAAATTGAGTTTGTACCTCCATGTCATCGAATGTCTTGTCCTACCCTGGGTAAAGTGAGAAGGAGTGTCACTCTCAGACTCGACTAAAAACCATCGCGTTCTTTCTTGGGCTCGAAGCCGGGGCGCAGTACATTATTGCGCTAATACCCACAACCCTGAACCTCTAGTACTGGTACTTAATGTACTTATCCAATTTTTTCTACTTTAATCAGACAAACAGCCAAATCCGCTTAGATGAAACAAAACTCGTAACATTGCAAAAATATTAAAGTACAACATAAAGAGAAATGCAAATAATTTTTAATTGCCTTCCGGTAGAAAGTGGGTGAACCTGAACACGGAACGGGCCGGACGAATCAGTTCGATTCTTGTCGAAATAATGACAAAGCGGCGACGCCCGGTGTCGGATTCTCACCGGACCGTGACAACTGGAAGCCAGTTACTGGCTGATTAACATTAATTCCTCTGACTTTACTGTAAGCTCTTTTTTTCAATTATTTTCCGCTTCTTGTTCTTGATATCAATCATTTTGAAGGGTAGGTAATTAATCAACCTTTACACTTTCAAAAAGTGACAGATAAAGTCCAATGATGTGGACATTATGGATCGCAGAACTAGTAGTAAAAGGTAGGTAGAGAAACTGCTTAGAAAAAGAAAAACCTAACGGCGTCCTGTATCTACAGTTTGCTAATTGCTGTGCAGCAACCCGGTCTTCATTCTACATAACGAGTGAACATTTAAAAACACTATCTGCTTCGTTCTTAACAGCCGCGCTTACGGCCGCTAAATCAGCAAGGCAATCCCACTGTACCCACATACTAAATCATTGGAAGTAATTAAGTTAGTGAACCGTGAAGGTAATGAATCACATTCACACACTTAAATGAAAACGTGTGTAATGTTATTACAAAACATGATTTTAACGTGCACATGTTACTTCATTCGGCCCGAAAATACTAAACAGAGTCATTTGTCTCTGTAATAATCCACAATCAATAACTAATAATCTGTTCCGCGTATGTGGGCGGTACCTGACATGCACCCATTTGTTTTACTTAAACGTTAATGCTCTTATGCATCGGTGGCGCGGCGCGGGCGCATCCACTCACGTTTGAACTTCGAGTGATTGTTTAACGGTGATCCTTTCCGGGATTTTTATCTGAGTTTGCTGTGTGGGTGGCTGGATGGCTGGGTGGTTTATAAATAAAATTGACCCCTCCCGTCTCTTAAGGTTAAGCATTAGGCCTGTCTGTTTAAAATTCCACGGGGATTTGGTTCGAAATAAGTTAGAACAGCTGTAAGTGTAGACTATAATGTAGACCACAAAAGCTATTGTATAATATTTATCAATTTATTTATAGGTGTGTAAGCAATTTAATTTTGTGTTGTAAAGTAGGTAACGTCAATGTCAAATCAAATTAATTAATTTGCGAAAGTGTTGATACGACTTCCATCGATATTAAATATATTAATTGAAAAACCTTCCTAAATACATCTACAGCTAAATAAACGAGGCAGATAACCCCTAATAACTTACAAAAGATTCTTAGAAATCCTCTGAATTAAACCTGTATCGTTTATCCTTAACTTCTAATCGGTAATGTCATTAATCATATTTACTCAATAATTAAAGTATACACTAATTTATTTATTAGACAGCGACTCTCACCAGACTCATCTCAAGCCACATTAGTGCAATTAAGTCCAAATGTCATATATGCATCTGATTTCATAACAAATAACGGTAAAGTAGGAACTACAGTAGGTTGAAAAAAGTAGGTTAGTACCCGAATTTCGTCACTTGATATATTTAAATATACATAGTAATTAATAAACGTCAAGCATACACAGATAATGAAGCTCCGCAGTGGGATGGGGCGCATAGACACGACCGTGCGTACCGCTTCAGCGTACTGTTGTATGTAAGCACATTTTAGTTCTACTCTTGTAGTTAGTTCTGCCTTTTTAGTTATAAGTGCGGACTTAAAAACAAGTGACAAATCAGCTTATTAGTTAGAGTAGGTCCCTATAATTTTTCTATAGGAATCCTAAGTCTCATTATCTACTTACAATTTGCTCCCAATAGCAATTGATCGATTTTTTCTGCATTTTTTTTAATTTTCTTTACAAGTACCTACCTACCTTCTACTGACAATAACAAAAAAGTATTATCAAAATTGGTCCAGGCTTTGGTTTAAGTTATGCGCTTACTAACATATTTTGCGATATATATTTACCTACATTTAGACTAGCAACCCGCCCTGTTACGCCCTAAATTTTATATAATGCTACTATTTTTGTTTAGTTAGTAGTAAGTTTTGCTATTATTTTATGGACGTTATTATTATACAAATATACATTATTAGATTTTACGATGTAGTGACAGTTAGCTAACTAATTATATAATGATCATACAGATTACTGAGCAAATAATATGTGAATATTAGATTCCGACCTCACACGAACACCACACACATTAACCGCTTATTTCGAAGCCACACAGTCACCAATCGATAGAACGATTATGAAGACTGATAATCCTAAATGTTGTCTCATAGATAGTCGCTCTGTCAAAACCGTACACGTTTACTCTTAATCTCGCAATAACTATATTACGTAGTGTTAGCTGTAATAATCTGTATTATTTTGTAACACTTTAACTTCTAGCTGTCCACATTAATTATGGTGATACCATTTGTTGAAATGTTATACCTACTTATGTCATCAAATAGCATAAAATATTTTTATCACACGCCTAATTTTGATATATGGATTACTTAATGGGTGAAGGTGACAATTTAAAGCTATAGTTTTGATTTTGGAACATTCTAGATACTTTTTATCTTCGTAATACGCTTTTATAAAATCGGTTCCTTTTTAAGACAATTAAAATAGCTATTGTATAAGGATCAAATGCAAATGCCACATAAAATGATACAAAATCTTGGTACACATAAATACATCAATATATTCATTTCATTCTATACAATAATGGTATATAAAATAATTTGATTCAGTTAATATTAATACAAAAATCCCACATATCTGGTTTCACAGTCCATGTCTTAAAAAACTTTTCCTTAATATCAACCCATTTATCATAATAATGAACAGATTTTTTCTTCATTTTATTATAAGGAATTGTTTCAATTTTATCTTGGCTACATATCCTTTGTTTCAGATCTTCATTACTATTGAGTATGTGAAGGAATTTTTTATACAAATTATATTTACTGATACATAAACTGCAAGCAGGTGATGTAGCTTTCTTCACTGTGACTCCCAATTTTCTGCCTTGCACTGCTACTTCTGGCCTTCTGAAATGTTGAAATGAATGTCAGTAAATTTACAGTGGCATGAACTTAAGTATATGTTTTTCCATACCTTTTAAGTTTAATTAGACATCATTACATAAGTTTGCAAATTACAAAATTTGGAACTGCCAATCAGCTTGATCTAGTATGGCAATTAGTGTTCACTGCTTCTTTATGAGAAAAGAGGCCTTAGAGACTTGGAAGTAACAACAGCTGACTAAAACATCAGTTTTTGTTTTTTTTTTAATGTTGCCCCACACTAGGATTTTTTCTGTGTTGTGGGTGCATTTACAAACATACAATGTCACATACACATCACACCCAGACCCGAAACAACAATTTGTGGATCACACAGTCAAATGTCCTAACAAATTTATTTATGCTTTATTGAGTAAAAAATACAAAAAAGAGGATAGGATAATAAAAGAGGAGATACATACAAAAATATTAAATATACAATAACAGTATAACTAAATCTATAAATAATATAAAATTAGGGATGAAATATTACAATTAATACATATTTACTTACTGGCTAAATGATTTTGTCCACACTATACTCCCAGGGGCCGGCCTTATATTGACATCTGAGCTTATATTTGTAAAGACCAAATTGCTATGATAAAATTGAGGAACCACATCTAATGTAGGTGGTGACTCTGTCCGACTTAAAAATGCTCTGTTTAGAGATTGACTTGAAAATGGTACACCACCACCGAATATAAAGTGTTTTATGTATATTGGTTCACAAAGCATACTTAGTAAGCTCCCTTGAACACCTAGATATACCCATTTAGCTATTTTGTCACTACATGAAACAGACAATGTTCTGTCTCCTCTCCCCGGTTTCGTTCTCACTTGACCTAAAAGAAGCTGAATGTTTGTTCCCGATTCCTTCAAATCTTGTTCACATTGAGGTAAACATTTAGCACCTGTTTTATTAAGATAGTCTTCAACTTTTTGTCTTTTAAATTCTATCTCACTAACATCATCTAGGGCCCCTCGTTTTTGATTGGTCAGCACATCACCATATTGTTCACCATCACCGTTATGAGATATTATAGATGCATCTCCACACGGCAATTGTGAGGAGTAAAATATGTATTGTATATTATCCTTAAGTTTTAACTGACCATTCTCTTTGCTAAATATGCTTTGTTTGTCTTTTAAAGCTTTGTCAATATTTTCGTACAGGTACAATAAAAAGCCTCGTCGAGCAAATATTTCGGCATGGCTGTCGTTGAGTATACTCCCATTAGGACTCATTTTCGATGCTCCTACACATTTTGAACCAGTACCCAATGATACCACTTCAATTCTGTCTGAAGCTGTATTGTATTCTATGAAACATGATAGTACTGTCCACTCTTTGTCGATGGGTTTTCCATTCTTTGGTAAGCTGTCGTATAAATTAAAACAACTCTGCACTATTTTCTCAACAACACATTCTTTGAGGTTATCCATTATTTACCGGCAACTAGCTATCACTGTTCTTACGTACACATTGATCCAAAAATATTTCCATTAAGTTAAGTTTTATTATGGACATATATTTTCCTTTCCAAATAAATTTAATGTATTAATAATACATAATAAGCACAAATAAATACCACAGCGTATATGTAAACAAATCGTTACTGACAGTTGACTAGCCGTCATCCGTCAACCGTGAAATGTCAATAATATTTGACAGTTAGCCAGGAAAACATTTCTATTCAGCACACACCGCACTACAATCAAGAGTACAACTTTGAAAAAACATGCATGCAAATCATTTTACTTTCAAAATAAGTTTCATCTCAAGTATTAGTATTTTTTACGTAATATACATAAGTTTAACTTAAGAAACGCATTGTTAACTAAGACGAATCATCGTTTGGAAAGAAGGAACGAAGTTTTAGCGTTTCATATATTAAATTTTAACAATGATAACTTTAATAGCATATTTTTTTTTTTATTTTATAAGTCCGCAAACAAATTGATGGAGTACCTGATGGTAATAAGCGCCGCCCATGGCAACAACAGAGAAGTAACGAGTGCGTTACCAACTTTTTGGGGAATAGGGGTTTGGAGATTAAGGGATTAGGGAGGGGGAGGGCAGGGTCTCCGGTAAGTAAAGCTGCTTCGAAACAAAAATCGGAGCGATGTCAAATTTCTTTTTTTTTTTGTTAAGTACCCAAGTACGTACCTACTTTAAAAAAAAAACATTTTTTTTAAAGCAATACACTTAAACATTTTATATGTCGATTTACTTAAATACTTACAATTGAGCATTTGTGGGTGTATTACGGCTACACCAAACTGTTATAAATAATTTTAATAAATTATCAGCATATTTGGCTAAGAAATAAAGTCTAAATTCTGTTATGTAACAGGTAATATAAGGAGCCAATCCTTAATCTTTCTTTATGGATAGGTCTCATCAATCATGGAACTACAGACGCGGTCGATGTCACTCAGAGTTAACGGGATCAGGAATAAGACAACGGAACAATGATATAAGTACTTAGGTACATCTACTGGGGTGTTGGTATAGGTACCTAATAGGTAAGTACCTACAAAAGTTTTGTGGTAGGTAGGTCCTTTATTAAATGTTAGACATATGAAGGAAAATTTCCTCCATGGTTAGATACCAACAAAATATAATACTTTGAGTGCATGGTTGGTGCGGTGGCTGGGCAACTGGCTGCCGTGCAACGTGTCGCGGGTTCGATTCCCGCACGGAACAACTCTTTGTGTGAACCACAAATTGTTGTGGTCTGGGTGTGATGTGTATGTGAAATTGTATGTTTGTAAACGCACCCACGACACGAAACGTCTTATTTAAAAAAAAAAAAAAGAAACTTATAACGGCGAACTAGGTATACCTAAGGGGTCGTTCAACAGAGTACCCAATGAACCTCTAATTGTTTCAAGGGCGAAGTCGATAAAATTCTGACATAACTCTTTGTCTAGACTAAAGTGTAAACACGAGGAAAGCACTTGTTAAAATAATCCACCATCCCCACATGTAAAGGGCAGGTCCGAGTCCTCTTACAGACCTCACATGACGGCCCACCTAGCGAAACGAATACAAATCTAGATATTTTTAAATGTCCATCATAAAAAAAACATAACTGCATTTTATTTTTAAACGATGATAAGTAATATCGAACAGTCACGAATTAGTTAGGCTAGCTTACTAAATCCTTCAATCAGCGACACAATAGTTATTTTGAATTTAAAATCGTGAGAAATATATATCCTTGAACACAAAAAATTGTACAATACATTATAGGTACCGAAGTTTCACAGCGTCGAAATTTATCATAAATTGCCGGATACGGATATCAAAGTTCCTAGTGTTCATTATATTGACCATTGGTGGGCGGTGATATATATTATAGGCGGTGATGAAAGAGGGTAGTTTCTCATTCCACGCCTCATTATAAAGCGAGATGAATGACGCGCCCGATCTCGGCAATCGGTACCAATTTGAATTTCAAAGCGCTCCCTTCCCGCACTAGATTAAACTGCTATCAAAATACTCCAATAATATGATGACTTTCAATAAACACTCCATTCTTAAACGAACGATAAAATCGATACTGTTCCGCAATAAAAAAAACGCTTTGCATAATATACATACAGGATGTTTACAGAACGAAAGGAGGTCATAATTTTTATTGAAAAATTACAATAATTCTGGCGTCTGGAAAGTGAGTGTCGGATTTTCATGTAAAAGTTGTTGGAAAGATGAATGACATTTTTAATTAACCAAAGAAAGAAAGTAATGTGATATTAAAACAACCTGTATGTGAACAAATTTTAATAGTATCCAGAACGTCGTAATTTTGTTCAGAAGTTAATTTTAACGCAATGACCAGACATAAAGGAAACACATTAGGTAGGCGAAGGTTAATAATTGCATTAAAAACTGTAATTTAATAAAGATGAAACTGTAAATTAAGAAACTTGTAAATAAAAACGCCACAGAACTTGATTGACTTTGTTTTAAACGAGACATGAATTAAAACATTGGTCTACGAATCATTAAGTTGAATAAATTAACTAAGTATTATTTTTGGGCGACAAATATAGAAAGCCAAACAGCCTTTATGTAGCAGCACGATAGGCATTATCGCCTGTAGTCGAGGGGTCTTCCTTTTATGACCTTCGAAAACCTTACTGTCAGACCCCTTAAATCTCATCCAATAATTTCGTGGATCATGAACATGAACAGGTAAGCAGATAACTCTTCATTACATAAATATAGTGCTAGCATCAGAAACAGAACCTTAACGCCTGTGTACTTCGTTTAAAAAATAACAGTCACTTTAGAATGATTGGCGGAGTAAATGGGCGTCGGAATTGTTGTGAATTAAAAGTTCTCCCAGTGGTTACGCGCACCACATCATCTTATTACCAGGTACTCAAACACAGCTCTTGGTCAAATTATGCAAGCCCAGCTTCCTGTTTTTATTCGCAAGCTGCGGTTGTACCAAGAACACAATACAATGTAGACGCTCATGTTTCTTATTATTTACTTAATTTATCAAAACATTGGTTACTCCATAGAATAATATATTATATAAAAAAAAGTATGAGAAGATCATAGCTGTAAATTGTAATTCCTACTTTTTTCTTCCTAATATAATAACATAAATGAACTTATTTATTGTGGTTTCATGCTCAAACTGACTTACCCTAACCCGGAACTGACCAATATGTTGTATTATACCTATATTGTTTTAATACACAGGGTAAATCAGCCGAGTTTGTAGGGCAAGCGCAATGAGGTACCGCTGCCGCGGTCTAGTGCAGGAGAAGGACCGGGTGGGTTTTTAGTCAGTCACAGTCTGACACTCCCTTCCGCCTCACCCTGGTCGAGAGATCACATTTGATGATTTTCCCCACACACAAAAAGAGATATATAGATAGAATGTTTTTAGTTGGGTTCTCTACCCACTTTTCACCTTTTTCATTGCTCATAATAAAACAGTTTACTTTTCTCTCAACAAATTGAAAAAAATTTGAAAACGAATGGTTATGGAGTGGGAATTTATAATTTTAGTTTGCTTCGCTTTGACGTATTTCAAGATTTCTTCAGTCTACACCAAAAAGCCATTTGCGTTTGAACCAGGAATAATAATTCATTGCAACATAACTGCAGCATTCTGAGTTTAATTATTCTCTTAAAAATGATCAGGTGTTTAAATGAAAATGGCCGCGAGCTGAACAGTGAAAGGAAAGGAAACAAAGCCACCAGGCACTGAAATGATCATTTCCTAGAGATTTCTATAAGTGTTGGTGTTTGTTCGTTTTATTGCTTCATCTGATCTTTTATTTCCTTGTAAACCGTAGGTACCTACTGTGTTAGTAGGTAGAATGTATGTATACCTGTACCTACCAACCTTTTTTTACAGAATTTTTAGGATATGTTTATGAAAGCTTAGGGATAGGGATAGATAATCTACTTATACACACTAAATGCTAGATAAGACCTTAATAGATTATATCCCACAAACAACTAGAAATTTCAACAAAGAGTGCTGCGCATGCAACACTTGACAGTTGGCACGACCTCTCCCAAATACAGAAGGTTACCTTTGCAAAAAGAATTGAGGTTGAAGTTCACAAAAATTCTAATAAACTTATAAAGTCGTGCCGTAACTTAAGGCCATAGGTGATTCGTGAATGATAGCAGAGCATTCTCAACACCAAAACATTGATTGCAAACAGCAGTAGGTACAAGGTCGTTCAAAAAAGTTGCGCAATGTTTGTGTACTTTTATCTAACATCTCCGATTCGTAGTCGTCATTCAAATGTAACAAGAATTATTTAGTTTCCGAAAATTATGCAATGGAACAAATTGAAATCGTTTTGATTCAACACAGACCCCCGCTGGGCGCCAGGCGATTCAGCCCTATAATAAAAACGTAGAAATATTTTATTATGGGTTGAATATTGGTCGATACATTTCGTAACTCGAAGCAAGTACCTACATAAGTGGGCTTATAAATAACGTGTATGGCACGGCGTAAGTGAGTCGTAAAAGTATTTCAAAATATAAAAAAATGCAAGACTGATACACATACCTACAGCAAATAGGTATGTAGGTACGTACAATAAACGAATATAGGTAGTAACTGCCTGGTAAGCAAACTTGTCATTTATGGACTTTTTATACACCTGATATGTTGGCAACCAGGTATAAGTATACCTACATTATGAAGGTATAGGTACATTTAAGTACATGTCTAGTTACGTAGCTATTCATAACAGCACAAGTCTAAACCTTAGTGGCTTTTTTGGATACTATATTAAACATTGATCATTCTGGATTCTCTTGTATAAATAAATAAATAGGATAGTTTTCAAATTATCAAATGAATTAGGTACCCAAGCTTCAAAAACGTTAATTTTCTATGAATTTTGTACCTATGTTATAGCTGGTTGTCAAATAGCATACCTACCTTTTTATGTGATGAGAAAATCACCAAATAACATCTCCCGTCCAGAATCGGGCGGGAGGGAACGTCAGGCTCTTAATGACAAAAACCCCCGAGGCCGAGGCCACGGTAGGCAAGAGAACAGTCTAAAAATAAAAGCAGTAATCTTTTCGGATGGGATTTATTTGTTCGTTTCTTTGTTTGTTTGCACGCGCTAATCTCCGGAACTATCTTCTGGTTACAATTGAAAACTTCTTTTTGTTACACGCTACGACTAAATGAGCCGAAAAGCGGGTGGCACCACGCGTGATTACCTAGTATTAACTAAATTCATAAGTACCTAAATGTGATTATTTTGAGTACTTTCGTGGCTCTTTAAATTTATTTTTGATTTAAGTGACTATCTTTTAGAAAACTATCAATTACATCGGATCAGTTTAATTTAAACGATAAGTACCTACCTAGTATCTACGCAATTCTATTGTTTTGCACGTACCTACAAAAATTTGATTAAGTATCCCGCCCACATTAGATTTCTTGTCTTAATGACAAACAAAAGTTCAGTTGATAAACGTTAAGGAGTAATTATTCCGAATAGTTTCATCATCGTGATAATCAGAATTATAGTACAGGCAAAATCTACGGGGACACAATTTTTTACCAACTCACGTACCTATACATAGATATCTACTGATAAAATGAACCTGCTAAGATAACAGAATGTAATTTCTTGATATTAGTTTAGAGATCTAAACAATATGTAGATATTATGATTAAAACAATTTTGTAACGTGTAAAACATATTAGACATTTTTAAACGTCGTTCATGGCCCGTCGTGGTGGTCCGGAGTTTAAGGCGCTGGGTGCATGAAGGGTGCGTTCGAAACCTGGCGAGTGCCAATGTGGCTTTTTCCGAGTTATATATACTTTCTATGATTATTTAAACACCACTGACATACGATGAAGAAAAACATCGTAAGGAAACTGGGTTTTATAATTTGTAATTAAAAGTTATCGAAATCGGAATCCGCTTAGTGAGCAAGTGTGGATATTCATGCTCAAACTTTCTCCGCGAAAAGAGGCCTTGCTCGGCAGTAAGCACTTATTGGCTGATGATGATGACAATATCGTCTTCTCTAAGGTAGTCATTGGCTAAAAATTATACCTATATAATTCCAATAACATGAGAATAGGTAGCAGGCAGTTAGGACCTGCTTGGATAGCCAGACAGGTGGGTAACAACTGACTTCCCTCCTTCCTTCCTCCCTCTCTCCCTACCCATATTGCGAGTCGAGTTGAAACGAGGTCGTTTTAAGTCTCTAAGTCTGACCCTCATTTCCGCATAGGATTCCTAAACCTCAATATCTAATTTTCGGAGAAGACAGTCGACATTCGGTACAGGTTCCGAACTTCTTTTATCATTTTTATAACATTATATTTGTGCAGCGTGCAACCACATAAAGAAGGGGTGGTGGTGGGCACCAGTTTTTTTTATTTTTTTTATTTGAGTCTTCAAATACATATATTTAAAACATTTAGTAGGAAAACGTTTAGTTTGTCTTTTAAGAGGACCCGGTGTACTCTACAGGTGCAGATCGTAGCTACCATAGCAGGTTACGAATTCCACATAATTACTCTTTCTCCGCAAAAAGCTAGGCTATTTTAACATGATCTGAAAATCCAGAGACGCAATACATTCATGTAAAAGCCATTCAGCTAAATATGAATTGATGCCGATGAACGTGCCTTCACTTCACCCATACCATAATCGACGGCGCATTGACAATGACATTGATACCAATGATGACAAAGAACTTCGTGATCCGGCTAATGCAAGGAAGCTCAAGTGGGGTCAAGTGGTGTAATGAAAGTACGATCTTAAAGGAAATAGCACTGCTGCACTGCATGCTCACGATCAAAGATTTTCAACTTTTATTAGAACAAACGAAACAATGTAAGTAGCTAATAAGTAAGAAGGCAGTCTTACGTAAAATTACATAATGTTTCAGATGTTATGATTCCCCAGAAAGCAGTAGGAAGGAAAGCATTTCCTCTCGATAAGTTAAAGTAAAGCGTGGGTAAGTATTCGGTAACGGTCGGATAGTAGTACCCACTAATTTGAACAATAATAGGTACTAACATACTTGGCAGATGCTACAATCACAATCAAAGCAGCAAATCATGCAACATTCACTAAAGAAAAGTGTGATAGTTTCCGATAATCTTATGCAAGTTCATACAAATTTCGTTTTTCCTTTTCTAGTACATAGCTAGCAATAGATACTTTAAATAACAACCCAGCATATTTTTACACCTTTTGTTAACAAATATGTATTTACATTTAAATACAGCAATGTCAACTAGAGTAATCAAACAGTTAATCTAATACAAATAACATAAAAGCACTTCTACCAGAAGAACATTTCGGTTTCAATACAGCAGATAACAAATCAGAATCGTGCCGGGTCCACATTAGCACGCGGCACGTTCCGGCCCGCACGGCATCTGATAGTTAATACACCAGCCGTAATGCGCTCCTTGGTACACTATTTCAAATGTTATTACAGTTGCCATGTTGTTCCTGCCGCGTAGACAGCTCATATCGTGCAGAGTAATCGCGAACCTCGCCCTACACCATCCGATATGGACCGCCCGATTCCTTGAAACGGGTATTGCGTGAGACGGAAGCACAGATGCTAGTATAAACATTGTTTAAACCACGTTTGTATAATCTTAAACGGCAATTCCCAACATAAATAGTACAAAATCAAGGAAATAAAATACAATACGTCAAACATTAAGTAAACATAATGTATAGCTCAATTTCATTGGCCATAATGTCTTAATGCAAACCCAACAGTTGTAAGCCGATTTGTACATAAATTAAGCGCCACTTAATATGACAATTTACGAGCGTAGCTAACACGGCTTCGTGTCTCGTGTCTGCAAAGCCGGTAGACCTAGCTGACCAGGGATCAATTATTTTACTCCTAGTAAGGACATCTTTATGTGTCTGCCGCGCAGAGTTTTAACGGTTCTTTATAATAAGAGTAGGACTCGGTAAGTTGTGTGTCAATGAAGTATTAACGGTTTAGGATTTAGGAAAATGTGCCTAACAAAAGTTATATCTATTGAGCTAGAAGGTTTAAACACTTGATTATTCTACATCCAAAATATTTTTAATGCGATACAACATTATGTGTATCTACACGAACGACCTTTCACCTAACAAGGAAGAACCCACAAATGGAAATGTTACGTTCCAATCAAGAGACCTAAATGTTTTACAACTGTTATGCATTAGGTTGATAGTTACATATATAACAGTTTCCGAGCGTTTGAGAGCTTATTACAATTAACAGTAATTTCTTCAACTGGTGTAATGCGAGCAATGCCGAAGTAAGTACTTGTAGGTAATAAATTAACTGAGGCCATAATAAACTTGGGTGGTCTAACTATTAGGTACTTACCTACATGGATGCTCATTCATTTGAAATGGTAGCCATGATTAGATAATTATGAATATTATGTTGAGCTTATGCATATTTTTTAAAACGCATACTTATGCACACGCTTCTTCTCGAACTCTTAGGTGTCTACGATAAACACAGTAACATAATTGTTATTTCCTTTGCATTCAGTACGTCAGTGTTATTCTCCAGAATCGTATCTCATCCAAATGCGACCACAAACCTATTTTCTTTCGAGTAATATTACGAACTAGGTGGGTAATTTTGAGGCTTTGCAGTGATTGTGTTTGTTATAACCTTACACGCCTGTAAACACCCGTGAGATAGAAAAGGATGGAGGTCATAATACAAGCTATTACAGTGCGTAAATTCCTGGAATATCACTGCAATTTATCACGTTGCTTCAATTTTATATTCTGCGGTCCCGGTCGAAGGTCGTTGACGTCCATGGAATACAGAAAACAGACGGCGCGTGGCGTATAATTTACTTATCAAGTAGATATATAAAAGTTAGTAGTACATGAGACTCTTTTTTTGGCCGCGGTACCTTATTACGCTTGCACAGCAATCCTGGCTGCATATTGGCGTCGTCCCGTATTGACTGAGGTGTTCGTCTGTTTGAGGCGCAAGCGCAAGGCTGTGCGCTGTACGCTCGGGCGAGCTACCCTTGCTCGCCGTTTACTGACGATGGCTGGAGATCGTCGCTCGATCTCCGACGCCCGGAGTGTCGCCTACCGCGGCGGCTAGGGCTTGAGGAGGATAGATAGACGACACGGCGGTGCTCAGCCCAAGCGGAGTACACCGTTACTGTTTGCCATCGTGTCATCTGGATGTTCCTTACAATGACACTTACATCTGAACTTTTTTTATGACGAGGGAAAATCATCGAATGACATCTCTCGCCCGGGGGAGGACAAAATAAATGATAGTGTGAGTGGAAGAGAGTACTCTAATTACTGACTAAACACCCCTATACATTTTCTTGCTCTATTCCTAGGCCTGTAAACAATGACGACACCCGGGCGTTTCATACTGCCTCGGATCCGAAACAAATACGCTCCTCTAAGAGGGGTCTTAGGTACCTCTGCTAAGAGAGCGTGCCAAACCTACAAGGTCGGAAGAAAGACATAAAGATTTTTTTAGTTCAACGTTTTTTTTTAAGATTTAGGATCTTAAGTTATCTGCAATTAATATATATTTATTTGTTAGTTTTATTTATCTCAAAGTTGTGGTAAATATAAGAGATCAGGTAGTAAAATAAATTCAAATTTGCCACATTCTAATATATAATAAAACCTCTACGACTTGGCTACATTCATAATTAAAGTCAAAATCACAATTTCGACAGTATTTTTTGAAATTAAGTAACAAGTTACTCAAGTCATCTCAAGTGATAAAGCTCAAAGAGTATGTAACCACTACGTTTAATAAAGCTCTTCTATTAGTTTCAAGTCAAAACGGTCGGACTCTCAGCTGTACACTGTTATTAAAAATGATTTAATGTTATTCCAGTTTAGAGTGGGGTAAATACGTTTAGTAATAGTTAAACTTTTTATGATATAAAAAGTTTGATAAAATCAAAATGAAAAATAATGCTTTAGTCGAATTTCTTCCTATAATAGTGACAATTATTGATCTGTCGTTCTGTCAAAACTGACAACACATGTCATATGATTGTGCGTTTGACTATTACGACATTGACATTTCAAAACAACCTCGAAAATATTAAATATTTCTTGAAATTCATTATATTTTGTGAATTAATAAGAATGGGCAACTGGAAACTTGAGGTCGGTCGAATGGCCATGTACACATCTTTTCCTGTAGGTCTTTTTTTCTTCTTTAATCAACCGACCTATTTTGAAGAATGGGTTACAAACACGAAGCGACAAATCTTTCCACCGGAGAACATCAAAGATAGAGAAGCTATACAGCAACTCATAAAAGATATGAGAAAAAAACAAATGGAAGCATTGGAAAAGGAATAATTGGTGTAAAGCATGTCAGTCAGCAAACGTAACAGTAAGGTTGTAAATAAGTGGTGCAAGACTTGCAGTGTAGTGATTTTATATATTATTGCGTTTGTTCAAATAGTCTTTCAACATACTATTTACATACAATTATATTCTGTTATCTTTGGCAATTTCAAGTGACCATTGAGACTATTGATAACTGCATTCAGATAAAGGGATATAAAATTGATAAAGGTGTGTGAGAACAAATATTTTATTAGTTTTAAAATAACAATAAACTTAAAACTTAGTCTGTTTTTGTTTGTTTAATTTTTCTCATGTAGCTTAATGCAAGGCCTATTGTTGTTGAACAAAGTGAAGCATAAATTACATAAGATACTCCATAGTATTCTCCTATTACTCCTGAGACCATAGGAGCAACTACACCAGTCAGTGATCTTACACTATTAGAAGCACCTATTAATGTACCTCTATGGTCTCCATCAGTCCTCTTCAATACCATTTCTAATGTAACTAATCTACCAATTGCATTACTTATAGCTAGAGGTATCAACCAGAAAGCATAAACAAGAACATTAAATGATAGAGCTAGGCCTAATAAAGACAAACTTGTTACTAAAAATACATGCATGTTTCTAATACTGTAATCTTTATCATGGAGATAATAACTATTAATATAACCAATGAAAAAACTGGACAATGATCCTATTACACCTTGGAAAGAAATTACATAACCTATATATTTAGGTGATAATTCATATTCTGTTTTCAAGAATAGTGAATAATTTGAATAATAAACTCCCATAGCAAAACCAATTAAAGCTTTGAACATAAAAATGTCCCAATATTTGATCCAATCTATACAAAACAGTTCAACTATTGATTGGCGAACACTGGAATACAAAGTAACTAGTAAACTTGTTTGTGTTTCTCCTTTTGTTTGACTTGCTGCTTTCTTTTTAGGCACTTTACTGTCTATCTTTGGCAAGAAATTCACCAGTCCTGTAAAAAGAAAACACACTACTACTTTCAACATTATCAAATTACTATAATTATTAATTTACATTTTGTTCCATTATAAAGGTAACCCAGTAACATTTACTAATCAGTCAAATATTTTTAAATTTTGTAGAAGTATGCCTATTATTTTTTGGGATTGCCTGCATTGGCAGGCATGTATAAATAGAATAAGTAAACTCTTTTGAGTAATAAATTTGACAATGTGAATAAAAACCAAATTTCCTACCTGCATTTAAGGCAAAGCAGATCCCAACAATTACAGCAACCAACAAGAAGCCATTTTCTGGATGATCTTCAGCTATATGACCACCAATCACTGGTCCTAGAGTAATACCAGCGCCTGAGATGGCCGCCATCTTGCCATATATTTCAGCTTGTCTCTGTTCATTTTTTTCATAATCAGGCACTAGTGCTTTTGTCAACATTTGTGTCTGTTTAAATAGTCCTGCAAAATAATAGTTCATTATTGTTCTCTTGGAATTGAAAGAATCAAATACTGGAGTGGATGAGCCCAAGTAAAAACCATAACCAAATGAAATTGCTGAATAGATTAATGTAGTGTACCTATTGTGTGATTACAAACATATATGAAATTCAATAAAATACTTTTTAGGAGATGCATTTTTGTTTACTTTAATATTTATTATGTGATTCAAATGCATTTTTTTAAAAACACTGCCATATCTACCTATTTTTCCCTATAACAAAATAATTTAGAATATGAAAACCAATAAATGTAACCTTCTATGTACCTAACACTGCTCTAATCACCATTATAACAAATATTGACTTAGTCAATCCCATCACAGTGTATGCAATGCCACATAATAGCAGTGTCATTATCAAAATATTTTTCCGCCCCTTCAGGTCACTCAAACTGCCCTGAAAAATTATTTACATTAAACATAAGATAAAATATTTTGAAAACGTGCAAATTGTGACACAGTGACAAAAGATACTTACGATCAAAGGTCCAGAACCCAACTGAAATCCTGCATAAATAGATCCAAGTAACCCCACATACACATGATTTCCGCCCATGTCGCGAACATGTCCGGAAACCAAAGGCACTATAAGTCCAACAGCTAAAAGATCCTGAAAGAATACAATAACATAAAAAGTATTTAATTATCCTTTGATACACAACAATATTAAAAAATCTTAATAAATAAATAATTTATGAAAAAAGACTCCTACCAAAAAGGCAACAGCTTGAATAAGGTAAATGACAAAAGACATTTTTGATTTATATTTTACTCTATAAACTTTATATACAATGTTAGGAACTTTCCCAGGAATCCAGGAGTTATTTAATCAGAAACGAATTTTCATCATAATTTGCGCCACAGCAGTCCAATCAAAAGAACCAATGTCACGTCACTGACAGCTGACACTGACATTAGATGGGAATCCTAAATACTTAACGCAAACGCACACTCCCTCGTCCACAAACCAGCCAACAAACTAATTACGAGAAGCAATTACTTTGTTCCTTGATTAGGTGTTTTGACCAAAACACTATTTCTGTTAGAGTATAACATTTATTTAAAACTAAAAATGCGTAAAATGTAATAATACAGACGCTGATGATTAAAAAACTGATATCAAAACGAAATTGACAAATGACATTATTGACATGACAATGACAGTACATATTTTGATGGAGAGATATTTATTTTTATTTGTTCATCGAGGTTATAAATTATAAAACACGTAATTTGAATTTTTTAAGTGCTAAAAACAATAAAAATACTTTCATAATGAGCAGTACGCGATCATTAGTAAGCTTTTTTCGTAGTTATAGTATACTTGCATGTTGAGGGATATTTAATTAGCAATTACCTAATTCATTAATTTATATTCAAATACTGTAATTTCAGGTTCTACAGACCTTTAAAAAGTTACATAAAACAAGAATGAAAGTTTTTGCTGGCGATGAAAGAGCACTTGTAGCCGGAAGACATAAAATTAATGAAGAGTTCAAAAAAAATAAACATGTTACGAATGAAGAAGCAATAAATGCTGTATGTGAACATAAACATATGTATTTAAAAAAAAACATGACATACTTACATTACTAACTTGTTATCAAACATTACAGATGATCAAACTTGGTGAAGATGTAGAGAAAGAACTAAGAACACAGGTTATTCAAGCTCGGGAAGTCAAACCTGGGGTGTTTGGTGAGTAATGGATTAAACAAAAAATATGATAATTTCACAAATCATATGAAAATAAAAAAAAAACATTGACAAATATATACAAATATAAAAATAGAATTGACATAATTAAGATAAAAATTGTATTTTTTATATAAATTGTAAATTTCCAATCTACATTGTGTTGGCCAATATAATAAAAACTTAAATCTTTTTTTCTATTGTTTTTAGAGGCAAGAATCACTGATGACACAGTTAAGTTAGAAAATATTCCATTCAATGACAATGCAGTATTAGAAGATGGAACAACTGTGAACAGGCCTTGTTGTCAAGACAAAGCCCAAAATAAATAGTTTATGCTATCCAGTTGATGAAAACATAGCAATGATTTATTTAATAAAATATGTGGATTTCTGTACATGGTAGCATTAGTTGCTTAGTCTTTTTTTTATTGTTATTTAGTTATTAATGAAATTGTAGCTTAAAACTTTGTAAATAAAATCATTTATTATGCAATTCAAACACCATTGGTTTTTAAAAAATTTTATTAAGTAATACTTGTTGACATCTATGGGTATCCCTCCGGGTCTGTTCCAGAATTTAGGTGGGCGACGAATTGAAACTTTTACCTTCATATTTAATGAATGTCATTTACCTAATAACTTTGTATGATTGCTTATGTTTGGTGACATGCGCATCAAAAAATCTGATTTAGGTGTACAGCAGCGCGCACTGCCACATTTCATCGGAGGTACTTTTTTTTTTGTGGGGTAAATCATCATATGATTTCTTTAGACCAGGGGTCAGGCAAAAGGGAGTATCAGACTCTTTCGGCCTTATTACAAAACAAGGTTTTACTTTAGTCTAGGACTAAACCATTGAGCCAGTTTTCGTATTTCAAATTGAAGGTAGATGACAATAAGATTCAAAATTCAAAACCCGACTCAATGGTTTAAACCTGGACTAAAGATAAACCTTGTTTTGTAATAAGGGGGTTACTGACTAAAAACACCTGGTTCCTTGTCCTGCTGTGGGCCCAGGAGGCCATGGTACCTACTTGCACTTGCTGATCATCAGCCATGTTGGACCCATCTGTGGTGCCTGTTGTTTTTTTATAGACACGCGCGTAGAGCTACGCACCGTACGCTCGAGTCTGGATCTGGTCAGGCGGTGAGTTTATTACGAGCGTATTACGATAATCGGAGATCGTATCGCGATCCCTGTCGCCTGAAATGTTTCTTACTGCGGCGGCTGGAGCGTGAAGAATATAGATAACTCACGCGCTCCGATACTTTCTTTGCGTCATAACTGCTACGCAGAAAAAAGAGACTTCCCAATTCCTCTCGCTCCGCGTGGTGCGGAGTGTCTACTAATGGGTCGATTACACCTAACGAGTACAGTGGTGAGTCAGTAAATAAGCTCTCGGCCGAGAGAGTTGCCGAACCGAGTGGGTGTTTACACGTATTTACACCAGTGGCGAGTCAGTTCAGTTTTGATCACGACGTCTACAAACGATCGAAAAAAAACCAATTTAAATGGGTATTAAATCGCCTGTTACTACATATTATTAACGAATTGTGGATTGTGGTTGGTGAATAAATTGTTTGAAAAAATACACAAACCCGCACACTGCTTGATGACGAATAACGAACGAGTGGCGAGTGGCCGAGTGACAAGCGAGTGCGTGATTATACGCACCGAGCGGGATAGCGAGTCGCTGCGGGGGCAGAAGAATGAAGTGGGGTGGTGGGTACTCGGCCTAGTAAACAAATTGGGATTCTAGTGACTCTCTCGCCTCTCTTCTCGACCGAGTACTCGGCCGAGCACTCGTTAAAGTGTTTATACCAACCGAGCACTCGGCCGAGGATACTGACTCGCCACTGTACTCGTTAGGTGTAATCGACCCTTTAGCCTAAGCAGGACACACCGCCACCATGTCCTCCAGGTGGCCCCTTACAATTCGGACACCCGGACATTTACTCTGGCGTCTGGCGGAAGGTGAGGACACCATGGCGTCTCTCTAACCACTCCTTTAAGGATTCGTGTGATCCTTGCGCGTGCCTGTCGACTTTTTTTAAGTGTTTTACAAAATAAAAGAGAAAATGTAGACGTAATCAACCGACAGCTTTCTAAAGTACCTACCTACATTGTAACTGGATAACTTTCCAGTTTTTCTCATTGCGAATGAGGATCGACTGTGGATGCTGAAGTGGTAGGCGCTGCAGCGAAGACAACATAGGCAGGTACCGCAGTCGATTACTGATGTATAACTTTATCTAGGAAAATGGTTATGTATTTTTATGGCTACACTACAGTAGGTACAGAATAGAAAGATTTGTCTCTATATTGAACAGAATGAAATCGTGGCTAAGATCTTCAATGACTGAAATAAGCCTAACCGGAGTAAAACGCCACGTTCATAAAACCGAAGGTAGGCACGGCCGTTGATGTAAATGATATAACAACGCGTTTTAAGAGAACACGCAAAAGACAAAAGGATTTTGTGATTTAAACTCAGGATTTAAATTAGTATATCTTGTCTGTTACTATTTCCTTGCGGAGATTTTTGCCTAGTACCTACTTATCTAAACTATTCATCACAGTTACGGAACATACCTACATTGATCTCGACAATTACTTATAGGTAGGTACCCTATTCCCGTTTTGACCAAATGATTAAGTTTGTTCTTATTTTAGATTCTTTATTATTTACATATTTGGAAAATAAAAATAGATGTCTAATTTCTCTTCCAGATTGTTTTTATTGAACATATCCGTTAGGGTACCTTCCTGTTTTGGGCCCGCCTCCCTTAAACAGGCCCCTTCATTCCGTGTGTTATGGTGCGTCTCTGGATAACTTCAAAAGATTGAGGTTTTTTATAAAACCAAGCAACCCAGACTGAAAACAACAATTTTGGATTACACAGTGTGCACGTACATGCGGATACCCAGCCACTTCACCATGCAGTTTTTAAGTAGGTACAGACTACAAACATTCCTAAATTAGGTACCTACTTTTTACTCCTAATATTATTAAATTAAGTTTTAAGTTCTTGACTTGATCACGACAATGTAACAGTACCTATAAGAAAGTACGCCTGGCGCCAAAGCTGGAAATGCGCTTGCTTTTTTTTGTCAGGGGAAAATCATCCAATGTCTTCTCCCGCCCAGGGCCGGGCCGTTCCTTCTCCTGCTCTGGGCCGAGGTCGCGGTGCCTCATTGCGCTTACCCCGCAACCCCGGCTGAGAACTGCCCTTGCTTGTGGATGATTTATTACCTAAATTCTTTAGGTACTAAGGGTGACAAAAATGCATGGAGAGCTTAAGGTCGACAATTGACTGACAGGTTTTGCATAACGCTACCATTGATAACTAGATGGCGCTGCTTTTAAATGAAAATAACCCTGCAAAGCTTGAATACTTTACACTGCAGAGGCACACAATAAGGTTTTTAATGGTTAAAATAATAATTGAGAAACAATAATATATTTATATTCAAATACACATAAATTATGTTAATTTTCACATTTCCGAGGACTTAATATAGCGCCATCTAAGTCAAGTCAAGCAAACCAATTAAAAGATGGCGTCAATAATTAATAATAGACAATAAAAGTTATAAACTAACCCGCATTTTCGATATCATTAAAAATGCGATCGGTAGCTCGGATAAATAAGAATATAGTATAATGAAGTCGAAGGGCACCGGTTCAATTCCGGGTTATCATTTTTAAATTCAGGTTTTTTAACAATGGTTTTTTTATACTTTTTATATAAAATCAATAATAATAATATATAAATAAAATATTTGACGTTTAATATTTATAAAAGGTAACAAAAATAAATAAATATATTATTTTAGAATAAAATTATATTAATAAATATATATAAATAACTTTTTTAATATGTGCTAACTATTAATGTAAAAGTAACATATTTTCCTTACAGATTAAGACTAATACTAAATTTAATTCTCATAAAGGATAACAAATAAAACTATTTTAGTGACATTATACGTAATTTCAGACATTTATTTCTTAAAACATAATATTTATTTCTTTCTTATATAGTGTATACCCTGACCTAATAACTTTCCAGCTAACTGACACATTATTTATTACACTTTTTATAAGATTATTAAGTATATTAAATCTAAATTGTGTTGTGCTAGTCATTTATTAGTTAGTTTTAAACACAATGTTATAATACGATTCTATATAATATGCAACCTTACTTCTGCAACTATTTTACCTCTCCATAAAATTTAATTAAAGTATTGACTAAAGTGATTCATTTTGTGCATCATGTTATGACAAAGGCTCATAGCTTAAGTATTCGTTCCAGAACAAGGAAGAAATTGAAGCTAGACCTTAAATCAATAACATTTCTAAGACCGGGATATAGCATTCACTAGATATGGGACGAATTGTTCATAGTAATTAATAAATAAATAATTTATTATTTTGCAATCAATAGCTTCTGTAAATATTAATATTGCTTTTATTTTTATTTCTCATATTTAGTAAAACATTAAAATCATTACTGTATAACAGTCGCTGGTTATAAAGTAGTCAATAAATTTATCCTACTAACACTAAGTTTGAACATTTATCCATTAAATAAATTATAGCTACCCCGGTCTTGTAATTGCTTAATGTCGTTTCTTTTAAGAACTAGTGTAGCCGCCATTTTTATCGATCCTATTTCTCCTATCTCGCTGGCCAAGGAATAATCCGTATGTCTGATTACTGACTAAACACTTGCACAATTATGGAACATTACACATAGGACAATTGTCCTGCACGAACGTTATCACTAGCACATCTTCATGACGTCTTTCAGCACATCTATGTAGTTTTCACTGTTTGCATCACTGAAGATGACAATGCTCCAGTAATTTTCCTCATAACCTTGCCCCATAAGTTGAAACTGGTCTGAGTCAATATCACGTCTTCTGCCAGATCCACTACGGTGCTCCAATGAACCCTCTTCTTGAAACAGCTTTAGATATCCATAAAGTGGCAGTCTTTACCTGTAAGGGACGTGTATTATTTATTATTTTCATGTATCGATAACCATGGATAATAAAATAAATAACAAACGGTCATTTATAAGAATACTTACGTTTAAGCCAGTTTCTCTAGAAATTCCAGTATAATTTAAGCTTTGATTATGCAATGCTATTATTTGGGCCCTCGTAGCCATATTAACATTTGAACGCAAATTCATAATAAAAATAAATATTAAAAACTTGTTAAACAAATCGTGACTGAACTCACTCAAAGATAGTAAAGAATGTTATGATTGAACAAAAAGGTCTAATTTTTATACAGTTAATTTTAAATTACCCTCAACTGTTTTGAGATTTATGATCGGGTTATAGTTGCTAAACAACTTCAATATAATAAAGAGTAGGATAATTTCAATACATTTCAAGGTTACGTAATGGCCTAATGGCTAGTGGCATCGGTTAATTTTATGCTACCGAGTTCGAATCCTGGTTATTGCGTGCTTTGCTTTAAAAAGGTTTGGAATATCGTAGCATTAATTTGTATAAAAAATTAAGTTAATAACTTTGTATCTGATAAAAACTATAAATGTATATTTTTCAATACCACTAGTATACTAGCGCCATCTATGTCGTCCATGGTATATAATTAAGGCGATGAAACGCCGTACAAACGATTTTGATTTAGAATCATCCATGCACTTATGACACTGATAGTACATTAAAATTTATAATATTATATTACTAGTTTTTGCCCGCGACAATGTTCGCGTGGAATAGTGACTTTCTGCAGATTTTTGGTTTTCAAACTGTCCTGGGTCCTTTCTCGAGTTCCAAACTATGTCTGTACCAACACAAATAGGTTCAGTAGTTTAGGCGTGAAGAAAAAACAGACAAACATAGTTACTTTCCCATTTAAAATATTAGTTTGGATGACTTGGACTGCACGGTTAACGCAAGGTCTGGGCCGCTTTGCCACACATAAGGCTGAGCTACACCGATTTCTCGTCCCCGAAAACCCCCACATATCAAATTTAAGCGAAATCGTTAGGGCCGTTTCCGAGATTAGGTACATGCTGATTTGTGAATCTAAACCATCCAGAACGCCACTCACAACATAAAACATGTCATTCATCCGTTGGATAAAGTCTTCAGGGGGCTGAGATTGTTCAAAACCTGTCGGCCTACCATGACGTGTTAAATCGTCATCTTCATCTTCCGGTCGAGAAATAGAGATGGAGCTATAAGGCCCTCTGGAAGGTTTCAATCATTTCTACAAAAAAACCTGGGTATTGCCACACTCCTACTTAACGTCTGCGTAGCCAAATTCATGATTAGGTATAATTTGATGTTTAAATGAAATATTATGCCTCTTCGAATGCTTATTTGCTAAGTGTCAATGTAGTCGCTTTTCTTCCTGTACCTAATTTGTTTAGTTTAATTAAAAACTTCCAGTCAACAACTTCACCATCTTTGAACAATTGCTTTTTTACTTCCAGTTGATTTCTTAAAAGTTGTAACGTGACTTAGGTCTAGAAAATAAGCAACTTTGCAGCATGTTCATCAACGTCAAGGACTCTTCGACCAACTTCGTGACATTTTGTTAGACAATGTTTTACTAAATTTGAGTGCTGTTCTCCGGTTAAGTTATTATTCAAAATGTAACCTAAATGTATTTTAAAATGTTTCGTGATTACGACTAACATAAATACGAACACTTGAAAAACTAAAGCAGCTCTTGCTGAAGCAAAGCCATTTCGTGAAAAAAACATCTACAAATTTTGAAGTTTCCTTATCACGTGGTTGCGCGCACAATGGTAGGTATTGAATTCTTTTTTACTAATCGACAACTTTTTTCGGTGAAGTAAACATCATCTTCTTTGAAATGCGTTGAACAGACAACACAAAATTTTGATGGTAGCCAATTGCTATATTGCCTGCTATTACGTACGATAGAAACCCAATTGTCATGTAGACCAGGATCAGTTAGGAATCTGCATAAATAGAAAAATATTTTATGGATTTATAACATGTAAGGTTCCTAGTATTAATTACGTTATACAATACAAAAATCGACTATTTCAATAATCGATTTTTGTATCGATCTTTTGAAATAATAAAAATGAGCGGGAACGAGTGAACGAGTGAGGTGAGGGTTGTCTGTGGAACCGGGACGAGAGGGCGGGAAAAAAAGGGAGTGGATGGATAGACGGTTGGGCGGCAAGAGATATAAGGGAGATTAGTCTTGTAACCTGAACATTAAAGGATTATTTTGTATTATACGACGAGTTTTATTACATTTCAGAAGTGGTATGTACCTACTCACATTTTATTATTTATTTAAGTAGATGTTTTTGTTATTGCCTGATTTTTATTATTAATTACCTTCACAAAGTGGTGTGAGGGACGAACATAATGGCTGATCATGGCCGTTATTTATCCTCATTTTCTTTGTTTCATGACAAAATAAATCGAGTAACGGTTTGGTGTAGGTTAAATTAATAATATTACAAATACAGATATTTGCCTAAAATACAGCTATTACAATTCAAAGATGTTTTGACACCGTCCATGAGCTATAGCAATCACACAAGCTTTTGTTTAGTCTCAGCTGTGGTATGTTTATCAGTAAATGTTGCTGATTAATTTAAATTACATTCTGGTTTTAATTGATCTAAAGTTTTACATGCACGTCAATCGAATTACAGTCTAATATCCTTATAACAAGGATTTGATCTAACTGAAATCGGCGGCTGAATGATCGATGGCGATGATGATGAATGAGGACTAGTTTAATACGTATTGACGTGTACTTTTGACGATAAATGTTCTTTGTGTTTGAGTCCCAGATAATGGAGCAAGACAGGCGAGGTACTAGCCGACACCGGCTCGAAACTCCTGAGCGCCTCCCGATGAGACGCGATGGCGCCGCTGAGAGACGGAGTCGGAGTCGAAGCCGCTTGCGTAGCGGCACCCGTCCACCAAGACGGAGCCGGGCGCGCAGTGGGAGTCGCGGCATCACGCGCCAAAGTGCCCGCAGCCAGAGCATTCGCGAGAAGGAACGAGAGCTACGGCGGGAGTGGGACAAGATAAGGCGCCTCGAAGATGAAATTGATCGAGAACGCAGCCGTCTTCGATCCAGTTCGAGGACACGTCGCAGTTCGAGGCACCAGAGTTCTGTTCGCAATTCTGAGCAACGAGTAGAAGATCGGCGAGGCAACCGGGAGCAGTCTACTGCTAGGGATAATAAAAGGTCAGCAAGCCAAGCTTTCTCTGCTAACGACGTTATGAATATTTTAAAGTCTATTAAGTCAACCCAATCGCACACGGTGGCACTCAGTTCCCATAATCTTAACCACAAAAATATACTACCAGATTTTGATCCGTCATCGAAAAATCAAAGAGTTGATGTTTGGTTAAAAAAAGTTAATGAGTGTGCAACCGTCTACGGATGGGATGACAAAACGGTAATACATTTTGCAATGCAAAAATTGCAGGGATTGGCCAAAACCTGGTATGAGAGTCTGAACTCTATTCTGTTTAGCTGGTCCGAGTGGCAAGATAAACTAATCGCGGCGTTTCCCTATGAACAGAATTATGGCCAATCCCTGGAAGATATGTTACGGAGGAAGAGTAGGCCTAATGAGCCCATCGAAGTTTATTTTTATGAAAAGATAGCCTTGTTGAACCAGTGCGACATTGACGGCAAACGTGCGGTCGATTGTGTAATTCACGGGTTGAGCGATAAGACACTAAAAACCAGTGCTTTGGCATTACGTTGTTTGCATACAGATCAGCTCCTGCAATTCCTTATGAGCAACAAAGATTCTGGGCACTCGCAAGTGCTTTACGGTCGCGGAGATCTTAAAAATCGATTCGGACAGGACAGTAGAGCACCCGGTAGCGGGACTTCATATGATCGTACCAACACAGACATAAAGAAACCTAACTTAGTAGTCAATCCCGGTCTATTTTGCTATAATTGTAAAGAACGTGGTCATCCCTTCATGAAATGTCCCAAGCCTCTATTAAAATGCTTAAACTGCCAAAGATTTGGCCATAAAACTGAAAATTGTATTTCAAAATCTGATGGTAAAAAAGAGGCCATGCCTAAAACCATGCTTATATCGGCTTCAAAGGCTAGTTCAAAGTACATGAAGGACGTTACAATTAACGGGTTGCGGTTTAAAGCCTTTATCGATTTTGGTAGCGACGTTTCGCTGCTAGCAAAATCAACCGTGGTGCTCCTAGGACTTGTGTACGATTGCAGGTTGCAACCATTGAAGGGTTTTGGGAATGAAATAGTGAATTCGTATGGCACCGTGATCGCCAAGCTGGCTATTGACGGAGTCAGGGCTGAGGTCCAATTTTATGTAGTAGATGACAAATACTTAGACACTCCTGTGTTAGTCGGTCAGACATTTACGGAACAGCCGCATGTAGTTGTATATAAAAACTCAGAACAACTGAAGTTCTCTAATTTCGATTTCCTAATGCCGTTCAGTGATGGTAACCTTGGGAATACTCAAGACCTCACGGTTACAGTATTGTCCGCAATAGACCTTTACGGCCCGGCTACAATAACCGCTGTAACGAAGCCACAACTTAATGGTGACATTATTATAAGTAGCAAAATAGTAGGAAAGCCAACGAACCAATATTACATTTATGGCGGCGTTTACCGTGTAACAAGTGGTGTGGTCAAAATTAGTATTGCACCCATCGCTGACAGTATAGCACATTTAACAGCGGCCATTATGTCGCGCCACAAAAGTTCTTTTAGTAAATCGTATCTTATCTCATAATTTTGAAGATTTTGCTATTGATTCTCAAAATTTTGATGACGAATTAGTCCGAATGGGTGAAGGTGTTACCGAAGGTGACAAACGGAAGTTGATGGATATTTTGCACAGATATAAACATTGTTTTGCTTCATCCTTAAAAAGCTTGGGATGTACAAATGTTACGGAGATGACAATAGAAACAACAAGTAGACAACCCATTGTTTATCGTCCATATCGCTTGTCACACAAAGAACGCGAGCAGGTTCGCGAGATGGTAGGAGAAATGCTAGACGCTGGCATTGTTAGGGAATCGGTGTCAGAGTATGCGAGCCCCGTCATTCTAGTGAAAAAGAAAGATGGAAAGATGCGGATGTGTATTGACTATAGATTGCTTAATGCGATTACGGTAAAAGAAAGGTATCCGATGCCAATAATCGAGGATGAAATCGCTCGACTATCTGGTCAGGCTTATTTCATCACACTTGACTTGGCATCCGGGTACTATCAAGTACCAATTTCCGAAGCATCAAAAGCACTGACGGCGTTTGTAACGCCGGACGGCCATTATGAGTTCAATCGTATGCCGTTCGGCCTTGCAAACGCCCCCGCCGTTTTTCAGCGTATGATGCATAAGGTATTGGGATCAGCACGATACACCGAAGCAACTGCATACATCGATGACGTTCTAATCTATGGTAGAGATAAAGAGGAATGTTTGAACCGGTTCGAAAATATCTTAAAACTAATCGAAAAGGCCAATTTAACTTTAAACCTGTCCAAGTGCGAATTTCTAACTGATAGAGTGCATTATCTCGGTTACGAAATTAGTGCCGCAGGAATCAGACCTGGGGATAAGAAAGTTAGTTGCGTTATTGATTTTCCTCGGCCGTCCAACCAGCATACTGTCAGGCAATTTTTAGGGCTCGTCGGTTATTTTCGCAAATTTATAAGGAATTTTGCACAAGTGGCCCATCCCCTAAATAAATTATTGCGGAAGGATGCTCCTTGGTGTTGGGCGGACGAACAGGAAGAATCATTTAAGGATTTGAAAGATAGGCTGACAAAACGGCCCATATTGGCTATATATGATCCAAAGGCCGAGACCGAACTCCACACAGACGCTAGCAAAATTGGTATTGGAGGCATTCTGCTGCAAAAACCACCAAACAGCGATACATACCGACCCGTTGCGTTCTATAGCCGTCAGACCACACCAGAAGAAAAACATTTCCATGCTTACGAGCTCGAAACTTTGGCAGTGGTCTGTTCTTTAAAGAAATTCCGCGTTTACCTTCTCGGTCAAAATTTTAGGATTATAACTGACTGCAGCGCGTTGCGCAGCACTTTTATGAAACGCGACATAATTCCGCGAGTGGCTAGGTGGTGGTTGTTGCTGCAGGAATTCCAATGCTCCATAGAATACAGAGCTGGCGTTAGGATGTCACATGTGGATGCACTATCTCGTAATCCGGTTTCAGATAGTGAAACTATCGATGCGTTGAGCCAGTATCCAGCAGTTATGACCATTAGTAGTGACGATTGGCTTCGAACCTTGCAATTAGGAGACTCCGAGCTAGGTAGAATTAAAAATATAGTTTCCTCGGAAATTGACGCAGATGGTTTGAAATATATTAGGGACAATTACGTCATTAAAGATAACCAATTATTTAAGATTATCGATGGCGACAAAGACAATCTTCGCTGGGTTGTACCGAAGGGAGCGAGGTGGCAACTGTGTCGGTTAAATCATGATGACATCGGACACTTTGGTGTGGAAAAGACCCTAGAGCGAATAAAGAAATCATATTGGTTCCCTAAAATGTCTAGATTTATTAAAAAATACGTTCAGGCGTGCATACAATGTGCATATGCGAAGAAAACCGCTAATGCTAAAGAAGGATATTTACATAGTATCGAGAAGGTCGAGGTTCCTTTCCACACCGTCCATATTGACCACCTCGGGCCCTTCGTGAGATCTAAACGCGGAAACACACATTTGCTAGTGATTGTAGAGGCGTTCACAAAGTTCGTATTCATAAAATCCGTTCGGAATACGAACAGTCAGAACGTCATACGTGCGTTAGAAGACGTTTTCTATATGTTTCGATGCCCTGACCGTATCATTAGTGACCGTGGGTCTTGCTTCACATCACATACCTTTAAAAGGTTTTGCTTAGACAAGGGAATTAAACATGTTTTAAATGCGGTATCTAGTCCACGCTCCAACGGACAGGTTGAGCGTTACAATCGATCAATATTAAATGCTTTAACAGCTCAAAACTTAGATAACGATGAAAGGGCATGGGATGAGAAGGTAGGAGTTGTGCAATGGGGCTTAAATAACACTATACAAAAGACGACAGGGAGAACCCCAGCAGAGGTGATGTTCGGCACGTCTATGAATGCAGAGTTAGTTCCAAAACTCAATGACGTAAGACGAAATACACAGGAATATAGTGATGTAGGAGAAATAAGAGAACAGGTTAAAGATAAAATACAAGCGGAACAAATTAAACAAAAGGAATATTATGATAGAAATAGGAAACCTGCGCGAACTTATAAGGAGGGAGACTTAGTTAAAATAACAAAGGTTGCTTTTAACAATGACGGGAAAAGTAAGAAGCTTTTGCCCTCGTACTCTGGACCGTACAGAGTTACACAGGTGTTAGGAAATGAAAGATACAGATTAGCAGGAATACCAGGACTGACTGGCACTAAGTCTAAGCGTAAAACTACGGTGGCAGCCGATCGCATGTTGCCCTGGGTTCACTTGGCGGCTCTTGAAGTTAATAGTGATTCTGGCGATGAAAATGTAAATTATTCTGCTTCAGAAAGTGAATGATATTACGCTACCTTGTAATTGAGTATTACCGTAATTGCTAGTATTCTTTTTCTTATAATACCTAATTAATCTTTACAAATGTATTATTTATGTTCTATGTTTACAATAGTTAAGATGAATACCTATTATTGAATGAATAGTAAAATGTAAGCGGAAATATATAAAGCTTACTAATATATAAAGAAGCTGTATACGTACGTAATTTGTTACAGTCGTGCCAGAATTGGTTGGGTTGGCATGCATCGTAGCACTTTACTTACCTGGCCCTAGTCTCTGTTCCCTCTAGAATTGGATGGGTTTGCGGGGATAGTGCTAGGGTTAGTTAGTCTTGTTAAGTCCACTCATGTATAAGTAAATGTATTGTGTTATAGTCGTGTCAGAATTGGATGGGTTGGCACGCATTATAGCACTTTACTAACCTGATCTCAGTCAGATTCCCGCTAGAATTGGATGGGTTAGCGAGGATCGTGCTGAGGTTAGCTTATCTTGCTAGAATTGGATGGGTTAGCAAGGATTAAACTTACTCTTGCGAGAACTGGATGGGTTCGCAAGTTAATTAATTAACATTATATCCTTTTTGTCGTAAGAATTGGATGGGTTTACGACAAAGTGGTCGGTGCTCCTGTAAGAACGGGATGGTTTCACAATATATGAATTGATTTTTACGGCTGTTATTATTATTATTTTTTGTTGACACTTGGATAATAGAGATGAAGTAATCTTAATATAAACAGATAAATTGTTAATAAGAATTTACTTATTGAGTATCTTTATATTTGTATGATGTATTTTTTTTTCTTCTATCTTTATTGTTACATTGAATAATTGCGTAGACATACATGTTTTGTTAATGTTAGCGTTATAAGGGAAATTGTATTTAAATTGTATACAAATATGATTTAGTAAATGAAATTGTAAGTGTCCACCCTCGCCGAGTGTAAGGTTAGCATAATTCACCCAGGTACGTGTATGAGGACATACACGAGGTCAGGATGGACGAGTGTAAGGTTCCTAGTATTAATTACGTTATACAATACAAAAATCGACTATTTCAATAATCGATTTTTGTATCGATCTTTTGAAATAATAAAAATGAGCGGGAACGAGTGAACGAGTGAGGTGAGGGTTGTCTGTGGAACCGGGACGAGAGGGCGGGAAAAAAAGGGAGTGGATGGATAGACGGTTGGGCGGCAAGAGATATAAGGGAGATTAGTCTTGTAACCTGAACATTAAAGGATTATTTTGTATTATACGACGAGTTTTATTACAAACATATCATACATGCCATTACTAAAGTAGTGAAGGATCAACACATAATATTAACTTTTTGCTGCGAATCGAAGGATGTACATAATTAGAATTAGAGACAAAACATTCAGTAGTTTCTGAAACTGAGACATATACAAAACGGACACATATACAGCCATGGCCAAAACGGTATTGAGTACCTTACAAATTTCACTTGTACACAGTAAGCGTGGGAGATAGCTAAATCCATTGCAATGAATTCTTTTGTCATCGACAAAGGTTTAAAAACAATGATCACGCCACATCTGGCTGAAAAACACCTCGGTGATATAAAATGTGTGTTTAAATGTATTAACAACTTCCAAAATAAAATATGTACATATTACATTTTATGTATTTTATGTTTGTCATACATTTATGTAATTGTAATTTATCTTTGCATCACCCAAAGTTTTGGCTGTTAGAGAATGCCTATCGCATTACGCCCACCTTAAGTAATATTTTTGGTGCATTAAGATATAAAATAATTTTAAATACCTATCCAAAACTGTGAAATGTTCGAGCCAATCCATGCATAAGCCATCAAATGAAAGTTGGCCAAGAACCGGGCACTAACACATTACCACAGACCGTCAGGATCATAAGTTACTGAGAAAGAAAAAAACATTTTCGAGCTCTTTGCTAAATTGTTACATACAGAAACCAATTTCTGCTCGAACTACTCATAGAAGGTCAAGGAAATCAATAATAATTATAATTGGGAAAAACCAATTATTGTAACTTATCATTCCTTTTTATGGTTTTTGAACAATGTATTATCATTTTTTAGTGATTTTTAGTTGTCATTGTCATTTGTCAGTTTATTTGACATTGACAGGTCTGGGTCAGCTATCAGACTAGCAGAATTGTACTTTATCTTTTAATTTGGATTTTTACATAAAAATCCTTACATAAATAGTAAAATGTTGACTAGAACATTAGCCTCAAGGGCTGTTCTGCTAAAAGCTTTTAAAAATGGTGCAGCTACCGTAAAGCAAGCTAAAAGAAACTCAGGCCATGGGTGAGTGGCTTGTTATGTCATTCATTGAGTTTTGATTAAAAATAATGTTCGCAAATTTTGTACTAACCATTTAACCCAAAAATAAATAATGAAAATATAAAACTGTAATTGTTTTACGTTAAAGCTATGGTGTTTATACTGTTTTGTTTATTTAATCTTCCAATTTCTGTGTTCAATGTCTAGAAATGCTCAAGTTGTTACTGACATTTAACCTTTTATTTTAGAACATGGTCATACCGAGTACCACCACCACTCCCGTCTAGGAAATCTATCCTTTTAGCTGAGGGTCTTGGAGCATTGGCCTGGTGGTGGATCTTTTGGCATCTCATTACTGAGCCAGATCATGTCTTTGTAAGTATAATTAAATTCAACAAATGGAATAATAATAACATACTAGCAGATGAATACTAATAGCCAGTACCATAGCAGAGATTAAATAAGATTTGAATAGTGACTGTAAAGTTTGATATCTCTATGATTTCTACAGTACTTTTTCAAACTTAAATGAAACACCCTTTTTTGTAATAAGGATATAAGGAATAAGCAAATATAAAACATGCATGGGTCCTACATGGATATAAAAATAATATTGCAATCAGTTCTGATATAAAGTTGAATATGCATTCAATATGTGTTTGGAGTGAGATACATTACTTTATATGTCCACAAATCTTATATATAAACATAAATAGCTGTTTGTAAATCTTGTTAAGAAATTTTGGTTTTGAAATATTTGTTATGTTCCTGGGCAAGTTATATGCCATTTAATTTTGGCCCAAAGCACAGCATGAAGCAAACAAGGATTAATTGGTACAAGTGGCTGTCCGAAGTCTGTAAAGATGTCTGAAAATATCATTAAACTGTTATTTATTTAAGTATTATTTATGTTATAACATTTTTCTAGGGTGAATTTCCATATGTTGATCCCCGAAGCTACACTGATGAGGAACTTGGCATACCACCAGACTCCGAGGGCTCATTGAGGAAGTGAATATGAATATTTCAATTTGTAGTTCTTTTTTCTGTTGATGTTATTTAAATTATATGAAATATCTGTAGGCTTATTCTATTGTTGTTTCCTTTCATCAACACCATTAAAGTGTTGGAAATATTTTTATTTACTTTGTAAAATTAAATGGAATAAATATTAAGGTAGGTATCTGATAATCCTATACGGGGTTATGTGTGAATATTATAAAATTTGAAGTTGTAGAACAAAATCATCAAAAAAAAAATATCCTTATTGTGTATAATACTCAAATAATAAAGAGAATGAGATAATGAGAATTTTAGTAAGTACTGTACTTACTAAAATTCTCAGAACTAATCAATCCTTTAGTATCAAACATTTGCCATGTTTGAGTTGAGACCCATGATCCCATCATTTGTTCTTTTTTTTAACAACTTGTCTCTGCATTGTTTCCACATATGGATACAATAATGTAAAGGTACTAATGTATTAGTAAAACTCATCGGTCACTTTATTAGTGATCAATGATAAAACTATAGTATTGTTTATAAAAAAAATGATGGCGATTCCTTATTCTATTCCATTTTAATACAATTTGGAACAAGCACCTATTCTATTTTGATGTTTCAAAAGTAGTTATTTAGGGTATAGTTGGAATAAATAATTTTGACTTTGATAGCTACTTTTGTATTTTTTACTATAATATATATAATAAATATTGCCCTACACCAAATATTTTTCTTGCAATATGTTTTTATGCATGAAAATTTTGTATAATATTACATGCATAAGAAAACACCACCCGAAACAATTAATTCTGGATTTGAGGTGCACGATGGTATGAGCTCAAGAGAGCGGACTAAACATCATGATTATTGGAAATAGGGCTTTTCATGATAACTTAAACATTTTTATTATTTCGGTCCTTTATTGCTCGCAGGACGCGAGACATCTCATACACACTGTTCGCGCCTCTATTCCAGTTTACGGAATACTACCTACTAAGAATTTTCAAAATACGAATATCTATTTAGATACCTATAAACTTAATATGATACCATGAAAGTAATTTACAAAAAAAAATTATATATGGGCAGCCTTATGAGTCCCATACAATAGAATTCTTATATTGCCCAACCATCTGATTTGTAAACCTATTTTTGAAAAATCTTGAGTTAGAAGGTAGTATTTGCGATCACTCTGCCCACATGGATTAGTTGTCAGTCTCTATTTGCAAAAATTCGAAATAAAACTAAAATGTTCGTTCCAAAAGAAAGATGATAATGAAAAGTAGGTTCATTACCAAAATAGCTCAAGCCACCCGTGCCCCTCTTGCTAAGTACAACAGCTGTATTGTTGTATATTATTCAAACAGACAGTAAGAACGTTAAAATATAGTTATTAATAATAAAAATGATCTGGTTAAAAAACTACACACACGTTTTCTAATAATATGTTTTTACCTTTATTATCGATCATACCGGTGTCAAAAGGCTAATACTCCGATACAGCAAACCACAGCACTACTAAAAAAGTAGTTTGACATATATCAAAAACAGTGAAAATAATTTCTCCTGCACGCTTGTTTGTCCTAATTTTTATAATATATCACATGCAATTTATTGGGATTCAAATAAAAGATGAGCATTAGTTAATTTAATTTATGGTGTTGAAGTGATAATGTGATGTGTTAATAGAATTCGAAATGGAGACAAATGCAAATCAGAAGGGTGAGTACATTGCCACTCGGAAAGGTCTACTCTTGTTTGTGTATGAATAACTGTATCTTGCAAATCTTGCGACATTTATTTGGCTGACGTAGATGCCCTAAACGCATATTTTTGATGCGTCCACAGTTATTAGCATGTATAAGTTGTATACTTCTTGTGTATTGAGTTCCATTTCGGGCGTCATAAGACGGAAAATGAGCTTATCATGTTTTTGATGACTTTCTTATCGCTTGAAATTCGGCGTGAAGACAGATTGAAATATTCAAATCTGTAAGAATTGTTGATAAATACAACTGTTGCTCTTCTCGTTGAGTGTTCAAGAGCCTAGTTTAGTATGAGTCACTTTGTTGGCATTGTAATGTCGTGTGCATGTGAAATACTAATAAGCCCGACGTTCCTGCACCTTTGGATAACAACATGTTGGGTTAGACACTGTTATTATTACTTAAAATAGTGTAAATAATAACTTTTTATAGAACTCCTTGTTGTAAGCTAAAATCTATCTATTTCTGAATAGGTTATGTTGTTATATTATTTTTAAATTAAATATATTGGTTTATGGGTTCCTCTCTAATGCTCTTTTAAGTTTCATTGCTAATCTGGGTGTGATTCCTGGTAGTTAATTTCTTATCTACCACATGTAGTATGAAGTTTTAATTTTGTCATTTCTTTTTCCACTTGTGATTGTACTTATCTTTTATCTTATTTGTACAATGCATGGACAGCTAAAGATAACTGTATGTATTAAAATACGAAGCTATTTATGCCACTGAAATCATTAAAATACTTGCATTTTAGTAGCTGTTTATGTTTGCTAACATAAATCAAAGTTTAATATTTATTGCCAAAAATCTGTTATTCTGTCAAATCTTATGTTTAATACGAAAATTTATCCTAGTCAGCTTGTTGCCTTAAACTTATCACTTCAGAACTTTTTCCTTGAGCCAAAGTTAAACATAGGTAATATTGTACATAATACAAGCATATAAGGTAAAAGTGTTACCTGTATATAATTATCAATTGCAACAATAAATAATCAGTAATATGGTATCAAAACTCATATTATTATATTAAAACGAACTGCTATTTCTACTGAAAATAAACTCCAATTCAAGAAGTAAAACATGTTTTAGTAATAACAAAAAACAATAACAAAATGAAGTTTTATTGAAGTACTTAGTAATTCTATTTCATAGTGATTCATATTGTTTAATTAATACATTCTAGTGTATATAATGAATCATAATATTATCTTGAGTTGATATTTTGTCTCTACTATTCATAAAGTGTGAAGAAAGGGTTTTTGGTCTTTTGAAATGAAATAACATTTATTTGAAGGATACATTATATGTATGTTTATCCCTAAATGGTCTATAAATAATGTATCATATGAAAATTAGGCTTCAGATGTAGCTGCTTCTCATAGCCATTATGCTATTCCAGACTATAATCTATTACTGTGCCAAATTCCGTTCAAATCCATTCAGTAGTTTGAGTGTCAAAGTTAACATAGGTACCTACCTTTATTTACAAACTTTCAGATTTACTTAAAATAAATAACAATGCTTAAAGAAAATTTGTAGTGACTATTGATATTGTAACATTTAAAATAATTAAATATTTACATTGGACTCACAAGAACTCTTTTTACTGTCTGCTTAGAAATATTGCACATCAATGAAATGAAATATATTTTCCTGTTAATTTAATGGAATTAGATTTTAACAATTTTGGAGTACAACAATATAAAATAAGAATATTTTTCAAATCATAGAAATTAGAAATCTTATTCAAATCTGTAAATACGCTATACATATTTTTTGTTAGAAATATTTTTTGCGATGTATTAAGTAATATCAATGTGTATTTTGTTTATTCTAATCAACATCAATATTATGATACTCTCCAGTTATTTAAATTGTTATTGACATATAAACTGATGAAGTTTTAACTTTCAACCTAACCTAACCTTTAAACCTAATATTTGTCTTCTGAAAACTAACTATAGAAAAAATCAAACAATAGTCCCATGTTAGTATGCAGAAATAAGAGAATGCCACCTCTATCTACAACCATACATTCTATATTTGCTTTTAAAATCATGCATCTGGCCACGAGAATAAGGAAAAGCCATTCTTTAACCACATCAAGTGTACCTCATTATGTATTCAAGGTAGGGTTTAACAATTGGTTTGTTTTGTTCCAGTGTCGTGCGTGGTGAACTTCGCGTATGACGCGTCAGAGCCTGATGAGTTGACAGTGAGGCCTGGTGACGTCATTCGTGACGTAGAGCGGTTACCCGGTGGTTGGTGGAGAGGAGAGCTGAGAGGTCGCCGCGGCATGTTCCCTGATAACTTTGTGTCTATACTCGAACATGCTAACGTAAGGTAAGGGTTATGGCAATGCTGCCCCACTACTAATTTGGTGATATGGAAGAAATGCGAACTATTCTGTCGAATATAATTGAATTTAAGTCACTGTACGGATTTGTAAATGGTAACAGATATAAACCGAAAATGCCAGTATTATCTGAAGTTAGATATAATTTCTAACTTCAGAAGGCACTGTTAAATTGTTTAAAAAAAATACCGTTTCGAAGCAGTCTGTAAAAAGGATGTCAGTTATTTTACTTGCCTAAAACAACCTCAACCAGAGAATTTGACGTTTAGCGTTTGGCATAAATCTGATAAACTAGGGTCATAGTTATTTAAAAAAAAAGTAGCACGAATGTTTATATGAAAAGTAGGTAATAGAGTTAGTTACTATATCGCGTCGCGTGTTGTCAGACATTCGGTAACTATAATATATTATGTTACACGATAAAATGGTTTCGCGTTCCACAGTCACAATATAATATCGGATACGTAAATAACTCGTTTTTTTATCGAAATCAGTAGCCATTTGATTGATAGGTTTTAGTTGTATCGAGATATTTTATTGTTTTACTAATTTTTAATTGCACGCAAATTGCAACATTTTGTTTGTTTAATTTTAAGTCGTCATTATTCATTAGAATAATTTGGAGGTCCTCTTTAAATCTAAGTATAATTGATGAACTAATCGGAACGCCGCTGTGAGTCTCTTTTTTCATTCATACGTCCCGATGTAACTTGAAATTAGTAGAGCTTTACTCAGCGTAATTCGTTATTTTTAAAACTTTTTGTATCTCAAGATATTCATTATATAAAATTAATTGAAACGATGTTGGTTAATATATCTTCAATGTGACTAATCAAAGGAGCGATTAAAAGGGACTATATCACAGATAAGTAAGATCGTCAATTTACCTACGTATTCTGCCAACTAGAGCACACAAACACAATGTGCATGCCAAAGTTCAATAGCAACTGTAAAGATTGATGCTAAGGTCACCAGTATACAGTTATCTTATTTCGAGTCCGTCCGGTATCCTGCACCGTCTATGCGCATGCGCATAGTTCATAAGAAACTGGTTTGTAAACCAATATAAAATTACCATGCGTGGCTGATGTCTAGTTCACTGACACAAATACATATTTGTATTATTTTAATTGTTATATTGACTTTTTTTGATTGTATTGTGAAACTACTTACGTACCTATGATTTATGATTGAGTCTCTTTTGACCTATGACCGTGGATGTTAGTATACCACCATTCGAGCAGGTTTCATCGCATATTTTTCCCATGAATAATATCCTGCTAAAGTATACCCAAATTATACGAGTAGCATTTACTGTGTCAGCCGGGGTAAGCGCAATAAGGCACCGCGGCCTCGGCCTAGAGAAGGAGAGAAACGAGAGATTTTTAGTCATTAAGAGTCATTTTTAGTCGTTAAGAGTCTGATACTCCTTCTGTGCGGGAGAAATCATTTGATGACTTTGTGGTAACATGTAAAAAAATAACATTGTAAATCGTGTCACCTACTTATCGAACTTCCAATCTTAAGTTGCCGTCCATTAAAATCTAGTGAAACCATTCGATTGTATGGTGCTGAATAAAAGACCCTACAATTTTCTAACCTAACCACATGTTTCCGTACATTCTATTCGTCGGTAATTATACACCGTTGAACGCTAGAGACGTGACATTTGAAAAAGAATAATAAATCACTTTAACGCTCAGTAATCAATTGTGTATAAAAACTTAATACTTGTATTGTTGACAAAGACATTTTCTGTGCTGAGTTACACACAAAGTTATACAGTTTTAGTCATACACTTGCTAACACAATCAGTGATGTCATTCTCTTAGGAACGATTATAGTACACAGTGTTCGGTTTGCAGTATGGTTTTAAAGCTTCAGAGAGGTACCCATTATAACTCGAACTGTAATTTAGTTTATATTTTTAATAACGGACGACATCCGGCTGATTCCGGTCGGTCTCTCCTAGCGAAAGTCGTTCCACCACCGCGCCCGTTTATTGTACAATTATTTAATATGCTATTAAATGATATTTTCGATTAGTAGAAAAATAATGACTGCGCGTACTATCTAATCAGCTCAGATAGCGCGATAAGAAGTGCGGTCCGCTAGTCAGTGTTTGTTGTGTGTCCCTTAGTGATATATTTTTGTATGTCTTGAGGTTTTTTGGTTAATACCAATAAAATATTAACAGTTACTTACTTACTAAATATTAACAGTTACTACTACAACTGCTTAATCAGAAGAAAATAAGAAGGTGGGTGATTCAGATGTTTATTTACGTGCCTCATCCGTCTTAATTGTAACACCTGGAAAAGTTTGGCCCTGTAGTGCCAGGTGTGTGAATAATACAGGGAATACCTAATTGTTGATTAACTTAGTATTGCCAGCTAGAAAGCGTTTATGTGCTTATTATCCCATACTTACTAATAAAACTTGAAAAAGCTTGTATTGTAGATTTAAAATAAAAATCTTTGAAAGAGTATCTAATCTTATTCCTAATTTTTTTCGCCATAAACATTGTTGTAACAAAATTTCCCCAAACGGCTTACATCATCTATCAAGAACTAAAGAAATCTGCCCTCATTTCTATGACTTCTGTGTTGTCTGAGTGAAATATCAAATCGAAGAAATCGATCTAGTTGATCAATTACAAAATTTACATATCAAACTGGATTCTTTTGAGCTTCTGTTAATTGCCGTCAATTTCACATGTTCTGCTAACGCATTACTTTTTAGCACGCAACCGTAAACTGCTGTCGGCAGATTGTCAACTGTTATATTATTCTGTATGTCATAATAAGTAATGTACAGAACGCACATCAACCTTCAATCAGTCAATTTCTTCGATAGATTTTCAACTTTGTACCAATGTGATAGAGATGCAAATTTATTAAAGATTGCTTGAAGTCTGAAGTGCTGTCTGCATGGTGGTAAGTGTATGGTCACGTTTGTTCAATAGGCCGACGAGGGTGCAGGGCCAATGTCGAGCAGTGTTCAGCTATCAGCCAGCGAATCCGGATGAACTGCCTTTGTGTGTTGGTGACGTCCTCGAAGTCCTTGGAGAGGTAACGTAACTTGTGTTTCACTCATAAACATGATTTTAAACGATATAATGAGATTATAACGACATTCTTGAATAGTCCAGACGTAACATGAATATTTAACTGACACTAATGGGTAGGTATAGGTAGGTTGCTGAACAAACAATGTGTGGTGAGTTCGATGCTCTCACATGCCATTTACTCCTGGTGTCACCCACAAAATATTGTTCCGGATCTGGGTGTGATGATATTTGCAAACACACCTACGAAAGAGGAGAAAATTCTAGTACCTATGGGACGACGTTTCATTATTAGAGAAAATGAATATCACACAGTCAACGCACTACATGAGCATTATCGCTTCTTTAGGTATTTTTATATCTAAATAAATGTCGTGAATTCACAATAAAACGAAGAATACATATTAGTGTATAAATATAACAATAATGACTCACACTCGAAACTCGTAATCGTTTTCTAATTTGTAGATATAATTTCAATAAAGCTGTTTTAAATTAGTCTCTTTTTGGTATCGCCACTGAATAGTCAGTGACCAAAATATGTAAAAAAAAAGAAATCGGTGTGCTTTTTAGAGATTGGTTTTCTATTATTGATGCAGAAGCTTGCAGTGAAATTTTTCTATTGTTAATGTCAACACAACGGTTATTTAAAATTATTTCTTGACGAAGCGATAAGCAGCGTGAAGGACGAAATATTTCCTTTATTCTTCATAATCTCAATTAGTGGCGATATAATTGGTGATTAATGTCGCAAGTGTCGGGTTGTTTGTTTAAAAGTGTTATCGTGTAGGTAGAGGAGGGTTGGTGGCAAGGTCGTCGACAAGGCCGAGTGGGGGTGTTCCCCTCGAACTTCGTTGTGATGTTGGACCCACGAGATCCACCGCAGCCAGCGCCACCCTTCGAACCGGCGCCGGCGCTCCCGCCAAAACCTGGTAAGTGCCTATCAGCTTAACTTCAGTCCCTCCTGTTCCATTTCACCATTGCCCAAATAGTGGTAGATGTTCCATTAATTGATACGTAGTGTTTAGTTTCGAGTTTCCTTATGATAACCGCTAACGCGTGGAATTCCAGTCCAATGTCCATGTTTCCCGAAGGGTACCATCTGTGTGACTTCAAATAGCGAGTGATTATGGTACCAACAGGCGAGTAGGTAGCCAAATGCTGACTTAGCACATATACAATTATAAATAAAAAAAGTGATATATCTAACCGAATCCTGATAATTCGACACAATCGTAAGAACTAGGTGCACAACGCCGGCGTTCGCTTAAGGTTTGCTGAATTAATGGCAAGATTCATAGAAAAATTGCACTAGTTAAGAACACCCTCAATCAAAGAGCGTGAATAAAGATAGCTAAAAAGTAGGCTAAAATGGTATTGTTTTGCGTTCTGCATACTATGTCCGCGCATCCTAATTTATTGTTTTCAGATACGTAACTAGAATATGGCGATGTATTACTATAATTTTTTCTTTAATAATACGCCATTAAATTCCGGTAAATGCAACTATTAGAAACATACAATTTAACTAGGTAGTTTATATTAAATGAATTAATATAATAAAATATACTATTTACTACAACTTCCTGATATCAATGTTGGTTTTCCTAAACCACAGAAAGGCATGTAGGTTATTGGAATTTGTAATTACGTAAATATGTATGTGGTATTTAAACCACAATACATCCATAATACGCGTTTCCCCGAGGGATTAGGAAAAGGCTGATCACGTTATTTTATTGAGTCCCATACTGCCATTAACATAAAACCTTAAAATTGTAAAAATTCATAATCCTTTCCCCCATTTTCAATCATTCTTAATAACCCACAAAAGTCCGGCAACGGTTTTGTAACCCCTTTGGTGTTGCAAGTGTCAATGGGAGGCGCCGATTTCTTACCCTTAAGTGATCCGTCAGATTCTTTACTGACATATCCCAAAAAACGAATTACAAATCCCATAAATCCATTACGGAGACATGATTTTAAAAAACATTCAACAAAACCATTCCTACTTAACGCATCCAGTGCCCCCGACGCGTATGTGCGTTTCCTTACGCTACTCTGTGTGCCCTCGACGCACCTGTGCGTTCTATACATTAATGTACAGAACGCACAGGTGCGTCGAGAACGCACTGGATGTGTTAAAAGGCCAGCTACGCAATTGTGATTCCCTGTGTTGTGAGTGTCTATGATCGGCGCAGATGGCTCACTTCCAACAACCAAACTATTTAACTGTTTGCCTAAGAAACACAGTTTGTTAAACAAACATATTATTTTTCTTTTAATAATAACAGAAAAAACAAAACACATGCTATTCGCGCAATAAGTAACAAATTCTTAGGCATTAAATGTCAGTAAGAATGTACGGTACACATCGTTTATGGTCTATAACTAGTTAATATATTTCTCATAGAGGTCTGAGTCATTCATAAGCCTTATATTACTATACAAAGATCGTTCGTCATCCAGTCTTAAGGCCAGTGCAGACGAGGTAATATTCACGGGGTGTTTATCAATATCATACTCTCTAATACTTAAGAGATTGACCTCTGAATTTGTTTCCTCATATCTTCTCAGAGTAGTCAGAAAGAATATTATAGCTTCGTATAGATTTTTTTCTATAATGTTGACGTGTAATAATGCTGTTTTATGGTCTATTTACAAAAATAAATTCATTATTTCATTACAGTTAGGCCTTATAAACTAAATACGGGAAAAAATGAAGCGGACTCACTAGCGCAAAAGCGAGTGATTTGCGAGTGATTTCTATTAAATTTTTGTTAAAGACTTAGGTCAATCCCAAGCATTCCGATTAAGGCAGGTTAGTTAATAACTTATAGCCCATGATATTATTATAAGTTAAAAATTAATATTTTTCGAGATGGTATTTTGTCCTCTGAGGGCAAAAGTTCGTTGTCTGCACAGGCCTTTATTGATACATTGTTGGTGGTATTAAGTTAATTGAAGTGATGATATTGTGTAGGGGACTTATTGCTTATCGTTTTGGTGACTGTATCATCCGCCGACGATTTGTTCAGGATGTTATTAAATTTGCGTGTGAATGTCATATAAACAGATTATTTTGTTTGTCCCGTTTTGTTGGAAAAGTGAATTATGTGCTTACAAATTCTCCTTAAAATGTAGATGTGAGCGAAAAGTGAGTCTTGATAAATACATTTATGCTATGCTTGGACAGATTATTTTGTTTGTCCCGTTTTGTTGGAAAAGTGAACTATGTGCTTACAAATACTCCTTAAAATATAGATGTGAGCGAAAAGTGAGTCTTGATAAATACATTTATGCTATGCTTGGTTCTTCGTTATGTGATATACGTATAAGTTACTAGGAACTTAACACAATGTTCTTTTTAAAATCTTGTAATTTCACAATGCCGCCACTGTTTATAATGTTTTCTTTGTTTTAAACAAAGCTAACTAATTGATAACATAAATAAAAATGGAGACAAAGCCCTCTGTTATAAAGTAAATAGTTACGACATATGAGCTAGAATACAAACAACTTATCCAAGTTTCTGTGAATCTCAATAACTTTGTCTATAGGGACTGAATAAATATTTATTTATAGTATACAAAAGGGCCCTCTGTGATGGACATACAAATATATGGTACATTTGTAACGTACATACCTATCCTCAAGAATAGTATGTTACTTCTAACTTACATTATAAATGCGAAAGTTGCGATGTTTGCATGTTTGTTACTCAATCACCCCAAAACGGCTGGACTGATCTGGATGAAAATTGGCATAGGCTACTTCTTATCTTGGAAAGGGCAACCCTAATTCAACACAGGCGAAGCCGCGGGCAAACACTTGTTGGAAATTCATTAGGTTTTATTTGATCGTCTTTTCAGTTATCCCACATGTAAACACGTCTAATGTAAAAGCGACCACCGTATTACCAACGTTTTATCTACCATATAATAATCATTCTTATTTGTACACAGTGAAGGAGCTATGTCGCGTGCTGTTCCCGTATACTGCGGTGAACGAGGATGAGCTGACATTGTCCGAGGGTGACATTGTGACGATCCTCTCGAAGGAGGCGCCCGACCGTGGCTGGTGGCGCGGGGAACTGAACGGGCGTGTTGGTCTCTTCCCTGATAACTTCGTTCAAGCTTTGCCTCCGCAAGGTAAGATCAACCTTATTTTTAGTAGTATACAATTGATTTTAGGACTAAATAAAGAAAGTGGTGTTTGTTGGTACCCACACTATGGCCAGATGTTGCATAGAAATTTTAGTTGATAGTGTATGAATATTTTGAAAGTGTTTGTAGGATTTTTTTTTGTTCCTGTGAAACCGGGTCAAATGAGATTGTTTCCAATTAGTCATATTCAATAATGTTTTTGAAACGTCAAAAACTATATTTTTCTACGGATTTTGTATCAAATCAAATCAAAATCATTTATTCCAACTGAACCATAAATAAGTACTTTTGAAACGTTAATATAGCATAGTAGTCTGTCAGTCTGTTCGTCAGTGAAATCTTGACATCGTCACAACATGACGTCATAATGTTTTTTCCTCCCCCCATCACTCCCTAATACCAAAATCTCGAAAATCCTTATCTTCAAAAGGCCGGTAACGCACTCGTGTCTCACCTGGTGTTGTGGTTGCACATGGGCGGCGCTGATTGCTTACCATCAGATAATCCGTCTGCTCGTTTGCCGACCTATCTATCATATAGAAAAAAAAGTTGGTACTATGCTCCTATCGCTTGCAGAAAAATATATGCACTATATCCGTATACCGCGTACTTTATCTTAATCCTTATATATTCAAGTCTTCTAGTGCCTATTTTCTTTACAGACTTCCCCATTCATATAACCCCGCAGCTCTTTTATCCTGTGTAAATAGGTCAACTATTCTTTTGTTTATCATAAAATGTAGAATTATGAAAGCAATCTCTTTGAAATACTAAAGTTTGCATGTTTCACTGATCTTCAATGTGATGTAATACATTTCTTCATATTCGAGGTCATTTTGATGCAGCAACTCTCGATTGTGATCTGATTCTGTTTATTTGATATTGATTATGCGCGTTTCGACTTAGAAGTGTAGCTTATGTTTTAGTAGATAGTAAAGTAATTGTCTTTTTTAAGTTGCTTTCCTCTGGGATTCTCGTATGTCGTGGGTGGTCGCAATAAAGCTTTGTGGATCACTGTACGATAGCTCCTTTTACTATAAGGAAACAAGTAGACTGTAATAATAATTATGATTTACAAAATGTTTTCTGTTCGAGGATCAAATCTGCGATATAGTTCCCCAGCCATTGCGCCGTGCAACCGTGCAGTCGATTATCTAATTTGAATAAAACTTTAAAATCTTTTTTATACTCTTTCTTGAAATAAAATATGTCTTATAGACTTGTTACCTTTTCCTTATAACTCCATTGATTAACTCACTATTGGTGTCTATCTTTCTTCAGTATCTTAATACGAATTGTCATACATACTCCTTTGAGTAGATTGTACCAAAAAGGTAAATTTATTCATCCACAGGCAATAACATTGCCTACTTAACAGAACAGACTATTATTTTTATTTTATTGCAAACTGTAACATTTTTCTAAATAGGTACTATATAAAACGAATACCGTTCTATGATTTATGGATTTTCTCTGCTCTTGATTTTTCCGCTCCCAGTACAATAGGAACAACAGTTACACAAATAGTTGGTTGCGTCATCCACATAACGTTTCGAATACGAATATGCGCATTACCATTAAGTATATTGTTCATCTTAGTTGCTATACGTCCATATTAAATTAATATGGTCGCATAGTTATGTGGTAGAGATTTAAGTTTCTTTTGGAATGCGACTGGTTATTGGTTATTATTTCAGAACCATATTTTAATACAGTGGTTTCCAGCCTTAGTTTCTTTATTTTATTTTATTGTCCTCTTGTGAAAGGATGATATAAATGGAAGGAATGAAAAGGCAGGCGATTTTTAGTTCGGTCAATGTTATTCTGAATTTTGGGGTGTTGAAAATTCTTAATAACTTTTGGTTTAGAATCTAAACGATATAATTATGACACTTAATTATAATTATAGCCTGTATTCAATAATTTGCGTGTATAATAGTAAACGTTACAGAAACGTAAGCCGTGCCTGTGACTTTAGGAGATCTAGTGTCGAAATCATGATAAGACATAACATAAGGGGTAGCCTTAGTCTCCCAAAGTCCCAAGCACGGCAGAATGTCAATACGTTTCTGTAGCAATTGCCCTTTGTCCCTAGGGTGGTACAATCATTAAAGTTAGACTTGTTTTCCTAAATTTGGCTTAGGTATGGTCACTAGGGGTCAATCTATTCCTTTTTCCTTTCTTTATTCGATCTTCAACTTTATTGTTTTGATATAAATATATAAATAATGTCAAAAACTGATAATACATATTACTAGCTTTTCTGGCGTGGTTTCACCCGCTGCTCAGCTCTATTTGATCGTAGCGTGATGTTTTAGCCTATAGCACTCCGGAACATTGTAGCTATCTATCAGTGAAAGAATTTTGGCAATCCGACCAGCGGTTCCAAAGATAATCCCCTACATACAAACTTACAAATTTTACCTCTTTTTAATATTAGTATAGATATGAGATTGGTTGAGAGTGACACTGTAAAAAACTCCCTGTGAAAGTGCACAAGCGAAATAACAAATACTTTTCTACAGTTGTCTTAATAATTAAGTCGTATTTAACAATAAATACTTAATGTTGTCTTAATTGTACACTTTGAAAACACGGAAAAATAAACCCAGTAATCATACGCTCAAAGTCTGATTTTAATCCGAGACGCGATGTGGTTATCATAGCATCTTAAGTTACAATTTTTAACGTTTTAAAATAGTGTTATAAAGTAGCTAAATAAATAATAGATATAGATAGATATTAATTATTGTGATATACCTACATAGATCTAGACCCATGTATACGATGTTAACTAGTTATATATCATAAGTATGACATCAGCGGCATGATTATTTCTAGCGGTATTTGTACAACGGCAATAAATAGTATCGTTTGGTCATTTTTATCGACTGATATTGATCTAAACAGAGATCCAGTTTTTGTGATAAGTTTGTTATTGTGTTTATATTAATGACTAGCTACTCTCGCGCAGTTGTTGGTTAGTTGTGATGTTTTATAGCCTATAGCCTTCCTCGATAAATCGACTAACAAACACAAAAAGAATTGTTCATTTCGAACCATTCGTTCAGGAGATTAGAACCTTCAAACTAACAAACGACCTCTTTAGCTTGATTATGATCATAGATGAGAAATTAAGTAAAATATTTTTTTTTTGGTTGCGTGCTGGTCAATGGGCTGGGGTCCGCCTTAGGGTTACATGCTGATCCTTTTTTCGGATTAATGAAAATTATCAGGACCATTCCCAATTCCTATAAGACAAACTACGGACTTCTAACTCGTCGGGTGTTCCGGGTGGAGTTGTTGAGTCCACTCGTTTGCTTATCTATGCCATAAGAAGTGTGTCCATCTGCCTAAACTGTTGTCTTTATTATTCAAGTTGTCAAGGTAATCTAGAACTTATTGACAAGTAAGTGCGATTGATCTAAGTAAAGGCTTGCTTGCCGCGCCTTTTTAGGTGACGTAACGATAGAGGTATAAATCAAAATGAGTATGCAGCATCTTCCTTTATACAAATAATTTTGTTGATATATTGATAAAGTTAATGGTTTGGTGTTAAGTAAGTAGTTATGGCTTGGTCTACTTGGACGGACAATAAGTAGGTACTAAGTATGAAGTGTTTTTATCGTTGGAAATTTTTCATACACCACAAAATTAAGTTTTGATTTTAAATTATTTTTTAATACTAATTAATAGGTATACATAATCAGTTTATAAGTATAACAAGACATTAACTAATTAACTTAATTAGTGTGAACAGGTTTACAGCTACCTAATTTACAATTTACCGTTTGATCAAAATATTCAATTAGTAATGATATAAAATTTGTTAAACAAACAAATATTCCGTTTTTGTAGTATGACAACATATTGCGAGAAGCTCAAATCAATTAAGTGACGACATTGCGTTGTGACACTCTTATAAAAGATTGCACTTTATAATCATTTCAATTAAAAGGAACCCGGTTTTTAAATACCTACATCAATCTTTCTTGTCTTGCACAATTGAATGAAAATTTGAGCGTTAATTTTATATTATATTTGACGCATTCTAAAGCAAATCAATTCGTCACAACGAATCTTTGACTGAGCGTCTACCACCTTCATAAAAATTCCCGATAAACCTATGTTTCATATTCATACAAATTACGTTCTTAATTCAAATTTGTTTGATACACAGTGTGTATTCAGGTATTGTGACACAGGAGCTTAAAGTTGGAACTTGTGACCACTACGCTTTTTTTTGTGAGGGGAAAATCATCAAATGACTTCTCCTGCCCAGGGCCGGGCGGGAGGGAGTGTCAGACTCTTACTGACTAAACCCCCCCCCCTGTTCTTTCTCCTGCTCTAGGCCGAGGTCGAGGTGCCTCATTGCACTTACCCCGCAACCCCGGCTGTGACCACTACTCTGGAATCCTTTTATTGAATCAGATACAAATGATGTGTACTTCAAAATCTGCTCCTCAAAATTTGATCATTAACAACGAAGTTCATATTATTGATACCTAATCATAATGTATTTTAATATATTTCTTTGTGGAGTATAGGCATTACATTATTTTTAATCCAACCTTTATGTATGTATATTTCCAAATAATAAAACCCTAAATATAACGCGCGTAGCCGAGGTTGCAGGATAAACGCAATGAGTCACTGCGACCTCGGCCCAGAGCAGGAGAAGGAAAGGCGGTGAGGGGGGGGGGAGAAACAAATAACTTCTCCTGCCCAACCTGGGCAGGAGAAGTTATTTGATGATTTTCCCCTCGCATTAATACTTAATGCGCTTGTGATACCTTTGTAACCAAAAGTTCCAAAGCCCTCCTTTAAAATACCAAATATAAATGCCACCTATGCATACGTTTAGATATATACGTATAAAAAAAGAATAAATAAATAACTAATAGGCAAATAAAACATGCGACAACTGTCGCAACCTTTGAAAGTATAAACAAAAGCAGTAGTAACTACAATATTCTTTAGTTTATTAATCGATAAAGTGACAAATAACCGAGTTGACCACAACACACCTTGAATTTATTTATAGTGTGTTGTTACTCCATGTTCTAAATGACTTAAGTGATGATGTTAAACCTCAAACTCGTTTTGCAATCGTGATCATTCAATAAGTGATGTCAGATTCATAAGGAACATTATCATTTAAATATCAACACGTAGACATAACTAAAAAGCGCAATTATATTGTAGATTTCTGTGTTTATACTTTATAAAAGATGTGAAGAATATAAACATTGCACTCTGCGAGACTCGAGAGGGGAGATTCTCAGGGGAAATTCAAGTGACGTGTTGCTCTATTTTAACGCAGTAAAATACTATAGAATAAATATCAGGGAACAAGTGAGTTTATAGTAGTAGTTGTATTATAACCTAGATAAATATATCGATACTAATATTTTAAAGAGGTAAAATTTGTAAGTTTGTATGTAGGGGGTAATCTTTGGAACCGCTGGTCGGATTTCCAAAATTCTTTCACTGATAGATGGCAACAATGTTCCTGAGTGCTAAAGGTTATAAAACATTACGCTACGATCAAATAGAGCCGAGCAGCGGGTGAAACCGCGCGAGAGTAGCTAGTGTTTTATAGAAATAATTCTAGACTTAAACTCACTTATCATATTCATCAGCTTTCTCATACGGAGATGGTTGGGGCATTAATCATCCCGCTTGTTTAAGGCTTCTTCACGATGTTTTCTTTTACCATAGGCCATTCATGGCTAAATAAATAAACTTATGAATCGGATATAAAGCACATATAACTCGAAAAAAGACACATTAGAACTTGCTAGCTTCAAACCCGTCTCCTACTCGGCCCGATTTGACTTCTGCGTGATCTAAATTGGCTTTCTAAATAAAACTGGTACCAATAATTGAAAGATTTTGTCAATTATGTATGTACTCTGTAATATATTCCAAGGTTAGTCTGGTAGCAAGTAACATTGTATAAGTATGTTAGTATAATCCTAGATGACGTAAACTGTGTAACACTGGCCGAATGCAATCGGTTGCAAGACACGCAATAATAATAATTTATGCGTATCGAAACTAACGTGCAACAACTGATATATGCAGATGAAAAAACACTACTGTTCTATTTTACTTACAAAATTTTTATTCTAGTTCATGGCTAATAGAAATAACCTTTGGAATTGCCGGTTGACCTGCTTGATTTGTGTAATTTTCATTAATGTTGATTGATTTATTAAATAAATAGAATTCAATTTAGTTATCACTCATTATTTTATTATGTATCTACGTATCGTTCACCATGTTCATTATAGGTCAAATTTATAAGACTGTTTTTATTCTCAAACATTCATATTTTAACAACAAAGGTACTTAGCACATGTAGAATGTATGCCCAACCTTGAAGTTGTAAACATTTTGGACGTTCTTAGTTATTAGCTGATGACCATAACTCGGCGACTGTCGCATAAACAATAATAGTAGATAAGTAGTACGCTGCGAGTCGTGAGCTCACGCACCGCCTGTTGGTAAACAGTCCGCCCACTCTAGTATTCGATGTTCTGCTATTGACATTTCTCATGAAGGTTGCGCTACGAGCCGAGTCGTGATTTTGCGTAACTTGCACGCTGTCTCGACTCTTGTCTTTTTATAACTAGTTGCCTCACAATCCGCGTTGGTGGAACACCAATGTTGCGTTGACTTCATTCCCTGACGATTTCGCATTCAAATTTGAATATAGAATTCAGATTCTAAAATGATTTTTGAAAGTGAGTCGTATTTGTTCAAAGTTTTATTCGTATGTGGAACTTGATAACTGTGTGTGTCTGTGCGAATTTTTGATAAGTTCGTTTCTTTGTGTTACGAAGTGAATTTATTAGTTTTATATTAATTAATGTAGTACTGTAAATCGATTGCGTACTAAAATAATTATGTTGCACATCAGAAAGATGTTTTCGAGTGAACAAAACTTGTTTTCCAAATCGTGTAAGTGCAAAAATATTTGTTTCAAAGATTTTTATGGGATACAGTACTATTACTAATATTTTAGTGTGAACTTTTTAGTTTTAAGTACAGGCTATCGGATCGTCATATTAAAAAACTGTAACATATTTCTGAAGGCTAGATAGTAATTTTGCTTTTTAATTTATTTACAGTATCAACAGAGTTAGAAGAGAAGAAACCAGAGCGACCGCCGGCAAAGACTACGAACTCTATCTACCCTATATTGTCTATGAAACACAGTGAAAAAACGGCCTCTGTCAAGGAACATACATCATATAAAATAAGGTACGACACTAAACCGATGCAAAGAGTTCTTATCTATGTGAGATTAGAATTATTGCCAGCCAGTCACCTAGTAAGATTTTGGTAGTATACGGACCATATTTAAAGTACACAAAGGGCAGTTAGTAACAGATTATAATGTTCTTATTTATTTTCGATGGGAATGTTAATTTGTTGTTGCGGATCTCCTTTGTATACATAAAATATATAATGTATATTTTAATAATAAGTATAACAAAATATTTAATACCAAAGTTATATGCATGATGTGATACTTAAATCCAGAAAATACTTTACTTATCTAACTGATGAACTAATGGGAATTTGTATTTTCGCCGCCGTCCGTATTCGATAAGTAGGAACATCCGTCGCGAACCAAAAACACAGTGATCTCCGAAATTATTAGGTATAACAAAAACATGTTTTATTTAAATGATAATAAAGTAAAAAATAAACTCGAACAATTCCGTTTTCCATAAAATCATTTAATGTGGGCCGAAGACTAACGGGTTCGTTAATACATTTAAGGAATTCATCGTAAAACATGTTTATTTCTGTGTTTTTATTATGATGTTTCTTATTGCCTTGCATCAGGTTTGTTTTTTTATTTTTCTCAATACTTGTAAAACACACTTTTGTTACCACACATACCTGTGCGCACCGGAATTATAGCATACTCGTGTATTAAGGCAAAAGGAATCATCCTGTAGATGAATTTCTTAGTACATATATTATTAAACGAGATTTTCTGCTAGCGGCTTTACCCGCTTTCAACGGATGAAAAGTAGCCTACAGATATTACAATTACAGACAAATTAATATCTATGCGAATTTATATAAAAAATCATTCACCATTTTTAACGTGAAAGTAATAAAAAATATTCATCCATTCTTCATCATTCGTATTATATATATCTTAATACTCAATACTCAATATCTTTATTGCTTTTCCATAAGTACATTTAAAGGTGGTAACAATTTGTGTGAGATCAATTATGGACCCTGTAGGGCACAGCAAAATAAGGCAAACAGGAGAGAGGAAGCTCTTCAAGTAGCAGTTTAATATAGTTTTGTGATTATGCTCGTTTATAAGCTTGGAGTCATACGCTGGGTATCCTAATAATATTCCTTCCTTCATTACATACTGAGACTCATTACATACTAGTGATGTATGAGGGAACTTGTAGAATATGTTCACTACTTCATAGTCTCCTTTCCTGTTCCTAAATGAAATTGTCCATAAGTAGCGCTGATACCCCGTTGTTGCAAGTGATCTGTTTGCTCATTTGCCTACCTATACCATTAAAGTATAAAATTTTATTTCATTTATTTATTTATTTAAACTTCATGCACAATGGGTACATAGGCGGACTTAATGCCTTAGGCATTTTCTACCAGTCGAGCCTTGGGTGATGCAGAGATGAGCCAATGGTCAGTGCAAGAAGCAAGCAAACAGACTGAAATTTAAATGAGTGAAGACGAGATAGATACATATATTTCATTCATTTCTATCTTCCCTGATTTTCTTGCGACCATAAAATATTTAAAATACATTAATATAGATTTATTTATGATGTTTCAGTTCGCACAAAGAGAATTCGATAAGTAAGGAGTCGAGTACGCAGAGTACAATCACGCACACGAATAAAACTGAGTCGGAAAAGGTTATACACAGCGAGACGGTCAGCGAGGGAACGCTAGAACAGGTGAATATTGCTTCTTGTTTAATTGTTATCACTTTACTTCACATGTGTTCAATTTAAAATACTAGAGGATGTCGATTATACACTTTTTCAAGTTTTTTTTTAAATTTCTCACTGTACAAACTGTCTCCGGACTTCCATGAATAGTAACAAATTGACAGCATAAGTTATCGATGTAAATCCCATCCTTAATACGTTAACCGACATGTAAATCACCGGGACCCACGGTAACGGAAGAGACGCCTTGAACAGTATTTTATTGGCAATCAAAGGCTTAATTACACAATAATAATAAAAAAAAAACAATCGTATCGTCTTTCACAACATCCGTCAAATTGTAGTAAAGGGGTTCAATGGTATTATGCTATTGTTTGTTTTTCGTTATCATTCCAAATGTAGAGTCGTGTGCTTCTTTAATTCATCAAAACCCAAGCGAACGCCGGCGTTCGCGCACCTATTGTTCTTCTATTGTCTCATATAACCACGGTTGAAAGGTTACATTGTAGGATACTTAAATTGTTTTCTTATTACGTCAGAGTGTAGCTATACACTATTAAGTATGTATTAATGTTTAAATAAAGCATGAAATGGAGCTTTAAAAGAATCCGATAAAACCTAGATAATACTAAAATATGTTTTTTATATTTCAGGTGAAAAAACCTCCAGTGCCATTAAAGAAAAGTCCCACGCCCACATCAGGTGTGGGCAGTCTGTTCAGTGGACTTAAGAATAAAATGTTATCTTCGACTGAAAAGTAAGTACTTCAAATTATAATGTACTGTGTAATAAAAACACTTGTTAAGCGTAACCACATTGTGAGGGTTTTTTCCTTAGTATATGTGCTTTTATTGTGCCGAATTAACATTATTTAATCTAGAGTTAATGTATGTAGAGTTTTATTTAGTATTACAAAATAAGCACATTACTTGGAAATGTTTACATATATCTAGCTTATTTTTATCTTTTCGAAAATTGAAATCTATTATGAACATTTGTAAATCTACTAACAAAATATCAGTTTTATTAATTAAAGTCCAGCTCTTTACTAATCAAATATTATTAATAAGTTAAGTTTCCAAGCATGCAGATTACTTCAGAAACTATTATTTTGTAATTGAGGTTGATAGTTTAGCTTTTAGATGATGTCCAATAGATCAGATGTTCAGCCCAATAATGTAACGCGGTCCCGTCCCAGCTCAGAAGAAAGAACGCGGTAGTTTTTAGTTAAAGGGTCTGAGTTCCTTCCCCTCAATTGAAAGCGGGAGAAGCCATTTAATGATAAAAAAACCGATAGATTCTTAATAATAATAATGATGTGTTTACAGAGAGAAATCCTCATCAACAACAGTGTCGAGTAGTGGCAGTAGTAGCGGCGGTGAATGGGACCGACCAGACGGCGCAGCCCCAAGCAAGACTGTTGTTAATACAACTAACAATAACACGAACACTTTCGACCACATCGAACGGAACTCCCTACTCAACGACCCTCGAGCTGGAAGGTAAGCTTTACTGATTTTGTATAGACTATTTAGGAAAGAAAAAAAAAATCGTAAACAAAGAAGGCTAGTGTAGTAGAAGAGTGCCTGTTTTTTACCAACTTACTTATACTTTTTAACTTTATTTAGACATCACTGATATACCGTAAAAGATAATACAGTGCAAAGCAAAGCAAAGCTGAACCTTCCTTCTTCATGCTCAAGAGAGTATGCTCAACCAGTAAACAATTATAGGCTGATTATGTGATGTGCGAATGTCTTTTCGTGAAAACAGGTTCTAAAATCTTAAAACTATTTCGCTTAAGTACATAAAATCGTTAACGCAGTTACGTAAAATTTTTTTTTAATCAATAGTTTTAGGGTCTTTTTTTCTAACACATGTCAACCCCGTTAAAAAATAAATAGATATGTATTAAAAGAGGCGTCACTCTTGCAGCATATAGTAGGTAAAATAATCAGTTTTTTTATTTATTTTCATCGATAAAAATAAGTTAGTGCAGATTAGATAGATGACTTAAATTGCTTTATAGTACATTTTGAATGCTTATTGATGTAATTAATATATAATTTCAGAGTAAAAGCACCTCGACGTCGGCCGCCTAGTCAAGCACTCCGTGAAGATACGCCATTACAGTTAGGATTAAGCAATGGACACGAAGGTAAGCTTTTTTCAACAGTATAATCACTAAGTAAAGTCTATGCATTAGTAAAATAACAAAATTAGGTATATTTCCGACAATAGTTAAGAATAAAAGTCGATAAAATATTAATTAATTTATGAATGGATACATAATTAATTAAAGTGTGGGAGAGCCATGCTTCGGCATGGATGGGTCCACTTAATCGGAGTAATACAGCGTTGTGTTTCGCCGTGTGAGTGAGGTTACCGAGGCCCAATCCTTCATAGCTGATAATTGTATTCATAGATTGCTATTTATTTAACAAACATATATAGCTTTGAATTCCGCAATAAATTAATCCAACACTTACTAACACTATGATAAATTAACCTTTGACTTATATTTGCCACCCAGCATGATTAGCGCGTGTTCGTTTATCTCTCATGAATGGAATTCTGCTTGGCCTAGATTTTAGATAATAATTTAGTGCTAGTGACCTATAATTATTTATACCAATCTCATATACATACATTGTATTAGTGAAAAAGCATGTCCGTATATTATTTCTCAATAAAACGAAAATAATATAGAATATGACAAACATTTTTTGTTTGTTTGCACGTTTTACAATTCTAAACTCCGGAACTAGTGGACGGATTTTCATGAAACTGTGTTTATTGTATGGCTATTAAGCCTGGGCGCAGGTAGTAAGTAGAGTATAATTTGTTTATAACCACACAAAAAATGCCTTACGTTACTATTTTACGCGGCGTTTTTTTACTCCGAAGTTCCATTCAATTCATATCTTCTTATATCGTCTTAGTGATTACTCTGCCACCGGGAACAATATCGAAATTCGTAGAATTTTAATAAACATTAAAATAAAATTAAATATTACAAGTGGAAGTCAATTCGGCAAACGTAGCAGGCAAACTTTATAGATATTAATAAGATAATAGCAACAATAAGTAGATAGATAGGTTGCATATATAGAATATTTTTTTACTCGCAAAGTCTAGTCATAATCCTCATCCTCAAAATAGATTACAATGTCTGTTCACGTGTGCATTGTTTATGCAATCAAACATTATGCTTAAACAACGTTACGCCTCACTTCGCTTCAATAGTCTTTACATTTGATTGTCTATCGCCCTTGGCCTTGTAAATACAATACACACTCAATATTACGGAAGATTACGAGACACAATATCTAATTTGACTTAAAACTACAAAAAAATACTATTTGGATGATCCTTTCGTCAAAGCTAAAGGCCTTTACAGGCACTTTTGAATGCCAAATAAAGCTAAAATTTTAAAAGTGTCAGTCCTCAGCCAGTCCTTATCAGCTCCAGCAACTATGAGTCCCAAAACATTGGTCACACTGCCTCATATACAAAAAATCTAATTAAATTCCTTCATGCACATTACTCCTTTGAATTGGACTCTAATAATAAATGGAAACTCGTGATGGACCGGCTTTACATGAGTGATACAGAAAAACGGCGTCAAACAAACCATCCTTAAATTTCGTCCGGAAACACACTTGTACTTCGTAGTTTATGCTGTAAACGGACCGGTGCCGATGCCAATTGTTTCCCCAATCCGTCTCCTAGTATGCATAATTACAAAATAGATTAATAAAAAAATAACAATTCAGTTCCAGTAGACAAGCCACCAGAGAAAGCGGCGCGGACCGAGCAACCAGAGTCTGCGGAGGAGATCAAACCTCGTACTCGAGAGTGGGAGAAACATAAGGCGCCGTGGATGGAAGAACTCAAGCTGAACCAGGCGAAGAAGACCAGCTTCATAGCCGACGGCAAGTCGAGGCTCTCGGGACCTGAACTTGGCGCCAGTAAAGCCGCTAGTGGAAGTACAGACAGGTAGGCCTTTATGAAGTTTATTAACCTGATTAGACAAGAGTTAGGAAGTACGATAATGTATTTTAGAGCAGGTTCATGACATAGTACTCCTAAGAGTAGTCAAATAGGAAATGCCGGCTTCAGTTTTTCCCATATAATTTGACGTGTAAAAGTGCCGTTTTATGGTCTGTTTGCAAAAATAAATTCATTTCATTGTTTCATTGGTTCGTATGCATATAAAAGTGCTGATTGCTTGTTTATTACTTACTGAAATTAAAAACCGATCTCAATCCAAAATCTTTGGATTAAGGGTCAATTCATATCGAGACGCGACGCGACGTTGCTGTTAGCAAAGTGTATCTAGGTGCGTAGAAAATAAAGTTGTTTTTGAGTCGCTCTTTTAAAGTTTTCGCGTATTGATAATTCAAAAGATTTTGACGTTAGTCCTTCTTATCGAATTTTTTTCACAAACTTAGATCGATCCAAAGCATTCTGTTGTAAATTAGTTCGCTTATGAACTTCTCTATGAGACTGCAATGCTGTTTGCTACCCAAAAGTTATAAGCGTCCCTTTGTAAACTGGCTTGACCTTTTTTTTGAGGACGAAATATCCTTGTCTGACTTTTTTCGTCTAGGGTAAAGCGGGAGGAAGTGTCAGTCTCTCATTGACTAAAAACCACCCGTTACATCTCTTGCTCTATGCCTGATCATTCGTGTTGCGACGTTATCAAGCTTCACCAGTTCTGTACTAATTTATCTTATTGCGCAAATAAATTGATGGTAAAACTAAACTTAATTTTATACCTTTTAGAATCCTGGACTGTGGTCTAGAAGAAAAGAGATCAACTCATTCTATGGAAATGTCTAAAAGCACGTCGTCGATCAGCAGTCGAATGTCAGTCATGGAGAGTTTTGAGGAGGTAACGCAACATCAAACTACAATATTATTTTCTTAAATTGTATAACTATATACTAAGAATGTGTCGTAATATTTTTCTTCATTGCAGACGAAAGTCCGTCATTCGTTGGATTCTAAGAAGGACGTGACGCCGGCTCCCCGCGACACTGAGTCACACGCCGTCAAACCGATACAGTCACCCACTGCTGCAGGTATGCCACAGATCTGGTTATTTATTTGTAACTTTCTCAAAGTGTCCCTCTTAGTGGACACTAGTACACAGTTACGGCAATTGTTCTTGAGTTAACTCCGTCATGTTCAACCCTTTGAAATTTTGTAAATTGGTCTACTCAAATTCATGTATACTTTTTGACGTTCATAAGTACCTATAATAATGAATGTTGTAATATTTACAGGTCGAACAATAATGTCAATGCTGGACGATATTAAGAAGCCCCCAGCACCTCCGCCGCCTACGACAGCCCCTCCCCCAGTGCCTGGGACGGCGCCCCCAGCAGTTCCCCGCGCCGCGTCCCCGCCGACCTCGACCCCGGCCCCCACCCCCGCCCCGCCGGCTAATCCTGCGCCTATACGCTCCGCCGTAGCCACACTATCAGCTCACATCATCACGGACAAGTCATCCACTAAAACCGAGAAATCCCCCGTCTCCGACAAACCGACCGAAGTCACCGCACTCACTCGACAGACCAGCAAAACGAGTACCATCGAGAGAATAGAAAAGTCTCTAGAAAAAGCACCTTCTGCTACAGCAACTGGTGATAGTAAACCCAGCACAGGAACGCTGGAAAGGCGAATGCATTCTGTTAAGTCGGAAAAAGTTGAATCCAACGACGCGTTGATTGCGCAGCTCAATAATAGGGTATGTTGTGATTTATTGATTTGCATTGCTTTTATTGTGCTGGTGATTAGAAGTAACTAGTCACCAAACTTAAAAAAAATTTAGGTGTTGAATCTGATTAATAAGACTTCATTTTCATTCTCCAATATTAGGTTACGGAAAATGTTGCTTAATTCCGCGATTTCGTTTGCAGATAACAAATCTGGAGAAGCTCATAGAAGTACAAAACACAGTTTTCAACACGGCCATCGAGGACTTGAAGGCCAAGCTGAGCCAGGAGAGCGAGAAGCGGCAGGCGCTGCAGAGCGAGCTGGAGAAGCTGGCGCACTGCGTCACGCACGTCTAGCGACTGCCGCCGCCGCGACCCATGCATTCACGCAGGGACTACTCCTCCTACCTACACTTCTAGGCTCCCGGCTCTCGGCGCCCCCGCGACTTCGGGAATACTCACTCTAGATAGGTACCACACAATCTATCAAACGTGATTATGAAATCTACTAGTATTATAGACTATAAAATTAGGCCTGGTATGCCAGTTCCAAAGTTCAGTGATTATTCCGAATTCGCGTTCGTGGTGATAGGTATTGCGCAGTGTTTAGTCCCAGTCGTGAAAGACTTCTCAGCTGATACGTGGAGTTTTGCGGCCGGCCTGCAGAGTAAATGGCAGCGTGTTCACTCGGCCGCTTTGTCTTTGAATTATAAAATTTTTGTAAGTCAATACTTTTCAGCTTTTACGATATTCAAAATGGTGTATTAAATTGTAATGATTTTTTCATTGACTTGAGCGATGCTACGGAGCTCGCTTAGTGATCGAGGTACTTATTTAGTCAGAATTGTTGTTTTTGCTATGTTTTTGTAATGGTCACTAATAACAGTAGCGTATAAGAGTAATTTTATAACGTGTATGTCAAGACTAGAGGAGGGTAACTACTTGTACCTAAATTGTTCAATATTTGTACATTCTTTATCAATGCTAAAGAAGGCTCTATTATATTATTGCCTACATACTGTTGTTTTCACAGTGCATTTGTTTAATGTTATGGAAAAATAAGTGAAAATGCGTCATTTACTTATAGTTTCTATTTGTAATAAGTGCTATCGTCAGGTGAGCGTTAGTTTGTAGTAGCGTCGTGTACATTGACAAAATTTTGTGCCATTTTATTTGATCGATGCACATCTTAACGTATTTACAGAAATCGTATTTTTATGTGTAATACAAAAATAAACTAGTAACATGTGATCCGAGTAGATTGTATATGCCTAATATTTGTGATTAACACATTCCATTTTGACTTGTATAGTTATAGTATGTACGTAATATTGATTCGATCTGTTATTGGACGCACTGTATTAACCAAAGCTTCATTCGGAACGGCATTAACACGATGGAATATGTAGGTATGCATATTATATTTATCGAGATCAATATTTTTATGTAACACTTAATATATTTTTGTACTTGTACAGAGATTGTTTACGTTTATTTAGACACCGAGTGTACCTTTTTGTAATACATATCTCGATACATATTTATTTCAGATATTATTATATATCAATTTTGGAAAGTTGTTATATTAAACGAGTGATAATTATTTCGTAATATGTAATTATTATTTGTGGAAAAATTAAACCCAGGTTGTGTTTGGCCATCCATTGTATACCTCGTCATGGCAATTAAATTATTCGAAATAGATTTAACTAATAACAATTGAAAAACGGCAACTGATTAACATACATTGTTAATTATTAATTAATTGCTTAGTATTATTCTAGAGATTGTAGTTTTAGGCTACTATGTGATAGACGATGCCTAACTAACTTTTTAAAACGTTCCAATGGCTTTAATCATGCACAAATTGAGTCACACAAACATTTTGTAGATTTTATTATTAGATGGAAATTGATTTTCTGACCTTACGAGATTATTCATTGCGGAAGAAAGGAATCGATTCACTTTTATAATTATGTATTTATTTGATGTTTATCTTAAAATCATGCAATCTTGATATCTTCGTCTATTATTAGTTCAAGAACACGGCGATGTTGTTATTGTAACTTTGAAATGAATGCAACGTATTTTAATAAGTAGCTAGAATGATTATAGTCGTTCACACGCAGCTTTGTATATGAAACGTGAGATTCGTATTATATTATTTTGTACGGGGTTGTACCTGAGATTTTTATAGACTGCAGATTTATATTGATAATTACGTAATTTTTGTATAATAACTATCTAATATGTCACATACTTAATTAATTGGAATATACGGATTGTTTATCTGAATTGCCCGAGAAAAGTTTTTGTAGTTTCAAGTCACGTCATAATTATGAGTCCCTGTTTGACTTGAAACTAGTAGAGCTTTTCTTAAACGGATTTCTAAATAAGCTGCATATTTTAATTAATTAGTAAGTAATAATCAGGAAGTCGGATAAACGACGTTTTTTAATTTGAAGTGTCCTTCGAATTTGCATTGACGTGACGTACCAATATCGACTTTACGCAGAACGACACAATGAATACTGTTGCATTTTATGTAAATTGCATTTTTAAACCTAATTTAAGTAACGCATTCCATGATTTTGATATTCGTATCATTAAAACAATTCTGTATTTTTATTTGAAAATTTATCCAGCTTGTGATTGAGTTTGAAATCAAAAATGTCTGAGATATCGTGAACAAAATGTTTTAGCGTTCGTTACCGCTATGTGTGAAAATTTAAAAGTTCATACGAACGGTAAATGGAATAGCGAATAGCGGTGACAGATATGTAGATAACATTTGAAATTCAGATAAGTTCGAAGACTGTCTATATTTTGCAAAGCGAAAGTTGACTTTTTACGTACAATGTCCAAATGTGGAGTAATCAATTTCACATAAGCAGCTTGCGTAATACAAACTCCTTGCTGCTTCACATAACTCACCAAGCTATTTAGTTTATGAGCTGCAGTACATTGAGCCAATTGCCATTGCATTTAATTAATCATGTAAATAAATATAAATACACTATAACTACTTATTTTTTAAAATGTTGTATATAAAAGCTTGGTGAAAAAGTACATAACAATAATATTATAAAGGTTTATATAATAAACCCTAGGTAACATTGTATGATATAGGACAATTTTTGATGTAATTTTTAGTACTTAATTTATTTTTTATGTATGCTGTACTTCCGACGATGCATTCCTACAATTTAAACAATTCAAAATATTCATATGATTAATAAAATTAAATAATAAACTATGTTTATGGATAAACCTGATATTCGTATTTTTTTTCATAACCTCTATTTAAGTCTCCAGTATAAATAGTAACTAGGTAGCACTATTTTTTATTAATTGCATCTGAATTATTATCATTATAAATTATTCAGCAAAATAGCAAGATGTTAGTGTCGATTTAATATTCGAATAATTTCGATCGACGTCATGACTAATAAAATTGGACACCTGTTAGATTACAAAAAAAATAAAACAATATACATTTATAACACAATCTTTACTCAAACAAAATTTACAAAAGAAATCATAAACACTTATTTACAAACAATAAAAATAGAACACTGCCTTTGATTTTATAAAAAACAAATCATATAACATTAATGTCATAGCAAAATCACTCTTATTCCACAGTGTAATGTAGATTTTCCTTCTGAGATGAAATTTAAAGTCGCGATTTTCCGTCTAGTTCACGGGAGGTTGTGAGTATCTGTAGTGTTTATGGGAAAGTCACCCTTGTCGCTTAGAAGTAAGAGGGGCGAATTTAGGCTACGTGAAATGTTGATTCTCATAAACAAACAAGGTTTTAGGAGTGGCGTAATATCTAGGCTAGGATCTTAATAGTAATGTAATGTCTTGTAACCATTAATAAAATGGTTCACATTAGAAAAAATATTGGCATTTTGAAATCGGAATGTTAACTTCGGTAAGCGATTTTGATTCTTATTGTCTAAACCATCAATTTGCTGTAACAAGCTGTTGATTATGCGAATATCTTTTCGTTTTTGTGTACTCAAAATTGCACAAGAATTAATAGACAAAAAGCCTAAAAAGTCGATTAGGATGTAAATCCTATTCGACTTTTTTATTTTAACAAAATAAAATTAACTCGCAATCTAAACTGAATTTATTCTTGAAATGTCATTCACAATGAATATTGACATTAATTTATACTTTAATGACGTCGCCATTTTGATTGAATTCTGATAAAATATCAACCTTCATAATTTTTGGCATAATGTGACATTTGTGATAATTATAATAATATTACAACGGTAGCACCAAAGTTGATGATACATAATTATTTAAACATAATATCACGCCATTTCATTTCCCCAAAAAGTGAAAAGCAGAGATGCACATATTGTTTATTATTCATACCAGTCCTTAGCAATTGAATAGTTTTTTCAGGTAAGAAGAAAATTATTTTAACAACATAAAAACATATTTAAAACACACTCTCATACACAGACTTGATGTTGTACATAGTTTTCGTATTTCTAGCTAATTTAAAGAGAAATAAGTATGTTATTTGATAAAAAAAGGTTATGACTGCACAAATAAAAATTTCATACAAAATTCATGGAAATTATAGTTTTTGACCCTTTTCAAAAAAAGTATTGAATTTGAGTACCTACTTGAAAACTATCCTATTGTTTTCGGAACTAAATCGGTGCCTTTTTAGGAGTAATATTAAAAGTTTAGGTATAAATGTCATTTGAGTATGACCTTCCTTAACATATCGGCCGTAGAAACATGTGATGACATGGATGCATGAGATTTGCGCACAGAGATTTGTATTAAGTCATTGAGTGCAATCGAAGGTACTCTTCTTGAATGGGGCCTATCAGGGCTACCTAGACCTAATGTTCAGCCAGGGCTGCGAGACAAGCGCAATAGCGCTCCGCGGCCTCGACCTGGAGCAGAATAGCGGGATAGAAGGAATCAGGTCGTTTTCAGTCAGTAAGAGCCTGACAACCCCTCTCGCCTTGGGTGGGGTATCACTTGATGACTCATAAATAAGTTCTCCAAGCAGACTAAACCAGTCTTCAGTACTTTTAATTAACAAAAGTAATTTTAATCGGTCTTTTGAATATATCATCGGCTCAGCTATTTCTATGTGAACTCGTGACTTGGAATATCAGGTTAAGTACTGGCTGACTACAGCATTTAATTAAAACAACTTTTAACTTGTTGATTCTGCAAAACGGTTTTAAATTTCCTTATCAATATGGTCGGAATTTGGCATCATTACTTATCTAATAACCTTAACTATTCTATTAGCACTTTTGAATTAACAATAATTATGGCGTCTTGGAATGTTGTTATAAATCACTATTCAATATGAACCTGTTACCCTCCGAATGCTTGCCTGTGTACTTGTAACTGCATTTACCGTAGGCCCCTGCAAATAATATAATAATAATGTTATCAGATAAGCAAATTTTGAAATGTCTGATTTACATAAATAATACATAGTTTGAATATGGAGACAAATTTATTTGACCTCATTTGTATAACGGCCAGTTTTTTTAAAGTTTAGTCTTACATAATAAATGTTAATTCAGTATTTACACTAACATTTACAAATAATAATAAGTACAGTATAATAAATAATTAATCAACAAATGAACCTGTTTCTAAATTAATGAATTTAAATCTGGTTCCAACATTATTTTGTGATAAAAATAACGATTATAAAGTTAATGCAATGCTGTGACTGGGTAATGAGCAGTGCAAAATAAGTACTTATTACAAACAGGTTCGATTCATATTCCTTGTATGATAACGATTTTAATTGTGTTACACACATTTTTGTTTTTTATTTATTTATAATGTATGCAGTGTTGGATAATGTTTATTATATATTTACAAGCTAGCCCACCACCAGGCATCGATATATCGTAGTAGGCTATTTTATGGTCTAAAGCTTTCCTCAATAAACGGACTATCCTACAAAAATAATTTACCAAATCGGACAAGTGGTTTTGAAGATAATCGCGTTCAAACAAACTCTGCACCTTCATAATATTTATAAAATAATAAATGTAGGCAGTATTAAAAATATCTCACCTCTATGTTTGCCTAACGAACCTAAGTCCAAAGGCAAGGGTCGCATTGCAGGTTTCGGTTGCAATGAAGGTGTGAACGGAGTGCTAAATTCATGTGACGGCGGTCTTCGCACACGCATAAACTCGCCCCGCGTCGCTGCTTCTTTCCTCTCCGCTGACGATACCCGACGGGAATCCAGAAACCGCAAGTTCGGTAACATGTATATTACGTAATATCTGCAACAAAAAGAGTTTGTTAACATAATTAATAAATAAGGATAAAAATTCAAAAGTCTTATTGTAACACTTTTTTATATGACGTCATTTTGTGTGGTACGGGGATAACTGACTGAGGTGACTCTGTAGCAACAAAGAAGTTATAGTCTTTAACGACTATTCAATGTGAACAAGGGAAGTATCGAGCGACATTATCTCACAAAGTTAATTTGTTGGGCAATGTGTCTTCGGAACATGGTATGGTAGGGAAAATACGACTTGCGAATATCGAGATCTTGTGCGACATTTTTGTTTGAACATTTCAGTCGATAACGTAGTCTAATGAAAGAATTACAACTTCCAACAGGCATTAGACTCTTAAAATAACAAGTATACTCCAAGTAACGTATATATATTTATTTTGCTGTTGTACATTATTTATGTACTTATACGAATTTAATAGTCCGCTCGTGTAGTCTGCTTTATTTATTGCTAAGCTATTATGTCAACATAATAATTAAATAACTTAGAAGAAACTTAAAAAAAACCTATCTATGCTTACTATTACAACTTATATGTCGAACATAGATTTATGTGTTCGAATAAATTATTTATTTTGGTTTCTTAGCGAATTCATTAGCTTCGATTTTTATAAGTACGATTTTTGAGGATTTTTGTGACAAGGTCTACAATTTGGGGAGATGATTGTGACCTTTACTTAATCAAGGAACTATCTATCTTCTTGTCTATGTATTTTCTAGTCGGCCTCTTATACCGAGGCCAAAAAAGCCTAATTTTATAGGAATGTATGTTCACAATAGAATCACATAAATCGGTAGAGTGATTCATAGTATTGATTAATAATTTATTAAGATTATGTGTATCGTAAGATTTAGGATATGGTTAGAATACATTTTGGTATTATAAATATCTGGTTATTTTATAATATTTATTATGTCACAAATTGATTATGTTTATTTACCTATAACTTACCTACTATTAGCTATCTAAGTAAACCGCTATTACTAAGCAAGGCAATATAATATAAATAAATATATATCCAGGTCGAAAAGTAGGTAATACTTATAGATTTATTTCAGAAAGTTACTTTGAAAACTAAAATTGTAAATGGATGAGGCTTAGCTATGGGCTCATAATCATTACGGTACTGGTAACTTTTAGAAAATAAATATTTAAAAGGGGCTCATATATACTCGTAGCAAATTTTTGTATAGGTCCTTAAGAGTCGTATTTTATTTAAGGCTTAAACTGCGGAAACTTCACACCCCACCCAGAGCGGGAGATGTCAATTAATATTTTTACTACACACAAAAAAACCGGTTTGGTTTTCTTTTTATTTATAGGATGGTCGGCAAACAAGCAGGCCGATTACTTGATGTTAAGCAATCGGAACCACGGATTGGCCTTAAATATCCGAAACCCTTATCCCCAAGGGACCGGTCGTCCGATGGGGAGAGGGGGAGGGATAAGGAAAGAAAGAAGAAAGAAAGTCCTCCAGTAACCTCACTCACACGGCGAAACACAACGCTGGGGTTGTTTCCCGCGGTTTTCTGTAAGGCTTCTTTCTGATCACTCCGGAGTCGATCCATTAATGCCGAAGCATGGCTCGCCCACACTTGGTATTGATTGTGTTGCGCATAACTTACCTGTATCTTTGGTAGTCTGAGTCATCTTTGTCGACGTCGGACAGTTGGTTGGGACACGCCTTGTTGCTCAGTAGACTTAAGTATGTCAGCGCTGGGAAGTGCTTGCTTATCTTGTTTACTAACTCTTCTAGATCCGTTATCTGTAATTGTTCATCAGGCAATTAATAGGAATGTGCTAAGTACTGTACTAGACCTTCGGGTTGGAGATCGCAGTTTAACCTTTTAACCGTGGTAATGCGAGACACAATAGAAGAACAATAGTTGAACGCCGCCGTGCGCTTGGGGTTTGATATATTAAAGGGTTTAAATTTCAACATGGCCGATGTTCAGCCGGGGTAAGCGTGATAAGGTACCGCGACCTCGGTCTGGAGCAGGAGAACAAACGGGGGAAGCAAGTCATTGATGTTGTTGCTAAAAAAAAGCGTTTAGAGTTTTAGAAAGCTCAGTTGCTGGTTGTCTGTTCTTTATTTGGCTTTGACGATGCCCGAGAGAAGAGACAAAGTATTCTTCTTTACTGTCACTACACATGAATTATGAATCAATGAAAGAAGAAAGAAACAGAAAAGAAATAAAGAGTACTTATAACAAGAATTAGGGATAAGTGAATACATCAATAATGCTGTATACAATTTGTGTGATTATTATGATTTAGTTTTTTTTTCTTTTACTTATGTGCCTATATTGTATATATTAACTAACGATTCAGTATTTAGTAAATAGTTTCGTACCGTACTATTCAAATAAATAAATACTATGGAAGTAGGTTCAGATAAAAGCAGGAAAAACGAAAAATAACCCAAACACAATCTATAGGTATATAATAATTAATACACCTAAATATACCAAAAACTAAACTAAAAGTTGGAGTATCTATTATAATTGTATGATTTAAGCACTAACTTCAATAATACACTGCAGGCAAAATGCGTTCTTACTACTCTGGAAATTTGATTCTAAACAACCAGCACCTGAACACTAGAGGGGCTACAAGTGGTTTTGCTTTTTGGCTATTTCTTCTTTTTGGTTTTCTTTTCTGTCTTGACAAGCCATTTAATCCATGACTGGGGACTTGTCCCGCAAAGGGTGGGGCGAGAGGTTTGTAAAACTGTTACTGACTAAAACCCACACATTTTAAAGTATGGGACAGCCATGCTTCAGCGGAACCAATGGGCTGTCTCAATCAGGATCTCACAGACGTGGATTGGATTGGATGTTTTGCTGCACGAGGTTATTCCTCATCCGCTGATGTTAAGCCAGGGTTGCGAGTGCAAGGGCAATTATGTACTGCGTTCCTGGCCTGCAGCAGGAGAAGGAACGAGGTGGTTTTTAGTCAGTTAGAGTCTTACATTCCCTTTCGCCTTACTCAGGGAGGGAGAACGCCATTGATAATTTCATCCCTCAAAAAACCGTATTCATTGGCACTTTACGAATACTTAACCCAGTCCTTAGCAAAATCGCTAAGAAATCTGAAATTGATTATTAATTAATAATCAAAGACTAATATTATAAAGAGGTAAAATTTGTAAGTTTGTATGTTTGTAAGTTTGTATGTAGGGGGTAATAAAAAACAATGTTCCCGAGTGCTATAGGCTATAAAAGATCACGCTACGATTAAATGGAGCCGAGCAGCGGGAAACCGCGCGAAAATAGGTAGTAGTTTATAAAACCTTTAAATATCTCTGAGTTCGATAGCTAGAAACTTCTTAAAGAAAAGACAATAGGACAATCGGTTACTTTTAGAAACAATCAGTGCTTAATTACTATGCAAGTTTCTAAAACTATCACTAAAACTTTTACATGTAGAAGTCTATTTTGTATTAACCATCGGGTACTTAGTTCATTTATGTAAGAATTCTATAGGGTATAAAATATCATGCTTCGGGTATACTCGGGATTCGAGCAGGCAGCGTATAAAACCACACGGAAATAGCTAGAGTATGATAATGAGCGAAATCCCAGGATAATAGATTTTTTTATGACAAACGAAGCAGTTAATGTAATAATCCTCTCAAATTGTAATACATTTTGTAGAAAAGAGTTCTTACCTCATTATTGTTGAGCGATAGAGTCTTTAAATTGGATAAGTATGGGAATGAGACAGCGTCTCCCAGCTTATTGTTGTCCAATATAAGTTCCTCCAACCGGCTGAACTGTTCCAATCCTTTCAAAGTTTCGATACAGTTGTAACTGCAAGCAAAAAAGGACCAACTTTTAAATACCATAAGGATTTAATTTCTGGTAAACAGATCACTGATCGTATTGATAGAAATTGTAAATAGCGTCAGAGTTTTAGGATGTCTTCGGTCGAATATAATAGTAATGACGGCCAGGTGTGAAATATGAACAAAAACAGTTAAAATAAATTCTTCAATTATCATTCATCCCTTAATCCCCAAAAGTTTGGCAACGCACTCTTAACTCCTCCTTTGTTGCGGGTGTCAATGGGCGGCGCTGATGGCTTACCATCAGATAATTATAAATAAAAAACCACAAAAATATATACACATATTTATAACGAACTCAACTGTAGGAGTGGCAGCTATCTACGTCATTCTAAAGTACCTATGAATATGAAAGGTACCTTGAAGTCACACGATATTTTAAACCTCTTAATTTTTTTTTCATTGGTTACAAAATTAAAAATATTGTTTTCCCTCCATGATCGCCTAATAGTGTACCTTACCTAGGTGATGTTTTTACTATTGTTTTGAAATATGTAGTTACATAATATCTAATTATGTAAGTACTAACGTCGCGTCGTGAAAATCTTGAAGATAAGAAACAATTTACTTTGTTGCACGTTTCAAGCTGTAACTACATCTAAATGTTAATTTATATTTATTTGTTTAGTAGATAACTGGAAAACTGGTATGTTAAAAAAGCGGTAAAAAGGAGGTACTATTTCAACATACATATAATTATATATAGGTAGTTTCAGCATTCTAGCAGGCAGTCTGTCGAGAAAATGAATTTCTAGACTTCATACTTCCGTACTTTAAAAAAACGAATTAAGTAAGTACGCGTGTACCTACGTGCCAAATTATGTAGAAATGTTTATAATCATCATCATCATCAGCCTGATTTCGTCCACAGCTGGACATAGACCTCCCCAACAGCACGCCACTGAGCTTGAAGTTCAACTCTTCCCATCCAACCACTGCCAGGCACCCTGCGGATATCGTCAGTGTGCACCTAGCTGGAGGGCGTCCTACACTACGTTTGCCCAGAAATGTTTATAGGAATTAATAAAAAAACCCAATATTTTGTACTTAGGTAGTTAATTTTCATTAACAACACAATTTTCCTTAGTTCAAGAGAAAGTTTTAAAAATTAAAGAGAAAATATTAAATAACTATTCCAACTAAAACAAAGTTCCTTCATTATAATTTATTTCTTTTCTTTTCTACCTCTGGATACAATCTGCACAATACATTATCATCTAATTAATGTTTACTGAATAAACAGCGATATTAATTGCTGTAATAACTTGCAAACAAGTATTTAATGAGATAACACATATATGTACAAATTAAATTACTTGTAAATTATATTTTCATATAATAAATTCTCTTCTCTTTTTTTCTACCTGGGAAATAACTTTCGTGAGACATTCTAAATTATGTTTTGTTTTCGGCTTACTCACGTAATAATTTGACGAGATTCTCGACTAGTTTCAAGCCATGCTAGAGGCATGCGTGAGGCCCATTTTCATGAGCAGCACTCCGCGACACGCGATGCGGCGACTGTCGCGCTGCTACTTGCATGGCTTAAAACTAGTCGAGTGTCTCGTCAAATTATTAGGTAAGTGAGTAAACCGAAAACATAATAATTAACTCGCTAATCATGGTAATTGAATGTGGCATATTAAGGTTTTTTCACACCTAGCCCTCATCGGTAAGATTTTTCTTTTGAGTATTAGAAACTATTTCAGTAAGCTAAGCTAGCTAAGTATTTATATTTGCACAAAATTGAATAATAAAACTACTTACAACGAAAAAATATTAAGCCTCATACAACTATTTTCGCCTATATCGTGAATACGTGGATGCGTGGATCACAAAAACGTTGTTCTGTCGGAATCTAACCCGCAAGACGTTACACGGTAGGTTACTCTACCTAGCTGGTTGTCAACCCAAGGCATCCGTTGTGCAGTAGTCGGTTTTACGTATGGATTAAAAACCGGATCCCTAATAGACAGTCATAACAAAAAATAAATTAGCTATGGCGTCTGTAATAATAAGTTTCAAAGTTATAGGTATGTTAGCTACATGCTCAATGACCACAAAAACAGCAGGATTGCGATACTTTTTTTTGTGGTACCGAATTCGTGAACATAATCTGTACCCGTTTCTGTCGAGTAAAAATATTTTAACATTTATAAGTAAGAAATCGGCGCCACCTATTATAACCACCCGCGATACCAGAAGAGTTACAAGTACGTTGACGGCTTTTGAGGATTAGGGTTAAAACACAGTTTCCTTGAGTTATTTTTTTGCGAGGCAAAAATCATCAAATGACTACTCCATCCCAGGGTCGGGCGATAGGGAGTGTCAGACTCGTAATGAATAAAAATCCCCTGTTCCTTCTCCTGCTCAGGGCTGAGGTCGCGCGCCTCATTGCGCTTTCCCCGCAACCCCGGCTAGGCCTTGGTAACCCCGGTCGAGCAGACCTATTCGTGCCAAGGATTGGCTCTCCCACACATACTTAGTTACAGTATTGACTGCTTAGCAATATTGAATATCAAGTTAAAGCATTTTTATAGCGTGTTAAAAAAGTTCATCATTTCACTAATTCTGTGGATTGTACCAGTGTCCAGATATATTTACATACGTACCTTAGGTCTAAACATTTTACTTTGTTTCCATACATCTTCTGTAACGCTGGAGGTATCCTTCTGCATTCTTGACCACAGTAGCTTAACTGAAACAATAACGAATTGTGATATATCAGAAGAATGGACTTCAGATCATCGTCAGATTTACAAAATCTGAAGTCACAAACCTACCTACAGGCGAGTACGTAATAAGTGCCCATTTTTGCTTATAGCTTTTGCACTCGTTAGCTCTCTTTTGAATAAGGGACGAACTTGTCCCTCATTAGTGTGATGACGTCGTCTATTGGGCAAAGGTATTTGTTTATTTTCATATGTACAGTTATATGTGTATGTATTTATTTATTACACTCACCGAATGAACTGAGAAAATGTCTACTAGTTTTAAGTCAAATAGGGACTCTTATTCATAGTAGAGGTTTTCTCAGTTTACTCACGTGATAAGTCGTTATTGTAAATTTAAGTAATTAAGTAAAAAAAAATTTAGTAATTTAAGTGTGGGAGAGCCATGCTTCGGCACGAATGGGTCGGCTCGACCGGAGTGATACCACGGACTCACAGAAAATCGGCGTGAAATAACCACAGTGTCGTGTTTCGCCGTGTGAGTGAGGTTACCGGAGGCCTAATCCTTACCCTCCCCCAATCCCTCCTAAATCCCTAAATCCCCAAATCCCTAATCCCTAAAAGGTCGGCAACGCACTCGTAACTCCTCCGTTGCGAGTGTCCATAGGCGGCGCTGATTGCTTACCATCAGTAGTCCATCTGCTCGTTTGCCGACCTTTTAGAAATAAAAAAAAAATTAGTACCTATGTCTCACGATAGTTAGTGTTTAAAAATATTTATTATTTAGTACACAGTTAAAAAGTTGCTGTAACCTCCACACTTGTTTAGGCGGTTTATTTTATTAAACCGATATTTTTCAAGACCTAGGCCCTCAAAATTATCGGCACCTGGTTAACACAACCAGGATTAAATTGTACCTATTTAAAAAAAAGAAATCGTAATCTTAGTCTAAACATTTGTTCTTGGCAATTTATTGCGACAATTAAATGCATTTTAGATATTCATAAAGTCATTGACGTAAGTTGTGTCCGATACAGCATTAACTAAGCTGACCCGTTGTCCGCTTGGAGGTGAGTGAGGTGACATTCGATTATGAAGGATTATTTCTTTTTAAGGTAATTATGCAGAGTATCATAATATAATGACATTAACACCCGGTTTCTGAAAGGCTTGTCAACGCTAAAATTAACTAATCTCCTGTTAAATCTCTTGTCAAGTCATCTGATTGGTTGTTGATAATTCAGTCAACCAATCAGATGACTTGACAAGAGATTAAATTGATTTTAACATTGATCGGCGTTTCGGAACCTGGGTGTAACTATGGCCAATACATTTAATTCATCAAATCTCAAGCAAATGCCATTGTTCGCGCCTATTGTTCTTCTTATGTCTCGAATTATCACGACTAAAAAGGTTAACTTACTGAATCGTTGAAAAAAAAGTTTTTTTTATAACTTTGTATTCTAAATATTAAGACATTATGTTTGTTATCTAAAAACGAAGCTTTAATTTTTTTTTAGAACAATACAGCTATTGTTAAATTAACCCAATTAACTGCTACACCTAATCTCTTTGACCATTCTCAAATATTTCGAGAAAAAACATTAAAATATTATTAACCATTAACTATGTAACAAGTATAGCCTGGCGATTGTCTGATAAGTGTTACACAGATAATGATTAAGTAATAGAACGGTTGAACAAGGATAATTTATCAATTCCAGTGTTTACTTTGAGAAAACATTGATAAGGTTGCATGCTTACTCAAGTGGACGGTAGTAGTTAGGTGTAATTTATACTTATTAGTTATTTGCGTAAGGAAAAATCACTTTAGAAAACCGTATTGAATAATATCACAAATAACTGCATATGAAAATATTTTACTAACAGTTTGCCGGCTGCAGTCTTTCCATCCAAATATAATTTAGGTGTCTTCAAAGCTAGAGTGAATAGGCTTTTAATAAACTAGTGCGCCTTACCATCAATGATTGCATCACTGCTTACCATCAGGTGGGATCGCAGTCAAGCACTAGTCTATATGAAGTAAAAAAAACTAAGCACAAAACTTAAATGCAATTTGGTTGCTGGCCGCTTCTATCCAAATGGAATTAGGAGAAACCTAAGTATAGCGCAAAGAAGTTCATATACTTTGTAAATATAATACTAAAGTTTTATTAAACAAAAAACCGACCAGATTTGGATGCTAATCAAGTGGATGTGTGGGTATGCCATGCTTCGGCACGAATGGGCCGGCTTGATCAAACTAATACTATAATATAGCATAGCCTTACAGAACGCGGGCGTGAGACAACTATAGCGTTGTGTTTCACCGTGCGAGTGAAGTTACCGGAGACCCTATCCCTATTCCCGTTCCCAATACCTAAACCTCCATAAGTCTAATCCCCAAAATGCCGGCAACGAGCTCGTAACGTCAATGCTAGTCATCAGGTAATGCAACAACTCGTTTGCCGCCCTATATCATAAAAAACATTAATTTTTTTTACAAAGAACATTTAATTAAATTTTTTTTTTGGTAAACGAGCCGACGGATCACGGATGATGGTAAGCGATTGGCGCCGCCCATGGACACCTGCAACAACAGAGGAGTCACAGGTGCGTTGCCGGCTTTTTAAGAAGGAGTACGCTCGTTTCTTGAAGGTTTGAAGGTCGTATCGGTTCAGGAATACCGCCGCCAGAAGATCATTCCAAAGTTTTGCTGTGCGGAGCAGAAAGTTACGGGTGAACCGCACAGTTGTTAAGTGCGAACCATCTATGTGATGGGGATGAACACTTTTTTTTAAGTTGCTTATAGCAACAATGGTAGCTCTCGAAGAGCTCGTAGCAGTTAATAACATAATAACTCGTTGAAATAACCACAGCGTTGTGTTTCGCCGTGTGAGTGAGGTTACCGGAGGCCCAATCCCTCCTAAATCCCTAAATCTCCAAATCCCTAATCCCTAAAAGGTCAGCAACGCACTCGTAAAGAACTCCTCCGTTGCGAGTGTCCATGGGCGGCGCTGATTGCTTACCATCAGGTAATCCGTCTGCTCGTTTGCCGACCTATTAATCTGAAAAAAAAAAAAAATAACGATAGTTGCAATGCGGGTAGGTTCACTATCTTATGACAATATCTGGTCTGTTCCAGATTCTTCATTAATATTTAAGTAGAGTCATTCATACTTTATTAAATATCTTGTTAATTGATGATTCGAAAACTAATAATGTAGGCTTGGTATTAAAATCTATACTCCATAATATACGTGGTTAGCTAATAGCTAAAAATATCGTTTGAATGACCGACTCAGCAGACGAAGGCCATGGCATAACTAATAGAGTAAAAAAACCGGTTTAAACTAATTTCAAAAATATTTTACGAGGCCAGAAATAAATTATAGTTTGCTTCGCTTTGTGTTTGTTCTAGGTAACTGATCGTTACATCACAATAGAATTAAAGTACAATAGCAAAATCAAATGTAATAATTTGTTATAAAATATATACCTATCAGCTATAAAAGTTAAAGAATTTTAGGTTAATAATAACATGCTTTTGTAACTATACAATAATTTAAGAATAAAATAGTATAATTAAGTGTGGGAGAGCCAAGGTTCGGCACGACAGGGTCGGCTCGACCGGAGTGATACCACGGCCTCATAGAATACCGGCGTGAAATAACCCACAGCGTTGTTTCGGCGTGTGAGTGAGGTTACCGGAGGCCCAATCCAAATTGAAATCTATACTAATTGACTTCATCGAGACATAGATGAAACGCGTCATTTCCAATTACGATAAAATCTAAAATAAAACCGGGAATTTCTCAATCATGTAAGTCGAGTTGAGTAACCATCTCAAACTCAAATGTAGGTAAAACAAGTAATTAGGTTGCCATAAAGACCCACTAAAAGTTTCAAGTATGTCGTAAAAAATTTACATCGTGAACCGAAGAAGTTGAAGTTACATATCGGGAAGAGGTTTACGGTCGTGTCACTTACGGTTTTATTCGTGCGTATTGTGCGAGCCTTACGTTACTTTATCTTTACTGCGGGACTGCGGGTCATTTTATTAGCATCATAACAATCTATTTATTGCGGACTACATAACAGATGCTCGCACTAACCGTACGCGACTGTATCACCGTTACAATATTACGACCAGTCGGCGTCGGATCAAGTTATGTGATATATCCAGATTTATACATACTCATACCTAAGTATATTTTTATTGAAATTAGCTTTTCGTCATAAACATTATTTTCGGCACAGATTGGAATGGCTAGACTTTGTCATAACTATATAGGTCATACCTTACCTATATGTCTGAACATTTTATACGACGACTAGCTACTATCGCGCGGTTTCACCCGCTCCTCTGCTCCATTTCATCGTAGCGTGATTTTTTATAGCCTATAGCACTCAGGAATATTGTAGCTAACTATCAGTGAAAGAATTTTGACAATCCGACTAGCGGTTCCAGAGATTACCCCCTACATACAAACTCACAAATACCTATTTATAATATTTGTTCGCGCCCCACACTAAAAGTTACTAAAACCGACCGGATGTGTGCCCGGCTCTATGGGACGCGAGGGGGTGGAGAGAGGGACGCGGGCGCAAGCCGCGCGCGCGGCAGCCGAGGCGACGCGCCGCCATTGCTAACATTACGTACGCCGCTAGAGCATGGTCGAAAATTAACGAAATTAATATTAAGCGAAGCCAGTGTCGCGTTGTCCTTGTAAACCTGTATTTAAAATTTATCCTAATTAAAATACTTATCACTATCAAGAAGAAGTATTATTTGTCTCCGACAAAAGTGGCGACCGTGACAGGACAAAGAAAAGGACGCCGCGGCGACGCCATTACGAGTCACACATAATCCGACGCGCCGGCGAGGAAAGGAGTGAAGGTGGAGGACATCTGAGCTGCTCGGGAGCCTACTGGAGCCACAGGAGGTCTAGCCCACAAGGAGAGTAAGCCCTGTTCCTTTAATCTGTACATAATCCTAAATATCCTTTGTGTGTCCTCGTCTGTGCGTAGCGGACGCTTGCTACTCGAGCGTTAGGTGTTTATATTCCTAATCTAGCTCACGGTGGCAGGCTGTGCACGTAATTATAACATAGCGCTTCGCCCAAGTTTTCGACTCCGAAATTTACAGAAAAAGGTGTTGCGTTTTTATAACGTTTAAGCATGTGTGTGTGACGCCTTCATGGCGTCAGCTTTATAAAGTTTTCTAGCTTGAGACTCTTGAGAGTGAGTTTTAACTGTAATACACGCACATTGCACGTACCTAATTTGCACGCAACTATTCATAACTCATTATTTTTCGACTAATTCTAATTCCATAGCACTCACAACGCTATTTACGTGCAAATACTAAGGTATATACCTAAGTATATAAAGACTTAGCAGACTTTTCAATACTCGAACCGCCTTTCCATTTTATTTGCCGACCATCCCAGCTCCCTTCCCTGTCGGGTGGAGGTCGACACGTCGTGCTAACGGGCTCATCGTGTGCGCGCGGCTACGAGCTGCCGGCCAAGCTGTCTGCTCGACGCGAGCTTCAGCACCGGCACCAGCAGCGCGTGCGACTGGACCTGAGCTTCTCTACTTCCCGAAACCGGTTTGAGTGCACATAGTAATTTAATTACTTATTCGTTATTTGCGTTTGTGATTATAGTATAAGTGTTATAATATGAGTGAATCAGAGCTCAAAATGGAATTATCCACCTTAGTTAAACAGCGTGGAATAATAAAAGGTAGATTAACAAGATTTGAACAGTATGTAAAGGAACTAACAAGTTTAAAGGATATACCTGCTCTAAAATACAAAGAACTTGAATTAAAAACTAGTAAAATACAATCATTAATAAGTGAATTTGAAGAAATACAAAACAAAATTGATATTTTACATTCGGATCCTGATGAGCAGATCCAAGAAAGAGAAATGTTAGAAAATAAGTTCATTAATGTAATAGCAATAAGTCAAGAATTATTAGATAATAGCGGTGTTAAAAAAGAGACAGATCATAATGATCAATTTTCAAGTAATCAGAGTTCTCATAAACACAGTGGGATCAAATTACCCACTATAAAACTTCCCACTTTTGATGGAAACTACCTAAAGTGGTTAGAATTTAAAGACACATTCCTGTCTGTTGTAGATAGCAACTTAGAAATTCCACATATAAATAAGTTTCATTACCTTAGGTCTGCGCTTGAAGGAAGTGCAGCTGTAGTTATAAAGTCCATAGAGTTTAGCGCTAAGAATTATAAAGTTGCCTGGGACTTATTGTGTCAACGGTTTGAAAACAAAGATATTTTAGTTAATAACCATTTAACAGCATTATTTAATATTGAACCATTAAAGAGGGAATCATACAAATCTCTGAGATTCATTGTTGACCATGTCATGAAGCATCTCAGAGCACTTGAGACGCTAGGCCTGCCAACAAATAAGTGGGACATTCTCATTATATTTATGATTTCATCTAAGTTAGACTTGCATACCGCCAGGAAGTGGCAAGAACACAAAAGTAAGTCTAGTGAACTTGTAATGTTGACCGATTTCTTTGATTTTCTTCGCAACCGGGCTGACATACTTGAGACTTCCTACTTTAATAATACTCACTCAGACAAAGTTCCTGATCACAAACATAAAACAAACACACACTCCAAAAGTTTTGTTGCAGCTGTTGATAAGAAAGTAAACAAAAATGAATGTCTTGTGTGCAAGGAAATTCACCCACTATACTTGTGTGACAAATTCAAAGGTATGACTGTGGATGAACGTCTGGGTGAGATTACTAAGTTTAATTTATGCAAGAATTGTTTTCGAAGTGGTCATAATGCATATCAGTGTAAATTAAAGGCGATGTGTCGTACATGCAAGAAAAAGCATAACACATTAGTGCATGTAACACAAACAGAGAATAGTGAACAACCATCAACATCATCTTTACCGGTGTCACTGTCTGTGGTCAGCAGCGACCAGGTGTTATTAAGTACAGCTCTTATCCAGGTTGTGAAAGATAAGAAAACATACACAGCCAGAGCCCTGTTAGACACAGGAAGCCAATCATCCTTCATTACTGACAGTTTAAAAGAAAAATTAGGTTTAGTGATTAACCCGGGAGGGTCTGTAAATGTTTGTGGTATTAATAATTCTAATTGTAGTATTAAGCAAAGTTGTAACTTAAAGCTTAAGTCTAGGTGTAATTCTTTTGAGATTAAAGTTAAGTGTTTAGTTGTTCCCAGAATTACTGGAATTTTACCAAATTCTTTAATAAATACCGAATATTTGAAATTACCAAGTAACATTGATTTAGCTGATCCAAATTACTTTTTTCCTTCTGAGGTAGATATCCTCTTAGGGGCAGATGTCTACTGGGACATAGTAGGCTCTAATTTAATTAAGTTAGGTAATAAAAATCCTGTTTTACAGGAGTCCAAGTTTGGGTGGCTAGTCAGTGGCCCAATAAGTACACAACAGCCAACCTCACAAGTTTATTGTAATTTCACTCAAGAAATAAAGGAATCTTTAGAAAAGTTTTGGACAATTGATGACCTTCCAGTTACTAAAACATATTCTGTAGAAGAACAGCTTTGTGAAGACAATTTTATTGAGAATTTTTCTAGATTACCTAATGGTAGGTTTGCTGTGACAATGCCTTTAAAGGAGTCTCCTGAGGAAGCTCTTGGGAACTCATATTATATAGCTAAGAAGTGCTTTTTAAATCTAGAGAAAAAATTTGCTAAGAATCCTAGTCTTAAGATTAAATACAAGGAGTTTATAGATGAGTATGCTAATTTAGGACATTTAACAGTTTTAAAAAATAAACCTGAGTTCGGATATTATATGCCCCACCACGCAGTAATACGGGAAAAAAGTGAAACCACTAAACTGCGGGTAGTGTTCAATGCCTCATGTAAAACTAGTTCTGGAAAATCACTTAATGAGATACAGATGGTCGGGCCAGTTATACAGAGTGATTTAATATCAATTTTGCTTCGCTTTCGTAAACATAAATATGTTCTCACCGCAGATATAGAGAAGATGTTTCGGCAGATTGAAATTAAGGAACCGCAGCGCCACCTACAACTAATATTATGGCGCGATGACGAAACAAAACCGATAGATATCTTACAGCTGAACACAGTAACTTATGGTACTGCGTCTGCACCATTTCTCAGCACTCGATGTCTACTACAGTTAGCAAAAGAATGTGAGGATAAGTCTATAGCATGTGTCATTGAAAATGATTTTTTTGTGGATGATTTAAATACTGGATCCGAAACTGTAGAGGGTTTAAAATATATTTATAGGGAAGTTGTTGCTACTCTTGATTCAGCACTCTTGCCTTTAAGAAAATTCAGAACAAATTGTCCTAGCTTATTTGAAAATGATGATAATACAGCAAAATTTGTAGATTTTAATAAAGAATCTAGTGTATTAGGTCTTATTTGGTGTCCTAAGTCTGATAATTTACTATTTTCTACAGATTTACAGCATTCTGCTCAAATAACCAAACGGTCAATAATCTCTACTACCGCCAAAGTATTTGATCCTTTAGGACTATTAAGCCCTTGTATTATAGTCCCTAAAATTTTACTACAACAATTATGGTCTGCTAAACTGGACTGGGACGACCCAGTACCAGTTCAATTTTGTAAGAATTGGTCTAACCTTTTGAAAGAATTTTCATATTTGTCTGATATTAATATAGAACGTTGGGTTTTATGTGACAATCCTAAAACTACAGAACTACATTGTTTTGTCGATGCCTCACAACAAGCCTACGCGGCATGTATCTACTTGCGATCTGAAGACTGTACTGGAAAAGTAACAGTTAAGTTGTTGTGTGCTAAGGCACGAGTCGCCCCAATGAATCCAACCACTATACCGAGGCTGGAGTTGTGTGGCGCACTCCTAGGGGCTCGTCTATGTTCTAAGGTATTAGATTCCTTGCAATGTAATATATCCCGAAAAGTTCTATGGTCTGATTCGATGGTTGTGTTGGGATGGGTGCAAACTCCACCCAGGGATCTTAAAGTATTTGTTTGTAATAGAGTGAACGAAATAAATATACTGACACCGGGATTCGACTTTAGATATGTACCAACTGATCAAAACCCTGCAGACATGGGTTCTAGAGGTGTGTCTCCCAAGCAGTTAAAAGCTTCTAGCCTTTGGTGGGCAGGGCCTTCGTTCCTCGCTAATGACCCTACTTGTTGGCCTACACAACAACAAATCCCTAGTTTACCAGAACTTAAAATCCCACCCAACATTGAATGTCACACCACAATTGTAAATAACATAATTGAATTTGAAAAATATTCTAACTTTAATAAACTTATTAGGATCTATGCATATGTGCAACGTTTTGTACATAATTGCTTAAATAAAAATAGTAGAATTAGTGAACCATTAGATGTTAAGGAATTAGATAAGTCATTATTAACTTTAGTTAGGTTAAGTCAGTTGGATAGTTACTCTGACGAAATTAAATTAATTTGTGATAAGAAAACTCTTAATTGTAAGTCTAAATTATTGTCGTTGAATCCTTTCTTAGATGACAACAATATATTGAGAGTTGGTGGTAGGCTTCAAAATTCAGAATTTGATTATGATAAGAAGCACCCCATGATTTTAGATGCAAAACATCAGTTCACTCAATTGTTATTCAGGCAAGAACATGAACGTTTATTTCATGCAGGACCGCAACATCTGCTAGCGTCTATCAGAGAGCGATTTTGGGCCATAGGAGGTAGAAATTTAGCTCGCAGTACGACTAAGAAGTGTCTACTCTGTGCTCGCTTTCGAGGAAAAACCATTCAACCAATAATGGGTAACTTACCTTCGGAAAGAACTTACTCAATGTTTCCTTTCTACACATGCGGTGTAGATTTTGCTGGTCCTTTTACTATTTCAAGTCGCAAGGGTAGAGGAAGTCAATCCTCAAAATGTTATTTATGTTTATTTGTATGCCTCTCGACTAAGGCGATTCATTTAGAATTAGTAAGCAGTTTGAGCTCTGATGCATTTATATTGTCTTTAAAAAGGTTCATATCAAGAAGAGGCAAACCTAGTGTCATCTATTGCGATAATGGCACTAACTTCAGAGGCGCAAATAACGAAATGTCTAGAGTGCTCAGGTCCAATCGTAAGTGTACTGATAATTTCGCAAATGATAATGGTATAAAATTCGTATTTAGCCCGGCGTACTCGCCTCACTTTGGGGGCATATGGGAGGCAGGAGTCAAGTCGGCAAAGTTTCATTTAAAACGCGAGGCCGGTAAAGCTTCCTTGACGTTCGAGGAGCTTGCTACGTTATTAGCACAAGTCGAGGCCATACTTAATTCCCGTCCTCTGTCTCCCCTATCTTCCGATCCTACCGATCCTACACCGCTTACCCCAGGGCATTTTCTTGTCGGGCGACCTCTCGCGTCGTTACCGTCGGCACCTATTAATACGAAGAGTCCAAATCGTTACCAACTTATAGAGAAAATCAGACAAGACTTCTGGCAAAGATGGCGCCGGGAGTTCGTAGCGGAGCTGCAGCAACGCACGAAATGGAAAACTAGACAGCATGAGCTTCGTGTGGGTGATCTGGTGATCCTAAAAGAAGAAAATGTTCCCCCACTGCAATGGAGACTCGGCCGTGTCACACGTTTGTATCCTGGGACGGATGGAGTCAGCAGGGTGGCCGATGTCATATCTTCCAGAGGCATAGTACGAAGGGCTGTGAACAAAATGTGCATCCTACCAAGTTCAGCCCCAGCAGACACGACACTGATCAATGATGACAAGGATGCTGCCGAGAATAAAGAAGCTTGAAAGTTACCCTTTCAACCCCGGGAGGATGTTCGCGCCCCACACTAAAAGTTACTAAAACCGACCGGATGTGTGCCCGGCTCTATGGGACGCGAGGGGGTGGAGAGAGGGACGCGGGCGCAAGCCGCGCGCGCGGCAGCCGAGGCGACGCGCCGCCATTGCTAACATTACGTACGCCGCTAGAGCATGGTCGAAAATTAACGAAATTAATATTAAGCGAAGCCAGTGTCGCGTTGTCCTTGTAAACCTGTATTTAAAATTTATCCTAATTAAAATACTTATCACTATCAAGAAGAAGTATTATTTGTCTCCGACAATATTAGTATAGATTACGTCCCTATTTTGGTACCTTCGTAGAATGTTTATTTTGGATCCTTTCTAGTGTAATTAATGTTTATAAAAATGCAGTTTGACCGGTTGCTTCTGCTGTCTAGTAGCGTAGGTCGGTTATCGTTCTCATTTCATATCAAGGTGAGGTCAGCGTGGATGCGTGCTTTGTGAGAAAGTTACGTATAGATAGATAGAGTTAGTGATGTGGTCAAGTAAACTAATTTTATGGTTGTACGTAAGTAGAAAATTCTTCATTGTAGTTCTTAAGTTGCATAGTACAGACCAAATTTATTTGAAAAAAATATAAATCAGGAAATAAAGTTATTAGGGAGCACTTACTTAATCTAAATTTAAATTGTATTTTCCGAAGATAAATAAGAGAAGATACCAACTGCCTTGTTAGCCTATTATTAAAAAGGTTTATAGGTCATTGATAAAAAAAAAGTATGAATTAATTTTAGCTACATAAAACCTACATAGATAGATGGTACCTAACCTATACTTTCAAAGTACGAATTTACGGCAAAAATAAGACCGTACTCTTTTGTCTAGCTTTGAGAAATAATCTAATAGTGTTGGGATCGAAAGCAGACTTCTTTTATTGTAAGCAGGCGAATATAAATCTATTATCGGGTAATGTAGTTTTCTTTTTCTTCACCTTATTTAATGTAGGACTAGTCACTTTTTTATTCTTATTTTTTTGGACCACTATACTGCGCTAGTGGCCAGTTTTCACGCTTACTATTTTCCGATTTTATTTGAGTTATGCGCTTTTTTTCCAAGAGAGAAAATCATCAAATGACTTCTCTCGCTCGCCTAGGGTGAGGCGAGAAGGAGAGTCAGATTATTACTGACAAAAAAAACACTCCGCGTTTCTTCTCCTGTTCCAGGCCGCTCTTGAGGCTCTTTGAGGCGTACATTAATTTGCTATTCATTATTATATAATAAATAAACGTATGTGTTAGTCCGATGAATTTTATTCACCAACTTACTTGAAAAGTAGCTTCACTTATGTTGCCAATCGATTTAACAAATGACAACCTTCTTCAGTGTTTGGTTTTTTTAGGCAGTAATGATTCCAACTTGCAATATATCTACTTCAAAATCTTCATGTTAACACTTAAATAGTGGTTTACAATACAAAGCACCGCAATTTTTTTAAACAACCTGTGTTAGGGTATGACTCGAGCAAAGGTTATTATGGCTAAGTTATGCTATTGATAGTGGCTTCGATGTTTTCTCTGATAGCCTGCCAAAATTAAAAGCCAAAAATACTAAATTAATCCAACTATGATGATCGGCTTTGCATTGAATTTAATTGAAACATTGCCGTCTCCTTATTTTTAAATAAGAAGACGGCTAAAGTTTCAATTTAATTTATGATTAAATAATTAATAAGTATAATTAATTTTACGATTTAATGTAATAATAATGTTATTTAAATTTATCACTACCACAATTGTAATTTTTCTGTTACCATTATGAATGTTATAATAGGGAATATTTTAAATTAGCCCTTGGTAAGTAAATATTAGGTACTTATTTATATGCGATTTAACCTTTCAATCGTGGTACTTAATTGTTCGATTGGGGTTATATTAAATAATTTGCGTGATGCTACATTCCACTTCAAAGATAAATCTATCGTCTAAATATAAACCTTTTAAAGTTTCTTACAAGGATTGTGCATGGGTTAGCTCACCTGGACATTCCCTTCTTCAATTATCACACTAACATGAGAAATCTGCTCCACTCTCTTAGAGTCTGGTAGAACGTACTTCTCCACCGTAAGTAACTGTATTTTATACTTCAACTGAGATTTAACCGACTTCTTCGCATCATCAGTCCGCCTCCACCAAGTAAACACACTGCCATATTTAGTCACAACCACTATCAATTTATAAATAGCCAACGGAAAGAGACACGTTTCGAAGAAAGTTATAAGAATGGCCCCGGCGTTTAGCACATTGCTTAAGTTTTCGGAAAATTTTTTAGTCACAGAATCTAAATACGTCGACATTTTATTTTTTCGTTTAAAATTCACTACATTTTCCCTGTTAGATAAGTACTGTAGTTTAGTAAATGTGAATATTGTTTAGTTATTTTGTCCATGGTAAATAATTTATAAAATTATGCCCTTCACTGTTTAGATAAGCTGATTAAATGGCAATTATTTATAACTGAAAACACTTGTCATAAGGTTAGGTAGTAGATAATATCATTATCTAATAGATATTCCTATGTAAGCGAACAAGCGAACGATTAGGAAAATTATGTTGCAGTTTCTTTGCAACAAGCTATTTATTGGAGTTTGTATAATTCAATTAGTGTGCACAATGTTGCATATACCTATACCTATGAAGTTTTTAACATGATTCCTATAAGTATGTCAAGTTTGTAGGCTAAGTTTATGGATTATGTTAGGAGGGACAGCTAAGCTGCTTGGGCAGGAATGGGTCGGCTCGACTTGATTGATACCACAACTTCACCAAAAATCAGCGTGAAACGACCATAGTGTTGTGTTTCGCCATCTGAGTGAGCGGAGGCCCAGTCCTTCCCCTTCCCCCATCCCTGCCCAAACGTTAAATAACCGAAAACCTAATTATCAAAAGACCGGCAATGCACTCGTAACTGCTTTGGTGCCTATGGGCGATGCTTACCATCAAGTCACGTTTCGTTTGCCGACCGATGAGCAAAGTAATGTTAAATTACTTTAGCTCCTTTTTTTGCTTCGACGAGTTGTCTAAAAATTTTGTGTCTATTTAAGAATGTAGCTGCTTTTTTTGGGACAGATGGCCAAAGGGGCAGACGGACTAGGTACTTAAAAATAAGCAACTGGAGCCGTGTGATCAGCCTTTTGGGGATCATTGATTTGGGTATTGGTAATGGGTGAAGGAGGTTTGGTCCTCTAGTAACTTTACTGACGCGGCGAAACCCAAGGTGAGCGTTTCTTTCTTTACGCCGCTTTTCGGAAGGACTTCAATAAGTTTTTTGATTGACAAAATACTTTAATCAGGTAAGTTAATTTGGTGTTATCACCCTCATAAAGGGTAAGTGGAACCCTCTTAGATTAACTCATTATCCTATCCATTCTTCAACTAAACCAATTCCATTATATGTGTTATTCACTAACCTAACTCCTCTAGTAGGTAAGTGTCTTAACACCAAACTAAGGGACTGGAAGACTGAAATGTTGTTACAAAAATTTTAATTTAATTTTATGAATGAGGTTGTTCTTTTTATCCTTAATTTGACTAAGGTATTTAAAATTTAGGTAAGTGATAAAACTTCATGATTCCCAAACAGGTAACACCTGCTTATTCATTTCTGATAAGTAAATGGTTTCTGTTTGTTGGAAGTTCAACATATTTGTAAGCTTAACATTCTGGCACTGTGTATTTAAATATAAAACCTCTATTTTATACCTGTTGGTTCTGCAGGTTTAAAAGTGTTTTTTTATGTGATGGGTCGGTAAACTAGCAGAAGCATCACCTTACCATCACCATCATCTGCGCGCGCCTCAAAGAGCCAATAGACCATCACAGACGGGGCCCTAAAGGGCTGATGTTCAGCTGGGGTTGCGGGGTAAGCGCAATGAGGCACCGCGATCTCGGCCCAGAGCCGGAGAAGGAAAAGGGGGGTTTTTAGTCAGTAAGAGTCTGACACTCCCTCCCGCCCGGCTCTGGGCGGGAGAAGTCATTTGATGATTTTACCCTCACAAAAAAAAACTATTATCATCATCACTATCACCAAAGTAAGCAATAGGCGCCGCCCATGGCACCCGAGTATGTTGCCAGCCTATAGGATGCTGGGTTTCACAGATTTAGGATTGGGGTTCCGATAACCTTGCTAATAGCGAAACACATGTCGGATCACTGTGAGGCTGTGGTATCACTGGACCCATTTGTGCCGAAGCTTGGCTTTCCCTCATTTAAAGTATTTGTGATTTATAATTTGAAACCATATTAAATACAGATTGTTTTTTTTTCAGATAAGTTGTTTGGGGTAATTCTGTGTACCATTATATTTCAATAAATAAAAGGAGTTAGTTACTTTTGTGTGGTAGCTGTAAGTTTAATTATATTTTATATGTCTAATTTGTTTGTGTATTGTGTAGTAATAACAGTAAACACCACTATTGTATAGGGCAATAAGTACTGTAATGATAGTGTGTATGTTTAACAATAAATAAATAAATTTTAAATTTGTATGTAGTTCAACCTTCCGATTGTGGTAATTTGAGACACAATAGTCAGACAATAGGTTCACATTAATAAAATAACAGTAGTTTCACTTTTGTCTTTGTTTTTATAAATATAAAAATATTTATTTAGTAACTATTCATTTTGTATACAGGCAACATAACTAAATGATACAAATATTATTTTATTATTTTTTTCACTACTGTAACTGGTAACTATTTAATAATAATAATAATAAAGCCCGCAGGGCACCTTGAGGCGAGGTGACGGGAATTAGCGATCCCGCGGGCTACCATCATCCCGATTGCTCCAGGGAGAAGTCACCGTTCCTCATCTCCGGCTTGCCTTCATTGGCTGGCCGAAGTGGACGATGACGAGGAACAGGTCTCCCACCTCTGGCTTGCCTTCATTGGCCGTCCAGAGTGGAGTCGCGAGAGTAGTGATCCTGCTCGGAGGGTGGAAGCTGTTCGTAAGCGGCGAGTGGGCCAGTGATGCAGGATGCTTAGGCAGATGCAGATGATCTGAGTAGAAAGCTGGTGGCAGTTTCTTCACCCTTCAGCCACTCACATTTCCGTTGTCCCTCTGTTGCTATTACTAGCAACCATTCCCGGGGGCCCGGTCGGTGAGTTGGCGAGTCTCCACCTGCCATTTTTACGTGTATTTATTACATTGTTTCGGCAGGTGCCATAGTCCTTCCATAGTTCCCATCATACCAGTCCATAACAACCCACACCCATAGTCTTATCCCTTGTTTCCATTATCCGCAATAGTCCTACACTAACCGGAGACTGTCCTTGGGTGCATTTCCATAGTGCATACAGGGATAGTCGCCGGTTAGTGTCCCATTTCATTTAGATTAAAGTTGTCTAAAGGGCCTCTGCGCAGTTGGCTCCGGCCCCTCGTACGCCTTCCAAATGACCGGGACCCTGTGGTCCCGTGATTGGTAAAGACATACAAATAATAATAATAATAATAATAATCTTTATTTGCATTAATACATGGTGGAATAAGATGTTACAATTATTAAAGTTCAGCATGTTTAGCTATTACATAGCATGCAAATATTTGTTACATATTATATAATCTAGGTTAATTGAAGAAATTTACTTAGACTAACTTAAATTAACTGCCTATATAAATCACTTAAACATTATTTACAAAACACTTAGGATAATGCAAATTTAATTTATACCTTGATAAATTGAGATAATAACTATAAAGGTTCAGAGTTTGAGATCCATATATTCCTTAATACTATAAAAATTATGAGTATTCAACCAACTATACATTTTATTTTTAAACCTACTTAAATTTAACAGTTTGAATTGTCTAGGTACTTTATTGTAAATCCTAACTGTCATAGCTAAACAGCTTTTATCATATTTCGAAAGCCGGGGTATATCACTAAGTACGAGCCTATTTGGGTCTCTTCTATTGCGTTGATTTAAATCATTAATGGACTTAAATAAATGTTTGTGTTTATGAACAAATATGCAAATTTCATATATGTAAAGTGATGGGAGGGGTAATAAACCAAGTTCCTTAAATACGGGTTGACAGGATTGGTCAGGTTTAAGTCCGTACATGGCTCTAATGCACTTTTTTTGTGTAACAAAAACCCTATTTTGGTCCGTGCCATTGCCCCAAAATATTAAACCATATCTAATAATGGACTCTACGTAGGCGTGATATGCAATGATGGCCGTTTTTAAGTTCGTTACATTTTTTATGCTTTTAAGCGCGTAAACAAATTTGTTAATTTTTTTGGAGACCTGATCTACATGACCTTTCCAGTTCATGTCTTGGTCTATAATTACACCCAGAAATTTCGTTTGTTCCACTTCGCAGATTTTTTGTATATTTAATTTAAAGTTGTTTTTGTAGTTATTGGATTTATTAAACTGTATGTATACGGATTTGTCTAAATTAATTTTTAAATTATTTATATGTAGCCAATTTACTAACTTATCAATTGTGTTATTTATTTCCTTTTCGTGATCGTTAATGGTGTACATTGATTTAGCAGATGTTACTACAATGGAAATATCATCGGCAAATAGTATGCACTTTTGACTAGTTACCTCTGTGATTGAATTAATGTATATTAAAAATAATATGGGACCCAAGATACTACCCTGGGGCACCCCATACTTATTAGGTTTATATTCAGATGTGTACGATGTCATTATTCTATTTTTGCTTAATTTTGTAACCATAACCCGCTGCTGTCGGTTGCTTAGATATGATGATATCCAATCGTGAGCAAGACCCCTTATACCATATACCTCCAGTTTATGCTTTAGTATGTTATGTGATACTAAGTCAAAGGCATTTGACATGTCAAAAAATAGTCCAGTGGTTAAGTTATTATTATTAATATTGGTAAGTATTGTGTTCATCAAAGTAAATATTGCCAATGAAGTAGATTTGTGTTTTTGGAAACCATATTGATCTTTACTAATGATATTATATTTGTCACAGAAGTTGATAAGCTTTTTGTACATACACTTTTCGAAAATTTTTGATAGAATTGGTATGAGGGTAATGGGGCGGTAATTAGTAATGAGACCTTTTTCCCCTTTTTTAAAAAGTGGTTTAATAATAGAATATTTTAATAACTCGGGAAAAGTTCCTGATGAAAACGACAAATTAATTAAATAAGTTAATATTTCTAGAAGCTCAGCATTACATAGTTTTATTATTTTGGTGCTTAACTCATCATAACCTTCAGATTTAGTATTGACTAACGACATAATTTCCATTCTAACTTCATTCAATGATACCGGTGTGAGAAACATAGAGGCTTGATTTTTACAACTGCCGTGTTTGTCATGTAAGTTGTCATCATTCATCGGTCAGATTGATGTAGTGGTTGTTAAAAGCTGATGCTATTTCCACAGGATCTGTAATTGTTATATTATTTAATTTAATACTATCTATGGTATCTTTCTTATTATTATTTATAACTTCGTTTTTTACTACAGACCAGGTAGCTCTACATTTATTATCACTGTTATTTATAAATTTAATATTAGCATTTTTTTTAGAATTGTAGATAATCTTTTTTAGTAAGTTAGAATACGTTATATATGTAATTTTATTATAAGAATTTTTATTTTTATAGTATAGGTAACGCAATTTTCTTTTTGTTTTACAGCTTTGTTTTAGTCCTTTGGTTATCCAATTTTGTTTATGTTTGTTGATGTTATCTATTTTGACTTTAATTTTGGGAAAGCATAGATTATATAATAGACAAAGCATTTCGTGAAATTTACTAAAGGCTTTGTTCATGTCGTTTTCTGAATACACGTCGACCCATGACAGACTTTGTAGGCATTCCCGAAATTTGTTTACGTATTCAATATTAAAGTCTCTTTTAAATATATGATATGTTGTAACTTTTAACATTGTTTGCTGTATTGGAAAACTAAGCATCTGTGCAGTCTCATGATCCGATAGATGTAGCGGTAACACTTTAGCAACCGCGTTTGGAATATTACTCAACACATGATCTATGCAAGACGATTTGCGCGTAGGTGAGTTTATATGAATTTTGAGATTGTAATTATACGACAAATCTATAAATGAATTCGTTACATAGCTTGGTTTTAAAGTGTTTATGTTAAAATCGCCTGTTATCACTATACTTTTTTTCTTGTATTTATTGCTTAGATTATCTAAAAGGTTATTTAGTTTGTTTAAAAATTCTATGGGGTCTGACAAAGGTGTCCTATAAATACAAATAATTATTAAATCATAGGAAGTTAACTCCACGCCGCATACTTCAAATACGTTTTGTATGGCATAGATTTTAATGAAGGTGAGATCTTTGAAAATAATTCCACTCTTGTTTTTCTCGCCTCTTTGTTTTTCTCTGCAATAACTCGAGGCAGATTCATAGTCGCTTATTCTTAAATAATGTTCATTACCTGATTTTATAAATGTTTCAGTAAGACATATAACATCTGGTTTATCGTCTGACTCTTGTAATTCACGAATGGTTAACTCTAACAGCTCACGTTTGGACAAGAAACTTGCAATATTTTGATGAAGAATTCTGAATTGTTTTGGTGTAGAAGAATTTAGATTAGACTCGAAAAAACGTAGTATTAATTTTATTTAATTTCGGGAAGTAATGAGGGATTGTACCTTTTTTTGGTGTACCAGTCGCAGCTGCTTCAAGCTGTTGTTGTTGCTGACGTGTTGTTTGGTCTTGTTGACGGGAGGAATAACGCGAGATTGATCCGTTTACAAAGTAATTACTTGGTTTATTACCTACCATCCGTTTTCTTACCTCGCTAAAGTTCAAAAAGTTTTCGTCATAATAATCCCAATCTAAATAATAGTTTATACATTTAGTAACTTCCGAAAATTTTGCCACATTTTTAACGAATTTACAGGTTTTGTATTGATTACACACATTTTCTAAGTAATAACTAAGTTCAGAAGTGTTACAGTAATAGTTTTTATCAACATTTAATACAAAAATCATATTGTCTTTAAACTTATTCAGCACTGTTTTTAATTGTGATACAACTAATTTAATGTTGTGATCATTCTCACCTACACAGATTATTATTTTATCGTGTTTTTGTATTTTAGCCCTTAAACAGTCCCTTATTATGTGACAACTAAACGCGTTTGACTTCGTTTGGGCAATTACTTCATATTTTTCATATTGCGATCCAAGTCTCGAGCGCCATATTGATGTAGCCAGTCCAACACACTGCTGACTACCAAATATGTGTATCCTTTTCTTAACTTGTTCAGTTATTTGTGAACTATGCTGATGTGACGCTGCTGCCGTTTTGCAATCTAATGATTGTTTAAGGTTTTCTATTTGTTTTGTAAGCTCTGTAATATCTTGGCATGCATGTTTCAATTTCTGGTGTAGATTGAGAATTTCGTGCTGCAGTACTTGTAGTTGAATATTGTTAGAAACGGTGTTTCCGGTGTTTAATGAAATCAATGGATTAGGTGTTGTTTTCTGATGTGGTACATTACATGGTAACTCAGGAGATGAGGAACAATTCGGTTTTTGCGGGTTGGTTTTATGATTGTTGTCATTGTGGTTTATACCAGGATTTGAATTACACACAGATTTAAGGGCTTTATTTTCTGAAGTTAACTTTTCTATGTGTTTACGTAGTTCAGAATTTTCTAATAATATGTTTCCTAACTTATTGTCGCTGCTCTCAAGTTTGTTAGTAAGTTGGACTATTGTATCCTTCATTTCCGAGATTGACTTTAGATCGGATGCCGAACAATCCATGTTTCTTGATAGTAAATTATTTGGTGTATTAAATGATTCGTACGATAATTCGCAATCCGTAAGAACATGAGAATCAGATAGCATCGTACTGTTTTTTGCTGGAGTTTGGCGTAATGTCACATCCAGAGAAGTTGGTTTTTTCCGCACGGTTACATTTGATATTTCTTCGGTTTTGTTATACTTTTTACTTTTTATACAGTTCTTACACCTCACCTTTACAGTATTTATGTACTTGATATTATATTCATTATACCATATAATTGGTCAATATCAGATTTCTGATAGAAATATTGTTTGCTTTGTTACCCACAGCAGATTTATGAAACAAGTTACCTTCTTAGTTTAGTAGGATTTGATGGAAAGGAATTGATGTTTATTTTTACAGCAAATTAAGTTGTATTTCTGCATGAATTCTAAAGAACCGTCGTTAGAAAGGCACTACATAATTTTAATATAAGTGTTCCATTAATTATTTATTACAAAGAAAACTAGTTACCTAGGCTGCTAAAGTAGGCAATTATTATAATTATTACAATTAATACTACCTACAAAAAATCTGATGTTCTATCTAAACAATGTTATTTAATCGTTAAATTATTAGTAACTTTTTTAATTGAATATTTAAGCCAAGCATGCAAGAAGTGAAAATCTTTTTAGGTACCTACTTTCGTATATAAAATTGTGTTAAAGTTGGCAAAAAAAAGTACTTCTTTGGACTTTATTTGTGCCAATATACGCATTTAATAAAGATAAGTTTGTTAGCAATATAGATTTATTCTCATTACTTAGATTACTAAGATAAACAACTTACTTGGCCATTATCAAAATTCAACGCCGTATTATTCACATGGTTTTCCTCCATTTTTAAACACTATGAATATTTGAAAAGTTATTTTAACTCAATTGAAACTTGACAAAATATCTTAAAGCACTAAAGAACTAAATTAGACCACTAGTTACCACTACTGCTGATTGTATTCAATTAAATTATTGAATGAAATACCAAGTAGATTGCCCCAAACAACTTTGTTTACTTGTTTCATTGACAGTTAATTGACATTGACATTTGTTATTAGTGTTGTTCAACAGTTTACATGGGCAAAAGAACTTTTTAGTCGAGTTTCTTAGAAAATCACCTAAACGTGATTTAATAATTAAATTTGGACCCTGAGTGGCTTCAAAGTTTCAAACCTACGATGTTTATTTCACCTATCACTCTACAACGTATAACATAAGGATGTATGAAGGTGTTCTACAACAACTTTCATTATTGTGTTGTGTTTTTAGGAGGTTGGCCGGGCGGGGTTCGGGGTAAGTGCATTGTGGCACCGAGGACTCGACCTAAAACAGGAGAAGGAACGGGGGGGTTTTTAGTCAATAAGAGTCTGACATTCTCTTTCGCCTTACCCTGGGCGGGATGTCATTTGATGATTTTCTCTTGACAAAAAAAAAGGATGCCAGCCGGGGTTGTACGGCAAGCGCAATAAGGCATTGCGGCTGGGGACCACTACAGGAGAAGGAAGTTGGGAAGATTCTGACACTCCCTTCCTCAGTATATTTATGTCCTTTAGTATTATTTATGATTTCCCCTGACAAATAAGGTACTCATTATAAACTAATAAAAAAATTATTAAAGTTTACATTTACACATATATTGATGTCGTTTGTGCGATCAACTGGGAAATAAAAAAAACTTATAAACATTTCATAACGTAACATTTATTTTAAAAATAAAAAAAATATTAGTAAGTAATTATAACAATATAATTTCATAAGCTTCAATACTAGGTATACCTTTCTTGTGACTCTTAAAAGGAACAACAATGTATACAACTTTAGACTTTCTTTGGTAAACTTACGGCGACAGTCTTCACCTCGGTGTAAGCAAGTAATGAGTCTAAACCACTGAAAATTAAAAAAAAACACAATTAGTAGATACCTACCAAATATGTATAAAAAATATGGAAGAATAAAAAATGAAACCTTAATTATTTATACGTCATCAATAGTTAGTGACTCTCCTAGTACGTTGGGACTACTTGGTACTTAATAGTCCACTAATGCACTATGGGAGATAATGGCAAAACTTATTGGATCGTATCATTTGACCTTCTAGTAACAAATCATTTTTTGAATCCGTGCCCCGTACTAGGTTACAATGAACTTGTAAATGTTAGATGACTTTTAAAACTTACTTCTCACGACCAATTCCAGATTCTTTGAATCCTCCGAATGGCTGCTGTGGTGTGAAGTGCAGATATGTGTTAACCCTGTAAAAATAACATTTATTTAATTAATTTAATTTTTTTTCGATATCACCAATTTGGTGTAGTAGGTAGTTAATAAAAAATGCCTCACTGAATATTACAACAATGTCTAAGGATAATTAATTATTAAGTACTTATAAACTAATAGGCCGTAACCTACTTAATTCTAGACAATCAAGTGGATTTTAATAGAAATATAACGATTAAGGTCTATAAAGGTAAGAAACGAATGTGTAGTCTTACCAAACAATGCCAGCTTCAACGTGTTTGGAGAATTGTAGAGCATTGTTAAGATCGGTTGTGAATACTCCAGCTGCTAATCCGTAGTTTGTAGAGTTAGCTCGGTCAATAGCTTCCTCCAAAGTGTCAAACTTCAGAATACTTTGTACTGGGCCAAAGATCTGAAGAAAAATATTATAAATTTTAAGATTGACCTAAAACAAAATATCAATAATAGTTGGTAGTTTGGATATTTTTTTACCTCCTCCTTTGCGATGGTCATGTTATCAGTGACGTTAGCGAATACAGCAGGCTGAATGTAGTAACCAGATGAACCGATTCTGTTACCACCACACATTAATTTAGCACCTTCCTTTTTTCCCTTTTCGATGTATCCCAAAACTTTGTTCATCATGGTCTCGTCAATCTAGAAGATATCAAGCCAATTACAAAGATCGTTTGTCACTGAACACATTATATATATTATATACAAAAACATTATCATGTAAAGACAATGAACTTCCTCGTTACTCATGTACTCAGGTTTTCGGGTCGGTTAAAAATGGCCGTGCCATTACTAGGTACCAATCTTTATTTACCTGAGGTCCATTCTGTGAGGTGGCATCTGTTGGGTCTCCAACTTTGATGCTTTGTGCGTGCTTAACGGCAGCTTCAACGAATTTGTCATAGATGCCAGATTGTACGTATAAACGGGACGCTGCTATGCACATTTGTCCTTGAAGGGAGAATACCGAATTACCGGCATAGGGAACAGCAACATTCACTGAAAATAAAAAAAGGTATAAGAGTGGGAGAGCTATGCTTCGGCACCAATGATGATACCATGTCCTTGAAATACCAGCGTGAAAAAACGACTGCGTAGTGTTTCGTCGGGTCAGTTAGTAGCCGAAGGTCCAGTTCCTCTCTCCATCTCTAATCCCAAAATCTCCTAATCCGGAAAAGGACGGCAACGCACTTGTGCACTACTTTAAAATTGCTAGCGTCGATGCGTGCCGCCGATTGCTTACCATCAGGTGATTCTTCTGTGCGTTTTACCGAGCGATCCCATTATTAATTGCTCTACAAATAAATATTAGCACATTTTGCATTTAAAACCACCTTATCGAAAAATGAAAACTTACAGTCAGCGTCGTTCATGATGATAAGAGGGCTCTTTCCACCAAGTTCGAGAGTGACCCTCTTCAAGTTACTGGCACCCGACGCCTGCTGAATCAGTTTTCCGACCTATGGACAAAATGTTTATTATTGCGATTACTGCAGGAACAACTTCTAGATTTTAATTTATTTTCTGTTGGACTTACCTCGACAGAGCCAGTGAAAGACACTTTAGCAACATCTCTGTGGTGAGTGAGGCTGGTACCGGCACCAGGTCCAAAACCATTGATGACATTAACTACTCCCTTGGGAAGGCCAGCTTCGGCTAGAAGTGCCGCAAGCACGAGTGCTGTTAGTGGGGTTTGCTCCGCTGGCTTAACCACCACGGTACAACCTGAGAAGAAGTATAAAAATATTTTATTTAAATTCCAATCTAACTGTCGGTATGCAATAGTAGTCATTATCATCATCATCATCAGCCGGAAGACGTCCACTGCTGGACAAAGGCCTCCCCCTTAGCTCTCCACGTCGAACGACAAGTTGCCACCTGCATCCATTGGCTCCCCGGACTCTGACGATGTCGTCGCTTCACCTAGCGGGAGGCCTGCCCACACTACGTTTTCCGGTTCTTGGTCGCCACTCTAGGAATTTCGGGCCCATCGACCGTCCGTCTTTCGAGCGACGTGGCCTGCCCATTGCCACTTTAGCCTGAGATTTTACGAGCTATATCGGTGACTTTGGTTCTTTGGCGAATTTCCACATTTCGGATTTTGTCGCGCAAAGAGACCCCGAGCAAAGCCCGCTCCATCGCGCGCTAAGCGACGCTGAGTTTAGAAAGAAGGCCAGAAGTTAAGGACCATGTCTCAGTACCATACGTCATCACCGGCAACACACACTGGTTAAACATCCTGGTCTTAGGCACTGTGGGATTTTCGATGAGAAGTGTAACTTCCCGAACGCCGCCCATCCGAGTTGGATTCTTCGGGCGACCTCTTTCTCGAAGTTGGACCTACCTAGCTGAATGATCTGACCAAGGTATGTGTAATGGTCAACAACTTCAAGGATGTCGTTCCCAACAATGACCGGTACAGGTGCAACCTGGACATTAGACATGGTTTTCGTCTTGTCCATGTTCAGCAATAGTAGTAAACATAATTAAATAAGACTCACCTGCAGCAAGAGCTGTGCAAACTTTGCTAAGGAACATAGCAATTGGGGCATTCCATGGCAGAATTAAAGCGCACACGCCCACAGGTTGTCTCAGGGTGTAAGAGAAAACTTCACCATCTGTAGACAAATGTAGAAACTTAGCAAACTCGAAAACTTGATGTAAATACAATACTTTAGCAAATGTGTGTTGTTATCTTACCCGAGGGGATGGTCTCTCCTGTTACTTTATCAGCGCAAGATGCAAAGTACCTGATAGTGTTCTTGGCTCCGGAAACAATTCCGTAGGCGAATTTAAGCACTGTACCATTGTTGTAAGATTCAAGTTCAGCAAGGTACTTCTGGTCCCTTTCTACGAGTTCAGAAAATTTGTAAAGTATTTCCCCTCGTTTGGAGGCATCCATCTGGCGCCACTCAGAGTTGCGGTGGAATGCACGCTTTGCTGCTGCTACTGCTAAATCTACATCTTCCTGGAAAAAATAAGAGGGAGAGAAATATGAAAATGTTTTTTTTAATTCTTTCCTGACTATAGTCATGAAAATATTGCCGCCCTCCTCGATCGAGCGGAGATCAAGAAGTTATCAAGAACATCAGGCTGATGTACACACACAACCATAGTAAAGATGAATTTTACAAGTTTTCTCTTCAAGCTGATTAATAATATTACAATAAAGAGTATTATTATATCTGGGGTAAAATGAAACAACTTGGAGAAAACAGGGAACTGGATATGGAGCAATGTTTAAAGTCAATTTGAAATAAGTTGGCAAATTGACATCGCGCTTAGGCGAACACATTGTAGAGCATTTAAAGGCTAACAGTGGTTGTATATGAACATCATAAAGATTGGGCTTATTTGTATGCTACATAGCTATTGGAGACCTAGTTATATCCAGCAGCGAACGGAACTGTACCTTATCTCCCTCAGCGACTCTGGCGATGACGGATCCATCATGAGGGTTGTAAGTCTCGAAGGTTTTACCACTCTTTGCGTCCACCCATTCGTTGTCAATGAACAACTGGAAATAAAAATAATTTTATGTAATATAACATATTTATTTTATAATCCCTAATTCTCATACTTAACTTACTTATACTTTTTTTTACTTCTTTATGTGATAGGTCGGCAAACGAGCATTCGAATACATGATGGTAAGCATTCAGCGCCACCTATGGACACCCGCAACAACAGAAAAGTTACGAGTGCGTTGCCGACTTTTTGGGGATTACGGATTTCGAGATGTATGGATTAGGGAAGGGGAAGGATTGGGCCTACGGTAACCTCACTCACACGGCGAAACACAACGCTGTGGTTGTTTCAGGCCGGTTTTCTGTGAGGCCGTGGTATCACTCCGGTCGAGCCGACCCATTCGTACCGAAGCATGGCTCTCCCACACTTAGAAGGTGACTTTAAGAGGCTAACAAAATTCGGAAGAAATAAAGTTAGGGTGATCCCTTACATTCCTGATATAACATTAGCAATCTTTTTATTCGTTTCAATACAAAATAAAATTAAAACGATAAACTAACTTTTATTTAGAGGGTGGAAAATCATCGAATTACACCGAATTATTATAATACCCATAGACTTCACTTTTAAATATATTAGACATTCTTAGATAAATATATAATTTAGTACGGAAAATCACCAATCAGTAACTTCCAATTTAAGTTAATTAGTTTTGATTTGTATTTTCCTATAAAACGTGAAAAATTATAGGCTTTTGGATAAATAACAAAATGTTAATGGCAATTTGTAGTTTAATCATTACAATCAACACTATATGCCTCAAATTCAAGTAATAATGTCAGTCCTCTGAATAGTTATTCTGATTTAAAATGAGAAAACATTAAGTTTAGCCTCAAAACGCGAATTAATAAAAGAATAGTGCGGTGCGGCCTTGCCCGTTCTGCATGAGACTTGGCTGGGGCACTGCCGTACTTCCAGATTTATAATACTTTTTGTTGTGACTTCAAAGTTTGAAATGAATGCTACTGTTGATATGCACAAAACATGAAATTAATTTAAAATAAACAAACTTTAAGGATTTCATTTCCTGCAATAATTAATTATGTACTTAGACCAAAAAAAATAGAATTCTTGGAGAAGAACTTCTTAAAGAAGTTATTCTTCTTATCACTTCTTATTAAGACTCTGAACAACAAGCAATATAAAAAAAAAATAGTTTCAATGTAAAAATTTTTTTTTTGATATGTCGTCTTCGTGCCTTAAAAATGTATCTTAACATTATAATATCGTTAAGAAAACACATAAACAAATAACAAAAATTAAAAGATCAACAAACCTTTGTGTATTTAATTTCTGGGGCCATTTTAAGTTTAACTATTTATACTTATTACAATCACAAAAAACACAACGCGCGACGCGACTGTCAAGATGGACCCAAAGTTCTGGAATACGAACCAGCATTAGATCACTCATGGTTATATGTACAAAATATAGATAAAAACATGCACTGTCATCGTTACGAATGTATTTTTGTATTCATTCATATCTCGATAATAGCTCGATGTTTACACAACTTAAGATTATTTTGATTTGATTATTTTGGGGAAGTAATAGTAGCTATTTAGTAGTTGAGTAAACATTGTTTATTAAAACTTTTTTTTACGAGTAGAAAGCGATCAACCATAGCTACCATTATCGAGCTTTCAAGGTTATATCAGGCCAAGATTGAAGTACTAAAATGAAAATTCCTGAAATTTTCTCCAGCATTTCCTTACTCTTATCACACGTAATTTTTGTGTGATAAGAGAGTGTACTAGAGTGTGTCATCATGACTAGTATTTTTTTAAATCCGAATTTCTGCATTGCGACAATTAAATATTATTCTGAATTAATAAGTGACATAATATTGTGCATTTCGTGAGACCATATTATCGTTGGGAACATGCCACCCAGCGGCTAATCTGTGTGGGGGTCGTTCAAGTATTACGTAAGCAGTATGGCGAATGTGGGGGTTTGGGGGACTTTAGTTGACATCTAATTTAGTCTATGTTGAAAAAAAAGGATTTTTTTCGGAGTCCCGCAAATAATGCAGACACTTGATCGCTATAGAACTGAAAAGGGGAATAAGCTAACGCTATACAATCGTCAAAATTATTTCTATCAGTATATAGTTTCGTTTTCATCATTTGGATACTAAAGCCAGGAGGCATATTGTCAGCCCCGGCCTGGTTCAGGAGATGGCATGGTTTTAAGTCAGTAATGCCTTGATCAAGAGTACCGAACAAACCGGCGAGACAGTGCTTTCGGTCGAGTACTCGGTACGTATAAATAAACATAGCGCCGAGTGCACGGCCGATAGTTTATGTGTACCGAGTCAGCCGTCTTCACACGTGGTGTTTTTTTTTTTTATAACCTTTGTAATGTACCTTTTTTCTAACCGGGTATGCGGATGAGAGCGTTTTGCTGAATCTATCTCAACTGTGCTAAAAACGGTCTAAATAGGATGTTGTGATGGAGCGAACGTAATCAGAAGTCACCTTACTTTTGCATCCCATAAAACCAACTGGTATCCTTGCTTAAAGATAATCTGAAAACGTAAAAGCCTTTCAAATGTAGCGATGTTCGCTTCATACATTCAAAAAGAGTCGGTTTGCGGTCGTTGCAGAAGGCTTCCGTACATTACCATGTTACTATATCTGTTTGTATACACTAGTATCATGATTATACAAAGTTTAATGCTTACAAAACGACGATTTGATAATATTAACTACAATGTCATATAACTGTTAATGTAACGGTAACATTTTAATTTAAATATTGGTGCTGTCTAATTTTCAAAGGAGTTACAAGTACGTTGCTGGACTTGAAACCTTGAAATCATCGAAGGTTATAATTGGATTTATAGTTAAATTGGTGCATTCATATTTAAATTATCTGAGCTTTCCTTCGAGGTACCGTTTTATAGGAACATTTTATTTCATTCTAGCTGGCTGATGAAATTAGTACAAATTCTCTTGATTTATTCTCATTGTGAATGTCACCATGACTCAGCATTTTTAAACTCGAAATGAAAATAAATGTGATCAATTTAATATGAGTATCTGTGTTGCGATAAGTATAATTCTGAAATTGTACATAAATATTGTGCAATATTCTTAAAATTGTAATTACATTCTCAATAACTTGTCACCTCACATTTTCTCGTCATCTGTATCTAACTAGCTACAAAATTAAATGGACTTTGAGCATACTACCAGTACTTATTTACCTGTTACTAAATCGATATGCGTTACACGTTACACAGTTAAATATTAATACTTATTTTTTAAATTGCCGTAATACTTTAAAGTATGGATGCATTTTCATGATATTATAATAACTTCTTATATGAATTCCCATACGTTAAGTAGTTATTAAGAACTTTTTGCACAGCATAGCAATAAGCTTTCCCTTGTGTGTGTGTTTCGTCAGTTACAGGGCTGTAGTAACCAATAGCGCGGCGGGTACGTGTGTGATGGTGAGCATATGGCGTCATGGATAAGGAGTTGTCGAAGAGCTGTTCACTCAAAATGCGCGAATATACATAAGTATATTCGCGTATGAATAAATATTTTTTACCACAATTCCTATAAGGCAGGATTATACATATAATACAGTAGATACGACCATGAAAACATGAAGTCAGAAATGCTGAATTCAGCAGTCAGTTCATATTCCAAGAGCATTATGAAAAGGGATTTGGATCTATCTAAATAAATTAGTTGATAATTAAATACTAATTAAAGTAGAGCAAAGCAAAACAGTTTACAATTTCGTTGGTGAATGAAATGCAGAATGACAGTATGATTTCAACTTTAAAAGTACGAAGAGACTGAACATCTCGGAGAAGAACAGGTACCAAGCACCACGACAATCTACTAAAGACTCAGTGGGTCCTATGTATCAGAAGTTACACTTATGTATTTCCAATAATGAGAATGACAAAAGCGCTGAAATACATTCGCATTTGCTTAAGTAATATTGGGGGTATACATATACCTATATTATGTATTATATTATCATAATTTTTATACTTAGTACTAAATAGATGGAGCCAGGAAATTTATTGGTATATGGTCCTATTCCTGGTTAATGGGCATGAGATTGAAATGCCTCTCGTCGGTTTGTAAGTATAATCTTTGCTAACTGGCTTTAGCGGTATCTTCGTATATAAAATTGGCACTTCGTAATAAAAATAAATGCCTATATACCCTATACCACCGTCGTGGTGATAGAAACATGGAAAATATAATGTCATAAAATTAGTATTAATTTAGGTACATAGTTAATTGTGTAGGTACCCTACATAATTGTGTAGGGTATGTAGGTATAGATTGTTTAGCTTACTCTAAAATCGTAATACTGCTGACATAATAGTTGTTCAGATGTACAGATACCCACTGAAGTAATTTAATCTTGTTATATTCGTATTAATTTCTAGTGTCTTTGATAATACCTACTGCCTTGGTATAGTACCTATTGGCTGTTTGGCTCGTTTAAGCGTCATCTGACACAGTTAAGGGCCTCATTCGCTTACACACCAAAAGTTCTATAGACTCTAGACATACTGAATTCATACTTCATCACACATATGGACATATCACATATAGACACATCTTATGTGAGGGTAAAATCGTCAAAAGATCCTCCCGGGGTGGGGTGAGAGGGAGTATCAGACTCTTACTTAATAAACACCTCCCCGATCTTTTTCCCCTAGGCTGAGGCCGCGGTGCCTTACTGCGCAACCTCGGCTGAACATCAGCAGCCCTATAGGGCCCCGTACATGGTCTATTGGCACTTGAACCCTGAACAATAATTTGTCGATCACCCATAGATATAGTTCCGTGCGGGGACCGAACTTACAATTCACATGTAACCTACGACCTACATACAACCGGTTTTACTTAAACAGCTACATCAAACAGCGCTGTCAAAGTTTTTTTTAAACAACACACTTCAAATACAGCCGAAAATACAAAACCGGTTTTTAATAAATATCTATGCAAATACAATAGGTACGTTACGTTATAGATAGAGTTTTATTGCAAGTACTGGCCAAGGTCATCATACCATATGACTTATCCATACCTTCAAATGAAAGGAAAATCAAAAATATAGATTTTAAGCTAGATGATAAGGAGCTTATCATTTTAGAAAACAAAAGCATAGATGCTGAGCACATTGCACTACAAAAATCAATAGTAGACTTTTTTGAAGTATATCAACGTACGGTAGCAAATATCAGAGCACATTGATGATCTAAATTTTACGCGTGATCTTAGGTAGTTGAGGAATAAAAAGAGAGAAGCACAAGAAAACAAAGAAAACAACTTATTTTAATCACATCACAAAATTAAATGCCAGCAACACTTAATCATATAGGTAAAAAGCGTGAGCAGCATTTCTGTTTCTTTGAATAAATGAGTGTTGCAGTGTGTTCACAGAATCGAACTAACCAAATAATGTACCAAATAATATGTATGTGAAAGTGATTTAAAAAGAATAACCATGGAGTTTCTTGCTCGCTCTTCTCCATTGGAATCTACATTCTACACTTTGGAACAGGCAAATAGCAAAATACACAAAGAGAACTGACCGATGAACTGTAAATTTTTATCTTTATGCTTTGTTTGATGTTCAAAAGTACCTGTAAGGGTCTAATTGATATTAACGACTTTGACTATGAGCAATCTTGCAATTACTAACAAGGTTTACTTATATATTGACATGTACAGGTGATTGTTCGTTGTTTGTTTATTGTCTAGGTAAGTACCTATTTGTTTATATTTCGTGGGAATATTTCAAATAGGGGAAATTATAGGGATTATATTCAAAGTAAATAAAAACAATAAATCAATGTTTCATTAAACGTTTATTTTATAACGCATAACATTTCTTATACAACACAGACATAATTTGAATACATGATATTAATCTATTTTGTGAGTCTTACAACTAATTACTTGCAACATAAAATACATTGCTTCAGACTTTCTTTGGTAAGGCGACGGCGACAGTTTTCACCTCGGTGTAAGCCAGCAGTGAATCCATACCACTGTAAGACGAAATAAAATTTAGATTAAAATATGAAAAATAATGGAACAGCAAAACGTTTTTATGATAAGTAATTAATTTTGGCCCATAATGTTGGATTTGGAACAATTTACGGTAGAGATGATATTAAATCAAAAATGTTGGATGAGCGGCGAGCAAAAAATTTGTGAAATAAAACTTCTTTGGTTTTGTCAAAGTCTTATTTTTAACATTACATGTAAAATTATATCCTATCTATCTAATCTTATACGTCGATGCCAAATGCATACGACATGTAGTATTGACAATTTTGCTTAAGATTTGTGACAGACTCTTACCTAATTGGAGAACTAAGAGGAGAAGAGATGTTTTCAGAAAACGCATAATACTTACTTTTCACGACCAATTCCAGATTCTTTGAAACCTCCGAATGGCTGTTGTGGTGTGAAATGCAGATATGTGTTGACCCTGTTGGAATTAACAGTACTTAATTAAGTCAATTGTAACTAACATAAATTACTTTATTGAATAGCAGAACATACATTCAAAGATAATGAATATTGTCTTGTACATGAATGAAGACAACCTGATCGAGATTAGGCCTTGTTGAAAGTTAATATAATTCTTTTTATTGAAGCAGATGTAAATAAATTGGTTGTTGCAATCTAAGAAATTGTAAATCAGTACATCAAGTATATGTCTTACCAAACAGTTCCAGCCTCAACGTGTTTGGAGAATTGTAGAGCATTGTTAAGATCGGTTGTGAATATTCCAGCTGCTAATCCGTAGTTTGTAGCGTTAGCTCGGTCGATAGCTTCCTCTAAGGTGTCAAACTTCAGAATACTTTGCACTGGACCAAAGATCTGAAAAATACGTATAATTTTAATAACTACACTATTTTGACCTAAATCTAAAATATCACTCATAATTATTGGTAATTTTGATTTTTTTTATTACCTCCTCTTTTGCAATGGTCATGTCGTCAGTGACGTTAACGAAGACAGCGGGTTGGATGTAGTAACCAGAGGTACCGATTCTGTTACCACCGCAGAGTAACTTCGCGCCTTCTTTTTTTCCCTTCTCGATGTATCCCAAAACTTTGTTCATCATGGTCTCGTCAATCTGCAAAATCAAAATTTTGTCAGAAACAACCAAGTTTTCTCTTTTTGTGATAGTTGAGTCATCTAGTAATTCTTCTTAGATCACCTGAGGACCGTTCTGTGTCGTAGGGTCTGCTGGGTTTCCAACTTTAATGCTTTGCGCATATTTAACAGCAGCTTCAACAAACTTATCATAGATGCCAGATTGTACGAACAAACGGGAAGCTGCGATGCAGATTTGCCCTTGATGGAAGAAGACTGCATTAGCAGCGTAGGGAACAGCAACGTTTACTGAAAATAGAAATATTTTAGGTTAGGCACCTGCGTCGTGATATAAAAATGAGCATTGACGACTTTAAAATATTTTGAAAACCTACAATCAGCGTCGTTCATGATGATAAGAGGACTCTTTCCACCAAGTTCGAGAGTGACCCTCTTCAAATTACTGGTACCAGATGCCTGTTGGATCAGTTTTCCAACCTGTGGGAAAAATGTATTTCATTAATACCATTGCTGTAGGTAGTACGTTCACAAGCCTTTATATTTCATTTTAATTATAGTAGGACTTACCTCCACAGAGCCAGTGAAAGAAACCTTAGCGACGTCGCTGTGGTGACTAAGGCTGCTACCAGCTCCAGGTCCAAAACCGTTGACAACATTCAGCACTCCCTTGGGGAGACCAGCCTCAGCTAATAATGCCGCAAGTGCAAGTGCTGTTAGTGGAGTCTGTTCTGCTGGCTTCACCACCACGGTGCAACCTGAATATTTGTGAGAAAGTATTAGTTAGAATACGTTTTGGCTCTTCAAAATCATCAATTGAATTATCTTGGAGTTTACTAATATTAATAATATGTCGAATTAGACTTACCTGCAGCAAGAGCTGTGCATACTTTGCTAACAAAGATGAAGATCGGACCATTCCATGGTAGGATTAAACCGCACACGCCGATGGGTTGTCTCAGGGTGTATGAGAACACTTCGCCATCTATTAACAATCGAAGCAACATGTAGTAGTTATACTACTTCTTCTATATACTTATAGAAGTTAGAGGTCAAAATATTAAGACAGAGATGTATGTGATATATTATATTGAATTCTTACCTGAAGGTATCGTTTCTCCTGTGACTTTGTCAGCACAGCTTGCGAGGTATCTGACGGTACTCAAAGCTCCACCGATAAATGTTTTGGCGTGGTTTAGTACCATGCCATTGTTGTAGGATTCAAGCTCTGCGAGGTATGTTTGGTCCCTTTCTATCAGATCAGAAAACTTGCGGAGAATTTCTCCACGTTTTGATGCGTCCATCAAACGCCATTCTGAGTTGCGGTGGAATGCACGCTTGGCTGCTGCTACTGCCAAGTCTATGTCTGCCTGGAAACATTAAAGAAAAAAATAATAAGATTACTTTACTTTCAAATCAAGTTCAACTCCATTGCCATATTCATGGTGATTTTTGACAGAAACCGTGCAACACAAGCCATACCTTATCTCCCTCAGCGACTCTGGCGATAACGGATCCATCATGAGGGTTGTATGTCTCGAAGGTTTTACCACTCTTAGCGTCCACCCATTCGTTGTTAATGAACAACTAGAAAAAATATAATATTTCGTTATGATCGTATCCAAAGATTACAATTATAATCATATTTATCTATATTCGACATGACACAATTATTTTTGCAAAAAAATAAAAATAATTTGGTGTTAAGTAAAAAAGTAAGTAAACGATTATTATTTGTATGGTTTGTAAGTATTATTGAAGTCCCAAATTATTTCCAAAGGTAGGTTTGCACGGAGGTTAAGTTTATGTAGCATCCAGTTTTTATTAGTCATATATTATGAAGCCCATAGTAATATCTTATGCCCAATGTCCTATAAACTATATGCCTTAATACATATATAAATTAAATAAATATGTGAATAAAGGTATATCGTAAAGATAGATGGACTATGCACCCAATACCAGATTCTATTTTACAAGATTATTATTAATCTTTTGGTGTTCAAAATATACTTACTACTATCAGGTACCGGCTAGCGGTGGCCTAGTGATAAATTACTATAAGTACTCTCTGATTCTGTATGATATTGTACGGCTGATAGCTCTGATAACTATCTGGTACTCTGGTACGAGGTGTTATTTTTAATAAAATAATTTTGCAGTCAAAATAGTCTAATCTCCTTCATATTTTGTGAGAAGGGAACCGTGTCGTTCATAAAGAATGTTAGAAAAATATGGGCATGAACAAAGCCAAGGAATTAAGAAGAAATTTTTAGAAATACGTGAAATTTTAAATTGATTTTAATATCCAGATCTAAATATTTTATAGTTACTATCTATAATTCAAAAAACAATTAAGTTCGCGTTTTTTTTATTTAAATATTATTTAATAAAAGTGTTGTCTCAGCTCTCGTCAGCTTAATTATTTATTCATTAAAATCATACAATTTTATTAATTCTAACTTAAACTAAGTATTCGCAAATGAAATATTTACACGAATCAAACATTTACGAGTCAAATGGCCTTGAAATGTAAGGTAATGCATTACAATAGAACACAATAGAACACGTTCAAATTTAAATTCAGAAAAAACGAACGTAATCTATTTATTAAAAGAATATTGAAAATAGAATAGGTACAAACCTTTGTGTATTTAATTTCTGGCGCCATTTTATTTTATTTTACTTTAAATATTTTTCACAGATTCACAACGCGGTTCAACACGTCGGTTGCGCGGAATGCGACGCTTCGAAATACAAACCGGTGCGATAATAGACGATGGCTGAATGGCTTATAAGTATTATGGAGGAAGATATGTTGAAAACACAGATAAAAACAAGCATATCATCGTTACCGGCATTTTTGGTAGCTAATAATAATAATTTGTTGTTTACAAAACGAGTACTCGAGTTCGAGTCAACTTAGGGTCTGTTTACGTAAGGTTTTGTTAAGTTTCAACTGTTTTTTGATATTGTTAGGAACTATAGTTAAGATTATGTAAATTTTATTGTTATATGATTGAATATTGGATATACATTGGAAAAATATTAAAATGATTAAGTATTGTCGTTTTTAGAGCTTTCTTAATCTATCTTCCATAACATTTAGGTTTTTAACACGACGAATGTTAGATATATGTCCAGGTCGGTGTACCAGAGAACTTTGTCGTCATAAATATAAATATATTCTTAGAGCTGAACAATGGATACTCAACTACAGCTGGAAAAGAAATGCTGGAAAAGTGTTGTAAACAAGTTCACGAAGATTATTTAAACATTTCCATTTATTAAATTTATTAATACCTACAGTTTTTTTCGGCGTCTGAGTTGCGATAAACGTTGTACTGATATCATTTCATAATGTTGTGCAATTTCGCGAATACCGTTTTGTTAACGATATGCCACGCCCATAGCTATTCTGTATTTCTGTCAGTCAGTGAGACGGACTAAATGATACGGCTACCTCGTATACATACATGCACAGACTACAAAACGTAATCGTATGTACATTGTGGTATGAATGCGACAATCAAGATTAAAATGGTTGAAAGGAATCACTTTGGACTTTACACTGTTAGGTATCACCTAACAGTGTAAAGTTACGCTGTGTGTAGGATGATCCAATTGGACTAGAAATGTTAATAAAACATTGTGTAATACGGTTATTAATAATTTTGTTCATATGTCAACCACATGATTGCTTGAATTTCTTTAAAGATGTGATATTTATTGTTATTATTAATTCAATTTTTTTAAGCATTATGATGGTATGCAACCGGCTCTACCCATGGACACTCCCAATACCATAGGACAACATATTATTAAAGGAGTATTAACGCGAAAAGTAATAAAATTTTTAGTTAGTTAGTATAAGTGCGTTGTCGGCCTCTTGTGGGTTATTAGGGATTTAAGGGTAGGTAATTTGGGGAATGAGGATGGGAGGGGGGATTGGGCCTCTGGTAACGTCGCTTACACGGCGAAACACAATGGCAACGTAAGTGTTGTTTCACACCGGTTTTCGGTGAGGCAGTGGTCCGGTCCAGTCTGCCCATGTCCTACATTCATCGCGCTCAAGCTTAATAAAAAAGGGAATTTGGTTACTGGTTTATCAAAAACCGGCTTGTGAGACGATTCGTTCCGGAATAGAGAAACAAAATAAGGAAAAAAACACTGGAAGGTCGGCATATATTTTTTATTTCCCTTGTCTGTCTAGTTGGAAGAAAGTTTGACAGCTTTGCTCAGCTGTTACCGGGTTTATCGGGTTACGGAATTCTATCAATATCAACAATTATTATATTCTTATAAAATGGAATCTGGAGCTAAGGCTTCTTTATTTTATGTTCTATGTAGTAATTCATTTATTACACGCACTCTCTAATAGATTATAATTTTATCGCTGGGTTTTATGGTGATTTAACATGCTCGTAGATTTTATCTACATTTTAATTATTTCTTAATATTTGCTAGGCAAACTTTGCTTCTGGTCCTGGTGGCCCGGAGATTAAGGCACTCGCTTCTCATGCATGAGGGTGCTAATTTGAAACCTGCCAAGTACCATTGATTCTTTTGCCGAGTTATATGTATTTTGTTTGATTATTTAGACACCACTGATTTACGGCGAAGGAAAACACCGTGAGGAAACCTGGGCTTATAATTTCTAATTATAAGTTTCAAATCGCCTATCCGCCTTGAGAAAGCGTGGCGCTTTAAAACCCTTAAAAACCAAACCTCCTCCGTGTGAGAAGAGACTTTTGCTCAGCAGTGGGCACTTATATGTTGATAATGTGAAACTTTAATATATTCGATATGATTTTCTTTGTTTGTTATACGACACAAGTTTGGGAGAACCATGCTTCGGCACAAATGGGTCGACGACCGGAGTGATACCATGGCCTCACAAAAACTGGCGTGAAGCAACACTTAGAACCTACGTTGTAGTTCGCCGTGTGAATGAGGTTACCGGAGGCCCAATCCTTGTCCCATCAATCCCTTATGACCCACAAGAGGTCGGCACACGTGTAGTAGCTAACTTCTTCGGTTTTACGAGTGTCCATGGGTGGCGCTGATTGCTTACCATCAGCTAATCTGTCTACTACAAATAAACTCAATCTTAGAATAATGTTTAGTAAGTAGTTAATGTCAACTTCTGGATAGTTTATCGGAATATTCAAGTCTACCTACGTGAATATAATTCAACCTATTATTAAAAACAATAAAACACTAAATGCTTAACTAGGTTGGATGACAAATAGAGTGTTTTGAGTACAAAACAAAACCGACCTACCTACCTATATAAACCTAGTGAGAAAAGCCTACTTGTCAATTATTGTACTTAAAGATACTGGTACTCACCACTTAGGAGTCTTAATATAATTCGGGATTTTTCTCTAACAATAATAAAGAAGAATTATAATAATTATCAGTTATTGCTTTTATCATATTTTACCATATCTAATGCATGATTGGATGATAAAAACTTAGAGAATAATATAACTCATCCAAAATTGTAATATAACAAATATCTATATAACAATATATACATACATCTATAATAACAATATATAATCACTAGTCTTAGTCAAGTACTAGTCAAGACTAGTAGTACTAAATAATCACTAGTCTTAGACAAGTTTATTCTTTACTGATAGTAATTTTATAATTGTTTGAGCTTATATTTTTATTATTATTATGTAACAGTATTTTAAACCTTATTACTGAGATGTGGAAATAGAAAAAGTACCTATAAGAGGCACTGCGCGCTGCTGTCGACGGCTGGAAATGTTTGAGGATGCTACGCGGAGAAGCGAAGTGCTTATCGAGAGCAGATTTGATACGAGTGTAATTATTTGAGGTCGAAAATTATCAACTTCGCAGCGGAATAAAAAAACTTATATTTTTCCTGTACTACCTGTTAGTTTTACAAAACGTTTATTTATTACGGATCTTCTTAGGTTGTTTTGCTTTAAGTAGCTAAGTTTGGGAATGAAAAGAAAATTCACCTCGTACTTTAGACCAGAAGTTTCGTGTTAAGTTTAGCTACTCATTCTCATTAAATGCAATTTTAATAATACCAGTGGAAGTAATATTCTAAATTTTATCAACATATAGGTAATAATTATCACAACAGTAATTAATTAGTACTTTGGAGTTGGACCCCACCAATTCGTTATACTAATTCATGATTACATTTTTTAATCTAAAACCGTGTTTTCAAATACTCTTCTTTGAGTAAATTATTAACTGGTATTTTATCGGGACGATTTTACTCGGCAGTTAATATCAACTAAAACAGTGTTCAACCTACTTAAACTAGGTAAGTAGGTACTAAAATTCTATACGAAAAGATGAAATAATGTTTCAGTCATACTCGAAAGGAACACAAATACTTACAATTTTGCTATCAGTTTAACCTGTAATCGGTCAAAACACTGTTTATCGTGTCTGTATCGGAATGGCTTTTCGAATTTGTTACATAAATATTTATTAAAAACTATATAATCATATAGACTTGCATGCAAGATACACGCTTTCAAAGTATTTTGTTATTTGGATTCATCATTGTCATGGATGGGCGAGACTGAGTTTCAGACTCTTACTTATTATAAACTACCTCGTTTCATCATTACATTCCTTTAGCTTTTTCCCTCCTCAGTCCCGGATGGATATAGGACTTAATGGAAACCTGGACTAAAAAGAAGTATATTCGAAAATATGATTAAATATCCAAGAATAACCACGCGATCATGTGCATGCCTTATTGAGCCTTGGAACTGATAACAACAGCTATAATTTTAGGTTCCAAACAATACTACTTAATTGATAAAGCGTACCTATTATGAATTATGAATACGATGACTTACGATATCTTGTTACTCTTGGTGCAAACATTTGATTTGTGATTCTATAATATACTAGTATCAGCCATCGGTACGTGATTTGAAATAGTTTTTTTGTTAAAGCATGGATCAAATTAAATCGCCCCAAATTTTTGACGAAGAAAGTCTTCAAATGACTTCTCCCACTACTCCCTCTAACGCCCTACTCTCTCTCTGTCCTGGCCAAAGTCATTGAATAATCTTCCCCCGCAAAAACAAAAAGCGGAAACAATTGAGTTGGCCTATATTTTTCTTTTCTCTTTTCTTTGACTCCATTTGATCGTAGCGTGATGTTTTATAGTCTATAGCACTCCAGAACATTGTAGCTACCTATCAGTGAAAGAATTTTGGCAATCCGACCAGCGGTTCCAAAGATTATCAGGTACTCTATCATAATTAATAAATTAAAAGTTAAGCTAAGCATTCCTCACCTGCCAATTGTACAAAAAATAAGCATGAAAATATCCACAGTGTTTTATTAGAAAACGTGTAACAAATAAATACATATATCATATTTTGGTTAAATATATGTTAAAATGGATTAAACATATATCTAATCATAGATCTGCGTTTATAACGTTAGATATTCTTAGGCAAGGCTAGAACAATCGTTTTTGTTTCGGTGAATTCTCGAATGCTTTAAACTACTGCAAAATAAAAAAAAAATAACATTAGCAATTTTATTAAAAAATATATTTTCCGATTCCATTTTCATGTGACAGTTCTTATCATTGGAATTTCAAATGAATAACTAAAATAATAAAGTTGATAAAGACACCGTTTATCCAAGTTATATGTACTTTTTATGATTATTTAGACAACACTGACATACGGTGAAGGTAAACATCGTGAAGAAACCTGGACTCATAATTTCTAATTATAAGTTTGAAATCACCAACCCGCATTGAGCAAGCGTGGTGATTAATGCTCAATCAATCAAGATGACGAGGTTGAGGTGTAAGACAGGTCTACAGGTCTACTTGTCACTATAGGCCGACATCTTTCTGGTGACTGGCAAAACATGTAGCAATTTTTCGCTCCTGCACATTGAAACTACGAAAAGGCGTAGGCGCCTTGTGTTAGGTTTTATACATTCTAGGTGGTTATCAGGTATCCAGTTCTATACGCAGTTTAAAAAAACAATTAACGATTTACTATCAAAGTATAAAAGAAAGGTTAATTCGTTACCTACTTTTCATGACCGATTCCAGACTCTTTAAATCCTCCAAATGGATTATGTGATGTTAAGTATAAATATGTGTTGATCCTGTAAAGAATGAAATACAAATTGGTAATGTCTAGTGAAAGGAAGCTACCAATCTTTAAAAACATTACTTATAAGTTATGGCACGCAAATAACGATCCATATCGTTTTATTAATTAGCAAACAAATATAGTTCAAAAAAATTAAATAAACATTAGTTGTCTTACCAAACTGTATCAGCTTCTACGAGTACGTGCTTGGAGAATTGTATGGCGGTGTTAAGATCAGTTGTAAAGATCCCAGCTGCCAAACCATAGTTGGTAGCATTAGCGCGTTCAATAGCCTCTTCTGAAGTATTAAACTTCAAAATACTTTGTACTGGGCATAATTTTAAGGAAAGTACCTAAGACCATGACGTCAATACTAAATGTAGAAGCTTAATCAATCCTTTATCAAAATCGTACCTCTTCTTTCGCAATGGTCATATCATCAGTGACGTCCCCAAACACAGTTGGTTGAATGTTATAACCAGTGTTACCAATTCTGTTCCCACCACACGGCAACCTTGCGCTTCCTTTTTTTTCCTTTCTCAATATATCTCAGAATTGTGCTCATCATTGCATCATCAATCTATAGATATGAAACATTAATTAGTTCTAAATATACAACAACATAAAGGGTAATTTATATTTTCTCATCATCATCTGCATCTTTCTGCGGCAGAATCAGTTGGGTTTCGAACCTTGAGTCCTTTAGCGTGCTCCACTGCTTCTTCGACTTATCACTAACTCCAGACTGGACGAATAAACGAGATGATGCTATGCAAACTTGACTTGATTTTTCCAAAATGTAATGATAGTATAAGTAGGTTTCAATTTACGTTCCACTATAAAAAAGCAATCCAGGACTATACTCATTCATTACAGCACGCACTGACTCAACAGACCCAGTGAAAGAAACTTTAGCCACGTCACTGTGGTTAGTGAGACTAGTGCCAAACCCGATGATGACACTACACTACTCCTTTAGGTAGCCCAGCCTAAGTCAATAGTGCCGCAAGCACCAGTGCTGAAAGCGGAGTCTGTTCTGCTGGCTTCACCACCACGGTACAACCTTGGATATTGGGCTATTAAAAATGTCCTTATAATTTGAGTGATAACCTAATCAGTTAGGACATTTTCGAACTTACCACCAAAGCGGTGCAGGCTTTGGCAACAAATAGGTAAATAGGACTTTTCCACGGTAGAATTATAGCGCACACGCCCACCGGTTGTCTCAGAGTATAAAAGAATACTTCGCCATCTGATGACCGTGATCTTTTGTTGAGTTAAAATATTAAGCCTTTGACTGCCGACAGAAAACTGTTGAAGGTAAATTCTCTGCTAACGGAGGTCACCGGTGACCCCATGGCGCTAAACGTTTTAAGGAAAAAGATGTAATCAGCTTGTCGGTATGATATTTTACCAGCGGGAATGGTTTGTCCCGTTATTTTATCAGTACAGCCAGCCAAATGACGGGCCATATTAACAGATCCCCCAACAAAGGATTTTCAGTACTTCAATACCATACCATTATTGTAGGACTCGAGTACTGCAAGATATTCGAAGTCTCTTTCCATGAGATCAGAAAAAAATCGAAGTATTTCCCCATGTTTGGAGGCGTCCATTTGGCGCCACTCAGAGTTTCGACGAAAAGCACGCTTTGCTGCAGCTATTGCCAAATCTACGTCTTCCTGCAAACATATTTTTCAGATACAAATGAATGCATAAAATAAAATTTAGAAGATTTTTTCTTTTCTGTCAACCTCACCTATTACTGAACTAATTCAGATTTGTAGTTGATGTTTGTAAATAAATATTACATACCTTATCTCCCTAAGCTGCTCTGGCGATGACGGATCCATCATTAGGGTTGTATGTCTCGAAGGTTTTGCCGCTTTTTGCGTCCAGCCATTAATTGTCAGTACCAGACAAGTGAAAAAAAATCTGAATAGTTATGTAGTTTGTCGATTTCACTATAGTTTTAGTGTTATAATACAAAAAAAAAACATTGGCCCGATATTATATACCCGTCGACGATTTATAGACTTCCTGTGGGTTTTTAAGTCGTAAAAGCCATATATTGCCTAAGATCACGGATTAATCCAATAGTGTAGAGATAGTGATTTATGTGTAATAGAGATAGTGTGAACACTTTTGAGTGACCTTTTTAATAAATACACACTGCGAATACCGTCTTTTTAGGCATATTATGCTGCGTTATGTAATGTTTTGTTTTTTTATCTTAAGCTTACGTTAACGAGGCAATCAGTATCACCCCACCCACGTCAGCTTATGTGTTTGATAACACACATAAACATATAATTTCATTATTTTTTGGTCTCAGCTGAAAATAAAATAGCAGACCAGAATAAGGAACAGGGAAGTATTTAGTCAGTAAGAGTCTGAAATACCCAAATTATCGTTTACCAGCCGGTAAATACTTATCAAATATGGTACTTAATTATAAAGTTTCAAGGTTCCTTTTTGTAGAACAGTTATAATAAAACTGTCTAGCTTACGTTTAAAAACGTGTCTAGAATACTAAAACACTTAGATGAGACGGTGTGACTTAGTATGATATTTGCATAATTAAAATACTTCTTTTGAATTGTTTGGACTGTCATTCTTCTAAGTCAAAGTCAAAGTTTTTAAATACCTAGATATAAAATTATATTAGCTCCACTTTTTAGAATAATAGTAGGATCAAATGTTCTTTAGATCGGTATTGTTCGTCGGACAACTCAGCAGCACTTGCTATACTGGTTGCAAACTGACACTTGCGTGCCTGTCTTCAGAAGGGGTCCACTTAAACTGGTGTGGTTCTTTCATCAAAAGACCACTACAGAATGAACTTGCACGGTTCCCTCACATTGTTATTTTTACATTGTCTGGACTTGAAAAGAGACTGACCTCTGAGTTTGTTTCGGCATTTCTTCTCAGAGTAGTCAGATAGGAAATGCCGGCTTCATCTAGTTTTTCACATATAAATTGACGTGAACGAGTAAAAGTACCGTTTTATGGCCTATTTGCAAAAATAAATTCATTGTTTCATTGACGTTGGGTTATTTCTTGTAACTATTATTAAATTGAAGTAATGCAGTACCTACACAGAAAATTGTTAACGATCTCTCAACTGGATTCTTGTTGCTTAACGAACTCAACTTCTATGATTTTAATAAGAGAAAAGGACTTTTGTTTTGGTATAAAAATGCCTGTTGAATAAACTTTACCTACTTCTCAGACATTACGTAAATAATTGGAGCGAATACTAAGCTTGGTGTATTTGATTTCGGGTGCTAATTAATTTTTTTCCCTATTAATTGCACACTAACACAATCACTACAAGCGTCGTTCCTCAGTAGGAACGACGCTTGTAGTGGTGGTATTACGTCAGTACGTAATACCACCGAATGCAGTTGGAGGCCAAAACATTATTATTATGTATAACATGACACCATTAAGCCGAAGAATAATAAGTTCCGCAATCCACATCTTTGTAGTGACAAAAAATGTTGTTGATAAATGATTTACTCTATATTTGTTCTGATAGCAATATGCTAAATAGTTAAGTGAAAAAATGCTAAATAAAAGAATATCGCTTAATAAAGATATTTAATAAATAAATTCAATTTGTCGAATAAAATGTGTTTTCTCTCTTTCTTCTTTCTATAAAACGCTAATTAAGGGATGCAAAGAGGAAGCATTGTTAATAAAACTTGGTATATTGAGAATGTTTGGTATATTGATAAATTGTTTTCTAAAGTAAGGATTCTCATTTATTTTTATAGTAAGTTTCCTAAAGAGTGGAATAGATATAGGTATACAGTTCACCCACATGCCACCAGTTTAGAAGAAAATACAAACTCTAAAATTCCAATACCCATATAACAAAGCTTTGCCGAAAATACCTGACGTAGATTTTAAAATTTTTATTCCTTGTGAAGTATGTACTAAGGGTGACAAAAATGCATGGAGAGCTTAAGGTCGACTATTGACTGACAGGTTTTGCATAACGCTACCATTGACAACTAGATGGCGCTGCTTTTAAATGAAAATAACCCTGCAAAGCTTGAACACTTTACACTGCAGAGACACACAATAAGGTTTTTATTGGTTAAAATAATAATTAAGAAAAAATAATATATTTATATTCAAATACACATGAATTATGTTAATTTTCTCATTTCCGAGGACTTAATATAGCGCCATCTAAGTCAAGTCAAGCAAACCAATTAAAAGATGGCGTCAATAATTAATAATAGACAATAATAAAAGTTATAAACTAACCCGCATTTTCGTCTTCATAAAAAATGCGATCGGTAGCTCGGATGAATAAGAATGATAGAATAATGAAGTCGAAGGGCACCGGTTCAATTCCGGGTTATCAATTTTATAATCAGGTTTTTTAACAATGGTTTTTTTTATATTTTTTATATAAAATCAATAATAATAATATATAAATAAAATATTTGACGTTTAATATTTATAAAAGATAACAAAAATAAATATATATATTATTTTAGAATAAAATTATACTTACTAAGTTTAATTCTCATAAAGGATAACAAATAAAACTATTTTAGTGACATTATAATTTCAGACATTTATTTCTTAAAACAATATTTATTTCTTTCTTGTATAGTGTATACCCTGACCTAATAACTTTTCAGCTAACTGACACATTACTTAATACACTTTTTATAAGATTAATAAGTATTTTAAATCAAAATTGTGTTGTGCTAGTCATTTATTAGTTAGTTTTAAACACAATGTTATAATACGATTCTATATAATATGCAACCTTACTTCTGCAACTATTTTACCTCCCCATAAAATTTAAAATTTAGATTTAATTAAAGTATTGACTATGTTGATTCATTTTGTGCATCATGTTATGACAAAGGCCCATAGCTTAAGTATTCGTTCCAGAACAAGGAAGAAATTGAAGCTAGACCTTAAATCAATAACATTTCTAAGACCGGGATATATATAGCATTCATTAGATATGGGACGAATTGTTTATAGTAATAATAAATAAATAATTTATTATTTTGCAATCAATAGCATCTGTAGATATTAATATTGCTTTTATTTTTATTTCTCATATTTAGTAAAACATTAAAATCATTACTGTAAATAACAGTTGCTGGTTATAAAGTAGTCAATAAATTTATCCTACTAACACTAAGCTTGAACATTTATCCATTAAATAAATTATAGCTACCCCGGTCTTGTAATTGCTTAATCCTATAGTCAACAATATCTTTTCTTCTAAGAACTAGTGTAGCCGCCATTTTTATCGATCCTATTTCTCCTATCTCGCTGGCCAAGGAATAATCCGTATGTCTGATTGCTGACCAAACACTTGCACAATTATGGAACATTACACTAGGACAATTATCCTGCACGAACGTTATCACTAGCACATCTTCATGACGTCTTTCAGCACATCTATGTAGATTTCACTGTTTGCATCACTGAAGTTGACAATGCTCCAGTAATTTTCCTCATAACCTTGCCCCATAAGTTGAAGCTGTTCTGAGTCAATATCACGTCTTCTGCCAGATCCACTACGGTGCTCCAATGAACCCTCTTCTTGAAACAGCTTTAGATATCCATAAAGTGGCAGTCTTTACCTGTGAGGGACGTGTGTATTTATTATTTTCATGTATCGATAACCATGGATAATAAAATAAATAACGAACGGTCATTTTAAAAGAATACATACGTGTAAGCCAGTTTCTCTCGAAATTTCAGTATAATTTAAGCTTTGATTATGCAATGCTATTATTTGGGCCTTCGTAGCCATATCAATATTTGAACTCAAACTCATAATAAAAATAAATATTAAAAACTTGTTAAACAAATCGTAACTGAACTCGCTCAAACATAGTAAAGAATGTTATGATTGAACAAAAAGGTTTAATTTTTATGCAGTTAATATTAAATTACCCTCAACTGTTTTGAGATTTATGATCGGGTTATAGTTGCTAAACAACTTCAATATAATAAAGAGTAGGATAATTTCAATACATTTCAAGGTTACGCAATGGCCTAATGGCTAGTGGCTTCGGTAAATTTTATGCTACCGAGTTCGAATCCTGGTTATTGCGTGCTTTGCTTTAAAAAGGTTTGGAATATCGTAGGATTAATTTGTGTAAAAATTTATAAAGTTAATAACTTTGTATCTGATAAAAACTATAAATGTATATTTTTCAATACCACTAGTATACTAGCGCCATCTATGTCATCCTTGGTATATTATAAAGGCGATGAAACGCCGTACAAACGATTTTGATTTGGAATCCTCCATGCACTTATGACACTGATAGTACCATGTTGTTGAATTTCTATAGACACGGAAAGCCGATTTTCCCCTAGGTATAAAGTCACAGACAAAAAGTAGTTCTACAGTATTTTACTAAACTAGTACGGCTGAAGGTAACAGTTAAAAATATTTTTTTAGCTATTAAAACACATCAGACCCTAGTGAATTTAATAAAGTTTTCTCGTTAAGTACTTCAAACTTTTAGATATCAACTTAAGAGCTCTTAATACCTAAGTAAGAAGGCAAGATATTTTAATTCATTTTTAAGAAATTAAGTGCTGCATATATTTTATCTTACAAATTTTTCTTTTTAGTTATTCTGTCGCACAACCTTTTTTTATTTAATAAAACTATTAATACCACCTTGGCCAAGTATATAATTAGGTAACTGTGAAATGAAATGAATTAACTAGGTTAAATTAGCACAGTCATTACTGGCAATGCACAAGGAATCTGTGAAAAGTATTTCAATGAACGAATTTTCTAAAAATTGATAAAGATTCCTGAAATTACGCTGCTCTATTAATGGTCGAAAAAGAGAAAACGTAGTTTTGAATTCCACATTCGTCAGTACCTTAATTGTAATAAATTTGAAGTTAGCTGTAGCTTACGCAGTACATCCGGTTCAAATTCTATCCAAAACAGTGAGAATATTGGTCTAAAAAATCGACAAATTTCGTATATTCCTGGAAAACTATCAGATGACAGATCAAGTCGTAAACTATAATTGAAAAAGATCTAGGACTGCGAAGAACCATATTTTCACATCACAGGTTTCGTTCGGATCAGAGGTAGTGCGAAAACGTTCTGACTTTCACAAACCAGATCTTCACATGCTTTTAATATTAGCGTTAAGCTTTGCAAGTTATAAGGAAATCACAGAAGTAGTGACAATTAGCCGTACTGAACTCTAAGCTTACCTATTTCCGATTTCCTCAGATTTGAGATGATTCATGATAGCACAAGTTTAAACATTAGTAGTTTTTTGGTTGCTATTTAACGTAAATAATCTTGTAATATTTGTAAAAATGATATAAAAAAAAAAAAATATGTACTCCTTTAAGAATATCTTGTGTGAAGAAGACTATAGCTTTTTTTTATTATTTAATAGGTCGGCAAACGAGCAGACGGATTACCTGATGGTAAGCAATCAGCGCCGCCCATGGACACTCGCAACGGAGGAGTTACGAGTGCGTTGCCGACCTTTTAGGGATTAGGGATTTGGAGATTTAGGGATTTAGGAGGGATTGGGGGAGGGGAAAGATTAGGTCTCCGGTAACCTCACTCACACGGCGAAACACAACGCTGTGGTTATTTCACGCCGGTTTTCTGTGAGGCTGTGGTATCACTCCGGTCGAGCCGACCCATTCGTGCCGAAGCATGGCTCTCCCACACTTAACATTGTAGATAAGACATTAGTATACATAGATAATTATAAATACTGACTTATACTATTGATAGTATACAGTTGTGAACTGTAGGGTCTGCAGGTGACCAAACAGTTATCTCCTAAAGGCTTAACTAAATTGAAAAACGTATTTGTGGCTTACTGGCGGTGTAGAAATGAGTTCACTAGTCCACATTTAGTATGAAGACTTATAACTGGTTTAGTCTGGTTTTATTGTTCTACATCTTGCAGTTCAGAGAATACTTGGTAAGTTATTTTTAGAATTAAATTGGAAAACAAAACGATATTTTTCTATAGCATCTCTGTTGTGGTTTCTTCTAAGTGTAATTTATTTACGTACGTAAAACGTTTGCCCCAGATGACCCGCTTCTTGTTAATGATAATTGTAAATCCTACTGATATTGTAAATGTGAAAGTTTGTGAGAATATATGGATATGTGTTTATTATTATTTCATGCAAAAACGACTGGACAAATTTGGATAGATAGATAATTTGGTGGGTATGGGAAAATCATGTGTGTGTGACAAATGACTTCTCCCGCCCCGGGTGAGGCGAGAGGGAGTGTTAGACTCTTACTGACTAAAAATCCCGCAGTTCGTTCTTCTGCTTTAGGCCAAAGCCGCGGTGCCCAATTGCGCTTGTTCAGCAACGTAACCCCGGCTATAGGAGATACCCTGTACCCTAGCACATACGTTGCTTTTTATCAACATACCACGCGAACGAAGCCGCACACGGAATCTAATAGATAATTTTCACGATCAAACAAATGCAAATATGTTAGACAAACAATTAAAACATACTTTCCACCATTTCACCCGTTTTGTTAATCACTCTAACATAATGTTAAAATATTACTTTGGATATACAATAATTCGACAAAAGCGAATTAAATTCATTAGTCACGCACACGGTACTTATAAAGCTAACATAGCGAGCATTACCGCAATGTTTACGATAATAATTATTATTAAACAACTATATATATAATCCACAAAATTGTTTCAAGTTCATTCATAATGAGTACAATTTAGACCATAATAGATCATTGTAAAAACTGAAAAAGAAAAATTGAATTTAAGTTTTTTTTTATGTAATAGATCGGCAAACGAGCAGACGGATTACCTGATGGTAAGCAATCAGCGCCGCCCATGGACCACCCGCAACGGAGGAGTTACGAGTGCGTTACCGACCTCTTAGGGATTAGGGTTTTGGAGATTAAGGGATTGGTGAGGGATCGGGGGAGGGGAAGGATTGGGCCTCCGGTAACCTCACTCACAAGGCGAACCACAACGCTGTGGTTGTTTCACGCCGGTTTTCTGTGAGGCCGTGGTATCACTCCGGTCGAGTCGACCCATTCGTGCCGAAGCATGGCTCTCACATACTTTAAGTGATGCTCTTTCGTATGCATGACTTGAATATTAACGTCTTATATATATCAACTAGCGATCCGCCTCTACTTCGCACGGGTCCGTGCAATGCTAGTACTTAATTTCTCCACAATTTAAAATATAAACACTTCAGTCTCTCGTCAAAAATCGCATCAAAATCGGTGTCGTAGTTTTGAAGATTTAAGCGTAGATAGAGAGATAGGGACAGAGAAAGCGACAATGTTTTATACTATGTAGTGATTGTATTGTCAAATACCTACATGAAGCAACTGGTTTTTTGCTTCTTGGTCAAACATTATATAACAATCTCCTAATTTTATTGAAAAACTCCAAACAAGCAATATATCATTATAATTGTGGTTTTACTCAAAAAATATGGATCTCCCTAGCGTCGTCCTTGGTGCACGTCAAAAGTCGGATGAAAGATCATGGTACATGTCAGTTCTCAACAGTTGTTCGGATCCGTGCCCTTCAGCGAATGTAAGTTTGACGTTAAGAACTTTTCCGTCCCTTTTTATTCGCTTGAAAGCTAAAATAGTTCTGTGCCAGAAACATCCAAGCAAGATATGTATAGTATTAAAAATAAATGGAAGTACAATTAAACATTAACGGTGTTGGTTCAAATATAATGCACATTTGTTAATGTTATTTGTGCCTGTGGCTAATGTTTCTTTTCATTGTAATTGTGAATGTTTTCAAAATTGTATTTAGTACTTAGGAACTGGAGCTCACACGCTTGTAGCTCTCTTAATAGACCTTTTGTGGTTTTAAATATCCTATTAACCTTCTGCGAGAATTTGAGTAAGTGTTCAAAGCAAAAAATATCCTTCTGGTGTTAATTGCAAGGGTAATTAAACAAAAATGGGAATCTTCACTCCCTTATTCGCAGAGATTGTCCTAATTAAATAGGATTTACTGGATTCTTTGATGTAATTGTCAACTTTATGTATTGCTTAGAGAAGATAAGTTTGTACAAGAAAGATGAATTTGACTTAAGTTTAAATATGTTTTACGACAAAATTGGTAAACTTCGACCGGAGTGTTTAATCCTTACTAGTTGTTATTTTGAGCTTTGCTACCAACAATACTCTGATAACTAGGGCTGGTAGCAAACCAACTAACGAAATGTCAGGTGTGCATAGCTTACACAAACAACACAGCGCTAGTTATAATCCATCAAATTTTTCTACAGAAAAATTGTTTTTCATTTAAAATATACATAGATAGACCTACATACTTGCCGTACCAAAATCTTGGTTCGAAAGGAGTTTGGTTGGAGTTGAAACGGGTTGTATCTAGGCAGTGAGTTTCTGACACTTAATTATACATCACTCAGGACAGGATCTACATTATACAAAGCGCAGTCACAATGGCACTTGTATCTCCAACTTAAATCTCAATTTTAATGCATTTAATAACGACTGACGTGCCGATTCCGCATTATAATGACGCTAAATAAGAGTCCCTTTGTGACTTGAAATTAGTTGAATGAAGAAGAAAGAAAGAAAAACCATTTATTCGGCACCAGGCACCTTGGACAATGCATCACAATATTAATAGAAACGAAAAAAACAACAACAAACGATAACAATTACAAAGAAAAGTAAAAAGAAAGTACAAAATACATAATTATGTATGATATACTAGCTTCTGCTCGCGACAACGTTGCTTCTCCGTACACAAAATTAGTTGTATTACCTCCCGGATAGACTATAAATTAAGACTAAATATTACATCATCATTATCATTATCGTCGACATCATCATCATCATCATTGTCATCATCATCGGCGTCATCACCGGTATTATTACCAACTATAGCGAGAGGAACTGGGAAGCTATCGCCTCCTTCTGCGAAGCAGTCCGCGCTCCGCCTATTACTTTGCGAGCATATCGCAAAGTAATAGGCGGAGCGCGTGAGGGAACTATCCTCCTCGCGGCCCAGCCGCTGCAGAAGGCGACATTCCGGGCGTCGGGGATCGAGAGATGATCTCCGGCCACCGTAAGTGCGGGTTCTGCGGACGGCGAGTAAGGGTAGCTCGCTGCCCGACCAGAACCAGACCCGAGCGTACGGCGCATAGCGTTCCGCGCGCGTCTCAAAGAGCCAATAGACCACCACAGACGGGGCCCAACAGGGCTGATGTTCAGCCGGGGTTGCGGGGTAAGCGCAATGAGGCACCGCGACCTCGGCCCAGAGCAGGAGAAGGAACGGGGGGGGGAGGGGTTTAGTCAGTAAGAGTTTGATACTCTCTTTCGCCTTACCCTGGGCGGGAGAAATCATTGGATGATTTTCCCCTGACAAAAAAAAAGAGTTTGTCGATGAGTATGTACGATGTCATTATTACACGATACACACAATGGAAATGTCAAAGTGAGAGCTTTTCTCAGTTGATTCACGCGAGCATGCCATTATTTTCAATATGTTTAGTATGTCTCACGATACTACAAACAACAACTAGTAGAGAATACTGTTAAAAAGATTAACATATTTGCATAGTTTTTATGTTACATTTATACAAACAAGCATGCGCTCTAGATGATGAAAAGCCATTTGCGCATATAGTCGTCCGCAACACCGGAAGACTTGCAAGTGGTTCTGCCGGACTTCTTGGCATTTAGGGGTTGAAGATGGAGGATTGGAGCCCCAGTAACTTCTCCCGGTACTTAAATATGTAGTTATTGACTGCGCTTGTTATAAAATTAATTGCGAAGAAGAAGGACATAATGCACTAGATGGGTATGACATCTGACGGTGGAATAATCACAAAAGTTTTGCGACTGGGCTCTTCATCAAACTTCGGAACCTATGTATTATGCATTTCGATCAGATGCGCCAAGCAAACACTTATCTTGAGTAAAACTCGATATTATACGCTTTATCACTTTTATAACTTGTATAATATATATTTAATTCCATAACCCGATGAAATAATCATTATTTTTTTCATTTATTTGCAGAAAAGGAGGCTAACGTGCTAATGATTCCCTGACTGTAAGCAAAACCAAAGGAGTCACAGGTGCATTGCCGGCGTACAAGGAGTACGCATTATTATTGATTATATTTAAAAAAATATTATTTTAAAAATTGTTTTAGATTTAGGAAACTTCAAGTTAAGGGTAAAAAGAAATAACTATAAAGAAATAGCTATATATTATGTATAAAGAAATAACACAGTGCCAGTGGTTTGCTATTCAATAACTAACTGTTACCAAGGATTAGTGAGTTGTTGTTTTGTTTTTTATAAAACGTACCGAATAAAAATACTCGTCTGTTGAATACTCGCAACGGTGAGCTATCTCCCAGATAGCTCATCGTTGCGGGCCTGTTTCATAGCGAGCTCCGTGTTTCACTGTCCATTCTGGAAGCTTAGTTACTACCGGAATTTTTCAACGCTTTTTTCTCCAGGGATAGGGATTGAAATGTAAGCAAAGCAAAATTTAGCGATTCTTCTTTGTTTTTTTATATTAATTAAAAAAATATGTTCTGAATCATTTTCGCTCCTATTAAAGGACTTCTACGGAAACGTAAATTTAATTAGATTTCGTCTTCTTGAAAAAAGGGCAGAATATCTCGGATTTATTGAGAACTCAGTTACTGGAGTAAGCGAAAGAGGTGATTGTGTTTGGTTTTTCTGTATATTGCTTAGAGATGTCTTAAAAATGTTCATTTTATTTATTTTTATTGTTCTTATCATAAAAAAAAACCGGCCAAGTGCGAGTCGGACTCGCGCACCGAGGGTTCCTTACAAACCTGCAAGGTTTACAAAGTTCGAAAAAAGTAATAAGTTTATATTTATTAAAAAATATATATATATTTTGTAATGTAACTAAAAATTTAAGGTTTTCGGAATTTTTCCTTTATGTGTGCTATAAAACGTTGCTTCATGCCAAATTTCAAAATTCTAGGTCGACTGGAAGTACCCTTTAGGTTTTGATTCCCTTGCGAGTACTTGCAAGTTTCAAAATATGCAGCTTAAATTGCTGTTTCTTTTGATTGCGTTGACATAGAAGTTTGATTTTGTTACAGCTTAAAGGTATTATAGACCTGAGTATTTGGTATGAATTTCAATTTAAAACCTTTACGCGTTTATGAGGAAATGGGTAGTAAGTTTTAAATTATTAAAAAAAATATATATTATGTGATGTAACTAAAAATTTATGGTTTTCGTAATTTTTCCTTTATCTATGCTATAAGACGTTGCTTCGTACCAAATTTTAAGATTCTGAGTTCACGGGAAGCATCCTGTAGGTTTTGATTCCCTTGCAAGTGTCGAAAATTTGTGGCATAAACGGCTGTATCTTTTGATTGCGTTGACTTAGAAGTTTGATTTTCACAGCTTCAAGGGACAGTAGATCTGAGTAATTGATATAAATTTCAGCTTCATACCTCCACGCGTTCCTGAGAAAAAGGGTCTTGACAGACGGACGGACCAACGGACAGACGGACAACAAAGTGATCCTATAAGGGTTCCGTTTTTTTCCTTTTGAGGTACGGAACCCTAAAAATTATAGAAAATTTAAGTATGGGAGTGCCATGTTCTGGCACTTATGAGCCAACTCGACCGGAACGCTATTGATTCATGGCAATTTTTTGTGAGGTTCTCTCACAGAAGATTGCCATGAAACAACGCTTCCGTTACATTTCACTGTGTAATCCAGTCATCTTAGTCAAAATAAAGTAAGAATCTCGGTATCTGAGATACTGGCTATGCATCTAGCTATACATTTGCTATACAGTTTTATTTGGGCATCCTAAAAGTTGGCTCAAAACCTGCATACAAGTACTTTTATTCAGTCCCTAACAATAAAAATTTTCCAGCTCGTAATTATCGTCGTCGCCGTAATTATCGTTTGACGTAATTACCTACGTCAATGGGGATGAATGGAGTTTGGACAAAAGGCTCAGATAAATAGTAGTCCGAAACACAATAGATTATAATATTTTGTGTCTTGGAGTGCTTGGAATTAAGAGAACGAAGGCGTGGACAACAGATAATTATCTTTCAAACGCATACTGTCACTATAATAGTAGTTTTGTTGACAAAATAATAAACCCACACAAAGAGGAATTATTGAAATAAATAAAAAAAAAAAATTATTTGGCACACCACATATTAAACAAAAAATTAAAATAATAATAGAGAAAAAAATTCTGCGTTGCTCACGGCTTCGCCAAATAGGTCCAGTATTGAAATAAGGGTTGACGAGAGGTCATTTGATTAATCGTCTTAGAATTATTTTGTCCGTCTATTTACAAACACCCCTTATTTGACCTAGAAATTTGGGATGATTGGGATCCTTTGTGGTAACCACACAGCGTAGCTCGAATGTGCAGACTGATTCTATGTATGTCTAGACACAACCCTCCTAATAATTTTATTAATTAAAAAAGAAATAATAATTTGCATGTTTATAATGATTATATGATAAGCCATCAGCGCAACCATGAAAGCTTCGCAACACAATGAGTTGCAATTTGTTGCTGTCGTTTCGTATTGTGGGTTGCTAAGGTTTATTTTTAAATAAAGGGACGCAAGGTGTTTGGGCGTCCCATAAATTCCCTCACGCAATGATCGCGGTCCCCTCATGTTAGGTGCCCCGTATTCGCATATCCGCATAAATATGATGTATTGGATCGCACTTGTGATGATGCGACCAACAGAGGTATAACGTCGAGCTGACAACAGCCTGATTCCCATAAATGTACTGTGACTGTTTCTAGCCGACCCTAGGCTAAATAAAATTTTTGTTTTTCCTAAATCAAGGAAGGGATGGTATACGGCTTACCCTTTCTAGGGAAATGGGCAAGGGACTGAGCTCCGCCATCCGCCCAGTCCTGTAGAGCTCGTCCTGTTGCTGGTCACTCTCCCACCGTTTACAGGATTATGAATTCTCAATAAATAACATAATTTATTTTATAGGTTTAATTATGTTATTTATACTTTATAATTATAATATTTCCAAAGCACGTACAAAGGGGATTTGAGAATTCAGTAGGGAAAGGATGTCTTATTATAATGATTCTACATTTATTAATAGAATAAGAGGGCAACAAAAGGTAAGGGTGTTTACTACATGGAAGATTACTTCACAGATGCACTTGTGTACGCCGAAGTGGCCATTCAGATCTACACATCATTACACCTCCTTAATCGAACCCCGTTTCGACAGTGCATGTTTCGTCAAATATATTTTTTTTAGATTAGAGATTGCCACCACAGCTTTGTTTGGATTTGACGAGACACACATGTGTTATTAAACTAGTGTTCCTTTCGAACAGAGCTATCAAATGTATGGAGAGCCTCCGAGATACTTGGTGAAGCCTACCCCCGCTCCCGGGAGATGCGCGTACAACAAGTACAGTGCAACGCATTGTTCCGGGATGCAAATAGGATGGGATTAGACCCTAACCTACAATTAAGACTACATTCACATACCCGTTCACTGCACTCACACTGCTCTCCTTCCACACTTCACACTGAATTTACTTTGTTATACTGAATTCTAAGAATCAGCTCTGGCTTATCTAAGACAACCTATCGTCTCCGCAGTTCAATAGTAAGTCCCCTATCGTCTTCCTCATATTTCTAACATCATCTCGCCAGAGCCCTTTTCCCAGGCCCTTGCATTTGGGATTTTATGACACTTTTTGTGCAATGTCTTAATTGTTTCTCTGGACCTTTCACGGGTCAGTATTATTGCAACCAGATGTGACGTTTCGTATTGTATTGGGCGCCCAATGGTGCCACTTATTCTTAAGATCCTTTAACAAGTTGCAACTCGATTGCCTGTCAGTAATTATCCGTAGTGTGGATCCCATAAAGTATAAGATGAATGGCCTATCATGTGGCCCATTGGAAAGTTGATACTTTAAAATATTGGGATACTTTTGTTTATATTTTTAGGGGTACCTGACCGGCAGTCACATTCCCCCCTCTGAAAATCAGACGCGTGACGCAGTTCAGCGTATGAGCTTTCATAATAGGGCAATATTAAGTATACATGACTATCATGTTCACAGAACTTTGTTCTCAATATCCGATAAGTATTTTTGTCTAAGAAGTATCTGTTAAACATCGACTATATGCAGTATATATTATAGTACTGATAGGATGTGAGTATGTTTATAACATATATTTTTTTCAAAATATGCAAATTGTAGTAGCGTTTTTTCCATTTAAGTTAATTATCGCCAGTTATGTCGTAGCGTATGCTATTTTCGGAATTCTCCAATGCTTTCATTTGTAACTGGGAGCCATAGCAGAGACTCAAACATCGTTTGCCGTCTGATTGTTGATTAAACAAATATATTTTATGGGCAAGTAGTTAATTATTTTTCATGTTAATTCGACTGCAACAATTTGTGCGCTGTTTAGCAGCAGTCCCCATGTCCTGGGATTCAATAACATAACTGAGAAACTAGCCCAATCTCCATCTCCTAGTGACTTTGATTGCTTACAAGCATATGTCCTGATATTATGGTCTCAAGCCTCGCGCATATATATTTAATGTACTTATGCGAATTAGTGAGTGCTAGATTTATAACATTAACTGATCAAGTCCGACCAATAATTACATTGTGGGGTCACTTGACATGTACACAATATGTGATCACCTCAGAATCACGAACTACCCAAACGTTTAAGGCTTAAGCCTACAATTGCTATACCTATTTTTATAAGTCATCCTCCATCCGATCACGTTGACTCAAAATAGCTGATTCAGACACAGTTTGTTTGGCTCGTTTGTGTTTAAATAGCTGAATCCATAATTAATATGTAAGAGATCACTATTGTTATTCAATAAAGTTACTGTCAACTTCACTATTTAAAACACTGGAACTTGATTCATATCACGTTTGAATTCAGATACTGGTTTAAGATTGCATATCTATAATTTCTCAATGGATTAAACTTTGCGTTGCCTATATTTGTTACGTATTGAACGTTGGCCACAGTATGCTCTCCTACTTGGTAGGTGCATTCACAAATGCACAATTACACATTACACCAGATACGAAACAACATCCTAAGTTCACTCATAAAACTGCTCCGTGCGGGAATGGAACCCGTGTGCAATAATTTTTCCTACACTCCTGCCCTGCACATATTATTATTGTTTGTAACACTTTCTACAGCCATTTGATAGCCATAACTCTTACCACATTGCAAATTCAAAACTTCTTATTTTAAGATTTAAAAGTATAGTGACATCACAGTCTCTGAATATACATATTTGGTTTTCAGAGCAGTGAGTCTGGCGATCTTAGCTCACCTTGTATAACAAAATATTGACATGCGTAAACATTGTATTTCGGAGCTTATTTACCATTGCTTGAATCGTGGCTCTAAGCTATTAATGAAAGATACTGCTAGAGCACTTTACTTGTCCAACGATTTCGTGATACTTTTAAATCTCCGTAAAATCAATTGCTGTCAGATATCTATCCCAACACATTCGTATCCTATATCCTTTCATCCATATTTAGGATCCATCAGTCGTTATTTAGTGTAACACATACACTCCTTATGATAATAATATAACTGACATTATTGTCACAACTCAGTGCCTTCAGTTAGAAACTAACTGAAGAATTAGAAACTAACGTTGTCACTCGTTGATACCCATTACCTATTCGTATTACATGAATGAATAGCTTTTGCTGTTATTCCTAAACTTGTGAAAGATTGAGATACAGCTGCAGATCTAGTCAATATCCGGCCACACATATGTAATATGTATTTAGTATTTTAAATACGTTAATTTGAGACTAATAATTACAATCGCCACAACACCCTAACCATGTAGACTATTTTAGCTGACCCTGTCCATTGGTCGAGTACAACAATCCTGTGCATGCTAATAAAATGGGTTTGTACATACCAGGATTATTCTGTTAGATGACTGCTAGTCACGCTACCTTGCTCTCATACGCCATCGTACTCGTTACCGCTGGACAGAAGCCTCTCCTACCGCGTCCACGATTTCGTTGCGTACCGGCAACGAAGCACGATTGGTCGAAACAGTAGGTAATATCTGAAATAGTCGGCACACAACATTTAAGAAAACATTTCAATATGTCCGCCCCCTCCGATTTATTAGAGGTTGGAGCAGATTTAATTGTTTCTGCTTAGGGTTAATACTCCCGACCCATTTCATCTGTGAACTATCTCAAGATTTGGTTTTATTTTATACTTTTACAAATCTTTGATAGTTTATAGTTATAAAAAATGCATCAATGTAATGGCTTTTTGTCATTTACTTGATAATTCATTAGTCCGAAAGACCAACGCGCCCCCCTCAGATTCTGTCAGTACTGAACAAACGTACACGTAGCATAATGTCAATCTATATCCAGACATTATGCAGAATATGCATGTATTGTTGAATCAAAAGGTAAATGTGTCAAATATTATATACTGCAAAAGATGGCAACATCACATAAATATAATGGACCAATCTTTACAGCTTTGATTGATAAAAGGACACTTAGCTTTGTTCCGGGTAGTGTTGTCGTCCACAATTGTCGTCACCTCCTCAGCTAGAGAAATGCGATGGATCCACAACATATTAAACTATCCTGGAATTTGAATACGGACACCCGAGTATCTAGATATATAAGGAGATAATACACCGGCAAATAAACTGCAACATGTTAAAGATCTTAGTTACGAATCATGCTAAATTCTCTCAGATGATAATAGTCGGAATGTACATTCGTTAAAAGTTGAATCCGATCGTTTGTTTCATGACTTTCTAGTCAGTCAGTAATTGAACCCACAATTTTCAAACCCGTTGGCACTAAACACTCAATAAATAACAAATAATCATGCGGGGATTGAACCCACAGCTGCGGAGACAGATCTAAATATTTATGTAAATTTAATACACGTTTTACAGATATAAATTAGTAACTATAATTAGTCGACCACTGTAATAAATAAATAATAAATGTTACGCAGGAATTGAACCTACGGCTTACTCTCATAAACGAAATCATTGTTTATGTAAATAAATAAAGGGAGTCGAACCCACGATCTGCGGAGACGGTTATAAGATGAATATTGTCACAGCTGGGATTGAACCAGCAATTAATTCGAAACATTTTAAAATAAATAAGTAAGTGAGAATTGAACTCACAATTTCAATAAAGTCGTCTAGCCGTAATTACGTTGTGTTTTATCGTAGTAACCCAATATAAAATCCTTCCTCGTTGCACTGAAGTGAATCAGTACATTTAATGACGAGGATCCTGGTCACTGCCACCAAATGTGACTGTTTCTAGCCGACCCTAGGCTAAATAAAATTTTTGTTTTTCCTAAATCAAGGAAGGGATGGTATACGGCTTACCCTTTCTAGGGAAATGGGCAAGGGACTGAGCTCCGCCATCCGCCCAGTCCTGTAGAGCTCGTCCTGTTGCTGGTCACTCTCCCACCGTTTACAGGATTATGAATTCTCAATAAATAACATAATTTATTTTATAGGTTTAATTATGTTATTTATACTTTATAATTATAATATTTCCAAAGCACGTACAAAGGGGATTTGAGAATTCAGTAGGGAAAGGATGTCTTATTATAATGATTCTACATTTATTAATAGAATAAGAGGGCAACAAAAGGTAAGGGTGTTTACTACATGGAAGATTACTTCACAGATGCACTTGTGTACGCCGAAGTGGCCATTCAGATCTACACATCATTACACCTCCTTAATCGAACCCCGTTTCGACAGTGCATGTTTCGTCAAATATATTTTTTTTAGATTAGAGATTGCCACCACAGCTTTGTTTGGATTTGACGAGACACACATGTGTTATTAAACTAGTGTTCCTTTCGAACAGAGCTATCAAATGTATGGAGAGCCTCCGAGATACTTGGTGAAGCCTACCCCCGCTCCCGGGAGATGCGCGTACAACAAGTACAGTGCAACGCATTGTTCCGGGATGCAAATAGGATGGGATTAGACCCTAACCTACAATTAAGACTACATTCACATACCCGTTCACTGCACTCACACTGCTCTCCTTCCACACTTCACACTGAATTTACTTTGTTATACTGAATTCTAAGAATCAGCTCTGGCTTATCTAAGACAACCTATCGTCTCCGCAGTTCAATAGTAAGTCCCCTATCGTCTTCCTCATATTTCTAACATCATCTCGCCAGAGCCCTTTTCCCAGGCCCTTGCATTTGGGATTTTATGACACTTTTTGTGCAATGTCTTAATTGTTTCTCTGGACCTTTCACGGGTCAGTATTATTGCAACCAGATGTGACGTTTCGTATTGTATTGGGCGCCCAATGGTGCCACTTATTCTTAAGATCCTTTAACAAGTTGCAACTCGATTGCCTGTCAGTAATTATCCGTAGTGTGGATCCCATAAAGTATAAGATGAATGGCCTATCATGTGGCCCATTGGAAAGTTGATACTTTAAAATATTGGGATACTTTTGTTTATATTTTTAGGGGTACCTGACCGGCAGTCACAGTACCTTTATCTATTTGTTGCCGCAGTGATCGAAATCGGCCTGAAGCCATTATTATTCATCGATATCAAGTCTCAATAACCAATATCTGATTGTGACAGAAACCAATATAATCAAATCCGAGCTACCGAAATAAGCAGATTATAGCTTTCTATACGTATAATAAAAAAGTAAAAAATGTGTCTGTATAGTAAAGTTAATAAAATTTCTGTTTCGTGTTTGCCTGTAGGTAGGTACACGCTAATCTGTGAAACTAATGGACAGATTTGAATATAACTTTTCTTAATAAATCTATATATATAAACAGCAACCAACACCGGTTCAATCCTGAAACTAAATCTCAATTTAAAATTTATTTAAAATATAATGTTATTCTAAATATACACTTTAATCACTACATCTATAAAAAAACACGGATCAAATTCTATTGTGTAGTTTTAAAGGTTTAAATATACTTACGGATACAGGGATAGAGCAAGCGACATTGTTTTACATTACATATCATTATGTATGTGTTGATAAGTCTGAGCAAAATGGAAAAATCTATCCAAAGTTCTATGCGGGCGAAGTTGTAGGCAGAAGCTATACGATACCTACGTAGCTTTGTATAAATCTAACACCCAGGTAAGATTCGTATTGTAAGGTTTCACAAATTACAGGGTATGGCAGATATTCAAGCCGGAATACCGATGTACAAGCTTTGACAGTGACATCCAAATGTTACACCTATGTGTTATTCTATTCTAGATAAGAACTTTAGTTTATAAAAGCGGTGGATTATACTACAAATAAGTTTATGTCTTCGTTATACAAGATATAAGCATGTTGTTATCTTTAGGTATGTTTTGCCATTTATGGCATACCTACTAAATTAGTCGCTATGCAGACAAAACCAGATTATAAAATAAAAAAAAAATAATGTCAACTTAAGACATAAATAGACAGAGAAATAACAAAAATATAAATAAAAAAACTTTATATTAAGTCAGGATTTTATTTTACTTATAATTTTTTCTTGTGTCAGAAAGGACACAAAAAAATATGAAGGTAAATAACAAACAAACAAAAGTAAAATTTTTAAGCACAACATAAAATTAAACCAAATTTTTTACTAAGAGTTGCCGATTAAATTATCCTTTTAAACCATATACTGGACAATCGACACACCACAAATATCTTTAGTAAATAGTACCTATGACAAAATGAAAAAAAAAAATGATACCAGATATAAAAAAAATATAAAACTGTAAACCTGATCGCGTCTGTATGAGCTCCGCATATTTTACTTATACAAAAGTTATTGAACAACTCAAAACTTCTGGTTTAGGGAGAAGCAGTTTTGAAAGTCACTTTATACTTTGTAAAACGTTTTAAAAATTCATAAAGCAATATACGAAATTACAAAAAAGCCAACGATAAAAATTAGGTCGGGTATAAATAAAATAAATATTCAATATTTATTGAAAACAGATACAGCGATGTTTGCAATAAATCATGAATCATAAAATTTACAATAAAATTCAATAAAAGTATTTTCGAACGTGTTTGCTTTTTGGTGACACAGTGTAAACAAAACGTGAAGTACATTTTTTAACTTTATGTTAGTGTAAAAGAAAGTTGGCATTGCATTAGTAATATCGTATGTAGGTATACGTTTGAAGGGCTATGGAAGTCGATATAACAGTTGAATGTACTGAACTTCATACACAACAATAAGTACTAATATTTACCATTAATTTATGGTAAGAGTAATTGAATGTTAACGGAATGTTGTTAATGGTTCGATTCAGGCCTGACGCTTGCGATATTTTCGGACTAACCATCCACCCGCTACCGGCAACACCGGTAGAGTGAACAGACTTTTAAGGGTTTTAGAGAGTTTTTTAATTTAAGGGATTAGACCTCCAGTTACCTAACTCATGTAGGCTTTGTGTCACGTTTCCTGATTTTTGTAGAGAGAGCTTAACTAAAAAGTTTCTTAATCACCGTTTTGGTTGTCTATGGGTAACGCTCTTTATTACCAGACAATGTATTTATGTACTTGTTTTCCCTTTTCATTATAAAATATCAGAAATAGTCGCGCCCGTTACCTACATTTACACCAGCTATAGAATCCTGTGTAGAATATATGGAGCGACCTTATGCAGATACATATTCAGTGTGTTTTTATACTGTGATGCCTAATTGTTTCTTGAAGGCGGACATGCTCATTATGCCACATATAGCTATAATATTTATATAGATGTACATCCACTTTTCATCTGTTATTAGATTATCCTCATGTAGTAGGTAGTGAGCTTTTCCATGTACCAGGCATGATTTAAGACTACTATTACCATTTTTTTTTTAAATGACTGATGTGGGAACCGAGCCCAGGATCCCTAGTTAGATAGTCATACTATCTGCAGACGGCGAGTAAGGTACGTCGCGTAGCGTTCCGCCCGCCGCAAAGAGCCAAAAGACCACCACATAAGGGGCCTTATAGGGCTGATGTTCAGCCGGGGCTGCGGGGTAAGCGCAATGAGGCACCGCGGCCCAGAGCAGGAGAAGGAACGGGGGGGGGGGGGGGTTTAGTTAGGAAGAGTCTGACACTCCCTCCTGACGGGAGAAGCCATTACATGATTTACCTCTGACAAGAAAATAGGCCACTCCACCATTGAGGTAGTCAGTTAATATTTTATGCAAATTATTAAACAAAAATGAAATACGGAATTTTTTAAGAAGATTTTTGAACTTTAGGAATTAACATTCCATTTGAAAACCGGGGCTTAATGTTGTCTTATGAAGTGTGGATGTTTGTTAGCGTGGGGCCATAACAGTTAAAATTAGCATAATGATTGGATTTTGTAGACAAAGGGAGGTTGTTTCGTTCCATGTCAGGCATTAGTATTCTTATGTCTCTACGTGTATAAATTAGAATATCTAACAGATGGTGGGGTGGAATGGTTCAGAGGTAATATTTGCCACAAACACACTTTTTCTTTCTTTCTGTCCATGATCTTGCCGCAAATGTTGGCTGTCTCTTTGATCGAGTGGTGCAAACGCGACTTACGAGTACAAGGTCTCCGGTTCATCTTGTGACGTCTCCATATCATAACCGTCTCGAAAAATTAGAAAACAAAACGCTATTTTTCTATAGAATCTGTGTTGTAGTTTCTTCTTAGTATAACCTGTTTACGTTGTCACTTGCATTTTAATTTTAAGTGTGGGAGAGCCGTGCTTCGGTATGAATTAGTTAGGTCGACCGGAGTGATTACCACGGCCTCGCTGAAAACCGGTGTGAAACAACCACAGCACATGTTTTGCCGTGTGAACACTTTGAATTTTGCCTACCAGGCTCCTGCCCGGAAACGCACTCATATCTACTTCTCTGGTTTTGCCAGTGTCCATGGGCTGCGCAAACCGCTTAACATTAGACAATTCGACAGTTGAGTTGCCGAAATAGTGGCCGTCTTATCACAAAGTCACATCATCATTCATCAACATTTTTATTTTCATACCCTGTTTAAATTCATTTTGGAAAAAGCGTGTGTAACATTTGGTTAGTACTTTGCTGTATGCGTAGTCTGTGCTTCAAAGATACAAAGACCGTGGTTGGGCGCCACCCGCTTACAAACATGAAATCTATATTTATTTATTATTATTTATTATATACTTTATTGTACACCACACAGTTATAAAGAATAGCTTACAAACATTGAGTGTACAATGGGCGGTCTTATCGCACAAGGCGATCTCTTACAGACAACCTTTGGATGAAGCTATAATAGGAGTCTGAAATATGGGTCGTCAAGTGCACAATTTTAGATAAATGCTTATTAAAATACTATACTTATATATGTATAAAACCAACTACTATATACCTACTATATATATATATTTATATATGCTATATATATAAAATATATAATGATTACTACAGATGCGTGTCCATTTGTGTGTGTTTGTGTGTGTGTGTGTATGTGCGTGTGTGTCCATGCTAAGATAGGAGAAGTGAGTCTATAAAGTAAGGTAATGCTCTTTAACGAGTTTTTTAAATTGTGTGATGGTTTGAGCCCGTCTCGCTGCAAGAGGCAACGCATTCCACAACCGAGCTGCTTGTACTGTAAAAGATTTATCAAAGAAGGATGTGGAATGTAAACAGATTTTCAACATCATTCTCTCCGAAGATCTCAAGACCCTCGAATGTGTGTCACTAAGGTACTGAAAGCGCTCCTTTAAGTACCCAGGGGCAGCAGGATTAAAAAGAATGTTGTATAGGAGTGATAGAATATGAGCATTCCGGCGAAGACGAATAGGAAGCCATTTGAGCTTGTTGCGGAAGTCAGAGACGTGGTCATATTTGCGCAATCCAAATATAAACCTGATAGATAGGTTTTGGAGTCGCTCAAGCTTGTCTAATTGTTCTTGAGTGAGATCAAGATAGCTGGCATCAGCATAGTCGAGGATCGGCAGAAGAAGGGTTTGGGCTAATGCAATTTTAGTAGTAGAGGGCAAGAAATTACGAAGACGTCTCAAGGAGCCCGCCGAGGCAAACATTCTCCTACTGACCTCCTGTATCTGTTTAGACCAGGAAAGCGTGTTGTCAATGTATACCCCTAAGTTCTTAACTTCACGGGAAAAAGGAATGTTTGTGTTAAGCAGACAGACTTGTGGAAGAGTAGACCAGTTAATTTTGGAAACAGTCCTTGAACTGCCGACTACGGTCACCTGTGTTTTAGACGGGTTAATACCTAACCCAAATTTAATGCTCCAGTCAGTAATCAGTGACATATCACGGTTAACCAATGAAACAGCATCGGGTAATTCTTCAAGTGAAGCTTGAGTATAAATCTGTAGATCATGGGCATGTAGGTGGAAGGAAGATGAGAGTTCTTTAGAGATAGAATTTATAAAGAGCGCGAATAGTAAAGGAGATAGAACGCCGCCCTGCGGTACGCCAGAAGTCGTAGAGCACCAAGAAGAAAAACTGCCTTCAGCATGAATACGCTGCCGGCGACCATACAGGTAGCTGCGAAACCAGGCAATTACCGATGGAGATACGTTAAGAGAGCTGAGCACGCCAAGCAAGATGTCGAAGTCCACGGTATTGAATGCGTTGCTAAAGTCGAGCAAAACAAGCACCGTCAACTTCCCACAAAATTTTGCAGCAGCTTTTTTGGCCATTAGGTTTTTGATATGGTCAGTAAGCCAAGGCGCTGGGAGATGTCTAACCCTGACAGCCCTTACAGGTGCGTGTTTGTCATAAAGGTGTACAAGAGAAGCTGTCAAAAACTCAACCTGTTCGTCGACCGATGTAGATTCCACCAGAGGCGTCCAGTCAATGCTGCTTGCATCCTCCCGAAGGCGCTCGACATTCATGCCCTCAAAATTGCGAAGATAAAGAGTTTTCGACTTATGCTTGGGTGGACGAATCTTGTAGGAAGCATAGATAAGATCATGGTAAGAGAAGGCGTCAGCTGGGCACTGTCCATGTTGCGAAACGTGATTAGGGGAAGAAACTAAAATTAAATCAAGAAGAGATGGAACAGAGTTAGGGAAGTGATGAGTGGCATTAAGGTCAAGGATAGAAAGATTGGTAGAATTGACTAAACTGGAAAGAGCAGTGGAACGATTGTCATTTTTTAGGAGACATGTATTAAAATCCCCCATAATAATACAGTGATTAAATGAGGGTATAAATGTTTCCAGGAGCTGTTCGAATGAGGAGAAAAAATTTATACGGAAAGAAGGACAGTAATATACTCCAAGGAGAATTTTAGCCCGATGTAACTCAACCTCCAGGAACAGGCGTTCACCAGCGTTCTGCGGAGGAGGCTGGGTGGACATATTCAAAATGGTAAAGGAGATATTGTCACGGAGATATATGGCCACGCCGCCCCCACGCCCAACCGCACGGTCGTTCCTTATCAGGTTAAATCCAGGAAGAGAGTAGGAGGAAGATAAGAGGCAAGGTTTCAGCCATGATTCGGACACAAGAATAGCGTGTATATTCTTACAATCAAAGATTGCCAGCATATCAGTGAAATGAGCCGGAATACTCTGGGCATTAATGTGAACCACATTGAAGTTCTGGGACGTATCAGAAAAAATGGAAACGAGCTTTTCATTTAAGGACGGTAAACTACAAAAACTTTCATCGTCCGAAGTCAAAGATAAAAACGTATCTGATTCGTTGCTAATACTAGAATTAAACATGGGTGTGTAATGTGTATATATATATGAGTAAAAAAAATGTAATGTATATATTAATACTATAATATTATCTATGAGGTTTATGTTCAGCTTCAGTACTACTATGCTCACCTGCCAGTTAGTCTGCAAGATATTATATAAAAAACAGCGGGCAACAAAAAAATAATAATAATAATAATCAAGACATAACAATAACACCACAAAAAGACAAAATACAAACAAAAAGAAAAACTAAAATAGACTCAATAAACATAAGGTTACAAACACAACAGTAGGCTAATATGCAAAAAAACAAATAAAAACACATATAGCGAAATTAACAAACTGCTACTCCCAAATGTAACATTAAAACATACATGCACTACGGGTAACGAAACGTGGATACATATAACTGGTAGTTAAAATATGAGTGGAAAGAAGCAGAAAACAAAAAAAAAAATTGACATGAAAGTGACAGATGACAGTGACAAATGACATCTAATACATACATGTAAGCAAGAAAATGCTACGATAAACAAGTGATGAAAAATATTAGTAATGAAAGTGAGGGTGATATGATTACAATGAAATGAACGAACCTTACCAAAAAGTACATTTTTTTTTTTTTTTTTTTTTTATTGATTATAGGCTCGCGCTTGACCGCTATCTCACCTGATGGAAAGCGACGATGCGGTCGACGATGGAGCGCGCTTACCCATGCCAGATAGTCAAGATGAAGTAGATAAATAAAAAAAACATTACATTATCTCCGAGATGCAGCACGCTTTGCTCTGGGAACAACTACTTTTCCAGCAGCCATAGGGACGGGTGGAGCGACATCCCGCTCAGACGGTTGCAGCTCAATCTTGTCCAGATCTTCTGAGGATGTCACACGGTGCCGAATGCCTTTAAAATCCAGGACATAGACAGTGCCCTCCCTCGTCCAGCACTGGCTAACGCCGAACCTTTCCCTAGCCGACATAAATACGCTGTGGCGGGCTTTGGTCAAAAACTCTCTTTGGTCAAAAACTATATTGTTATGAAGCGGACTCAACTTGGATTGTGACACAGCACGCACACATTGCATGTAACACTGATTCAAGTTCAAAAATTATCAGCTGCGTTGACATCGCGCGCTGCTTATGAATAAGACTCACGGTGTGACTGGAAACAAGTAGAGCTTTTTTTATGTAATAGGTCGGCAAAAGAGGAGACGGATTACCTGTTGGTAAGCAATCAGCGCCGCCCATGGACACCCGCAACGGAGGAGTTACGAGTGCGTTGCCGACCTTTTAGGGATCAGGGATTGAGGAGGGATTGGGCCTCCGATAACCTCACTCACACGGCGAAACACAACGCTGTGGTTATTTCACGTCGGTTTTCTGTTAGGCCGTGGTATCCCGTGGTATCATTCCGGTCGAGTTGACCCATTCGTGCCAAAGCTTTTCTCATTAAATTCACATAAGTCATTACATATGTTCAATGTATGTTCCAAATCCTTCGAGAAATACAGATAAAGGTTACATTGTTTTATTAACACTTGCCAAATTAAGGTAAAATTCTTAACGTTGTTTATCGCTTGTGAATATATTTATCATAATATGGCATATGACTGTTTTCTGGAGAGTCGAAAAGATTATTTTCACCGTAGAAGCTTTTCTTTTGTAATGTAATTTGTAAGGGCGTAGTTGGAGTTGAGTAGGTCCCAGAATCAGTATTTTTGTGGCTAGATTTTTTGTAACAGTGAAAGCATCAATTTGTCTAGCATAATGTTGATATTCCTGTAACTTGTAGAAGGCATTTGAAATGAAATGAAAAATCTTTAATCGCAGAGACGTGGTAATACAAAAGATGATAAAACAAAATTTCATTTCTCGCCTTCAGTAAGCTTCGAAAATTAATAGCATAAAATGTGTAAACGCAAGTACAAATCTATTTTCTATCTTAAATATATAAAAGGAGAAACTGACTGACTGTCATATCAACGCACAGCTTAGGTACCGTAGAAATGCACTAAGAAATTCCTACGGGAACGGGAATTACCAGCAAAATCCTTTTGTATGAAAAATCTAAACCACTTAAGTTAGACATTTGAAATTTGGTATGCAGGTACCTTAGTAAACTTAAAACTTAGTTGCAACACAGGATACATTACATTTATACGCGTGCAAAGCCGCGGAAGGTATATAATTTCGCGCGGATTAATATATTCTTCTATTGTGTAGAAGCTCTTTTATAAAAGCCATGCACCACATGTAAATCAAGTCAATTTGACAACAACTCAACGCAGGAATCGACACTTACAATTAATCGACTGTCGAGGCAACGGGAATTATTAATTAATTAATGTTTTATTAGCAACTAGCGTAGAATCAATATTATTAGTTCGGTTATTACGATACAATGTATAACACATTGTATAATTTATCAAAACAATGTATTCGTGTATTATAATTCGGAGGAAAAGCTGTGTGTCGAGTAGGCAACAGTTGTGACGTTAAACAAGGCAGCGTTGCACAACATTTAGCGACGTTGCCAGCTATCGCCAATGAAGAGCGGGATAACCATCTTTGTTGTAACACGTAGATAAGTCTAAAATATTATGAAAAAGTTTCGCGAATCGCCACTAGTTCGTCTAGCCACATGTCGTCAATGAATGTTAAAGTGAAGTCATGGGAAGACAGAAATCCGAGCGTACGGTGCGTCGCGTTCAGGCCACTACAACACAAATGGTGCTCATTAGGGTGGATGTCTAGCTGGGAAAGTAAGCGCAATAATGTTTCGCGGTCCGTAGCTGGAGAAGGAATGAGATGGCTTTCACTAACTGTGACTCTTTCTCTCTCTCGCTCCACCCAGGGCCGGCCAAGTCATTTGATGACTTTCTTCCCCTCAAAAAGGGTAAGTAAATAGAAAGCTTAAACAGTTTAAAGTGTAGGAGAGCCATGCTTCGGCACAAATGGGTCGGCTCGACCGGAGTGATACCACGGTCTCACAGTAAACCGGTGTGAAACAACCACAGCGTTGTGTTTCGCCGTGTGAGTGAGGCTACCGGAGGCCCAATCCTTCCCCTACCCCAATCCTAAAATTCGAATCCCTAATCCCCAAAAGGTCGGCGAAGCACTAGTTCCTCTTGTTGCGGGTGTCCATGGGCGGCGCTGATTACTTACCATCAGGTAATCCGTCTGCTCGTTTGCCGACCTATCACAAGAAATATATTGTCAAACAAAATTTCTACTTCAACATGTAGAGCAATATGTTGCGCAACGTATGGCACGCCAAACGTTGCCCAGTGTATACGAGGCTTTATCTTTCAGCGGTTGCCTTTGCAAATACATATTATGTAAAACCACACCTACTCTCCCCAGAGGTTTTACAGTGTGATTAAATATAACACGAAAAGTTTTCTGCTTCGTCGGTTGAGTTATAGTAAGTGAAAATGCCGAGGAAAGACTTATATTAAGTCCGATTCCCAGGTGAGAGAAAATATTACTGACATATTTTAAGGTATTCAAATTAGTGGCACAGAGTCTAAAAATGTGCTTTGTGCCTGGCAATAATAACTTAATAATATATTTTTTAATATTTTAACATAACCAGGTTTTATATTTACAGATTAACGTAAGAGGACGTCCTGCTGATATAAAAAACGTGAAAGTTTGTAAGTATATATTGATGGATGGATGTTTGATACAGTTTCGCCTAAAACACTGAATGGATCTGAATGAAAATTGGTACAGAGAGAGATTATAGTCCGGATCTATAGGCGAATATTCATCTGGGTAACACGGGCTAAATTGATAGACGATGCTCGTTTGTTATAATAAAAGATAATAATAATTAATTAATCTTAGTTTCATTATTTATTTACTTACCTACATTCTAGAGCACCCTGTCTAAGCAATACATAGGGTATAAGGTTTAGTAGGGAATTTAATCAAGCCTACGATAATTAATGCTCACACGGAGCTAAGAAGTTTTACACAAACACATAGATAGATACACACATACTGTGTGCAAAATAACTAGTTATATCTGGTTTTACATAATACGATATGTATGCGGGATTTTGCATCTTTTTAGAGGATAAAAGAAAATTTGCCTAATCATCTTTTAGAAAATATAAAGCGTGATGCGAAGTCATGCAAGTTACACACATATAAGAAAACCATAAATTGAAAATTACAACAACCGAAGCTTTAAAATTTTAAAATTCACCTTCTGGAACCAGTAGAACATTGGCAAGACTTTGTCGTGGTGTGGGTAAGTCTGTGCACTGTAGTTTTCTCGTGGAAATTGCAATCATTCCGTTTCCGTTTGATAAAGAAAATCACATTAGATGGGAACCGGATTTTTGTTCTGGATTTGGATGTGAACTTGAATAATTTGTGAACACAAACACGACACCAACTATGTATGTATTTTTAGTAATAATTAATGGGAATTTCTCTCAATACATTTAAATGTCAACTCAACTCAATATCCCTTCCACCATGACAAAATTTACCCATTGATCTTGACTGCCATTTTAATATATATACCATATCTATTCGTCTTCGTTTCAATCAGTCAGTGGTGATTGACAGACTGACACATAACGTATAGGCAAAAGATACGTACATAGGTAATAAAAATAGCGAGCAATAATGAGTGCTTTGCAAATGTGCTAAAAGTCCTTAAATAAAAAAAGATAAAATTGGCGTTCTCTTATGTATGATAGAAAAAAAATTTAATTTAACAAAGTTTCTGTGCAATTCTTTTTCATGTGATCGGACGGCAAACGAGCAGACGGATTACCTGATGGTAAGCTATCAAAGCCTGTTGACACCCGTAACACCGGAGGAGTTACGAATTCGTTGCTGGCCTTTGTTGTTGGCCTTGCTGGCCTTTTTTGTTGATTTAGATTACCAATATGTTTTTTTTTCACTTTCCTAATTCATATTTCTAGTTTCGTCAAAAATAATAAAAGTAAAAGCTGTGCTTGGTCATGTTTTTCTGTATGAGAAAACACGAAAATTGACAAAACACTTACGTTTAAGTAAAGATTACTTAATCCCCCAGGTGTAATTGTACCTTTCTGGCCCCTAGAGGAGCCTTTGAATATTTAATTCAGCAGGACAAATCCGCCAAATTAATCGTTCCTTTGTTTGTACAATGAAAAGAAAGTGCACGGCAAAGTGATACTAAGGATTTTAGATTGAAAAGCGATATTAGTGTGTATATGAATAATAAGTAGTAAGAATAATAGTGGTGATCAGTTGAGTAAGCGGGCATGCGCTCCCGTTCATGGCTCCCTGTCGGACTCATCTCATAGAGATCGCATCCACGGTCCGTAGCGCGCGTTCCCGTCGCACCGGCACCAACAAACAACTTCAAATACATCGTAAATGTCGCATTAAATAAATAGCTTATATACACCAAGTGGATGAAATTTTTTAATCAAAAACTCTGTAAGAAATGTCGTTATGAAGTTTTGTCGTAAAACGTTGCAGTGTTATGTGAAGTTGCGATTAAGTTTTTGTTAACTACGTACACAACTTGTAGTGTTTTACAGTGTTTTAAGTGAAATTTTATATACGATGTTACTTTTAAAGATGTTTGGATGTGTTTAAAGGATGATTTTGGTAAGTAATTTAGAGCTAAACACTAAACATGTTCATTAAAATTAATGACATTTAGATGAATAAGCGCCACTGCTTGCAATCAAGGCTGATTTAAAAGATGATTAGCATTGAAATATATTTTTTTTGTTACAACATTGCAAACTAATTGCAAAATATGTATTGATAGCTTTGAAGCTATTAGATGTAACAAATAGTAGGTATATAAGCCTATGTACATATATGACAGCCATATACATATACATATATGATCTATAAATATTTACTGTGCGCTTCTTTTTTTATTTCGAATGTATGGTATAACGTAACTATTTTTGGAGAAATAAAGGCCTTCATTTTATTACAAATCTGTTTTGTTAACTACATTTATTGCCTCATCACAAAGTTAAATAGTGAAATGATCAACGTTAATAATGTTTTAATAATAAATTTTTTCGTCAAAATTTCTATTATCGAGTTTAGTTTACGTTTTCATTGTTTTCCAATTGATTCTTTGGTAAATTTAGGAGGGATGATCAAATACGATTGGTTGAAGGTCGACACCTAAAGAGGTGTATCACCGTTTCGCTAATCAAAGTAAAGCAAATGTTGGCTGTGGGTACATTTGGCACCAACTTTGGACTTTTTGTTGGTCACCAATTCATTTGTACACCAATGTTGGACTTATATGTTGCATTTGTGTATTATGATAAGATGGAGTTTCTTGCTCGTTCTTCTTCATTCGAATCTACTACTTGGAATGAGCACTAGCTTCTCTGACGAACAGACTGACAGACTACTATTCTATTTTGACGTTTCAAAAGTACCTATTTATGGTTTAGTTGGAGTAAATGTTTTTGACTTTGACTTTGATGGCAAACGAGTTGTGGTGTCACCATAATACTACATCACAATCGGCACCGCCCATAGACGCCCGCAATACCAAAGTTACTATGTATTGTAACTTTGCTTTTATATAAACATAGTATAACAACATATATTGTTCAGCACTATCACAATAGTGTGCAATATGTATAAGTACTAACAATCGACCCAGAAAAATATATGTATTTTTAATTAAATTGATTCATTAAAAATATAGATAAATGAAACGAAATATTTACCCGATAGCGATATCATTGCCTTTTTATTTTTATTTATTCTGTTCAAACAATATTCTCTTACATTTCGATTTGCGTCGTGTTAGATGATACTGAAAGTCATTTTAATTAAGGAGTTTCTTTTGATTCAAAATGTGCTCAGGAGAAAATTATTTACATTGATTATTATTAGAAAAACTGCTTATTATTTGAAACTGCTTCGATTAAGTTAAGTGGGGATTTCTTTGAAACGCAAAGTTGTCAAGAAAAGAACAAAGGTATTTAATGTCATTAATCGCCCTTGAAACAGACCTAATTAATAACCATTATTGTGACCTTTATTTATGGATCACTTGGCTATAGAAGCGTTATTAAACAAGTATACATGGTACACTTTTAATGAATTAAAATGGCGAAAATTGATTACCTAGTTATTGCGGAATGAAATATTGGCTTTATAAAAATATTTTTTAAATCCAATGAAAAAGAATAATGCCATCTTTCAAAGGCGGAAGATTTATGATACATCTGGAATCAGAAAAAGATTTATACTATCTCTGCAATCATTTGGAGTTTACTTTTTGATATACTAACTTTTTATACTAGTTTTATTTTTGCACACGTGTTAGGGCAAAGAAACGGGCATCCGGAATTCTGGATTAGCTGAACGTAAGCGATCGGTGCCCACCATGGACACCTGCAACACCAGAGAAGATACAAGTGTGTATTTTGGGGATTACGGTTTTTGAGATTTAGTGATTCAGAAGGGATGGTGGGTTGGCAACGATGGGGGTTTCGGTAACCTCATTCACACAATGAAACACAATGGCGTTTTTAAGTGAGTGATCCTCTAACTTTTCGGTTACCCATCTAGCTAACTGAAATTACCGAGTCGAGGAAGAAATAAAGAAGTTTAAGGGGAATGCTTTTATTCAGCAATGTAGATTTTATTGAGTAAATAATAGTAGTGATGGTTGTTTTCCAAACCCATAACATGAAAAGCAGTGTTTCAAAACGACATTTAAAATATTTAACTAGACTTGGCTAGTGGTATTTCGTAGTAGTTGAAATGAAGCTAGACTTTGCAAAACCTATTCGTCGTTCTTAGAACTAGCTTGACTTGGTTGGTTTGTCATGAGAACTTCTATAATCCTGTAGAGACCAACATGTGCTTAGGTTTAATAGGAATCCAGGTGGATTAGCTCAGGTTGGTACTACACATGTACATGTATGATAAGAAACCTTTCTTACATAACTAGAAGAAAGGTAAATAAAATTAATGAATCAATTTCTTTCGTAATTTTTAAAACCCTAGTTTTACGAGTAAAATAAATGTGAAATCGAACGAAGATTGAAATCAGTAAGTTATATCAAATGTTCATATGTTTTTTTTACCCTCAGTAACAATTAGGCTATGTTTAATATGAGTTTGCACGGTAGATACAGTGGTTGTGGCTAGGCAACCGGCTCCAGCCCAACGTGTCGTGGGTATGATTCTCACACGAAACAATTATTTCTCTGATCCATAAATTGTTGTTTTTGGGTCTAGGTTAGATGTGAATATTTTTAAAGGGACTTACGACATAAGAAAAAAATCTACATGGGGTCAACGGTTGGTTTTTTAAATGAAACGAAAATCACCCGTGCTATGATGCGATATTCCGTTAGTTTAACGTAAAATAAATTTATTTTTAGTCACATACGAAACACTTCGAAACTTAATGAATTTTGTGGAAACTTTTTCCTTAAAATAATAAAGTAGGACACTGTTTAAGCTGCGAACACTTAGGAGTGTTTATACCAAATTATTTATTCATCTTCTTTGACAAAATGTCATAAAATTATGCCGAAATCACTTTGCTCTACTGCCAAAGCACCGTTGAACGTTTGTTTTGGCAATATTTTTAGCAGAAGAATATTTTTATATTGTTTATTTTCGCAATATTTTTAGATTATCTAGTTGGCTTAGTGGACGCGTTTGTAGCTAATGGACACGGCTCTGAAACCCCGGGTTGTTTAGAAAATTAATGATCTTTATTTTGATAATCATATTAAAGCTCTTTGAAATTAATCCCCATACAACAACATAACAAGCGAAAATTCGTTTTATGTGATAAATACTTATTTTAATACTTTTGGGGAATAAAAGCAGTGATGTTATTTTTGCCTTTGAGCCCAGGCATTATTCAATCAAACATGTAATGTGCTTACAAAGGACGTGGTTTCTCTCGTGTGACGTTGTTGACAAGACTTTTCCGAGAAATTCAGCATAAAATTATGCGACCTTCACACACTTCAGACTTCTGATCTGATGTAAAATTACGTACTTGTATTACTGACTCTGACAATTTTCTTTTTTAGGGTTCCGTAGCCAAAATGGCAAAAACGGAACCCTTATAGTTTCGTCATGTCCGTCTGTCCGTCTGTCCGTCTGTCCGTCTGTCCGTCTGTCCGTCTGTCACAGCCGATTTACTCGGAAACTATAAGTACTACAGTGATGAAATTTGATGGGAATATGTGTTGTATGAACCGCTACAAAATTATGACACTAAATAGTAAAAAAAAGAATTGGGGGTGGGGCCCCCCATACATGTAACTGAGGGATGACAATTTTTTTTTCGATGTACATACCCGTGTGGGGTATCAATGGAAAGGTCTTTTAAAATGATATAAAGTTTTCTAAAAAACATTTTTCTTAAAGTGAACGGTTTTTGAGATATCAGCTCTCAAAGTCGTAAAAAGTATGTCCCCCCCCTCTATTTTTATAACTACGGGGTATAAAATTCTAAAAAAAATAGAGGTGATGCATGCTAATTAACTCTTTCAACGATTTTTGGTTTGATCAAAGTATCTCTTATAGTTTTTGAGATAGGTTGATTTAACTGTAATTTTGGTTAAAGTTTATTATATTTGCTGCTACGGAACCCTTTGTGCGCGAGCCCGACTCGCACTTGGCCGGTTTTTTTCATTTATATTGCTGTGATCTTACTCACTTACTTATCTGATATATGGCTATAGAAGACCTATTATTTCTTGTCATTTCTTCAGAAAACTGGCTTGTTATTTTAGTTAGCGAAATACCACTAATTGCTAATGATTTATAATCTATGCCTCTGCTGTATTGTCAGTCAAAGGCCCAAATATTAAAAAGGTCATTTTTTATGTACGTAGGTAATAAGTCGGTAAACTAGCAGACGGATTACCTGATGGTAAGCAATTAGCGTCGCCCATGGACACCTGCAACAACGGAGGAGCTACGAGTGCGTTGCCGACATTTGGTGATATGGATTTTGGAAATGTTGGGATTGGGGGAGGGGGAAGATTAGGCCTTCGGTAACTTTACTCACACGGCGAATCACTCTGGTCGAGCTGAACCATTCGTGCCTAAGCATGGCTCTCCCATACTTATACATACATAAATACGGAAAACTCTGTTGTGAAAGCAAACATTAAGTTACGTTTTTAATTTGTATTTTGTTAGATGGTGAGGTACCGAAGAACCAAAAGCTTCCTCGCCATCCCTAAATTTTCAAATACATCATCCTTAAATGACCAGATATTCACTTGTAACTCCTCGAGCTGACGTGTGTCCCATGAGGCGAAGAGGCAGCTCGTTTGTCCAGTTATAAAAAAATATTAAGTAGGTATTGATTATAAGGAGGTCAAGGTTCAAGGAGCTCAAATAGCATAATGATGTAGCCATGACACGTTAACGAGCCCACGGAAACTTGAAACGGGTACCGTGTGCGACGTGACAATAGAATTTTTATTTTCATATCATTGTGTAAAGACATGACAGGGGCTTAAATGATAAATAAAAGTTTAGTGTAAAATTAAGCGTACTGATTTTTTATTTATCACAAACTAGTTATGACTAGTTTACTGTTTAACGGGATTTAACGTGCACGTACCTTTTTTATTTGTTTTTTGCTTGACGTTTCGGCAGAGCCGTGCCATGGTCACAAGCAGACTGTTCGGCGGTACTACCGTCAATGAAGGTGATTGATCTTTATTTACCCTCGATGTTAATAAATGTCCATTATGAAGTGTGGGAGAGTCATGCTTTGGCACGAATGGGTCGGCTCGACCGGAGTGATACCACACCCTCACAGAAAACCGGCGTGAAACAACCACAGCGTTGTGTTTCGCCGTGTGAGTGAGGTTACCGGAGGCCCAATCCTTCTCCTCCCCCAATCCCTTCTTAATCCCTAAATCTCCAAATCCCTAATCCCTAAAAGGTCGGCAACGCACTCGTAACTCCTCCATTGCGGGTGTCCATGGGCGGCGCTGATTGCTTACCATAATCCGTCTGCTCGTTTGCCGACCTATTACATTTTTTAGTCTTTTTTTTCTCTAGTTATCACTGGATTTCACTTGCCAGAAAGCTTGAATTTTTCTTTCCGATTGAAATTGTTGTGTTTTTTAAACTCAATTGCAAAGTAGTATTATGCAACGCGAAATTTTGAAGTAGGTATATACATGTATAAAGTAAGCTATACTTACAGTTACCTAAAGCGATAGATTAGAAAAACACTACACAATATTAAATTAAAATTAAAAAGGTAAAATGAATATACACAAAAACATAACAAACAAATGTTTAATATACATTTAGTTTTATAGAAAGTTTCAGGTATATATCTTTTATAAGTTGATAGATGATACAGTAAAACAGATCGGTTTGTGCCAACCCTAAGTGACAGACGTTGAGCAGCACTACCTACGCTGAGCTTTTTTTGCAATTATATAGATTGATATAATTATTGAAGATTATATTTTGTGTCCGTTATATTGATAGCCATGCCATAAGCGCGACTATTATTCGATCGTCTGTTGGGGCAAAGTATGTCTTATTAGGTTTCTATTGTCTTACCGATAACTAAAACAAAATGATAGCCCTATTGGGGTTATAAATCGGTTCCACTATTATTTTACTTGTAGGAAAATATTTATTTAAGTCTAAATCATTGATGTGGGATAAAGGGTCTCATCCAATTAAAAAAGTCTTTACAGTATTTTAATAAACAAAAATTCTTCGCGACTGTTCCTTACAATTCGTCGTGTCACGTCATTCTGTCCATCCCTTCTTTTGTATTTTTTCCATCCTCCCGTCATCTTGCTCTCTCACTCCCACGTATGACTATCTCGCACTTCCTATTACGTTCAATTCCCAACACTGATATAAACGCATATTACGAATTTACATAGTTACATTGTACGCAAGTGAAATCGGAAAACTATAACGATAATATAATAATCCACAAGCCAAGATATTTTTCCTCAAGTGTCAGAAGTAGCTACGTTATGGCTGTTAATGTAGGTATGTATGTACATATATTGTTCAATGTTCACGGACTCTTTATAAAATCTCGTAAACAGTGGGTAGGTACTTTATATTTATGAAAGTACGATTGTATTAAATGACTTTTGGAATTATCTACAACACCATGAAAATGTCTCCTATGTATAGCTACTAGTTAACTATATAAAGTTTTTCCTGTTTTCTGTCCTTAAAACATAGTTATTTATTTATTGGTCACGTGCTTTCCTGTATTATACCCCGACACACCAACATATATACATATACATATTTTGTTCATTTACTTTTGATACGGGTCAGTCTCAAAAGAAGAATGAATAAAGGAATGAATGAATGAATTTTATATGTTGATATAATTCGCAACTAAAGGAGACTTTGGTTACCGGCCAATAGTTAACCGTGTAACTGTTGAAGGCCGTGTATCTGCAGGATTGGGCCGCATTGACCTGAAAGATACTAAGGCCTACCAGATTGTCGGTGTGAAACAACGATGTGTAGCGCTGTATGGTTGATGTATCCTGTGGCCGTATCGTCCACTACCTTATCCCCAAATGCCAAATCTTATCGTCATTAATGCAACGAACTTGATGTCCATGAGCGGTGTCGATTTCTTGCCAACAGGACATATTCGTTTGTCGCCATCCCTTTCAGAAATTTTAACCTACATTTTTTTTTTATAAAACGTGCCTCACTAGGATTTTATCCTGTGCCGTGGGTGTGTTTACAAACATACAATTTCACATAGTCTTTGATAATATTTATTATTATTCTGTATTACTGAGTTATAAAGGTTTCAATGATTGAAACAAAAGAAAATAAAATTAAGACAAGTATTTTACTAAGTAAATACAGCACTTAATCACTCATTAAGTTGTTTTATCGTTGAACTAAGAACATTTTAATGTTGCCGTAAAGTACCTAATATTGTTTAAATGAAACTTTTTATTTTAGTGAAAAATAAATTTAAAGTAATGTCTAACGATATAACATTAAATAATGTTTATGACAAATGACAAAATATTAATTTCATTTATTTAAATAATATTTAGCTTTATTATTATATCAATACAGAATAAAAATATTTTTTTTTATGAAAAGCAATACCTTAAAGTCTTTATAAAGTGAAACCTATTTCTATCGAGTAACGCTATTCATAATTTTGTTTTTAAGTGGTTATAGTTGATTCTTTGGAACTCTATTGTAGGTGCTATTGTCTTGAATTCTGGTTACTACAAATTCTTATTTTAAGTCCTACATTTTATATTAGGAATAGGGAAATTTTAAGGTAATATTGAATTTTAATTCAGTTTGTATTTAGAGAAAATCTCCTACTGAGAGACTGAGAGAAAAGTTAGGTACTCATTAGAATTTTAAAAACAATATGGCCTCTAATATGGAGTTTGTCAAGGAATGTCATTATTTTACATTATTGTGACAGGGTGGCAAGCGATGGATTGTTGGATGACAACCAATTAGCGCCAATCACGTACACCCGCAGTACTAAGAACTTAGAAAGGCGTTGCCGGCCTTTTGAGAGTTAGGAATTTATTTACAAAATAAATTTTAAAAATTAATCCCTAAATTATTATAAAAAAAAGCTTTGTAATAACGCTGAGAAGGATCATAAAATACTTACGCGTCTTCTGAATCGTTTTACGCGTTTTTTTTTTTATGTAATAGGTCGGCGGACGAGCATACGGATTACCTGATGGTAAGCAATCAGCGCCGCCCATGGACACTCGCAACGAAGGAGTTACGAGTGCGTTGCCGACCTTTAAGGGATTAGGGATTTGGAGATTTAGGGATTTAGGAGGGATTGGGGGAGGGGAAGGATTTTGCCTCCGGTAACCTCACTTACACGGCGAAACACAACGCTGTGGGATTTCACGCCGGTTTTCTGTGAGGCCGTGGTATCACTCCGGTCGAGCCGACCCATTCGTGCCGAAGCATGGCGTGTTTAAATTTAAACATATAGTGAAGTAAACATACTATGACCATCATCAACGTAAGCTCGTATGTATCAGTTGAATCACTGTTATCGTTTTTTATATTTTAGTTCATTTTTATTCAGTTTTTAAATGTATGAATAAAATTAAATAATTAAAAAAATACTCTAGATTTTAATGACGAACTAGGTATGAACATACATCTTGAGACTTCCTGTACACATTAAAAAACCATAAAAAAGTATATTACCTTATAGCCACATACGTAAAGCACTAACATGATAGGACCCGCACTTAAGCTTATTACTAACTGAAATAATACGACGTGAACATAACATCACCTGTTTTCACCAAAAAGGTACAAACATAATTGTTTTGTAACTAGGTTTTTTTATGTTATGGTTCGGCAAACGAGCATACGGATTACCTGATGGTAAGCAATCAGCATCGCCCATGGACATCCGCAACGACAGAGGAGTTATGAGTGCATTGTCGACCTTTTGGGGATTAGGGATTTAAAGATTTTGGGAAAGGGAACGGATTGGGGTAGGGGAAGGATTGGACCTCCGGTAACCTCACTCACACGGCGAAACACAACTCTTTGGTTATTTCACGCCGGTTTCCTCGAGGCCGTGGTATCCGGTCAAGCCGACCCATTCGTGCCGAAGCATGGCTCTCCCACACTTACACACATAATACATAATTTGTTTGTGTAAGTCCCATGTAATAGAGAGTCTTGCCTTAAGCCCACAAAGCCAGGTACATTGAGACTAAGAAATATAAAGGTTTTAATAAGTGTAGTGTAACTAAACTTACCATTGATGGTCAAAGTCATAGTCAAGTCAAATCATTTATATCAATTAGACTATAACATGCACTTTCGAACATCAAATATAGATTTAAAGGTAAGAAGTGTAAGTCTGTCGGTCAGTTCTTTAGTGAAGATCATTGCTCTAGCCGAGTAACCTTAGTGCGTAATTATGTGGTACCCAAGTACCTAATATTTTTTCTTGTAGTAGGAATGTAACAAAATGCTCCTAGTTATGGAGAAAGGACGGAATAACAGCTTTCTGTGCGAAATATACCTAGTATGTAAGGAAATAAATGACAGAGTCGTTAGAAGCAAATTAGGGACGCATTTGTTGCGATCTATTTTTATTACCATAAAAGCCACTATGTGCGTGTAGACGCGGCTCGTTATTAAAGGCAAGAATAATATTTTTTTTTATTCTGCAAATCGATTCTTTTGTAATTTTTAGTTCGCGAGCAGAACTGTTTACAAAACTTTGCTTCAGTCCAAATGTGGAACTAAAAATTGAATAATATTTTTCTTGTGACCTTTTTCCATTTAGATTAGGGACAGCCCTGATTTAAATAGGTTTGGGTGTAAGTCAGTATTCCATGTAGAGCGGTATGTCTTTAACTAGTCACTAGGGCTGAAACAATTTCCTTGATTTTAAACCAGTTACCAGAGATCGAGATTCTAACTGGACACAAATGTTGCTGATGAAAATCGGGACCAATGGCTTTACGAGCTTTAACTGAGTCCCTTTGAGTCACAAATACTGAATCAACCACAAATACGTAGTTAAAAGGCAAAGTGGTTAATCATCGTTGAAATCTTCCACCATCTTTTGTTCAATTTCAATATTTTGAACCTGATTATAAAATGAACGTTTTTGTCAATAAATGCTTCGATTCACGTGAAGCTAATGCTGGTTCTAAAGCGCATATTTATACAAAAACGGTAAAAACCCATTGCTTTTTTGAGTGTTTTGTTTACTTTGCGTATTTTTACTGGATTTATATTGCGTGTTTATTAACATTGCATGTTTATCTGTGTCAGTAATCAGAAACACTCACCCACATTCCACATTTTGTAGGGATGCGGACGATGTAAATATATATATTATATATGTATTTATATGTGTATCTAAACGTATATTTGGTTTTGAACCCACAATTATAAAAGTTAGCAAGTCGTAATATATTCTCGGGTTAAGTTTTAACTTACTTTACAATTCTCAAACTCTTTATTCTTGCGTAGAGTTTCACGAGTCGTGCCGTTTATTTAATGGAAAATTAAACAATTTGATCCAATAAATACTTGTATTAAACAAAGTTACTGTTGGGATTTTTTATAATCTCAGATAGATTATAGATCTGTTCACTGTGACGTCAGAATTATTGAATAAATTTAAAATGAACTTAACGATACCATCCACTAGTGAACGGCAACTATAATGAGTGTATAGGCTAAAATGATATTGAAAGCTATGACGGGTTTTGACAAAAATATAAAAAAACCCACATAAAAACTAATATCCTTTAAAAAGTAAAAAAAAATAAGGAAAATACGTCGTGTTGCGTGACCGCTCCAAATATTTTATTATCTACTATTTTTTTAACGATGCCCCAACGCGACCTATTTTTGTTATATTTTTTACTTTTTAAAGGGATCTTAGTTTTTTGTGAATACCTGCACCAAAGAATTACATTTTTAATCTTAAATAGCATTAGCATTTAAAAAACCTTACCGGTAGTTTTATTTTTGAGTGGTCTTAGGATCCAAGTGCACATAGTTATTAATCTCGCTACACCAGTCGACGCATTTCGTGACCAAAGGTCTGATTAATTGTTCCTCGAACGTAAAAAAGTACATTTATTTTAAATAACATCTAGGTATATTAATTTTCCTTTTATTTTTCCTAAATAAATGTTGCTTTTAAAATAGCGGTAAATTTTGTTACCGATAGGTGAGTAATGTCAAAGATAAATTTTATCGAACTAAAACATTATTGACAGGTCAAATTCCTTCAGTGAACAAATTATTTGACTAAAGTTATGTATACAATAAAATGACTATTTCTAATATACAGCCTTAGTACTTCATAATATTTCGTTTATAAATATTCATCTATTTAAAGCAATGAATACCTTGACCAATTACCAAAGCGACTGGCAAATTAGGTCTCGTCTTTCATAGCCAGGGTTAATGTAGGAATGAAAAGGAATTTCTGTAAAAGGAGGTCCACAACATTAGCTTTTTTATTCGTTTCTTTGAACATTAGTGGTGGCCATTTTGTATTTATCAAATAGGTTTATCTTTTGAGATAAAATCTAATTACATATAGGTTATATGGTCGTTACGTCCTTGATTGTCTAGCTGGTTATGAGGGTAAAGGTCGGGTCCAAGTTTAATCGTCTTATTTGCCTTACACATTGGACGGACGAAATATTCAGTAGTCCTCAACATAAAGGCGTTTTTGTAAATAGGCATTTGTTTATAGGTGTATTAAAACAACCTGTATTAAGCAAAACGTTAATTATATTTATGTATATGTATTTGTAAAAAAGTAATAAAGAAATACATTATAATTTACCTTGAATAACAAAAAGGTTTTTTATATTTTTTTTATGTTGATGGTACCTAAGCAATCAGCGCCTCCCATGGACACCCGCAACTGAGGAGTAACGAGTGCGTTGCCGACCTTTTAGGGATTAGGGATTTGGAGATTTAGGGATTGAGGAGGGATTGGGGCGGGGAAGGATTGGGCCTCCGGTAACCTCACTCACACGGCGAAACACAACGCTGTGGTTGTTTCACGCCGGTCTTCTGTGAGGCCGTGGTATCACTCCGGTCGAGCCGACCCATTCGTGCCGAAGCATGGCTCTCCCACACTTGGTTTAAATATAAAAAAAATATATAAAATATATATATATATAAAAAAACTATTCTAGTCTCATAAATCCATCTCTGGTGTTGTGCTACTTACTTTTATAGTACGCAGTAGAAACTGCGTAGGGATAAAATTGATGTTCTTAATGGCAGTCATTCTGTCTATCTCATCAAGAACTACTTCATTGGATTGAATCATCAGTTACCTACCGTGATTTACAACTAGATCATCAGAGGCCTGAATATATTTCCCTTTCCGGTAAAGTTTTAAAAGAAATATTCGCCCACATTTGTCGTTTTTTGTTTGATATGCAAATCAACTCAATTCGACTTTTTTGCTACCATTGGAGCTTATGTACTATACGTACGTATAATGATGAAAGCAGATTATTTTATTATTTGTTTGTTGATGGATATTTCTGTGTAAATAGTAAGTCTGTAATTATGAGTGGAACAATTGCAATACATAGATTGTCGTACAGAGGTTTTGTGAACTACTCGTATTACAAATTAGGGCCTTTTTTTGAGCGAAATAATAATTTACATTTTTAATTTTTTTTTTGATAGAGCACCATCATTTCAAGGATTTACTGGTGAATTAACTAATGTCGGTTATTAGGGATTATATGAGAGGGAATTTGGGAATTGAGAATGAAGGGTGAGGAAGCATTGGATAAGGCAAGTAAAATTTAAGAAAAGTAACCTCATTCGGTACAATTAATTAAACTATCAATATATATGTAAGTATATAGTGTAGTAGTATGTGTATAGTATGAAACTTTATTTACATTGTGTCTTTTGTGTGCCATTTGACGTATGTAGATATAATATTACAAAATGAATGTTAGAATAGTGCTTAGTTCTTGACCGTGAAAGATGCTCAATTAAGTTGTGAGAAGTTAATGTTGCCATCTATTAATTATATTAAAAGGTGTGGAATTGTTTAGTGTGGCATATTGTTGTTTTTATCATAAAGGAAATTTGTGTTAATTTATGTTTTAATTAGCTTTTATATCACGCTCGTTGAACTGTAAAATTTTTATTTGCTCCGTATAGCAGTAAATATAATTAAATGTCAAAAAATACGTGAAGATATTATTTTTTTCCAATATTATTGTGAAAGTGTCAGTGTCACTGTACAATGGATATTGGAAAAAAAGTCCTCGATTCTAAAACCGTACGAAACTTTTGAAATGATGAATACTGGCACATAGAACAGATTTAATTGAATATGTTATTTGTTGGACATTCGGAATCTCTATAATACGTTCTTAATTCAAAATTCGATTCGAAATCGACCTTATTTTTCTCAGAAACAGCATCTTAATTCACAACGGATATCTAATTTAAATCAAAACATTTTGGAATTATTAATTTTTAGAAAAATAATTGTAAAAAAAATAATAAAATCTTGTTTGTACTAAATACAATGATGTCAGATGCTGCGAGGTTCATATTTGTGAATAGTAACTACCTATCGTGACCCTTGACAGAAATTCTGTTGAAAATAACGACTTATCCACGTGATTTAAATAAGAAAAGCTCTATCAACAGTATCTACTTTTATAAATGAGCAGGATGCGCGTCGCGACGACGAAGTTAATGTTGTCATTACGTTGTAATACGTCGATCATTTTGTGGCAAAAAATGAAAAAAAAAAATGAAAATGAAATGATCGACGTATTACAACAAATTAGAAGTAAGTTTATTTTTGTATTTTTTTGTAAGAAATATAAGGCTTTTTTATTTTATTCATTTATTACGTCGATCATTTGGGGACTACCAAGTGTTTTGTTTTTGAGTTATTACAATCATTGTATGGCTTCTCTCGCCTTGGGTGGTGAAAGAAGGAGTGTCAGACTCTTAATTAATAAAAACCAGATTGTTCCTTCATTATTTTTTCTTTAAATAAAACGTTGCCCCACACAACTACGTTGCCCCAGGTTACGAACATATAATAATTTCACATGCACATGACACCCAGACCCGAAACAACAATTTGTGGGTCACACAAAGAATTGTTCCGTGCGAGAATCGAACCCGCGACAAGTTGCACGGCAGCAAGTTGCCTAGCCACCGCACCAACCGTGCAATTAAAAAAGTATTGTTCCAGGCCGGGGCTGTTTATTATTGTTTGACCGGCAACCCTGGCTGAACATCTGTATTATGGGACCCCAACAATTACCAGCGGGTTTGAAAAAAACAGAAACAGAAATTAAAACATAGTAAAGGATCGACGCTCCTATCGTTGTGCATTTTTTGCCTTGGTTTATTATCTTTAGAAAATCGGGATCGACCAGAGAGAAATCTTTTAAATTTTAACGTGTACAATATAAAGTTAGTTATTTATCTACCAACTTCCAACCTGTCTCTTCATACATTACGTATGTATACATACATACATTAAGACATAAGTTTTCGCTGTCAGTTTTCAGAAAACAATGAAACTGGGAATAACTACGATATTAATATTTTGACACATTTTGTTGAGCATAGCCTCATAAATTACATTTTTGTTTGCTTGCATATAAATTGCATATCTGCTAGAACAAATATTTTCATTGGCCAAATTTCATAACCTGCTGTTGTTTTAAAATTAAAATATTGTGTTAATAATTCTATAGGTTATCGTCAGAGGTGAGATAACTTTTAAACTGCATCGTACGTTCTTGAGTATATGGTTCATTATTATGTGATCTAGCATAATTATACTTAGTCGTCAATTGTATATGTGAGAAAAATCTACCGAAAAAACCACGTCAAAATTAATGGGACTATAAATATATGGAACCAATTCATGAAAAGAAAAACACGAAAGATCGTTTCAATGATGCTTTCTATACAAATAAACTCATGATTCATGAAATCCTGCAATACAAAAGAGTAACGTTTGAACGCCATAAGGTACATAACACTTCATTCTTTTAGTTAGAGGAGCAACTGACTGTGTAACCGCACTTCGTAAAATATACCTTAGAAACAGAGTATACGAGTAGAAATAGCATATTCGCTGCCACAAACTATCTATTCGATTTTCAACCTAACAACTTCGTAATAAGGTTTAAATAATAAAAAATACAAACCGAATAGTTTCTCTCGTTGGCATCTTTGTTATTTATTATTAGGGACCTCATCTTGCGGTCAGCACTAACAACTATCTAGATTCTAGAAATTAACTGTTTATTCATTTCTATGAAACGTCCTGAGGTTTATATTATTTACTGTTGAAATGTATGTTTGGTAATTAATTTGGTATCTCTTTGATATGTTGCTGTTCATTAGTAAATTGGTTTGAGGAGGTAAGCGAAGAGCTGAATAGAGAATTCACTAGCTTGGAAAGATCAAACCGATATAATAGGTATTGTATATGCCATTGTATTACTGTTTGCACAAGACAGTTGGCTTCAGTCTGCAATTGCCAAGTTTTTCTAAAGAATCATTTTTCCAGTACACGAACGCAACAAAAGAATTTCAGTAAAGGCCGCAGCTTCATTTTACTCCAGTTAAATGTGATTCCTTTTTATAACAAGCATTTATTCAGCTTGCAACGATAGCGGGTACGTTAGGTACTTCTTTTTTTCTATCCTTGTTTATTTCATTAAATTATGAATTGTTATATTATAATGAGACTGCAAGAATATTTTTTTTTTACAAGTCGTGAGTGCGTTTACAAATACAAATTCACATACACAATAAACCCCACACAAAGTATTGTTCCGTGCGTGAATCGAACTTACGACACGTTGCCCAGCTACTACGCCAACCGTGAAGTCATTAAGATTTACAGTAATCGAACTGATTAAAATTATTTTTCGTCCTCAGTATACAAAGTTTTCTTTTTTGTCTCACCAAAAGCAATATCGAATTTATGAAAAAAACATAAACTCAATATTGCTTGGATTCTTATTCATGAGCAGCGTGTGCGTCGCGGTGACGTTGCGAAGCCGACTAAGGCGGCTAATTGACGCGAGTCGTTATTTTCCAAGAGTTCAGTATGTCTGACGATAGTTACCGTACAAAAAAACCTGAACTCATAAAATATGTGTATGATATGGTCATAATAATCCACACTAGGATAGATCCGTGTAGTAAAGGCTACTTCCCTTTTAGTGAATAATACTGTTAATAAAGTATAAGGTGTAGGTATAAATCGAGTCCAATAATGGCTCTTTTCGAACATTCTCTCCGAATCTCATTAATACAACGTTTGTACAAAGAAATGTAATCATTGTTAAAATAACGGAACCCCTATTAATTTGACTTGAAGAAGGACTGTACGAAACGAGACGGCTGGCGTTATATCAATAAAGTCAATTAAAGTCGAGAAGGGAAGCGGATGCGAATCGAAGGGAGCACGAAATGAGTTCAGACATCTTTCCATTTTTATACCGTATGGAACTCACATTTATACCAAACATTTTAATTTATGTTCAACCGCCGATTTGCTTTTGGAAATACGACCTTATTGCCACGCATTAAGAGTGTGCCTGGGTCCCAAATCCACTTTAACAGGTACAGATTTTTATGGTTTCTTAATGGGGTTTGGGAGCGACATCAGTAAGGGTAAAGTACGGCAACTTATGTGACCCAATAAATATTGCTTAGTTGGTTATAGTGATAGAAATATATTGGAAAAAAAATATGTTGAATTTTTTTTTTATAAAGTTGCTTTCCGGCTGGCTATATTTAATATGGCAATATAAATCATGGAGCTGTCCCTCCTCTGCTACCTTCTTGTATGGAGCGGCAAAACAACTCATTTGTTAGGAGCACCTGTCGACTTGGATAAGTCTACAGCACAGATATTGATTAAAATATCAATTTTAGCCAATATCCGTGAGATAATACGACCACTAGTTTGATCATGATGAGCCGAGATGAACGTTGTAGGTATTTGATTCAAGCGTAATAATGTACCACAACACCGCCGGCTCGGATCAGGAGAAAGAGATTGGGTTCTTTAGATGTCTCTATTTCTCATAAAGGCAATAAGCCTCCGTGATCATGATTCTTATACCTATATTAAATTGTGTTCTTAGTATTTTTAACAACGTTTTTTTAAAGGCATCGCTTTTTGATAGTTATGAGTTTAAGGCTATACAGGGTGTAAAAAGACACGAAAGCCACGTATTCTACCCATTATTTGGATCATTTTTTCTTTAAAACCATAGCTGGGACTCGACGCGTTCTCGAGATATTGAAGGTCAAAGATGCATTTTTATTTTTATTTTTTTTTGCGCAATCCAATTCTAAGTATTATTACAAAACTTTTTTCCAAACAAACATTACCTGAATTTTCGATTTTTCTAAATAAATTACGCATTTAAAGTTACGAATAGTAATGTACGTAATAAATAAATGCATACCCGCACAAAAAACATCGTGCATCTCAGTAGGATTTTTATTTTACAAAAAATGTTTTGTTGTTGCGAAGTAAAATGTCGACCTACGTACTTATCACAGCGTTTTAATGCTAAGCTGTGAACCTACGCACACAATGACACGAAGCCCGTTTGCTTTACATTGATACCTGAAAATGGCATTTCCCAGTGATAATTTTAGCGTAAAGCTACTTAGTTAGAACTGCAGTATGCGTAGTTAACGGCTTCGTTAAGTGTCTTTTTACACCCTGTATATTATTAGTAAAATAAGTTGCTCAATTGACATCACCAAACGAAATAATTAAAAATGGCGGGAATATTGAATTTATGGTTTTCAGCAAATTGAAGCGAGCTACACTACTTCGGGTCGAGCTCACGGAAACGGTTGTGATACCGATAGTTTAAAATGTATAATGTCGATTGTTTGGCTTGGCCATTTCTTTGGAGTGAAGTTTTATAATAGGTTATGATAACAGACTTCGAGCGACTATTTGGTAAATCAATAAACACAATCATATTCGATCCGGAAAGGCAAGGTTCTGACCCTTGTCCGGTTAATATTAATTGTTATTTACTCAAAGGTCAGACCCCTATCATCAGATCTCATTTATTGACTGTAGGATTGTTTTACAAAACAAATACATATCTAAACAATTTCGCATTCCTATTAACAACGGTCAAGGTATCGATGACTCATAGGCCTATGTAAATTTTATATGGATTCACGTGTGGACACACATTAAGTGTTATTTGCTGATTCTATCATCAGAAATTGGGTATTTTCCTCAGTCAAAAATATACTGCTGCGTTCATTTTTCAAAAAATCACTTAAAATGAACAAACTGTACGATAAAAATAATTATGCTTATGCTATTTGACGCAACAAATCGTGGTGACCCGGGCTTCTTATGTATGAAGGTGCGGGTTCTTTTGCCGAGTTATATGGTCTTTCTATGATTAATTAGACACCACTGACTTGGTGAAGGAAAACATCGTGAGGAAACCTGGACTTATAATTTCTAATTATAAGTTTGAAATTGCAAATTCGCCTTGAGCAAGCGTGGTGATTAATGCCCAAACCTTTTGTGTGTGAGAAGACGCTTTTGCTCAGCAGTGGGCACTTCAGGGCGATGATGTGATAATAATATTGTGCCGCAAAAAGCGTGACGTCACAACGCGTCATACTTGAAAATTCATAAATCTCTCTTTTTCAAATTTCGAATTCCAGTTTCATTTCATTTATTTACTTCATTATGGCCAGTATGTATTTGCATAACATAAAACCGCTTTTAACGATACTTTTATGAAGTTTCATGGTCTATGATATAATACATTAGTTTTCGAGGGATTATTATGAATTGAAATGTTGTGACCTTTTATTGAGCAGATGGATCTATTGCTGGTAAGCAATCGGCGCTGCTTATGGACATCCGTAAGGAGTTACAAGTGCGCTGCCGGCATTTCGTTATTTTATAGGTTGTCACGGATGTTTGGATTGGGTCATTGTTATTTGATTTTAGTTTTATTGAATCAAGTACTTAATGCTCTTTTTTGTAGTTGTTTTCATTCTTTACAGTTGTTCATTCGAAATGTTATTCTTATTTCCATAAGAAATAGCGATGGAAAATAGTTTTAGGTAAAATTATTTTTCTTTTAATACAAGTAAGTAAAATATGCTATATAAGCGTAAATGGGATTCTAATGTAACACCTGTTTCAAAAGAATTTTATGAAACAGCTACTGGCCTATAAAGTTCTTAAATTTCGCAGTAAATCTTAAGTTTTCTGGAGTTCTGAACCTGCCAAACACTTTAAGAATAATTTATATTTCTTCTCTATAGACGCTATTGTAGCCCAAAATATGTATCCGTTGTTTTTATTGCAACGTCAAATGATTAATAAACAAATTCCTTGGAACCTTACTCGACAGAGGTGCCATCTGTTGCAAGTCAAATATTTATTGAAAACTTTCCTAAAGGAAAATTTGAAGAGTTTGTTCATAAAAAAGAATCTTTTCGTTTTCTGAGAGGATTTATAAAAGAGTAGACTTTTATGGATTTGCCTTTAACACACGGTGCCTTTTTCAATTTGTTTTTGTTGACATTGAAGTGCCGTTGAATTTTTTTTATTTGGTAATTTTCACCTCTTAGGTGATGCATTCTCTTACAGTGCAAATTTGAGCTCAATGTTTCATAAAATCGGATGAGTACTTTTTATGATTTTGGCAATAGCACTAGAAATTTTATATGAAAACTTGCGTCGTCGTAAACCATCTTAACTACCAGTTATCGATAGTATTGCTGGTACTAAATAATTTGTTTAGAAAGAGAAATATCGTTTGAAACTTTCTACAAAGGCATGAGTATCTTTATTATTCTCGGTCTAGTTGTTATGGTATCCGATTTTTCGTTGCATCTTACGTTATTGACTCAAGTCTTGCCACGCGGCCAAGGGCTAAAGAGTTCGTAATTTTTAAAAAAATTGGGTAAAAAAGTTTGGTAATAGAAGTCTATTATAAAAAAAAAATGATATTTTAAAATGTGCCACAGAAAATGAATGGATTTATTACTCTTTCATGCAAAAACTATTGAACGATTCCGAATGAAATTTGACGCAGGGATAATTTTATAATATGGAATAACACATACCTAAGCGAATTTTCCTCCTGGTACTCCAAGCGAAGCCAGTAGCAGAACATAGTTATAATAGTACAATAATTGCCTTACGTCTTCTTTGTCTTTTCACTACCTATGTGTAATTATCTTCAACTGTTACTCGGGATGCACTTCTGCAATCTTTGAAAGCGAAGGATTTTATAACTTTTGAACAAGAATTTTATTGTTTGTATAATCCCTTGCACGGCGCTGAACAGTGAACAGCACAGTTTCCTCGTTAGGTACAAGAACTGAAGTTTTAATCAGATTTGAGTTAGTGTTATCTTATTAGTTGGACGCAACTGGGACGAGATGTTATGCTTGGTTTATAAGTCTTAGTACGGTGACTAAGTACTTTCATATCCGTATGTGCTTGTCAGGAAAACTTTATGTTTGGTATTTCGAAATGGCGACAGACCTGATTTAACTAAGTTACTTAGTAATTACATAATTTATGTGTTGCCTAGATTTTGTTTTACATTCAGACAGTGTACCTACATATTTATTTACTTATTTTTGCTTCACACAAAACAGTTTGATTGGTGGACTTAATGCCTTAAACCATTCTCTAACAGCAGAGAAATCATGTGGTTGGACCATCGAAGCAAGGAACAGTGTCCTAGAACAAATATAAGAGAGGAAAGAAAATAGAAGAAACAAATACGATTCTTTATCACTTAACGTTTTATCTTATATGACAAAAAGTAATTTTGCTGTTCACTGTTCTTATTTCAAACATAGGCCTGTACCAAAGCCGGGCGCGAGACTCGTTGCAAAACATAAATACTCAACATGGTTATAAATAAATTGGCCGGCGATCGAAAGGATCAAATTGGTATTGAAGTCGGCTCACACGAGTAACTTACAAGAATTTTCGTTTTAGATTTTATAAAACGTAGGTACACGTAAAACCGTGATTGAATTTATATGAAATACTAAATACATGCCTAACTCAACCTCAAAGTTTAAGAGAGAAAGGACCAAGAGCCTTTAGCAAAAATATTAGGTTAAGTTCTAAAATAAAACTTATTGGATTCAATTTACATACAAAGTAAAATAATTATTGGTTGGCACACAGAAATATGATTTGTATTCTTATACCTAGACTTTAGTTAGTGTAGGGACCCTGGCTTCGGCACGAATTAGCCGGCTTAACGGGAGTTACACCACGGCTGTACAGAAAACCGGCGTGATACAAACAGATCGTTGTGTTTCGTTATCCTGAAACCTCTGAAACCCTAATCCAAAAAATGTCGACAATGCACTCCTAACTGCTCTGGTGTTGCGGGTATCCATGGGCGGCGCCGATTGCTTACCATCAGGTAATACATAGAAGTGTGGGAGAGCTATGCTTCGGCACGAATGGGTCGGCTCAACCGGAGTGACACCACGGCCTCACAGAAAACCGGCGTGAAACAACCACAGCGTTGTGTTTCGCCGTGTGAGTGCAATCCTTCCCCTTCCCCAATCCCTAAATCTCCAAATCCCTAATCCCCTAATCCCTAAAAGGTCGGCAACGCACTCGTAACTCCTCCGTTGCGGGTGTCCATGGGCGGCGTTGATTGCTTACCATCAGGTTATCCGTCTGCTCGTTTGCCGACTTATTACACAAAAAAAAAACTACTTTACCGCCCTAGTTTTTTTTAACTAGATATAATTAAACCTAGATATTTTTCCTGTTGCAAAAAATGCCAATAATTGGTAAATTTCCATATACCTAACCAACCAATATTATGCCGATGATCGAACTCTAAATGCCGGAACTAGACACTCATGAGAGATTAATTCTTTTTTAATAACTATCGGGAGACATACTAAATTAACTAAAAATCGCGGGTTATTCACGTGTGTAATTGAGAAAAGCTCTTCTAGTTTCGAAACACAGAGGGGTTCTTCCTCATGAGCAGCGTGCGCGGACGCGGCGACTACTAACTACTACTGCGTAGTTTTAAAGATTTAAGCATACATTGTGATATAGAGACAGTGAAAGCGACTTTGTTATATACAATATAGGTAATTTATAACCGTCATAAGTTCGATGCACCCATATCAGAAATAACTTTCGGATTTGATTTACTTAAATAGCTGACCTCAGACATTTCGGTCAAACAATTTAATAACAAAAACAGGTTTCTAAATACAGGAAAATGGCAATCTCACAGTCTGCAAGAAACCACTATCAGTGCAAGTTGGTCGTGATATTAAGATTTTTGAAGATGACTCTCAACTATTTTTCAAACATAGCAGGGACCTAGAATCACATTTATTCGACGAACAGTGAAGTGAGTGAACAATTTCTTGTGACAATCTGTCCAATAACAATAGTAGGTACTTATAACAATATTTTTAAGCTAGTTTTTCTCTCTATTTCAAGTTGAATGAGTACCCCACTTTTTCTACATCACCCAAAGGTTGACTGGTGAGATTGCCCATGACATTTAGTCCGCTAATGTTACTAAATAAGAATAAAATTTTGTATCATTGTCTGTTAAACTTCGGATAAATTTTCTAAATTGAAACTTATTCATGTATGGGTTGTATTTAATTTTCGTTGATCGTGTTAAAATAAATCAAAATTTGAAACGAACTCAGTGAACTGTTTTAAAGTGATTTATCTAAATAACATTTGCATTTCATTAAATGTATGCACATACATATGTACTAGTTATTCATAATTTATAACAGTATAAGTTTTAATAGGGTACACCAGCTGTGAAGGGATTCGAGTTATGAACTAAATCGACAATTTATAATCGAATCAAATCAATCATTTATTTTAATCGATTTTGTGGAAGTACCGGACGCATTTGTTGTCGAATTAAAAGTGTTATTTTGAAGTGTTTAACCATTGTTAAGAAATAATTAGTCTTAACATCAAGTCAATGCGTGTTGCAACTTTTTAGAACTATAGTACAAATAGTTGACTATACTTACTTCTTAGTACACTAAGGAGGTCAAAAATAATTCATAACAATTAATAACGATAAAAATATCTCAAGGACAAACATATTTAGTTACTTACCTGTAATTATATTATAAGTATTTCTTTTCGTTTTCCTTTGCCATTTATCAGTGATCTCTAAACAAACTAAGAACGTAAGGAATACGTATACATCCGATATCGTTGTCATTGAGTCTCTTGAAAATAAATGGTATTTGATTTCTTAATTTTTGTACCGTTTCTTAATTTACGTTCTTAATTTTTACATTTGTTTTATGTAACAAATATACTGTATTGTTCATTTGTTTTTGCGTCAACTGTTAAAAACTGCCGCGGTTTTACCCTAGTGCGGCCGGCGACTTATTTTCAGAACCTTGTTTCAATCAAAATTTTGTTCAGTGCAATCGTGGATTGCAAACAAGTGAACGCGCAAATCGGATTTTAAAAATCAAATGTTGAAAAAATTTTCTCGACTTCAACGGACCACGTGCAGTGGTTCGTTGCTGTTGGATAGGACCCGAAAGGGCTGATGTTCAGCTGGAGCTGAGGTTCAAGCGTAATAATGTACCTCGACCGGGGGACTAGAGCAGGAGGAGGTTTTACTTCTCCCGCCCAGGCTAGGCCAAGAGGAAGTGACAGACTAAAAACACACCCCTGTCCCTTATCCTCATTTTTTTATGTTATTGGTCGGCAAACGAGCAGACGGATTACCTGATGGTAAGCTATCAGCGCCGCCCATGGACACTCGCAACGGAGGAGTTACGAGTGCGTTGCCGACCTTTTAGGGATTAGGAATTTGGAGATTTAGGAATTGAGGAGGGATTGGGGAGGGGAAGGATTGGACATGGCTTCATTGCGGAGCAGGAGGAAATATGGGGAAGTTTTTAGTTTGTAATAGTCTGTCAGTTCCTCTTGCCTCACTCAGGGTGAGGACAGGCATTTGATTTTGATGATTGTCCCTAAAAAGAATATAGTATTGTTAAGCACATTTTGTTTAGGAAACATATTTTAAGTTACTGTGTCGAATTAGGATAAGTTACCTGTAATGGCAAAGTAATATATGTGGAAATAAATACATTTTATCGTACCCAGAACTACAGCACACATTTTTGTTTCAGATAACAATGAAGCCAATCTAATGAGCATGTGACCGGTAGAAAATGTTCTACGACAGTGAGAATGGATTGGGATACAACTATTCGTGCATTAACTGCCACAACGACTCGTACTACAGTTACAACTTTAGCAATGTGGACGATTTTGTTTGTGTCTTGCATGGCGACGACGACCTTACCACTAGTATTTTCAAAGTATTTGTGTATGTGATGTACATTGCGGTGTTTGTTACTGCGCTTGTGGGTAATGGATTAGTGTGTACGGTAGTGCAGACCACAGCGCGCATGAAGACCGTAACGAACTATTTTATAGTGAATTTAGCAGTAGGTGACATACTAATGACACTGTTTTGTGTGCCATTTTCTTTTGTACCGACATTGTTGCTTCGATATTGGCCTTTCGGAGCGTTTATGTGTAAAGCTGTGAATTTTTCTCAAGCTGTGTCAGTGCTCGTTAGTGCTTACACAATGCTGGCGATCTCAATCGATCGCTATATAATTATCATGCACCCGTTGAAGCCACGGCTTAGCAAGACAGCCGCCAAACTGGTGGTGTTTGGTGTGTGGAGCGGGGCGCTGGTCACGGCGGCTCCAATACCTATAGTGTCCAAGCTTCAGAGGCCGTCGCTTTGGCATCAGACTTGTGAAGTGTAAGAGTATTTATATTGCAAAAAAAATCTATACGTTTAATTAACATTATTCACTTGTAATAACATAAACTTCCGTAAGATGCTTTCATAGTAGAAAGTTGTATTTTTTGATGAAGTATTTTCTCTTAATATAAAATGCTGTCTAATGAATATTTTATGGTATGTTTAAAAGTGACATTTGTGGTGAGCTATGGTCGAGCACAGAGCAGAGTCGTCAGTATACGTACGCACTCTTGGTGCTGCAGTTCGTGCTGCCGCTGAGTGCGCTAGTGTGCACGTATACTCGGATTGCACACACCGTGTGGGGCGGACGACCGCCTGGAGAGGCGCAGGATGCCAGAGACTCACGTATACAACATTCCAAACGAAAGGTATGTTTCTCCTCTCAACTGAATTTCCACTTTATTCCAGATTTAGCTTTGTACCTGCCAGATTTAGCTTTGTACCTGTAGAACAGACATATGTATATTTGACTCGTTCGAATCGATCATGCTTTCAAATTTGTGCGTACGAACTATCTCTGTAAACTATTTACTTTTATTTGAATATCACGTAAGATGTAAAAAATTTTCGTCCATATTTTGATGTCGAATTGATATTTAGATACAGATACATAATATTTATTGTTGTTTGCCATTAGTGGTGAAGAAAATAAGGATGGCATAGTTGTCTATGGTATTATTGTTAAGTGAATAACTAATAGATGATCTAATAGCTTAGATTTAAATAATTAAAAGAATGGCTTCAGCGTCAGGAAGGTCATTTATATCCATTACCACTTTCTTGTATCCGACTCCATGGAATGGTTTTGAAGTCATTGTGGCAACTCAATATTTTTATCAGTCATAAGTTCATCAAAAGAGACTATTGGTATATGCGACGACTGAAGAATAATATTCGGAGTTCACAATAAATTATCCACTTTAATTTTATTTAAATGACTTCAAAATAAATGGCTTATGCCTTGGTCAAGTTTTCTGTTGGACAAAGTAATCTGAGGTCAAGTCATTTGGTGAACGAAAAACGGTAATCATTCAATGATTGTATAAGCTACTGATATCAAGGTTTAGGTGGATACTTGAAGTTATTAAGTATCCACCGAAACCTTGATATCACCCACGAAATATTTATTTAATAATTTACAGCTGAATACCGAAAGAATGATGAAATAAAGTTATATTTTAAAGGGAAGATTATCATCAAATAACTTCTCCCGTCTCAAGTGGGGCGAGAGGGAGTGTCAGACTCTTACTGACTAAAAAACATCTCGTTCCTTCTCTTGCTCAGAGCCGGGGCCACGGTACATTATGGCGCTTGCTTCCGCAAAGCATAAAGGTTCGGTAAATGTATGTGGTTCCACAATTATACTTGGTTAACCATCAAATTACCCTGCAATTAGCGACTCAAATTGCAAAAACTCGATGTTGTAAAGTCCTCCAAATTAGAGATTTATGTTGGTGGTTTTATTTAGCATAATTATATAACAACTGGGTTAATCATGCAATTCATGGCCTATATATGGTCTGTTCACACAAAACATTTGTGGATGCTTTTATTTCTAATTGTGGTGAATGGTTCGATTTCTGTACGGGTCACAATAGTAATCGTTAACCTAACCTTTTTTTTGAGTGCAGAAAGTCATCCATTAATCGCCGCCTTCTCTGGTTTTGGGTGGGGCGAGAGAGGATGTCTAACTTAAGAGTCAGTAAGCTGACCAAAAAACAACCCCGTTCTCTCTCCTACTTCAGGACTTAAAATTCTTTAATTTTGAAAATCGCCAAATGTCTTCTTTCGCCGTGGGTATGGCAAGGGTAAGACTCTTAATAAGTAAGCAGCCTCTTCGTTCCTCATTCTGCTACAGGCCGTGGCCGCAGAACCTTAATGTGCTTGATCCTCGCGGTACCTTGTTGGGCTCAATCTGTGGTGATGCTGAGCTACCCTTGCTTGCCGAAACCTAACCAAACCCTAACCTACTATTCTGGTAACAGCTCGATTTTAGTCAATTTCCTTTCACCCTTAAACTAACGGTCTGGATGATAATTTCTGAAATGAAACCAAATGGCAAAATATTCAAACCGTTAATTGAATGGTTAATTAACCCGCGACATAAATACATACCTCAATTACCGCTAATATGTATATGTTTGACTTTCATGGTATTCCATAAAGAGCTGCAAAACAACTAAATTTCTCGGGATACCATAAAGTATCTATTTTAATAACAATAAACACAAGTGAAAGATCTCGTCTTGGTGCGTAGGTACCCCGTTTTAAGAACGTGATTTAATGTTGTACCCTCACGTATGTATATAGGTAGTATAATTATCCTGCACAATGTCAAACAAGCGATCGTTTAAAACAAAGGAAACCGAGTTGGTGACCGCAAATTACTTTGTAACTGTAACCTTTGCTTTTCAGTTTACACCAAGTTGTAAAATAAACATAACACATTACAAATAAAGCTCCTATAATTAAACTAGCCAATCGTTACACGGAACGTCCTTTCTGTAGTGCCTTTTTTGGTATATTTTTTTTTAGGTAATAGTCGCAAACCAGATGGCGGATTACCTGCAACGGAGGAGTTACGAGTGCGTTGCCGACCTTCTAGGGCTTAGGGATTTGGAGATTTAGGGATTGGGGAAGGGTCCGGGAAGGGGAAGGATTGGCCTCCGTTATATTTTAATTTTGACTTAACTCTGATGAAAGTACGGATAGAGTCAGACAGATGTAGATATCTATCTAAATGTATAAATATCTAGATATAAATACAATTTCAGTTTCAAATAACAATATAAGTATACAAAAAAACAAGTACATGAATGTACTGACTCGTAGCAAATGGCTGCCGCACAACATGTCGCGGATTCCATCCCCGCACGGAACAACTCTTTGTGTGATCCACACATTTGATAATATATATTTTAAAACGCACCCACGACACAGGAGAAAATTCAAGTGGGAAGCAAAGCATTTTTGAAAAAAAAAGTACAATACTATACATACTGCTATGGAACAGTACGAAAACTTATACAACAAAACTTAATTACTTGACCTGAAAACAAGTTAAAATAAAGAAAAACTTTTTAAAAAACAAGCTTTTTTCAAGTGGGTCAATAAGTCCTGGGAACAAGCAATTTAATGGATCTAGAGCAAAGTTCTTAAAATAAACATTATAGGTTATGTAAACTAAATATGTATTCAAACATTCAGCTTAATTCAGTAACATACATACATTTCATGAATGGAAGCCACGAGTATGTATAGTTACCTACTTGTGGCTTCCACTCGGCAAGTACAACTGTCGGACTTTTTCCGAGTTATGTTATAATGTAGGTAGGTACTTTCTATGATTGTTAAAACACCATTGACATACGATGAAGGCCTATATTATTGTGATGAAACGTGGACATATAATTTCTAATTATAAGTTTGAAATCGCTAACTCGCCTTGATGATGGTTGGTGATTCTTGTTAAAACCTTCACTGTTTGAGAAGAGGGCTTTACTCAGCAGTGTGTACTCATATGCTGATGATATGGATGATTCGGTCTTATTTAACGGAGATCATCAAATAGAAGAAGGGTTATTTGTCGATAGAAACCGCTCAAAGCATAAATTGATGATTGAACTAAACCGTCACGGTACTGTCACTTTAGATCGGAGGTTTGTTTTGAATCTGGTCTGGTCTTCAAATCTGAGCCAGAACTGTATTCGAACGTCTTTGGCTTGTAGTGTCGCGTCCGTCATACAAGATCTGAGATGATCTTATAAAAAGAAAGAGTCTTAACTATTAAAATATACACACACACGCGTGAAACATTTACAGCTTTGTGTTTCGCCGTGTGTGTGTGAGGTTACCGGAGGCCCAAGGCTTCCTCTACTCCAATCTCAAAATCTCAAAATCCCTAATCTCCAAAAGGTCGGCAACGCACTCGTAACTCCTCTGTTGTTGCGGGTGTCCATGGGCGGTGCTGATTGCTTACCATCAGGTAATCCGTCTGCTCGTTTGCTGTCCTGTCACATAAAAAAACATATCTATATTATGAAGGCAAGTACATACATACATATATGAAGGGAAATATGAACTCTATGGACTATAGTTAATGAACATAATCGTTAAAAATAAAACGCGGTGATATTTTTAGAAACGATCGCGTAGTTGCTGAGTCATCAAAATCTCAGTCCAATCATTGTAAACAGACATTTTGAGAATTGAAATTCCTCGATTTAGCTGTTAGGCACGTTTTTTCTATATTTAAATCCTTATATAATCGTTTTAAGATTCGAGTTTTGAACGAAAATAGCTCCTAGTAGCAGTTATCTTACATAAAACTGTTTATAGCTTTTACGTCGTCTATTAAGTAATTGGTATTCTAAGGTATTTTCTTGTTATTATTAAGTTATAAATTCCTTCATTGTTGAGGACATGAATAAGGCTTTTTTTATTTTTATGTGTAAGTATGTAGTTAATAACAACAAGTCATGTATATTAATAAAGAAATTATTATTAAAAAAACAAAATACCCGACTGCACACTAAAAAAAGAGTAAAACAAGCCCCACAATACAAATTTACTGAATATAATTTATAAATGTTGATGGAAAGCATCGCAGGCGGGGACCAACAGAGGCTTATTTATAGTCATTTCTGTTGTGCACCATTTAGCAGAATTTTCGTTGGTGGCGGTCAAGGTGGTCCCCGCCTGCGATGCTTTCCATCAACATTTATAAATTATATTCAGTAAATTTGTATTGTGGGGCTTGTTTTACTCTTTTTTTAGTGTGCAGTCGGGTATTTTGTTTTTTTAATAATAATTTCTTTATTTATAACTTTTTAGCTGTTTTTTTAAAGGGAAATTTAGAAAAAATATTATTATGTCTTTATCCCGTGGGACTTTTAGGATAAAATGTATCCTATGACACTCCCGTAATCAAGACAAATCTAACGATACCTCATACATCAAAATCCATCAAGCCGTTTAGGCTACAGGAGGTCACAAAGGAAAAGACATACATACATACTTACATACACTCGAAAAACATTACCCTCCTTCTTTGGCAGTCGGGTAAAAATATTGTTTAACTCAGCGGTAAAGAATCGTTTTTTTTTTCAATTTTCTTTTCCCCTCCCATATTTGTTTTAGGATACTGTGTCCTTGCTTTGCACCAAACGCATGATTTCTCTGCACTACCACAAGGTAGACTGTTAGAGAATGCCTTAAGGCACTAAGATCCCCATTTAGACTTCTTTTTGTAAGGAAGAATCAATTAATTAAAAAAGCTCATCTAGTTTCAAACTACAGCGGGACTTTTATTTATATATGGCGTGCGCGTCACTCGGTTGCGATATTTATTAGAATGTTCAGATTATAAAATAACTATTATACAAATATTAAATTGAAGTCAAAATTCATAGTCATAAGCTCTAAAATGTTTTTAACGTAAAATAAACGTTCTTACTTATTTATTAGGTCTAATTTAGCTTACTTCTTTGTGTTATTACTATATTGATTGTCTCTTGTTTGCAGATGGTGAAAATGATGTTGACTGTCGTCACAGTCTTCGTGATGAGCTGGTTGCCGCTCAACATTTTCATAGTAAGTAATTAAGTCCTCGTGTATGCAAATACGAGACGTTGCATCCTACATTTGTCGTACATTGCCACAACCGATCGCATACATATCTCTGACTTAAAATATTAGTGATACAAGTCTTTGTGAATTTGAGTTAGTGATGAATTCTTGTAACACACAGTACTATCATTTGCCTGCGACTCCGTTCGCGTGGAATAGTGACTTTCTGCCGATTTTTGGTATAAAAACTATCCTATATCCTTTTTCGAGTTCCAAACTATGTCCGTACCAAATTAAACAGCAATCGGTTCAGTAGTTTAGGCGTGAAGAAAAGACAGATAGAAAGGCATAGTTACTTTCGCATTTATAATATTAGTTTGGAAGAGTTTGTATAATAATATAATAAGTAATAATAGTATAAACGGGTATTTTATAAACTAATGAGTTGGGTCTTTAATGCATAAAATAAAATGAAGTACCTGATTTAGAAAAAGAATTAATTGCTAACACAAATTGGTACAATTTTGACTTGTGCCACAAATGTATTCAGTCAGCGATATGAGCGATCTACGTATACCGAACCGCACGACACGCCTAAAAATGTGTAGTAAACGAGGCCTAAGAATATTTAGAAATCTGTTTTATTTGTGCTAGCTGTATTAAACATTCATGACTGTAGGGAAGAATCTTACAGCCGTTCCAAAAGCATTTGATGATTTCTTAAACTATTTGTTTATTTGGAGTGGAGAATGGAGATAAATAGTCCTTTAAATTCTTCCGTCTTGGGTGATTTAAAGGACTATATATGAGAGAATTTAGCATACTCTGACTGATTAAAAATCTCGCCGTTCTATCTTTTGTTCCGCACTGGGCCGCCCATTAAATGGCTCGGTTAGGGCCACAGGTTAAAATTCATTTATCCATAAAGACATATTGAACAAAAGATGTTGAAAGTGAAAGTTTATTCGGTAAACGGATGCAGCTACAAATAGATACGATAACATACTTAAAACTAGACTAAGTACTAGACAAAATATCGTAAGGAAATTTCTATATTACTTGGATGGTATCTATATCTATCTATATCATATATTTTGACTGATAATACGTGTTATTTCAAATTCGACGCTTTTTTGTATCGAGAAATATTCAAGAGCGTTTCTATTTACCTACCTATATTGTATGGATCAGCTGTAAATTTATTTCGAGTTGGCAGATGAATCTGTTAGCACCAAATCAATACACGTGCCGATGCTCAAATTTTCATAATACACATACTTATTAATACATAGGTATGTCTATAGATATATATACAGGGTGTAAGGGACAGCCTTCCGCAAACTGATAGGGTGGATTCAGTATATCGTCTTAAGTTGACCGGTACATGAAATTATTTCAGGAACGTTATGGGAATCTAATTAAACCGATTTGTTTCATTACCTTACACGCAATGTATCGCTACCACCGCAAACGCACGCAGCGAACGGCAGCGCTTTTAGTATTATTACTTTACACTATGGGCAGCGCCGCGACCTTACGTTCAGACAAACGGTCGCGCTCGCGCCACGTTTTAATAACAATAAATTATTATTTAAAAGATAGCCGCATTACTTACAAAAGACAATGTAACGATCGCGCTCGCGCCACGTTTTAATAACAATAAATTATTATTTAAAAGATAGCTGCATTACTTACAAAAAAAAATCTAACAATCATAACATGGTAACTGATAAATGATAAAAAAAGAAAAATGCGTAGGTACCTTACAATCGCTCCGGTTTCCGGCTCTGGAAAGCATTTGTGATGCGGTCTCGCATTTCGTACTCACTTGCACACGCACTCACAAACACTTTTTCTTTTACGTAACCCCACAAAAAGGGGTCCAAATGGGTTAGGTCTGGGGATCGTGCTGGCCACGGTTGCGGTCCAAACCTACCTAAACTACGTTTAAATAGGAAAGCACTGGTAAGTGGTAGCGTCTCCTTACGTTAGCGAACCAATTCCAAAATCCACGTAGGTATTGGTCTTCCGGCGCCTTTTTGTCTGGGAACAATGGGCTGGTTTTCTAGCAAGCGTTGATAGTCACCAGTAATTATCCTGGAGTCTGATGGATGGCGACGGTCAGGATACCTACACTACTACAACACATTATCATCTCCCCATAATCACGCGCGCTAAACGTACCTAGGTAGTAATTTCGCACAATTTCTACAACAAAACTTCACTACACTTCACACACTACATCTAATAAAACTTAACAACACTACTTAAAACAAAACTTTTAAGCCGAATGCGCGAGCGATCCGTGCCGACACACGCTCGCGGTACACAAACAATAACATCGCAGCAAGGCACAATGGCGACTGCATGTGATGAGACACACACAAACATAAATCTGTTGTTGCCAATTACACGAAAATTACAAAATTTCGGGGTAAAAAATAAAAAAATTATGCATGGTCGTAATTTATCATTCTGTTATTTTTTGTAGAGAAATGAATTGATTAAATCAATTTAATTCTAATTTCATTGTTTAGTTAATTTAGAATAATAAAAGTGCAGTGTGATAGAAATGTGTGCTTCCATTCCAGGGAGATTGTGTTTAATTTCTGGTTCGACTATCAATTCATGGCTATTGTGAAGCCATGTAAAAATCTGTAAGTAGTTTAAAAACTAGCCAGTAATCGCTTAAAAAGAACAATCAATTAATAAATTAGGTAGTATTTGTAAATGCTTTAAAATTAAAACTAGACTAATCTTTATTTATTTCTTATTCAATTTATGTGCGCGACAAGATTTTCATTAATTGATTAATGAAAATCTCATCAACGTAATTATGAATGCAAAGGAGTTCTCAAGTTTTAGATAAATTTCGCTAGTTCTAACATTTTCGTTTACTACTTGAGGTAACAAAAGTTAAAAATTGGCAACACTGGTTCAATCGGGCAAACATTGTGCAAAGAATCGGGGAGACGGGGAGACGCGGAGGCGGGGCGATAGTAAGGGACGCAGCTATTCTGTACGTTGGACGGGATCGTAGGTATTATACCTACGGCGCGCGGCGCGGCGATCGGCGCGGTGGGGCGCCGAGTCGCTGCGCCGTGACCGCGGTGCGGTGAGTTCAAACGACTCGCGCTAGGTAGAAATTGAACAGCTGATTTCATGCGTAGTTCTTTAGAGAATTCACACAACCATTGCGTATTTTTTTGTTTTAGCTGTGTTATTTACATTAATGTTATTCTTCATACGTAGAATGTAATTATACATTGAAATAGAGGTGTAGGAACTGAAAAAACGAAAAAATAATTGAAAATTTTCCTGAAAGAATTTTCACTGGAATATGATTCAGAATAAGGAGCTGAATGCACCCTGTTAATTTGTGGAGGGCTGTCCCTTACACCCTGTATAAACTCAATTGTTTATCCCCTTAAAAGCATTCCTATAAAGTTCAAATTACACAAAGAATATACGATTTGTTTTTAAAGTATTAAGGTTCAAATTACGAATGTTGGATTTTTCAGAAAAAAAGTAATATCACGTCTTGTTCACCCAAGACAGGGAACATATTGAGATGTAAAATCATCCACCCTTGTAATAAGAACCATGCATTTTGTGAAAAAAATTATAGAGTATTTTAGTGGGTTACGCCAGGAACCGGATTACCCGGATTAGTAACACTAGAAGGGTTACAAGTGCATTGCTGGCTTTTTGGGGGTTGTGTGGAATTTTGAGGTTACAGTTTTAGGGTTTGGGGATAGAAGAAGGCGAAGTCTAATGTGGGTTGGTCTTTAGCCAGTAAGGAGCCAGAGACTACCTCTCACCCCACACAGGGCAAAAAAAAATTAGTATAAAATTTTTCTTCCTCAAAAAAGATACAATTGACAAAAGCTTTGAAAAATATAGTGATGAAATATTAACTTAAAATAAATTGCAAATCATCTCTTATCCGCAATGAACAAGGATTGTGATCAACCTTCATTCTTTGACTGAGACGAGGTCATTGTCTAGCATTAGACTTCATGCAGGGTGATATTTACATATATTAGCATATTAATTACTTACACTGTAACCAACAAACAATGGATAGTAACCAAGTTTGTTTAACAAAGTACTAGGCACATTTATATACCATTTACGAACATCCAACATGTAAAAAAAATATTTCGATGAAATATATTGTTTACGCAGTTTATTATTTTGCGAAAGTGCCTCTTGAACTGGATGTATAATAAAACATTAACTGTTGAAATTAGTTCAATACAGTTCTAAATAAAACAGGCGTTAATTGTGCTTCTTTTTTAGATTTGTTCAAAGTTAACCAACTTTTAAAAAGACTTCGAAAAGTTAGTGCCTCCTTAGTGAGATTCGTTGTTCAAGCAAAGTGTTACACATTTCTTTTTTTTTTTTTAGAATTCGTAATTGGCAATAATGAGCGAAAACTAAATGTCATATTCAGCGTGTTTTCCACTTCCACCAGGGTTAAAACGAGTTTTATAAGAATAAAAAAAAAGGACAAATAATGTCCCATTTCGCATTGCGAGCCACTTTCGTTGCTACTTTCGTACGAACGGAAATGACACATCACTCTCAGGCCCGGAATGTTCTGACGACTCGATGTAAGAGTTGTGCCATATAAAAAGTATATTTCTCACTTCTGGTAAGATATAGGTACCATCACATTACAACCAGACGATAAGTAAAACGTCACCGCTTCATGGTTGATATTCCACCCTCTCGTCTGAAGCATTTTGTCCCAAGTTTTTTCATAAGAACCTCTAAGGAGTGGAATCCTTTGCTAGTAATTGTTACTTGAAGGCACTAGTAAATAGGTTGCTTATGGGTAGGCGTGCTCCATCTTAGGCTGTATCAACGCTTAGCACAAGTCAAGATAGTGGCGGATGGTATAAAAAACCAAACATCCGTAGTAATATTATAAATGCGAAAAATTGCTTCCTTCGTTTTTGTTGGCAACGAATCATTTTATGTTTTTAAAGATGGTAACAAAGGCTGTTTGTTTCTTAGTAGGGTGAAACCTATACTAAAAACCAGTCTCGAATTATGTAAATATATATTGCATGTAAATTATATTTGTAATAGTCAAGAATAAATAGTGTAATAAATCTGTAATAAAACTCAAGTATTGCGTATCCCATATCAGAAAAGTACGTCCAAATGTTGCGGATTTGTGTTTGCTTTGGACTTATTTGAGCTAGCAACACTATTCTAGTCTATGTGTGATTTGTGCCTGGCAACAAATATTTGTTTCATGCGTGGATTGGGAGAATTATTGCATACAGCAATGCGGTTTCAAGCGACATCTCTGTGAATATACCAGTTGGCATTTCGGGATAATAATTCGCTTTGCACATAGCGAAAACTACTCTTTTTGTTTTAGTAACATTTAGATTTATTTAATGGACTGTACTTGTAAGTTTTTTGTGTCTATTTAATGTTCTTTTGAAATCCACAAAATTATGATTGTCTATAGGATTATCGGGAACAAAGTATTTATATATTTTTAATTATATATTTTTTAAAACATTGCTCAAAGTTATTTTGTTACTGCTCTAATTCAAGTACTGTTATGTTATATACATATTCATGTTTTATATAGATACAAATATAGTCTCGTTATTACACTAAGACTCGAAAGCTTAGTGAGATCCTTTTTTACTCTTCACAAGAACTACAAAAGTTAATGTTATAGCAGCAGGATTGTTATTGTAAGCCCCACGAATACAATACAGAAATAAAAGTGGAACACAATTTTTCTGAATAAGTTTCTGTTATAGTAAAAGACGGTTAGTTAACTGTATGTAAATATTTCGCATACAAAAAGTGTAACAGGCAAGCTAACAGAACTTTGTCTGTTCAGAAATTGTTAAAACAGACTTTAAGTGATATCGCTACGAAATGCGTAACACTTTTAATAATTGCTACAGCGCTCGTAGTTGCTGTAGCGTGTACTGGTGGTTTCGTAGCACTGACATTACGTAGTGCGTAGTCAGTTCACAATTGTTACTTATAAGTAAAGTCTGTTTAACGTGCAGGTAAGAATTGTGATTGATTCAGTTTAATGAAAGTAGTTTTTGTTGCTCTAAATACTAATGAAGCCATAATTTTTTTTAATGATTGACCGGCTGAGGGATTAGTGTATTGTTTAACACCTCTGTTGAATCCATCTTTTTTATTGTACTTGAATACGAAATAAAATGCATTGTTCAATAAGTCGTAATGATACGATTTTCTTCTACATAAAACTTGGTAGGTTACGTGTAAAATTCACCTCATTGTTTGGTATTTTTAGTAAGAGCTGATTTTTTAATGGCTAGATTAAAGGTCCCTGGGGAATAATTATAATGCTGTCGCGTCTGAATGTTTATATAAGACAGTAACAGCGACAATTTTATTCCTCATATAACATTTATCTATTGAAAAATCAGCCCTAAACGGGATAGAGCGGCAAATGAGCAAAGAGATAACCTGGGGTTTGAAGACTGGGGGAATCGGATATTGAAGATTTAGGTTAACCTTACGAATCTGGCAAAACAGAATGCAAGTGTCGTTTCAAAACTAGTCGTATCTAGTTTATTTATTTAAACAAATCCAAGTATACTAATCAATTCTTAGGTAACATACTTTATATAGGCACATAAGTAAAAGAAAAGAAAAAATAAAATGACACACAATATGTTATGTTGTATTATTTTTATTGGTATTTATTTTTGTATATAAATAAAGTTTTTTTACTAGGTATTATGGACGGTGCATGAGAATGATGACGAGTGGGCTTTGTGGCCAGGGATGCCGTACGTGTGGTTCGCATGCCACTGGCTGGCAATGTCACACTCCTGCTACAACCCTATGATCTACTGCTACATGAACATTCGGTACCGGCAAGGATTCCAAGAGGTATTTATATTAATTTATTTGATATATATTTTTCATAATAATTATGAATTAATTATCAATATACAAAATAAATTTAAAAGACTGCTTATTCATGTGAATTATTCGAGAAAAGCTCTACTACTTTCAAGTGTCACCAGGACTCTTATTCAAGAGGATCCGTGTGGCGTGGCGACTTTTCTCGAGGGTCACGTTATTATGCCATATTTTTAATTTTCAGTAATTCATTTTAGTGTTATATTTACTTAAACGTTTAAATCCAATAACACCATTAATAACATTTATTTTTGGCAAAGTATATGTTTAATCAATGTAGATTAGTAGCTTGTTACTTATGCTAAAAGCAGTTGTATGAACCGGGTAGTTTTCTCAGTTAAAAACTAAATTATTTTGACTTCCTAAAACAACAAAATATTTAAAAGTCAACCATACCATTTTGGATTTTTTTAAGAAATAGTTTTGTTATTTTTGCAAAATCATGATGACGTTCACGATATCTCTATATCTAAATATCTCAAACGGAATGCTTAGAAAATTATCGTCTTTTACACATTAATAAAAGCACCAATTTTTAGTTTTCAACTACCGTATTGTCTTACTAGTGAGCAGTGGGTATTTTAATCACCTGAAGAAACATTTTAGAAAAAAATATAAAGAACCAATTATACCCCGGCTATGTTAGACCTTTAAGCCTAGGTTAGTACTTTTATAAATCCTAGACATAAGCATCTCCTGACACTCGCGCCTTGCCATTCCCGGCCAACCTGACCCGAATGTCCAACAAAAGATTTTTATTTTACGCACTTATAAAGTCTATAAATATTGTTATTTTTTTGTAATCAGAGTCATTTTATGCAGTAAGGAACATTTCTCCATCACTTAACTCGAATACATACCGTGTTTTATTTTGAAATTCATAACAAATAGGTAACAAGGTCTTTCGTACCAATTATATTTGAATTTCAGATGTCTCCTCCATTATGGGGAACGGTATTTTTACTCATTACGCAAGTGTTACAAGGTTAAGGTACGTCTTGTTGTGAACATGATAAATTAGACCAAAACATTTGATACTTAGACTTAGATTAATTGAAATTTAATTACTTAGTAATTTGAGTCTAAAATGTAATGTAGGTACCTAATAATAAAAATGCCTTTATTAATATATACTACCATACCCATTGCTATCCTTGTATTTTTTATGCGAGCTTCGGGTGTCGTAAGAGGCAGCAATGTTGCAAATAACGAATAGTTGATGCAAATAGCAAACAAATGAACATAAGTTTATTGAAAAACATAAATAATCAGTATACAATATACATATATGTACATACTAAGTTACGTAAGTGCGTTGATACGTTCTATACATACATACCATAATGTAAATAGTAATAAAAATATAAATACTTATAATAAAATATATACTATAACAAACAACTTATTATATGTTTTTTTTGAAGGGTGATTATCGACATGTGGCTTCTCTCGCACATATTTTTAGTCAGTAAAATACTGACACTAAAGTATCTTTATCTTACTGGTTCAGCCAATGCTTTCGACACTACCACGATCCTTTTGTAAAAGACAAACGGCTCGATATCAGTCGAAAGCGCATTCCACAGTGGAACGGAAAAGCTTAATTCATTTTGGATAGTTATATTAATCGTGTCCAGACAAATTAACCTTCAGTCGATTGGAATTCAAAGAAGAACTTGGATCCTATAGTCAGTTAACTGTTTATAAGATCTAAGATAGGCCTTAAAAGAGTAGATTTCCGTAATCTCCCCGCTTGACAGGAAATGGGGATCGTTTGGAGATGGGGTATCGAGCCAAATACACTGCTTCTCAAGGTCAATAAATCTTTAATAAGAACTAGTTCAAAACACTGTTAGTTATTTATTCTAATGTTTAACGTGTTATATATATTTTACTAGCTTCACCCGCTATTTGGTTCCATTTGATCGTTTTTTTTATGACTTCTCCCGCCCAGGGTGGGGCGGGAGGGTGTGTCAGACTCTTACTGACTAAAAACCCCCCTGTTCCTTCTCCTGCTCTAGGCCGAGGTCGCGGTGCCTCATTGCGCCTACCCCGCAACCCCGGCTAAATTTGATTGTTGCGTGTGTGTTTTATAGCACTCAGGAAAATTGTAGCTCTATCTAGTGAAAAAATTTTGGAAATCTAACCAACCATTCCAAAGATAAGATATAAAATTAGTATAGATCGATCCCTTTGTTCAATGACCACTGTTCGTTGAAGGAGCTACGTGTAACTAGTTTTTTACTAGTTACTAAGCGCAATTAAATTTAAATAAAAATTAGTGTTGGGATCGTAACACTAATTATTCGGATCGGAGCTCGCAGTTAACAACGTTCAGGCTTATTAGAGAGCGCAGCTGTCTGTTGTTTGTTAAGGGTATAGCCTAACTCAGTGCTTACAAAGTCTACGAGGAAATACTTATATATATTACCTATATAATAGCACTGTAATGTTTTACTCAAGTTAGTGTTACTCTGTTCTCACATATTCGAACCAATTTAATAATTTACGTGAAACTGATTAAAAAAGAGTAACCATGAAGTTTTTTGTTCGTTCTTCTCCATTGGAATCTACACTTTGGAACGAGCAAATAGCTTCACTAAGAGGACTGACCGACAGACTGACTCTTTGTTTTGACGTTCAAAAGTGCCTGTAATTTAATTGGAATAAATAATTTTGACTTTGACTTTGAATTTGACATGTTCCAAGTTAATATATTTTTTTTTACTTTTTCCAACAGATACTCAGTACGTTGCTATGTTTGAAGAAGAAGGACTCAACCAGACCGTGCCAAAGGTCAAGTGTTTGCGAAGGCATACCTATGTCAGGTAAGAGACCCTAATATTTACTCGATATCCACTTGATAAAATTGCTTGTTTTCTTCTTCCTTGACATGTGATCACGCCAAATTCGTTCTTATCTAAAAATAAGATAAGTTGTCTTTTAATTTTTCTTATAAGAAAATAAGAGTTATTTTATACTTTTCTGTCAGCAGCGACACACTAGAAGTTGACGCAATTTATTTGAAAAACTTTAATCAATGGCAAACGTATGTTTTTTTTAATTACACCCTGTATTGGAATGTTTTCCTGTGCCGTGGGCGCGTTTTCAAATATAGAATGATTCATACATACCCAGACACGGAACAAAAATTTTATGGAACACACAGATTTCTTCGTATGGATTCGTATCCACGACATGTTTGTTTATTTTATATATATGTGTTATTCAAAATCAATTCAATTTCAATAGCTCATATTAATAAAATATACCTATAAAACAATACAAAGGTATTCTGTGCATGCGAAAATATGATATTTTAAAAAGTTTTTCACAATTTATTTCAAACATAAATTATATTGTAATTGTTGAGACTCTGGGAATACATCTGAATTGTAATATTGTTGTGAACAAATTTTATCAATTTGCAATCGTTTCACTTAGGTACAGACGCCAGTAGGTCAATCTACCCCAGTTATCAATTTTGAAAAATGTTACTCATTGGATTTTTAACTAAATTCATCAAATCAATAAAGTTAAAAATCTATTTACAACTTCGCCAGAAAGGAGCAGGTCGACTTGCTGACGTTTGTACATTGATTAATAGTTTAACTTACATTGATTTAGTTTCAAATTTGTTAGCAATTACTTTGAATATTTCCCTACGGAGCGCACCAACTAAACTGTCCAATTTATGGGTTTATCTCAGTCGTTATATTTACATGTTTAGTTAAGGGATGTATATTTTATTCAGTATAAGGATCTTAATTATTACATTCATTAAAGAGACAAAGTGTAATTTAAATATTAAGAGTACTTTTTTGTAGTACTTACCATTCCTACATAGTACCTAATAATACATATGTATAAAACAAAGCCGCTGTCGATGTCTGTTAAGCCCTACGTATAATTTAATGTGTAAACTGTACAACTTGTTTAGAAATACATGTAACATTTTTTTGTAAGCAAAAATGTTACTCATGCATTATTAGGACGAATAAAACATATGTATAAGCATAATGTTTTTATGGGAGACAGAAAAGTAAAAAAACCCTTCTAATGGTAAGCAACAGGTGAGATTTCGACCTTTCGAGCGAGAAGAAACACAAAGAAATTTTTCCCCAGTTTTCTGTGAGGTCTGGGTATTGCTACGGTCGAGCCGGCCATTCATGCCGAACTATAAATCTTCCACACCTACATATGTCGTACGGTATTTATAATTACAGGATAACAATGGCAACAGACTTGGCATTAATTAGATTAAACTAATAATATTATTACTAGTGAACAGTATAATGTTTATTTTAATATAAAATAACATCACACCCGAATCATCACAACTTTTAAATAATGACAATTAAATAAATTAAATATATACTACTATGTAATATTTTAATTATATATATATATATATATATTAATACATAATATATATTAATGTGACCCTTTAACAATCATAATTTAAATACAAAAGATGTCTTGTTATTGAAAATAACAACAGCCACAATCCGCTCCACCCGGTCTTGTCTATCGAGCGGCAAATTGTATTAGTTAAATTCATCTACAATACCTGCTGATCAGAGCTGAAACTTAACAATACGACGCGCTCCTGTAACCATTGAGGAGAAAGCTTAGTAAGCAAATTAGGAACTATAAAAGTACAATCGTATAATTTGTGATCTGGATCAAGCTTGTAAGTATCTTAAGTGTTCTCGACTTTTCAGCCGGGGTTGCGGGGTAAGCGCAATGAGGCACCGCGACCTCGGCCCAGAGCAGGAGAAGGAACAGGGGAGTTTTTAGTCAGTAAGAGTCTGACACTCCCTCCCGCCCGACCCTGTGCAGGAGAAGTCATTTGATGATTTTCCCCTTACAAAAAAAAGTATTCTCGACTTGGAGCTTTTTCTTAATACTTATATCGTCTCATAAGTATTTTTACTTAAAACATTGAAGTGATGCCATCTAAATGAGATTTTGGGATATCCTGTAAAAACCAACATGAAGATAGTCCTGCTAGTATATAGATAGACTAGTATATAGAATAGATAGCTAGTATATAGAATATTTGATGATTCAGCCCAGTGCATTACAACAGTTACAGTTATAGAACAGGATATGAAAATGGGCCAAAGACAAAGAGGACAAGTTACCATACCAAAATCGACTCAAACGTCATATTCGGTTAAACGGGGTCTAACGATAATCTTGTATTAACTCGAGTAGTTGAAGCATTGTAGTTAACTACACAGTAAGCTCAATACAATCCCTTTGACCTATAATTAAAAGATCAATATCACGAAGTAAACTATAACAATTTGAAGGGTCGTGGGCCTACAATATTATATCAAAGGCCTCGTGAAATATTTATACTAGCCGCGTCTATCCCCAAGGTATTTTGAAGTTAAATTGCTTTTGAGGATAAAGTTGAACATAGTAATGGGTAGTTTATAATTTTTGTTTTAATTACGCTTATTGGCCTACACGTTTTTAGCGAGGTTCTGCGGATATAAAATGCTTAACAGTAAGTGCCACCGAGGGTTTCCCCCGTATTATTCGAAACTCGTGATAGTGACTGCCAAAACCTTTATACTTTGTCTGCAGATTGTATCTGTAACTCTCGTTCTTCGGCGAATAAGATTTCTGATTTTGCTGAGCAAAGAAACTCTTACCATAGTTTTCTCCACTTCTTGTTTGGCGACTCATCATTCTCTTACTGATTAAAGTTCCATCTTCTGTTCCAAATCGGAGCCGTGATACCAAGGTATTGTGCTTGCAACCGCAACCCCAGCCTAAATAATTCTGGTGAAAACTAGCTGTTTTTTCACCTGTGCTTATATACATATTTAAATAATATTTAATTTTATTGCCTATCATTCAAGTGTGATAGCTTTGGCACGAATGGCTCCATAGTGATACCAGTGCAGACCATAGTGCAGAGTAATACCAGGGCCGCACAGCGTGTGCGTTTGAAAAAAGTGAGGTTTGCGGAACGTTCTAGGTGATTAATTGTATAATGTATACATACAGGAGGTATGGTTAAGCCATTTTGCTTATACATAAAATGTATTCCATTTGTCAAGTGTAGAGTATTTACTGGATGGCAAGCGCAAAGAATGATGAAAACCGCGTATTTGTCAGCTCTAAGGGATTTACAGGAAAATAAATACAAGAGCTTCATGACTCAATTTTTCTTACAAGCTTTATAAGAACAATTTTGGTTGTTAAGTTATCTACCAGTTAATATTATTAAGCATATTCATTCTGATGAAATGGTAATATGGGAGCATCGCTTTTTTGCTTATAAAATGGCGCCAGTGTGGACGGAACTCTTGATTTTTTATCCAATTGAAAACTAGCAACTGTTGCAATACACATAGTGTACATACCATTACAAAATAAAAAATAAATTTCTGCGAATGCTTAATATTTCAGCTGTGCAGTTTCGTGTTAATAAAGGATCGTTCGAATTGTTGCACTGGGTTTGAGTGTGAAACGAATATGATTTTGTATGTTCTTAAAATCACCCACACCATAATAACTTTTATCGCAGAAAGGTACTCCATACATTTATAATTAATATTTATTTTTCATTAAATTACAAGTCTTTTTTTAATTTATTATAGGGAAAGTTAGATGGGTCCTCAAAAATTCTAATATTAATGAAACACAATCTCAAAAATGTTGTGTACCTAATAATGAATATGATCGCCTTCTTCGTAATTCTTCGAATTTTATTTTTATTTGACTCATTTTCCTCTTTGGTACAGCTTTGATGGTGTTGAAATTAATTACTTACAAAATTTCTAAGTCATTTCTCTTTATTGTGAAATTTGTTTATTGTTTAAAGATTTGATTTGTATTTTCAATTTATTATACTTATATTTTTGGATTCTAGGAGAAAGGGTTAGTACTCTTGTTGCAATTTGCACTAAATTTTAGTTTTAGTTGGATTCGTATTGTTGTTTACCGCGTATTATGTTAAACTGTATTTTTTCTAATAATCGGAACCGGCTTTTTAATTTATGTTTTATATTTCATTTAAAACACCGTTTGGATATGAATATAATTAATAATACACCACCAGTACATACAATCGCAACCAGAACACGGTAGAAAATCCTAGTGCAGCGCAACGTAGGTATTTCGTAACTTATTGTTAAGAAAAATAATTCGATAGTTTTCGACTTTATCACGTTTATAAATACAGACGAACGCAAAAGGGACCCCACTAGGACGAAACAAAAAGAGGACACTTACTTATTTTTTTCATTATTCTCTATAATGGAAAAAATAAGTGTGTAAATAAAGTTATTCTGTGATTGTCATAAAATCGTATCACCAATTGAAATTAAATATTTAAAATGAAACTTTATTAAATATTAAATGGTAATAATATTTAATATTTTAATAAAATGTAACGCTTTGAGATGATAATGGCGTGGAATGACAATAAATTTATTTTATCGTGAAGTTATTATTTTATTTATTGTTCCTGATATGTACACACATATATATAATTATATTGTGTTGAGTGGGAGTGTGGTTTGTCGTAATATAGTATTAAGTAGGTAGTATGACCAGCAAGTCCTTTATGTCCATGGTCTTTAATGAAATTTAAATTATATCGTTTTAGTATAAAGTCGGAAATGTAATGAATTAAATTGACAATTGAAATTGGCTGACCCACTGGTCTGTATACGTTGTGCAATGAGACGTATAACGTTAACCACACGTGTTAATGTACGAACCAATTATAATAAACTCATACTCTCTCCAATCCCCACAAGATCGGCCGTGATTGCTTACCATCAGGTAATGCATCTTCTCATTTGCCGTCCCATCACATATAAAAATATCTTGTCAAGTGACAGACAAAACATAGGAAAGTGATCGGCGGCGGCGATACCTCGCGACCGGCATTAGTCGAGTTTATGGTGAGAAGCGAAAGGACTGAGAAGCTTTCTGCGAAGCAGTAGTAGACACTCCGGGCGTCAGGAATCTCGTGACGATCTTTGGCCACCGTAGGCTTGGTGGGTCTGCGGTGCTATGGTAGCTGGCCGCCCGGTCAGTTGGTACTGATCGGGCGGATCGGTTAGCATTTCATGCGCTCCTCAAGGGACCATTAGATCACTACAACAGGGCTGATGTTCAGCCGGGGTTCCAGGGAAAGCGCAAAGATGCTCAGCAGCCTCGGTCTGGAACAGGAAAACGAACAGGGTGGGTTTTAGTCAGACACTCTTTCTCACTCCACCATGGGCGAGAGAAATCATTTGATGATTTTTCCCACTAAAAACACATACAAAATATCAAGAAAAATACCTATTTACGTTGTTCAACGTTCTTTTCAAAAATATTATGGTTTCTTTTCATTGAACTGAATTTATTGTGGAATCATAAGCCCCGATCAAAGAGCCAGGCGTTGGGTAGCGCGGGCGGAATGTGGCTTATGCCGAATCACGAAACACGCTTTACTTGAAGCTCAAATAAGTGATTTATTTAAGCTTTACTTATTGGTATTTTGACATCTCGTATAATATGAAGTTGCCGAAGGGGCATGGGTATGTTACATACGGTTCAAAATACATAAATAAGCTAATAAATTACAATAAGAGCTAACACTTACCAAAATAAAAAAATTCGTTGTGTCATCGCGCCCGTTGATGAGGAAAACACACCAGCCCCTCTTATCTTTGTTCCGGATCCAGCAGGAGGTGTTCTCCTGGGATCTTGTAACAATGGGGACCACTTGCAGAACACAGTAGAGCATACGGTGGCAGTGTGCCCTTCTTGGGCTAAGTACCGCCGTGTTCTTAGGGAAGTGATCGGTGGCGGCAAGCTCAGTCGTGCTCGTGCCGCAGTAGGACTCACTCCGGGTATCGGGGATCGCGTAACGATTTCTGGCTACTGCAAGCGCTGGTCTGCGAACACTCGAGCGTACGTCACGTAGCGTTCCACGTGCGTTTCTTAGAGAAGATGAGTATTACAGATGAAACTCAAAAGGGCTTATGTTCAGCTGGGGTTGCGGGTGCAAGCACAATAAGGTACCACGGCCCCTGTATCGAACAGCACTAGGAACAGGGTATTAGTCTATTCGTGGAGAGTCTTTAGTCATTATAACCAGTTTTGCTAATTTAAAATTATAATACTGAACGTATTGAAAAAAAAATTGTTTTACTGCTGCCTACATATACTTGTATCAATCAATATTTCCGACCGAAGACGTGTCTGAACCACATAATCATTTAAATTAAAATTAAATTATTTTTCTTTTCATAGAATATATTATGTCAGGAATACTTTTTCTAACTTTGAACGGTAGTATAATGTTGCAATGTACTTATTTACCATTATAGCGGTACGTAGAAGACAAAAATTGGATAAAAATTACATGTGTATGACTTAAATGAACTATTTTTGTTTATAGAACTGATGGGTGCAAATGGAACGGGGACAGCGAATCGTCGTGGAATATTTGTATGCAGATGTCAGACGTCAAAGACTACAGCAGTGTCGAATGGTAGCAGAAGTACAACTTGTAATTTTTGTACCCCGAAGCCTGCGTCACGGTCCTCAGGAGTATCACTGACACCACCTGTTAGGGCTGCCTCAGTGCGCTCACAATTTTTCTAATACAATCACAATGTTTACAGGAATGTTTTAAGTACTTCTGGCTTAACTTCACGTAGAAGTTTTCTTCCAGCATTCAATAAATATTAGATTTAATTAGATTAAACTTTTTTTGGACTGTCCAGCTAATTACTGGTCATAATATACTACATGTTCATTTGAAGCATCTGAAATTGCAATAATTATCAATCAACTTTTTGATGACTTTCTACAATTTTACGGCAAACTGTTAGCTACGTTTATTATAGTCGAAAAACTCAATCCATACATCGATTAGCGTTCAGTTGCGTGCGGAAACTGAAACTTCTAAAAAAAACCCGGTCCAATATTTAAGAATCGCTTGTTTCGGCAATTGAAAATTGAAATTCGATTTCGTCGAATTGTGCACAGTTCAATTGACATACTGATATGTGAACAGATAATTGTTGAGTGCCAATTTTATTCTTCTATACACAAAGCCCCTTAGTCACAAGCTGGTGAAACCTTTTTCAATTACTGCCATGTACTTAAAGTGTACCTAATAGAGATTTTAACATTGACTAGTTTATGTTTAACTAAAATCATTTACAAATCTCTCACCTCAAGTGTGGGAGAGCCATACTTCGGCACAAATGGGTAGGCTCGACCGGAGTGATACCATGGCCTCATAGAAAACCGGAGTGAAACAACTACAGCGTTGTTTCGTCGTGTGAGTGAGGTTACCGGAGGCCCAATCCTTCCCCTCCCCCAATCCCTCCTTAATCCCTTAATCTCCAAATCCCTAATCCCTAAAAGGTCGGCAACGCACACGTAACTCCTTCGTTACGGGTGTCTATGGGCGGCACTGATTGCTTACGGTCAGGTAATCCGTCTGCTCGTTTGCCGAACTATGAAAAAATATGCCTGATTTCTGAAAATTAATTGGTACAAATTTATTGACTAAATTTTTTGTGAGATACTTAATTTAATGATATTACTAATTTATTTACGTTTGTAAACTTATATTGTTTCCAATAAAAACAATAATATAAAGTGCATACAATACATAAAAGTGTACTCTTATAACATAAACTGTGACATACTAATATATATTTCTACACCGATAATGGTATATATGTGGAACGGGTATTAATAACATCTGTGTGCACCATGTAAGTACTGTAAAATAAACGATATTCTTTTCTTTTCTATTCTATTCTAACAATAAATGTGAATTAAATCTCCGTTTGTTTATTGAGTGTTGGAATTTTAATAAAATCCTGTACAATCTTTAACTGTGTTTTACGCATTGAAGTAGTTTTTAATCAATGGATGTAATCCTTATTTGTTAATTATAGGTGCTATAAATTGTTTCTTTTTAATTTTTATTAGCATGTTTAACATGAACAGTATTTCTTGAGGACTTTGTTTTGCCAGCATGAATTAAGTTAGCCTATTTTATTTTAAAGATATTTACGCGTGTTCTTCATGTATGTATCGGGTAATTAAAAGAAACTTAATCGGCAATAATGAAACATGACCTTATATTTATTTCTATTTATCAATTATTTCGTTTTAAATCGGATTGGATTATGTGACTGTAGATAAACTTTAACATAAATGACAAGCGATTTTGTCTGTTTTCCAATTTTTAAATGTGAAAATACATTTTTTCAATGGACTGATAAATTAATTGTGTTGATTTTAATATTACTTAAGCTAATTCGATATGTCAACTATTTGTATATAATGATAGAAATAATAATTAACAATATTGCTGTTGATAATAAAATTTTAAATACTTAAGGCTCTCAGTGATTTTCTCCTCTTCCTTTTTATTTTGTTCGTGAATACTGGTAAGGTATGAATGTGCAGTATCTAGAATTGTCTGAAATCGTAAGAGTAATCGTTAGTAATTCTGGATTTCGAAAATCGAATAATGACACAAAAAGGACAATCCTACTTATTTATTTATTCCTTGCAAATCTACACAGTCATATAGTAACTAATATACATCACTCTGATAGAATAACGTTATTATTATATTTTCTTAATTAAATATTTTATACTATTACATAGGAGTAGGGACAAACATTACAATTTTAATAGAAAAAATGTGAAAATTTGGGAGAATGTATGGATGTAAGTTTCTTATTATTTCATGCAAAAACGGCTGGACAGATGTGGTTGAATTATATGTAACCAGACCCAAGCGTACGGTGCTAAGCGATTCGCGTGCTCCTCAAATAGTCAAAAGACCACCACACGGGGTCCTACAGGGCTAACATACAGCCAGGGTCACGGGGTAAGCGCTATGAGGCATCGCAACCTCGGCCTTAAGCAGCAGAAAGAACGAGGGGGTTTTTAGTCAGTAAGAGTTGGACACTTCCACTCGCGTCACCCTGGGCGGCGGAAGACATTTGATGATTTTCGCCTGACAAGAGAAAAGATAGGGATTAACCCAACCGCAATATGTTTTATCACATACGGGCGGAGCCGCGGTTGGAAATAGTATATTTTGTACGTAAGCATTGAACATTGATTCTGCAAAAAAATAAATCTCTGCGTTCCGTGCGTTATCAATTTCAGGTTTTTGCACCATATTTCCTCTGCATTATGCAGTAGCAAGGTGAAGTTGGAAAGTACCTACGTGTTGTACGAAGTTCTAGTAAGTATTGTACTGCGGAAAATAACGCATTGCAAGTTTCTGGTAGGTACCTGTATACTAAAGTTTGCGTATATATAGTATACATAAAAATAATAAGATAATCTTATTATATTTTTAATATAACTTATATGTAATTATTATTATATGTAATACTAACTACTCTCGCGCGGTTTCACCAGCTGCTCTGCTCCATTTGATCGTAGCGTGATGTTTTATAGCCTATAGCACTCAGGAACATTGTAGCTACCTATCAGTGAAAGAATTTTTGCAATCCGACCAGCGGTTCCAAAGATTCCTACATACAAACTTACAAACTTACAAATTTTACCTCTTCATAATATTAGTATAGATGTAGTAGCTCTAATAGTACAGGCCTAGCCTTAGTTTAGACTCCTGATTTTCCACAAATTACATTTCGTAACTGTCAACCTCATATCATCAACGGCATCAACATCAACATCATATCAACCACATAGGCAATATTCTAAACCAGAGCAAATTAAAACCACCCTCATTGACCCTCAAATGTTTGTGCCTACTCCAGCAGAAATCGGGCGTGACGTACCTATATATTTATGTATGAGTTTTGAAAAACCCGACAACAATTCTGTGATACCAACAAGTTGTTGAGCGGAGCAGTCCGTTAGTCTGAATTGAATTAACTGTTTTTAATTGAGTTGTGCTTCATTAAGAATTCTAAACGATGATTCAGGGAGCGATTTTATTTTGACTCCGATTTACAAATTACATCAGTTTTGTTAAACTCACTCGTACTAGTGATATTTTTTTCTTTTATGCTATATTTTAGTAATTGTTTTTCTTAATAATTTGAAGAAGTTTCTTAACATGTATTGAAAAATATATATAAAACTTACCTTACCCATTGGAAATGAAACCATTGAAAAAAAGAATGGGATATAAAAACATTACCTAAATAAAATTCAGGATACGATCTAATTACGATTAAGGAGCATGCATTATCTATGAACCTACATTATAATAGCATTTCCTCAATAAATGAGACTTCAGTTTATTTCTAAACTAGCTTCGTGCCTGCGACTTCATCCTCGGACAGTAATAAATAAAACATTTAAAACTTTCTCTTGAATCATTCTATCCACAAAAAAAAACCGCATCATAATCTGTCAGGTAGTTTAAAAGATTTAGGGCTGATTTTTCAATGGTTAGATAAAAGTTATATCTTATATTGATGACTTGATGACTTATTATGATGCTATCGCGTCAGAATGTTTGTATCAGAAAGTGACAGCAACAATTTTATTCCTTTGATAAAATTTATCGGACTATTTGAAAAATCAGCGCTTGAGCACACATACGGACATACTATGGAACGCGATTTTGTTTTATACTAGATAGTGATGATGGTGATAAATTTACACTAGATTTACGTTTGATCACGGTTAAATTCGTTACTATTAAACAAGAACACAGATAGGTATCAAGGACTATATTAAAAACTCTAAGATTTGGTTGAATCATATTTCCTAGTAAGTAATTAAGTCTTTCCTCGTAATTAGTAAATAAGTCGCCACTCTAGTAAATACTTAAAAGCGAGGAACCACTTCTTACTAGTTACCAAATCTTAGAGTTTTCTAATATAGTAGCGTGGCCTGAAAAAAATTGCCATCTAGGTGGACCGACGACATCGTCAGAGTCGCGGGGAGCCAATGCATGGAGGTGGCAACTTGTCGTTTGTCGTGGAGGACTAAGGGGGAGGATTAAGGCTTTGTTCAGCAGTGGACGTCTTACGGCTGATAATGATGATGATGATAATTAAGCCATTCTTTTCTTTATGTTATAAGTCGGCAAACGGGCAGACGGATTACCTGATGGTAAGCAATCGGCGCCGCCCATGGACACCCGCAACACTAAAGGAGTTACGAGTACGTTGCCGGCCTTTTGGGGATAGGGGTTTCAGATATAAGGATTGGGAAGGGATAGGGGAATTGGAGGGATTGGGCCTCCGGTAACCTCACTCACACGGCGACGAAACACAACGCCTTCCTACAAGTTCTAACAAAGGTTTTTTTTTTCTGAGACAGATGGACCTGCACAATTTTTATGTAAATTCTTAGCAAGTTAGTTATCCGTAGTACCACAATAATATCAAGGAAGGCTCTCTTAAGATATATGATCTGTGCCTCATATGTTGTTACGAAGCATTGCCCTTAGCGCTCTTTTTAAATTACAAACGGCATTAGGAGATTGCGCCAGTAGATGATGCCGTAGAACATGCATTAAGAACTCGACACTGTACCTTAGCCTGATCTCAATAATAAAGAACGGGGTGATTTTTAGTCACAAAGACTGTCACTCAGACAGACAGACAGTCTGACACTCCCGCTCGCCTACAAACTATTTCTCGCACACAGGAGTAATTCATTTGTTTATATTCCTCCTCCAAGAAAAAGCCTGGAGAAAACCCTTCTTTACAGTAGTATAAGGTAAGTTCTTCCCTCATTGAGTTATTCTGGGCTGTTCATAAGTCGGTTAAAGAAGGTTAAGGCGTCCCCTTCGCATGATTGAGGAGGCGGGCTTGACCTGGCAAGTATTAATGTGACTACTGCTGTACGAGTAGTACGTATATTTACTTTCAAGTTCATTTGGATACCACAGACATGCGGTGAAAAACGTGAACTTGTGATCACTAATTTTAAACAGACGTGGTGATAATTACTTAAACCTTCTGCGGGTAAGAAGAGGGCTTTGTTAAGCAGTGGGTACTTATGGGCTGATTAAGTGATTTGTGTGATATGAGTTAATCTGTACCGTGGGCCTTTAACCCACATCATTATACATTTATTCACAAATAGTCAAATGAAATAATTAAATATTTATTTGGTCAAGCGATTTCGGCCTAAGGCGGCATCTCCATTTCAATAGGTCGTAAGGGCATCACAATATTCCATTAATAAGAATAAACTTAATAAGACCGAATGTATTAAAGGATAAACGCCATATTAAAAGCAGAAACATTATATTAAAAACGTGAGTTTCAAGCAATATCGTAGCTCGTAGCTTATGTAAAGGTCTTGGAATACATATCAAGATAACCGTCGAACTTATCGTCCACTGGCACACAAATCAGTCGTTCCAAATTCAAAGCCGATTCATATAAGTACCTATCTTATTTTAGAATCGGTAAGGTGAAAATGTAAGAATATCGGCTAGTACAAAAATATGGAACTGTCAGACAGTTTCAAAATTGTATTTAGTTATTTTTGTATATTCATTTATAAGTGTTAGTAAACTAATAACCCGATGATCTTGACTTTTTGAATCAACTAATCTAATATTGATGAATAAATTGTTCATAGCTTAGTAATTCGGTACTGTTATATGATAGAAAACGAATATTTTACATCCGAGAAGAAGTTACATAGAACATAAAACACAGGCTTAAAAGTCATCAGAAGCCAACTTTCACTAAACTTAACTTTTTTGTTTAGAAGTTTTTATCTCTTTTAAGAAGATACTTTCCTTGAAGATACAGAATATACTCTTCCTGAAAGATAAAAAGGTTGCTGCCACACCCAATGCCTTATATTTTTGTGGAAAAACAATAACATTTTTTGTGAGAAGGTTTTTTTTAACAACTCGTATTAAGAATTAGGTAGCTTGTAAAAGTTTTAATTGTAAATGAAATGAAGGTTAATCAGATTTATAATGACTACTTTACTAGATGTTAGACTGAGTGACTCGACAGTTATTAAAAAAAGTAGTACGAGTTACGCAGTTGTTTATTTATTAAATTTACAAATTACATTTTTAAATAAAAAAAATCTATATAGGTTTACAATAAGTACTACAGTTGGCTTACACTTACAATTTTATTGTACCCTAGTAAAGATTTTAGCTGAAAACAAACGTGATGTGGTGGATCCGAAGATCACAATTATATAAGCACCCTTAGCCTTTACTTTACTATAATTCATGTATAAAATGACATAAATAAGATATTTTAGGATACAAATATTTCTTATTATTACATTTTTCATATACATACCTAAATTTGTTTTATATATAGTACATAAGTGTAAGAGATTGTAGTATAACTATAAGCACTTGCTCGACTAGGGTGAAACTATGACTTCACAGAAAAACGGCTGGAAACAATATTATAGCATTGCGTTGTGGAATTAGTAACGATACTATATGCCCAATCCTCATCCCAAATTTTTATTAATTCTCTTATCCTTCAATCCTCAAACTCCCAAAAGCCGGCAACGCATATACAACTACTTTGAAGTTAGTCATAACTTCGATATATGGATATATGGGCGGCGCCGATTGCTTATCATTGGTGGTCTTGCACCAGCTGGGGTTGCGGCGCAAGCGCATTAAGATACCGCAGCCTAAGCGTAAAGCAGGAGAAGGAACGGTGGGGTTTTAGTTAGTAAGAGTCTCTCGCCTCAACCTGGGCGGCGAGAGAATCAAGTCAAGAAAAACAAAGAGGGGTCTTGTAACGTCATATTCTATAAAAAAAATCTCCTTTCAAGTAGCGACTATGCACTAGAACCGTAGTGGTGTAAGATTAAAAACCTGTCCGAACAGTAAAATAAAATTGTTGAAGATTTACTTCACAATTCTGTAAAAAATTTGAACCTTATAACAGTTTCCGCACAGGTGATAAAATTTGACATGATACGAACAGACTCTGAGATACCCAATGAAGCATAGCCGACGTTGGTCATATACACACCTGTCAACGCAAGCCGATTAGTGTCAATAGGCCCACATACTTTGTTGCTCAAAACGAAGTTCTTGTCAAAAATACATTTACACACAAGACGAATAGAATATTGGATCACACATTTTTTACTAAGCTGATAATGTTATTATTAGGTTCATGTGATGCAGATCAAGATCCATACACCAAACAAGACTCTCAAGTCAGTTTAGATCGACGGCGAGCTCGCCTCCAGATCAAACCACGCTCAAACATAACGCGTAAGCCTCAATGAGCCAATAGACCACCACATACGGAGCCCAAAGGGGCTGATGTTCCGCCGGAGTTGAGGGGGAAGCGCAAAAAAGTGTCGCGGCCTCAGCTTGGGGCAGGTGAAGGAACAGGAGGTTTTTAGTCAGTATTAGTCTAACACACTCTCTCTCTTTCTCGCCTCATCCTGGGCAAGAAAATTGATTTAACGATTTTCCCCTCACGAAACAAAAAACAATCTAGAAAATTGAATCCAGATGAATTAAATACAAAATTTCAAATGTCGAAATGCTATCCAACAAAAAATATTAGTTCAAAAAAACAGTATTTTTAATCAGAGTTTTGCAACTTGAAACTAATAGCAATTGGGTAAAACGTTTTAACGAGGCAAAATTGCCATTTAGCAAAGCAAGTATCAAATTAATTGAAACAATTATTAAAGTTATTAAACTGTTAAAGTTCAAACGATACTAACAATCGGTAGCTACGATAAAGATTGTCGATTATATTTATAAAAACGGTAATAAACTTGTTTTCAGTATAAAGTGTATTTTAAATTCCAATTACATTGATTTTCTTCAGGAAATTTGTGAATCACTCAAAGAGTTGTTGCGTGCAGGAATCGAAACCGCGCGCGTCACGTTGCGCGGTAGCCAGTTGCCCAGTCATCGCGCCAACCGTGCAGTCATGGCATCCCAGGATTGCCATGCTTCGGCATGAACCAGTCAGCGGAGTTACGGCATCACAGAAAACTAGATGAAATAACGCTTGGTAGCTAGCTAGGTAAGTGAGGTCCTATTTATAAGCGTCCCCTTTTTTACCGCTTCGCGACCGTATCAATGCGTACGCACGACAATATCGCTGCAGCTTCGTTATAAAGACGACGGCTGGAGCCTAATACTTCGGTTAGCGTTTCCACTGAAATATCCAATGGCAATATCCGGGATCATTCACAGTTCTTCTGCGAAATCTAACCGAAAAAAAAACGAAGAGCGTTCACCATTGCAACGCTCTCAAATCGCATATTTCATAAAAATCTATATTCTATGAAAACTGTATGAATAGATACTTGTATGCCTATACGTATATGTTGATTTTATTTATTGTGCATAATAATAGATAAATGGTTTAGTCCCCATGCGGCTTCGTCTTCTGTTTTTTTTTTATATTCATATTCATATTCATTTATTTGCGTTCTACAAGGTAGTGTGGTGTTAACAATAAAAGCTTATAGCTAAGAGCCGTTGTAGACCCTGTCAGGGCACAGCAAAGTACTTACAAGCTAAAATTCAAATTATCGTTTTTAAAATATAATTGAAAGAAAATTAAATTAAATTCGGAAACACAACAAAAACTAGAGATAATAAAAATTAATAAAAATAAAAAAATTACAATATCCTTAAAAGTTAGAAATAAAACATGTCAGACTAATTAAAATAAATTTCTTTTTTTAAATTTTTAGTTTGCTAATGCTTGTAAAACATTCAATGTTATGTTCTAATGAAGTATAAACCATATCTAATACTTTATTAGCGTTACGTTATTATATTAATTTTATAAAACACGAAAAGAACGAAAATGCGTCAATCGTTCAATATTTTACTACACATTTCTCACTTTCTCTTCTTTCGCTCGATGATACGCGACGCATTTTCTGGCGATTGGAAAAGGCGTTTAACCTTAAGCTCCCATTTCTTTGATAGAATAGATAGAACCTAGAAATAACTACTTCACTTAACTATAATAATATGTTATGAAACGTTGATTGACGTCGATTGATCGATCAGAGATGAACGAAGGACAACAACAGGTGACACAAAAAAAATTTTTTTTTAAATTAATTAATTGAAATTTAATCGTTTTATTTTTGTAACTAAATATTTTTTTTTATTTTAATTAAATTATTTTAATGGAAGCGTAAAAATTATTTTAATAAATTTAAAATACCCCCGACAAAAATCTAATATTCCTTAAAAGTAATAATTAAAAAAAAGCGTGGCGTTGGGGGACCGATCCAAATATTTTATTATCTACCACTTACATATTTCTATTTTGTCGGGCGTCTAATTTATGTTTTTATTTTATACTTTTTATAGATATTTTATATCATTTTCTCTCGATAAAGTCATCAACATTCCCTTTCAGTGCGCTTTCATTTGAGACCCCATTCGAGTATATTTGCAGAACTTCGGTAACCCTTCCCCACTTACCCCCCATAACTTCTAAACGGCTCAACCGATTTTCGTCAAACATGTCTAAGAACACTTGCGCATAAGTCACCTTTAATACAAAAACAAAAAAACAAAATTGAAATCGCTTCATCCTTTCAGGCTCCAGGATGCCACAGACACACCCCTCTTTTCGCGTCGGGGTTTAAAAAGAGAACACACCTAGTTTCTGTATTTGGCATTTTGAGCGTGAAAAGAAGATAATATACATTGTTTTGTCTATGTTATTTTGGGTGTGACGTCATCGATGTTCCTTTAATATCATTTTGTTTAGAAAGAGAACACAATAAGTTCACCCCTCGTCGTTCCGGGCATGACGTCATTGGTATGTCAATTGTTTTTCCTCTCATAATGACCGTAAACTGTTATAATAGATTGTGTGGTTATAGACAAAGAAGTAAATCAGAATCCAGTTATATAAGGTTTTATTTTCTTGGAACATGTTCCATTCAGTTGTATTAATAATCTCAAACAATATATATATATATAAACACATAAGCTTATATATGATTATTATTTCACAACCATATCACCTGTTTGCAAGGATTAACTGTTCATAACTTGCATTAATTAATTTCGCAGCTTGGTTAATATTAGACGTGAAACCGAATTAAACTGATGTTTTGTTTAATTAATGTTTTATTGAGAGCTAAGCTACCATTTATGCGTGTGAAAGATTAATATGCTATTGTAATTTGTGATATTATATCTTTACTTTCGTTTTCGTTTTGTTATTATAGCTAAATTTATAGTTTAGTTAAGTGCTACCTATTACTTTATTTTAATTACTTGTGGGAATTTATTATAACATTGGCTGGGTTAACTGTCGAGCTAGACAAGATAAGGGGTCTTGGGTTTTATTCGCGTTTCGGATAAAGGATTATTAAGTTTTTTTGTAACCAATGAAGCCCACTTCTAATTTGTACATTATTTTATGTGTATATATGCATTATGTAAGTTTTAATTACATAATACATAAGATTTATTTTTAGAAACACAAAGTTCCCTAATTTGGGAAAGCAAGATAATCCGAACAGGAGAGGTGATCATGCCTGGTGGGCTACTTACTGTCCAACAATTGTATATCGGGATTTTCCATCTGTGTAAAGTCGCACGCAAACTTCACTTGCGCTATGTAGGATTAGAAACATTATCTGTAAATCGTTTTTATCGTCGACTTTCTTAAACAACAATATGCTGCAATAAATTCACAGAAAATCAATTGAAATTGTATTGTTTTCTATAAACATTTTTAGACATTTTAGACATTATCGACCCTAAGAATATAGTTTTTTTAATGTGGTAGGGCGGCAAACGAGCAGACAGATTACCTGATGGTAAGCAATCAGCGCTGCCTATGGCCATCCTCAAAAACAGACGACTTACAAGTGCGTTGCCGACCTTTTGGCGATTAAGGATTTGGGAGATTTAGGGATTGGGAAACGATCTGGGGAAAGGCCCGGTAACCTCACTCACACGGCGAAACACAACGCTGTGGTTGTTTGACGTCGGTTTTCTGTGAGGCCGTGGTATCACTTCGGTCGAGCCGACCCTTGATTCGTGCCAAATCATGGGTCTCCCACACTTAATAGAAAAATAATATTAAAAAAAATCACTAAGACTAAAATGTGAGACCGTGCCCAAAGTAGAAATGAAAATGCACCTTAAAAGGCAGTTTATTGAATTCAATATGCTGTTTTCTCCCGGTACTTCGGGTGATATACAAGGACGTAAAGGCACAAAATTCGTACGTGCATGAATCGTAAACAATGGTTACTGTTGTGAATGCGCTATATAAAAGTTACGAATAATAAATAAATTAAAAGACATAAGTTATGCTGCAACAAAAATGGCATTTATTTGTATTGTACATAAGTACGAACTCGGCTTGTTAAATAAATGAATGTTTTTTTTTTCATTTTCTCGTTTTATAACGTGTTGAGATGTATTTTTAGAGAATTTGATTTATTTCACGATGTCATTCTGTAAACAGTTTTGTGTCCGCCTATAATTAAAAATAAAATATTAGTTTTTCCGACATAAAAAGTATCAAATCGACGATTTCGAAAAATATACTAAAAAGCGACTGCTCAAAGACTCTGTTCGGTGAAAAATTTTCCAGTGTATAGTTAAGTCTCGGTGTGCCTGACTCAAAAGTCGGTGACGCGCCCGCTGTTTATGAATAAGACCTACCTGTAGGAAATTGTTGTAAGTTTATAAACTATTAATTATACTGGAAAGATTTTGGGTATCCACATCAGACAGTTAGTATATCCATGACAATCCACTGTCGATCGTCCTCCTTTACACAAGTAAAAGGGGTTTGTCACAATCTTCACTTCATCACACGAGACCCATTCTTGAATTAGGTGGCATTGATCTTGTTGAAATTAGCCGGGCTTATTGATGAAAATAATAAATCAATAATACACAAAATTTTACGAATGTCTTTCAGACAATTTGAGACATCATTTTATTACATTCATCGACAAATAATGTTATTTGAATGGAAGTAATAGCTGATCCATTTGAATGACGATACACCTATAAAAAGTCGCCATAAAAGCTTGCTTTTATATGAGCCAGGCCTTTATTTGGCGTGCTGAGATAAATGGGGAATATGATCCGCTTACTGATGTATTAATTGATTCATTATTTCTACTGTTTACTTGGAATTCGAGGAGCTTATATTTATTTCAGAGATTATGGCGTACATTGCTTGGATTAAGCACCACCATATCCTCAGGAAAGTGATCGGCGGCGGCGCGGGCAGTGTATCGCTTCCGGCCTTATTCGAGGCCATGGTGCGGAACAAGAGCAATTTGAAAGTTTCATCCTTCTGATGACCCGGTGATGCTCGTGATAAAGGTAGAGGAGCGAGTGAAGGAACCATCTTTCTAGAGCCCCAGACGATATCTGGCCACCGTAACTGTGGGTCGGTTGGCGAACACGGGTAGCTCGTCGCTCGCCCTTTATGGCACCGTGCCCTCGGCCTGGAGCAAGAGAAGGAAGTGGGGAATTTAGTCAGGAAGAGACACTCCCGCTCACCCTGGGCTAAACTCATTAGATGATTTTCCCCCCGCAAAACACAGTACTTGAGGGGACTATTTAAAAACGACGACTTTAAAAAGTCTGGGTTTCTGTTAGGTATTTTTATATACATGTGTATATACCGGGTCTACGTACTATAAGTTGGGCCTGAGAATGGCAAGCAAGGATAGTTTGGTGCTTAACCAGGACCAGACCCGAGCGTACGGCATGTCATGTTACGCGTGGGCCTCAAAAGGTCATTACACAACCACAGATGGAGCCGATAGTGAGAGTAGAATTTCCAGCTGGACAGATGAAGAAGATTTTTACCATGGGTAAGATTCCTCTCGCTCCACCCAGGACAGGAGAAAACGTACGATTAATTTGCCCCTCAAAAAAGACTTCAAATTACAGGTTTATCTCAGGTTCAACTACCGTACACGGCGTGATATTGAATCGCATATCATTATGCATTTACTTAAAGAAATACCTCACCGTGTGCGAAGGAGAACGCGTTGACATATTATACAACATAAAATTTGCTAACAAATTCAGGAAATTTACACGTCCTGAGCAAATCCATGTCTACAAATAGACTGATATATGAAGCCTTATCTGTGTGTATGTTTAAAGATTAGCAATATTATTCTTAAGTTGGATTTGATACACAAAGTTTTTATGATAAGTCATTGTAAAAATTAAGTATGGTGATTGGGTAATGAATAATAGTGATAATAGTGAATTCTTATGGTGATAAAACTATAATTCAGGGAATAGAGGCACGATAACGTTCTAAAGTCCTAACAGTATTAGTTTGGTTTTGTGTATGATATAATAAAATGATAATTCAAAATTTGCACCAGAATAGTAACTATATTACTTTAAACGTGCAAGAGCATTGAGTTTATACCAGCAAAGAACCTGTATCTACGTATTTCAAATAAGATGAATGAAATAAAAAGATATTTTTGTTAACCAAGTTTATAATTAAATAGTAAAAGTACACATATAATCCAAATAGATTATGAACGTAACTGAAAATCTGTTTTTAAATATTTACAGATTAAAGTAATTAATGTAATTACTGCATGAACCATTCAACCGAAAAGCATTGTAGTTAAATCTGTAGCAGATATATGAATAAAGCACATTGTGGAATATGTACATGAAAATAGTATAAAGTATTGTAGTCTAATGATAACCAAACAGAGAATTACAGTTAAAATGAGAAAATCTTATATATAAAAATGGATCGCAAAATGTGTTGGTAAGCGCATAACTCAACAACGCCTGGACCAATTTTTCTAATTCTTTTTTGTTGTGTTTGTTATTGCCGGGAGAAGGTTCTTATCAATGAAAATAATAGAAAACTAGAGGGGAAGATTAGGAAAAAGTGACCCTTTGACAGCGAAATAGTCGGACCTGTGCGAAGCGGGGGCGGGCCGCTAGTTGAAAATAAAGAAAGCTACGACGGCGACGCTTCAGTGTGCGAGAACTGCAGTGTTTCGGCATTAATTAAAGCAAAACACATAGGAAGGTTATGAATCATGCTTTATTAAATAGCAAATAACACGCCAGATGTATTCAGGGGTCAAAAATGCAATTGCACTCTACCAATTTTAAAATGACTAAAATATCTTTGTAGAATAGAGTCAATGGTCGAAATCTGCTTTAATTTATAGCATAGAATCTAAATTATTGAATAAACTGGCTGTAAACCATTGAACTATTGCTACAAAGAAATTTTAGTCATTTTAAAATTGGTAGAGTGTAATTGCATTTTTGACCCCTGACTGTACATACGCAGGATACGGAAACCTAAAAGTAATATTTTTTGAATTAAAGTTATAAACGTCATCCCATAGCATAGCCTATAAGTGCCTAATGCTGGGCAAAGCTTCCACGACTACGCTTACCCAAGGCGCATTGGCAATTTCATACGCACAATTAATTATAAGGTTAGATTTTCTCACTATGTCTTCCTTCACTGTACGTCAGTGGTGTTTACATATAACACGGCAAAAAGCCAAATTGGTACTTGCCAAGTTTCGAACCCATACACTTGTTCATGAAACTTTGGGCCACGACTACAGTAGTAGTTTGTATGAATCGTGGTAAAAAACGACCGTCACTGGCAATTTGAACTATCGTGCAATATGACCAATTACATACCTATCTACTCATTTGTGAAATGATAATATTGTCAATTAATTAATGTACAATTATTAACGCCATTTACCGTTCACCGGATTGTGACCTGTTTAATTGAATCGAGACCAACTCTATGGAACCCTAGACTCTAGCTTGCCAGTCACATTCGCGCTAATCGATAAGCAGAAAGTTCTATGAATAAGCTTACATTTAGTGAAAAGTAGAATGATTTTCCTCACATGTTACCTGGCCTTATAGTTATTCTACGAAAAGTATATTTTGAAGGCGAACATCAAAGCTGGATTTATAAGGTAGGTTTTTCTTTAAGTAGGTGGGTATTTATTTTTTTATCCCAATATAGAAGGCAATACCGTTACAGTGCGTAGCATTTTGTTGCTATGTCGACAGAATGTGAAAGTTTTTCTTTAAAACCCAAAATATTTCAATTTATTTCGTTTTACATCAATGTGCTGTGATTCCGCTGAATTCTATCTCTTCCTATCATTAAAAAATATTGAGTCAAACATTCCCAGATTACCGTAAAGCCACAAATATTCCAAATTCAAACGAATTCATTGAATGCCTGTCTATATAGGTACCTATGTATATAGTTCACATAAAAAATGCGTGGCATTCCATTGAAATTGTTTACTGTCATATATGTAGGTTTGGATATACTTTATAAATATCTCTGTCAATTACCCTAGTATTTTGCCATTTTTTAACATTAGGTACTTTAGTGTATTTTTGAACAGCGGTGGAGTTACATTAGAAGCAAAATACTATATATTTATTTTCAAAACAATAACGATATTTCCTTCACATAATTTTAATATCTATTAAAAAGAAAATAACATTAGGTTTGAACATAACATTTTATTTAAAAATGAAGTACCGATACTGTTGCTACCTGCGAAACTGTTTGGACGTGTAATGTAGACAGTGGCACTTTAAAAGCCCCTTTTCTATTTGAACTTGAAAATTTATGAGCGAATCACATTTAGGTTTTATATCACCGCTATAATACTGATATAGAACGGCACACCCTCATTCCTATAATCGCCTCAAAACCGCTAACCTTGATATAACGTTTTACGAGCCTTATTTACATGTTCTGAAAACTGCGTGTTAATATTTTACTCGTAATCAAGAATACCAAATGTTCAGCGTATCGACTATAATCATTAGGCAGGTACCTATCTGGTCAAATAATTTCGGAATACTCACACGATATTGAACTTAGTACTAAATTTAATAAGAACTATTTTGATGTGTATTATTGAATTCTGGGGGCAGCGTTATATGCCGTAAGGAATAAACGGTGATAATTTATTCGTACTTCAGTGGCACCTCGATTTGTACATATATGTTGATTTTACAATTTGAATTGATATAAAATAACTTTTAATTGAAGCGAGAAGAGATAAGATACCTATATCATACGCAGTTTTGTAGATAAGTACTTCTCTTTCATCACCAGCCTATAAGACTGAACAAAGGCCCCATCTCACATGGATAAGGTTTGAGCATTAATAACCTTGCTTGCTCAAGGTTGCTTGGTGATTTCAAACTTATAATTAGGAATCATAAATTCAGTTTTGCTCACTTTGTTTTCCTTCACCGTATGCTAGCGGTGTTTAAATAATTTTAGAAAGTACCTATCTATAACTAGGACGTCAACACGTCACATAGGTACCTACTTGTCAAAATTCGAACAACACTACCACTGCCACGATGATACTTTACCTTACGGTGACATAATAGCGATGACGTAGTCAAAAGTAGGTACAGAGAGAGAAAGAGAGAGAGAGAGTTACATGAAAAAGGTCGGACAAAGTAAAGCCTTGTAAATATGTACCCATAGGTACTTCAGTTCACTTCAACCTCAATAAGCTCAAATAAGGTTAGGTTAAAAAAACGATAAACCGTTGAAACACTGAGATCTGTTGCCACTGGTTATAAAAGTAGCCATTTAGATGTTTACTCCACGACCTTTATCTACGATGAGCGGAAAAAAGGACTCGAGTGAATAGCCGTCTTTATTACCCTCCCTTGATTTATACTTTGATTTCACGATTCTTTCTTGCGTAAATACTTATAGATAAGTGCGTAGTAGATTTAACTTGTTGATCTTGTGTACATATTCGTGTTATTATAACTATATATCGCCGTACATATTGCAATTAGTTCTATATAAAAATGGCACTGGGAAAAAACCTTTTATGGGACCAGAATGTATTTATTTTAACGAATGTTTTATAACCCGGCCATTTAACTTTTTGCGGTAAAGCGTATGTAAGTAATAAAAAATGCAACTCTTTGACATTGAAAAAATTGCAATAAGGATAATATAGTGGGATATACATCGATCACTAATAAAGAACTTTTACGTATGTTCTTTATTAGTGATCGATGGGGATATACTAAATTTAGTGAAAATAACAGCTCACAGAAGTGAACTAACTGTGAAAAGCCTTAGGTATTATTTTCAAGTCATACCTGGACCTTTATTTATGTACTACTGCGTTATTTTTAATAGATTAGCCGACGGATTACCTGATGAAAAGCAATCGACACCAACCATGGACCTTTACAATCCCAGCCTTTTAGAAGCCTGGAGCTGCAGGCCACGGCTTGGAGCAGGAGAAGTAATGAGGTTGTTTTTAGTCAGTAAGAGTCTGACACTCATTCTCGCATTACCTAGGCTGGGAGAAGTCAACAAGCCTAGAAGTAGATTTTTTTTTTATGTAATATGTCGGCAAACGAGCAGACGGATTACCTGATGGTAAGCAATCAGCGCCGCCCATAGACACTCGCAACGGAGGAGTGACGAGTGCGTTGCCGACCTTTTAGGGATTTGGGATTTGGAGATTTAGGGATTCCAAATCCCTTCCCAATCCCTAAATCCCCAAAATCCCAATCCCTAAAAGGTCGGCAACGCACTCCTTCTTTGTTGTGGGTGTCTATGGGCGACGCTGATTGCTTACCATCAGGTAATCCGTATGCTCGTTTACCGTCCTATCAAATAAAAAAAAAAGTAAGTAGATTATACGTTACATAAACACATGAACATCATCATAAAATTCAGTTTTAATATTTATGTCCGCAGTCTGAAAATATGTATATAAAAAGTATCGCTCATTCTGAAATTCCAGGGTAGAAGAGTTGCCCTCGAATATGTATGTGGTCGAGTACTGTCAAGTGCTCGTAGTTAAGAGTTATCGAGGAGATTGTATGAACATTTCTTTTGGTTATTTGTCGACATGCCTTTGGAAATATTGTATTGATACTATATTAATGTAAAATAAGAATTCTTGCTAATATTGTAAGGGTCTGTTTGACAATGTCTGAATAGTATACCTAGATGAATTTGAAAAGAACGTAATTTTAATTTCATTGCTTACTGGGAATTGGACCATTTGTCATCATCATCATCATCATCATCGTGATCGTCAATATCATCATCATCGCCATCATCATCGTGATCGTCAATATCATCATCATCATCATCGTCACCATCATCATCATCATCATCGTTATCATTCGAATATAATAAAACTTCTTGGAATTATTTTCACTTATTACTTTTCAATTATTTTCACAAACATCTTAACTCCGCGATTTAGGATTGTGACGAAACAGTACAGCGCCGTCTAGTGAAATTAAACGGAAAATATGAATTTATAACGTTGCGCTTTAAGTATCATATCTTTTGAATGGCACGCCTGATTTGAGTAATTCGAAAAGTAATTAGTAGGTGTTAAAACAGACTTGAATATGAAACTATTTATTACGGTAACGATCAACACCATATTGTAGCATTTTGGTTTGAGTTGTGATGTGGTACTGCAATTCTTCAAAACCTTTTTTTTGAACCGATTCAGCAAAACAAATACTTACTAAAAACTGCATTCAATTACTTAGGTTAAGCCGTTTTTGAGATTAGCCCGAGCAAACGTACAGGCATACAAAGAAAGGGACAAAATATCTAATAATCATTGTTTTGGATTCTATCGCGTGAATAAAGTTCCCTAGTAAAGTTTTTCTTTTTTTATCTTCCATGAACAGGCACCGACCTTTTACAATTTTATTATTGATGAATACTGAAGGAGTACCTTGTTTACCTTAACCAATAGGGTTGAGTAAAATCCTCGTGTTACAAATTGAACCAGATATAATAATCAATATATTATTATGGTTTCGTTATTTTTGTGTTGGTATTTGGTCATCAACACTTATTATTTTCTGTCTTGAGTTAGTCAAAGTATTGAGAGCGATATAGGGTACTTTTATTCCTTTGATAAAATACTTATGTATGTTAAATATGAACATATATTTGCTGTCTATTTCGAAGAATTACAATCGAGGATTTCACGAAAGTCCATTATCTAAATAAATTTTAAAAATAGAATTGCGAGTCATGTACTCACTAGCTCTCCTTGGTAACATCTTACCTATTTTGCCCTTGAATTGTTTCATTCATCTCCATCAATCACCAAGTAGTATCAACAGTTCACATAACACACCTTTTTGTTTTTCTAAAACTATTACACCTGTGAGTAAACGGCTTGTATGATAGACGACGGCCACCAGTTCCCTATCTTTCATTTAACTTCCATAATGGTTTGCGAAATAAATAAAGAATGAGTGAATAGTGTTGAATACAAGATAACACATACCAACTCGTAATTTCGTCATAGTTTTTGTTTTAGGTATTAGTTACATTTCAAAATAATACTTTTACTAAGTTGACCCGCAAACGTTGTTTTACCAAAAGTTTAAAATGAACATCCTTTATTACGTAGGGTATGTATGGCAAATAACCAGTAGCCTATTCTCAGACGTACTGAATATGCACATAAAATTTGGTGAAAATCAGTAAATTCGGTTCACTACATAGTATAAAAAAGTCTCTTTCTCTGTATGTATATTTAAATAATTAAAACTACACAACGGATTTTGATGCAGTTTTTTAATAGATAGAGTGATTGGTTACCGCTATTTTAGTTTAAACACGAATATCGGGGAGAAATTTAGCATCAGCATTACACGAAGCCGGGCCGGGTCGCTAGTACAAGATAAGATCATCCAACTTATTGGTTTATTTCTTACGAACCATAATTTAATAATGTTGAGTTGCATTTAAAATGTAATTCGACTCCTTCGAGACTACCCTATTACTAAGAAGCTGCTGTCAGTCCAGCTGTCACCAGTCTGTATCTTACAATTCTAGACATGATAGCTAGACAGATGAAATTTAACAGATGATGTGCAACTGAGTTGATATTAATGCCGTTTATTGTTCGAATGAATAAATGAACAAATGATACAGAACTCTTCGTAAGCGAATCTGACTGACCCGCTATTTACTTATTTATGCACATCACACATACAGTAAATAGGAAAACAAATACAGAAACTGAGATACATAGGAACTGCATATTTCTATTTAGAATCTCTTCGTGCAATCCTTCGAAAGGAAAAATGTAAGAGACATAAGACACTGTGTGTCATAAAATAAAATCATGAGAAAGAAAAATAGGTAATAATCATTTCAGTGAAAATAAAAATTTTAGACCGTGTTTATACGTATGTGTAGTTTATTGTATGTTTAAACAATGTTAACTCTTGGGCTCTGTCCGTTTCTTTGAATATTAAGGCACGGTTTTTTTTCCGTTGGTTGTTGCCTGTTTATCGCCCAGCTAGGGTTGTGTTTTTTTTTGTCAGAGGAAATCATTAGACGACTTCTCTCGCCTAGGGTAAGGAGAGAGCACTGGGCTGAGGAACTCGCCTCCGCAGAGTTTGGTCGCCGGACGTTGGACGCCATCGGGCCCGTCCTGAACGACTGGCTCGATCGGCAGCACGGCTGCCTGTCGTTTCGCTTGGTGCAGGTCCTGTCCTGGTCCATGGTTGCTTCGGATCGTACCTGCACCGAATAGGGAGGGAGGAGTCGCCACAATGCCACTGCCACTGTCGCGCCGCGGTGGATACTGCAGAGCACACCCTAGAGGTGTGCCCATCGTGGGATCGTCGCGCCTTGTTGGCAGCGGTTGGGGACGACCTCTCGCTCCCCAGCGTCATAACATCCATGCTGGGGAGTGAGGAGGCATGGGCAGCGGTGGCCTCCTTCTGTGAGGATGTCATGTCACAGAAGGAGGCGGAGCGCATGCGGGAAGAAGATCCTCTCGCAGCGCCGCTCCGCCAGCGAAGAAGGGGTGGACGAAGACGGCGTACACAACGTCCGTCGTCACCTGCTCCGGGGGGTGATCAGCGGGCGACAAGCGCGGGGGCGCAAGCGCCTGCATCGCACGAATCACCCGTGCTCCGGCCATCATAAAGGCTCCTCCCTGCTAGGGGGGATTTGAGGGGCCTGCCATGAGGCGGGCAGTCGCCGGTGGGGGACTGGACGTCATGGATTCCCAGACCCCCTCCACTCAGGCGAGGCCGGAGTGCCACTGGGTTTTTTAGTGTGTATACCGGGATCGACTTTACCGGGGAGTCCCACATAACCCTCTCCCGTCCCCCGACGGGAAGGGTATGCGTAATAGCATTTTTCCCAGTGCCGCAAAAAAAAAAGGGTAAGGAGAGAGAGTAGGTCAGACTCTTACTGACTTAAAACCGTCCGCTACCCCTGCGTTGCTTCAGGCTGAGGCCGCAGTGCCCGGTTGCGCTTACCCCGCAACCCCGGCTGAACATTGGTCCTATAGGCCCCGTCTGTGGTGGTCTATTGGCTCTTTGAGAAGCTCGCGGAATGCTACGCGCTGGGGTTATGGGTGCAACCACAATAATGTACTGCGACCCAGTTAGAAACAGAAGTAGAACGTGTATGTGTAAAAGTGTGGGAGAGCCGTGCTTCGGCATGAATGAGTCGGCTCGACCGGAGTGATACCACGGCCTCACAAAAAACCGGCGTAAAATAACCAACGAGTTGTGTTTCGTCGTGTGAGTGTGGTTACCTGAGGCCCAATCCTTCCCCTACCCCAAACCGTTCCCTTTCCCAAAATCTCCAAATTCCTAATCCCCAAAAGGTTACCATCAGGTAATAATTATGTTTGCACGTTTGCCGACCAATGACAAAAAAAAAATTGGATCATTTTTTCGCCTTAAATGAAAAATCTGTCAATCCCGTTATGTCGTTTGTATTATCAAAACGCAATAAGCCATAGTATTTTTACGCATAAAAATTTAATCGCGTGATAAAATTGTTCAAGGGTCTGCGTATAAACTGCTTAGAGCAAAATCTTCACGTTTTATAGTGTAAATCATAACATTATGCTTACCCCAAGATTTCGTACTTAACCTCACTTTACCCTTTATTCAGGACGAGTACGCTATTATAGCAGTAATAAGACCCTTCCTTGAAAATTGGCTTGAGAAGTACCGGTTTCGGATCTAGTGAAAGGAAACACCGGGGTGTCCGCGATACCTTAAGCAGCTGGACTGAACAGCGACCTGTCTTTAAGCTAGTGACCTATCACGGCTGTTCTACTCGAGGCCATGGTGCAGAGCGCGAGAGGGATCGATCCTCCTCACGCCCCAGCCGCCGCAGTGATAGACATTATAGCAATCTCCAGTCACCGTAAGCGCGCGTCTGCGGACGACGAACAAGGATAGCTTGCCTCCAGGGCAGAACCGGACCCGAGCGTACAGCGAATAGACCACATCACAGGGCGTCTAACAAGGCTGATGATCAGCCAGGTGTACGTGACTGTACCAAGCCAGAAATTTGAGGTATTTATCAAATAGACCGTTTCTCGAAAATGGATGAGGTTCGCCTCTTCTTTGTACAAAAATCCATTCTCGGGCCCTAAGCCCAAGTATGAATTATGTTCAGGATTGAAAAGAAACTAATAAGCAAATCTTTTTTTAGGGGCCTTGGGGCCGAATCTGAGACAAGCGCGTGAAAAGTGGGTTTAAACTATATTTTTATGTTTATAATCCTATGTTTAGTATCTATCATAAAATATTACGCCATTAGAAAATGTTGTTTTCATACAATATTCATTGGTTAAGTATATTATCTAGGTTGCCGCATTGAAAATCTGAAGGGCAAGGGAATAAACATGGGTACAAGATTGATTACTTACCTTCATTGCATTTGTTTATTTTAGCAATAAAAATAAGAATGATTATTTATGTGTGAGTTCGTTATGGTATCATGAATATTCCTGTTTATTCACATGCTTATATGTTATAAGATTGAATTGTTAGTCCATAGTACCTATATTTTTTTTATGTATTAAGTCGGCAAACGAACAGACGGATTACCTGATGGTAATCAATCACCGCCGCACATGGACACCCGCAGCAGAGGAGTTACGAGTGCATTGCCTACCTTTTGGGGATTAGGGATTTGGAGATTTAGGGATTGGGAGAGAGGAAGGATTGGGCCTACGGTAACCTAACTCACACGGTGAAACACAACGCTGTGGATGTTTTACGCCGGTTTTCTGTGAGTAGAAATAGAAGAAGTGAAAAAATAGATAAGTATTTTTTATTTCTTAAATAGAGATACCCCATACTAGAAATGTACGTGTCACGTATCACATACAATTTCACATACACATGACTCGCAGACTCTGAGCAACAATTTGTGGATCACACAAAGAGTTCCGTGCGAACTGGAGTATTAACTACTCGAAACAAACCTTTTGTTTTCGATTCGAAATACAAGTCTCTTTACTCTCTCGAGACATTTTTAGTGCTGTTACTAAAATCGAAATACACGAGAATCGAAATCGTGTTTGATTACCATAGAACAAGTCAAAGTGGCTCGCGTATCTGTTTGAAAAAGAGACTGAAAAACATCAGCATTTCTGCTTCTACATTGGATACCTAGTGTAGTTTCTAATCTTTTGTGCATTATTATCGTAGTTCGTACTCTTTCGCTTTAACCTTCGTTGTTAAAGTTTAAAGTCAAAGAAAATGAAATGATTGTTTTTAGATTAAAATTTTCACGCCTATCATTATAGAAACTACAAAACTTATTTTTACTATAAAACTTAACTTATTTTATGGCAGTGAAACGGATTAAATCAGAAAGTTTAAAATTTAAATTCGATTCTCTTGTTCCAATTTTTTATTTATTTAATTTAATAACATAACATGACACTTTCATAACAGGAATTTAAACCCAACACATCAGCGCATGCCCGCAGCGATATCTCAAGCTGTAGATTAAGTAATATTTCAAAATTGTACATAATAAAAAAAATCTATTTTAATTATTTCACACATAATTTACACCCAGACTCAAAATAATGCAGACGGTGTTGCAACTGCAAATAATGTACTGAGACTGCGGTCCGGAAATAAAATCTGACACTCACACACTTTCCACATCCAGGGCGAGAAAATTCATCAATTATGACGAATATCCTCAAATTAAAAGACCCAGAACAATTAAGTGTGAATGACATGAGGAGTTGTTCCTTGCGAGTCACCACCACCACCACGTCAACTGTAAAGTCAACTTTTGAATGTTGATACAAGTAAAAATGTTTTCGGTTCTTGTAACATTTCATAGAAGTTTCCGCTTATTTGACAATCGAGGCCAGATGTGTGCCAAAAATGTTTTATATTACATCGCCTATAACTAAACGTCGAAGTTACACAACTTATTGATACTTTAATAATCTATTTTAAGCGAATTTCTCCTTCGGTTGTACTGAACTTTTGTACCGTAATGATCAAATTGAACAATCTTCTCTTAACTCTTCTCTTACAAAACATTGCCTTTTTTCTATTTTCTCGTGTATTACGATTTTAGGAAATCCTTAAGTAATCATTGGTGTACATTATTTTGTTATTATGTTTTAAATCATTTCAAAACATAGAACTTGATTTCCTTACATATTATAATTATTTTAATTATTGGAAGGTATGGAGATGGAGTGCGTGAGTGAACTATCCTTCTCACGTCCCAACCGCTGCAGAAGACACACCGCAAGCGCAGATCTGCGGAAAGCGAGAAAGGGTAGATCGCAGCCCAATCAAAACGCGTACGGCGCGTAGCGTTCCGCGTGCGCCTCAAAGAGCCACCAACCACAGGCGGGGCCCTATAGGGCTGATGTTCAGCCGGGGTTGCGGGGTAAGCGCAACGAGACACCGCGACCTCGGTCCAGAGCAGGAGAAGGAACAGGGGGGTTTTTTGTCAATAAGAGTCTGACATTCAATCCCGCCCGGCCCGGGGCGGGAGAAGTCATTTGATGATTTTCCCCTCACAAAAAAGCCATAGCAAAACAGTCAAAAATTGTTTTCTTTGTCATAATGTGAAATATATAGATATATGCTATCTGATGCATAAAACACTGTGTCATAACACACACACACATGTATCGACAGTTTGAATAAAGTAATAACATGAGGCTAATTTTCAAATACCCAATTCAAAAAACGAATGAATGAGAAAAATCAGTCTATAAAAATAAATGAATAATATCTATGAATGTTACTATGGATAACAATCGTGTGCCCTCTATTTCAATGAAAATAATATAATAAAATTTTAGTCGGTAAATAAAAAATAAGTACTCATATTCAATACAATGCAGTAACTTAATTTTTGGAAATGGCTACCCCACATAATGGTTCGGAACTCAAAATGTTCTCTGATGAAATTTGTATTTCCGTCTAACGTATTTCAGTGAACATTTTGCATTAAGTATTAAGTTGCCAGAAATTGCATCATTATTCACGTTCGTACTTCGGGAAAGGGAATATTATTACAATAACAGACCGGCACTATACGTACCATATGATTTCATGCTTAAACATTTACAAATAAACTAAAATTACATCTAACCTATTCAAAATATGATGAGCACCATTTACTTGCACACACTGTTGATGAGATAATTAAATTTGGGAATCCTAGAAACAAACTGGATAGAATTACAGAATTTCATTGGATTTGTTATGAATAAAAAAGCTTTTATTACTAAAATAACGTATGCGACATACAACACGTTTGTTAATATTCTCATTACTTAACAAAAATAAAAAACGCTTATTAAACTCGAACAAAACGACACGACAATAGAAGATTCTCGATCGTTCTCAATTCCAGGTAATTGAAATAAACAGTGTTTTTTTGTCAGTGATGACACTCTTTGTATTTATCTTGGTGTTGTTGGGGATTAATGTTTACCTCGGGTCGCTAACATTGAGTATATTGCCGCTAGCTTTCCCATCAGTGAACTTTTCTTTATTAACAAATTTACACATATTTAAATATCTACCTTATGTGTTTTCTTTTAAGACTCATATTTTGTAACTAGCTAACGCGTTCTCAATCGTTTCTCGGCTCCATTTGATCGCAGTGTAAGGCTTGGCCTGTATGTTATAGCTCGGTAAACGAGAAAACGGATTACCTGATGGTAAGCAATTAGCGCAGACCATAGACACCCGCAGTGACGGGGAAGTTAATGCTGAACTTTTTGGGGATTAGGGATTTGGAAATTTTGGGAATTAGGAGGTATTGTGCGGGGGGGGGGGGGGGATTGGGCCTCCGGTAACCTCACTCACACGGCGAAATACATCGCTGTGGTTGTTTCACGCCGGTTTTCTGTGAAGCCGTGGTATCACTCCGGTCGAGCCGACACATTCGTGTCGAAGCATGGCTCTCCCACGCTTAAATTCCGCGATATGGACTAACGAACATAAAAACCATTGTTCAATAGTAGTTCCGGAGTGCGTTCAAACAACATCATATAAATTAATGCGATTTAATTACATTTTGGTATGTCTACTTTACTTTTACTTTAATTTTGTCCATGTCGAGGTCAATCGAGGTCAGCGCGCTTTCGTGCATTTGACGCGTTTTAATCTGATTACTGTACAATTTCAAGAATTATTTTGTATTAGGTATTAATCTGTTGACTCCTTCAGGTGACGTCATAATTTTTTTCTCAAAGGCCTTTCAAAGTCAAAGTCAAAATTATTTATTTCAATTAGACCCATACAGGCACTTTTGAACGTCAACACAACTTTAAAGATACAAAGTGTCAGTCTGTCGGTCAGTCCTCTTAGTGAAGCTATTCGCTCGTTCCAAAGTGTAGATTCCGATGGAGAAGAACGAGCAAGAAACTCCATGGTTACTCTTTTAATATCAGTGTCACATAAACATTTTTTGATACATTATTTAGTTAGTTTGAATATGTGAGAACAGTGTAACGCGTGTATACAGAGAAACATAAAAAGAAAATAACCTTAAGGACAATAGACAGTCCGGAGCTGACCAGTCCCAATTGACGGCGCCCGTTCACGAGCATGACACGTACACCAGCATCGCCCAACTCAACCATAATATAGGGAATCGAGCGATCCAGTGACCGTGCCACCGCCAATGTGACATTTGAGTGAGCATGACAACTCCAAGCTGACATATGGACCGACATTCTGCTAGTCTAACTAATTTTAATAGGTTACAGGGCACTCACATTTACAAATTTATCAAGTTTAACAATAAAAATAGCATGGTAACAAATTTACAAAATCTAAGAACTTCCGTTCAAGCAAAGATCCACTGGAACATTATTTATATTCGTGTAGGTATATTATCCTGTGGAGCAGGACCAGCCCGTCTCCAAGCATCCTTATCCTCAATATAATCACTCAGTTTGTAATATGCTTTTTTACACAAAGTTTTCTTTACACATAATTTAAAATTTCTTTCATTTAATTGTTGTATTTCGCCTGGGATTTTGTTATAACACTTAACGCTGAATCCCATGAACGACTTGTGTACCTTTGCCAATCTAAATAATGGCTGACACAATCTATCTCTATGTCTAGTTTGGTAATTATGTCTGTCTGATACCTTATCAAATAATATTAAGTGTTTCCTAACATACATTATATTTTCATAAATAAACTGACCGGGCACAGTCATAATATTGATCTCTTTAAATTTATCTCTAAGAGATTCGCGAAGCCTTAGGTTGTAAATTGCTCTAATTGCACGCTTTTGCAAGACAAATATAGACTCAATGTCAGCAGCCTGTCCCCACAACAAGATGCCATACGACATAATGCTATGAAAGTAGCTGAAGTACACCAGTCTTGCAGTGTCCACATCTGTTAGCTGTCGGATCTTCCAGACAGCAAATGCTGCAGAACTCAACCGTCCTGCCAGAGATGTGATATGGGGCCCCCATTGTAGTTTTTCATCTATGGTTATACCCAGAAAAGTAGTCTGTTTTACAAATTCCAATTTCTTGCCGTTTATTAATATGTCACATTCGTTACTTTTTACATTTGGTAAACTGAATCGTATACACTTTGTCTTTTTGTCGTTTAGAACTAAATTATTAACTGTAAACCAGTTATGAACCTTCGTAATAGCATTATTTACTTCGTCATAATTATTTGTCCGTCTATTTATTTTAAAAATCAACGATGTGTCATCAGCAAATAATACCATTCCCGGTTCTCGCTGAAATAAATGAGGTAAGTCATTTATGTAGACCAAAAATAGGAAAGGACCTAATATCGAGCCCTGTGGTACGCCCATAGATATGCTAGCACCCTGAGAATTCACTTTGTTTACCTGTACTTTAAGCTGCCTATCCTGGAGGTATGATTTTAATAAATTGAGTGAAGCCCCTCGAATACCATAGTGTTCCAACTTTAGCAACAGTGTCTCGTGTTCGACGCAATAAAAAAGCCTTGGACAGGTCACAAAAAATTCCAATAGCGTCGTGCGACTCCTCCCACGAGGCAAAAACACGCTTAATTAAAGTTACACCGGCGTCAGTTGTGCATCGACCTTTGGTGAACCCATATTGTTGATCATGAAAGATGGAATTCATGTTAAAGTGACGCAGCATCTGAGAAAGCATCAGCTTTTCAAACACCTTACTAAGCACCGGTAAAATAGATACCGGCCTATAATTATTAGGATCGGTATCATCGCCAGATTTAAACAGTGGAACTACTTTGCTATGTTTCATCAAATTTGGAAAAACTCCCTGATCTACACTTCTATTATAAATTAAAGCTAAATGAGGCGCTATAGCTTCTATGAAAGCCCTACACACTGCAACAGACATTCCCCAGAGATCCTCTGTAGACTTAACTTTAATGTCTTTAAACGCCTTTATTACTGATTGGGGGTTTGTGTACTGAAATTGGAAATCAAAACGGCATTCTTTAATATTTCTTTTGAGAAGACTAATTGAAAGTGCCGGAGATGATTCTAAGTCCTTTGTAGTTTCAATGGGGATATTCTTGAAAAAAATTTCAAATTCTTGTGCAACTTCCCGATTTACACTAACATGTCCATTACCGGTATTTAAATTAATTTCCGTGTTATGCAATTTATGTCTGCCTGTCTCATTGTTAATTATTTTCCATGTAGCCTTTGTTTTATTTTCAGCGTTCTTAATCTTACGGCTAATGTAAAGAGATTTTGCTTGCTTACAGACCATTTTAAATATTTTTGCATATTTGGACACATGCTTGCTAAAGGCTTCGCTTGTATTAAATGGTTTCATACCATATAGTTCAAATAACTTTTTTATTATGTTTGCCATTAAAGAATAATAAACGTTAAATGATTGAATGTCGTGGTGGCTCCGTTAAGGTGCCCGCATCTTATGCGTGCGGGTTTGAAACTTGACAAGTACCTATGTGATTTTTTTTTTGTTACACTAACTTACTTTCATTATTTAGACACCATTGACGTACCGTGAAGAAAAACATGGTGAAGAAACCTGGATTTATAGTTTTCTCTACTAATATTATAAAGAGGTAAAATTTTTAAGTTTGTATATTTGTAAGTTTGTATGTAAGAGGCAATCTTTGGAACCGCTGGTCGGATTGCCAAAATTCTTTCACTAATAGGTAGCTACAATATTCCTGAGTGCTATAGGTTATAAAACATCAGCATGCAGCAGCAGCGGGTATGACCCGCTGCACGACCGCGCGAGAGTAGCTAGTAAATTATAAGTTTGAAATCGTCTTGAGCAAGCGTGGTGATTAATGCTTAAACCTTGTGAGAAGAGGCCTGTTTTCAGCAGTGAGTATACACGCTGTGTCAGGCCTTTACTGGTTTAAAACATTATATAATATAACTTCTATAATTTGGTCTTCTACAGTTTTTATAATTTCTATTGCCACGAATGTGCACGCTGCTTATTTGTGAGAAATAGCTGACAATCCTTGATGACCTAGTTCCAATTGATGGATGTCACGTAGGTCTATTCGAACCCTCGATTCTTTTCCTGCTTTCAAAGTTACGAAACAAGTAAATCAAAGCGTGCGCCTGCTTGGCATACAACCTGTAACCTATTTACTTCAGCCAGGTTTCAGAAATATAACTTAGTTTAAGAAAGGTACTTTTGTTTCTAGTAAAATATTTTTCTCAAGGGGAATAAATAACATATTTATAATCTAGTAGAATTATACAAACTATGAATTTCAAGTTTTAGAAAAATTTACATATTTTTTTTATTTTATCATTTAAAATAACCGAGATTACTCGTTACTTTCTTTCTTAAGGACCATTAGTACCGATGGCGATTGATAAACTCTATTTATCAGTTCCAAGTAAATTCCTAAATACTGTGTCCTTGTATTTATAAAAATTATTTAAACTTTTTTCGAACATATTCCCATATTGCATGATAAATTAAATACATATCAAAATATGTAAAGAGTTAAGAGTCCATTTTGGTGCTACAAAAACTAGAAAATACAATAAAATAGTTAAAACGTAGTTCCGTGATTTATTTTAAACTGTATAATTGGCTTTCTATACATTAAAGCTTTAAAAGTTTTAGATATTATATGGTTTCATATTCATTCGAACTAATGTAAAAATCCACGTAGACCACAAAAAACAAATTGAAAAAAATATTGTTATTGCATATAATTTCGTTTTTCATTGTAACATATAATGTCCTTTTCATTCAGCAAACTTGACAAAATTATAGATTTTTTGCCACTTAGGAGGGTGTCCAATGTTGCAAATTCGCACAAAAGTCAAGGATAGATCCTGACGCTTTTCTGGAACTTTCTTCATCTCTTTGATTTGTGTCGGTGTCCCAGGGTTTCAATTAATTATTGGACTTTCGAACCTATGTTCGAGGGAGGGCCTTTCCAGCTTTCAACAAATGCTCCGAAACTTGATTTCAATGTGAAATGATAAATAAATTTCGGTAACGATGCGGATAACTCACAACCCCGGCTGAATGTGATTAGGTCTTGGAGGTCATTTTGTAGCAGCGTCAAACTACCTAAAAACTACTTTTATCACCGTGTAACAGGTTCAAAGAGTAAATTTATACTGGTCTAAAAACATCAGCTTAGCCCATTTCTTATTTCCTATCTAAGTACTAGCCTTAAGTTCTAATGGAATTTCATATTGCGCTCCACTAACCTCGTAAAACTAAGACAAGATGGTCTGCAAAGTGATATTATTTAGACTACCACAATAATTGTTTGAACAGTATTACAGCTGTTATTTCAAGTCAGGCTGTGTGTTACGCATCAATGTGATTATTTAGTATGCTAGTACTTTTAAAGTATTATGTTTTCTTGCAATGAATACAGGTGGCAACGAGTTTTTCGACGTGGAGGCCTGAGGGGGAGGCCGTTCTTCAGTAGTGGACGTCCTCCAGCTGATGATGATGATGAGGTTTTCTTACCCAGCTAATCGAAAATTGCACTCAGTCATCGTAGCATAAGCATCCTCAAAAGTTTTAGTGACTTATCTACGGCCCGATTGTGGAGATTATTACCTACGCTTTTTAAAAAGGAGATAAATTTTAAAAAACTTTGGCCATTTATTAGTTTTGTCACAATTTTCGCAATATTTGATAAATTGTATCAGGCAACACAAAAACGTGGAAGAACTTGAAAAAAACATTTTTTCTATTGTAACAAATCTAAGATTCACACATTATATCCATTCAATTTAGAATGGAGTCACGCTCTGGTTTAACGATCGTGATTGCCAAATCTCTTGAATATTATTTTTTGTTGAACAAATATCGTAAAAACTAGATAAGCCAAGAAATTTCAACGATATGTTATCGAAATGTGTGGTATTTCAATTTTGTTATTGACAAGTAGATAAAAAAGGAAAATTATTGTCTTTACATCTGAGTTATCCAGCCTTCTTGTAAGCTGAAAAGGCATCCTAGATTTTATTCTTGCGTTCAAATAATCTAAACATTCTTGTAATTCGTATCGCAACTTAAGAACATTTTGAAATTAATTGCCTAGGTGCCAAAAACTATTTTACATGCAGTACAAGTTAATAATAACCTTTTGACTGAACGGTTGGTGTCGCGGCTTTGCAACAGGCTGCCGCGAAGTGTGTCGCGCGTTTGATTTTCAAACGAAACAACTCGTTGTTGTGGGATGAATATGAAATTGCATGTTTGTAAACGCACCCACGATACAAGAAGAAGCATTAGTGCGGGGCAACTTTATAAAAAAAGATTATTCTTCTGAAAACAAATTAGTCTATTTGTATCTACTTTTACTGCAAGCCATTGCGAAAGAATCTTCTTACAAAGACAAGATGTTTCTAAATAACATAAAAAATTCCATGATCAACGGGAATGAAATATCTGGTTTCAATCGCCCATCACTCTGTAGGAATTTAAATCAAACTTTAGGTTTGATATTGCCCCGATCCATGTTTATTTTTGTGTTAAATCGATTTTTGTTTACAATGAAACTGTAGTGTGTTGATTTTTGTCTATATAAAACGGACTTTTTATATAAAATAGCGACAATTAAAAAGATTGTGAAGTCGTCTGTGTCATTTTAAAATATCTATCCAAGTTGGTTTCGGATAGTTTTACGTTGGTAAATGTATATAAAACTAGCTACTTTTGCGCGGTTTCACCCGCTGCTCGGCTCTATTTGATCGTAGTGTAATGTTTTATAGCCTACTAGCGGCCCGTCCCGGCTTCGCACGGGCATTAAACATTACATATAGATTTGTTAATTTTAACACATTCATAATAATAATAATATGACACATATTCATTCCTTTTTGCGTCAAGCTCCTAAAAAAGAGTAAAAAAAATAAGAATAATTAAATTCAGATATTATTTAATGATTTTCTTGTATTTATGTGTTTTTTTTTTGTATATTTTTGGGGTTTTTTTCTTTTTTTATATATATATTTTTTAAATTTTTTGTTTTTTTTTCATTTATTGAGGTCATAACCCTAAAAGAAAATACATTTATTTTGTTAGAGCTTCTCTGTAAACAATATTTGATGTTGTTTTATTTTGTGGCAGCAAAATAAATTGATTTTCAGGGGCTCCGACTCGCGATAGACCAACATACAGTTGACCATGAGTAAAACATTTCTTTCGCAGATCGATCCCTACTAATTCGAAGGTTTGGCCTTGTTAATTGTTAATGCGAAAGATGTTTTTACCGGAAATTGAAGCCGTTTGAATGGGATTGGCAAATCAGTTGGGATCATCGTTATCCTCGGTATATGAGCTAGTTGACCACCTGCTGGGCCAGTGATAATAGTTGCTACTATTAAATTGTCCTTTAAGACTCCTTAATAAGCAGCCTCGTCCCATTACACATGCTCGGAGGGTTTAAATTTCTTAAAAGCATGATTGGGATTCCGATTTTTAACGTCAATTCATGGGGTGGCAGTCCAGAAGGGTTCAACGAATTTAATCAGATCGGTCCTGGGATCTCTCCTATGGAACATCGGGTACGATTGGGTGCTACGCACCGACCTCCCGAGCGGCGCCAGCATTGTCTGTTATGCTGACGACACGCTGGTGCTGGCGAACGAGAGGTCGATCAGGCGGCGACCGACCTGATGTCACAAGCAGTTGCGACAGTCGTTGCAAGGATCCGGCAGTTGTGACTCGAGGTGGCGCTCCACAAGTCCGAGGCCATGTGTTTCTATGGCCGTCGGAACGCGCTATCTCCAGGTGGGTCCCAAATAATGGCAGGAGGAGTTACCATCGGCGTCGAGTCGGCGATGAAATACCTGGGTCTCGTCCTCGACAGCCGATGGAACTTCACGGAGCATTTTCGTCGTTTGGCTCCTAAGTTGGAACGGTCTAGGGCCGCGCTCAAGCGGCTCCTTCCCAACCTCGGGGGGCCAAACGCCTCCTGCCGGAGGTTGTATATGGGGATTGTGCGATCCATGGCCCTCTGCGGTGCCCCTGTGTGGGCGCCGGACTTGAAGTGGCGGCCGGCTCGTACGCTGGTCGCGTCCCAGAGGGTCATGGCTATCCGAATAATCCGCGGATATCGCACGATCTCCGGGGAGGCGGCGAACCTCCTTGCCGGATCACCGCCGTGGGATCTAGAAGCGAAGGCGCTTGCGCGTGTCTACAGTTTGCGCGCAGACGCGCGTCGCCGGGGCGAAGATCCTCTGCCGCACCAAATTAGTGCGTGGCGGAATGAGCTCCGGCGAGATCTCATGGCTGGGTGGAAGCAGCGACTGTCGCAACCGAGGGCCGGGCGCGCTACTATAGCAGCGGTAAGACCCCTCTTTGAGGAGTGGCTTGAGAGACGCCACGGCGTCCTCACCTTCCGTCTGACGCAGGTGCTTACCGGGCACGGCAGCTTCGGTAGGTTCCTGTTTCGGATCCAGAGGGAGGAAACGCCCGAGTGTCGTCATTGTGAGGACCACCTAGAGGATACGGTGGAGCATACGGTAGCGGTATGCCCTGCCTGGGCTGAGCACCGCCGTATCCTCAGGGAAGTGATCGGCGGCGGCGACCTCTCGCGCCCGGCCTTAGTCGAGGCCATGGTGCGGAGTGAGAGGAACTGGGACGCCGTCTCCTCCTTTTGTGAAGCAGTCATGCTCGCAAAGAGAGAGGCGGCCCGCGTGAGGGAGCAATCCTCCTCCTCACGCCCCAGCAGCCGCAACTGGCGACACTACGGGCGTCGGGGATCAAGGGACGATCTCCGGCCACCGTAAGGCCTGCGGTCGGCGAGTAAGGGCAGCTCGCCGCCCGACCAGAACCAGGCCCGAGCGTATGACGCGTAGCGTTCCGCGCGAGCCTCAAAGAGCCATTAGACCACCACAGACGGGGCCCTAAAGGGCTGATGTTCAGCCGGGGTTGCGGGGTAAGCGCAATGAGACACAGCGACCTCGGCACAGAGCAGGAGAAGAAACAGGGGGTTTTTAGTCAGTAAGAGTCTGACACTCCCTCCCGCCCGGCCCTGGGCGGGAGAAGTCATTTGATGATTTTCCGCTCACAAAAAAAAATATCTTTTGAATGGATTGTCAGAATCGAATAATTCAAAAAGTAATATAAAGATATTGAAGCAGTCTTAAATAATACATCATTTATTTTGATAAGGGTTAATACCAAGGTACAAATAAAGAGCTTTTTGTAGCGGTGGTATTTTAATTTCTTTTTTTCAATAAAAAAACGCTTATTGTGACATGACTGTAATAGTAAGAGATATGCTGCCGCTGATTTTTTGTAGATGGTGTGTTCTAAAAAATGTAGTATATCATTTTGTTCTATCATCAATAGTTTTCGCAGCGCACGCGATGTAAGGTAGTTTTTTGATATTTTTTTCACACCTTGGATTACGTTATCGTAATTTTAGTAAGGATGCTTATTTTTTTTGAAAATGAAATATAGCCTATGTCACTCAGGAATGGTGTAGCTTTCCAACAGTGAAAGAATTTTTCAAATCTGCCAAGTAGTTTCGGAGCCTATTCAATTCATACAAACAAACAAACAAAAAATCAAACCTTTCCTCTTTATAATATTTGTATAGATGTATAGATAGCATCCAGGATCATTGTAGAAATCAATGAAAGCATTTTGGATTCCAACCAGCGGTTTCAAAGATTACCCCCTACATACAAACTTACATTTTTTACCTCTTTATAATATTAGTATAGATTAAAAAGTAAATGGCAGGAAATGAATACGATCACACTCATTTAACTGGTCTTGTGGACAACTTGAGACAATGTTCACAGGTCAACAGCGTCAATATATCGCGATTCCGGCTTAGAGCTTTTAGTCAGTAAGTCTTTATTTAATTTTTTTGTCAGGGGAAAATCATCCAATGGCTTCTTCCGCCCAGGGTAAGGCGAGAGAGAGTGTCAGACTCTTACTGACTAAAAACCCCCCGTTCCTTCTCCTGCTCTTGGCCGAGGTCGCGGTGCCTCATTGCGCTTACCCCGCAGCTCCGGAGTCAGTAAGAGTCTGACACTTCTGTTCGAGCCACCCAGGGAAAGAAAAAAGCATTGATAATGTGTGGTTTGTCTTTTGTTATGATGAGGATGAGGCTGATGAGGAGAAGGTCCTTATCAGCTCATAATATGTAAGAGTGTGCTCTAATTTTCCATATTATCATACAAGATATCGTATTTTTATTTCGAAGAAATTTTTTTTATATATGTTTTCCAATTCTTTTCGAATGGAAGTTGTTACTACTGCAAATGCAATATAAGTAAATATTTTCCTTGAATTAAAAGGTTTCTACAGCTTCCATTTATTTTCGACTCCGTTTTAGCTTAGCAACTACATAGATGTCAAAAAGCTGGTAAAAGTGGGGAACTCGTGGCTCGCTCAAAGCCCTGTTTACTTTGTTTATGTGAAGAGACATAAAACAGATGCTATCATTTCAAGAAGAGATCACTCAAAGGAGAATCTTTCTCAGTTCTAAATCTGATATAGTGAAACCATGAAGTACTTGGACATCAGCACAATAGGATCCCGTCTGTGGTAGTTTTGGTACTGTCGTATTGGCTCCTTTTTGAGGCGCGCGGAACGCTTACCAACACATTCATTTAGCTTTCACTCGTACAAATAATAGATAAGTAGATAGGGTATTGTAGACAAGTACAATAACTATGCTTCCATAAAGTGTTTTTTCTCTTCTCTTTCTCCACCACCCAAAGGTAGACTGGCAGAAAACGCCTAAGGCGTTAAGTCCGCCATTGTACGTAGTGCAAGAAGATTTATTACTGAACCAAATTAAATAAATAACGTGTAGTGTATCTGATACCCGATTCCCAATCAGTTTGGAATTCAATGTAAATACATATGCACCTCCACAATCGCATCCTTTAAATTGGTTGATATAAATTTGAGAGGCTAATCCATTAATGTTCACATAGATTTGTAAGCGTCCCGCTTTCATGCATGTAGCTATAGCCGTGTTCTATTTCCATCACAACGCTACGGTGGGAAACCAACAGCTGATGCATTTTCGGAGCCTGCTTTTGTGTCCTAAAAGATTATATCTACCGTTAATTTATTCAATCTCTTTCTTTGTTATTGCAGATTTGTTCAGTTTTCATTCACCGATTTTACGCCTTTGGAATGTAAATAAATGTAATTTTGAATTGTTATTGTATATTCCTGAACCAAATTACATTATTTTTAGAAAATCTATTATTGTTGACCTATAAAAGGTATTGGTCGAATATTTCCAATCGTGACCACCACATGGTTTAATTACTAATACTAAAATAGCATTGAAGTAGGCTCAGTCTCTATTACTGATCGACCATTTCGTGGAACTAAAATAACGATCGAAAAGAGAATGTTCCGTTACATATAAGCTTTTATATTATTCCATAAACCCGTCATTTATTTAGTTATCACCAGAAAAATAATGTCGGTTGTAGTTTTAAAAAATAATACCTATTTTTTTTTACTTTAAACCAGTTTGCACGAAACCGTTGATATATTTTAAAACATTGAAATTGTATGTCGATCCTTACCTAGAATGCATACCGTGTTAAACTTTTTTAATAACGTTTGAAACGGGTCAAACCATTAGCGAAAATAAAAACAACTGTTTTACGTAAATGTTGTACATGATTAACGAGCTGAGCAAGAAAACAATTTGGAAATATTATACTTTTTCAAAAATAATTTATTACTTCCAAAAGATAACACAAACAAGTATTTATGTTGAAGAGGTGTAAAATATATTTATAAGGGTATAAAGATATTTCCACAACTAAGTTATTTTTATGTGTCTATAAAGATGCAACCTACAAACGTATCTCCCACAGTTTATTAGCTACTATACCTAAAGTTTTTCTTTACAGAGGAAAATACCTCACTTCTCTCTGTAAACTGCTCTAGGTCTTAACTATATGTGAATAGTAACTATATAAAGTTTTATCTCGGAAATAAATGAAGAATGGGTTAGCTAAATCGTTGGTCACAAAGTGGCCTGTCGTAGACCTTCCTACCTGAAAAATACTGCGAAGTAAGTTTCGAATTTTCCATTGAACACTTTAGAAAACTCTCAGGAGTAGTACAGAGTAGTAGTTGCGTTGAGTAGTACGACTATTAATAGGTCGTGGTGGGCCGGAGGTCAAGGCTCCCTCTTCTCAGGCAAGGAGATGTAGTATGTTTTATGCTATAAATGAAAGATAAACACTGAAATAATAAATAGAATTCATTTAATTGCATTTCGGCGAGTCTTGAGGTCAATTTAGGTGGGTCCGAACTGATAAGGCGCGAACTGGTGCCGATGGTGCGAGGGGCCGGGGGATTGTGGTCAACCCTCGCCTCACAGACGTACACGAAGAACATGTGGGAACTCGATGCAACCGACTGAGGCAGCTGCTCGTCGTTCCACGCCGCGTCATACCATTCACCCCCACAATCTCTGTAAGTAATAAAAAACAAAAGGTTAAGAACTTCATCTTTCTCACATTACATATTTTATTTATTTTAAAAACATTGCCCGAGATTAGTTCCTAGGATTTGCTCCTGTGATATGGGTACGTTAACAATGATACAATTTCACATACACATCACACCCAGAACTTAAAACTACTTGTGGGTCACACAAATATGTAGCTGTTCCGTGCGGGAATCGAAACCAAGACACGTTGCATGGTAGCCAGTTGCCTAAGCACCTCGTCAAATGTGCAATCAAAGACATACTAATCATGCAATTATTTATAATTGCTTGCAAACAGCAGTTATAAAATAGATGATTTCTGCAATGATATGTATGTTTGATATAATAATGAACGTGTAACGAATCCGAAGCCGTAACTTCAATGCAGTCTTCAGAAGTTTCAAGTCTTGAATTGAGATTGGTGTTAGACCTATTTTATCCTTCCTTAATATCCCTACTTAATAAGGACTCGTACATGGAAAAAGTGTGTATTATATTATATATTATACTTTACGTAGTATATATAGTTATATATACATATAAGCATATTGTTTACCCGGATTAAAAAGGCGTATTGTTCTTGTTTTAATGGGATTAACTTTATTTTATGTCTATATTTCAAATTTTCTTTATTACGCAATCAAATACTTTCGACGATACATTGTTTTTAAATGTTGTGTAATGTCATGATTAACGACATTTTATCTTAGTATTATTTCATTATACGAGATAAAAAACTTGTCTATTGTTTTTCCATTACTTAATTGATGGACTTAATAGATTTTTAGTCTATTAGTCTAAATGAATGGAATAAGTGATTTTAAACTAGCTGATCCGGTAAACTTCGTACAGCGTCAAGATGCCGATAAGCCATGTAACGTCGTTGTGGCCTGGAGGTTAATTTGCCCGCTTCTCATGCATGCGGGTTCGAAACCTGGCAAGTACCAATGTGACTTTTCCAGAGTTATATATACTGTCTACATCTTGAGGAAACCTAGACAACCAAAATCCGCCTTGCTTACTGGTGATTAATGCTCAAACCTTTTCTGTGGGATAAGACACCTTTATTCACAGTGGGCACTTATATTAAAATCCACCCAATCCTTTCCCTACCTCATCACTAAATTCGGGAAGCTTTATTCCAAATGGCCGGCTACGCATTCGATTGCTTACCATCAGGTAATTCGTCTGCTTGTTTGCCGACTTGTGACATACAAAATATTTTACGTAACATTTATGTATATATTCCGCGTGAAAATTAACATTTCAGATCTGCCAACAAACGTTCACAAAGGATTTTGAAAAACAAAGTTTTATCAATCGTAAAGGTTTGACAACATGATTTTTCGCCTTTGTTTCGTTATATGGCTTGACTGCGTTTCCGCTTACTGTGACATGAATAATAAAATTGTGTGCCACGATTCTATTTCATTGTAACAATATTTGCTTTATATAAAACTTAAGAAATTATTTTCTTACTTGACAGTCTATAAGTGCCTACTGCCGAGAAAAGGCCTCTTCTCACACGGAGAAGGCTTGAGCATTAATCACCACTCTTGCTCCAGGCGGATCGGATATGGAGCGTAAAAATAACCCTTGCATTATTTTACCCTTTTTTTTTGTTTTGTTTAAAAAACCGTGGGTGACCGTTGCCGGACAGTCACAAGAAAATGCCATCATAAAAGTTCCCGATAAACTTCATTAGTAAAATTATGTTCTACATATATATTCCAATCCAACTGATACTGTTCAGACTTTATGAAACTGTCCCTTAATTGATATATTCATTTTTATTTATTAAACACTTACTGATTTTGGTCCAGAAACGTATTATATATAAAATGTTACTTAAGTTATGGTAATTTTAATACCTCTCTAAAAAGAAAGTTAAGTTTTATACATATAGTCTAAAAACCAACATACTCGACTTGGGAAAAGCTGGAGGCAGAAAGTTAGTTTTCAATATCCACAATCCATTATAATCTGGGTCGCTATTAGCTTATGTGAACAGATGGAGTAAATCGAATTCATGTACATAAAGGAGTTTAATATTTTACCCTTGTTATTCTCGTATTGTTATTATGTTTCGTATATTGTTAGTGTACCGATCGCAGATTGAACATAATTGTTGAGCTGGATATTTCAAGTATTAATTTCTTCACAAGCATTTGCCTTAGTTCCTAAAGTACATACTGGTGTTAGTTATGGACATCACAATGTTAATTTGGTCAATTTTGAACTCTGCAGTTAAAATAATAGATATTACAACTTACAACACACAATAAGCTAGACTACAGGAGGTTACTTGGAGGCCCAATCCTTCCCCACTCACCAATCCTTAAATATCCGAAACCCTTATCCCCACGTACTATTACGTAATACGTAAGGTCGTTTGCCGACCTTTCCCAAAAAAAACGACAGGTTCCTGCCTATACAATATGGCTTCTTATATAATATCTTCAATATGTAACTGATAATTTACTTGGATAATTGCTAACATAATGAACTCACGAAATTATCACGAAAATAGATCACGAGGATGTTGCCGCATGCTTCGTAATAATTTTATTGCTTACTCACGTAATGATGACGTCATCAAAACGAGAGCACTTGACGCTTCCATCAATAACTATAATTAATTCGGCGTCTGACGGTTGTAATACGATGCGTGAGTACTCTTTGAGAGTGTAACACGTGATGTGGATCTATAAATAATCGTTCTAATTCATAATTTTTATTGTTTGTTTCTTTATTTACTTCATGATTTTTTTTTTTTACTTATACGCACTATACCATCTTAAATATTAATTTATAGAATCAGGCGTTACTTTGCGGAAATCCATGGCTTTAAATATTAGGAAAAATATTTTGTTTTAATTCCGCGACAAAAATCCAGGCTTGTTGCAAATCCAGGCATGCACATGCACATGCAGCAAAAAACGTAAAAACATGCCACGCAATCAAACCTATACTCGACTACTCAACGAGCGCCCGTCGAGTCAACATCTCCTGAGGATGCCCTGTGGAGGGAAGAAACACGTGTCGAATATAGGTTTGATTGCGTAGCATGTTTATTAAAACTAAATATTTTTCCTAACATTTAATCATAAATGTTCTCAAATTATCTTAATGTTTTAAGCTTTAATCAAACTTCAGTTTTCTGTTAATATAGCCTGGAATATCGTTAAAATTTTTGATCCAGGATCTATCACTGAAATATCCACTTGGTAACCGCGGTTCAGAAATAGCATATCACATTAACATCTTGACAATAAACAGTATCGCGTCCCCGTACACGCTTATCAAAAATCCTTTCTGCATTTGACAGTAACCGGATTGTAGTTGGAAAATTTCGATTTACGAAGACAGGATCAAAATAAGCATGTCGAAAAGATGAATCATGAACAAGGAAGACCAAACGATTTCAATCAGGAAATCCTTTTGAAAGTTCTATCCATCTACGTAACAGAACAAAGTTACATTTTTATGCAATAAAATTGACTGGCGGATAGTAGACTTCAAAGTATGTGATGTAATAAACAACTATGTCTTTGCTTTTGCTATGAAAAACTATTTAAAATTTTTAACTAGAAACTGCTCTTAAACCGTTCAAAGAACTAAGCTGTTGACAAACGTTTATTTGCTAATAGATAAAAAGAAATTACAATACTAAACCACCCTGACTTATTTTTATTATAACTTTCGGCTTACTCACGTAATCATTTGACGAGATACTCGACTAGTACGGGCCTCTAGCATAGCTTGAAACTAGTCGAGTATCTCGTCAAATGATTACGTGAGTAAGCCGAGAACATAATATTCACCCTACACCCACAATTCTTAGCTAGAAACTGCTTTTATGCTATTCAAAGAACTGAGCTGTTGAGAAACGTTTGTTTGTGTACAGATATTAAGGACATACAATACATACCTGACATTTGTACACCTTCACACATACTAGTTCGATGTCGTGATGACGTCTCCAACCGTTTCCGAAATATGCACCCAAATGCCTAAAATTAAACGGAATTATGCATGATGCAATAATAACGAGAGAAAAGTAGGTAAGTGTACATAATGAAATATTATTATTTTTGTGAGGGGAAATCATCACTCTTACTGACTAAACCCCCCCCCCCCCCCCCCCGTTCCTTTTCCTGCTCTTGGCCAAAGGCGCGTTGCCTCATTGCGCTTACCCAGCAACCCCGGCAACTATACATTAGGCTTACAAACCAATTCTCCCCTAATTTAAACATATAAATGTAGTTTACATTTTAACGTTAAAACATCGACAATTATAAAGAAGTAAAATTTTTACTGAATAAAAACTTAAGTATTATGAAATAAATTAATCTTTTACTGAGGAGGAATCATAAAACTCTCTTTTATATTTGAGTATTGATGTGTCAAACATCAATACTCAAATATAAAATACATCATACAAATAGTTCAAAATTTCGATAAACCTTACGCTACGAAAAAGAAACAAAAATGTTTTATTAGAAAAAAAGTATGACACCCTAACGGCAATTTCGAAGGCAATACTTTCACTTTGGAATCCAATATATCTAGCCAAAGATACAATTATAGTACGGGCTTATAACTGTCAGTAGTTTTCCGAGAAATGAGATGCAATAGGTTTCTTCAAATTTATAGAAATAACTAGCATCGTCCACGCGATTTTACCTACTTCTATATGTTTTAACGTTTTTTTTTTTTTAAAGAGTGTTCTATACTACACGTCATTGTTGAATTCTAACCAGTAATTAAGGAGATTAGCGCGTATAAATAAAAACCAAATAAACTCCTTAGCAACATTTAATTTTCACTTCAGAAGTTTATTTTTAATCTCTTTTCAGCAGGTTTTAGAATTGAAAATATAAGTGTCATGTATCACTAATGTGTTATTTACCTGTTTGAAGCCTCGCCTATAGCGATTGTTCATGTAACAGTATATTATAGGGTTGTAGCAAGAGTGTGACATCGCTAACCAATGACAGGCGAACCACATGTACGGCATCCCTGGCCATGTAGCCCACCTTTCATCTTCTTCATGAACGGTCCACAGTACCTGTTTCAAAATACATTTTGTTAGTTTCACATAATAACCTTTGTGCTACGATAATTTACTACGTCGTAGTTACTCGTAGCTTGCTACGGCGTAGGTTGCGTAGACGGCTCCAACAAAATTAATTGAGTTTATATTACATTTATATTTGTTTCTTATTAAGTATCAACAGTTGTTGTTTAAACATTGCTAATGGTATTTAGTTACGAAAATGTAACTAACGTAGCGGGCCAAAGACTTTGATTATAACAGACAAAGGGTATTTTAATAAATGTAAAAATGTTATAATAATGTTTTATTTATAACATCCAGTATAATTGATTAATGTAATATAACTTCCCAATCTATTGTGTCATAAATAATGTGTATTTCATAATTGATTTCATGTTAATAACTTTGAATTTATTGTGAATTTTATTCAACACAATTAATTACTAATGATGTGGTTAAAATAATTTCTATAATGAATTAATAGGGCTACTTGCAATGAACATGTTGAGGGGCAGCCAACATATCGTAAATACAGTCACAACGATCACCATCATCTTGATCATCTGCAATAAAAAAAACAATTATTAATCCACAGATAGGTGAAACAACAAGACTAGTTAGTGTACTTCACGAATTATAGTGAATCCCAAGTGGAACAAAGTTCGATTTAATTTGGTTTTATTCGTAATTTATCGATGTATCGATAATAGAATCGGAAATTATCTATACCAGCAATGTTTCCAGCAATTAGCATTCGTAGAATGAAAACAGAACTGCTGAAATACCGATATAAAGGTACTTTTCTCTAACAAGTGCATGATTATAATAAACAAATGAATGTTGGTTACACTGTTGTAGTAAATGTATGTGTATATAAATAAAAAAGTAATTATAAATAGACGGAAGAAAAAGCCAAAATATATTAATTGGTAGGTATATCATCAAATTATGGAAAAAATAAATAAAATGTTCACAACTCGACATCATCTGCCAGAAGAAATTCAAAAACCTAATTTAGCCATTTTCCAATCCAATCAAGCTTGTCTTTAGGGTTTTCAGGGCTATACTTCTTATAAGCTATTTCCAACTACCTTTAAATATTTCTGGGTCTGTGTTTCGATTAAAGAAAGGAAATGAATTGGTGAAAAGTTTCACACTTAATTACTGTATTGCTATTCATTTTTAATTTGCAAATTATAACCACGAGACATAAATGCAGCTATGTCACTATATTTCTTTTTTCAATTTATTTCTAATATATACTGATACTGATTTTAACCATAACGGCACAATTATTTCAGACCATAGATTAATGTAAAATTGAATTAAATTAAAAAAAAACTTTCGACGGCTATTTAACTGTAATTACTGAATATTTTATGAATTTATGACTATCGAATCCTTTACATTATTATAACTATAAAATTTCCTAACAAATAACTGGTTTAAGTTTTTAAATTACGTATTTTGTTAGAATTGTCCCTCGATTGGAATATACAGTTTGCTAGCAACTACAGAGAGATAGTTATTAATTATTGGCAGAATAATAATAACCATCTTTTACTTTTTATTACTAAGCAGAGTAATTTTAATTTCCAATTTTCGACAGATAGGTTTTATTAAAAAAAGGGTGTAGAAATATTACTTATTATTCAGAATATATTTAGGCCTGATTAAATTGAGTAAAACTCCACATCGTTTTTTAACATCGTTTCAAGTGTAGGAGAGCCATGTTTCGGCACGAATGGGTCGGCTCGACCGGAGTGATACCACGGCCTCACAGAAAACCGGCGTGAAACAACCACAGCGTTGTGTTTCGCCGTGTAAGTGAGGTTACCGGAGGCCCAGGATCCTTCCCCACCCCCAATCCCTCCTAAATCTCTAAATCTCCAAATCCCTAATCCCTAAAAGGTCGGCAACGCACTCGTAACTCCTACGTTGTGGGTGTCCATGGGGGGCGCTGATTACTTACCATCAGGTAATCCACCTGCTCGTTGGCCGAACTATTACATAAAAAAAAACGTGCAAATTTAATAAAACTTTGATTACAAATTAAGTTCAGAGAGTTGCTAATATTATCTGTACTCGCATAATTGGACCACGAGGCGATTTAGTTTATTGTGGACGATAAACGAAACAAATGATGTTCGCAAATCTGCTTGTAATAGAACAAACGATGAGTTATTAATCAACCTATCATCAAAGCTCCAAATTCAATAAGGGGACGGGAAATGGCTGCTACTGTACAAATCTTCAAAAGGGGTTCATTAATCGAGAGAATATTCCCGACAAAGCGACACGTGCTAAAGAAACATTTCATCTGAGAATAAATAATTATAATGAATCTGAATGTTGGGTTAAATATAGAAATGAATTGCTCAAACATTTTCAAACAAGAAATTTTATGTACGTAACATTATGGATCTTTCTTATTTTCGGGAGACGCGTGACATATGTAATTTAAGACAATCAATGTTTATTGAATTTAAAGTCAACGCAGTAAATGGATATCAAGGTAGGTATACCTATATATTATATCTAAATATATAGAAGATGGATGAACATAGTGTACAAAAAATAAAAAAATGCTTTGTTAAAAAAAATAAGTACAAGAGCCCAAAAAATAACATAATCGCCCAAAAAGGTTAAGTTTTGTCATCGATTGTTTATAGTTCCTAATAATTGAATACATTGAAAAAACGCATATACTGATTTAATACTACTACAACCAGTATACGCCAATACTTACGAAGAAAATTACAAAAAAACCTGATTACTTAAAGCTTAACAGAGTCCTTAATTATTTGTGATTATCGTTTAAGACAACATCTAATTAATGTAGTCACGCGCTTTGTTACAAGAAACCTTGAGTTTTGATCTATCGAAACAAGGCCAGCTTCTTATCTGCGTTAGAAATTAATTAAGAATTTGTCTGAAGGATTTCTCGCAGCCTCGATAAAGTCTATTGATCCCAAGCTTAACTGCTAAGCACAGGATCAAAGATTCTCTACCGAGTCAAGGTATATTTAGGTAGATTTGTATCAAAACAGAATAGTGACAAATCTGTATTGGAAACGGAATTAAAAGTTTTAATTATTATTTTTGAAACTTTATGAACGATTCGTGAATTTCACATCGAATCACTGCATTCTATATCACACTAACCTTACGTTTAGAATGTTGCAATCGGGAGTCTCTCGCGTCCTGAGCCTCCCCGGGCGGCCGACCTCCCCACACTGCGTGAGCGATGCGTGCATACGTGCACACAAGCGCAGCCAGTGGTAGTGCAAACTGCAGTATTAGCAGTGCACACGTGTACTGACCACTTTGACCCGTATGCTCCCACTGTTCAAAGCAAATATCACTGTGAACATACAACAACGAATCATAATTAGTCCACAAAAATAGACCTTAAGTCATTTCCTTAAAGTATGAGTAATTTTTTAAACTTACGCTTGACACAACTCGTGCCATGGTGTCGGCCTTTGCAGTTGTGTTACAACTGCGATGGGAGCTGCTGTAGTAAGAGCACCAAGCCACACCGCAGCCACTACCATTTTGGCCGCTGCTTTCCCTAACCTAGGTCTAAGTGGTCGCATTATAGCCATATACCTATCAATTGAAATAGCTAGCAATGTATATGCACTTACAAGCACAGATACAGCTTGAGTATAGTTCACTACTTTACACATTACAAAACCGAATGGCCAGTACCGGAGTATCAACATAGGCACAAAAGAAAATGGCACACAAAACAGTGTCATTAGTATATCACCCACAGCCAAGTTCACTATAAAGTAGTTCGTCACAGTTTTCATTCGTGGTGAAGTTTGCACTACGAAACATACTAGTCCGTTTCCAAGAAGTGCGACTAGAAATACTATTGAATACATTAAGTAAATGCAGCCATGGAACAGCGAAGATGTAAGGAAGTCTTGCGGGTAAGAAGATGGATCGCAGACGTCGTAACTTGGCCATGTTGCATTCGTTGAGTTCGTCACGTTATCATCCTGACTCTCGGAACTGCTCGTGTATGCCTCAAGTACGCCATACAAAGTCGTGGTTTCATAATCAAAGTTGTTCGTATCTAACATAATGTGCTAAATACATCTATCTCCACACCATTCTTCAGTTTTCAGCCTCCAGTTGCTTTAAATTTCATGCATGAGATTACCTGTAAATAAAGTAAAAGTTCTTGTTATAAAATGGTTCGTACATTGTACCGTCACATTACATAGTCAAAAAACATAACAATGTGTATTATAAAAACGTGTTTAAGAAAAAAAACACTGTTTACTCTTAAACGAAAAAAGTTTATGAACGCCGAAACGGTGTAAAAACAATTTTTGCGGGCGAATGTTGGCTTCAGCGTAAAATATGCGAGGTAGAGCAGTCGTAATTTGTGTAGTTTACGACTACATAACAATACCTACTTTTTGTGTATGACCTTCACACAATAAAGTTACGAACATTTTTCGTTTAAGAAGCTATTTATTTAGTCATTATTCTTTTATTGGCATGGAACCACAAAGTACAGCAATTTTGTTCATTTAATTTCATTTTTCCTAAAAAATGCAAATGAAAATATTATTTACTTTGAGACGTATAAAATGAAATCAAGGTATTGAATGACTAAGATACCTATGAAAAGCCAAAATCCTAAGCCAGGCTTATAGCAAGAAACCTAATCCTCATGTCTCGTGGTTTGTACATGAATCATATTACATTTCTATAATGCCTACTCCAAAACACATATAGAAATATTATTACTAAGCAGAACATCTGATACACCGTTTGATTGTCATTAGGTTACTAAGTGTTAGTAATTAATAACAACATATTCGATATCAATTTAGGTTTGTCAACTATTCCCATTTGACAAACGTTATTTGATAATGAAGACAAATATCATCATGACTTGACAATCCATCAAGTGTTATACTTGTCTCAAATACACAAAATCTTCAGATGTTTTTGACTTATTTACATACTTTTATCACAAAAAGCATACTTTTATCTCAAAAAATGCTAGAAAAATAATATTAAATAAAGTTTTTTTTTCGTAATATATTATTGCATTTTGTATTTTCTTCTTTATAATAACGCAAGTTAAAAAAATTGGTAAGTTCTATTAATGTTTTGACGTGGCGATAAAAAGTTAAAATAAGTGGCGTGAATACATGGTGACACTTATTCACATACGTAAAGCGGACTTGATACGCTATAACTACTAGGACATCTTTAAACAAAGATTGAGCCATACGTAATATATGACCCAGCCAGTTGAGTTTATTAGTCCCTTAAAACGAGGCAAGCCGTGGCCGTTGTATAGAATATACACTGGTCACAAATGTAAACTACGTGTTTGTACTACAAATTTGGAAAAGGAACAGCCTAATAACCCTTCGTTCAGACACCGTACTCAGCCACTGATAGTTCCCAGGGCGACATTTTCAGGGGACCAAATCTATTATTTTTAAAAACATCACAACACACCCACAAGATCAGAGAAGAAGTTTAGTGTATTTTATTTTCGAGAAGACGGATTACTTAAATTGAAGGTAAGCAATCGGCACCGCCACAACACCAGAGGGATTGGAGAGGCATGTAGGGAGGGGAGGACTGGGCATCCGGTAACCTCACTTCACATTGTTGCGGAATCTGTCTCTGAGACGCAGTTTTACAATGTTTTTATGGTTGTATATATAGCTTGCATTTCGATTTTTGATGTTTGGAAAGGTAATGTTGAACCCTAATGTTGTACTACTTAAAAATAGTGACAACATCTGCTTCCTAGCAAAATACCAAATTGTTCTTCTGCAGGAATGAACTGATGTTGATGACTTACAAGAATTAAATGAGAAAAGTACTACTAGTTTTAGCAGCCAACTGACGCCGTGCACACTCATTAATAAGAGTCCCGTTGCAACTTGAAACTAGTGGAGTTTTTCTCGGTTAATTCACGTAAAGTTGTTATCTACTAGGTATATAAAAATTGGTCGGGTTTTCCTTCCTGACACTATAACTCCAGAACGGTTTCCACGGTTTTGCATTCGTTGGAAAGGTCTAAAGGCTCTGTGAGGTTTATAGCAAAGAAAATTCCGTTCAATTTCAACAGAAAAGCGGGGTCTTGAAAAAGTATAAAATCGACATCGACGCTGGCGGGCAACCGCTGGCTTTCCAAACTAATATTATAAATGCGAAAGTAACTAACGCCTAATCTCCTCTTTTGTGAAATTTGGTAGAAACATAGTTTGGAACTCGATAAAGGACATAGGATAGTTTTTATACAAAAAATCTGCAGGAAGTCACTATTCCACGCGAACGGAGTCGCGGGAAAAATCTAGTAAATTTGAATGTTTCACGATAGTTACTACTCGGTGTTGATAATGTCATCTTGTAATCTCTTATCTCTACATTTGCAGGCAAGGTCATAAACTCACAGGTACAATCAACACGTATGGTTGTAACTTAACGATTTAATCTACCAAACCCTTTGTATAACCGCACTACACACCACAAAGTCCGATCGAGGAAAATCACGTAAGCTGTGGTTACATCGAACGATTTGGAAGACGATTGGGAATTGAGGCCATCTGAAAGCCTCAAACCAGCGCCTCGTCATGTAGTTTTTATTAAGGTATTTTAAGGTTGTGTGATCATTAATTATAAGGTTAATGTTTACTCAATTGTTAATTTAATACTATCTAATGTGCAATATACCTCAATATTAATTCTGTACTTGTCCTATTTGACCTGATGATGTGCTAATCTGAAGTCATAAACATCCATGTCGTTTTAACTATGCTTAAAACTACAAAATATTTTTTAACCGACATTAGAAATTAACGGAAGGAGAGTTATTAGAAAATCCACAAGCTTACAATCTCATATGAGGAAAAAAAAACTGATAAACTTGCCTAGATTATAAAAGTCAAAATGATTTATTTCAATTAAACAGACACTTTTGAACGTCAAACAAAATATTAAAGATATAATAAACTGTCCGTCTATTGGTCAGTTCTCTTTGCGAAGCTATAACAATATATACTAATGTATAAATTTGCTAATGTTTAAATAATGTATAATTTTAGATCTTCAAAAATCACGCATATGTACGTATTACGTCACAATTTAAGAGAATCAAAAACAAAATACTCGTTTTGTTTGCCTTACTAGAAGTCGTAGTATTACAATACATTTGAAAACTAAGCAACAATGAGTACACGAAAATTTCGCGTCATTCATTGCGAGATAGTAGCAGTCGCTCCACGTAGAATATTGACTTTCAACGGAATTTGGTTTCCCACTGTTGACCCAAATTTTCTTAGGAAAAAAACGATAAGAAAATACATTCTTAGGTATGCAGTATTGAAAAAGAAAAAGTTTTTATTGGTTTAAACAGTTTAAATGCAAAGTTCGAAAATGCATCTTCAATATTGTATTGAGCCAGTAATAAATTATTACGATGAAATATAAACATTAACTTAATTTAATATTGGTTACATTATTTATTTTTAAAAGCTTTGTTCACTTATTTCGTATATTTTCTAATTGAGGTTACTTAATGCCGTAGGCACTTTCTTTACGTTTCTCACTCTGTGGGGTGACAGGGAGTGTCAGACTCTTACTGACTACCCACCCCGTTCCTTCATTATCACGCTTGCATCTGCAACCCTGATTATAAACCAGTCTGGTCTTTACATTAGTACCACTGAACTTTTGGCTTTTCTTTGTACACTCACAAAGAAAAGCCCAAAAATAGAAGATCTCTTATCAAAAGCGATTTGTTCCTAGAATTGTCTTGTTTCTCGCTAGTACATTTCTTCTTACTAAAATATATTTTTCTATTAGATGTATTGTCTTCAGAAACTTAGTTCATTTATTATTCGAGTACTATGATAGATTGAGTATCGACGCAGATGTGCCTTCGTTAGTTTTCTAGGTTCAACTGATTGTGTTCTATATAAATCTAAATACCTCTTTCTTTTTTCTTTAATGTGGTATAAAAACATTGCGGCGACTGAATTATCAAATAAAGAAGATAATGACATGTTGATAATAGCTTTGAATTGCGACTAAAGAACCGTGATCTTTTGTTTTTTTTCTTCAACATTTCATGTTTTTTTCTTCAATATTTCAGAATATTGTAACAAATTTCATATTAAACTGATTTAGATGATTTAAATCCGCATTGTTGAGCTACCATTTATGGCATCAAACAATTCTTATTTATTGTTCTATTAGGCTAATTATTTATTTTAGTAGCAAATAAAAGTTCACAATTATAACATATTAAAAATTCCTTTAATGGCGATACTACTGAGAGTAGCGGCAATAACGGACATATAAAAACTTTGTTCTTAGGTATGCAAACAAATGATTAACATGAGCGAACATTCCGTCACTTTAATTAATTTTCGACGTAGTAAAATATTTTAATTTATTTATTAAATGAACAAGCTTTTGCCCGCGATTCCGTTCACGAGGAATTGTGACTTTCTGTAGTTTTTTTGTATAAAAACTATCCTATGTCCTTTCTCGAGTTCCAATCTATGTCTCTACTAAATTTCACAGAAATCGGTTCAGTAGTTTAGGCGTGAAGAAAAGAAAGACAGACAGACAGAGTTAATTTCGCATTTATAATATTAGTTTTGATTCGGATGTATTTTAAATTCCATGATACGAATAAACTGTATCTGTAGTATGAACGAAATTGTACTAAAGTATGTCTGTCTAGAATAAATAATTACACGTAATTAGTTGAATTTCTGTTGTTCTTGTATTTAGCATATTTTATTTTTTATTTAGATATTCGAACCTCTTTTGTTCCTCTAGATGTATGCAATGTTTAATCTGTTTTTTTACAAAATTATATCACAATAACGGCTCATGTACATACACCTACACGATACCGTTTTCTTGCCAACACCGCGCCACATGAACCGGCCAACTAGCATAATGGTAATTTCTACGCTGTTTTATCAGTGGACACCTACAACACGAACTTTAGCAAGTGCGTTGCCGTTTTTGTGATAAGGGATTTTGAGGATTTATGGATTGGGAAGGGAGGAGAAGAAAAGGCCACTGGTAAACTCCCTGCACAACACACACGGCAAAACACAACACTGTGATTGTATCACACCTGTTTTGTAGCCATTCCATAGTTCTCCCACAATTCAATACATCGTGTTAATGCGACCTTATTATATATCAATAAAATATATTTATAAAGTTGTACAATTATTTCTTAGAACCTCTTTAGCCTTGTAGCTTCAAAGAAATCGAAGTGCGAATAAAAAAAGTTTTAAGTACGTATTACAGTCGTTTCCTGGAAAATCATAATACTTTCTGTTATTGGAGCAAATAAAATATCGTTTCATCTTGAAGTATGTACCTACACATTCAGCCATTCAACAGATCATAAAAAATATATGAGCAGCAATTTAAACAACATATTTAGTTCGATTATTTTATTCAATAACAATTATTACATTGTGTTTTAATTTCTATATCAATATAAAATCTTAAAATTATACAGGCAGTCTTTTGATACAAGAATTATTAAAATTAAATATAATGTATCTATATTTAATTTGTGTACTATCAAAATTATTCAAATTCAATTATAATCATAAAATAATAATACTTATATTAATTCATAAAACTAGACAAAAAGACTCAATTTTATTAAATTTTAAATCTATGCATAACATCTTTACCAGTCCATTTTATTTTAACGTAATTGGGTAAAATTACAAAACTTGAATCCTAAAGAACCTAAGTTTAGTTTCTGATTAAGAAATAGATACGTGGTTCTCGGTGGTGTTTGTAAATAGAAGACCCACACAAACAAGGAAGACCCACACAAATGAAGAACAGCTAATGAATGAGTTCATTCTATAGTAACCTATAGTAACATATATGAGGCTTATGGCGTAGGAACTAATGACTATTGTCTAATATTTATAGTACGTTATCATAATGAAAATTTAGCAACGATCTAAAACCAAAACGCAGACCGGACGTGTCTGTCCAAAAGTTAGCGAAAAACATTTAAAATAAATTCCTACAAACTCTGGTACGATTCTAAATAGCAGTGTTTACGATCAAATCATCTTTCGTCTAATGTATGCGGATATCTTGTTTACGAATCCCGATTTGATTTCAACAACTGTGTATTTTGATGTACGAAGTCTATTTTTCTCGCTTCCTAATGAAGATTTATATTCGGAAAGAAACCTAAACATTAAGTGTTGAAGGAGCCGACCCTCCGTTGTAAATTTACGAAGCTCACGTGCGTAGGTATTATTGCCAACCAACCACATGTTGCGTGGTTTTTTTTATGTGATAGGACGGCTAGCGAGCTCACTTACGCTGGCCGTGAACATCCGCAACTACGAAAGAGTTACAAGTGCTCTCCTTTTGGGGATTAGGGTTTCGAAGATTTGGGGATAGGGGTACAACATTGTGGTTGTTTCACTCCAGTTTTCTGCAAGGCCATGGTATCACTCCGGTCGATCCGACCCATTCGTACCCAAACGTGGCTCTCTCTCACACACACAAACACAGACTGGTTAGGAAACCACGACATACATACAAACTTTCATATTTGTTAAGTAGATTTTTTCTGCCAATCACCATTCCATATTCAAATTAAAATTTTAACTGCTCAATTTATTTTTCGTAGTTCAGCTAATACCTATTTTTGAACTCTCAATCTCAATTAATGGATGGAAGTCGTAAAAATTAATTATCAACAAACTTGTTTATTTAAAATCGAGCGTTCAATAATGATTTGTTTTTGGTTGTTTACGTGTTATTCTAGAGGAAGTGAAAAATAAATTATAATGGACCTCGTTTTTAATATGGCCTAATTTGATTTATTTTTAAGCTAGAACATTTGGTGCTATGTTTTTATATATTTATAACTATCGTGAGACATACTAAATTAACTAAAAACTGCGGGATACTCACGTGAACATACTGAGAAAAGCTCGACTAGTTTCGATCCACAGAGGGGTTCTTCATCATGAGCAGAGTGCGCGGACGCGACGATGTCGCGCAGCCTACTGCCTAATTTGTTACGCTATTGTAGTCATTTTGCAGCCAAATTCTTTGGTGACTTGCGTTCTAAGCGCTATTTCGCTTTTAACAACCTTAGCAGGGTACAACCTATGTCACTAAAGGAAAGTTGAAACACATCTTTAATTTTGTAAGACCCTTGTCTATATAAGATTACACGTTCAGCTTCAACTGACGTGAACGAATGTCGGCAAGACATTTCCGAAGACAATTATTTTTAATTTCTTGCAGTCTATTACAATTTTCTTCTTTACTCGCTAATAAAGCTTTGTACAAATTATAATTATTAAGGATATTAAGGTAATTTATTGTTCGTAATCGAACATGCGTAGTCTTTGTTATACTTTATTGGTAACCATTTCATTTTTTTTGATAAGCAATCGGCTCCACCCATGTACACCCGCACCACTATTGGAGTTACTAGTGCGTTGCCGGCCTTTTAGGGATAAGGGTTTCTGATATTTAAGGATTAGGGCCATCCAGTCTGTGTTTGTGTGTGTGAGAGAGAGCCACGTTTGGGTACGAATGGGTCGGATCGACCGGAGTGATACCATGGCCTTGCAGAAAACTGGAGTGAAACAACCACAATGTTGTACCCCTATCCCCAAATCTTCGAAACCCTAATCCCCAAAAGGAGAGCACTTGTAACTCTTTCGTAGTTGCGGATGTTCACGGCCAGCGTAAGTGAGCTCGCTAGCCGTCCTATCACATAAAAAAAACCACGCAACATGTGGTTGGTTGGCAATAATACCTACGCACGTGAGCTTCGTAAACTACTTCGTATCTACGTCAAATCGCGTCGCATTTATTGCTTATGATATATTAAATAAATAAGAATATTAAATCTCTTAATAAAAAAGTAAATTATCTTTAACATCATACCAAATAAAAACCTACAGGAATATCATACAAATTTGATTTTGACTAAGTAAATAAGTGCCTGATTCAATTTTAGATTTGAGACAACCTCGATACTCGAGTGGTCGCCATCATTACTACCGAGTAAGAGGTCTAGCATCCGATTTGAATTGGGAAACTTATTGCTGGGTAGCAAGACCTCGTTTTCTGAGAATCTGAAGTAAATCCTTCAATAAAGACAAGAGGCTCGCTGCTTATTATTTTATTTAAGTGTGGGAGACCCATGCTAAGGCACGAATGGGTCGGCTCGACCGGAGTGATTCCACGGCCTCACTGAAAACTGGCGTGAAATAACCACAGCGTTGTGTTTCGCCGTGTGAGTGAGGTTACCGGAGGCCCAATCCTTCCCCTCCCCCAATCTCTCCTCAATCCTTAAATCTCCAAATCCCTAATACCTAAAAGGTTGCCAACGCACTCGTAACTCCTCCGTTGCGGGTGTCCATGGGCGACGCTGATTTATTTACCACCATCTGCTCGTTTGCCAACCTATTATAAAAAAAATTATAACACTTTTACCACAACTGAGCAAAAGTTGTTGTTATGAGTGACTCTACTTCCCCGTCAAGTAAGTATTAAAAAAAAAAAAACATGACTTTGCAATAAGATACTACATAGTTATAAAACGAAGTCGCTTTTTCTGTCCCTATATCCCTGTGTGCTTAAATCTTTAAAACTACGCAACGGATTTTTGTATGTCCAATAATAACATTAATTTATTAGTGTGAGACTGTGAGTCGTAGTGGCAAGGAGGTTAAGGTGCCCGCTTCTCATGCTTAAGGGTGCGGGTTCGAAACCTGGCTAGTACCAATGTGACTTTTCGAGTATTTTGTACTTTCTATGATTATATAAACACCACTGACAAACGGTGAAGGAAAACATCGTAAGGAAACCTGGACTTATAATTTCTAATTATAAGTTTGAAATCGCCAATCCGCCTTGAGCAAGCGTGGTGATTAATGCTGAAACCTTCTCCGTGTGAGAAGAGGCCTTTGCTCAGCAGTGGGCACTTATAGGCTGATGATGATGATGATGATTAGTGTGGGAATTAAGTGTCAGTCAGCATAGCACTCCTGCAAAGCCTATAGTTATAGATAAATAATAATACGACTCTTTCATCTAACTTTAAAGTACAAACAATTCCTAATGAACTAAAGGAGAATTCTAAACGATAACTCAATTTTAATTCTTAATTTGTTTCTTTGTGCCTCTTAGTCTTAAGGTTTGTTTAACAACGTTTGATTAAGTTTTCGTTTACCTAATTAAACTCACAATTTGACGTAGTTTTCATGCAAACTGTGCCAAAAAATTCAGTTACACTAATAGTAACTTAATCTGACTCTGATAATGTCAAAGTAAAATTCAAAATGATTAATTCCAACTAAACCATAAATAGGTACTTTTGAAACGTCAAAAAAGTGAAATGGTGAATGTGAGAACAATGCAGATGGAATCTATCATTATGTTTTAATCCTTTATCGTCTAAAACATGGCGCTCATATTTGGTTACTCACAATCCAATGTAAAACAAGCAATAAGAGACACAAAAAAGTCTTGACCAGGAAAAAAACGGGTGACTTGTAGGCAGTAAGAGCCTAAAACTCCCTCTTGCCTCACTCAGAGCGAAAAAAAGTCATTTGATGATTTTTTCCCTCAAAAAAAAGCAAACAAAAAGGACAAAAATAAACAAATAAAAATTTTGAAAACGAATTTTCCTTTTCCATTTAAAAGGCCTCCTGTAGCTTTTTGTGCTTTGATTTTTTATGTAACTCAACTAACTTGTTCGCCGAGTCGTGAATGAGAGTTCAGGTTTTTATTTTTATTTTTCGTAGTACTATTGAATACTATAGGGATGTAGATAGAATTTTAAATATAATACTGATTTTAAATATAAAAAAATACTTAAATAAAACATTTTCTATGTAGTCAGGTATTGTTGTGAGTTTTTATTCCGAAGAAAAACTTAAAGAAGACATGTCCAATAATTGTCAATAATCTACTAAATATACTGTAAAAAAGTTACTTAGTCAACTAGTCCTTTGTTCTTTTTGCGGAGAAAAACTGACCTCTATTCATAAGCGTATAATAAATAAATTGTTAAGTTGAACTAATTTTAGCACAGAGATCGAAGATAAAATACAAAAAGCGACTTTAAAATAAATTTATTTCCGTTCCTGTAGTAGGTATTCTTAGTTTAATAACTACCTACATTTAGAATGAAACTGAATGAATGTAAATATTTCACCAGTTGATTCAATACAAAAATAGAATGTTTAAGCTTCTTGTTTTAGACTAGAATATATTTAAAATTAGACTATAATTGTTGTGTTCTTTGAACGAATACGCAATACCATCAAAGGCATTTCAGTCATAAAAGATACTGTTAATTAAAATAGAGAATTTTGAAACATTTGTTAAACAATAAGGCCATAAAATCATACTCTTTTAAAAATAATAATAATATGCTTCGATAAATACTGATTTTAATTCAATTGTGAAAATAGAGGCAGAGAGCGAGAGAGAGAATGAGATAGTAACATCGTGCCTTTTGGCGATCCATTACCTGCCTCAATAGAAGGCAGGCATGACAATATTGTATAAGTTAATATGTAAGTGTGGGAGAGCCAAGCTTCGGCACGAATGGGTCGGCTCGACCGGAGTGATACCACGGCCTCACAGAATACCGGCGTGAAACAACCCTCAGCGTTGTGTTTCGCCGTGTGAGTGAGGTTACCGGAGGCCCAATCCCTCCCCTTCCCCTATCCCTTCCCAATTCTTATATCCGCAACCCCTATCGCCAAAAGGCCGGCAACGCACTCGTAACTCCTTTGGTGTTGCGGGTGTCCATGGGCGGCGCCGATTGCTTACCATCAGGTAATGCGTCTGCACGTTTGCCGACTTATCCCATAAAAAAAAATATGTATACAAAATTTTCCATTGAGTAAAGTTTGTATGTTTTTATACGAAAGAGATCAGCAAACGAGTTTACATACTACTCACTTTTCCCTGATGGCAAGCGATCAACACCGTCCATGTACATCCTACAGAACCAAAGGACTTACAAATGCGTCCTTGGCATTTTGTGACGTTTGTTATTGGTAGGTATTAAAGGATTGTCGATGGAGAAGGATTTGCCCTTCGGTAACGTCACTCACACGCCGAAACATAACGCAAGTGATGTTTCATGCTGATTTTCTGTGAGAATGGGTTATCACTCCAATCTAGATGGTCCATTCGTGCCGCAGTATGGTTCAGTTAAGCTGTATGCAAAAACCTCTATGATAACACAATAGCTAAAACTTTTCCTCTGTTAGATAGGATATCCAAATAGGTGAGAACGAATTTTATATTGAAAAAAGTAATCTTATGTGGAATACTTTGGGAATGAAAAATTGTCACGTTATTTTTATAGGGAAAACATATCAATTTTCGTGTAAAAATTTTGGATCGAGGATAAAACAATTATTGATCTGGACACACCACATCACCCCCTTTGAAACCTCTTTTAATTGTATCAAATTATGCAATATTTTTTTGAAGTTATTCTTATATTTCAGGAATTTTCAAAGTATCAGAGCTTCTCGAGACTTCGATCGATAGCGTTTTAAATTACAATATACTTTCAGCTGAATCATGAAGGTGAGATTTTCATATAAATCGTGTCTGAAGAATGTTGGTACCTTAGGAATAAAATTTACGTAAAGCTTATTTAATTTAAAATCGAAATCAGATTACAAATCAACGCAAATTTTTCGCTATTGTACAAACCTAGAATCAGAAAAATAAACATTTCCATTTTTTTATAAGAATCGAAAAGTTTATTATAAAAAATTCGCGCACCCTTTTAAGATAATAGACGATGATTAATTTCTACCAAGAATTGAATGCAAAAGGGGAAAATGGAACTGCAATTAAGCAACCGCTTAGAGTAATCTCAAAAATTTTGACAATTCAAGGAAAAATAACAAAACTTCGGCACTTAAGAAATTTCGAACCAGGCAGTCAAAATTATGAATTGACTTTCCAAGTATTGCAATTTCGTCTAAAGAGAAAGGCTAAGCAAATAAACTTATTGTTTAACGGGAGTTCAACTTACCGTGTAGATGCAAAATAATTACGGGAGTGAGTAAAAGTGTTGTTATAATTACCATTTTAAAAAGGCACCTGGACCTTTTCATCTACGCGTATAATGTTACTTTTTAACCTTCTCATGGGCGCTGTTAATTGTTGCGCTTGTATTTCAATTACTCTAAGCAATAAAACAAGGTCTTTTTCGGTCTTGATGATATTTTGTCACTTTGAATTTCTATTATTTTGCTTTATCTAGGGTAAATAAAAAAGAAATTGTATGGTGAGTTGTTCGTCTAAAATTATTATTGTTAATGTTGATGTTATTAATGTAAAAGTATGGATGTATGTTTCTTATTCTTTGTAAAATAGTTGAAATTTAGTATCTAGATAGGTGATACCTTGAAGTAACATATAGGCTTCTTTTTTCAACATAATACGCGGACGAAGCTGCGTGCGGACGCTAGTAAGTTTTAATCCTACTAATACTATAAATGTGAGTAAGATATATTAAATGGTACTCATATGTCTAGTGCGTATGTGTTTAAATTACATAATAATATAACATTTTAACAAGTAAATCCCTAGAAATGTATTTACCTACAGCCGTTAAAGCGAATACATATTAATTTCGACTTATTCTATCAGCATGCTCACTTTGTTTATTTTGTGTCATTGCCAACGTTTTAACTAATGAATGAAAGATTTGAAATCTCGTATTTGTAGTATTTTCAAGTCGACAATATGCGCACGCACGGGTTTTTAAAGATATCGTTTTCATTGGCAACAGCGATATGAGAGGTATGAATCATTTAGTCAACAACGACCTTGCTGCAAAAAAATATGAAATAAAATTAGATATTGTTGAATATTAAAAAACAATGATGCAATTTTGTGGTTTCTATTACGTCGTCTGACGTTAGCGCATCTCATGCATGAGGGTTTGGAACCTGACACGTACAATGTGACTTTTCCCGAGTTATACTATGTACTTTCTGTGATTATTTAGACACCACTTACGTATGGTGATGGAAAACAGCGTGAGGAAACCTGAACTTATATTTTCTCATTAGTTATAAGTTAATACAGCTTATATCAAAAACCCTTTACTAGACTACGAGCAAAAGGCCTCTTCTACAAACAAGGAGTTGGCCATAATATTCAATTATCCACACTTGGCAGACGGATTGGAGATTGCAGTTTAAAAGGATTAGCTTTAAAGGTCAGTGGACTGGATTTTCTTTTGTGGAGAGAAAACTATCATCAATCTATTGAATATAGTATAGTTTCTCAGACTCGTACTACAGCGGGAAAACTTGTGACAAATGAATTCTTTGTTAACATCACCACACAGTATGAGAAGAGACTCAACTATATACTAGTTTCATATCAATGTGTTAGTTCATTATATACGTTGTTGAAAACCAGCGTCAGGCAACTGCTACGTATTTGTCTGGCTTTATACTGAACTGGACCTGTTTGGCGCAGCCGTGTGACATTGATATTGTTAATTTTATTTATTTCTTTTCCTTTTTTATCATTTTTTTTTGTGCTGGGAAAATCATCAAATGACTTCTCTCGCCCAGGGCCGGGCGAGAGGGAGTGTCAGACTCTTACTGACTAAAAACCCCCCTGTTCCTTCTCCTGCTCTGGGCCGGGGTCACGGTGCCTCATTGCGCTTACCCCGCAACCCCGGCTGAACATCAGCCCTTTAGGGCCCCGTCTGTGGTGGTTTATTGGCTCTTTGAGGCGCGCGCGGAACGCTACGCGCCGTTTTTTATCATACTTGAGATTATAATTGTTTATTTATATTGTTCATTTTATTTTTTATATTGTTCTTCATGGAGTGCCAAATAAACATGTTTTGTTTCATTCATTAGTAACGTAATATTATTTACTAGCTTCTCTTCATCAGTCTTCATCTACTTTTTACTTTCGACCTATGTTTTCACATGAAAAGTCACAAACGTTCATCCAGTTATCCATACTTAAGAACCGTCTCGCTTATAATATTAGTAGGATGAACACACAACATTGATCAAAAGCTCAAATTACAACTGTAGAAACAACAGCCGGGTTTGACAGCTTGTTATCACAGATGTTCCAATTAAGGCTGTCATCAGTCATGAAGTTGAGTCATCAAGGGAAACTGTCAGAAACAATGCTGCTTAATCCCGGTTAATTGAAATCAACTTTATTGACGAAATAAATACTCTATTGTCTTGACCTTAATTGTTTCTTACGACATGAATAGATGTGGAAATTGTTGACACTCAAAGACTTGTTTTAAAGGTAAGCAATCGACTTTGTGCTATCTGTATAGACCAGTGATATTCGATCTAGGTCTTGTAGTTAATATTCTACAATTTAATTTATAAAATAAGAGCTGAAAATTGATTCTCTGCATTAAGCAACAAATTAGGTACTGACGAAGACTAAAGCGACTCTTACTAATCCCACTAATATTATAAACGCGAAAGTTTTTAACTAAGGATGAATGGAAAAGTGGGTGTTTGGGACTTTCTTTATGTAAAAACTAATGAACGAATCTGAATTAAATTTTGGAAAGAGATCTCTGGAACAACCAAATCAATATTCCATAAGCCAAGTCTCGAACTGGTATTTTTTTTAAATCCTATCGACAATTCAATTAATAATTAATATTTGCTGTACATACCAATGTTTGTACCTAGATGTAATTATACACCTACCGTTATGCTGTATACATGTTTGTGTATACGATACATGATTTAATTAGGTACATATTATTTATACTACGTAATTAAAGGCAGAATGGCAACACGTGGGCAACAAGTTTATTACGAGTTAATTTTTATTTACGTCATAAACCTTCATCATTTTCTGAGCTATATGTCAATAAATGTGTTTATTCTACGCAATCACTGACGGCTTATAATTATATTATTACGTAGGAAGCGTTAAATCAAATGAAACATATTTAGAAAATATAAATATATTTATAAATTGATTTACATAATTATATCAATGGAGACATAGGAAATTGCAAATAATATAAATAATTGCGTTCTTTTTCTTTTGATAATTATAACATACTTATTCCTAAGCCAAATTACGTAAATATGTTTCTGTGTCTAGACTAATAAATCGAAAACATTTATTAAAAACCGCAATTGCCATAACAAAAATATTTTTATTATTTTATTACTTACACGTTACAATAAATCGATATACATTAGCGTTTAATCAGACGTTATTGTTTAATGTAAACAAATATTTCTATGAATATCTACGCGTTCATACTGATTTATTTTTATGTTGCTTCATAACTATATTTTTACACTGTTGTGAATTATAGCTATAGCCTTGAAATAGATTAATGAAATTCGACTGAAATCTATTGGTAGTTTGTGTTTTATACGCATGAGTTGGCCGATGCGACCGGGCCTTGATCAGATTGATATATGTACTAAAAATATTTATAACTCCAGCTTTCGCCGATGATTTGGCCCTCAAGGTTAATGTTATCTGTATAACTCTGATCTGCGTGTAGAAAAACTGCCTGAATAACGAATTTTATAAAAAATCCACCAATACTAGCTGTCTGGAAAACGGGTTTATGAAATTATTTAGTTATTCCAGTATTATTTTTTCTTATCAGCGGAGGCGACCTAAAGCGACCGGCCTCAGTCGAGCACAATATAAGGAGTAAGAGAAACTGGGAAGTGTTCTCTTCTTTCTCATCATCATCATCAGCCTATAAGTCCCCACTGCTAAGCAAAGGCCTCTTCTCATACGGAGAAGGTTAGAGCATTAATTACCACGCTTACTCAATGCGGGTTGGCGATTTCAAACTTATAATTAGAAATTATAAGTCTAGGTTTCCTCACAATGTTTACCTTCGCCATATGTCAGTGGTGTCTAAATAATCATAAATAGTACAATTAAATCTGAAAAAGTCACATTGGTACTTGCCCGGTTTCAAACCCAGCCACCACGACATTTCTAGTAATCCTCTCGCGGCGATTTGGACGAGCAGCCAGCAAGGGTATCACGCCGTCCGACCAGAACCAGACCCGGATCCACGCGCGCCTCTAAGAGCCGATCGACCACCACAGATGGGGCTAAACGAGGCTATTGTTCAACCAGAGTTGCAGGTGCAAGCGCTATGATGTACCGCACCCAGGGCCAGAGAAAGAAGAAAATATAAAACAAAGTGTTCTTTATTCTAGGAATTGAATCCATTCTTCTAATCTGTTTGAAAAAAGAAACGATAAGACAAAGGCAACATTCCCCTAACCAGATTCAGATCTGTAAGACTTTTGTAGGTACCCCAAGATGATATCGTACATGTTTATAATATAAGAACATAGCCTACACATTTTACGTGCCCCACTAGACGCAAACCAGAAAAGAATTGACAATTCGATTAATAATACTTTAAACATAAATTATTGTTGTCAAAATAATAAAATAAAACATTCGACAATCGTCATAAAAAGCTAATGTAAAAAGATCGATATTTCAACAACATATTCGGATTGGACTGTTAACTATGATTTTATTAGTTATAAACGTCTGTGTTTACAGCCATTCACATTTCCCCCACATTGTATATTTCAACACATACTTTCACATTATTGATGGGACATTTAATTTTGTAGGTGTTATTTTTCAATCCACCGTATGTTTTTATTACCTAGTCACAGTTGATTTATACAATAAAAACTGTTTATTTTAAAGCAAACATGCAACAACATGATTTTATTTGCTATTTTTCGTGGCGTTTACAGCCTACTACGTAAACTTTTAGATTTTTTATTAGATAACGGTTTTTGTTATTTTCTTTTACTTATATACTATTCGTTTCTGTGCAATCCTAATTCTAATAACATATGTACGTTTTGGAATGAACATATTTATGTTAAAAGTCGTGATGGCTCAAGGATCCGGCTTCTTATACATAAGGATGCGGGTTCAAAACCAGGTGAGCAGCAATGTTATTTTTTCTAAGTGCATTAAGACCCCATTGATGACTAACGAGTGAGGGAAAAGATCGTGAGGAAACCTGTACCTTTAATTTCTAATTAAAAGTTTTAAATCACCAGTCCTTGAATAAGCGTGGTGATTGATGCTCTATCTTTTCCCACTTAGGAGCGTTTTTTGCTCGGCAGTGGACACTTATAGGTAGATGTTGATGATGAAGTTTATAATTATGGTTCTGGATGCGTATATGTAACTACAATTAATTACTAATGGAGCTTGTACACTATTGTTTTGAAAATAAAACGGACGAAGAGAAACGCTATCAACAAGATATAAATAACATCTTCCAAGCAAACTGATTTATGTTTTATGACATAATAATAAGAGGATTTTTATTAATTTATTTATTCTATTCTTGCTATAAGTAAGAAGTTACTATTTATATAAATACTTACCTATGCACTTATATTTATACCACTTCTGCTTTGCTAATAAGTATTTTCTCTCTGTCATGAACTTTACTTTTATAACTTGTCAAACCTTGAATGTTAATCTTTCCAGTGACTGAATCACTTGGATAACTTCTTCGACATACTTACAACGAGAACAAATAGCATCTTTTAACCAATGGCATTCTAGATCTAGGTTATTCGTTTAAAATTGACCTTCAAAATATCGAAGGCATTGAAGTACGTAGGTATCATAAATCTATAGTGATGTTGGTGAAAGACATCTTAATTGTATATTATTTTATTAATTTCTACTTTTTAACCTAGAATGCAATGGACAATCAAAGTCTTCAAAAATTATTAGATGCAAAACAAAGTTATACCAAAAACACAAAAGTATGTGACCTGTTTATAGTTTCCCGAAAGGATTCATTCCCTTAAATTTAGTAGGTACATGCGATTATATTTTTATGAGAGAGCTTTCGTGAGACATCCTAAATTAATTATTATGTTTTTGACTTACTCACGTAATAATTTGACGAGATACTCGACTTGTTTTAAGCCATGCTAGAGGCCCATATTCATGAGCAGCATTCCGCGACACGCGACGCGGCGACTTAAGTACAGCGCGACAGTCGCCACGTCGCATGTCGTGTCGCGCGGCCTCTTAAATAAATCAAAATTATAATATCATTGTCTAGAAATTATAAGTTTGTTTAAAGAAAGTACCTATACATATAACTATTTAGTTTCTTTAAGTGTTTTTTTATGTAATTGGGCGACAAAGGAACAAACGGATTACACCTTAACGTTAACGGAGTTACGAGTGCGTCGCCAACCTTTGGGGGTTCCGGGTTTTGGAGATTTAGGGATTGGGGAGAGATTGGGGGAGAGAAATTTTTATAATAAATTATTTAAAAACAGCACTTTCTTTTCCCTTGTTGATAATAAAAATATATAATAAGGACGCTAGATTCAGAATAAGTCAGTATCTTCTAGCCATAAACGTGACAGTAATCGCTATCGACAATAATACGTCATGATAATATCTCGGAGTAAATGTTGTAATAGACATATTACATCCCAATCGAATATCGATTGAGTGAAACGGGTCACTTGATTTATGTATCTGCTCTATTAGGGACAATATATCTTCAGATATTGTGCACCGAAATACATGTAGTAAGTACACAAATATATTTATCAAGGCAAATAAGACGAAGCGACAAGTTTGAATCAAGTGTCTGGCGCGTCCCCTACTTTGGGGACTTTTACTACTTTTACTTTACAAACTCGTCAAAATTGTAATTTCCCGGAGTTCACGAGTTGTAGTTCGTAGTTGGGAACTCATCGACAATTTATTGTTTACTAGCTACTCTCACGCGGTTTCACCCGCTGCTTGGCTCCATTTGATCGTAGCGTAATGTTTTATAGCCTATAGCACTCAGGAATATTGTAGCTATCTATCAGTGAAAGAATTTTGGCAATCCGACCAGCGGTTCCAAAGATTACTCCCTACATACAAACTTACAAATTTTACCACTTTATAATATTAGTATAGATATAGATTTAACAACTTATAGTCGGAAAATGACCTAAATCTGTTGACTTTTGAACTGTTGTTGAAAATCTCATCGACGTACCAAAAGGACAGTGTGCACCAATACGAAATACGGTTCAACAATTACATTATCAAACTTTAAATAAAAAGTTGCATATACATTCTTGTATATTATTCCGATAGTTTCCATTTTCGAATTGTAAAGAAGCGATATGAATACGTAAATTGTAAGCCGAATTTTTCATGTTCAAAGACTTCCTAGAACGTTGAAAAATTCGATTGACACCTTACATCAAAGAGAAGAATGTAAAACATACAAGCGCGGTTGAAATTCCATTCATTTTGTAAAAATAATCCAACTAACACTATAAATGTGAAAGTTTCTGAGAATGTATGGATTTATGTTTGTTATTATTTCACCCAAGTACGGCTGCACCCATTTGGTATCAATGTAGTTAGGTGATAAGTACACTGAATTAACATAAAGGCTGCTTTTTATCAACACACCTCCCGAAACTAGATATCAATATAGATGCAATATAAAACATTTGGTTACGTTAACTAACAACTATATACTACCTAAAATTGCTACCTACATAACTGAGATACAAAATTGTCTAAACAACGACTATCAGGCTGATTGAGTTTGTCTTTAATTTTAGAGGCAAATTGTCGCAATCAAGAATTTCATCAGCACTGCTGCGGTGGCCACCGAGTTTGTTTACCTTTGGAGATAGATATTTAAAGTTTCTTAAAGAAAGAGCTTGAAATTCTAAATTCAAAAAGTGGCCAAGTGCGAAACGGTTTTGCCCGCGGTCTTGTAGTTCGTTGTAATTCTTATTGATATTTTAATAATTGTTTTTTTTTTATTCGAATGTTGATGCATGAAATGTGATTTGCGGTTTAAGACCCACCGCCTATGTCATATTTAAAGAAATTCAACTTAATAGAATTTAAATTTTCTATGGAAGTTTGCGTGACAAAGTTTATTATACTTTTGCATATTTTTCAGTTTTATTTTTCTCTTATTTTAAAAGTTACAGAGGTATTAATCTTAATGCCGTATAATATTTCTCGCACAAAATATTCACAAAAGTTTTCTTTTTTGATACCTAATAACGTCTTACTCACACGAATTAAATGAGAAAAGCTCTACTGGTTTCAAGTCACAACGGGATTCATGAGCAGCGACGTCAAGCAGCTGCGTGTTGCACTTTTTTTTTAAAATATCGTTTTTAACACTTGTCTATTTTAAATGTCATTTCTTTGTACAGGATACCCTCAAAATGTTAAGTTTCCATTTTTGTATAGGGAAATCTAATCCATTAGAAAAAAATGGCTGACTTACGAAAGACATGACGAATACATAAGAATGCCGCTTTTCCCGTTTGGCTACGGAATCCTAAAACGACTTGAAGCTACAACTACGAATACACCAGACCGTAGTTCAGACCTCTTTTATACAAGTTCAAGAGCTTGTTCAATTGTTCGGAAACAAGTTCTATAAATTTGAACGCTGTTCGTTTACGAGATTTTATTCCAATCGTTAAGAATGTTCATCATTTTGAACGAGTAAAAATTCTTATACCAAGACATTTTATTTTCTAAATAGAAATAGGTATGTACAGACGTTATGCTGTCGAATTTTCTTAGAAAACGCTAATATTATCAACCTCATAAGTATGTAAACGACCTTAAATGTATTTAATAACGAACCCTTAATACATAATATCTCAACTAGGTATGTTAAACATGCTTTGACAAATTTCATCAAAGATAAAATCTCCTACACAAGTCTTTTAATTTCATTCGACGTCACAGACACTGACGTTATCATCATTATATGAAATTATATTAACAAACTATTTTTTTAATAACATTGCCACACGTTTAATAGAACAGATAAGTTTCAGCACGAATGAGTCGGCTCGTCCGGTGTGATACCACGTCCTCACAGAAAACCGGCGTGAAACAACCACAGCGTTGTGTTTCTTCGTGCAAGTGAGGTTACCAGAGACCCAATGCCTCTTCCTCTCCCCATCCCTTCACTTCCCAATCCTTAAATATCCGAAATACTTATCCTCAAAAGGCCGGAAACGTACTCGTATCTCCTTTGTCGTTGCGGGTATCCATGGGATTGCTTACCATCAGGTAATCCGTCTTATTGTTTGCCGACCTATACTATTAAAAAAACACTAGGATTTTCGCCTTGGTGTTGGTGCGTTTACAAACATACAATTTCACATACACTTTACATTAAGACCCGCACAGACGTAATTGGGAAACGATTGTTGTAAACATTACTAAAATCGTCAAACATAATAAATTCCAGGATTACTCGTAAAATGGGTTCATCTGGGTGAATAATTTCTAGCATGTTCGGCCGGTTCTTGTGGCTTGAGTGCGATTTGTAAGTTTGTACATGCACCCACGCAAATGTAGCAACGTATAAAAATATCTCAGGTGAAAGAATAATTTCACCTGATTGATGTCACCAGCACTTGCAACGCATGTAGCCGTAATTAATGAAACCATTTTACGATATGTAGAAGCAGTCGCGCGTTTAATTTTCCATTTGTTATAATTGACCTGCCCAAACCACATTTGTATGTTGCCAATAGACATTGAAGAAATTTTTTTTTTGTAAATAAATGGTCGATAAGCAACGTTTGTACACGTCGACAGACCATTATATGGTTAGGCCAATACAACTGACAAACAGTCGCCATCGTGCTTCAAATATTTATTCAAAGTACCAAATTCAATGACGCTTTCTGTTGCGGGAATAGCTGAACTGTTTCAGTATTGTGATTGTTTCCAATCATGCCTAGAAAACCCACAAATGGATTATCCACAATAAGTAACTGATGACAGGGTCACTGTTGATTCTAGTAACTGAATTGTCAATTTAGGTACTTATCAGTTAAGCAATTAATCACCATAGAGACGACACCCTCGACCGTTTCGAGGGAACAAGTTTTGAAACTACAAGACCTATCTTACTTCAATAATTAATGGGTTTAAAGCAACCAGAGATAAGATATTCGAATCTATTCTCTCAAATCGAATCTGTTCATAAATACATTATAATAATAAAAAATACTCTATTTTTTAATCGTTGCCCTACACTAGCGAATTCTTCTGTGTCATTTGTTTACTAACAAAGAGTTGGCTTGTATCCTCAGTCAAAAATAAATTATTTCAACGTATATAACTATAAAAAAACTGAAAAACAATTATACCTTCATTCATTATTTTACGATATCCTTGATGTTCGTATTTTAATTGTTAATTTAAGAGAAATAAGTATACTATTTGACGTTAAAATTTTATGACGTCACAACTTGCTATTTCATACAAGATTCATAGAAATTATCGTTTTTGACCATCGATCACTAAATTAGGGATCGAAGTTTTTGACATTTCGATAAAAGTATTGAATTTGACTTGTTGGAAACTACCGTATTTCTGTACACATCGCACCCTGACCCTAGACAACAGTTTGTAGATCACAAATATTTATGGCAAACGTGAATGAAAATTGAAACGTGTGTCATATTTTTATAAGCTATATTTTTTTATAAAAATATTGTTAGGTTAACGATACTTATTCGAAGGAGTAAATAAGATACCAAACATAAACATTTGTTAGTATCTAGTACATAAAGAATCCAAAGCACCAGCATGAGAAAAATGGAAACCATTCTTTATATTGGTGGATACTATTGGATGAATGGTCATATCGACATCTGGGAGCCCTCTCACGCTTTGTACAAATATTTGTACAAAGCGTGAGAGGGCTTTTACTTAGGTGTACCTATACCTAATTTTGTTGGTAGTAATGTGAATTTTCATTTTTTAACCTATTCAATTTTGTGTTTTTATTGGAATTTCAATCTTAGTATTTTTGTTATAAAATCAAAAATACAATGTACATAGATTGGTTGATTGCTATCCTGTTAGGTACTCGGCACCTATATAAAAACTTTGTCACTTTATGAATGCAGAGAATATAAAGCGTCTTCATAGCTTTGGCTTACTTACAAGAAAGTATAAATCGATCGTTCTATCGATACTTTTTGGGCATCCATCACATTGCAGTTTCCGGGCAGACATGAACGCTGATTTAAGAATACAAAGCAACCACGTCCTTATTTAACTGACTTCGATATCCAAACTTCTCAATTCGAGTGTATTTTTTTGAGCATTTTTCATTATAAATTTTCTTCGAAACTCACGGGTATTTTAATAGAAATAAAGGAGAATAATACATTACCAACTTACTCATATTTTAAACGAATCTTTAATACTCGTAAATCGACCAAAGTTAAATTTTAAAGCAAAAATAACTGAATTTATAAATCTCTTTTCATTTTCGAATTTGTTTGTTTTCACGTACGTATTCGTGCTGGAAATACATATATGTAGTATTTTCATGTATACATTATTTAATAAAGATTATGATTATAAATTAATTGAGTATAAAATCAATATCACATATTTTATATGGCATGAGTTGTACTTGGAATCCCAGTTATTTCTTAATACATTATTATGAACAGTAAACAAAATTAAATGCTGCTTTATAGAAAAAAGCAAAACCCGGGAATTTATTTGGAAAGTTTTTATTTTATATGGAAGATTCATACACCAAAAAAAACGAATTAAACAATTCTGAGAACCACGTATGTTCTTATGTTTCTTTGTTTTTGAAAGTTTAAGTACTTAAAGATCCTGCTCCTCAGGCGTGAAGGTTGGAAACCTGGCAAGTGATTTTTTTAGTTGTATGTACTTTCTAAGTATGATAGTACACTGACGGTGAAGGAAAACATCGTGAGGAAACTGGACATACCTATAATTTCTAATTATAAGTTTAAAATCGCCAATCCTCCTGCAGATTAATGCTCAAACCTACTCAGTGGGCGAAGATACCTTGGTTCACTTTGCAGTCGGCACTTATAGGCTGATGATGAATATGATTATAAGGTGGCTAAAAGCCTTCATTCGGTTGTTGGTGATGGGAATACTCCCATAAGCTCCATATACCATCAATCAAAACGAGTTTCAGACGTTTGACTCCGGTCTCGAAACTGTTTCTAATAAACGGTCTTCACAGATAAAAAAAGTTTCTATTTTAGTCCAATACAAAACCACTGCTTATTAACATGTATTATTTATTTATTTTATTATTATTAGAAATCACACAATTAGAAGTATATAAATAGAAATAAATATCAATGAACACAATTTTATTATCCGCATTAACAATGAACGAACGTAGAGAATAGCGTAAAATGAGAATTCTACAAAATGATCAGTTTTTCTTCACAGCTTCACTTTATTCTTATGCGTACTTATTAAAAATATTGTTATGTATTTTTTCCGTTGAAATATGTACCTTATTTGTTGGACTTTGTTAATCTTTTTTGTGAACATTATGTAGTGAAAATCATATGATGACTTCTCTCGCCCAGGGTGAAGCAAGAGGGAGTGTCAGACTCTTACTGACTTAACCCCGTTCCTTCTCTTGCTTTACGCCCAGGCCTGGGGGCTAACCATGACGTTCAAAGTAAGTTTGTTTTAATCTTACTTCAGTGTGGGTAAGAGAAAGAGCTATACAAGTTGTCTAGCATGTTAGTTCATTCATCGAGGAAGGCTTTGGGCTGTAAAACATCACTCTCTGATTTGTAAGAGCCGTGAGAGCAGAGCAGTGAATGAAACCGCGTGGCAGATGCTAGTTATTATCAATTAATTTAATTTATTAAATATGTCACGAAAACTCAAGTAGTCGTATGCACTGCCGAAGTTAAAGAGTGCTGGTTTGATAATATGAGAAGATAAAAGTATATTAAGTTTTTCGTTTGTCGATATTGAATTAAACAACAAGTTGCGTAAAGTTTGCTTTCATTATGAAGAAAACGAATTCGCCCAACTGTGTACAGTGTGGAGTTGTTGAAGACCTGCACCAGGTGTGTGTATGAGCCTGAGAGAAATGGCTTGTTTAGGGTCTTGAAGTTGAACAGACTTGAAGTAAGAACATTCCACAACATTTTATCTAAACCGAATAGCGATGATGCGAAGAGTCTGTTTAGATTCATGGCCTTGATATGAGCAGAATGTATATATTTAGGATACGATGGGACTGACATACCCATAGTGATTATAAATGTCCCTAAATAAATAAAGAATAAAAAAAAAACAAGTTGCGTAATCTATCTATCTAAGTCCTCGTTGCAGATATGTTATTGACTATCCTTTAGTGGTGATGAGGTCGCTCTCAGAGATAATCTTTACCTAACAATATTGCTTTCTCTATTAGGTATCAATCCAAAGTTCTACTCAAAGTGCATGGTCCGAAATCTAGCATAGGCAAATAGGCTTATCGGAATACTGCCTCTAGGATTTGATAGTTTGTATGTATAGTTCGGCTACCTGCTTTCAGAAATCGAGCATTCATTGCTTGTTATTGTACTGGTATTCCGTTGAATTGTTTTGTGAGTACGATATTCATTTGGCAGTAAATGTATTAAGTGTATTCAATAATCAGTTTTAGTAATCAATTGATATTTATAACAGTTTCAAGTGTGGGAGAGCGATACCATGAGCTCCAGGAAAACCGGCGTAAAACAACCACAGAGTTGTTGCGCTGCGTGATTGAGGTTACCGTAGACCCAATCCTTCCCCTCCTCCAATCCCTAATCCCCTAAAGGTCGGCAATGCACTCGTAACTCCTTTGTTGTTGCGGGTATCCATTAGCGGTGCTGATTGCTTACCATCAGGTAATCCGTCGTTAAACTCTTTGCCGACTTATCACATAAAAAATACCATTTTGCTTACCAGTGGTAAATTAAGTCAACTAAGCCTTTGAGCCAAAGTTTGCGACTTTATAATATGCTGACACATCTGTATGCGACAAGGAAACTTGCCACAGGCTAATTTGAGTAGAAATACATCAATTCAGAAACTATTCCTCGATGTTCAATGGTCCGGCTATAAACTTTACACAACTTGGCAACGATACATACGTATTCAGTCATTTATTGAAACTAACGACGTCAGTTAAATGAGAAAAGCTCTATTGGTTTCAAATTGCAATGGGACTTCACATAAGCAACTAGACTTAGAACTAATTTTTCAATGGTCAGATAAATATTATCTGACGAATAAAATTGTTGCTGTCACTGTCTGTCTTATACAGGGTGTAAAAAGACACTTAACGAAGCCGTTAACTACGCATACTGCAGTTCTAACTAAGCAGCTTTACGCTAAAATTATCACTGGGAAACGACTTTTATATTTAGGTATCAAAAAAAAAAAATTATTGCGCGCAATGTAAATCAAACATGTAATGTCATTGTGTGCGTAGGTTCACAGCTTAGCATGAAAACGCTGTGATAAGTACGTTAGGTCGACGTTTTACTTCGCAACAACAAAACAATTCTGTAAAATAAAAATCCTACTGAGATGCACGATGTTTTTTGTGCGGGTCTGCATTTATTTATTACGTACATTACTGTTCGTAACTTCAAATGCGTAATTTATTTAGAAAAATCGAAAATTCAGGTAATATTTGTTTGGAAAAAAGTTTTGTAATAATACTTAGAATTCGATTGCGCAAAAAAATTAAAAATAAAAATGCACCTTTGACCTTCAATATCTCGAGAACCCGTGGAGTCCCAGCTATGGTCTTAAAGAAAAAATGATCCATATAATGGGTAGAATACGTGGCTTTCGGCTTCGTTAAGTGTCTTTTTACACCCTGTACAAACATTCTGACGCGACAGTATCATAATTATTCCCCAGATAACTTTTATCTAATCATTGAAAAATCAGCCGTAAATACCAATACTTTGTGATATATTTTATTGATACTTAATCTATTGTTTTTTTATTTAAGTTTTTGTTCCCAAATCATTGCATATATAAGTAACAGTTAAATGATTCCAAGGCCTTGTTTACGCATACGCATAACGCTTCCCGGCGTCTCGTGCGATTCGTCATACATAGTTCATAATGTTCATAATATTTGTGTTTGCGCGAACGATGACGCGATCTGCTGCTGCAATGTACGGCGAAACAAGCGAGGCCTTAGTACAGCAGTTATCTGTACTACTTTCAATTAAATAATTACGAGTAATTATAAAGGAAATATAAGTATTCTTTGTTGCATTATTCTTGTCTTAGTCGTTTTCAAGAAATATACTTACATAATTAATTCAAATATAACGTTTGTATGTTAATTGTATGCCCTGTGGTGCGTTAAGAAACCCAAACCCAGGCCCGCAACAATAAATTTGTGGATTACACGAAGATATTTCCGTGCGGGGATTGACGCGTACTCTTTGCGTAGCAGCCGGTTACCCACCCACTGTGATAACTGTTCTGAACTGAACTGGTGTAAAGTTTCCTCGACGAAATTCTCAAAACTAGGTCGCTGACTCAAAAATACGTACTGAACAAAAATAAAAAAATAATTTCCCGCTTATGAATTTGCCTACGCCGCAGCGTTTCAATGAATTATTACTTTGTAAATAAAAGAATATTTATGACCGACACAAATAAGAAAGTTTTACAATTGATGAACGATGCTTTGTTGACAAGACATTGTCCAAAATTTTCTTTCAACAAATTGTTTTTGTGAACTTTCCATAGACTAGCAAAATATTCCTCCCACTCCAATATCGGGTTTCGAAAGCAAGCATCAAAATTAGCAATCGCTCTTAGTTACGAGTGCCAAGATTTTTTACTAGAGTTTCAAGATCTAATTACAAAATTAAAAAAGTGCTTGGAGACAGTAAAATATTTTGTAGGTATATTTAGAAAGATGAAGTCAAACAAAAATTACTTTGGATTAAATTATCTTTTTTTTTTCAAACTAATGCCTACATCAAAGAGCCTTAATTTTATTTCTTTACATTAGTACTAATTCTGTAAACAAACTCTCCAACTAAGTATATAGCTGTTCCGGAAATGCCACTAGTTAATACAGAGGTGGGATCATGCCTGTTGTATATTAATACTCTTATCACATAGAACTGATAATGAAACTGGAAATAGCAGTCAACACCTACACAGATCAATAAGCCTGATATTACACTATATTAAAGCATATTTCAAAATCTGAGTACACACAATTATATGCCTTTCCAACACAACAATAAAATATATTTTTCAAAAGCATAAATATCCATTACTCACGCTTACTCCTTGACATGTCATCATCGTGTTTGATAGAGGGCAAAGAAACCTTCCAAACAAAGTATAGAGGTTTTCTTTTTATCCTCTCATCGATACTTTTATTACAATAACAAAACAACATTTTCTGGTCACTCAACTACAACGAACAAAAAGCATAAAATTGTTTTTCTAACCTGTAATTTATTGTCCAATTGCGACTTTATTATATTTATAATACGATCCATTTATTTAACGCGTATTGAAATTAAATTCGCCTTTTTAATTTCATGAAATTGAATACCACTGGATAATTTAATGGAAAAGCTAAATGTTCAACAAAGTCTATAATCATTTTAAATTGCAAAGTAAAGATTTTTGTCTCAAATAAAGGATCCAAAAAGATTACACTGATGGAAAGATAAAAGGTTTAACGGGATTTTCCATTTGAAAAAAAAAACGGTTGACTGAGCCCTTTAAACTATCTATCAAAGGCGTTACTCAGCACTTCATTTGAATGCAATTTGTGAATAATCAAAATAGTTTATGAAGTTCTTTGAAGAATTGTAGGTAGAAGGAATAACTGAAATTCTATTGTAGATTAATGGTGTACGTCAATCACTTTTAACATCACCCTAAAATTTCTAAAGCTATTGTGATAATCGGCGAATGTATTAGTTTGCATATTAAGTTCACAAGAATTTCCAAATGACCTCGAGTCAACCCGCTTATTCGACTACAGCGGTCGGGAATGACATACCACAATAGATTCGGTTGTTCGAATACGACCCACTCTGTCTCGCATCTGTAGAGAAAGACTACAATTCCAATTGTGGAAACCTTTCACGCTATTAATAGGTACATTTGATTTAAAACCTGGCCTATGTTTCAATTTTGACCTCTGGAGTAAAGAAGTAGGTATAGTGAATGACAAAGGTACAAATATATTTATTATTTACTAGCTGTGCTCGCGACTTTGTCTGCCTGGAATAGTTTTTTGGACATCATTTTATAACCTCCTCAGCTTTATGGATTCTAACCGTTACTTACTTACTTATTTTCATTTCTTTATTTATTTATTTATCTTTAAACTATTTAAAAAAAATAACTACCTAATTAAAAAAAATAAAAATGAAATATAATATAATACGGCGAAAAATAAAACTTACACTGGTTTGAATCTAGAAATTTGAAAAAGGAACATCTTAAAACACATGTAAAGAAAAAGTGAATACCTACAGTCGCCTTTTAAAAGGTCACAAAAGGGTATATAAATTCAACTTGGCCTTTGTTTATTTTAAGTACTGACAATGAAAAGTAAACCCTACATTAAGTACAGGTAACCACATTAAAACGAATATAATAATATAAACGAGCTAAATCATTACGGGCCAAATAACATGAATGATATTTTACGCTGAAGATAAATTAAAATAGGACATCAGTAATCCTTTGCCGAAATATTGAAGCGTTTATTCCATCGTTCGAAAATTAAGGATTTAATTTACTTATTTCTCGTTCGAAAGCAAAAAATAATTGAAATTGTGTATGTAGTTAATTTTTTCATATTTATTTACCTTTGACATGTTTTTTTGTATTCATATATATTTTAAACCTGGAATAAATTAAAAAATAAATAATTACACCCATTGAATGCAATAATAAAATCAAAAATAAATATCGCTCTTTTTTGTTTATTGATTTTATGATATATACTTGATTATTAATATATATGAGATGTATGATGAAATACTGCGAAACGGTTTTTTTCCGATTTTTCATATACAGAGAGATTATAAAGGTAAGGTTTATGTATTCTATATACACATTTATTTATTTTTTTAGAAATTTCGTATCAGCATTGCACCTGTGCGAAGCGGAAGCGGGTTGCTATACTTTTATAAATTTCGCAAATGTCTTTTTGATTTTTTTTTTTTAAGTACTTGTCAGGTAAGAAATAATTGCTTTTTTATTTCACGAATGGATAGGCTTCGGTGCACTCAGAGCCCACCCTGTTTTTACAATGGAGGAATCGAATTTACAGCCTAACACCAAAGCGTAATCCCAAAATACGTGCGTAGAATTTTGTATTGAATTTGTTAGTACATACGGAACACTTTCTTGTAACTGGGAAACGAAGGCAGGAAGTATATCGGTAGTGGGTTGAGCAATAAGAAAGTCTCTATTTTTATCTACCATACGCCTCAATAATCTTCTCAGTCTATTAGTGTGTTTTTTTTATATCTTACTACGAGTACTATACGTTGCTGGCCTCATGTGGGTTGTTATGGATTCAGGGATTGGGGATTTGAGGGTAGAAGGTTTGGGCCTCTGGTCACACGACATAACTACTCTCTCACCCTCTCAGAAAACCGACATACTAATGTCGGTTTTCTGAGAGGCCGTAGTATCACTCTGGTGGAGCCGGCCCATTCGTTTTTTTTTATGGTATAAGTCGGCAAACGAGTTGACGGATAACCTGATGGTAAGCAATGGGCGCCGCCCATGGACACCCGCAACACCAAAGAAGTGACGAGTGCGTTGCCGACCTTTTGGGGATAGGGGTTGCGGATATAAGGACCTGGAAGGGAAGGGATTAGGCCTCTGGTAACCTCACACACACGGCGAAACACAACGTTGTGGGTTGTTTCACGCCGGTATTCTGTGACGCCGGTCGAGCCGACCCATTCGTGCCGAAGCATGGCTCTACCACACTGCAAAGCTATTGTATTCGTTTTGTTTTTAGCTCTGCGTACGACCTTTGGATTGTTTCGTCGAAAAACTGTAAAATAAAGCGTATTTTTGTGCGTGGGCGGATTCAGCGACGTTTTGTATGGTTCCGTAATCGAAGGGTAAAAACGGGACCTCGTTGCTAAGGTTTCGTTGTTTTTGCTATCTGCAGATTATATCTCGTGAACTGTGGCTAACAGTTACCATTTACACACACACAGATGCGGCATTATCTGCGAAATTGTAACTTTGAATGTTTAACACACCTGCCGCGCAAGATTTTTTACTATCTTTTTTATTTATTTTATTTTGTTTGTTTATTTATGCACACGAAATAATACATATTTGTTTTCATATATTTAAAAACGGGCAGTAAGGTAATGCATATTCCTAAAGGAGTTTTTCGCTACGGACCTTCGATCAAAATAACACAATAATATTTGACTATTAAATTAATAAACTTAAATTACGATGTCGTGTATTTTTACCATATTTCGTAGACAATGTTACAGAAACCTTGAAGCAGGAATCTGACTCGCTCTTTGCCGGTTTGTTAATGATGTTAAATGAAGCCGAAGCTTAACGTGCCTCCAGAGTGACGGCAGAGATCAGTGAAATCACATTTTTTCTACCGCCCAAGCGCGCGCAGAATGCCTTCTATATATAAAATTATGATTGTACTTTAAATGCCTTGTAAAAACAACCAGAAGTACGAAATCCGATATAAGATAGCATATTTTGATTTATTTGCAAAAATAACTATTTTTTGTCAATTTATTTTAGTACCTTGCAACCTCACAATGTCATCTGCCGCTAATTGCCTACTGCTGAGCAAGGGCTTCTTCGCACACGGAAAAGGTAAGAGCATTTATCACAACGCTTGCTTAAGTTGAATTAGCGATTTCAAACTTATAATAAGAAATTATAAGACCAGATTTTTCTCATGTCATTTTCCTTCGCTGTTTGTCAGTCATGTCTAAATAGACTGTGAAAGTACATAAAACACGGAAAAAGTCACATTGGTAGTTGCCAGGTTCCGAGCGCCCTCATGCATAAGTATGAAGCTGCGCCTCATTCCTAGATCGTGGCGTTTCGTGGCGTGTCGTGGCTTCATTCTATGACTTGCATCTTAGAATGAACAAATTTTTATATTGTCATCCTGAGAATAACGATCGTCTTAATCTATACTTCTTTAATAATATTAAATGGCCGAAAATATTGTTGTTTGAATTGAAAATACTCCGAAACTACTTGAAAAAACTATCCCCCGTGAACATCGATAGTAATATCATAAAGCTGTAGAGTTTGTTTGTTTGAACGCGATAATCTGCGGATTTACTAGACGATTATTTTTGTGTTTGTTAGTCTATTTATCGAGGAAGGCTATATGCTGTAAAATATAACGCCACCATCTGTAGGAGCTGAGGAGCGGGTGAAACCACGTAAAAATAGCTAGGATTCCATAAAAAACGTGGGTAAAATCTCAAAGAGTTTCTTATAAATGTTACGCTCATCTTCTACTATACTACTGCCATATACATAACTATATTTCATAAGTATATTCACTTAATTCACACGTGTATATAGTTACTCTCTCTATCTCTCCTACTAAAATATTTGAGTCAGGCTTTTATCCAGTCTACACAGGTTTGCTAACTACACTACTTAGCGTGTTAATTGAACTGATATGTAATTAAACTTTTCCTTGACTTAGATTGAGCGTTTGAGTTTCTTAACAACTCTAGCGACTCAATAAATTATTTATTTTCTAGTGCTCCTCCTCTAGACTGTGAACTGTTTATAATTAAATATCAGTTTACAAGTCAAATAATTTCTCAGAGTTTCAAATTATATCTAGTTTTCTACCGGGATGGCTCTTCGTAGAATTTTAATACAATTTATGAGCATCCATGATCTGATTCGACAGAGCGAGAATTTAAAAACTAAAATTTAAACTAAACAGATTCTGAGAAATTAGAAGAAGTATCTGGTATAAAGTAATAGAGGTTATTTTACTAAAATTACTCAAAAATAAGACTGAATAAAAATTAAAAAAATCTGCAATAACTTACTTCATTATAAATATATACCAATCACATTTATGTAGTAATCACAAAAGCAGTGTTTACTCTCTTTTAAGCCTCTAAAATTCAATTTTCGATACACTAGTTTCTCATACGCTCAATTCCGCTTTGTGAGTGCCTTTTAGAGCAGCTTATAATGCAAATACGAGGTCCATCATCGATACTCGTGTAGAACATTATTATAATTGGAAGTTTCAATTTCAATATTCCAAGTAATAATAGGGAATAATGGAGTTTAACTGCCAATATCGTCGCTTATAACTAGAAACTCTGCATAACTTAACACGTAAGTACGTAGATATACATTCTCCATAAATACACTGATATCGACGTTTTGGTTTCTAATTATAATCCTAAAAATAAATACAAATATCTCTGGGAACTGTTTTTCTCGTCGGCACAAACACCAAAGGCCGTTAATTGAATAACTCTTGTTCACACAAAGATACCTTTCGCCTGTTCATTCGAAAGGTCAAAGGATCGAATTCTATAATTAAGTTTGTAGCCCCTAAATGCATCTGAACCCTGCCATTCCTATGGGACCCGTTAAAGTCGGGTATCTAATGCTGATAAATTAGGATTGGTTTTTATGTCATTGTTGTAAAGTTGCTTATTGAATAGCTTACAGGAAAAGTGAAATAAAAAAATACAAGGCTTCGATATATAGCTTTAGTACATAGGATGCAATGATAGCTTAACGTCCGAACAATGCTCTCTAAATAACGAACAAAAACAACTGAAATTCTTAAGACACCAATTTCCATTGGATTTACGGAAGAGATTACGTACGCTCCCGTTTACAGGGAACGGACCGCAAGAGGGGAACCAAAGGCCCACTAACAGGAAAATTCTTTATGGACTTTTTATTACATAAACCAGTAATATTAGCCCTACTTTTTTTTCTTTCGCCGTCAGGGTGAAACCCCGCTGCCGCGCCAGATTAGTGCGTGGAGAATTGAGCCCCGACGCTATGTCATGGTACCGTGAAAGAAACGACTGTTTCATTGGAGAACCGGGCTGCCATCGCAGAGTTTGGATCTCTTTTTGAAAAAGGGCTAGAGAAAGGATTTGGCGGCGTTCTCACCTTTTGCTTGACTTGACGCAGGTGCTCACGGGACACATAAGTTAATGTTTCTGAGCTGTCTACTAGCTAGTTGTCTCCTCTTTCAGCGAAGCAATCATGCTTGCAAAGAAGGTGGTGAAGTGCGTAAGGGAACTGTCCTCTTCTCGTTCCAGCCGTCCCAGAAGCTACTCCGGTCGTCGGGGATCGCGTGACAATCTCCCGCCACTGCGATATGCTGCCGGGCGTAAGTAATCCCACTAATAATTTAGCATTTAAGTTTATGAGGTATAATTATGTTTATTTGTGTGCGTGTGTGTTGTTTGTTACAATTTAACTCAATAAGTATTAAACAGATTCGAAAATAAATATTTCGTAAGAAATAAGTAAGAAGAGTACCTCATTGCAAACTATAATCTGTAGTCAGGAATAAGGTTTTATACCGGAAACGTAAGCAAAAAAGCTGGCAGAAGCCGGTAAAAACATTTATGTCAAAAAATACATTATCATTTAAATGATGTTGTTGAAATAAAACTAAATGAAACTGTTTTTTTCTCAACTGTCAAAACAAAATGGATGGACAAAAGTTATAAAAACACCAATGTGTCTGCGTTGTTACTATGTAAAAATATTTTTACCGCTAATTAATTAGGTTCTCCAGCTTAGCAGCCAAGGTCGACTGGCCATCCCTTCGCTTGGGACACGACGTTACACAAATAGAGGCGTTCATTACCAATAAAGGTCTACCATAAAACTAATTTCTGGTTTTATTATAGTTTAGAATGACTAAGTAAGTAAGTATGGAAAACATAGCTTCAGTCAGTTTCTTATTGAATAACAATACCTACAAATTGTAACACGTTGAAAACTCCTAGTATGGGTAAAGAAACCTTTTTAGTAATTCGAAATGTGGTTTAAAACCAAGTAAGAATTTCCGAGAGGATGTAAACGACGACCATCTGTTTCGTGTTTTATATAGGCTTATCTTCAAAAAAGTACACAAATGTAGGTTACATAATATGCCAAGCAGTACATGAAAAGGCTTTAAAACATGAAATGACAATGATAATAATGTTCATGAATTTATATGACTCATAACGGTAGGCCGTAATTCCTAATTGGCTTACTACGCATGTGTAAAAAGACCCTGCATATAAATTAACGCCTTTTTTCGCATATAAAGAAATATGCTATAATTTAAAAAAAAAAGTAAAACATAATCTACCGTACTCAGACTTAAATGGTTTTGTTCCGAAAAAAGGTAAGGACTGGGTTAAGTATTAAATGACTGTGAGTCGAAAAGTAGTTTAATCCGATATAGGAACCGAATACTCACATAATTAATTATTTTGTTTTTATAAAAAAAATATTGCTCCACACTTTAGATTTCCTTCTGTGCCGTATGCGAGTTTATAACACAGAGTTTCACATACACATCACACTCAGACACGGAACAACTTGTGGATCACACCAATACTTGTTCTGTACGGCAGCTACTTGCCCAGCCGTGGAGTCAGATAAAGTCCATCAGGCCCAAATCAACAATTGATAGACTGATAAATGTATTTCATATGTGATCGTTATCATGATGAGCATAAACACCACGCTCTATCAAGGCAGATTGGCTATTTCAAGCTTATGATTACAAATTATCATTTCCAGTTTTCTCGGAAAGTTTTCTTTTACCTGTGCCTAAATACACTAAGAAATTAAAGTACATATAGATAACTCGGAAAAAGTCACATTGGCTTGCCAGGTTTCTGTGCATCATTGAAACTCGTTTTATTTCTATGGCTGTTTAGAATAATACGAATCTGTTCTGATTCCGACATTTAATAAGGTACCTTTAACAAACTGCGCCTATAAAAAGAAGTGTCCGACAAACATAAGTTTTACTCTCGCTAAGAGAGCTCATAAAACCGTTTTATTTTCCACATCGACCACAAAGACACTCGATAAGGAAGGAAAACATCTTTTGCTAATAAAAAATGGAAGCCATTTTTGATCATTTCTCCCCCAAAAGATAAAGATCCTCGATCCGTTAGAAACACCAGTAGGTTCCCATATCTTTCGAATATCACTTTGTAAAACATATTTCATCTTCGTTGACAAATATTTTTACCTATCGACAAATAAAGCTGTATTTAATTTTGATTTACACAAAAACGTTTCCTCGTTTTTCCTTGTACTTTAAATAAATTTGATTCCCTTGAAAACTGAGGATTACATCAAAAAGCAATGAATTCTAATGTGTTCATTTCGAAGAAATAACCAAATTACATTAAATTTGAGTACCTAGTAATTTAAAGAATCAAATATGTACGTTCTGTTAATATGGTAGGGGCACAAAGAAACTGGAGACCGGTAGGTTTGAGAAAATAATAATTACAAACATACATTTAATGTATAGCAATAGAAACTTGAGAAACGGAAATGCGTGGGAAGTATGATGTGTCATTAAGTTTTAAAAGCTATTATTAGTCGACCTACAACGCATTGTGTAATAAAATATAAGAATCAAAATTTTGTAAACGTACCCACGACACAGGAATAAATTCTAGTCTAAGTACGTATATTCTAGTGTTGTGGGTGTAAAGAAAGGAAGAAAGTCAAACACTTAGAATTCTTGCATCGTTCGATTTAACTACAAAATGTACGCTTACGTACTTAACATTTATGATATCATCTAATATATAAAATTCTCGAGTAACAGTTTTCGTTGCCATACTCCTCCTAAACGGCTTGACAGATTTTGATGAAATTGTTTGTCCTTATCCCGGTATCTATGAGAATCAGCCAACATTTATTTTTCATCCCCCTAAATCTGAGGAGTACTCCACCCCTTAATTTTATTTTTTATTTTTTAGACAATAATTTTAATTTCTATTTTTTTATGATACAACATACAAAAATACATACAAACCTCCATTTTTAAGTACCCTTCTACGATCAACCCTTATTTTTTAATAGCCAAAACAGGTCAGCTAATATTATTTATATGTTTTAAGGTCAAACTCTACTTTTAATATAAGCCATGTTTTTAATGCTTACGTATTAAATTAATCCCTATAAGATATTTCTACTTCTACTGCGAACGAACTAGCCTAGAAGCTAGTTATTACATTCATTACTATTTCGCAAAAAATCCATCATTCCCTAAAGAGATTTTTATATTAAATATTTTAAGTACCTAACTAAAATATTACGATCTCGGGTTATTTATAAAGTAGTTATTACGTAAATTAATAATGTTTAAGCAGTAGGTACAAAAATAGATCATTAATTTTTATTAAAAAGATTTTAGCTCATTCAGCAAAATATTTTATCATAACGTTTTTACGTGTACAAAGGTATATTAAAATCTTCGTTGTATACCTATTAACTTAGAATTGATAAAATTTTGTGAACGTAACACCAGTTCAGTTAAAGTAAGGAGGCGTATAGCCGGTGTTTTACTGAGTTCGTGATAATAAAATGACGTACAATAAACTGAGTAAAGTGTAACGAGTTTAGGGAGCCATATCCTGTGTTTGTACTAATTAAAGTCTTGGGATGTATAAATATATGTAGCATGTAACTTACCTACACATCCTGTTATACTATACATATGTTCTCTAGTACATTAGGTACACTTGGTTTAATCCCAGCTTTACTTGCATTCATATTGTAATGGTTTTAACATTATTCCAATTCACAATATTATTCCAAGTGTTAGAGAGCCATTCTTTAACACGGGTCACATTTTTCAACATGGGTCGGCTCGACCGGAGTGATACCACGGCCTCACAGAAAACCGGCGTGGAAAAACAACAGCGTTGTTTTCCAGTGTGAGAGAGGTTATCGGAAGCCCAATCCTTCCCTCCCCAATCTCTAATTGTCCACTCATCCGCAAAAGGTCGGCAACGCACTCGTAACTTCTCTGGTATCCATGGGCGGCGCCACTCGTTTGCCGACCTATCACATAAAAAAATTCTTCTCCAAGTTTAATTTAAACAAAAAAGAGTTTATCTTTACCTCAAACGTTTTTTAAAACCAGTTTTTTTCTGTTGAAACATTAAACAAAATTTATCAGAATTAGGTCAACATTTTAAACTGAAACAGAACAAAAATGAACGAGCGCTTGCTAATAATATATGATTTTATATATTCCAATTTCAACTTTTTACTTATGCTGTCAATGAATTGGGCTAAGGATTGAGTTGGGCTTAAGACAATTTTCGTGTCGCCGACTTACATGCGTCAATCTTTTACGTTGCTCCTTGTAATCTATTCGACCGGCGACATGTATGTATAACGTATGTACTATTTATTTGTCGTGTCTGAAAAATGTATTTATCTGCGCCATATGTATGCATATGTCTCTTTACATACACATCACATCATCACACATCATCAGCCTATAAGTGCTCCCTGCTGAGCAAAAGGTTTGAGCATTAATCACCACACCAGTGATTAAAAGCCTATAATTAGAAATTTATAAGTCCATGTTTGCTCACGATGCTTTCTTTACCGTATGTCAGTAGTGTCTAAATAATCATAGCAAAGCACATATAACTTGAAACAGTCGCATTGGTACTTGCCAGGCCTATCTGTACATAGTAAACTCTAGCATATCCTCATCCATGGATTACACAGGCCCTGTAGTTCATTATTCCCCTGTGTAAGACAAGCCCGGAACATATACAATACAAACATCAACCATGTCTCAGGATTCCTTGCTTGCTAAGCAAATCTCAAACTCAACTTTATCTCAAACTTAAGTTTCGCTCCCAACCACAGCAACATAAAAGCCTTACATGTATGTATGTCAATTCAGAACATAGTGTTTATTTTGAGACGAGAAAGGAGGCTGGCAATTAAATTATAAAATGGTATGTAGAATGGGACCCACTTTTCGAAGAAGCATACAGTATGGAAACTGTATAGAACTAATGAAACAACTTTATAAAACTAAAAGTAGGTAATCAAATAGCGCTTGATACTGTCGTGTCTGAGTTTCTCAACCAGAAGTTATAAAAATGATCATATATAATTATTATTTACTAGCTATTCTCGCGCGGTTTTACCAGCTGCTCGACCCCATTTGATCGTAGCGTTATGTTTTATAGTTTAAAACATTCGGGAACATTGTCACATCAGTGAAAGAATTTTGGCAATCTGACCGTTTTGTAAATTTTGTATTTAATACTGACTTTCGTATTTTATTTATACACGCAATACGGGACCGTTTAGTAACTGCATGATGACTCATTTTTAAGTTAGTGAAAATCTTTTCAAATATTTTAATTTCATCTTTTACTGACTCAAAACTTTAAATATAATCCTCACATAAATTCCTATTTCTAATAAATTTAAACTAACAAGTAAATAGGCCTATGTTATTTTTTCCATTATGTGGGTCGAAAATGTACCAACCTCCTTTGAGTATTCGTAACTGATTGTGTCGTCTCTAATACTCCACGTGAGTAAGAGACCTCTACAAGTATAATTTCTGTCTCAGACAAACCATCATAGGACACTTCAATTTTCGATTAACGCTTCTGCCCACTCTGATTTCGATTCACATCAGCTTATAAGTGCCCACTGTTGAACAAAAGCCTCTTCTCACACGTAGAAGGTTTGAGCATTAATCACCCCTTGCCTTGCTTATGGCAGATTAGCGATTAAGTACAAACTTATAATTAGAAATTAGAAGTCCAGGTTGCATCACGATATTTTCCGTCACCGTATGTCAGTGGTGTATATATTTTCATAGAAAGTACATATACCTCGGAAAAAGCTACATTGGTACTTGCCGGGCCTTAACATCCGGACCACGATGACTAACTATATCTCTCGATTGGAATTAACACAAAAAGTTATTTCCATTAACATTTGTATGTATGTCAATGTTCGTTATTAAACTTTGTAGTCGCCTCCCGTGTACGTTCCATAAATAAACGTACACGAAAAATGTACGAACAGAGGAGATAAATAAAATGTTATAAAATTACTGAATTAATAAACATTTATGAATTTAATAAGACAAGCAATTATGACCTTTATGATGAGCCTTCCTGCTACGCGAATCGACGTAATATTGTAACTCAATCACTTTACTCGCAGCGTAGCATACAGAAATGTATGTATTAATAACTTTTACACAATTATTATTCTGTAAAATCCGTGTATTTTCCGCGTACTCAATAACAATTAGAACAATTTCATTCGCAAATACAAACATCGATCTATCAAGTATGTTTACGTTTTTCTATAAATAAATATATGCTCTAAATTTCTCAAAGAATCCTTTATTGATTGAGATTATACTTAGAATAACATTCAAGAATGTTTTCATAAAACGTTAAATTTGTTGAGAACCAACTTTTGAGAGGCACTTGTGTTTATAAATGTTTCTGTTGCTCTCCATTTCGGTTTTACTCGGTCGGTTTCGATCATAATGGTACTCTTAGGTTTAATTTTAAGCGTTTCTTGCTGCGAAGTCGTTAGGACAATCGGTTGTTCGCATAAACCCTTGATAAAAAATGGCGGGTTCATTCCAAAAAATAACAATCAACAATGCTTAGTGTCCAGTTTGGTCACACGTTTTCAATTCTACCAAACGAGAAGTTAATACTGTCTTACAAAGTCTCCTAAACAAGTTTGCTTCCACTTCACCGTTCATATTTACTTCAACGAATAAGTTACTAAATGTCGGATTATGTAAAACGGATATTTGGAAGGAAATGCGTAGGTCGTCGATCTTATTTAACTTGTAACAATTTAATAAATAGCTGAGAACAAACAATGTGATATACAACAGTCAGCTACACAATTGAATTTAAACAAAAATAGAATCGGAATCAATTTCAATTGAGGTAACACGATACTTCAATTAAATTGAACGACCAAATTTGTACATTGTACAAGCGCACTGGATTTAGACTATATTGGAAATAACTTGTTCAAATGGTTAATATGATACGATAAATACAGTGTACCTACTATTAAAATATCAAATTTAATCGATGTTGCTAATGACCAATTATGTCAGTAACAGTAAGTACTATACTAGGTACTGATGTGTAAAATTTAATTGTTTATAATTTAACAAATCATTTTGTCTACTTACAACAAGATGTTCATGCCCATGATTCCCGTAGTTATAGCTCAAACATAACCTAAAACTATCTATCTAGCCTGAGATCGATTCTTAAGCTTCTTCTTTAAATTATTTGTAAATTTATTTAGATGACAAAGTTGTCTAGTCGCTACAGTGTAAGAAACTAAAAAAATATACATATATATGTATGACTGCTCACTACAATCAATCTGCCTTACCACATTAGACTAATCTGTCATCATACCAAAAATGAAATGTATGATAAAAAATCATTGGTTGGTGGTTGTCAATTGGAAATGATGACTAGTTCCAATACACAAACATTGGGCCTATTAGGCCTGACCTGTTGTGGTCGGAAGACTCTTTGTGGCGCTGTACGTAAGTATTTGGTTCTGGTCATTACGGGACGGTAGCTAAAGATCGTCGCGCGATCCCTGACGCTCTGAGTATCTCCTGTGTCGGCCGGGATGTGGGACTCCAGCTCGCTCTTTGCGAACATGACTGCTTCATAGAAGGAGAAAACGGCTTCCCAGTTCAGAACATCATGTCAGAGTACATTTTACATTGAGTGACGATGACGTAGCGACCCCCGCTCGTAAAATTAAATTCATTTTAAATACGCATTGTTTTCTTATACAACAAAAATATGTTCTTTTTTAATGAAGAATTCTAATGTCCATCTCTTGTCGTTATCTCAATGATATACCTATGCAGAATAATGCATATTGATTGTCATGTAAAAATTTTGTATGAGATATATCCACCCCACTATATAAATTGTACATTTTAATAGCCCCAACATATACGAGTGTGAATAGTTGTCATTTTCCAGTAATTACACATCCACAATAAAACTTGTAAGGGTCTTTGTCATTTCCTAAAAAGGGTATTTCAAAGGAGGACCTTGTGAAGATAAATTACGACGGTGGCAATTTGGGAAAAGCAATCTTAAAGAAATAATCACAAGAGCTATATTTGTTGTGTTTTTGTTTAACATAAAATGCTTTATTAAATTCCAGTTGTAAATAAATAATCTATGTACAAATTTCATGTATTCACATTTAACTCTACGTCATTTTTGAAAGCAGTGTAATTAAAATGGACTGCAAATATGTACACACACATAAGCTGTACGCCACGCCATTCAATGTTTTATTGTTGTTTTTCAAATTTATTTAACAGTAGCTTTTGCCCGCGTCTCCGTTCGCGTGGAATAGTGACCTGCAGATTTTTGGTATAAAAACTATTCTATGTCCTTTCTAGAGTTCCAAACTATACCTGTACCAATTTTCACAGAAATCGGTTCTGTAGTTTAGGCGTGAAGAAAAGACACAGACACAGACAGAGCATTTATACTTACTTTAGCATTTATAATATTAGTTTAGACTTAGATTGAACCTTTTTACCTAGACGTTGTCGTATCTTCGTAATGGCGTCATTGTTATTAAAATTGTTCTAATTATACCAACATTTTTTTTAACAGGAGAATCATCGAATGACTTTTATCGCCCTAGGTGGGGCGAGAGGGGTGGCCAAACTCTTCCTAACTAAAAACTACCCATTTCATTCTCCCGGTTTAGGCCGCAGCCGCGGTATAACATCAATTGACGACATTAAAAAATTTAAAATATAAAAGCTTGTACCTAAATACTAATGTGTGTATACATAATATATAAGTATGTATGCATATATATATTATTTATATAAGTATACAAGTAGCTGAGTTCCATTAAGGATTTTCCTGTAAATACAAATCGAATCCCAGAACCCACAAAATTGTCGTGTTCGCGTTAGGACGCACTCTGTCAATTAGTTAATCTGTCCAAAACTTTGTTCAGACCGAAATCTCATTCTTGCTGTGTATTTTATCCCCATTGTTATTTAAAAAGAACGTTCCCAATGACAGGATTGTAAAAATAGCCGGACAGATTCGTTTGTTACAAGAAACATACCGCGGAATTCTAGTGGCGATTTCCAGTTATTTCATATTTTGCAACGTTATTCACAGAAATCCTACAAATGCAAATAACACCGGACTTGTATAAAACTACTTTTGAAATGAAAGAGTTCCTTATACTTTAAAGTCTGTGCGCTGTATGAAAAAAGTTCTATGAGATTTTAACGTAAATCGTCCGTACGTACTCTTTGCCTTTGATATTCTCAAAATAAAAAACTCAGTTTTATAGTCAAGATTATTTTGCTCAAAGATGGCAAACAAACTCCCAATATTTTCTGGAACAACACTCTATTGCTGACAAAATGGATGAGCAATTTTATTTCGATATAGAATCGTTAAGTGACATGAATCCCAAGTAAGCTGTCACAAAGGAAATATTGAAGAATTATTCATTGTGGAGACACCTCTCAAAAGTACAATTTGTCAATAAACAACTTACTGATGTTCAGTTTACGATCGGTATAATTTTATGACCAATATACTTTTTGATAGAATTGTTTTAATAGCGTCTCTTATTGGCAGTTTCACCAAGCAAACGTGCTGGCTACTGACCGTTTGGGCGTCGTATTAATAAGTTTAATAACTACCCTGTTTTACGAGCATTCTTTATCGTTTTATCGGACGACGAAAAATTCCTTTCAACTTGTGTTTAACGTACCGTGCCGTTCTGAGATTCTTTTATATTGTAGGGACTGTTTAGCTATGAATGTAACGACTTAATGACTGTATCAAATATACAATTTTCTTTTGACTTTTTTACCCTGTAATCAACATGAGTCATAGTTGTTTACAAATATTTGCATAAAATTTTGACATTATACCTTTGTGACCTATTATGATTGTTTTGACGTGTTTACAACGACAGAACCGTTCTGTTGTTTGGTACGCCTACTGCTACAAAACTATCCACGAACTAATTATTACCAAACCGTAAACCTTAGTAAATACCACTCAAACTGAAACCTGTTTGTCGAAATATTTTGATAATATCAACACGAAATAGACAACAGCGTTTATAACACGTGTACCTTCTCCCATCCTCTGCAAACCTAAGCAAATAATTCCAAACCGTTCTTTAAATTGTATCTGTTAGCCTGACAACAACTATCAGCTGATATCAAATTTAAATGCAAAATGAATTCATGAAAATGTTTTCTTTTCGATATACAATACGTGGAAAACTAATACAACATCACTTAGTATCTACTACGCAGAGTTATCACATTTTTCATACTTCAACCGCAAAAAAACATGAGTACCTATAACAGATTGTTAAACATAAAACTCTTCCCAGTTATTAAATCCTATGTTTTAAGGATGAGAATATAAGATGGACTTTGATAAATAGTATACATTAATTTAGGTATATTCTTTACAATAATTAATATCGTGCCCCCATTTCGCTGTTTCAATGCGGCACGGCCTACAAACTTATCTGACTGTAGGTTAGAAGGATGATTTCATTCATTTATAACCCTTGACCTAACGAACAAAATATGACAGCCACATAGATAAGATTTACTTTAAAGGATTACTCCCTCAGATTCGGTTACGACGCCAAATAATATCGGGTTTTTGTCCAAGAACTCAATACAAATAGATAAAATTTTATTAATTAATTAAAGCTACAAATATTACATTTAAAGGTAAGATGAATTCTGAAACGGCAATAAGGATGACCGGGGCGGTAATTAGATGACAATTATTTGAACAGCATATTAGGGTAAGGCAAAAAAAAAGCTTTTGTATATGAAAAACATTAACACAAAGGCTACTTTTTAATCCGGCACTACAAGCAAAGCCGCTTGCAGAAGCTAGTATCAAAAGAATATGTGAAAAAATTGCATCCCACTTGTCACCCATCAAATCGGATCTGTCCAAATGCGACAAGAATGTGTAATGGGAGTGACACTTCAGTGCTTCGTGCCAACGAAGAACATATGCTTTTAGTTTAGTGTCGGTCTGTCGCACATTTCTACGGGAGAATTTGATATCTGCCACGAGTAGATTATTCATACTCAAGGATGCGCGTAAACGTTATAGTGAGATTCTTGTAATACCTTTTTTCAAATAAGCTTAACATAGTTTTTCATAATTTAAAGAAAAACTTTCTTTTAATAAATATGAGTTTTATTAAATTTTTGAGGAATTGGACAGGAGTAACGCCTAACTATCTTAAATGCTAACAGAATTTCAAAATAAAAACAATAAGTAACAAAAGTTTTGAAAACACAAATGACACACGCGGTTCTAAAACATAATGGTAACACACGAAGTAATCACGTCTGTGCTAACCACTAATTTCCGAGGTTCTATGTACATATAACATGCAAATGTTTTTAATAATTAAACCATTCAATTACATACTTATATTATTTTCTATCGTAAAAAAAATCACAAATTAATTTAGTTTCATTTTGATAAACGCAAAGGTAAATACATGACCCACACTTTATTTGCGAATCAACACAACCGATATGCGCTCATTTGAATAATATGAAACAAAAACAAACGTTATTTTGCATAACGTTAATAAATTCAGTATTAAACAATTATTCATATTCAGAATACAGTACAGTCGTACACAAAATTTGGCGGCTCACAGAAAACTGAACTCTATCGATCAGATAATAAAAAACATCTACAATAGGTACATTTTGGAAATAAAGGAATTCAATCAAAGTCAAGGTACACGTATGTCGGTAAATAATTTATTCACAATGATAGAGTAACAATAGCCGCTCTGAAGAAGGCTTGAGGAAGGTAAGGCGCATCGATCATGATCAAACAAAATAAAAATGTAGTTTACTCTTAGAAGTTTTGTGAGGAATGTACCTACAATGGGAAGTAACGCAATTTCTCTAAAATATTCTGGTTCTGTGTCTGTGTGTTATTTTATATTTTTATCACTTTTATTTAATATTTTGTTTGAAGTAGGGTCTTTTCTTGCCACCTGCTTATCACTTACTAAACATGTTGAGAATCCCATGCTGTATTGACATCCACCAACCACGATTTCACGCGTGCTTTTTGAAAAACATTAAAATGTTATACTTTGTTTTTATAATAACTGTCGTGAGACATACTAAATTAACTAAAAATCGCAGCCTACCCGCAACCCTGGCTGCGCGACGTCGCTGCGTCCGCGCACGCTGCTCATGAGGAAGAACCCCTCTGTGGTTCGAAACTAGTAGAGCTTTTCTCAATATACACACGTGAGTAACCCGCGATTTTTAGTTTTTTTTAGTTAATGTTATACTTTGTCCAATTCACCGCATCAGGTGTTGAAAACGTGCGTCGGGGATCGGGAGATGATCTCCGGCCACCGTAAGCGCGGGTCTGCGGACAGCGAGTAAGGGTAGCTCGCCGCCCGACCAGAACCAGTCCCGAGCGTACGGCGCGTAGCGTTCCGCGCGAGAGCCAATGGACCACCACAGACGGGGCCCTATAAGGCTGACGTTCAGCCAGGGTTATGGGTTAAGCGCAATGAGCCACCGCGGCCTCGGCCCAGAGCAGGAGAAGGAACGGGGGGTTTTTAGTCAGTAAGAGTCTGACACTGTCTTTTGCCTAACCCTGGGCTGGAGAAGTCATTTGATGATTTTCCCCTGACAAAAAAAAGGTGTTGAAAACGTTTGGTAATGGGACTTGCAATTACAACCAAATGTTTATAATATTATATGTTACCGAATATATCTCATTCTGATTATATGTTTGTTCTTTCCTTTCACGGGACCACAGGGTCCCGGACCTTTAGAAGGCGTACGAGGAGCTGAAGCTGATTTTATTATTATTATCTTTCTGTTATTTTTTTTTTTTTTTTGCTTAGTTGTAATTTCTGGTATGCATGCTGTGGTCTCCAGTAAGCGAAGATGCAGTACACCTTCGTGATAATATTGTCGTCAATTTTTTTTCATGATTTGTGTTTATCCTTTGTTGGAGATCCTAAATAAATAAATAAACAAAATTGGTTACTTCCCATAAATTGGAAAAATGACGGGAATTAAAAATTCTTTTTTAAAATATTTTAATTACTTTCTCGGTACAGAATAAGTTTACATATCCGCTTCTATTGATCTCGATTCGGCGTTTTGTTCTTTTCAAATCAAAATGAATTAGCTTTAGAAGGTCGTTCGAATTTCAAAGTACATGTAGGGAAGGTTTAATTAAACCTTTCTTTTGTTCATTTTTTCGAGTAAATATGAATAATAAAATGCTGCTAGTACTAGCAGCACTTTATATCGATAGCAAGTAGCCTAGACTTTTTTAATTTCTGTGCATAATAGGTCTTTACCTATGAAATTGCCGTTCTGCAGTACTGGCATTTTAAATCAAAATAGTTTTTGTTAGGCTTAGGCTAATTAATTTTGTTTTAAAAACATGGGATTCTCGTTCCAAAAGTAGTCATTTGTTTATTGATTAGTGTTACATTTTCATCGCAGTTCAAATAAAAAAATTCGTTTAAATTTTTTCATGCAAAACGGCAATTTCATAGGTTTTTCATATCTATTATTAACAAGAAATATAAGACTCGCATTAATAAGTTTATTTTGAAATAAAAAGGACAGTTAATGATTATAATTTCGTATAACGCTTAGATATTAATTTATTTGTGTAAACCAAAATAGATCTAGCTAGCCACTGCACTTGAATTAATTTTCTTTACGTAGTTTTTTTTTTACTGGGACACACGTTTGTTTTATTTTACTTAGTATAGTTTAACACTTTTACTCAGAAAAATTACATATTTAGATCTCCTTTAAATAACTAGCGGACTTAATGGTTGTTTGCTTTTCATACCGTTTTACAAACATATACTTTGAAACACGTTATTTAAATACTGCAATTTGGTTTCACCCTATTTTTATTATAATAAAAATCTATGTGGTTACACAATACATGTAATTGTATATGTGTATATAAGCGTTCAGAACGAAATGATAAAAGTTAGGGAATCTTGTAAGATGTTTACAAATCGCTTCCATTAGGAGCTTACGAGTTTATAATTTGAATTTCGTTGCTTTTCAATGTGTATTACATATTACATATGTAATAATATTACTTATGGGTAAACATATTATTATCAATGTGTACACATACCTATGTATTATATAATTTATGGGTAAACATATTATAATAAATTGTTAAAAAGAATCGAAGATTTGTGTACACATAATGCAGACATCTTAGCTTTATACCTATACCTATAAAAAGTGAAAATGACTGTGTATTGGTTGAATTGTCCTCTTTTGTATGGGAAAGAGCGGCTAACGAGGCCGATGGTTTACCTGGTGGTAAGCAATCGGTTCTGCCCATAGACACCCGCAACACTGAAGAGATCAGGGTTTCGGAGATTTGATCACAATTAGGCCATTAGTAACCACACTCACACGAAGAAATACAAGGCAAGGAAGGTCACGCGTGACAAAGCATGGCTCTCCCACACTTAATAGATTCTTAAGAACCAGTAGTTTCTCAGTTTAAAAAAACGAAACCTTTAGGTATGAAATACCTATTTAAAATATCTAATCATATCTTTCTTGATGAAGTCACTTGTTCATACGATATAATTTCTAAATTTCTCTTCGAAATTAATAGTTTAATTGACTTTAAATTCTTCATGTAGCCAACTCAAGGGCAAAACTTATTTAAAATAGATGATATCTATTTAAATGAAGGTATTTTAATACCCTTTGAACATGTCTGGGTATGTCTATCAATCAGCATGATGTGTAAGCAAAGTTACAATAAACCACGGTTCAAATCATTTATATAGTCTTTGACATTTTAACGAGGAGATAACGAGAAAGAATGTTTAGATTCATACAAGCCTTAAGAAATTTTATATACTAGAAAGATCAAAAAGTTTTTTTTTATTTTATTTTTGATGATATGACAGATTCGCGCAAACGATCGTGCTTACATTCTGCGCAGATATAATTACATACATAGTAGACTGTACGGTTGTTGTATTGGCTGGGTAACTAACTGCTATGCACCGTGTCGCGGGTGCAATGTGTAAGCAACTACGGACACTTGCACCCGGCTGCACACACATTTGGCTGCGTCATCTACCGGCAGCCAGCAATATATCAACTCGGTTTTTTTTATTGTTATTAACGCACTTTTATTCCAGAAACTACACTTTTAAATTGTTTATTTTCACAATACCGACAATGCCAAAATTTGTACTCGTGCGCAGCGCTGCCCGCGTGCCAGCACTGGCAAGTTCGCCATGCAATGTGAGAGCAAATACGTGTTAACTGGTCGATGGTCTTTATTTAAGTGTTTCATTATTATAAAACTTACACTACTTATGGGCAGAGGTGTCACTCTACACGGGCTCGATTCCAGCACGGCAAAACACTTTTTGTGATCCACAAATTGTTGTTTCAGGTCTGGGTGGTTTGTGTATATGAATTTGTATGTTTGTAAACGCAACTACGACGCAGGAGGAAATCCCAGTTTACAGCAACATTTTTTATTTAAAAACAAATTTATAAATTAGCACGTATGTGTTTTGTGCAATTTCTAATAAGTTTCAGGCTGCCAGTAACTATACCACTTCATCGCAAACGGAAGTTATCACCCTTGCTAGAGAAATGCAGCCAGAAGAAAAATAACTTCCAGAACATTCATTTGAATTTGGGTAAAAACTTTGTTATCACTAACCGTGGCGGCCAAATTACAGTGGAATTAAGTCAACTTTTATAAAAGAGTAAAATTCATCTTTTCTGCCAACCACTTCAAACGATCGAGGAAAAGTTTCGCTAAGAACAAAAAAAAAACTTTATTTAAGGAAATATTTCATTAGTACTTTTCATTCAAAGGTTTCTATGATTATTATTAACTGGGAAAACAATACCAAAATTACATTTCTCAATGTTGAAATAACTTTTGTGGAACAACGTTCTTAAGAGTAAAGGTTAATATTTTAAAAAGCTATTATTATTATGACTTCATTATTTATTGCTTCGATTATCTTAAAACGACATTTATTTTAGGTTATTGTACTCTTCAAACATCCCTCTTTAACAATGTGTATGTATACAGTTACACACAAAGAATACAATATGGAATGACAATGCCAAAACTTAGATTGATCTACACACCCTGTTATTTCAGAGGCTACCAGGCAAGCGCAATGTCGTACCGCAGCCTAGGCCTGGAGCAGGAGAAGGAACGGGGGCGTTTTTAATCAGTAAGAGTCTGACACTCCATATCGTCACACCCTAAGCTAGATAAATCAATACATGATTTCCCCATTAGGTTAAAAATTCAAACAGCAAAGCACTGGATCTATGTGTGAATATTTTTTTGAATTCCAAAAAGTAACACTAAAATACTACCCATATTTTGCACTTTGCTGTGAACCTAGTTGGGTAAAAGCGAAGAGAAAATGAAATGGCACCCATGCGAAGCGTAACCACGGACTTTGATTAATGAATTCATCCAATAATGTTAGCACGAAATCAATTTAAGGAAATATTTGATACCACCAAACTATACATAAGAATTTGTTACAGGATTAACATTGTTCAAAGTTAAACTAAGTCTTAAATTCGAGTTGTCAAAGTCGATTATTACTTACATTAGTATTTGTTAGGAAAACCTTTGAATAATTGAAAGTTTAATTTATTTGGATAATCACTCACTCACACTCTTATAATATTAAATATTATAACTAGGAACGTTCGTTGTGTGATAATATTTATTGGCGTTTATGCATATAGATAAGCGCCTATATAGGAACTCGTATGCATGTATATTAAGAATGAAGTCTTTAGAAATATTGCAGAAGAATCCATAATCCATCCAAATCATAATACCAGTATATGTATTTTCATTTAAATAAGAATAAGTTAAAGGTTGTTTCATGGGAGGTTAATGGTTGTATGTTGTTGATAGTTATACGATACTTGTACTCAATAACTAACATATTTCACATGAAAATTGTAAACAAGTTAGATACTACGTGTATTGTGATGCAAATTGTGTTAACCGCTTTCAGTGCCGATGCCGTCAGTTCCATGGCTTGAAATAAAAAAAAAACTGTAGGATTTTTTGGTATTTAAGGCGAGAATCGTGCTTGCAAGCACTATACTAACATTCTTTATTATCCTTCTATAGTTTATTACCACGATTTTGTTTTCATAAAAGAAAAAACTAATCAAACGAAGGAAACAGTTCCACTGCACAATTACTCCGTGATTGATATTTATACACATTAGTGAGAATTATCGTGTAAATAAATTGCTTTTACCAATTTCGTTAATTTAGTTTCAAAACTAATTTCGAACATAATTATGAAAAACTATTTTCGTTTTTGTTGGTATTTAAATTAAGAACTTTAGCCAATTTTCTTAGAATAGCTATAACTTATAAGCCAAGTAGGTAAATTTCAATTTTTATTATTAATATTATTACCTATTAAATTATATTTAAAACCCTATATTTCGTAGTAGATTATTCTATATGTAACATTGAAAATGTAATCTTATTACCCTGAACATAAGTAATACTTTTCCATATGCCAACATTGCAGTGGTGATTTTTGTGTACTTAACAAAAATTTCTGGTTAACTACATTTGCGACGTACAAAACTAGCAACTATGTCCTCGGCTAATATCATTACCCTTGCACTCACAGTGTTATGAACAAAACGGATTCTCTGGTAGGTACTAAAGGACGGTCAATCCGCTTGCGAGTTGAAAAATAATCTATTTACAACTTCATAGCGGGACACATCATTTGGTTCGAACACTGACAGACTTTTAGGTTAAAAATATTTTACACCTAGTAAAGTGGTGAAAAAAACACAGCTGTTTATCAAAAAGTCATTAAAAAGAACGTTAATAAAATCGGCAATATATTTAAATTACGTATATAGTTATCTGAAAACAAACTACACGAACTAACTACTAAGTCAAACAAAAAAAAAACATGAAAAAATAATACGTACAAAGTTCCGATGCGTGCGAAGATACAGTCACTTATTTTTCTCTCGAACAAAACTTTACAATCAAAACAGTCTAAACAAAATCCGAAGCACTTGTAAACACCACTGAAGAATGGAAAAATACTCTGACAAGTCTATACACAACTTTGGAAAGCTAAGAAAAATATTTTAATCCACATTCACGGTAACTTTTTATATTTAAAAAGTTAATCTGAGTTGTTGGAGTGTAGAGACGAGCGTTCGGCACGCCACGAGTCTCAATCTGCCCTACAACATGAACCGGAGTATACTAAGGCGGGCGTACCAACGCGACTAGCACTCGCAACGCGGGAAAACTGCCCAATGAAACTCTCGCTCGACTTGCTTAGTCCCTAATACCAAATCGCTTTATAAAACCCTCCGCTCTGATTGTTTACACACTTTTTCGGTTACATAGGATTCTATTTAACATTCAAATTACATTTACATTTGCGTGCCAATAAAAATAAATATAGTAAAGTTGTAATTAGTTTTAATGATTAAGTACGATAGCTAAGCGTTAAGTATGCGATTCCGTGTTTATGAATATTACCACCTATCACGATATAGACTATATTTTGAGGAGCCACTCTAATGAGAAAATGCTTTTTAAAAATCTCTTTTTTTTAAACTTGAGTAGTTAAATTGCAACAGAGAATGAGTTTCGGGTCCCATTCTGTAAATAAAAGTAGGTACCGACACTTAAGAAATTATAGCTAATATTTCATTCACCCTTTCTCGTATTAAATTAAAATAAAATACTTCTATCGTACTTACAAAACCTATTACGTAAAAATTCGACATATGTATATTTTCCGTTCACACCTTTAGAAAATTCGAACTGCATCTCAATATAAATTTTATATGTAAACCATTTAAAATATGTATGACTACGTGATGAAATTGAAAAACATTCATCCTATATATATATTTCGATTGATTCGACAAAAAGTGTGACCTGATAAGGAAGTGTCGATTGTTATTGATAATTTATTATATGAATCACTTTAATTTCTTTGTATCTATTTAATATATAATAGTTTTATAAAACAAGCAATATACATATATGTATGTTGACTGCACAATTGACACTGGCTGCTTAGTGTTACACTGTTCTCACATAGGTATCTGATCCGACTAAATGATGTAACAAAGAAATGAATTTCAAAACTGATTGAAAAAGAGTAACCATGGAGTTTTTTGCTCGTTCTTCTCCATAGGAATCTACACTTTGGAACGAGCAATAGCTTCACTAGAGGACAGACGGACAGACTGACTCGCTTAAAGTTAAAGCTCTTGAAATGCTTATTTTTCCTTTTATTTGCTTGTCGTTCAAAAGTGCCTACTGTAGTCTAATTGAAATAAATGATTTTTACTTTGACTGCCATCCAACGTATAGCGGGATAGATTACCGAACGGAACAACTCTTTATGGGATTTACAAATTGTTGATCCGGGTCTGGGTACAATAGTGTTTGTGTGTCTATAAATTTGAGTGTAGAACTGTTTAATAAAAATCACATATCTTCAAACTGGGGCCAATGATTTCGATGAAATTTTGTATGTAAAAGAATTTCAGGAACGAAAAATCAATCTAGCTAGGTTGGATACATATCAGAAAATAAAATTCCAAAAAGCATCTAGGTTATGATTAAAATATGAGTACCTCTTCAAGGTACCAATACATATAATGCTTCTTTCATATTAGTATAAAAACATATTTTCCCCTGTAGTGGAACAGTTTTCTTATAGACAGATATCGATATGCGACACAAATAGCGCAATAACTGAACGATCGGTTGTGGGTGAAGCGTGTCACGAATTCTATTACATATAAACCGCAGCTATTATATATGTATAATTCTAAGGTTGAGGGGTAAGCGCAATGAGGCGCGGCCTCGGCCTAAAGCATGAGAAGGAACGGGGGTGTTATTAGTCAGTAAGACACTCTCTCTAACCTTACCCTGGGCGGGAGAAGTCTTGATGATTTTCCCCTGACATAAAAAAAACTTACTTCTTATCGTACTAATATTATAAATGTGACAGTAACAATGTTTGGATGTTTGTTACTTAATAACGCGATAACGGCTGGAGGGATCTGGATGAAATTTGGCACAGGCATAGGATAGATACACTCCGGAATAAGACATAGGCTACTTTTTATCAATATACCACGCGGGCGAAGCCGGGTGGAAGCTAGTAATACATAATTGTGATTCACGTATTTCTTTATATAAGCGATCACACATTTCATCTTTTTATCACACACATGTAGATAGTACTCAAAGTAAACAGTCGCGGATTGTTGATGACTGTGATATACAAATTGTTGTTTCTTAGAGATGTAAAGGTAAATTAGACTAAAATACGTAAAGCTTGTTTGTGATCAAATCTATGGATTGTCGTAGATTGGTTTACAAACACATTGACAACAGATTACCATTACCATTGAATAATAATATAACACTAAGCACTTAGCACAGTTAACATAGATATCAGTACCGTGCAACGTCTCGCAGTTTCGATTCCCGCACAGAACACTAACCATGTAATTCAAAAATGATTATTATGGGTCTGGCTGATATCTGTATGTGTGCTAGTTAATGCACCTACGATACAAGAAAAACACTAGAGAACACACAATAAAACGCTAAATTCCAGATCAGATAAAGTATTCAAAACGTACCTACATGTTTTTTTTTCATTTCGAAATGTAGTTGTATGTAGTATTATATGTATTCCTCCGGAGACTAGCTTTCTGTCTGATTTATGACCAGAAACGTGTCTTCTATTACATATGTAGGTCTAATAGCAATGCGCGCAAAAAATGATTGTAATATACACTCCCACCACATTTTTAGAGAAAAACAAGATGTCGTCATTCTTATAATAATATAACATTTATTTTTCAGAATGGTATGAAGAGTATGATATTCTAGACATTTATATTATTATCTTATTTTAGAAAAGAAAGGAGGATTATCATCGAATAACATTTCTTAGGGTGAGGCGAGAAGAATCATTAGACTATTACTGACTTTGCCTTTCCTCCAAACAGGGTTCCCCTATTGTTCTTGCTTTACGGCCCTGACTGAACTTCGGCCCTGTTGGACACCACCTATTGGCCTATTGGCTCTTGCGAAATGCTATTTGCCGTAAGTTGGGTCTGGTTCTAGTCGAGCGGCGAAATATTTGTAACATGAGACATCAGCTTAGCGAGTCACTTATACTCTAATCTCACTGAAATTCATTAACGTTTGTAAAGTTATCGTGAATAGAAAACAATTACATATATTCAGCAAGCTTTTGTCCGCGACTTTGTTCGCGTATGTGGAATAGTGATTTTCTGCAGTTTTTTGTTTTAACTATCTACTATCCTATGTCCTTTCTCGAGTTCCAAACTATGTCTGTATAAGATTTCACATAAATAGGTTCAGTAGTTTAGGCGGGAAGAAAATACAGACTGACAGACAGACAGATAGATAGACATACAGACAGACAGGCAGACAGACAGATAGTCAGACAGACAGAAAGACAGACAGACAGAAAGACAGACAGACAGGCAGACAGACAGATAGGCAGATAGATAGATAGACAAACAGATAGACAGACAGACAGACAGGCAGACAGACAGATAGGCAGATAGACAGAAAGACAGACAGACAGAAAGACAGACAGACAGGCAGGCAGACAGATAGGCAGATAGACAGAAAGACAGACAGACAGAAAGACAGACAGACAGGCAGACAGACAGATAGGCAGATAGACAGAAAGACAGACAGACAGAAAGACAGACAGACAGGCAGGCAGACAGATAGGCAGATAGACAGAAAGACAGACAGACAGAAAGACAGACAGACAGAAAGACAGACAGACAGGCAGGCAGACAGATAGGCAGATAGACAGAAAGACAGACAGACAGAAAGACAGACAGACAGGCAGACAGACAGATAGGCAGATAGACAGAAAGACAGAAAGACAGAAAGACAGAAAGACAGAAAGACAGACAGACAGGCAGACAGACAGATAGGCAGATAGACAGAAAGACAGACAGACAGACAGAGTTACTTTCGCATTTATAATATTAGTTTGGATTACTCGATCCGGAATGAAACCAAGATCAGAATTGTTTACCAGCAACTATTCAACAGTGGCGCAATGAAGAGTGAAATTTTGTTGTAAATATTCATAAGTAACGCTTGTCAATTCAGATAAGAATTAATTCTTCATTTTCTAATCTACTTGGCATTCCAAAATACAACAAAGGGTCTCATCGACAACTATTGTCCACCAAATATAAGCCATGAATATGCAAGGACCGCCCTCGCATATTTTAAAACATGTCTCTTTGTCTATTGACAATTTTACCCACGAACGTTTTCTAGTTTAATGGGTAGCATTCATTAGTGGTTTTGCGTTACTTTTTTCTTCTATATTTTCATGAATATCTCCTCTACTGATCGAAAGAGACCTTTCTCTTTATAGAAGACTTGCCAAAATCTGACCGCTTTGCACTATTGCACTCATGTTACACCTAAAGTGAACCATAGAGGTTATATAATAATTCATTAAATCCTCACGTTAGTTAGATGACTGGGTCATCCAAAATTTGGAGGGCGTTCACCTTGCGGCTGCAGCAACTTGCAAAAGTTACCGTCATTAAAAAAGAAGAAACTCTTACATTTAAATTTGCTTTACTATTTTTATTTTCGTCGTATTATTATTTCCCTTATTAACATACTTGTATCGTTAGGTATATGCCCATTCCGTAAGAAAAAAAAGTCCCATTACCTTTAGCCGGAGGCTAAACTTTTAGCAAAAAACAGATAGAGTCCCGACGTTCTCACGAATGTCGAAAACGAACATTTACTATTTTGCTTGAATTAACAATGGTATTAAAATCTGTGATTATGTTAAGTCCTTTAGTACAATATTAATTTATTGATTTTATAACAAAAGAACTATTAATCAGTCTTTAATATGCGCAGCTGCAGTCTAAGGAACATAATATATTCAATTATTTCTTAAAAGACTTACAATTAATAATATTGTTTCATAGATATTATTATACACAACCCGGCGTCGCACTGGTGCAATTCTGGTACTTAATTTCTCCACTACTGACTAATGGATGTTATTATACAAACAAGCCTTCCTATTCGATCACTCTATCTGGTGCAAAAACCGAATCAATATCCATTTAATAATTTTAAAGATTTTAGCTTATGCAGGCATATAAGAGCCAATAGACCACCACAGTCGGGGCCCAAAAGGGCTGTTGTTCAGTCGGGGCTGCGGGGTAAGCGCAATGAGGCACCGCGACCTCGGCCCAGAGCAGGAGAAGGAACGGGGGGGTTTTTGTCAGTAAGAGTCTGACACTCTCTCTCGCGCCTTACCCTGGGCGGGAGAAGTCATTGGATGATTTTCCCCTGACAAAAAAAAGGCATATAGTGACAGAGAAACCGATTTTGTTTTATACTATAAACTTACCTAGTAATTATTTAGTTTCACCTGAAAAGTTTGTGAAACGTCGCCATTATGGAGAAAATGTTGTGTGTTGATGAAAAAGGATGGGTATATATTTGATTGCACGGTTGGTGCGGTGGCTGGGCAACTGGCTGCAGTGAAACGTGTCGCGGTTTCGATTCCTGCACGGAGCAACTCTTTGTGTAATCCTAAATTGTTGTTCCGAGTCTGGGCGTGATGTTTTTATAAACGTAGGTACCCACTTGACACTGCAGAAAAGTCTAACGTGAGGCAAAGTTTATTTCCAGAGAGAAATAAAAAAAATATATTTAAGTATAACTCTATCTCTATCTTTTAAAAAGGAAACATAAAATAGGAGAATGGTCGTTTATATTCACGGTAAGGTAACAAGAATAATGTTCAGTCACCCGATGCGGTTTCGTACCCCAGTACTGAGCCGTCAAATATATTTTGTTTTAATTGTAGCAGTAAAAAGTAATGACACCATGAAGGTCCATTTCCCGTATCAACGCCATTAATCTCTGAAGGAGTGGTCAAGCACACTGACATTTCGTCAGTTACGTGCCTCATAAGAAGGTTGCGATAAGGCCGGCCTACCACCATTAAGTAATCGAGTAAAAGAAATTAGGCTGCTACTGATAGCTACGTGCCTAGAATTTACAATAGCTTCGAATTCTAGGTACCCGCCCCTTGAAAATAGAAAATTTCCTTTACGAAATCACTTTGCTATCTAACTACTGATCTGTTCAGTTCTTAGAAATAGTTCAGTCGTATTAAGGAGATCAGCACTTTAAAAAAATACTTATGTGTCATAACATACACATATTTTTAAATTAAATAATACCGAATATTCTAATTCTCAATTCGACGAGTATTTTTTTATGTATGTACACCGATTACTCGAAGACCGAATATTCAAATTAATATAATTTATAAACCATATTTCTATTTGGAAGAGAAATGCTTCGACACGATAGGCCTTGCAGAAAACTGGCGTGAAACAACAGCTTTGTGTTTTGCAGTGTACATGAGGTAACAACTAACTAACTAACCCTTTGCTTCTCCTAATCCCTCGCCAATCCCTAAACCTCCAAAACCCTTATCCTCAATACTAGCACCCGGGCGAAGCCGCTGGCGGAAGCTAGTCCACAATATAAACACAATAATAGCACAACATGTTCCTTCATCATCATTAGATCTTTTAAGAAATATTCTTTAAGCGTTGGCCGTAGTTTCTAATATTAAGAAAGTAATATTTTTGTATAATAAAAAACAAGGAGTACCTGCCAAGTACGCTAACCTCTTTTAAGATATAAAGCACCTCATTTTCTTCAGCTAGAGTAATACATTATCTGTCACACAGAGCCTGAAATGTTGTAGGACGTATAGTATCAGACATATAGAAGTATTTTTAATGTCTTTCAGTTCTGTCGCTGATCAAATTGTAACAAAAAGTTACGTATGTATGTAACATTTTTACTCGATACTCATATAATACGATTCTTTACTATAAAGTCCAATATATATATTAATTTTAATGCATTATCATCATTAGCGTCTACCCGTTCTCATAACTAAAGCATAACTATTATTTTGCATAAGTACATCAAATTATAGGTACTTATTGACTTTTCTCCAAATTCGCCATATCGTTTTTGTTTTATGGCCTACTTACAAAAATAAATTCAATGTTTTATATAACGTATTTTTTATGTAATAGATCAGCAAACGAGAAGATGGATTACCTGATGGTAAGCAATCAGCTCCGCCCATGGACACCCGCTACAGAGGAGTTATAAGTGCGTTGCTGAACTTTTGGAGATTTAGGGATTAGGGAGGGGAAGGATTAGGCCTCCGGAACCTCACTCACACGGCGAATCACAACCCTGTAGTTGTTTCACGCTGGTTTTCTGTGAGACCGTCATGGTATCACTCCGATCGAGCCGACCTACTCGTGCCGAAGCATGGCTCCCACACTTATCTTAAATATCCTTAATCTAAAATCAATAATTTTACCTAAAATGTAAACCTGGTTATTTCTCCACAATAAATATTTAATGTGTTGTACAAATTTTCTCGGCGTTTCCCGGATTGATAAATCTATTCCTGAATTTTGACAAACAAATTCGGGATTTTGTGGAAAACCGTAATCTGATGTGGATTGAAATCTACCTGAGTTATTTACACCCATAAAGCTGTCTTAGTTTAGTTGATATATACTTGTACTGGCTATTTCAGATCCACGCTTTCTGAACTTTTAGTAAAAAACAAACAACTCGTTGGATTTCATCAAAAAATATAGTTTATTTGTCACGCACTTAGAACTGTGTCTCAATATACTCGTATTTATGCTTTAATTCTCATGCAAGGGCCACCGTCTTTCAATGAAACAATGAATTTATTTTTGCAAATAGGCCATAAAACGGCACTTTTAAAACTAGATGAAGCCGGCATTTCCTATCTGACTACTCTGAGAAGAAATGCCGAAACAAACTCAGAGGTCAGTCTCTTTTCTTTTGTTTCTCCGATTTGAAACCTAGTAAAAGTACCAATGTGACTTTTTCCGAGTTATATATCTATTACATTTAGACACCACTGCCAAATACGCTAGTCAAGCTCTTTTCAGATATAAAGTATCTGATTTTGGTTACCTAAAGTACCTACGTAATACATTATCTCTAAAACTAAGCTTTTTATAGAATAGACAGTGAAGAAAATCTGGACATAATATAATTTTTATTTATACATTTTAAAAACTGAATAATAACTTACTTAATATTTTCTTATTTTAAGTTTGAAATCACCAGTCCGTCTAAAGCAAGCGTGGTGATCGATGCTCATACACATATATTCCGTGTAAGAAAAGGCCTCGGTTCACCAATGGGCGTTGTTATAGGTAGGTTAAGTCAGTGCTTATAATATTTGCAGGGTTATAAGTAAAGGCATAAGTTTGGTAGTACACTTTCATGCTTAGCTTCATAAAGTTGAAGCGGTGTACCTTGTTTAAATTTGTATTCGCTAACTTTCTGCATACATCATAAATGCAGGAACACACGTTCTTAAAAAGTTTACCGTGTCCTGTCGTGTGACGTGTGCAATATATTATTAAACGTTTTCAAAATGTGTTTAACTTTGCAAACAATGTACAAAGTGTGTCTTGCCTTGACTTGCACTTTAAGAAATTTGATTTATATTTGTGGTGGTGACCTAGAGGTTAAAAGTCACATTCTGAATACATTAGAGCCACCCAGCACCCACTAGTATTCTTTATATTGTTTTGGATGCGCTCACTACATAAACTCCGTAGCGTCACCAGATCGCCAATATTACACGCCACGCGCAGATGGGTGGGTGGACCTTTCGATGACAACTCGGTTCTCGAATGCTTTCCTTGCGTTGACTGGGTGTTGCTAACGCGTGCGTACCGAGTAGACCACACGCTGCCCTGATGTCAACTACTAAGACGACTCAAAATTTTGAGGGCCAAGCGGCGTCCACTCGTCGACCTCTCGGCGTTCAAAGGTTGACCGCGGGACGTTTGTTGGCGATAACACGAATTCCACCCATGGAATAATCACTTAGAGAAATAAATACTAAGACTCATGTGGCCTATGTTTGCTAAATAATTCTCTCTGGCCTTGTTTTTCTGATATACAAATTCATAGGTTGAACACCTTAATTTTCCTGTTGTAGAAGTTATTTGGCCTCATTTGGTCCGCAGATTTGCGCTTAGTGTGACCGGAGATCGTCTCCCGATGTGATGACCATTAAATTGCCTGCTATCTTAAATATCTTAGCTTACTAATATTAAAAATGCGAAAGTTACAATGTTTGGATGTTTGGGTGTTTGTTACTCAATCACGTCAAAATGGCTGGACGTATCTGGATGAAATTTGGGACATGCCATACACACATGACATATGCTACTTTTTATGAAGATGGGGTGAAGCCGCGGGCGGAAGCTAGTTTAACGTGCGTTAAGAAACTTAGTCAATTTATGCTTCGAATAATGAACGCGATTAGCTCATGGTGTCTAAATACAAAATTCTTTGCTGATAGAAAAACTTGAAAACAGACTACAATCAGCGTCTTATGTTTCTTAAACAATTTGACACTGACAGATCGGTGACATTTGTAATATTAGAAGCAAAAAGCCAAGGCATACTAAATGAGTTCCAAATAAACAATTTAAATAAAAGAGAGATTCACAAAATGCGGATGTTACCAGGGTCGAAAATAAATTGCTTTAATTTAATGGAAGTAGGTAATATAAAAACATTCGTACTTTCATCCTCCGGTTTGATTTAATCGCATTGTTCTGTTACGTAACCACTTAAAAATAATAAAACATGATCACACTGTTTTATATTTTTACCAAAAAAGTGTAGACAGTATCCATTTTGTGTATTTACATAAAATAAATATATAAATGTCACAGTTGATTTATTTGATTTTACCTTCGCTAAGGTTCGTTATTGATTGATAAATATTATAAAATTTATTTTTCCTAGACTACATGGTTGTAGCATGGTTGGTGTACCTTTAAGTTAGGGATGCTACGCAACGTTTTTGTCCCCGTTTTGAACCTCTTTCCATTTAAAACATAGCTTGATGTTCGGGTCACATTTTCAAAAACGCATTGATACGTGTAAAGTGAAGAGGTACTTATTATTTGCCTTATTATACTACTACTAATACAAAATACATATGAAAATTTTTGATTGACCGATAACGATTCTTGTCTTTGGCAAAACGAAGTCACACCAAATAAACTTCAGCACTTATGAACTCATATATTATATAAGCATTAATGTTGAAAGTCGCATTATCTTGAGTGAAACGCTTTTCCGTAACTAAAAGCATCATTTGTAAACACCCGAGACTGTAAGAGTGCGTTGTAAATAAAATCTTGTTGAGAAGTCGCTGGAAAACTTGGCACAAGGTAGTTACTACCGCTATTTACAGGTTAGTTGTTGCACTTGTAGGTACATTAACTTCTCCTATTTAACATAGTTTAACTTTATAATGTTACGAAGAAAGGCGAATTAATATGCTAAGAGAAAATACGAAGACTACCTACTCGACAATTTTGTAGACAAATGATAACTTCCTTAACCTAAAATTGTGGGAGAGCCATGCTTCGGCACGAACGTGCCGGCTCGTCCGAAGTGATTGGAAACCGACGTGAAACAACCACGGCGTTGGAATTCGCCCCATGAACAAGGTTCCAATCTCAAAATCTCAAAATCCCTAAATCCCTAATTCCCAAAAGGTCAGCAACGTAATCGTAACTGCTCCGTTGTGGTCCATGGTGGCGCTTTTTGCTTACCATCAGGTAACCCGTCTACGTCCTATAACACAATAAAAATAGGTTTTTTAAGGTGGGAGTATCATGCTTTGGCTCGAATGGGCTACAGTCTTACATAAAATCACTAAAAAACAACCCTTACAATGATTAAGACTAAAATTGGCCAAGCCCCATGGGAATGGCAACCCCTTAGGCGTTGCAGGCAAACAGCGGCTAATTGCTTAACATCAGGCAGTCCTCCTTAATTTGCAGCCCATAAAAAACAAAATCACGTGTTACATGGTTCTTTAACATCAGGAAAAAGGTATTTAAGATTCCTTTTCACGTACAAGTTAATTACGGCTCAAAATTGACCTATTTCAACCCACACAAGTTGTTCGGATAGATCCTCGAAACATTGGCATTCACAATACAAATTTGCCCAAAGGTATCATTCCGAGCGCTCCTATTTCCAGTCTTTATAAAGCAATGGATGCATATGCGAATCCATTCACGTCACGTCAAAGACGTGTGAATTCTGAATACAGTGAATAGATTCTAAACTACAAGCTTTTATTTGTCGCAATTTGGGTGGCAGAAATATATCAATCATATTTGCTTAACAATAAAAGCACTGTGTACTATGTTACTCTAAGAGCCAAATGGTATTTAAATGATAGTCTATCAAGAGAATGAATAGGAGACTGTAGACCATCTCTGTATAGGACAGATACTAGTATAGTCTACGGCAAGCCAAGGGGTCTACTGCCATTTGGAACATGGCACAGCACAGATTCGCAAACTACCAAATGTAAGTGTGTATTTACTAGACTGAAACTGGAGTAAAGGTTTGTCAATATTGAAATTATCAAATTTTATTTATGGAGTTTTAAACAGTTACTTAACCTATTTGGAGATGTAAGGATAATCATTTGTTTTTTTATGTAACAAGACGGCTAACGAGCATCCTGCTTACCTGATGGTAAGCATACAGCGATACTCATGGGCATCCATAACAATACGTTTACGTAGCTACGAGTGCCTTGTCGTCCTATTAGGGATAAGGGATTTGGAGATTTTGGGACTGTGGGAGGGGAAGGATAGAGTCTCCGGTAAATTGATTTGTGATTATATAAAAATTCACACACTTCGCCCTAGCTCTTTGAAACAACTCATTAAAAGAGAAGAGTTATTATGTCTGGTTAAGAGGTTTGTGGTTTCATTTCAGTTGTACAGTTCAACAGTTCATAACTTTGAGTCACAATTGACCCGCTATGCGGTCAGTTTGATTTTCAAAACTTCTTAATGCTATGAATCTACTTAATGCTTTAGCAAACAATTGATACTCATAAAAATATATATGGAAATCAGAATGATTAACAAAAAAAAATATTATTATTAGGTAGTTATTTATCGACTGAAACAAGACTGATGGTCTCGTCTCGCATCGCAGCATTAGGTTTTCTACTATTGGAACTCCTAGAATAAATTCCCAATTTTAAAGTTGCATTGTGGTGTAAAATTATTGTTACATTAATAATTGTAATTGTATTAAAACGTGAACACATAGCACAGCTCGTTTGAATGCAAAACATGTAACATTTCAAAGTACAATAAGTGATACTGAACATTTTTGAAATTGAGTAACAATGATCGTTTTATGTCGTAGAGTAAAAGCCTTACGCGCGGCGCGCGTGCGCCGCGGCCTCACCACTGCGGACCTCAAGCTACACGGCCAGCCTCAGAGGGTGTTTGTAAATGAGCACCTGACTCGATCTAACGCGAAACTATTTTATTTAGCTCGAGAGGCTGGACAGCGTTCAAACTTCAAGTACGTGTGGACAAGAGAGGGTCGCATCTACGTGCGGAAAAAGGACGGTGTATCTGCCGTGCGTATTCGCTCGCACGCAGATATTAGGAAAACTTTTGGCGACGGCCATGTTTGATGAATGTGGGTAGAAATAAAAAATTCTGTTCGGTTTGTGTATATCATTTTGTTTTAGTTTTTTTGTTATGTACCCTGCATCTTGTTGATGACCTTGCGATATGTGTTATGTTACAATTATTTTGTATTAATTTTTCTCCTACGTCATGTTCCCAATTGGTAAACACGGCGATGTATGTATGGGCTAAGGTTGGTATTCCTTGCAGTGACGGTAAGTTTTGTTGTATCCAGTCTTATGCGACAATACTTATTATCGGGTATTTATATATATATGCATATATGCTTGTAATCTTGTTACACAATGTTTCTATCTTTCTTTACTCATATATTTTTTGTAAAACTTTATGTAATGGCTATATCTTAATAACAATCTATTTTATAATTAATCTCGATACTCTCGCAGGGAAGAAATATTATTGTTTTTGTTTATTTTTAAACTATTTTATTAAATGATCCCGAAAGAGTTTAAAGTTGGATTTCTTAACGCCGGGTCGTTGGGTACAAATCATGACGAGTTTATAGCCGCAGTGGATCGTCATGATGTTGACATTATGGCGGTAAATGAGACATGGCTCAGGGCGGGGGAGGAGGCGCGCGCGCCGTCGGTTCCCGGCTACCGGCTACGGCATGTGCCGCGTCCGATGAGCGTGCGCGGCGGCCGTGGCGGTGGTGTCGGATTCTATATAAAATGCGGAATTAGCGTTCGTGCGCATTCCCACCCTACTGACCCTACACATACGTCGGTCGAACAGATGTGGCTCGTGTGTACCATAAACGGTGTTAGGCTTGCTATAGGGACCGCCTATCGACCGCCGTGGTTAGATGTGGACACGTTTCTGGACGCACTGACAATGTCTGTAAATTCGTTAACATTCTGCGACTATACTGTATTATTGGGCGATTTTAATATAAATTTCATAAACACCTCACTACCTGACAGCAAATTAAACAAATTACATATTTTTTTAAATTGTCTGAGCCTTAATCAATTAGTAACATCGCCTACACATTTCTCGACCAACAACTCGACCCTTATAGACCTGGTGTGTACAGACGCAAGAGTTACCGATGTCAATGTGTACCCAATACAAGCTCTCGGTGCTCATGCATTTATTACGACCACTCTTCGTATAAAAAGAGAAAAAATCCAGCCTCGAGTTGTAACTTATAGGGACATTAAAAACATTAACTTAGAAATTTTCAAAGAAGCTCTGGACGCGATCGACTGGCGTGGGGTGATTTCTTCTCATGACGTGGACTATATGGTGTACTGTCTGACAAACAATTTATTGTGTTTGTTTGACACATTTGCGCCTCGCAGGAGTGTTAGGGTGAGGGAAAGATCCTATCCGTGGATTACAGAGAACATAAAATTTATGATGAAACTTCGCGACAAAGCCCTTATGGAATTCCGAATTAATAACACATTAACCCACAAAAAACAATATTACATGGATCTAAAGAGTCTAGTTACTAAATCAATCTACCTTGAAAAAGTAGCCTACTTCAAATCAAATATTAACAACAACATCAAACATCCAAAAATGCTTTGGTAGAATTTAAAATCCACCTTGCTGCCTCGAAAGTGTGATATTGAATTACCCGCACATCTTAATGATCCAAGCAAAATAAATAATCATTTTTTGAATGTTCCCGGCGATACTATTACTTCCAATGATGTATAAAACTATAGATACGCTGTCCGCGCTCTAAAATGACAACATGAAATGAAGGCAATTGACAACATCGCGCTTAGTTACGCACCAACCTGCCGCGCGACGCTACGTTTGTTTTTAATTTATATCGTGTGTGTAAACCTGTGCGAAACATAAAGAAAACATGTCGTCGTGTGTGTTCAGACGATGTACAAATTATACTCCAAAAGTTAAAGACAAAAATGTGTAATTTCATGCGTAAGTTCACCAAACAACCTATTTTTATTTTATTTTTTTCGACGCCGGCGCGGCGCCCGCCATCTTATGGCGGCCGGCGCATGAAGGTATAGTCACGTGCCGTCGGCATAACTGAAGACGTATATTTATCTCCCTCTAGCAAAGGCATTCCACTATACGATGTTATATTTTCTTTCCCTTTCTTTACTCGTAGAAGTAGTTATCTAGTATTTTCGCCGTTTTTAAGCGCCGCGATGTTGGTTCATGACGTGTCTATATATAATACGTCATTGATTACTTCCCTGTCGTTTTACACGTACTATGAATTTCATAGGTTTTCTGATTGCGTCCTCTCTCTTAATACAACTGATGACATGAAAATTTTTAGGTTGATAACCAGCCTAAAATCTAATGCCGAAGGTTGTGATCAGATATCACTGAATATGTTTATTTTAACTATACCACAAACCTTGAATGTCCTGACGCGTATTATAAATGCCTCCATAGTAACGGCGACTTTTCCGGGCGCCTGGAAGTTAGCAAAAGTGCGTCCTCTACCCAAGGTAAATAATCCTAGCGATCTTAAAGAGTTAAGGCCTATTAGCATTTTACCCTTAATGTCTAAGGTCTTGGAAAGGGTCGTAAACGAGCAGGTTACCAAGTTTATAGAGGACAGCGGCGTTCTGCCGGATGCGCAGTCTGGTTTCCGGAGGGGGCGTAGTACGGCCACAGCTTTGTTGGACGTCACCGACAATATACTGGCTGCGCAGGATGAGGGTATGTGCACTATATTGGTCCTTCTGGACTTTTCGAGGGCATTTGATGCTATTAATTTGTCTCTATTACTTTCGAAAATGGCGTACTACGGTTTTGACATACCAACAATTAAATGGTTTGACAGCTACCTCAGCAACCGTGCGCAGCTGGTTGAATGTCGCGATGCTAATGGTTCTATCTTGACTTCGGAGATGAAACCTGTGACAAAGGGGGTTCCCCAAGGATCTATATTGGGGCCGACTCTATTCCTATTATATTGTGCTGACATCATCAATATAATAAAAACATGCAAATTTCATATTTACGCTGACGATATCCAGATTTACTTGTCCTTTAGACCGGAAGAATACGCAAGTGCTGTGAATTTAATTAATGAGGACCTCGACAGGATAGTGAACTGGTCAAGCAGTAACTGCCTCATCTTGAATCCATCCAAAACAAAGTTCATGCTTTTCGGAACAAAGACGCAACTGTTCAAGACTCCTTCTAGTAATACAAACGTTCTCTTGAGGGGTCAAATCATTGAGCGTGTCGATGAGGCGCGAAATTTGGGTCTGATAATGGATCAAGGTCTTAGGTTCGAGTCCCACATCTCTAACTGCGTCAGAAACTGTTTTTACCGTCTTAAGATTCTATACAGAATGCGCCCGTATCTGAGTGAGGAGTTGCGTGTGCAGCTGGTTGAGTCGTTGGTTTTATCCAAGCTAAATTACGCTGACACGGTTATTGGACCCAGACTGTATTCGCGGACTGAGCGATTGATACAGAGGGTTCAGAATGCCTGTGCGCGTTTTTGTTTTAAAATTCCACCTAGGAGCCACATAACACCTTACTTAAACAAGTACAATCTTCTGAAAATGAAGTCTCGGCGTAAGCTTCACCTGGCGTGTCTCCTCTTTGGTGTCATTAAGTATAAGTGTCCATCATACCTCTACTCGAAGCTCACGTGGGTGAATGCTCATCGGCAGCGGGAGGGTAGGCGGTGTGCACAACAGCTGGCTATACCGCAACACAAATCGGCTGCTTTTCGGGGTAGTTTCCGATATGCAGCTTCTAAGTGCTGGAACAACATACCTCCGCCAATCAGGAATATGAAGAGCACATTTGGTTTTAGGAAAAAACTCAAGGAGTTTATTATTAACTCTCAAATAGAGAGTGAATCTATAAATATTGATATTTCGTTTATGTAATCTGACATATATCTATTATTATTATTTTTTTATTATTTACATTATTGTTATAAAGTAGCGAACTCACTTTTGTTGTTTGCGGTGGTGCTGGTGGGGTGTTGACCTTGTCCCTCGCATCTGCTTCTCACTTCGCTCCTCCACTTACTTCTTCGTGGCCACACAACTACCACAGTTATTTTTATATCGTAGGTAATAATATAGGTTTATTAATTTATTTGTTATTTTTTTTTTCTCCTTTGGTGACGGTACTTGTTATACTAGTTTATGTATTTTAGTTTTAGTTTATGAATAGGTACTTATTTTAACACTCTTCTTCTCTTCAACAGGATGTGTTTTTAAGTAGGTATTCGTATCCAATATTTTCCTTTCAAATATTTTTCGTTGCTTTCGTCCGTGCGTCGCTGCAAGGGTGCCAACTGAAAACCAGTGTTGGGTACTTACTGTGCCCAGCTTAAACTGAGTTGGCAGGCCCTTTCGTATTGGGCATGATGCGCCCCTGTTACTCTTTTATTTGTTTATATTGTTTTTTTTTTACTTTTTATTACTCAAAAGATGTTTGTTTTGTTATTTGATGTTTATATTGTTTTTTATTTTATTTTATTTTTACATTGTTCTTTTGTGTATGTATATTTGGAGGGCCATGCCTAATTACGAATAAATTATTTTTCTTTCTTTTCTTTCTTTCTTTCTTTCTTTCTTTCCTTATCATAAGAGCAGATTTTGAGGCGTCTTCAACGCAGTAAAAACGTCACGGAGGCGTCAAAAATACGCTGCAGCTACGTTGCGTCACGACTTCTATGGACTTCAGATTTACTACAGACAAGACGACGTATTTGCCATACATCCAAACGAATGCCCTGCATAGGAGGCCGTTTAGCACATCGGCCCGACTTCGTCCACAACTGGTCATAAGCTTCCCTAATTTGAAATAGGCATACGCCCTTACATAGACACAATTCGCCTCTAACTATCAACATTCATTACTTAATTTCCCAGAGTGCTGAATCATGAATCGGATAATATACCACTACTATGCATATTATGTACCTACGCCCAATTACAACGAAAGCTCAAATCAGTATTTTCAATCAAGGTATATCTTAAAGTACTTCGATGATAAATTGATAAGAAATCTTATCTGGGTACAAATACTCTCGCATACGGACTATGGGTTATTTGTGGGTAAAAATAACACCTCGGTATGGTACACAGGTAATTATTAAATTCTATGCTATAGAAAACATACATATACAACATATACAATTACTTATTCAGACTCATTGATATAAGTTCATCGTCATTAATATATGTATTGTTCACACATATCGTGTACACACACACACACACACATCGAGCCGTTTGCCGTCCTATCATATAAAAAAATTAAGGTATTCATCAACCATCAGTTTATAAGTGCCCACTGCTGAGCAAAGGCCTCTTCTCATACGAAAAAGGTTGCTCAATGCGGATTGGCGATTTCAAACTTATAATTAGAAATTATAAGTCCAGGTTTCCTCACGATGTTTACCTTCACCGTTTGTCAGTGGTGTCTAAATAATCATAGAAAGTACATATAACTCGGAGAAAGTCACATTGGTACTTGCCAGGTTTCGAACCCACACCCTCATGCATGAGAAGCAGGTTCCTTAACCTCCGTGCCACCACGGCATTTGAAAAGCTAGACGACTAGCGGCATTGTACATACGAGTATATCCACATTTTCCGACAAATAAGTTGAAACTACGAAACTAGCTCAATGTTCCCTTAAGTCAAGATACTTTATTTTCATAAAGTATGTGATACGACTTATCTCCTGAACAGCACGAGCAGTGAAGAAAACATTTTATATTCTAAAGCGTTATCTGATACCATCACACGTGTCTAGCCTCGATGACGCCGAGATTTCTCCCCGACAGAAGATAAAAGCATATTGAAAAGTGATCGTTCCCTCGTGTCGTGTTTTGTTCTCCTAGTATAATGAATTGTACATATGTAGCTACGAATATGTAGCATTCATTAAAAATTGATTGAATTCGAATCGTCTCAGTTTCAAGGCTTCTGTATTGTGTTTGTTTTTAGAGATGATTATTATTTTCTTCGTCGCTTTTCGGGAATTATTTCCTGTCTTTCAACGCTTATCTTATGTTTAATGAGTGATTGTAAATGTGAACTTAAAGTAATATTGCTATTAAAGTTTCCTGAGCCGATACCGCGAATTTTATTTGATTCAATCCAAACTACATACCTATTACAATCCCGAACTGAGAACTTTGTCGTAGTGTTTTTCTTTGTCTCTAGCAAATCTTAACAACATTTTCCTCGGCCCTAAAATCCAACTTGTATTTCAGCCACTAGATCAACAATTAGGCTGACATAATTAGTAGATAGTTAGTAAAGTCAGTACTCATACTCTTAATGAAAGTCTGTAGTATGTTGACACTCACATTAGAGCCAACAGGCCGGACACACAAAACTTAATTAATTTAATTAAACTGATGTTTTCGTCTGTGACGATATTTTCACATTCTGTCGCCATTTAATGCCAATACTTGCTTCTCTCGTGTAGTTTCAGTCGCTGCTCGGCTCCTACAGATCATGGCGTGATGTTTAATAGCCTATAGTCTCCTTCAAGGAATGGACTGACCAACACAAAAAGAATTGTTTAATTAGAACCAGCAGTGCCGGAGATTAGCACGTCCAAATAGACAAATTGTAATATTCCAAAAAGTAAAGATGTACATTGTATGAACGTCATAGCATAGCCCAGAATCTTGGGAACAGCATAAAGCACCTGCGTACTTTTGTACTTAATTTCTCAACTATTGAAGAGAACTTATTATACATTATAAACCGTCCCCTCCAACCATTCTATCTATTAAAAATACACATTAAAATCCGTTAAGTAGTTTTGAGGTTTTAAGCAAGCAAATAGGGATATAGGGACAAAGCGGAGAAAGCGACTTTGTTTTATGTTATATTCTTATATTAATGTATCAAAAATATAATACGAGTAGTGCCTTCAGCTGTCTCTTGCACCCGCAGATGTTGTATAAATTGGTGTCTATGGGATAACAGATTTGACAGTTCACTTTTTTAAATATGTTCTCTATCCCCCATGCCAAATGTGAAGAAGTATCATGTCAAATCCTCTAATAAAGAAAAAGTACGTACTTAGCCCGGTATTGGAGATACTGATGATTGATGCCAATGACAAACTTTTTTTTTGTTTCAGAAATTGAGAGAAAGAAGTCTACATATATACATATGAAGTGACATCAATAGTTCCTTTTTTAGTTATGATCGTCAAGGTAGTTACAGTGATAAGAAATAATAGTAAAAATTTATCTATCTACATGGCATTTCTAATTTGAAAGTGTAATTCGCTATATAAATAAAACTACCAGTAAGCACCAAAACTAATCAAGATTAGCATACAAAATTGTATTCTGTGAAGCCTTTTATAATAATTTTAACTTATTGCAAGCACCAGTCAGTGCAGACTAATCTTATCTCAGATAATGGAGTTAATTTAGATAGGATTTATAATTATACTCAATTTCAGGCTAAAATTATACCCGTAGTAACTTTCCTTTTATTTCTGTATAAATGTTAAGGTTTTAATACGTGGAATAAAATTGAATGTCCTATTGTTAAATCCCAATGCGCATTAACAAAAAGTTCACGAGTAATAGGTAACACAGACACTTAATAAATTTAAAAAAAAGAAAAAATATCTAAATTCACAGTTTGTTACACAAAAAATATTTACCTATGTTAATTAAAATTTTTGAAAATCGAATCGAATGCCCGACCTGCATTCCAATCTTACGGAGCCCTACAGGGCCAATGTTCAGCCGGGTTGTTAGCCTAGCACAATAAGATACCGCAGCCTCTGCCCAGAGCAGGAGAAGGAACGGGGATGTTTTTAATTAGTAAGAGTCTGACACTCCCTGTCGCCTTCCTATGGACGGGAGAAGTCATTTGAAGATTGTCCCCTAACAAAACAAAAAAACAGCAATCCAATCTTTACTAACGCGACTTAGAAAAGAAATATAATAAATATATACGAGTATAAATAAATAAATATTTTTATTTCCAAAAAAAAATAGTACAAGTAGTACTATAATGGTAATCAGTGAAAGTAGTCAATCGAGGGCCGGGCACGCTACCATAGCAGCGGTAAGACCCCTCTTTGAGGAGTGGCTTGAGAGACGCCACGGCGTCCTCACCTTCCGTCTGACGCAGGTGCTTACCGGGCACGGCAGCTTCGGTAGGTTCCTGTTTCGGATTCAGCGGGAGGAAACGCCCGAGTGTCGTCATTGTGAGGACCACCTAGAGGATACGGTGGAGCATACGGTAGCGGTATGCCCTGCCTGGGCTGAGCACCGCCGTATCCTCAGGGAAGTGATCGGCGGCGGCGACCTCTCGCGCCTGGCCTTAGTCGAGGCCATGGTGCGGAGTGAGAGGAACTGGGATGCCGTCTCCTCCTTTTGTGAAGCAGTCATGCTCGCAAAGAGAGGCGGCCCGCGTGAGGGAGCAATCCTCCTCCTCACGCCCCAGCAGCCGCAGCTTGCGACACTACGGGCGTCGGGGATCGAGGGACGATCTCCGGCCACCGTAGGCACGGGCCTGCGGTCGGCGAGTAAGGGCAGCTCGCCGCCCGACCAGAACCAGGCCCGAGCGTACGGCGCGTAGCGTTCCGCGCGCGCCTCAAAGAGCCATTCGACCACCACAGACGGGGCCCTAAAGGGCTGATGTTCAGCCGGGGTTGCGGGGTAAGCGCAATGAGGTACCGCGACCTCGGCACAGAGCAGGAGAAGGAACGGGGGGGTTTTTAGTCAGTAAGAGTCTGACACTCCCTCCTGCCCGGCCCTGGGCGGGAGAAGTCATTTGATGATTTTCCCCTCACAAAAAAAAAAAATCAGTGAAAGTAGTGAGATTAGCGTCTGTAACCGAACTAGGCATAGCCTGTATTTCGGCTATCAGCACCTTTCCCCTCGAATATTTACTATCTAATAAAAGGTGCCAAGCAGATGAAACTATTAGCTTGGTAAGTACATTGTTGGACTATATTACCGTGACATATCATGTCGCGCCAAACTCCTGTGCGATCAGTGTTTAACATATTTTGTATAGCTAGAGACACACATACATACTTGGCGTATAGTGTCGCATGTTGTCAAATGTTTGAAACCAGAACGTTCCGGTACAACAAGACACAGTTACTCACTTCTGTCATTAGTGAGATTATAAGGTACAATTTCTTTATACATAAGCTACAGTTCACATACCTATAAACACACACAATTTTTATTTCTTTTTAAGACAACATGTTTTACAATTGCTGAATCTACATGTCGCAGGCAACTAGCTGAATTAGCCATTCAAACATCACCCTGAATGACTGAGTTGTTTGATTGAATTAGTTAATTTCTCATTTAAGTTGGTAATTCAAGGATGAAGGGATTTTAATGAAAGTAGACTTGCTATCAGAATGGCAGGTTAGGTTATGTTAGAACTGCGACACACACAGAAATCACCATGACAAATAAGCAGCTACCAAAATTGTACTGAAACAGGAACTTATCTAATCAAACAGCTAGCTTTTCGGCCGTCGATTGAATGAGTAATTAAGCTAGTTTCCTGCGACACACATAAGTCCAATGTTAAAATAATACCATTTGTCGCGTAACACGAGCGACACCAATACATCAAGTGTTAAGCTGCTTCAGAGATGTGACTTAGGAGATAGGATTTGTGCCATTGAGGATAAAATAAGCGTCTTTAAGGGATTTGCTCTTTTCCTTGTATGTTTTTTGAGTAGATCTATAGAGTAGAGTAGAAACCAAGATTCTATTTTGAAATATACTACTTCAAATAATTGTTGTTTTTAATGTAATAGTAGGCAAACGAGCAGACGGATCACTTCATGGTACCTATACCGCTGGCGAACGATCATTCCAAAGTTTTGCTGTGCAAGACAGATAGTTTCCGCGAAAATCGCACAGCTGTTCACTGCCAACCATATATGTGATGGGAATGTAAGTATGTCCGCGTGTTTTTTTATTTATATTTATTCGACAAGACAAGTAAGGTAGGTATTCTTTATTTGCATTCATATGTTTATGGGCAGGTGGTACTTTTTAGGGATTAGTGTCAATATGGACCCAGTCGGGCACAGCTTATAGAAGTTATGCAGTAGAATAATTTATAAATTATTATAAATGTGATTAACAGTTTAAAATTATTTTAATATATATATAATTAATTCTATGTATAATATATATAATTAATTATATGTATATTATGAAACAATTTATTATGTGTGTGTGTGTGTGTGAGGATGTGCAAGTATTTTGTAAACTCAGCTTAGCGTAGCTCAAAAAACCGATGCAAAGATTTCACTGTGGGGTAGATGAGTATATTAATTAGTACATACATATTAGTTGCTATTGTTGTATTAAAAATATGCCTACAGGGTCAAGACACGCAAAAAAAATACGGTATTATATTATATTTAGCAGAGGTGATATTATTTTCTGTTATAATACGAGCATAATGAGTGCCAACTTAATTAAAAACCATGAAAGCTTATTACTCGTTTAAAATTCAATTACTTTTAATAAACTAATTTGATTACACAAAATGTTTTAACCTGAAATATTTTAATCGATTAACCCATTTATAAAACCTAATAGCCACAACTGTGAAACTAATTTTAAACATAATTAAGGAATAACTTATCAAATTATACTATACTAGCTATGTACATACTTTCGCGCGGTTTCACCCGCTGCTCGTCTTCTACTGATATAGTATTTTGATGTTTTATAGCTAATAGTACTTAGGAACATTATGGCTGTCTATCAACAAGCGAGCGGTCCCAAAGATTACTCCGTACATACAAACTTACAACCTCTTTTTAATATTAGTAAGTACAGATATTTACGTAATACTTTCTAAAATTAAATAAAAAAATATCTTTGTATTTTAGTAGCGAAAGTGTGTGAAATATAAACTGGACTTACAGAAATACAAAAATAGATGAGGTAACAGCGATATTTATACATAGGTTTGTCTTGAACAAAAAATGTGTAGGTAAATATGTATTCGTCATAATTAATAAGCTTGTTTGACTATAGAATCTTAATTAACTACGTTTCGTTATAAAACAGACGCAATATTTTATACTTCATTTTTTTTCTGGGAAAGATCGGCAAACAAGCAGACGGATTACCTGATGGTAAGCAATCGGCGCCGCCCATGGACACTTGTATACCACAGGTATGTATCATAAGTGCGTTGCCGGCCTTTTGTGGGTTAATAGGCATTTAAGGATACTTGGGGATTGAGGGTTGGGCCCCCCAAGCCTCGGAAGGTGGAAGTATTGGTCTTCGGATAGCCTCACTAACACGGTGAAACATAACGTGAATGTTGTTTCACGCCGGAATTCTGTGATGCCGTGGTATCACCCCGAAAGCATGGCTTTTCCTCTTTTAACTCACTGATTTAAAAATTTTGAATACAAATACCCAATATAACATAACATTTTCATAGCAGTTCTTTTTATAAGTAAGTATAAAAATATTATGGTACGCACATTTTTCGCTGAGATTAAAGATCGATGTTATCCAAATATATTTATAGCAAAAATTTCAATAATAAATCTGCAATAACAATAAATCTTGTTTAGTGAATTCGCTCTACGATTTCAGGAGTTCTATTTTTGTATTGTAGATCATAGATATGCATTTAATATTTCTAGGAAAACAAGTCACCATATACGTAACACATTATATAAAAAAAAACTTTTTGTGTTAGATAGTCTATCTGAGAAGGCATAGGCTTTTAAACATCGTGCTACGATCTATAGGACCCGACATATCACGCTACCGTTTAATACATAAACAGTCTTTAATGGACCTTAGCTGGGTTCTTGTCAAAAGAAAAAGAAGGATTTGACCTAATCTGCATACCAGGCTAGCGCCAGGTTTATCAGAAAGCACAACTGCCTGTTCTCTGTCAAATATGATGATGTGTGATGCTTCAATCAACTCCTACAATACCTGCATGAAGAGTCAGGCATTTTTGAGGTTCCCCCTCTACAAGGCTTTAAACAGACTTTAGAGTTATTCATATTTGAACATTCTTGAAATAGTTTGTTAGTTATAAGGACAACAAGAGAAACAGACAATCTCGTTCATGGTTATGCAAGTCGTTGTGGTTCGGAAGTTAAGGTGGGCGTTTCTCATGCTTGAGGGAGCGGGTTCGAAACCTGGCAACACGGTAGTTTCCAACTAATAAAATTCAATACTTTTATCTAAACGACAAAAACGATACTTTTCTATGAAAATTGTATGAAAAACTGAGTTATGACGTCATAGTATTTTTGCGTCAAATAGTTTACACAACCGGTGTTTCGTTGCAAGCGCAATAGCGACCTCAGCCTGGAGCAGGCGAAAGAATGGGGTGGTTTTTAGTCAGTAAAAATCTGAAACATCCTCTTGCCTAACCCTGGTCGAGAAAAGTCATTTGCTGATCTTTCCCCCGAAAAAAACCGCTTCTAACTATGTTACTATATTATTGCGTATGCCGCAAAAATATAGGAAACTTTGTTTACTTTGAAACAATATTTCATTCATTTCTTCACATTAATGTTCCAAAAACATATTTAGTATGTTTTAAATCATTTTTATGAACGCGTAACACGTTTTAAGTTGTTACATAATCATTTTTATTATAACAAACTTTTATACCGTTAAATTGTTTTATGGCAATTATAACGTCAAAAAATATTATTTATAGAGAAAAATGTTTATAAGAAATTGATTTGGTTATTTTAATCTGTAATAGACGAAATAAAGTATCTACCTATAACTAAACGGCTGTTTAATACGTAGGTATAATGACAGGGTATAAAAAACAAAAATATATTTAGCCCGTCGCCATCGGTGTTGAATAATGGAGGGCTTGGAGGTATTTGGTCGTATAAAAAAACCTTGAAAAATTTTTGGAGGTCGCTACGTAACACGAAAAGTATTCCAAATTGACATTTAGTCAAAATTGTTTGGTTGGAAGAGTTGCATACAAAATACGTTTTTTTTAACATCAAGTTCATCAATTTGTACGGGCATGTTAGCCGCGCAACTCGGTACGCGTTCATGCAATTATAGATGGACTAGAAATATAAAATGTTTTGAATTAATATTAAAAATGGACTAGAAATAAAAAATGAACGACGAACGAATTTGAGTGTTGTCCTTAGAATTCACAAACTACCTATGTCATGAAAGCCAACTAAGAGAGCTGAATATTAAACAGACAATGGGCCGCAACGCCTAGGGTTGATAAACCTCACTCTTTTAAAATGCAATCTCCAATACGCCTGTCAAGTCAATATCATCGAGCACAATAATGTACAGAGCAGCAGGAAAAGTAACGGGGTGGTTCTTAGTCAGTAAGAGTCTGACGTCCTTTAGGGAATTTATTTGAGGATTTTCATCACTCAATACAAAAAAAAACGCGTATAGAATATGGCAAACCATTATTTTATCGAATAAACCGACATATCCTGTTTCTTTGGTTCGTTTGCTCAAATCATTTGTGACACAAATCACAAGACACTAACGTTATTCAGATTCTAACTGACTTAAATCGATGGAGATAGATCGTCCGTTTCGGAATTGCGTAGATGTCACTTTAATCTTCTAGTTGTAATACTTCTTCTTCTTTAATCCACATTTATTTACAGGGTTTTTTCTTAATAGAAAATGACACCCCGATTATTGAGTACAAAAAATAACAAAAATAGACATTCATAAAAGACTTAGATTTAAGTTAACCTACCCGCAACCTAGTACCCATAATAATAATATTAATAAGAATTCTGGCTTCATCCGACAATGGCGAAGCCAGAAGTTGTAATACTTACAATCCAATTTACGTATACCAACCTACTATTAAAACCTACAATTGTTTTAATCATTTTTTTGTACGGAAAAGTTTAAATAAATAAATAAACAACTAAAAGACAACAAGAGTGTGTGAGGCAACGAGGCAACTTCAAAAAAAAGTTTCTTCAATATAAGAATACATAGTAAGTTCGTTAATTGATTTGATTTCAAATACATTTACAAAGGTCAATCGAAATAATTACTTAATCAAAATTGAATAAACATAAACCAACTACTGTTTGGGAACATATGGTGTATAAAGTCACAATTGTCGCAAAATAGGACAAAGAAACCCCTCGTTCCTCTTTGTGCCTCAATATAAACCAGAAGGGTTTCGTATAGTTAATTCTTAATGACCCCAATCGAAAATGGCCTAGTTACGGAATGCTGAAACACCATGCTCCACATAATGTATTTGTTGCAAATAAAACATATACCGACCCCTTTGAATAGCTCAAATGCCTTTCATCAGTTAGTCACTTGTGAATCTGCTCTAAGGAAAAGGTACTGTGTGATAAATAATGTTTATGGGATAGCAAACAGTCGAAACCGCTCACATACGAGTACATCCACAACATCGGAGGTTGCAAGTGCTTTAGCGGCCTTTAGAGGCGGTTAGTAAGGATTGGGGATGGCGACGTCACTTACACGACAGACAATAACGCTAGTGTTATTTGACGCCAGTTTTATCAATGATAGTGTCATCATTGAGAAATCCGGTCGAGCCGATCCAATTATGCCGAAGTATGACTTTCCCTCGCCTATTAATTGCCCAAACAATGTCACACTTGCTCTGTTTGAATAACTTCAAAGTCAAAGTCAAAATCATTTATTCCAAATAAATCAGCAATAGGTCCTTTCGAATAGAGAAGAACGAACTAGAAACTTGTAAGATTAAGACTAGAAAATTATTACTTACTTATATTTTTACTTTATACTTTTTCCTTTCAAAGGATCACAGGATCCCGGACCTTTAGAAGGCGTACGAGGCCCATTGACAAATTTATATTAAAATACATTACATTACCGGTACATCAGCCGGCAATTATTGCAATTAGGTACCGCGACCTCGGCACAGAGCAGGAAAAGGAACAGGGGGGTTTTTAGTCAGTAAGAGTCTGACACTCCCTCCTGCCCGGCCCTGGGCGGGAGAAGTCATTTGATGATTGTCCCCTCAAAAAAAAAGCCGGCAATTATTCCTGAATGGATTACTATGGAATATATGGATTAGTATTGATAGGAAAGCTATGGACTAGAAACATGAAAAAAAAAAGGAAATACTATTAGTATTTCCATAGTTACTTTGTCTCCTGTCCCTTATTAATATTGATACATACGGTATTAATACCTTATTTCATTAGGTTTTGAATACTCGAATTAAGATTTAGTGTCGAAAAACAAACTAGTTGGAGATAGTTTATTTTTCAAGGCAAGGCAGACCATAATTTTCCAGCCAGTCCATCGTTCAGCTTGTTAAGTTTTCAATGTCATTGACCTCTTCAAAATCACTGAAATATAAAATAAATTAATTGGTATCACCAAAGTTTTGTTAACTCCGTGATCTTCAGACTTTTCGATTGTTCAAATCAAAAAAAAAACTTTTTCATTGAACAGAACAGATCGAATAAAGTTTACCCAACTTTTTAAGTCTGTATAACCAATGTACCTAATTCAAATCTGCCTAGAGATCAACAAACCAAAGATATAATAGTTTTTTCATGAAACAATGAATTTATTTTTGCAAGTAGGCCATAAGACGGCACTTTTACACGTCAAATTATATGTGAAAAATTAGATGAAGCCGGTACATGATACAATATTCAATTAATCTTCTCTTTTTAAGACTTATTAAAGTTATTTCAAAGTTTCTATAAATTAGTTAAATATGCACGGGTGCTTAGAAATAATACCTACTGCAAAAAACAATCATTTTATTTCCCTGTCCTAAATTTTTTTTTAGAAACTTTCGCCGTGACTGGCTTGATCCTTGAGGCGATGAGTCTGTCTATCAACATTCAGATTTAATCCAGAAGCAGTGGGTCGAAAAAAGTGAAGATGGCAGTATAATTACCGCAGTCAGAGATTCTGTCAACAAGGATAGGCAATTGGCATTCCTAAATATACTCGTATTTAATAATAAAATATGCTTAGATATTAACTCAGTTTCATTGTAAAAATGAGTACCTACCATGTTCCAAAAAAATCGTGTTAATGGTTTCCATAATTTTTGGCTTCACATTGTGTGGTAAAAACGTCGTAAAGGCCTACTGAATAAAACCATATCTAATAAATATCATGCAACGGTCAATGAAAAATAAAAAAATAAAATCAAAGGAATCCAAGAGCATATTATGTTCCAAATTTGAATTGAACAAAGAAAAAAGTGGTTATCAAACATTTTACAAAAAGAATTCATACTGTATATACTACGTAGAATAATACTATTTCTCTAAATGGACATGGCCAGACAGACAAGCAGATAGTATTTTGAAAAGCTCCAAGTGCTTGTGAGAAAGAAAACTCTGAGAAGTTTAACGTTTTTGCGTAATAAATTATTACAAACGATGAGCTATTGTCCCGTGTTAATGGTCTCAATTCACAATTCATAGATCGTTGGTTCAAATCTAGGTAGGAGGACAGTCTGCTCGATATGTTTCCATTGTTTTAAATGGTTAAAGTGATACCTGAAAGTAGTAAAACATATATTAAATTGTATAGATTGTACGAGACAATGAATAATGGTTCAGTTTTATTTACATTATCATAAATCTTACAATAAAAACCATTACTAGTTACTGAATCGCACAAAAATCTGAGTTTGGTATGTACGAAAAGCTTTTCTTTGATTTTTTTTCTAGCCGCGACTCTGCTTTAAAAATATTTGAGACTTCAATTATACGGTGTTCTCATTAGATTACAAACATGAGGATTGCATATTCATAACCACGCGCTCTTCGTCTAGATATATGTATCTACCTACTTATATAATTCTACATACATAGCTTCACATGTGACAAGCCACGCAGTATCCACTATACTCAAGAACATTTACTACCACCATCTCGGTGTTGTCATTTCTGCGTTAAAGAATTACAAACATACATTCTTACATTCTCACTTACTTTAACACTTAAAATATTTATAAGATAATGCTTTCAGATTTCATACTACCTACACCAGCAGTCGCACGTGGTGCCGCCCGCGCCGTCTTTTATACTTTACGAAAAAGTATAAAATCGACATTTCATACTTTTTCAAGATTTTTTAAAAATTGTCTCTCTAAAAGATTTGTACTTTTCTGGACTTCCATAAATAATTCAATACCTTGATTTATATATATGGATGTACAGCTGTATTAATTGGTCAAACCCCAAGCGATCGCCGGCGTTCGCACTCCTATTGTGTCTCGAATTACCAAAATCGAAATGTTAATCGATTATTGCCAAAAAAAACTATCCCAATGTTACATAGCCATGCATGAAATTAGACTGGATATTATCTCTTTTGCTCACAATGCCGACGGTTTTATTATATACCATACATTATAGCCATACCTTGTGGATATCTATTCGATGCAGTCGAGTGTTACTTCCGGCGAAAACATGTTTTTACTGAACAATAAGTACATCTCAACGTACATTTTCGGATACTGGCTGTGTAGCTAAAAGGTTGAACATAAAACCCGTTTATAATGTAAGCTCTACATACAAGTATCTACTTATACATACTAACTAATATAATGAAGAGAAAACATTTGACTATGTGTTTGTATTTAAACTCCACTAGCTTCCGCACGCGGCTTCGCCTGCGTGGCATGTTGATAAAAAGTAGCCATGTCCTATTCCGGACTGTGCGCATGTACCCTAAAACAATAAATGGTAATGAATATTTATATTGCCTAAAATATAACCTACTATTTGGTATACGTCAAGGAAATGTGTGTAATCTGTGAAACAGTCTTAAAAGTCACAGATTAAAATAATAAATCCGACTTTAGCATAATTTTATTAAAGTTTACAAATATCACATAATTTTATATTTAGACATTTATCAATTATAAATAGACATTTAATATTTTATATACATATTTTTACTTTATCGAAAAAAACAAGAGTGTGAAGAAATTTGTCCTTTCATATATAAATAGCTCAAATTAATTTGAACCTGTGGTCTCGGCGGTCACAACCTCCAACACCCAAGTGAAACCCTTTCAAATAAATGAGGCCATTCCAGGTGGATACCTGAGCTTTCAATGAAACGCTTTCAAATATTATCAGACCAATAAAAAGTTGCTCTCGTGAGAAATTGATGTATATCCGTCTACTCACATAGGTAATTGTTTGGCGAAAGAAATAACTCAATAGTTTCAAGTCATGCTCGATCATATTCATGATAGGGCAAAATTAATTTAAGGCGTAGGTATAGTACCCTCTATAACCTTGAGCATCCGATCGCATACTAAAGCACGACTGGCGCGGGCTACGTTCGCCCGCTTTTTATATACCTATGGAAATCCTGAAAGTTCTTTGTAAAATATAACTGATTAACATGAGTGCTGCCCACTTTGTAGTAAAATTTAAAACCGATTTATCTATTTAAAAAAAATGAATAAACCAAGCCATTTAGAAGGAACAGGCATTTATTTGAACAAAATAGCATGTTGGTAAATATTTCTTTGAGTAATATTGCGAATAATAAAATTGTGCTCGATTGGCGACCATGGGCCGGAAGACCTAGCGTGGGCAGACCTCCTGCTGGGGGCGCCGGCGACATCATCAGAGTTCCAAGAAGCCAATAGATGCAAGTGGCGACTTACCGCTCGACGTGGAGAACTAAGAAAAAGGCCTCCAGCTGTAGACGTCTTCCGGCTGATGATGATGATGACGGTGACTGTAATTAATTCAATAATTTATATTACATTTCTATTTTATGTAGGTATTTCTATTACTTTTTTTTTGGTTACGATATTATTATATATATATATATATATTAAAATTCCTATTATAATAATAATATGCAGTTTGTATGTATCAAACTCACCAATTTTACCTCTTTACGAGATACGATTACTCCTCCTACTTTAAACCGCAGTTCGGACTTCCAACATTATTTTACTGGTAGGCTACAATGTTCCTAAGTGCTGCAGACTATAAATTATCCTTTATGTTCTTATTTTAGTCGCGACATCACTCTAAACGCTGTTGTTTTAAAATCCCAGGATGCATTACTTTTTTAAGCGTGCGAAGTCGCGGGCTGAAAGTATTACGACATACTATAGATGTGTTTGTCGAGAAAAAAAAACCTTGCATGTATTACGATCTTAACGTACACAAATTCAATATATCGCATGTTAAATAGAAAAAAGGACTAACTCAAAAATGAGGATATTCCAAAATTGAACCTTATTATTGAAGCATAATTTTTAAGATTGAAATACTTTATTTTTTGAGTTAGGCCTCTTTTCTGTTTAGCAAACGAATATAAGTATCAATTTAATATTCATGAATGTTTCTAAACAACGAAGTTCTATTATAACCATGTCATTTTAAATATTATTCAGCAAAAAGGTTCCAACCCTGTATCGCTAATTGAATTTGAAATAGGTTGCAATTGAGACAAGCAGTCTACCTTAGCAAGTAAGAAAGTAAAAAACCATTAGCAACTATAAAGTTGAATCATAAAGGGGCAAAGGTTGCAATGTTTTATCTTTTAGAAATGTTTACAAAGTGCAAAGTGACATTTCTTCTTAATAACGACGATTTTTTACTAGCTTTTATTAAACTTGCAATTTTTTATACTTAACGTTAACGATCATAAACAATGTAAATTAAATGAAAATATCTTCTTGCTCACGTGAAATACGACTTTCGCTTCACGTAAACAGGATTTTATAAAACATATAAACATATCTCTTTTTATTCTTAACATTTTTTTTTTACTGTAAGGGTCCCGATGAAAGGCAATTTTCTTTAAGCGCTGGAAATCAATCTCATAGATGTGCGCATTTTGTCCACCCTTACGTACCTATGCCTCTTAATCTTGACATTTGACAAAACAATTTTTTTTTTGAACATACACTCTATTATAACTGTATTGCCAAAAATACAATAGTTGAGTCCACCTTTATTACTCAATACTAGAGGAATAAAATTTTACTTACAGCTAACACTCAAAAACAAGACGAAATGAACTTTAACATAACTTACAACAACATTTTTTTATCCTAAAAACTCTTAACACAAAATTGAAAATCAACATCAGAAGTTATAACTTAATTTTAGTTAGCGAGACATGTAACACAATGTTTTAGAAGGTTGATTTCGGACAAATTAAGACACCACATTGCGCTCTGAAACTCAAATCGCTGACATTGTTCGAAGCCTTAAACTTGAAGCGAAATTGGGCTGGACATGTCCGCCGCATGTCAGACGTTACAAGAGGTAAATGAAACTTGCTATCGATATCTGCAGCCTACTCAATATCAATAGACGTCGCGGCAGGCTCAGAAGGAAATGGCGGAACCAGCTTGACACCTTTGACAATTGGCCGGAGATAATTGAGGCAGACACCATTGTTTGGATACTGAACCGATCGATGCTTACAAAAGATATGGCTGTATTAAAAACTAATTTAATTTCGTGTAACAATAACTACAGCCTCTGTTCCCAGCTTTTATTTTCTTAGTTACATACTATATAACTGTGCAGGTAATAGACAATATAAGACAAACGTTTAGTTTTGCAAACCTAACATTTTAGTTGGTAACAAAATCGAGTTAGGAACTCGAAATGGATACTGAAAACGTTACGTTATTCCCTGACCTTCAGAGCCTACTATAATTATTCAGCGATTTCCATTCTAATGGCTGTTTTAATTTTCATAAAGACGATGTGCTTCGTTTACAAGCCGCTGAAGGAAAAAATACACTGTTACCTATTTAGGTACTTAGAAAACAACCTTAATTATTTAAAAAGTTATTCCGTCCGATCCTCTTTGATAGGTAACTTACTATACATATGTGCTGGACTTATTTTAATAGAGATGATTTTATTATTCACATTCAGATATATAATGATATGAACTTATGCAGTAGTTATTCCGGAAGTTCAATGTGATATTATATCAACTGCAGATATCGATATACAAAATTGAATTGTATTGGAAACTGTACCTACAGCTTTATCGCATACGATATGGGGTTTTATAAGCACGTGGATGATTAAAACTGTTATGCAAACCTTAAAGTGTGAGGCCAATGGCTAATGGTTTTTTTTTTTTCGAGGCGAGAGGTATTGTCAGACTTTAACTTTCTCCAGGTCCCGCCTGCGGAACCTTACTGCTCTTACTCCGCAACCCCGGCTGAACATCGGCTTATTGGGCCCCTAGCGGTCTCTTGGCTCTTTGAGAAGCGCGCGGACCGCTCGGGTCTGGTTCTGGTTGGGCAGCGATTTACCCTTGCTCGCCGTCCACAGAACCGCGCTTACGGTGGCCGGATCGTCCCTCGATCCCCGCTTGGAAGGTTGGTCACCGTAAGGTTTCACGCCCAAATCACTCAACTGAATTCAAGGTATTTTAATATTGAAATAAATGGGAATGTAAAGTATGTCATTAGTTATCGTTTGTAGTGAGCAGGACCGCAGGTAAAAATCAGTCAATCGTATACGAGTGCAATTTATTCGCTTCTAAAGAGCCTATACCTACATACATCTATAAATACCCAACACACTCAAAGATCATACACACACTACAGGGCGGCGGGTCACCAAATAAATATTTAAGTATGTATTATTGAAGGTAAACCTAAGTTTTATCTGGACTACTAGTTACGCGGTGAATTGTGGGCTTTCTAAGTAAATGAAGCGGATACCATACCGATGAAAAGTCTAATCGTGTACAAAAATGTATAATTTTACCCAACTCTTCGGGAATTATAAAACGTAAAGTTATATAATTTTCTTTATAGCCAACATACAAATATTCCCCCACAAACAAAAACACGCCGTGTTTATTCGATAAATACCTATTTTTGTTACAATATTTCGGAATGTTGTCGTCATTAATCTTAAGGATTATTATCATTAAATTAACAGCGAAGCGTACTCCCATGTACGCATTAAAATCCCTATATTACGTTAACTGCTAACATTAAAGAGACTTCAGCTTACAATAATATGTATATATTCACATTTTAGTATACCAACATATACATATTGATATAGGTACTTAGAGGTTAATTGTATATTTTTATGTCTAAACCATGGAAGAGTCATGCTTCGGCACGAATAAGATGGCTCCACCGGAGTGATATCACGCCCTCACACAAAACCGGCGTAAAGCAACCACAGCGTGGTGTTTCGCCGTGTGACTGAGATTAACAGAGCCCTCCGTAGGGAGATCCCTATTCTTACCCTCCCCCAATCCCTAAGTCCCCAAATCCTAATCCTTAAAAAGTCAGCTACGCACTCGTAACTCTGTTCTCGTCTTCCGTTACTAATTGCTTACCATCAGATAATCCGTCTGCTCGTCTGCCGTTCTATTACAAAAAAAGAAAAACAGCGAAGAACCTACCTAAATAATTAATAATTTGGATTGGGAATCCTTAGACAAATTTCAATAGTGCTTGGTGACCTGGCTTTGCCAATAATTGCGTGTTGTATAGTTTTGTCACTTTTTATTCTTGTTTTATCGTAAAAACTTAACACCAAAGGACACCATCGAACTGCTTTGATGTCGGAGTTAGGAACTTTAGGCTAATTAGGTATTAACAAACACATTTGAGTTTGAGTTTGATCTATTAACATACCGTCATTTTTCTTAAGAGGAAAAATATTCTATGATCAAAAGCGTGGTTCATATTTTACCTATAATTTCATATAGTTTGGGTATATGAAATATACATAGCGTTGGACGAATTCCACTATCTTGTTACAAAATATGGCGCATATTTTGAAATATCTTGTTAGCTTGTTCTTACGTTTGAGTCTCCTTAGTTAAGTCTGAACATAATCCCCACCCTATTCCAGCTACAATTCTGTGACATTGCTTATGAAACGCTCTGTGGCGTTGACTTTTCATTACAATCGTATTTGGTTAAGCTTCTCAGACATTGTTAATTATACATAATTTCTTCTGTCGTAAACTTAAAATGTTCTGCGACCTCTACGAGCATATTTATAAATAGCTATTTTAATTTTACCAGCAGTATGTAAGTCAGAAGCAGGTTTTATCTATAGCAACAATATATCAATTTGATTATAATTTTTTTCACTCTTCCAAGTTTGTTTTTCTTTAATACTGTCTAATTGAACGAATTGAATTTCTTTAATACTGTCTAATTGGTCGAATTGTCGTAAAAGTATTTCCAGTATTTTTATTTAATACTGGAAATACTTTTACGACAATTCTTATCTTCTTCAAGGTAAATTGGAAAGTAGAGCTGTGGTACACCTACGTCCATTTATTTATATTCTATGTTATTAATTCTTACTCACAATAAAAACGTTCAACATTCAACACACGACTCACGAATTGAAAATATAATAATCGAAATATCCAAATATACTCGTGCTTACTTGACCGTTTAGTGGTTAATATGTACGAACATACGTTTGAGCTAAATTTCTTGAGGCTGAAAATACGAATACGAGATCGATAAATTCTAATCCATGTTAAGAAATAAAATGTCACAAACATTTTCAATTTAAATTACCTTTCGCAAAAACGTTACTTACGCGTCACGTAACATTACAACGCTTGGTTTAATCTTGGAATCAGATTACTGTAAATATATATTTTATTATCCATTCCTGGTCCTCACCAACTCATTAATCTACATCATAGGAGACAGCTCTTAGCATGGAGCCTATTCATTACCAAATCAGCGCAGTTTATAACTGAAATATCAGGTTCTGAACTTAGATTACTTAGCGTAAATTACTACGAAACATAAATTTATTCGATGTACTTACAATAGTAGAGGCATTCCATATATGCGATTGCATATATTTTTGACTTAGCTTAATATAAGTAGGTATAATACTGTGAGGTGTTTATGTATGCCGATGACATGTGTCTACTATACTCATCCAAAAGCATACAACAAGCCCGAACTGTAATTCAGGAGGATTTCAATAACATCACGAAGTGGGCGCATGATAATGGAATCATTCTGAATGTCAAAAAAACCAAATTAATGCATATTCACTCACCGTACAACAGAGTGGCAAAGAGTACTGATAGATCAGACATATGTATACAGGGCCACACATATGAGTGTTTACATGCGAGAATTAGTAGTTGCTTTTGTCAAAATGTAGAATTCGTTCCAACCTTTAAATACCTCGGTCTGTGGGTGGAAAGCAACGCTAACTGGCGGACGCATGTTGACACGGTGTGTACGAAGCTCAGAACTGTTTTGACCAAGTTCTATGCACTAAAAGTGCCACTAAGTAGAAAAACATTGCGGATTGTATATTTTGCTCTAGTCGATTCAATAAAAATACTAATAAACTTTTAAATCTTATCTAGATGATATCAAGTCCCTGCAAACCCGATTTTTGAAATATCTCGTACCACCTAAAGTTAGACTTAAATGTAAAGAAAATTACGATAGACTGTAGGTATGTTACTTGTAAAATACTTCCTGTTCATGTTTGGGTCAGATACTTGGTGATTCTTGAACAGTTTTATAATGAACAAATAAAAATAAAAATAGTTAATAAGTACAATACAAGACGCGTAAGAGAAAATAAGTTAGTCTGCCCACCCAGGAAAAACTATTACGGGTCAAGAACCAACAAGTATTTGATCCCCATGTTGTACAACAATAATGACTGGTTGAAGGCAAATTGACACTCAAATAAGCAGATATTCCCTCAAAAAGAAAGTGCTACAAATGTTAAATACAGAGTTCTCTAATAATGTTAGCTAACGCACATAGGTAACTACTTCGATCTTTTAGTTTAAATTAATTACTCTTTAGTTTTATTTTATTTTATTTTATTCTTTGATTTTTTTTTTTGATTACTATAAGTCCTGATTTGTTCCGAATTTTTAAATATGTATATTATGTTAACGATGCTATAACGAGCGCTATTTCCGCCGTCAAACTGTCTAAACAGTTTGGTGGGTTTATAATGTATACATTTTTTTATGAACACAAATAAATGATTTAATTATTAAAAAAAAAATATAAATTAAAGCTTCATATACTTATAGATCGGTTTTATCTACCAGTGTGCCTTTTTTACCAGTTGAATTTACTATTCTTCGCATCATCCAAAATTTGGGTCCAAGAAGCAAGCAGTGAAAATTAATTAATATATAAAGTATAATTGATGGATTAATGGATATTTTTGATCACTACTTACATCAAAATCTTGCTCATCGTCGTCTTTTCTGAAATAGTTGACTGTCTACTCATGATGCGGTTCGAACCAATGATTAAAATCGTTCTGACGTTCTACATAAACCAGAAGTGCCTAAATGATTTGATCATACCGCGAAATATTTTTTTTTATGTAATAGGTCGGCAAACGAGCTGGCGGATTACCTGGTGGTAAGCAATCAGCGCCGTCCATGAACACTCGTTATACCAAAGGATATACAAGAAGTACGTTGCCGACCTCTTGCGGGATATTGGAGATTTAAGGATTGAGGATGGGGAGAGAAGGATTGGACCTTCGGTAACGCGGTAACCTCACTCACACGGCGAAACGTAAGAGTTGCTTCACGCTGGTTTTCTGTGAGGCCGTGGTATCACTCTGGTCGAGCCGAAGCATGGCTCTCCCAAACTTATTTAGTTATAAATATTAACCCGTTAAATATCGGTATATAAAACACAATAGAAAATACCTACATTGTGTCTCGCGTCGATCCACGTTTAAAACATATGAAAATTAAGTAACGGCAGAATTTCTGCAAGCTCTGACGATATCAGATGAAATTATTTGACTCAAGTGGCGCTGAGGTGCGAACTTTAGCAGCTAAATGATGTAGGTAGAGGGTCACACTTCAAACCTACCTCTAAATATTCTAAATGTAGACAGCTACATGACACTTTGATACAATAATTATCACTAAGCTTCTCTTGAGATTTTTTCGATCATAATAGTATATTTTAACCTATTACAACGTCGATGACAAAGTTCTGGAGACTAAAATTGATGATCTGGTCAAATTGATTGCATTTCATGATTTCAGTAGTGGGCAGGTCTTCGATATGGTCCTAACGATTATACAATACATGTGACCAGGTTAAGGTGGCTGTCATTTATTGACATCAAACTAGCAACATATGTATATGTAAGTACACATACTGTTCACAAAATCTAGATGAGAGTAAGTACGCGAAGTAGGTATAATAGCATCAAAACATAATTCTGACTTCAGTAAGGTTTGAATAAAGGAAATATTGGCAGATTCGTTGAGTAAATTGGAAACGAGAACCCATGTCAAACCGAAACGGGCTCCTAGTAGGCGATGAAATAAAAATATACGTGCCCTTTACGAGGAAGAATCGACAATTTATTATTATGATTCGTTATATTAATAGAAACGACTTGAACAGCTCATTTTTCCATAAAGGGTCGATGTTTTTCGGATACAATTCCACCTTTTAGTAGTCAGAGATTTTTGTTACGGTGCGCACACATTCCACCAGGGGCCCGAGTCTACTATTTTCAGTGTTGTCATTCCTACACGATTCCATTGTCATTTTGCTAAAAGTTCGTAATCTGTTAATTCAAAATGGCTGATCATTGGCGTTCGGCGATGTCGTAATAGAATACATCTCGTACTATAATTCTATTATAGTACGAGATGTCTTGTAACGAATTATAAACAATAACTGCACATTAATATTCTAAACGTAAATCATGGAATAAAGGAACTGTCATTTTTTATTAATTTACCGCATTATGTCAAATATTCATTTTTCATTATTTACGAGATTACCGTTCTAAAGAATTATTTCAATGAAGTGGCATTGGAAAGTCATAATGACGCTATCGTGTTAGTAGATTACCAAACTTATCAAAATCAACAATTTTGAAACCAATGATCTACTATTCTAACACTATTGTAATAGCAGACTCGATGCCGTTATTTTGTTAAATCGTTGACTTTGTAATAAAAACTTTTGGAAAATTTTAATCGCCCTACAAACGTCGGCAACCATTTCAACACTTGTAGCGCATTCAAGTATAAAATGATTTCATCGATACCGGTATTTTTATCTAAGAAATTAGTACTTTTAATTTTATTTATTTTTTAAAAAACGTTACCCAACTCTAGGATTTTCTCCACTGTCGTGTCACACACTGTCGTGGGTGTTTTTACAAATGTACAAATTCACATACACAAGCCACCAATACCCTCGGCCCAGAGCAGGAGAAGGAACAGGGGAGTTTTTAGTCAGTAAGAGTGTGACACTCCCTCCCGCCCGGCCCTGGGCGGGAGGGAGTGTCAAGTCATTTGATGATTTTCCACTCACAAAAAAAAAGCCACCAATACCCAAAACACGTTGCACAACAGCCCATCGACTGCGCTAACCGTGCAGTCAATGTGCATAAGTATCATTTATAATTAATAATAGTTAGTGAAACTGCACTAAACCTATTTAATTTTCAATCGCTGACATCCTCCATGTTGGTCATAACAGTAAAACTTTTAATGAAGTTTGTAGGAGTGCTCTCTCTGGGGTAGTAGACGCATTAACTAGTCGGGAACAACGCAATCGTGAAACGATACACTAGACTTTTAAATACGTCAGGTTATCATCACCCGATAAATACATACAAAAGAGAATACCTATATATGTACGCTTGTTATTGTCTCTAAAAATACTTTATTACCAAAGTCTCAATACCACTTGTGACGCCACGTGTCGTGGCACAGAACTACTTATTGCCTACAATTCTATAAAGTGCCTCTTCAAATTTTTCTTCGCAAATATTACTGTTGAACAGTATTTCTGTAGGTAGGTAAGTCTTTTCTTTTTTATAAACGGAATTCTCATTTATTCGTTTTTCAAGGAATATTCTAGAATTTCCCTGAGATAAGTCTTCGAAATCGAATTTCGAAGCTTGATCTACTCCCATAGTATATGAGTAGACAATGTCACATAAATGACACTGCATTCAATAACTAAAATAATTCAAAATACAATATTGAATATAAAACCAAAGTCCATTAGAAAAATAAGCAGTAATTTTAAGAAATAAACCAGTAAATCTATTTAGACATTCCGAATATACCAAAGATTTTTGGACGACCAAATTTTCTTGAAACAAAAGGCTATCACTAAATGTATTTTTTAGAAAAAAAACCAACTACATTTTATTATTTTTAGCCAATATGAAAAGTTCAATAAATTCTCTAAGCGTCTCAAGACAAGACGAACCTAAGATTAGATGAAGTACAATAGAAACTTTAGATTAAATTCTTTTGATTTTAATACACAAAAAAGTTGTAGAATACATATTTGTTATAAAAATGTAAAAAGAAGCAAAGGTGAGTTGTAGGTACTCTATCATAAATGGATGTAACGAGCAGATAGGCGGCGGTGGCGCGTGTCGCGACGACGGACGGCGTCGACCTCGGGTGTTCGCAAACAAACCGTCAATGTATTCTTACTACGCAAGTCCAAAACGTTTCGGAACATGCTATTCACGATTCAATGACGTCATCTGAAATAGAAAGTGAATGGCATTGTTGCTGCATCATTTTCAAAGTAATTAGTGAAGGCATTGAACGGTTTGTTTAATGTACTGGATAACGTATTTATGTCCGCTGGCACGGAGGCTGTCTACCAGCAATGATAACTATAGCTCTTTAAAAATCTTTTGGGAAGTAAGTCTTATAATCATAGACATTTCTTTTCCGACAATTTTCATATTTTTCTCTTACCTATTTATGTTTAGTAAATATCGTGAGACTTACTAAATTTTTATTCATGAGCTGCGTAGCGTCACTGCTGCGTCGCCAGTTGCGACTTGACACTAGTAAAGCTTTTCACGAATAATTCTCGTGAGTTATTGATAAATCTCTAATATACTGTATAAATCAACATTTTATTTAATTTTATCAAAATTTTTATATTGCACCTCAGCTATTACTTACCTATCATCATCATCTTCCTGCCCTTGTCCCGTTTTATTTGGGGTCGGCGCAATAGGTTTTTTTCTTCCATTCTGTCCTGTCACTCGTCACGCTATCGCTAACTCCTCTGTCTTCCATATCACTTCTCACACAATCCATCCATATTTTCTTTGGTCTCCCTCTCCCTCTCCATCCATCCACATTTATACTCATGGTTTTTTTGTAACATGCGTTTCATCCCTCCTTTTCACATGGCCATACCAAGACAAACGGTTATTATTATTAGCTATTTACCTATAAACAATAATAAGTATGTCTGAAGATACGGAACTATAATTTTAAAGATGTATCGATACGTATACGAAGACCTTTACTACATTACACATCTACAAATTCTAAATCGGAATCATTCGATATTGAAAACCAAAAACCATTTGTATACACTAACTGGAGTTTTTTAACATATACACTTAAAAATAGATGAATCAACGAATCCGTTGTTTCATTCCGATAAATTGTTTAATCTGTTAAACTGTCTGGCCGGGAACAGACACAAATAAAAAACATCAAAAATCTACATCACTTCAACGTCCATTAATCATCATCGAAATGGGTAATGAATATCTATTTTTAGGGGTACTTCTGTCTAGCATCATTTGTTTTGTCCGCAAATTTTCGGCGTTCATAACCAAATAATAATTTGTACAGATTTACTTTGAAAATGTCAACTAAAGTCATGTGGTATCGATTTTAATTTGATGGCCAGAGAAGCATCTTGATTGCATTATCGGCGCCCCTATTGATGAGTTAATTATATTTTAACACCAGGTAATGTCCTAGTAAATTGTTTAGTGCGAAGCAATCTGAGTTTGGTTTAAGATTAAAAAATCATTAAGTATATCATTTTGTACTTTATTTTTAATTCTTAAAAAAACGACAGGGCGTGCTCCGAGGAGTCGTCGGGATTCGACCTATGTGAAAACATATTTATCCCTATCATTAATGTAGATGGCTGGCAGTTGTTTCGTGATTTCCACGAATCTTTCTGGCTCGCATAGCAAATCTTTAGATTGATGAACCGATATGACATTCAAATCAAATCAAGAAACGTAGTAAACGTATCGTACTTCTTCTTGTAGAGCCGGTAACGCGCCTTTGACTCTTCTGGTGTCGCAGGTATCCATAGACGGCGCTGATCACCATCAGTCTGCTCCTTTGCCTCCTCTATACATATAATAAAATCGTAGGAAAGTCAAAACTGTACATTGAATATATTTTTGAAATAATACTTGGGGCGTGATGTACAATCGATACTGAAGCCAAAAATATGGTTTTTAGAATTTTTGTCTGTTTGTCTGTTTGTCTGTTTGTCTGTATGTTTGTTACGGATAAACTCAAAAAGTACTGCATGGATTAAATTGAAATTTTGCATGAATATAACTGACAGGTCGGTTCATCACATAGGCTACATATTATCACGCTATCACCTACGGGGGATGAGTAATGAACCTTTATATCTGTAAACCTTACTGAAGCAGCATGTAGTGTTACCTCATACACATTTAAATTACCTTTGTAAGCAGGTTGTTTGACAGGACGTGCTATCACAAACCTAGACACAAAAAAAATAAAATATAAAATAAAACATAGACTTATATTGGTAAAATTGTTGCTTCGGAATTCATACAATATTTTTGTGTATAATTATAAACATAGGTGTGATGAAGAACTAGCATTTTTTTTTATTCATATGCGGTTACGTTTTTTTCACGTTGAAAACGTATTCAGTCGTAATTGAGAAATTAATATTGTTTACCATATAAAAATGTTTCCATTTTCCTAACTAGATGGCGTTGGCGTCGAATTAGATCGCGCTATGGTTTCGTTCACAAAAAGTGATGTTATGAGTACCGATGTCGCCGCTTCAACCTACAGAAACGGGGGTTACCTGCGTTGTTTATAAGTTATCGAGATTCTTAAATTATTCTGTTTACTTCGTGTTAATTTGTCTATTAGTAGTAAAAATGCCCAGAAAGCGGTCTAATCTATCACAATCGTCATAGCATTCGCGAAAAAGAAGGTTAGCTCGATCCCTTGAAACCGCTGACGAGTGTGAGGCCAGGTTGACTTCTGTTCGTGAACAAATTGCAAAGACTCGAAGAGGAGAATGTAGTACGGCGCGCCAGTCGCGATTAGATACCATGCGCACTCAAAATGCATTGTCGCGGTCTCAGGAAAGTGCAGAAGCACATGAGATGCGGCTGTCAATTGACCGAGAGCGCCATGCTAAGTCACGCGCGTCAGAGACGTTCACGCAGCGAGAGAAAGCGATCGGGAGCGCCACGCTGAGTCTCGCGCATCCGAGACGTATACGCAGCGCGAGACGAGACTAAGTTCGCAGCGCAGTCGCACTGATGCCGCTCGATCTTGCGAGAGTGTCGAAGCGCGACAAATTCGACTGGAAAGTGATCGGGAGCGCCACGCTGATTCTCGCGCGTCTGAAACGTACACGCAACGAGAGGCGAGGTTATGTTTGCAGCGGAGCCGCGCTTCTTTTTCTCGGTCGATTGAAGACGATGAAGAACGGGAGACCCGCTTAAGAAGAGTCCGCTCTCAGCATGCCCTGTCACGTTCTTTAGAGACAGATGAGCAGCGTGAAGAACGTCGTGCAGCTGCTCGGCAGCGGTACCAAGAACTGCTTGGAGATGCGATCATCTATCACACGAACGGGACAGAATTCAAGAGATTCGGGGAACGTGGTCGGACGAACAGCGTGCGGCACAAGCAGAACAAGATCGCCTGCGTCGTAACGTAAATCAGCTTTCAACATCTGATGAGGAATCCACGGATTACGATATCGAAGAGCAACCATGGCTAAACAAAGAGGGAAGTGGATTTATGTACAATGTTGTGATTAACTACGCCGCTTATGGCAATATTGGTGCCTTAGAAGAAGTGTGTGCTCACTGCCAAGCACGCAAATGGAAAGGGGAGCCAAATGGGATGTGTTGTGCATCTGGTAAGGTCCGCTTGGACTCTATGCAGGACCCGCCAGACCTGTTAAGAGTCCTATTAAATGGCGAGCACCCAAAGTCCAGCCATTTTTTGAAAAAAATCCGAGTTTATAATAGCAGGATTCATGCCAACATTCAAGGTACAGGGGCAGGTTTATCACCAAATCGGTTCTTTACTACCAACAGACACGCCAAAATTTTTGCAAGTTTATTTTATTAGCGATTTCGATGAACAAGCCAACGTGCGAAGGAGACACATCCCCAATTTGGACTCTGGTCTGGTCAGGGGATTGCAAAGTATGTTGCATAATGTGAATCCACACATTGAGAACTTCAAAGTCGCCCTGGCGTTGGTGCCTGAGAACGAGCGCAACCGCTTTAAGTTTGTCATCAGCGCAGATAGAAGGCCGATCGCAGCCCATCCCGGGCGGTATAATGCACCAACGACGAATGAGTTAGCCGTTCTCTTAACATCGCTGCAGCTATCAAGGCAAAATTGCCATTGCTGTAGCGTCGTCGGGAATCGCTGCTACACTACTTCCTGGTGGCAAAACGGCACATGCCATGTTCAAAATTCCCATCGACTTAGAGAGCACCGAAACTCCTGTTTGTGGTGTGTCACGCAACAGTGACAAGGGACACGTGCTAAAGGATTGCTCTCTGGTCGTATGGGATGAGTGCACGATGGCGAATAGGAAGGCAGTTGAGGCCGTGGATAGAACCCTGCAGGACATCCGCAGGAACGAACACTTGATGGGCGGTGTTACAGTTCTGTTTAGTGGTGATTTCCGACAAACGCTTCCCGTGGTAACGCGGGGATCTAGGGCTGACGAGGTGAATGCTTCGTTGAAACGATCTGCGTTATGGTCACGCGTTCATACGCTGCGCTTGACCATCAATATGAGAGCTCAGCTCGGCGGCAATGCACGCGCTCAAGAATTCTCTGATGTCCTTCTAAGTCTCGGCGACGGTACTCTACCAGAGGAGAGGGGCGGACAGGTGGTGCTCCCAGAATCTATCGGTAGAGTGGTATCCACCTTAGATGAACTCATTCGCTGCGTGTACGGGGATATCAGTCGAATACCGCACCAGCCGAATTCTTGGGCATGCGAGCGGGCCATTTTGACGCCTAAAAATGATCAAGCTGCAGCAATCAATGAAAGCATTCTCTCGGAAATTGAGGGGAATGAAGTGGTGTACACCTCCATAAACACCGTAGTCGAGCAAGATGACGCCACACACTATCCGGTGGAATTTCTCAACTCCCTCACAGCAAGTGGACTTCCAGCACATAACATCAAGCTGAAGGTTGGCGTCCCGATCATACTTCTTCGGAACCTGTCTCCTCCGAAGTTGTGTAACGGGACCCGTCTTAAAGTCATCTCACTGCATAGAAATATTATCGAGGCGGAAATTTTGACGGGTTGTGGCGTCGGCGAGGCAGTGTTTATACTACGCTTTCCCCTCATATCTCATAACTACCCCTTCCAGTTCAAGCACGTGCAGTTCCCTCTGAGTGTTTGCTTCGCGATGACCATCAATAAGTCACAGGGACAGACACTGAAGGCTGCGGGTGTCGACCTAAGGATGAGCTGCTTCTCACACGGACAACTGTACGTCGCTTGCTCCCGCGTCACCAGTCCTGACTCTCTATACATTTTGGCTATTGAGAGCAAAACTACAAATGTAGTTTATAGAGAAATTTTATAATTGTGTTTCTTTAAATTCTGTTATTCGTGGGACGTAGGAATTAAACCATATTCAAAATTCACCTGCGCTTTGAGAGGTACTCATGAGGTGAAGTTATACTGCAGCGCCAACTGCAAGGGAATGTGATCTTAAAAGTTGCTCACTAAAAAACTACACTTAAAATGACGCAGGCATAGTATTTTTGGTGCTTTACGGCGTCCGCGCGGACGAAGTCGCGGGCAACAGCTAGTATTCAATAAAAACAAATCAAAAAACATATGCGGACGAAGTTGTTACCTTTTTAAGTGAGTTGTACCACTCACTCAGGTATTTTTGCTTTAAATCTTAAGCTTATGCAGTGCAAAAATATCATAAAAATGATCTGAGTGCACTAGAAAAATTGAGATCAATAGCATTCAACTCGGATTGGTCTGGCGCGTGGCGTCAGCATACGGTTGGATTGCGGGTCTATGGTGGCCATACATTCTCGCCCGAATGCACTCGCGCGATATTTAGGGTTGCCAAATCCAGTCTGATTTTCGTTTCCTGGGCATTTCCGAAGCCACAGAATGTAATAATATAGGTCTCCGGTTCAAGACTATGCTAAGTAAGAAAATCTGTATATATATCTTTACAAAAAAACCAATTCAACTTTTGTAATTATTTTTGGAATTTGTAAATATTCAATTAGCTGTTTAAAGTATTGATCAAATACAAAATATAGTCGAAATATGGCAGACATGTAGACAGTCAAAAATTATTCTAAAATTAAACTCCATCCAAAGGTAGACAACCTTTGGATGGAGTTTAATTTTAGATTTAGTTTATGCATATCTATTTATTTATTTATTTCTTCTTCATACAAACAGTGTGAATGGCGGACTTAATGCCTTAAGGCATTCTCTAACAGTCAACCATAGGGCAGTGCAGAGAATTTTTGCGGTTGGTGCGAAGCAAGGACACAGAGTCCTAGAACAGGATGAAAGGGGAAAGAAAAAGGAAGAAACAAACACGATTCTTTACACATAAATAAATAGATATGCATAAAATAAGTTAACGAATACAATAAATAATACATGTTAAGTATATGTTATATATTGAAACATACATACTATAATATACAGGTATACATATACAGATATACATATACATATATACATATACATATATACATACATACATAATATTATCTAGATGGGAAAAACCATGTCGAGACTAGTTACCACATCTGTTTTGTGTCTGCCAATCCTTAAATAAATGCTCCCCACCTATTATAATTAAGTAAGACTTGTAGAATATAGGTACTTGTGTCGGCTGGGAGCTGTCATGCTCACTCAGAGGTCTCATTGGCGGTGGCACGGGCACTGGATCGCCCAATTCCCTATAATATGGTTGAGTTGGGCGGTGCTGGTGTACGTGTCATGTTCGTGAACGGGCGCCGCCAATTGGGACTGGTCATCTCCAGGCTGTCTAAATATGTTGTCCTTGAGGTTCACTTCTTTTTCGTACTTTTTGCCTGAACATTAGTGTTACATTGTTCTCACATATCAGAACCGACTAAATGATGTAACAAAGAAATGTATTGTAAAACTGATTGAAAAAGAGTAACCATGGAGTTTCTTGCTCGTTCTTCTCCATAGGAATCTACACTTTGGAACGAGCAAATAGCTTCACTAGAGGACAGACGGACAGACTGACACGCTTAATTTTAAAGCTCTTGTTATATACTTTTTTCCTCATTTGCTTGCTTGACGTTCAAAAGTGCCTACTGTGGTCTAATTGAAATAAATGATTTTTGACTTTTGACTTTTTTTGTAGTACCCTATGTTTTTTTTATTCCGGTTGTCTTATTTTTAATTTAGGCATGGTGTATATTAAAGAATATTATTTTTCATTCATTCATAATTATCTGGGGTTTGGGTTCACGACAGTGACGGTGGTGCCCCTCGAATGCGAAAGAATCACTGCTGTGCTACTAATACTGTAACCATTTTTTCCAGAACAAATTACACATTTGAAATCCCAAATTTGAAGCCTGTAGAAAATTTTGTTGTAAAGTTAAACAATATGAAGATTTATTGGCTTTAGACTTTAGAAGACAAAAAATATTCAAAAAAAATTCAGCAGAAATATTCAAGAACAGATGACATTCAGACCTTCTTTGTATTTTTTTCATTGCAAGACAACAAACTATTTCTAAACAACGACAAACAAAACAAACCAGAATAGTGGGATTAGCGTAAAATTTAGGGACAGCATTGAAAACCGGTCATGTGGCAACCCTGCGCGAAAGAAACCTGTACACTTTCTCAGGCAAAGGTGTACCTACAGGTACCATACGTGAATCGTACATGATTCGAGTAGTGCCCGGGTTGACTGCCGAGAGCCCTCGATTCAAGCCACCTCGTTCTATCAAAACCGAGCTTAAACTATGCATGTAAAACTAGGGAGTAATGAATTCGGGTCAGTGACCTAAACCGAGGATTACTCAAGTCAGTTTAATAACAAATTCCTATCGAATATCATAAAAAATTATACATTCGTGTAATCTATTAATACATACATGCATTTTTTGCGAAAATTGATTTATTGCGTAGGTGAACGTAATTTAATATATATAGGCATATTTTCATTGACATATATTTACAAATCTGTGTAAATATAAATAGAATACTTTGGAATAAACATTCCACGGCAAATAGTTTTAAACATAGGTAGGTATGTTGCTCGTATTTAGCTTGTTAGTTGTTAGACAAGTGATCTACGTAAAAACATATCTTCTTATTTAAAAAAATGGATCGCAAAATGTGTTGGTAAGCGCATAACTCAATAACGCCTGGACCAATTTTGCTAATTCATTTTTTGTTGTGTTAGTTATTATCAGAAGAAGGTTCTTATCAAAGAAAATATTAGAAAAGTACAGAGAAAAATTTGGAAAAAATGACCTTTTCGTTGTCAGTTTGATAGTTGGACCCGCGCGAAGCGGGGGAGGGCCGCTAGTAAAATATAAACATTTAGTACGTAGTAGGTATATTGACGTCATCCTAATTATTTTATTAGCATTCTAAATTTTGACATACATTCATGATAGCAAAAGTTTAAACTTTAGTGGTTTTATCACGGGGAGTGTTCTAAGGAATTGTTCGGTTTGATCCCCGCCGCATCTTTTCGCCATCGTTCCGCATCCCCATCACATAGATGGTTGGCAGTCTACAACTGTGCGATTCACGCGTTACTTTCTGCCCCGCACAGCAAAGCTTTGGAATGATGCGGTATTCTCGAACCGATACGACTTTCAAACGTTCAAGAAACGAGCGTACTCCTTCTTAAAAGGCCGGCAACACACCTGTGACTCCTCTGGTGTTGCAGGTATCCATGGGCGGCGTTGATCAGGTGGTGGGCTATTCCATAAAGAAAAAATAATAATAAGACAAAACATCAATATGGTAATAATGGGGATTGTCCTAGAAATTCCACATTCACAACATAAGGATTATCATTCATTTTCATTTCTATAAAATACCTATTGTATATAATGAACTATATATATGTAATGAAATAGGTCAGATACAAAACATTTTCTTCAGCACATCCCATTTCATTACACGCTACGATGCTTCTGTGAAGGAGTTCTTAGTTCAAATAAGCGTTTTTCATAAAATAATTTCATTTGATGGAATCTTACATTAATATACACCCTACATATACATATATAAAGTTCAATAAAATATTATATGTATGTATGTATAACGTATTTTAAAAGTAGCTTATTAGTAAGTAAATAATTAGACAGGAAAAATCCCGGTGTGGGATAAGGATATTTCCTGTAAAATCGTATATACTTTTGAATATGTAATTTTTTTTAGTTTTATTTTGATGTTAACACCTTCTGTTACGTATACCTTGTCATGTACACTAATTAACTTATAAAGACCGGGTTGTTATAGCACAAGTATTCCATATATGTACTTAAAATGAGGCCCTTGCGTACTGATTGATTGTGAAAGTTTAATATGACAACGAAAATATTATATTTACACAGATGCAGAATAGGAACCAATTTGTTGATCACTCCAAGAGTATTTTCATGCGAGAATCTAAACCGACACTTTGTACAGCAACTCTTAAGTCTGTTACAAAAGAAATAAATTAAAGGTCAATTTTTCTTTTAATATTGAACGGAGATGAAGAAAAAGTTAAGAGATTTAGATACCTACTCATTTGTACCTTCCCACTGTCGTGTGAGTGTCGTTACCGGAGGGCCATGTGGTTGGTTGTCCATGGGCGGCGTTTATTGCTTACCATCAGGTAAGCCGTATACTCGTTTGCCGACATATACAATAAAAAAAACTTAACTAATTAGTCGATATGTAGGTACAATGGTAAAGCCTCGGTGGCTATATCGGCCACCTTCCAATCCTAAACCTTCGGTTGAAATACTAGTCCAATTGTTCCATATTACTGTATAGTGATTTAATCTATTTTAAATATCTGATATGTAAAATCTATAATGTTGTCGTGGCCTGCATCATGCGTGTGGGTTTAAACCAATGTGACTTTTCTGAGTTACAAGATGATTGATGATTTATATGTTCTTTCTATGATTATAAAAGCACCATTGACATACAGTGATGAGATACATGCTCAGTAGCGGGCACTTATAGTCCCACTGCTGATACCAATTGATGACGATGTTGATGATAATTTAATTTACATATAATTGAGAGGTTTCGTTAGTATTTCGTAGCAAATTGGCCTAAAAAAGCGTATAAAAAAGTGGTACCTACCAAGTGGAATACAACCAGCAACACAGCCACGCTAAAATTAAAATGAGGTAAATAAAAATATTCTTATTCTTAGTCATACATTTAATTAATAATGACTAACAACAATAACAAATATTGACAAAATAAAAATCGACTCAAAATTTAAATTATTGATATCTAAAGACGACGAAGAACAGCAAAAACATTTTTTGATAATTGTGTCGTCACATGATTTTTTTGCATCTTTAAAAATGTCATTTTCTAATATGTCCGGATTATTTCGATTAAAAGGTTTTTGAATTGGTTTTTTAGTTTCTTCAACATCATATTCTATATTGACAAAAACTTCGCCTTTGTGTTTGCGTTTCCTCTTTTTATAATCATCATCTTTGTCTACATAAATTTTCCCAGTATCATCGTCATCATTGTAATATAAGAGATGGTTGGGATTTCGACAAGGCTTATTGTACGTTGTTGCCTCTTTGAAATTGTTGTCTTGATAATATGATTGTGGCACGCCCTGCGCATAACCAATCGGAACATTTGCTGGAACACCTATCGGTATACCTCCTGCATAACCAGCTGGCATACCGAACGGAATACCCATTGGATAGCCAATTCCCATCGGAAAATTATAACCTGATGTCACTTGTCTAACTGTCGTCGATTGTGGACCTGGAGGATTATTCGTTGGAGTATTATGAATATTATATGGTGGGTAGAAGTTCGTGGTAGAAGTATATTCAGGCTTCCGGGTGCAATCATGCACGTTACCTATTCCCGGAGCCTTTCCTGTATTCTTTGTATTTGGACAAACACACTGTTCACAACTTTGACAATGTTTAGATGGTAAGCTTTTCAAATCAAAAACATTATCCTTTGAATGCTCTGAATGGTTATTTTGTTGGTATAGATACAAATTTTCTAAATTTCTAGGATCATTTTTACTTTTACGTGCATTTTCAATCTCATGAAAAACAGGTAACGGTTTTTTTTCAATTTCATCAAAATAATTTAAATACTCATTTAGGTCGTCTGAATCTGAACCAAATTCTACAGCTGGCAATTTTCTTTTCTTTTGTGGTGTCGAAGATAAAGTGGTTTTGGTACTTTTGAAAAAAGAAGACGTATGTAGGTCATTACCTTTAATATGTCTCTTTACCAGTACTTCATCAGGTTCCTTGTTACCAAAATTTTTCATTGAAGGATTTGATTTTATTCTGTTTAAAAACTCTTGTGTTTTGGGAATTATCGATTTCGGTGTCGGTAAACTCGATAAAACGTTTCTGTCATCTGCAATATGAGGTTCGTTAAATTTATTTATTCATAGATAGCCACTTCATGAAAGCCTAAGTATTAAGGATTTTGATAATTACTTTGGAAAATTAAATCTTTGTCGCTATGGTAAACATTATAAGAACCATCCAGGCTTTCCTTTTTGATGATGGAATTATTTGTTTCTGAAACATAAATAGTTAGCAATGAAATTAGAAACACAAAAAACATAACCAGTTGTTACAAAATAGACCATCTTAATTAATGTCATTACACAGGATTGACACGATATCTATTCACGATATCTATATGGCCACGACAGCCATGTTTAAACGTTGGAAAAATATATTTATATATTGTTGTTATTAATTTATTATGTTCATTGTTAAATTGATTGTATTCGTTGGTTGTTTCAGTGGTTTTAGTGCGGTTCTGACCGACTACTGTGAAATATGTCTCAATCATACCCTTTGCAAATACAAGGTATTTTTTGTTTGTGAGATATTTAGTGTTGAACAGGTTTATTTTTATTGTATTAGTTATTATTTTACAGACACGTGGACCTGGTCCTTTTTGCATATCATACGAGCAATCGTCCCTAACAAATCAAAATAAACTTGAATTAATTAACAATATCAATGAAAGGAGAAACTTCGTGGCTATGGGGCACTCAAAAATTCTTCCATTTGCTGCCAACATGAAAAAAATTGTAAGTAAAAGGATCATGACATAATAAATTCCAGCAAATCGTTTATACTATTTTATTCCACAAGCATTCATGCATTTTTATAACTTATTTGACACGCTCATACTAAAAATCAATATTTCGGTTTGAATATATGCATAAGTATCAACTTCTATTTATTTTTTAACTTTGGTGATAATATTATTGCTTTATGCTGGCAATTTAGTTGAGCGACATAGCTTAATAATTCTATTTTTAATTATACTCTTGCTTAAATTTTGTGCTATACATTTTCTAGTGTGGCCCAGTAAGAGACTGTCACTAAGAAACTTAATAAATAATGTACAGATTAGCTGATATTGAAATTATGCGAATACAATAACACAGCAATATGTATATTACACATATATATTACAGCAATAAAAAAATGTTGAAAAATAAATTGTAAACCTAATTATTAATAACTTTTTATAAATTCGCAGTACTGGTCTAATGAACTGGCAACTTCTGCTCAGCGCTGGGCTGACCAATGCGATTCATCTCTGTACCCGGACAAAGAAGATCAATGTCGAGATTTAGGTAAACACGATTTTTGGAAAACGAATAGCTCAAGGAGACTTGGGAGATGCCTACACTTGATGACATAATTTTTAGTCATTAGACAAAAGTGGGGGGTGTCATTGAAATCATTCATCTTCGCCTGCATAAAAAGTGTGACCTTTATGTAAGTACATTACCTTTACCTATCAATTCAGTTGACAATAAACCATAAAAACTTTCAGAAAATGTGAAAGTCGGTCAGAGCATTGCCAGTATCTTGGGGCCTTCTCCAGGCCTCAGTGTTAAGAGTTTTGTGGAGATGTGGTTCATGCAAGTCGTAGACTATACTGGAAGTGTGGCATATTACAATGAGTAAGTTAAAAAGATTACTAGGTATCCTTACATTCATGCTGGACTTTCTCTATACTGTATGTAATAACTATCTTAATAAAATTAGGAATACATTAGAATATGCAGACATTGAACCTACGTAATCATTTATAGCGACATCTATCGCACAACAATAACAACAGCACTAATCACGTGCAAGATTATACATTCAAGGAATCCTTCCTTTTCAATGGAGGATGAGGAACTTTCCAGCATGTTCTCTCATACCTCTAAACACCCACATTCATTTCAGTTAGGAAGTGATATCATTCCGCTTGAGCAGGTCCATTAGTGGCTCTGCCAATTTAGGAACAGTCCTCTAATATCACATGTACAACGGAGTAAATTAGCCGCGAAATTACTGTCAGCTTATTCCCTGTTCAGCCGGGGTTGCGGGGTAAGCGCAATGAGGTACCGCGACCTCGGCACAGAGCAGGAGAAGGAATAAGGGGGTTTTTAGTCAGTAAGAGTCTGACACTCCCTCCTGCCCGGCCCTGGGCGGTAGAAGTCATATTATTATGAAGATTTTCCCCTCATAAAAAAAAAAGCTTATTCACTGTTATATACCAAGCCCAAATTCATCGCATTCACAAGCTTCACGCGATAGAAATACGCGCGTGAATTGCATATGTACTTGGCATGGGTATTGCCAAGCGCGCGCTTGCTTGCGGGGATGGCGCACGAGATCCGAGAGACGCTTTAAATGCACGTATCGAGGAAAATTATCTATCAAGTCCATCAAATAGTAGGGACATATCTGGATGGAAAGTGTGTCACATGATGGTGCACTTGAGAGAGCCACGTCATGCGGGTTCAGTAGTGAGTACCTCTTCACTGGGACAATGGGTACGCCCGGGCCGAACGAACGAAATGACTGTTACTGCTCACTGTTTTTCCAAAAAAGGTCAACAGTGCAGGGTCTTGAAATTGTAGAAAAGAAGGAAGAGCTCAGGACCTCCCTTCCCGTTTCCGCACGTGACTTACATACTTATTTCGCAATTTACATTTAGCTTTAATGTTTTTAACAATTCCAGATCTCGAGACTACAAGACAAATCATTTAACACAGTTGTTATGGGCTAACACTGAATATGTTGGATGTGGCAAATCGAAATTCTATGTAAGTATTAAACAATCTACTTTTACATATATACTTTTTTTCATATGTATAAAATTTCATCAACCCAACAGATAACAAGAAAGAAAAAATGCTTAATTAAAATGTTTTTAGGTAGATGAAAGAAATACTATGGTAGAAAGGCTAGTTTGTAACTTTGCACCCAAAGGGAATGCGCATAGGAAGCCTGTATACTCTGTAGGGTATCCTGGAACTCAATGCAGAAACAATATGAAACCCGATGACAAATATCATGGACTGTGTGCTCACGAAAAAGACTGTAAGTTATGTTCTGCTATTATTATTTCAATACTTTGTTAGACTAACGCGCCAGTTTCTACAAGAGGGCACGAAATTTGGCAAGTACCAATGTGACCTCTTTTGAGTCATGTACTTTCTAAGATTTAGACACCTTTGACATACGGTAAACGAAAAGTCGTGAGGAAACCTGAACTTATAATTTCTAATTATAAACTTGAAATCGTCAATCCACCTTGACCAAGCGTGGTGATTAATGCTCAAACGTTTAACGTGTGAGAAGAGGCATTTGCTCAGCAGTGGACACTTATAAGCTGATTATGTTGTTAGGCTAAATCTAATATATAAAATTCTCGTGTCACAGTTTTCGTAGCCATACTCCTCCAAAACGGCTTGACCGATTTCTATGATTTTTTGTGCTTATCCGATATCGATGAGAATCGGCCAACATCTATTTTTCATCCCCCTAAATCTTAGGGGTAGTCCACCCCAAATTTTTTTATTCAAAATTTTTAATTAGGTACATTCAAAAATATATACAATCCTCAATTTTCACCCTACAATACCTTCTACGATGAACCCTTATTTTTAATAGCCAAAAACGGGTCAGCTCGTTTTCATATAAATATGAATCGATACGTAGTATCAATTGTTTACTGATTTTTTGCAATAATCAATAATGTATCATACCGTGAACATTATTAACACTTACACTTAACTGATGAATGCTATTACCTGATTACAGTTACCAAATTAATGACCCAAAGATATCAGTCGATGAACAATTTACTCAGAATCCTCAATTTATCAAACGAGTCTGTGAAGCATGAAATAGATCCTATCCGTAATATCCTAGGGCAAAACATTGCAAATAATAATCATAGCAACGTGCAGCGAAATCAGAAAACAAGGCACATTTTGCCAAACAAAACTAATGGTAAGCATATTTCTTATTAAAACATGTATACTTATATACTATTAATAGTATAAAAAAACAAATGATTCATTGATTTCAGGTAGCGTGAAACGCATGCCCCACCTTCGCAAACAACTATTTAGAAATAATAATTTAATGAATATATCAGAAAGTAACAATGTGTACCATTACCAATACGATCGTGGGCACTCTCATCTTTATCACGGTCACGAAGCACCAACACATAACTACGATAGTACCACAATAATGAATACCATCTCACATTTTAGAAGAAATGAATACACAACTGAACCAACGGGCCCTTACTCTAGCACAGATTGTAGAAAATACAATAAATTTGGCCAGTGTACCCGAAGAATTAGACTAAATCCAGAGAATTGTGCGCCTCACCAATGCACAAAAGCACCAAATGAATGCTGTCAAACAACTATGTGTCCATCAACCTGCACTGAAGCATCGTGTTCTAATTCGGAAGAACCATGCCCTGTTCCATATATTCCTCTATCGCCTGAGCCATGTGAATGCACACCACAGACGTGCTCCAAGCCCGCAATCACTAATTGCAACTACCATACAAATTGTCCATGCAGTACTCTCTGTTTTACCACTACAAGATCATACTGTCTTACGACTATATGTCCAGATGCACGTAAACAAAACAATAAATTTGATAGTATCAGGAAACCTGGCGCATACCAATATTATGACTTGGTTCCTAACGTAGTGCAGAACGGAAATCATAAAGTGCCGTTAAATGTTTTATCTCCGAGGACTTTTAACGTAGAAAATAATAAAGAAATACCTAAAGACAAAAATTCTGAACATAAGAGTTTAAGCGATCTCTCAAAAGATTATTTGCAAAATTACGACTACATATATCATTCATTAGATCACTCTGGTTTGCGAAAACAACGTCAATTAAAAGAACATATAACTGTAAAACCTTTTTGGCAAATCGAAAACCCTGAAATCAAACTTTTACGATTTACAACATTATCGAATAACCTAAAAACAAAAAAAAACAGGAAAGCAGCTAGAGTAATGACCACTACAGAACCTATAACAGTTTCCTATAAGAATGATGCTTCTTCTAATCGACCTAAGCACAGCAATACAGAAAAATATTTATCCTTTGACGAACTAATGCATCTAAGAAAAAATAATAAAACATTTGGGAAGACAAACTTTAGGCGCGCGGATGACGCTCCTGCACAAACAACAAACACATCAGAATATACTTGGAACACACCGTTTGAACGAGTAAAATATTGCACCCGAAAAATAACATGTACATGGACAGCATTTACTGGAACTGCAAATGGGAATGAATCATCAGTAGGGCCATTCGGTTCACGGACACCTCCCGGATATGTGGACGGATGCACGCGAACATCTACGTGTACTCGAGAGTTCATGGATCGTAACAAAATGTCAACATTCCCAAAAGATGATTCGGATAATCCAGCTACTCCATATAATCCGTATAATCCATATAATCCAAATAATCCATATAATACTCCTAATACTGGTACAAATGAACCCGATGATGGAGATTATTGTGAGCGTCGGTCACTAAACGTTCATAGAAGAAACTGTGATACAAAAAAACCAACTTCAAATATATTATGATATTTCCCTTATGCAGACATTTTCACAGTAATATTAATACAAGTATTGATTCATATAGCATAGGGAATGAAAAACTGAAGTATTTCAGAAGATCATGAATGCGTTTGTAATGACGACTACGCTAGAAAAAAGAGAACAAGCTCAATATTTAGGAAGCCGTGGAAAAAATACAAAAGTGTCCTTATATCGTATTACAATATTTATTATTACATGTTAAATAAAAAATTTAAATCAAGTCAAACAAATAACTCACTTTAATAATGTCCGTGCAATGAAGCAAATAAGTTAACCCGACTCCGTTCTCCAAAATAACAATTTTCGTTTAAATAACAAGTTTGTTTTAGATCAAATTGTATTTAACACTAGAAAGACCAGAGTGGTCAAATGACCCCAATGAAATTTTTGATCAATTATATTATCAAAACCATAGCACTGAACTCATTGTCGTTTTATGACTTTTAATGTTTTGTCATTGTTTACATTATTCTGATATGGGTATACCGATAGCAAGATAAATACTAATTAAAAAAATATCACCTACCTAGAGAGACCGCAGTGGTCATTTGACACCACTGCGTGCTTGCTAGTTACATTTCGTGGAATATACTTGTGTTATGGTATTTGAAATAAAATATTTTTTTCTTGTTTTGTTCTTGTCAAAACAAAGACGTATAAGGGCTCGCCATAATAATATAATGCCTCATTATCGTTCCCTTTGCCCTTCAAAAATACTGGAAGTGTCGCAAAATTTACCGGACGATCAATCAGACTGTGAATCGACTGAAGAAGTGAGGCACATTTTGCATTTAGACTCAGAAAGTCAAGAAAGTGTTTACAATATTACACAAAATAGTGATTCTTTTAGGGATGGTGATCCCACTCATATTCCGATTCTGATAGTAAGTGTATATTATTTTGTATATTGATGTAAATAAAATAATATTTTTTTACATTGAGAGAAAAGGAAACATTTTATTAGCGTTTACTCCACTGTTTCAGATTCAGTAGCTCTCGACTTTACGTAGTGCAAAACCTAAGAAGAGGTCGAGGTCGAGGTCCCATATGTTTAGAAAGAAATGAAAGCCGTCGGTCGACAAAATCAAAGTTCAGGCGAGTGGGTCGTATTGCGACCAATGGACCCACTGGTCGAAATGTAACTACTGATATTTTTTTCACCAGTGTAAATATGGCAAAAAACCTAATTGTAACACAGGACAAGTGTTTTATAATAATATTTTGGATTTGACAGCAAATGATTCCTGGATTTTGTACAAAAAACTATCGAGAAAAAAATCAGTAGAAAAAAGTTCATTCTTGACTTGGCCAGGGAGTTAGTCGGCCAAGATTCCCACTCCCTGATGACACCATCTACTTCACAGCCTGATAATAGCATACCCGCTTGCAAAACTGCAGAAATAAAACGAATAAATCGTAAAAATCGTATAAATTCGTTGTAAAAAGCTTTTGTGTGGCTCTTGTAATGTAAACAATTAAATGTCAAAAATGTGTCTAATATGTTTATGTTTTTATTACGTAATGTATGTTTAATTACTATTAAGTTCTTTTATTTACTATAAGATGTTAATCAATAAAACTTAAAACCATAATACATGAATAAAACATTATAACCCATGAATGGGTCATTTGACCCCACCTGGTCTTTATAGGTAGTTCAAAATTTCGGTCTTCCTAGTGTTAAAATTATATCACTAAATGTTTAAGAAATGTTATAACATTTTTATGATTTACAAATAGATTTTTAAATGCACAAAATGTTTGTTTAAATCTTGAATAACGTACATAATTATGATAGCAATAAATTAGTAAGAAATATTATTTTCATGCAAACGATTTTATTCGTCTATAAGTGTGTCTTCCGCAGTATTTTTCTGTAAGTTTTTTATTTTTGGTTTTTCTCTTAATGCCTTTCCTACATTGCCTACGAGATTCATAAGTGTACCTGTTGACTTTGAAAGACCTCTCTCTAGATTAATTTTCCTCATCTTTCGCATTTGGTAAAAAATTTTCACTGTAATAATTTCTATGCACGCTTCGTCATTGTTTACTACTATGTTATTTTATTTTCTAAATTTCACAAATATTACTGGAATTTTATATCTCTATTCATTATTTTGGGGTGTATGAGATTTATCAACAATATTTTGTAGAAACTTTTTCATCACACCATATCCACTTTTGTATAGGTTTATGTTATCCGGTGAGAGCGTAACAAGTGTAGTCGTACTTTCAACTATAATATCAGATTCAAGAATTTCATCTAAAAAGTCATTTGTTGCTGTACTCATTTTTAAATCCTCCAATACTAAGTCTGATACAGGCAAATTAACATCATCATAGTATGACTCTGTAGTTTGTGTGTTATCTTCGTCTTCTTCGGGAAAAAAGTAATGACCAGTAGAATCATGATTTTGCTTAGCCTCCGCTAATTCAGGGTGCACCATAACTGGTTTAACAGAAGACAAAGGCTGAGAATTTGTAACGTACTCCTCAGACGCTGAAACTTTATCTGAAAAAACAAATTCTGATTACATACTTGAAAGATTTTAAACCATTTACACCACATTACACATTCAAGTAAGTACCACTATTTCTGAAGATTACAGCTTCAATCAAATCAACTAAAAAAGTGGAATTCACGCAATCACTTGATGTAGTTTTTTTTGTACTGGTGGGTGTTTTTTTGCTGTATACTTTATTAACAAATGCTGCCATTCCAATATCACTAAACGAGTTATCCGAATAAGTAGTTAAAGCTGATGATGTAGTAGTGGTTAATAAGTCTTTAATCATAGAGCCGTTATTTAATTTTTTCTTCAATAATTCAATGAAATCGTCCATGATCATATCTTTACACAAATTATGTTTTGTACATGAAGTGATCATGTGCCTTCTATAATCATACAAATGAGAGAAGTAATCAAATGTCGTGAATGTTGCTTTTTGGATTATATTATCTAAAGTAGATTTTGGTCTGGATTCTGTACTATCGTTACTATATTCAGTTGCAGTATCTATAGCGTTTCTTTCTTTCAGTGCCTCAATGTGTTGGCTTGAATGTTCAATTAAGCCATCAGAATTCCCGGGAATGACATTATCATCTTTATCTGTAACTATATCATTACCTGCAGAATTGTACGCTGAAACAAAATTATAAATTCATTTGGTTTCTACATTATTTTGAAGACTTTTTCTGTCAATGCGTTTTCCTAATAAGTTTTAATTTACAACAAATCGAAGACAACCAGTAAGTACCTAATTGCGTAACGCGTTTACGAAAGCACGACAAATGGGTTATCAAATTGTTCATACATATTTTGACTTTTGCGTACGGCTAAAATTACACTACTATTTTTCCAGCCAATTTTCAAGACATATCTATGTCTTATCGAAGTATGCTAATATATTTAACGCAAAATAATACATGACGTCACAACACTCTATCGCCAAAAAGCGAGTTCCAATTTATGAATTAGTAATTTCTTAAATTAACTAGCTGGCTCAGAAAACTTCATACCGCCTCAAATATAAGAAAAAAATCATTTTTACTAAGTTTTTTTCTGGCCTTTTTAACCGTTCCTGTATATCCACGTATATTTTACCATGTGGTTAGTTTTTGACCACGTAAGTCATGTCAGTCCAGTGGGCCAGCAGTTAAGTTTTATACATAGTCTGGCCATAAATACTGTTATAATTAAAAATAAACAAAATATTACATTTGAATTTGGAATCTGTCATTTTTATATAATTTTTCATTGTGTTTTCTTATTTTGGCGCCAATAAATTGTTCAATATTTTGCGATATTAAAATGGAGTGGGGTGATAAAGAGAACCGAATCGCTGTGATTCCATTACATAAAGTGGGTATGGAGGCAACGGCAATTTTTAAAACTCTCCACACGCTGGGCATTAGTCAAATGTTTGTGTACCGGGCTATTAATAGGTACAATGAGACCTCCACTATTTGTGACAGAAAAAGATCTGGCCGTCCACGTAGTGTTCCTACGAAAAAGGTGGTCAAAGCAGTAAGGGAAAGAATTCGAAGAAATCCTATCCGAAAGCTAAAGATTTTATCTCGGGAGATGAAGATAGCACCTAGAACCATGTCGCGTATTGTAAAAGACGACTTAGGACTTGCAGCCTATAAGAGACGCACTGGAAATTTTTTAAATGATAATTTAAAAAAGAATAGGGTCATAAAATCTAAACAACTACTGAAGCGGTACGCAAAGGGAGGTCACAGAAAAATTTTGTCTACGGATAAGATTTTTTTTACAATTGAGCAACATTTTAACAAACATAATGACCGTATTTATTCTCAAAGCACTAAGGAAGCTTTTCAATTAGTCGACAGAGTGCAACGTGGGCATTATCCGACTTCAGTGATGGTTTGGTGGGGTGTTAGCTATGAAGGAGTGACTGAGCCATACATTTGCGAAAAAGGTATCAAAACATCGGCACAAGTGTATCAAAATACCATTCTTGAGAAGGTAGTTAAGCCCCTTAACAACACCATGTTCAATAACCAACAATGGGTCCTTCCAGCAAGACTCGGCGCCGGGTCATAAAGCTCGGTCCACGCAGTCTTGGTTGGAAACGAACGTTTCCGACTTCATTAGAGCTGACGACTGACCGTCGTCTAGTCCCGATCTTAATCCGCTGGATTATGATTTGTGGTCATTTTTAGAGAGTAGGGCTTGCTCTGAACGTCATGATAATTTGGACTCCCTAAAACAATCCATACGATTGGCAGTGAAGAATTTTCCTATGGAAAGAGTGCGTGCTTCTATTGATAATTGGCCTCAACGTTTAAAGGACTGTATTGCAGCCAATGGAGACCACTTCAAATAAGCTTTTTATGTTTTAAATTGTTTTAAATTTATGTATTTAATACATAAATATAAAACAACTGTTTTATATTACTAACTTACATACTGTAAAAGTAATAAATGTTATTTGCAATAGAAAAAATACTTTTTTATTTGTTATAGTATTTATGGCTAGACTAGGTATATAAGATTTATTCAAATATGGAATATAATGTCCATAAATAAATGTATACTTACAGCATAATGCTGTGTATATTGGATCGCAAATGCCATCAAAAGGACACCTAGAGCAAGGTGCACCGGTAGAATAAACCGATTTATTTTTTAAGTTTCCTGCTGGTGCAAAATTGCATACCAGCCTGTATATTATTCTGTATTTTGAACTTGCATCTTCAAGACGTTCCTGTTTAGAAACAAATAAAGAGTTCAAATAAAGTTATCTCATTGAAGTACAAACGTCACAAGAAGTTCTGAAGAACTTCTTGTGACGTTAGGCTTGGTCCGTCTTGATTTTTTTTAAGTAGGTAAGAAGAAATTGCAGTCTCATCTAGAGTTCAGTGTAGTAGCTTTTATTTTGTAATGTAAGCCAACTAGGCAACTAACCAGTAAAACAGTAATCTAAAATCTGTATTTTAATTACATGCCTATATTCTGAGGCTTTGTTCCGAAATTAGCTTCGCTTTTCATTCAGGTTATTACAGCCATTGTTTTGTTTTATACATTTATATAAATAATGCTAACTTAGGTACTGCATCATGGTCAACTCGTGGCAAGGCCAAAAGCGAAGCATCTCGAATTCGACTCTTTCCGATGCCAACCATGGCGCCGCCGATTCGTGTATCACTTAATATGAGCCCCTAGTATGGCTTGAAACAAGTCGAGTTCCCCCGTCAATCAGATACGTGAGAAACCCGAGACATATTATAAACAATTATCTTGTCTACACAATGCCTATGACCTCTAAACTACAATAATATATTATATGTATATATTTTATATACATTATTTCTCATACTTTAAATTTAACTCCACCGCAACCAACTTGGTTTGACTCCTCCCACATGAGTTGGGTAAAGTAATCGTAATGGGAATGTCCTATATCCGACGACCTGTAATGTCATATATATCACTGTTAAAATATTGTAAACGGCAATATAGAGGAAGAAGTATGGGAGAGCCCTGCTTCGGCACGCATGGGTCGGCTCGGCCGGAGTGATACCACGGCCTCACAGAAAACCGGCTCGAAACAACCACAGCGTTGTGTTTTCCGGTGTGAATGGGGTTACCGCAGGACCAATCCAATCTTTCCCCTCGCCTGATGTCTCCACAATCCCTAAATCTCCAAATACCAAATCCTCAAAAAGCCGGCGACGCACTCGTAACTCCTCTGTTTTTGCGAGTGTCTATGGGCGTCATCTGTTTCAATAAACTCACCTAGAAGGGACGCCACGCGATACGTGAATCGATTAATCGTCGAAGCATTTTGTTATGGGTAGTGAAAAAAATACAATGGGTGCTTTAATAATCTACCAAACAATAAACATAAAGAACAGTACATTTTTTAGCATCCGTATTATACTATTATATTATTAAAGGATGTTATTGAGGAACCACCTGGAATCTGCAACACTCACAAGTATTCCTGGTCATAGGAATCTTGGTTAGTAAACAATTCGTCCTTGTGTGTGTGTGTGTTTTATTTTACGGGCCTAACTCATATGCATTCTTTATTGTAAGATATTTTTTTAAGTGGGTATCTAGGTAAAACTTACGGCACGTATCGAAACAGTATTGAAGAATTTATATTCAGTAATTCCATGTACCATACATCGACGAGGGCTTGTGGAGTTAATCCAGGGGCATTGCCATGTATAGTCGCAATATTTTGCCCAACAGCCACCTTACCTGAAATCAAATTAGGTAAATGTAACGGAATTTACTTAAAGGAGCAGGAGACGTAGGTAACGGGTCGATTTTTAGTCTGTGTCACCATAACCTCTCGTCAAGAGCGGGAGAACTAATTGGATAGTAAATTAGTAAAAATCCAACTCTTAAAAAAGTACTATTTAACACGCTGTATTTTTAACCGTAACTAAGTTAGTGATAAAATCTAAGTATTGAAATTACATACACTTCTAATAATTAGGTACAATTGTATAACCATGAATCTTGGCCAGTTATATACAAATAATAAGAACATAAATATTTAGCTATAATCAAGCTGTTTTATGATGGAGGAGCTAAATTTATCAATCAATGTTTTATTTCATATAAAAAACATTAAAAAAAAATTTCGTATGTGTTCCTATTTTCGGCTGCCCATGCACCCACATACATGATTAATATTTTTTAAACTATCCACATTTAAAATAACAGGTAAATTCATTATTTAAAAATGGGTTATCTAAACATTAGACCGAAATGTTTACTTACCCAAATCACGACAAGTATCTTGAATATCTGGAACGGCATGTTTAACGCACTGATCGGCCCATCGCTGTGCTGAAAGTTCTAATTCCCTGTTCCACACCTGCAAGTGTCATAGCTACTTATTAGATAGATCATCATTGTATCAGCCACAACACCTAACCCAATGAACTTTAGATCCACCAGTTTGAAGCGATCATAGGATTAAAATTTAATTTATTAATATAAATAAATAGGTATATCGATATAAAAATCATCGCTCAACTTTCAAGTCACTATGGGACTCTTAATAGTGATCAGCGTACGCGTTGCGTCGTCGCGACGTAATATAATTCAAGTGTCTACCTAAGTCGTAGTTTGTTTTTGTTTTACGACAATTACTATCATCATTAGCTTATAAATGCTGACCAAAGGTCTCTTGTCACACTAAAACGTGCCTACGATATGTTTTATTGCTAGTGTATTAATTTAGGTAATATTTATCTTATTTTAAATACAGAAATCAATTCACCATTTTCAGCATACTTCCAGCGGATGGTAATGATCGGATTTCACCGGCTGCAACTTTATTACGTCGACTATTTATTTTGTCCAAAATATTTATTTTGTCATTTTCGCTCAAAATTGTTTTCTCATAATCTGTGCAGTGACCGGCTGGCTCCTTAGACTAATGCAAAGAATATATTATTATTATAAAAGTTAAAACATCAGGTACGCCAGAAGAATTACAAGCACGTTGCCACCCTTTTAGGAGTTGTTAGAAGGGTAGAAAAATGCCTTAGCCTTCGGTAAGATCACTCAAATGACATAACAAAACGCAAGCATTGCTTCATTCCAGTTTTCTGTAAGGCTGGGGTAAGTATCACTCCAGTCGAACCGGCCATTTCGTGCCGAAGCATGGTAGGTACCTACTACTTACTGCGTTACTATGAGAGTGAGCGTACCTACAACTATAATTGTATGTCATATTTTATACTATGAACTCAGAGAAATAAGATTAATATATCATAATTTTAGTAAAGCATGTAGGTAGAATAGTGGCCCGCCAGGATCACAATTATATTTAAAGGTAACTAAGCAAATGGGCTATCACAACTCCCTATTTATTTCAACAACACAAGCTCAATAATAGGTACGCCTACCGCGGCTCCGGCCTGGAAAAAAAAGGAACTGGGTGGCGTTTAGTCAGTAAGAATCTGGGACTGTGAGATTCTCGCCCCATCCAGAAGAGAAATGATATTACGATTTCCCCCTCAAAATAAAAACTATAAAAAATCAAATCCGGTATTTTTATATAGGAAAGTATAGGAAAACTGACCAAGAGTCATATAAAAGATACTTATACTAATACTTAATATCTTCTTAATCCCATAATTTCGATTAGTTACTCTGGTCATCGTAAGGTACCTATAGACCCTAAGTAAATGTCTTACCTGAAATTTACACAGAGTGTGTTGCTTGCTATTATTGCAATAGTCAGTACTACAATAATCTTTTGCAATACATATCGAAAAAATTGTACCAGATGCAATAATTAGTAGGAAGATGTTCGTTAACGTCAACATAGTTCAAGTAGGTAGATAAAAAAATGTAACAAAATTTGTTGTCCTGGTACTCCAGATGGCTTAGATAATAAATTCAAAAAGTATTTCGTTAGTTAAGATACCTAACTAGTTCCTATAATAATATGGATTATGGAACCACATAATATGTTACCTTTATATGTGTTATTTTTCTTTGTGCAACTTTAATTAATAATTATGTATTACCCTTAACCTTTCCTTGCTGTATCTATTCAGACGTTACAATATACGTAAAAATATATTATTATGTACCTACATCCTAACCTTTCTAGTATATTCAACTTTGACTAGTTTTTAGTATAGTAATCTGTATGTTCAAGTAACGTAACACGGAACGTAGGTATTACTTATTACTTTAACAAACGGCGCGTAAAGCGTAAAGAGATAACCTCTGCTAGCGTAGTGTCACCTCTATTTTTTATTTGTACGGTTATATGTATGAAGTCAAGTGATAAATTTCAATTTATTTAAGAAAAATATAACCACTGAAAATGAGCCGAAGTTTAAAAGCATTGATTGGCCCATCAATTCTAAATTCAGATTTATCAAGGCTTTATGAAGAATCTCAAAAACTTTTGGATAATGGTGCAGATTATTTACATTTAGATGTTATGGATGGTCACTTCGTACCGAATCTAACTTTGGGCCACCCCGTTGTAAAATGCTTACGCAACAAAATCAAAGACGTATTTTTTGAAACTCACATGATGGTTTCAAACCCTGAACAGGTTAGTTCAGCTAAGTTTGTTTACCTGCGATTCGTTCTCATATACCTAGTTATCATTCCCAATTCAAACATTATTTATTTATTATACGTTATGTAAATCAATACGTTTCATATTTCTAGTGGATCGTGCCAATGGCAGATGCTGGAGTTAACCAATACACATTCCACATTGAACCAGTTGACAATGTTGCAGAAGTTTGCAGAAAAATAAAGGAAAATGGCATGAAGGTAAATCGCTATTCCAATTGGGTTTTCATGCATTTCAATATAAAGTGATTATTATAAAGACTGAAGCAACAAACAAACAAGCACAAACACGAAACAACAAACAGCAAACAAGGAAAAATATTTTGCTTAATGTAGAGAATTATTATGTTCTAGGTTGGTCTTGCAATCAAACCAGGCACACCGGTGACTGAGGTTGAAAGGTACATTTCTATGTCCGATATGGTACTCATAATGACAGTGGAGCCAGGCTTTGGAGGTCAAAAGTTCATGGAGAATCAAATGGCTAAAGTAAAATATTTAAGAGGACAATACCCCCTGTTAGATATTGAAGTCGATGGTGGTGTAGGACCCGCAACAATAAGTTGCTGTGCCAATGTAAGTTATAAAATTATGACATTGTCGTTTTTAGATCATACATTAAATCTTTTGATAAAGGATTTTTATTATTATAATTTCAGGCTGGAGCAAACATGATTGTGTCTGGGACAGCTGTAATTGGAGCTGCTGATCAAGCTGCAACTATCAGATCACTTCGGGAAACTGTTCAACAAGCTATTAACAACAAATAGATCACATTCCAAATAAGTATAAAAGAGGTCTTCCATTATGATAAATGGTTAAATAATATTTTTCTACTATGGTTACAAAAATAAAATATCAAAAAGTTGTTAATATGCATATTTATTATTATTAATCAAATCTGCTTAAATCTAGATTGTTGTCCGTTCCAGAATCTGACAACTCCGTTTTAGCGGTTGGGAATGATGAACTCTGGGCAATTCCAGTGCCAGTAAAAACCATTGGCTCATTATTAGCCTTTAGTTTACTTCTAAGGCCTGCCATAGTAATGAGAACTGCTTCTTCAGTCCTAATTGTCCTAGAACCTTGATTAGGTAAAACATTAATATAGTGATTAAACAACAAACTAGCTTCTTCAGCTTTTAATTGTTCATCACTCTCTAAAGCTGCTTCAATACCATGTAAACCTCCAAAGACTATTAATGCATGGTTGTATCTAACCTCTTTATCAGGCAGTTCTTCAATAGGTGTGCCTTTATCTGAAGTTCCAATAGTTAAATCATACCTGCAATAAAACCAAAGGTAAGTTAATATCACTGTGTAGTACTGATTTTACAAAATAATATCATAGTTCATAAGTATATCATAGTAGTAAAAAACAATTATGTTTCTTCATACCCATCTTTGTAAGGACTTTGTGTAAAGACTTGACTGAGATTGTTAGCTATCCTAACAGTGTAGCCCCAGTATACTCCAGTTTCAGCTCTTGGTGTGGTAAGACTGACAATTTTCCCTTTAAGCTTTTTGCCACCTTCTTGAGTTGGGAGCATTCTGACTGTTACTCTGATACCAGGATTGAGTAATTTATCTGTTGAAATGTCTTGAAGTAACCCCACATTCACTTGGGAACCTCGACCCGGCTTGGTTTTTTTGTTCATAGTTATGCCCTCCCTACAAGTAGGAAACATGTCATTAAATTAATTTCATTGGATTGAAACTATAGAAACAATGTTCACAAAAATCTTATTCATACCTAAACTGAAAATCATTTGACATCCTTAGATGATGTGGAGCATCTAAAGGATTAAGCAGCCCAGCAAATTCTAAATCTTTGTGCAAAGGAAAGAAGTGCTTCCGTAAATACTGAGGGCACTCCAGGTATTGTAAAATGCGCGCCAACTGTACACAACTTTTGCGGGCAACCACTACGCCATCGGCATCTTCCAGTTTTGACTTTTTAGTGTTCAATTTATCTCCAACATCATCATACACGATAACTTCGTCTACACAAAATACACAAGCCGCTCTCGCTATTTGTCCTGCTAAATATGTACGCAACTCAGCAGATTGAGCATTTTCCAGTATTGAGCCGGGAATAGCTATACTAACGGTAGAAATTTCAGCATATTTCTTTTCTCGTGCAATCTCTTCTTGAACTTTAGTTTCTGCTTCTCGTTCAAGCGCAACTCTTTTTTCACGTTTAATAATTTTTTCCTCGTTACGTTGACGCTTCAAAGCTTTCCTTTCTTGGTTTATTTCACGCCAACTTTTTCCTGCAGGTTTAGTTCCTACTTGTTCAGACATTTTCTCAACAATATAAATGAAATTGTTCACAACATAACCAAAAATTATCACAACTGAAACAAGCACGCACGCTTTTCGGACTTTCGTCATTGGTTGGTTGTCAATTTTGTCATTGTCAAAATGTAATTGTCAAATTTGACAATTTTAATAAAGTTTTAGTTTTTTGTAGGTAGTCATGTTTTTTTTAATAACTTTATTCATGACCAGATACAAGTGTACAGTAGTACCAAGTTATCTGTGAAATGGAGAAAATGGGAACTACGGCCGACATGTTGAAATGTCATTCAATATCGATTGACAGTGTCTACTACAATTGGCTACTCCGTGCTTTTAATCTTTCGAAAGCAATTAAAAGTGAAGCGCGACGTCAAAGTCTTTTTTTTAGTAAAAAGCTCTGGTGTAGGCTCAGATTACTGCATTTAATCAAGTAAACAAACTAATTTTTCGCTTACTGGTGAGTGTTGTCTACTGTGTGTTTGTAAATTACCCAATATTTTTTCATTGATTACTTTTTAATTTGAGCTTGCCTTGGTTTGGCTTCGGCTTAGTGTAAAATTCCGACACCCGTTCCTTTCCGCGTTCATCTTACGCCATGCGATTAGCACGCAAGCCGCTTAAACAATAGTTACTATAGTTACATTTTATCATTTATTTACAGTATGTAAATACTTCATTAATTTTGTCTATATTTCAGGTGCGAGTCAAAGGCTAATTTCAAGAATAGTTAAAGAAAGACATGCTGCAGAAGAAGCTGCTACAAAAATTCAAACCCCCAGGAAAGGAGAGGAAACGTCAAAATAAATTACGCAGCACAAAGCGAAATTCTACGAAAGATGCTCTACAATATGGGTTTTGATAATGATGACACGGATAAAAGCGGCATATGGGCGTACATAAAAAACATAATTATTGTAAACCAGGATTCTAATAAATTATTGTTAAGTAAACTTTTGTTTTGTTTACCCCTCGCATAAATTGTTAAGGAATGCCCGTGCCTTAGTAGTAACTTAATCAGGATACATCTCGAGTGTGAGATATTAAAATTTTGTTTAATCGGAGAGGGCCTTTGACTTCGATAAACATTTAGTTTGTAACTGAAATATTTAAATTATATTAATTCAATGCAAGAGTAAAAGCTAATGTATGTGTCTACTTCTATTATATTCTTATTTTTGGGGACTATTTAGTACTTATATTAGCATTTTATTATTATGAAACAATATAAGCCATTATTTAAATTTTAATAATTAAATATAAGATGAACACCTTGTTTCTTATTTGACATACTTACCCAATCATGGGTAAATTTTATTGATTTGCAACATTAAAGCGACGGTGTCGCCAGCACTCAGTTCACTGTCTCGTTGACAAATTCTAACTTTTGCCCATTTAAAATTATGCTACAATCATTACTGTGTACGTTGGGCAAGCTAAATTTAATACATACACATAATGCAAGATAAATTTTTTCGTTTTTTTATGTTGCATCACATTCGACAATTCTTTTGTGTTGTGGGTGCGTTTACATACGTATAGTTTCACATACACATGACACCTAGACGCGAAACAACAATTACGGGATCACACAAAGAGTTGTTCCCTGTGGGAATCGAACCCGCGACACGTGGCGCCGCAGCTAGTTGCCAGCCACCGGGTCAACCGTGCAGTCAAATACTTTTTAACCTTTAGTAAATAAAGCTACGTAGATAATGAAAACAATTATTATTAATACTACGTGGTAAATCGCCACAAATAATCAATTAAGAAATGGACAGTAGCCGTGGATTTTTTTAAAATTCCGTGGTGGAATAAAACGTAAATGTTGTCAGATCATTGACATAGGAAATATATGGACTTGAAATACCTACGAAAGGAAGGTGCCTACCTACAATCCAAAATGTCGCATAAGATGGCTGCCGTTGCTAGGGTTGTGCCGACTAAGTATTTAACGAGTATCGATACAATTTGAGTAAAAGTTCTACGTAGGTATAGTTTTAGGGATTAGCCAGCTTATTAACGGTATTTTTTTATGGGAAATCATCTAATGTCATCTCCGGCCTTTTTCGGGACAGACCGTTACTGACTAAAATCAACTCCTGTTCCTACTTTGCCGTCGGCCTAGCTAGAACCCGGAACCCGGGGTTAACTTGGTCTCTTGATTGGCTAATGATTTTCTCAAGTCGAATTTGTATTCATATAATTCTACGTAAAGCGTCTTTTAAAAAAATAGGACTGTGTTCATGAACAGCGTTTAATGGAATGGTGAAATAGAAAAAGATAGTGTTTGTTAAATGTTTATCTTTATATATGTGGAAAACCTGTGGGTATTTGTAAAGTGCTCGCGCACAATTTCGGCGCGTCTGATTAAGCGATGATATCTTCGAAACTACGTTAGCACAAAATAGATATGTAGTGAAGTCAATCTTATTGTATGTATCTCACTTTTTATTATTACGCTTGGTGGTCGCACTGGGATCGTCGCCAACGCCGCTCTGTCAATCGCGCCCGTATAATTATAAAACATGATAATTTGAACTTCTACTTATGTAACTAAAACCAATACCAAAATACTGACGTCTTACTTTAGCGTTACACAAAACTGCGGAAACATCCATTGTTAAAATAAATTATTTAGTATAATATATGTTGAATTTTAAATGGGAGATTATATCGATACTTTTGTGAAATGGTACGTAACTATGCCATATTGACATACTATTGTAAACAACAATTTTTTACTAAAACTGTCTCACAGACAGAAATAAAAGTAAATATATATACTTTGGCAATAGATTAAAGTATCCGTGACATTTTTTTCTATCTATGTGGATTATTCTAAGTAATATTTGATGAAAACTGTTTACTAACCTATACAAAGACAATTGAGGTTGATTTTCGTTCTTTTTTGTACCACACTGCACAATACAACACACAGGCATATTGTTTTTTTGTTTCACTATATATATTTGAAGTTTAAAAAAATGGTTCTTTGTAATTTACTGAAAAACCGCAATAATTTAAAACATAAACAACCGTTTGACAGGACAACTACCCTGAAACTCAGTTACTCTGAGCGCTTAAGATGGCGGACATGGCACTTACCTACAACTTTGCTAATGTCAAAATGATTTGTTTCCATATTAAGCAACAACTTAAATATTGTTGTCTCTTTTGTCTAATACAATTATCGCCTTAGAAAGAGTGAGAAAAAATGATATTTCATAGTTTGTTTCATATTTCCCTCATATTTGTATAAGCATGTATACTTCTATAGTAACACGGCGCCTCTATATATTTTCTATATTTATGTGTCAGATGTCAGACTACTGAGAAGTATGACAAGTGACATTAGTGACAACTGTGACAAAGTTGATAGGCAACCGGTTCGGTCGGATCGATATTTGTTTTGTTGAATTAAATCAAGATATTCACTTCGCTCTCTGTTCTAAATCGTTTGTGGTTATTATCTTAGTATTCCAACCCATTCTAAGGCAAGTTTCATAACATTATTCAAATCTATGTCGGTGGAATACACAAAATTTACTTAAAAGTAATTTAAACTATTTGAGGCTGTTGGTTACGTTAAAGTTAATTAAGCACAACATGTGATTTTGAAAGCATAACCTTTCAAGTTTTTATAAAGAACAAATGGTTAGTGGGTAGCCTTAGACCTTCTTACTCACCTACATTTTTTTAATGATTGATTTTGTAATAATCTCATTTATTTACTTTACATCGGATAAATAAATATATTTACAATTCAAACCATAATACAATCTATACTAGTAGTATTTGCCATCATGCTGGTAATCTACAAAGGTGCTAAAAAATATTGTGAGCACAAAAACCTTGTAACCTTGGGTTTGAAAAATATAAATGACACTTTACATTAATCGGGCATTAATTTGCCAAGATACTAAAACATTAACTGTTAAGGCTTACCTACATTGAAGTAGACATAACAATTAGTAGGGAGTAAGGCAGGCAACTATAAAACATATTTGATGATAATAATGAAATTTTATAAAATCATTATTTTAGTAGTTTCTACCTGGGTATGTGTAATAAATTACTATTTAATATTAAAACCAGAGTTTTTTTTTACACATCTAATTAATTGTTCGAAACCATACTATCTATAATTATTTAATTTACTAAATAAATAAGTTTATGGTCAGAGTGTATAAAAAATAAAATTTAATAAAACTGATGTATTGTGTTAAATTTGAAAAATACTGTGTTATATATTATGTATGTTATTTCTGCATTTAAACAATTAGCATAACTAATTTGTTTTAATTCTAATTTCACATTTTAACTTGACAATGGCAAGAACTGGCTTTAACTTAATAAATTTGCATTTTGTAGCTTGCACAGTCTTATGCTATTGATTGGAACTCATTATATCATTATTTTTTATTATTTTTCATTGTAACGATATTCAGTTTTATATCATAAAGAGCCATGGAACAATTTCAACTAAAATCAAGTAATACTTTAATATATTGTAGCATTTATATTATTACAATGTGTCCTTGCTTCTGTGCTGTAAAAAACATACAAGTATAAATCATACTTGTCCTTTTTATACTTAAGATAATCAAAAATCATCCATTTGTTTCTGAGTAAACTTTTTATCATATTATTATGGAGGGTACAAAAGATGAGTTCAAGTTCTCCTTTCATTGTAAATAACAAAAAGCAAACTTATCATATTTTTGTTTTTTATAAAATAATATAAAGATAAATCTTTAATCTACGTAAGAACATTTACGTAGAGACATCGAAAGTTTTGTTTGTTCATTTTCAGTTGTTGTCACTATCGCAGAGCAATAACTTTAGTTATTTACATCACAATAATGATTACAAATAGGGTTGCCACTTCTTAATTATTTAAAAACTAGCTACTTTCACACGGTTTCACCCGCTGCTTGTCTCCATTTGATCGTAGCTTGATGTATTATAGCCTATAGCACCCAGGGACATTGTAGCTATCTATCAGTGAAAGAATTTTGCCAATAGGACCGGCAGTTCCAAAGATTTTCCCCTACATACAAACTTACAAATACCTTTTTATAATCTTATGTTTGTCTATAATTGGGTAGTTTCCAAGGTCAAAAATAAATTAATTCGATGTTTCAATACAATAAAATATTGAAAAATAACTATACTTTTATTCATCGATCGATCGATACACCAAGTTTAAGATTTTTTTAGCGAATTATTGTGAAATAAGTAAGCTATTTGACGCAAAAATGTTATGACGTCATAGCTCAGTTTTTCATACAAATTTCATAGAAAAGTATCGTTTTTGACGTTTGGATAAAAGTATTGAATTTGACTAGTTGGAAACTACCATATTATGACTATTATAAGTCGCAAAATGTGTTGGTAAGCGCAAAACTCAACGCCTGGACCAATTTTGCTAATTCTTTTTTTGTTGTGCTTGTTATTGTCAGGAGAAGGTTCTTATCAAAGAAAATATTAGAAAAGTAGAGGGGAAGGTTAGGAAAAAGTGACCGTTCGATAGCGAGATAGTTGGACCCGTGCGAAGCGGCTTGTATTAGTATAGACTAGCTTTTGCCCGCGACTTTGTTCGCGGGGAATATTGCCTCCATGCAGATTTTTGGTTTAAAAACTATCCTTTGTCCTTTCTTGAGTTCCAAACTATGTCTGTACCAAATTTCACACAAATAGGTTCAGTAGTTTAAATGTGAAGAAAAGACAGACAGAGTTACTTTCGCATTTATAATATTATAGTTTGGATTCTCAACATACAGTTGTATTCTCAACTAAATATATAAAATAAATAAGCTGTCAATTTTATGTCGTGATAAATTTTGTCTTCAAAGTAGATTTTTTTGAACATTAAGGTTAAAGTGTGTCCGTTACCCAGGCCAGATGTTGTCGACAATGGTCATTTGAATCTTATAGATAATTAGTTGTGGGGCTTCTGTAATTGTTGCGCACATTTTTAAATTTGTTGCGCTTATAGTTTTTTAATTATTTCACAAAAACATTTCCTGCTGGCGTAACGTTACCACAGCCAGACCTTTTTCTTTCTAATGGGAATATTTAAATAAATATTAGCTATAAAATTAGTTGTCTAGATAAAGTAAATGTTGTGCCTTATTTTGTATTTGTTCTTTCTTCGGTTGCGAAGTTATTCGAGATTTTGCTGCGGTAACGTTTTTGGTTTTGCTAGATCTTTGAAATGGTTAAGAGGATTCTTATCATATTTTGTACACGACTTCCGAGGACTTAGTTTAAATTTGTTGTGCATTAACAAAACCAAAATAATGCATATTTTAAACGTTTTTTCATTAAATAGAAAAACACTTCAATTGGCCCCAGCACTCTCAATAAGAAGACTAAAGACTTACTTTAAACGTAATTTTAAAGCTTGTAACTGCCTTCAAATGTATGTGAAGTTTCACTAGAATCCCGTAAGTATTTAACAAGTTATGATGATATTCAGTTCTTCACGAGCACGGTCTTAATGCACGCGGTGTTATTTGGCCTCTGGATTGGTTACATGAACTGAATGTTATGTCAATGATTAGTTGTTTAGATCAGTTGTATATCAAACTACTGTTGTAACTACTTATATTTCGATTGACAACCCTATATCTCTGGTAAACAAGATTGTGTTGTTATCAGGACCCCTGCGTAAGGTCAAGTGGACGCAGCTAATATAAGCTCACTGAGAACAATTATCATTTTCGTCATTACAGTCAAGTTATTCATAAGAAACACACATAATGGCTGCTAATGGAAAACTGGGTAAGTTTTAAAAATAATATTTATGTACTATAATATATATTTTTTTAATCTTTTAACCATTTAAAGTAGGTTCGTCTTATATCTTCACTTTTAAGTTTCACTCACACTTGGATTTTCTCCTAGGTCTTATGTACCTTGACAGACTTACCTACAATTTCTCATTCTTACGTGACACAAAGAGTGCGGTCTTGATAGTACCATAAAAAACCTAAGTTTTTGATTAATATTCTTTTACTATTGGCAATCAGTTAGCAATCAATAAATTGGTTAGTTCGGTTAAGGTCAAATACTAAAGTGATAAAAAAGTACACGCGATTGAAGAATTGATTGTCTTGGCCTTGAATAGATTTTGTCTTCAATAATGAATACTTTGTCCACAGCTCTTCTAAGCGTGTCGGATAAGACAGGCTTATTGCCTTTAGCAAAATGCTTGTCAGAGATTGGGCTGGGGCTCGTTGCCAGCGGTGGTACAGCTACAGCCATTCGCAATGCTGGCCTCCCCGTAACCGAAGTTTCGGACATTACCAAGGCACCTGAAATGCTTGGAGGCCGTGTAAAGACCCTGCACCCTGCTGTTCACGCTGGTATTCTGTCTAGGTAAGCGTACAAAACATCTAAATTCAATAATTAACATTCAATAGTATTGATATAAGTACCTACATAGATAGATATGTATACCAATACCTATACAATTAGTAGGTACCTACTTATTTTGACCGGTTGATTGGCCCAGTGTTAATGAACTCGCGTTCCGAGCCAATCTGTGGTCGGTTCTCAGATCGGTTAAGTTTTCGGTTTGCCTCATACTACATGGTATAAGTATATAGGGTGGCTGATAATAAGAGACCAAAAAAACACTTACCTACTTACTTATAACAAACTTCGTGCATCCACTGTGCATCGCCCGATCAGCTGTCAGCAGCGGCGAGGCCCCGCGCGACCTCGTTTGAACTTTTCACAGTAATTTTGCTTTTCGCAGTAATGAAACTAATAAGTATAGAAACACTTTCTTTAGGAAAGTTGTTTGTTATCATGAGTACAAAAACGTGTTTAAATATCGGCCATGAATTACCAGTCACCCTCTATCCTAATGTCTATGTGTATGGCATCGAAGGATAAGGATTTCAGACACACGCAATGGTGGTACCATTGGCATACCTTATGAATCTGAACTTATTGGTAACATGTGAAGTAACTAAGTTGCAAGAAGGTTATTATACAATGTTACTGCAAAGAAATAAAAGCAAACCTACTTGCTCCAGAAAACTTTATTTTCTTAAAGTACCTACCTACATTCTCCAATGTTCATATTTCTTCCAGGGCCATCCCATCAGACCAGGAGGACATGAAACGTCAGAACTTCGACATGATTAGCGTTGTCGTATGCAACTTATATCCCTTCGTTCAAACTGTGTCAAAACCCGGAGTTACTATCGCTGATGCCGTTGAGAACATAGACATTGGAGGTGTTACCTTACTCCGTGCGGCAGCTAAGAACCATGACAGAGTGACTATTATCTGTGATCCTAATGACTACGATGCAGTCATGCAAGAACTAAAGCAGAGCAATGGCCATCAGACCTCTTTGGATACTAGGTAAGTCAACCTTCTTTTTTAGGTATATTAAATTTTGAATGGGAAAAGATTGCCATTTTCCAATGACAGAATTGAAGAAGAATAGACGACAATCTCTTTATTTGTTAATATTCAAAATAACTACAGAATACCGGTTAATAGTATATTCTTTGTATACCTTTGTACCTACATAGACATGCGATAAGATGTTTATCGTTTGACTTTTATTGTTGAAAACAGGGGCTAATAATAATTAATTCTATCAATAATTGCCATCCGAAAAATCTAATTATGACTGCTCTGTCACAAACAAAAACATTAAACATGTTTAATAGGTAATCTCGATACTGAGAGCCCTTGAAGTTGGACATCTATTGTGTTAATTGCAACTATGACCAAAATTATTCAAATTCAGCCTTTTTGCGTAATCTGAAGTACATATTCTTTGCTACGCCTCACTAATTTTTTCGCCTTTCTTCGCATTAATTGCAGCAATAAACATCGGGGCCCATTTGACAAAACTATGCGCATAATAATTGAAATTGTTACAGTCCCCACTGTAACAATTTGTGTCTCATTTTAAGGACAACCAGGTTTTCTTCAGATGGATTTTCAAAAATGAATAACTATGGGTTTTTGCTTCCGTCATAAATTATGATAATTTTCCTCTGATAAAAAAATATATTTCGAATTTTAACAACAACCTGAAATTAATAATATTGATGTTTTAAGAAATTAAAAATGCATATGAAATTAATTATTTAATAAGAGAATGTTGTCATGAATTACGGCTTCATATAAATCTCTTATTTGTGTCATTTCATGAAAATATTAAAGTTTTCAACTACTTACCGTTTTGGTCATTAATCGCGGGAGTTAGCTAGACTTCCTTGAGTTTCTCCTTTCTCCCTTGCATTCTACATATTAAGTAAGAAGAAAGAAAGTAATCTTTATTTTAAAACCGTATGTCATTATCCAGGTCTTACTTGCAATCAGGGAAGTACCAGGTAAACATTTCTAAACTATCTGCTATTTTTTTGTATATGTATGTGTGTAAGTATGTGTAGAATTGGGTAGTTAGATACTTACTGCATTTATTTTTTACTTCGTGAAATATTACTTATTTTGACTTTTTAATACAAGGCATTATTCAAATATTTATAAACATACGTACTCATTCATTGATTTGACGATATATTTAGTTTTATGTCGTGAGCTATTGGTAGAGTCAGATTATCTGTATTAAAAAACTGTATGTCATATCAGCTCTAACTTGCAATTAGGACCAGAATAGATTCGTAGACTATCTACTATTTTTGTACATAATATAAATACATAATATATCTATCAAAAATAAATTAAATTGACTTTCAATAAAATGTATTATAACTAAAATTACAGTTTTATAATATGTACTTTAATTTATAGATTAGTCAATATACTTAATTTAAGATTTGTTGTAGCTGGTTTCTTCAGAAATAATTATGTTTTATTCTCTTTATAGGAAGCGCCTTGCTCTTAAGGCTTTTACACATACATCGGAGTATGATCTCGCTATCACGGACTATTTCCGTAGGCAGTATTCTGCCGGACAGTCACAACTGACCTTGAGATATGGTAAGCAAATATTACTGTTTTTAATCCAAACTTACATTACAAATGCGAAAGTCACTTTGTCTGTCTGTTTGTTTTTTCTTCACGCCTAAACTGCTGAACCGATTTCTGTGAAATTTGGTAAATACAAATCTGCAGGAAGTCACTATCCCACACGTATGTCGCGGGCAAAAGCTAGTTTAGTTTGCTTATAAATGGCCTTTTTCGCCGTTATGGAATATTATAAAACTTATTCCATGAAAATACAAGGCTAGAGTGAATAGGCTCTCAAAAAACTAGTGCGCCTTACCATCAACGATTGCATCACTGCTTACCATCAGGTGGGATCGCAGTCAAGCACTAGTTTATTGCAAGTAAAAAAAAAATATTTTATCTCCAAATAAAATAACATGTGTAAAATACTTGATTCCCAGGTATGAACCCTCACCAGAAACCAGCTCAAGTGTTTACGACCCGTGACAAGCTGCCTCTGACAACTCTGAACGGTTCTCCGGGCTTCATCAACTTGTGTGATGCGCTCAATGCGTGGCAGTTAGTGAAGGAACTGAAGGAAGCTCTTGGCTTGCCTGCAGCCACCAGCTTCAAACACGTTTCGCCCGCTGGAGCCGCTGTTGGATTGCCTTTGAGTCAAGAAGAGGTAAATTATTATTTTAAATTACAATTTATAATTACTAAGTATATAGTTACTTCAGTAATGAAAAACAATAATAAGAAAGGTTTAGTTAGTTAGATTGTTTCTTTTAAATCAAATAAAATATAATTTTAATTCGGATTGGATAACAACTTGACATAACAAATTTCTGATGAGACTATGCTCTTTTTTATTATAGCGCAAACTTAGAAAAAGTCTTAAAGGCTTGATATGAATAAAAAAAAGAATGAAATCTATAGCCATGACATCTTTTCAGGCATCTGTATGTATGGTGGCCGACCTTCTCCCGAACTTGACACCAGTAGCCTGCGCTTACGCACGCGCTCGTGGAGCTGACCGTATGAGTTCATTCGGCGACTTCGTAGCGATATCGGACGAATGCGACGCCATCACCGCCCGTATCATCTCACGAGAGGTTTCTGACGGAATCGTCGCACCCGGATATACCCCAGAAGCATTGGAAATACTTAAAAAGAAGAAGGGTGGTAGTTACTGCGTTTTGCAGGTAAATTAGCTTATAATTCTATGCAGTTTCTAATATAGCATAAGTCGGCATACGAGCTGACGGATTACCTGATGGCAAGCAATCAGCGCCGTCCATGGGCACCCGCAACACCAAGGAGTTACAAGTGCTTTGCCGGCCTTTTGGAATAAGGGTTGCGGATATTTAAGGATTCAGAAGGGATAGGGGAGGGGTAGGGATTTAGCCTCCGGTAACCTCCTCTAACTAACTCACACAGTGAAACACAAAGCTAAGGCCGTGGTATCATTCCGGTCGAGCCGAACTGTTGGTGTCGAAGCTTGGCTCTTCCACACTTGTGTTACTGTTACTGCTTAGAAAATTTATTATTTAATTGCTGACTACTTTTGTTTTAGTTTTTCCTAACCCTTTTAACAGGATTAGTTTTATTTGAAAGCAATAATTTAATAATAATTAAACAAAATTAAAATCTTCCAGATGGACTCCAGTTACGAGCCAGACCTAATGGAACAGAAGACTATCTTCGGTCTCACTTTAGAACAAAGACGCAACGATGCTAAGATTACAGGAGACTTGTTCAAGAATGTTGTTACTAAGAACAATACACTACCTGAGAATGCCGTCAGAGATCTCATTGTGGCTACAATTGCTTTGAAATACACCCAGAGTAATTCTGTCTGCTTTGCAAGAGATGGACAGGTAAGATATTAGATATACATACAAGTAATATATATCGTAAACATACTGGTTGGATGGTTTTCGTGTGTAGAGTAGGTAGGCCGATCAGGGCGCCGAACGTCACAAACGTTTCGATTTTGCTAACGTTAAGCAAACTGGCTTTTGGCACTCGTGACAAAACATCAGAATCAGAACAGAACTACTCTACATTACAAGGTTTTCATTAACCTCTCGCCTGGCTAATTACACTGAAACATTACAATATTAAACAAAGCCTACGTGGTTACGGGGTAAGCGCAATGAGACTCCACGGCCTCGGCCGCAGAAGAAGGAATGGGGGAGGGGGTTTACTCAGTAAGAGTCTGATACTCCCTCCCACCTCACCCGACTCTGGGCCGGAGAAATGATTTGATGATTTTCTCCTCAACAAAAAAACTAATGTGAACTATCACATGTTAAATATATAACCAATGCTATCTCTTAAAAGGTTTGGGTTGCCAGTTTAAATTAGTCTTGTTATTGTAGGCTAGGCCTAACAAAACTATTGTTTTGTAGTTTTTCGGGGCAGAAATTATAACAGAATACTCACAAACAGGAGTGGTAGTGAATATTGTATTTAATTTACAGGTTGTAGGTATTGGTGCGGGCCAACAGTCCCGTATCCACTGCACTCGGCTGGCGGGCGGCAAGGCGGCGCTGTGGTGGATGAGGCGTCACCCGCGAGTCCTCGCCATGAAGTTCAAGCAAGGAGTCACCCGTGCTGTGCAATCTAATGCTATCGACAACTACGTTAATGGCACTGTCGGTTAGTGTATAATATATGTATATCTATCAATTAGCTCCACGGGGTTTTTTTATCGATATTGGGCCTTGGTTTTGCTGGCGAAAGCATTGTTTCACGCTGCCAAGGCCGTGGTATCACACCGGTCGCACCTTACAAACATTTACATTTATAATATTAGTAATATGGTGTCATTTAAACAAATATTAGCTTTGGTAGCAATTTTAAGTATGATAATTAATAAAAATTTATTCTTATAAATTCAGGTTCTGATCTGCCTTTGGAGCAATTTAACACGTTATTCGACGGGCCAGCTCCCGCCTTACTGACTGAGCAGGAACGTACCGAATGGGTCAGTAAAATGGACCGCGTGGCTCTCGCTTCGGATGCTTTCTTCCCATTCCGCGACAACATCGACCGAGCTGTGCAGGTCAGTAACAAACTTTACTTTACTTGCATAAGTACTGGTGTTAAAAATTACCCTTATTACAACTAATGAGAAAGAAAATAACCTATTTTTATTTTGTAGAAGGTTTTAGTATTTCTCTATGTCCTTTTCTTTCCACCCTTCTAGCGTAATTCAGTAACAATCGTTAACAGTAACAGTCCAGATGTATATATTTATATATCACATTTATTGAACTGTCTTAGAAAAAAAATGGTTAACTATTTTCCTTCATTTCTATGCCAATTTATTTTAATCGGATTTAATTTCTGTAATGTACATCAGTATATTTATATTACAGTGTGGAGTTGAATACATTGGCAGTCCATCAGGCTCGAACAACGACCAAGAAGTGATTGAGGCTTGCAATGAGCACAAAATTGTGCTTGCACACACCAATCTTAGACTCTTCCACCATTAATGTACAAATGAAACATTTGAGGCTGGTGTAAAACTGGATCTATGTCAATTCTGATTATGCTGATCTATGTAATTGTCGACAGAACATACTTATTTATATAAGGGACTATCGAGGGATCGAGGGGGACTATCTACACTTTTTGCAGGCGATTTAGGAATCGCTAATATGTAAATAGGTCGACATATTTTGAAACATTATGCATGGTCAAGATGAGATTTGAAACGGTTTTATATCTTACCTTTAAGTTATAAGTGACATTGTTGATTACTACTTTAGGAGGTGCAATCTTTGCATATATGTACTGTAATGCCATGAAATGTTATTTTGAATATTTTCTCGAATATCGTGATACTGACGTATACATAGCAAAAATATACTATTTAAAAATAGCGATGTTTATATTTATAAAAACATTTATTGATTGTAAATCAACAACATTATCTTTTTTGTATCAGATTTGATGAAATGTATACTTTAACAAACTAGATATAAGGTTGAAGTTGCTATAAAGTTAAGATTATTATTTGTTAACTATCATATTAGAGTGATACAAATCAGTGATGAAATCATTCCATACAACAATATATTCTGTTTTTTTTAAGATATTATACTTTTTTATTCCTTTTGCTTGTTTGGTGAAATGTATGGAAATTGGAAATGTATTTTTAGAATAAAAATGTTAATCTTTGATATACAACGTGCACTTCAGTTTTATTTACTTGAACCTAAATCTGACCACATACCTATACATATACCTAATATTAGTCTCTGACAAGTGATTCCCGGCTGACAGGCTTAGGCGTCGTCCTAATTGGGAGCGATCCATAGCGCGATGAGTTCTCGTTGTGCGATGAGTTCAAACATACAGATTTCATCAGTGTTCTATTTGAACCTCGCAAGTGATCGTGCGAGCACATGAAATGCTTAAATACGATCGTACGATGTGTTTGATCCTCAGAATACAGAACAAACCAGAATCCGCGTTCACTCATAATTACATGTCGTCAAATGTGTCCAAAAACAATACGTCAATCCCCCCGCCAGCCGCACTTCCCACCCACGTAGTGTTGCCGACAGTGGAACAATTCCCTTGGTTTGGGGTAATTTTACAACAGGAGGGTAAGATACGAGTAAACCCAACAAAATAGGTAAACTTACGATAAATGCAACAGACTAGTTGTTCACACATTTCATAGAGGTATCATAAAACTTGACGATTTCTGGATTTGTTAATTTTAGTTACACCTACTATACACAACAAATAAAATAAAGCTTCAATAAGTACAAAGGTTTTATTGCGTTCCCTTCTGCTGGTTTAGTTTTTTATATGTATTGTCTTTAGACTCGGAACTAAAGATTAGAAGTCTACTAACTTTACTTAGTTCCTGAGATTAGCGCATTCTAGCAAACAAACAAACTCTTCAGCATTATAATTAGTATAGATATATCTTAGTAGGATATGCTGTTTTCAAACCACCTTTGTCATAAATATATCTCTTCAAAGTGAATTGAGCAAACTATGCTCTGGCCAGATGGTTTCCAAAATTAATCTAACCGTGCCCTTTGTATGATTTGTATTTATTTTTTTGTCAGGGAAACTAATATGACATAGGCTCCATAATGGACAGAAATATAACCCACAACAAATAAATAAGTGGGTAAAAATTTCACCAAAAATGACAACACTGTCAAAATGGCCGCATCATTTTCATAGAAAAATAAATCGATAAAAAAAATTCAATAATTAATTAAAAATACTATTGCAGTCGATGATTACAGATGAAATGTAATCTTATCCACTTTTTTCGAAATTCCAGTCGCATTTTTACTCGTAGTAATAACACAAGACGGCATAATGAAATTAAAATTGATACTTGTAAATACGTCACGACATGCCACGTGCCAAAATTGACTGATCGTAGAAATATCATACTATTCTAGTTGAGAATGGTTTTAGTTGATCAGTTTGAAGCGCGATGACGCCTTCTGGTTTGTTCTGTCTTCTGAGGTTTGATCGTGTCCTAATCGGTTGCCTGCGATGTGTCGACGCGCGAGGGGCGCAGATTTAGTCAAATGTTTCGTTTGACATGGACAAATAATCGTAAAAGACTTCTTCGCTATTTCGTACATCAAAATAAAGGTTGAAAACATCACCGTGCATATTCCTGTATCTATAAAGCATATACGTTTCCTTTTTTCAATGTAATTTGCAATTTTTAAAGCAATATTGCCCGACAGCAAAAACTGTACATATCTGTAAAGAACGCATTCAATTATCCAACATTTGATATATATAACAGCTTATAATCATGCCTTTCATTCCCCAAAGAACGAAGCATTACTACTTATATCCCAAATCTTTACTAATATTATAAAAAGGTAAAATTTGTAAGTTTGTATGTTGGGGGTAATCTTTAGAACCGCTGGTCGGATTACCAAAATTCTTTCACTAGAAGAATAGAAGAGAGATTTCAGTATTGGTCCCATGGAAAAAGTTGTTGTAATTGACGACCAAAATAGGCTCCTTGAATATGTCCTTCGTTCTAAATGCCACCATTTATAATAGGTCGGCAAGCGAGCAGATGGATCTCCTGATTAAATTAGTTGAAAGTAAATACCTAATCTGCGCCATCCGTGGACACCTTCAACATCAAGCAGTAACAAGGCCGTTGCTCACGTTGCCGGCCTATTAGAATTAAGGTTTTGAGGATTAGGGATGGAAAAGGAGAAGGGATTAGACCTTCGATAACCTCATTAATACTAAGTACTAAACATTAATTAGAATAAAGTGAAATAACGCTTGATTCGAAGCTTAATTTCTAGCTAGGGTGCGCCTCTCGTTATTCGTGAAACCTTTGATAGCTAAATTTTTGACAGGTCTACAATATTGGGCAAACTAACCGCTTACTAGCTAGATTAGCGCCAGCTGATAAACAAAAATCCCATTGCCATAATAGGGACTAGCCTATTGCCAAAACATTATATCAGGCAACATTCTCGAGTTAGCCAACTTAACCCATTTTTATAACTCTGTAACCTGCCTACTGTTGGTATAATTAATTTAAAAATATTACTTTTTCAAATTTACTTCCGTTGCCTGGCCATTAGTACTTACACTGAAATATCATTATCATATAAAACTAGGTATCTATCGTAGATCTGCAGATGATTAAACTTGTTAAAACTTATTCCTAACCACCTACATATAACAAAATTCTGTTCTTGGAAAGGGTTTTTGTAAAACCTCGTTAGAGAGAGCTGTTGTGCCGAATCTTGTATTAATATGCCTATCTAACGAAACGAAAACAAGTTGGCGGCTACGTGCTCATACTACCTACTTAAGACCTATCATACATACGAGTATATACACATATTCATACATAGGTACCTATCATACTTGCATACACACATTCTAATAATAAGTACCTACTCGGGGACTTTTTGTGACTCACTCATTTGGTTCTTCCCCGGTTTGATAACGTCAACGTTTCAATGCAACGTCATACCAGCTCAACAAAATTTCCCTGTTTTAGTGGAAAAAAATTACAACGCACCTATCGCATTTAATAAAAAAAAAAACGATCATTCCAAATCATTTTTTATCTCAATAAATAAAAGACAATTTAAAGTAATTACTAACAATAAAAGGGAAAATAACTATGGTTATTCCCTTTATACCTTTTTGCACCAATTTATACATATATAATATTTTTTAAATAAGACAAAAAAAAAAACATTTAGAAATATTAAAAGCAGTCGCTACAGATATAAGGAGAGGTCCGAGCCAGTGGAAATCAAGGTCCCAGAAAAAAGAATTTCCAGTACAATATGGTGTCCAGAAGCATTGCAGTGTAGATCAGATTCTTGACTCAACCATCAAACCTTAGCCTTCTCAGTTGTTGTGTTGCCTTATTGGACAAAGCTAACTTTCCTTTTATTTAAGAATGATTGAATATGAGTATTACTATTATGGAACGCATCACACTTTTCAACGTCTTTTAGAAGGTTAAAATGAGGACAATATTATTCATCATTTGGCAACATTCACTACTGTCAAACAAACGATAATTGATAAACATTCAATGTCTTACCATTTTGCAGTTTTTGCAGTACCTGTGTGCTATGTGCGTCGTATATTTTTAGTGAATTCTAGTTCAAACTATTTAGCAAAAATAAATATTGTGGTGTTAAGTGCAAGTTAATGGTATTACCTAATACATTTTATATGTGAACGTTAAGGATTTCATGGATTTTACTGTGTTTAAGTGCAGTAAACAGTGAAAATGTCTACAAGCACGAGTGATCACGATATGAGCGATTCATCCAACTCTCCAATGTCTTATTCGATTCGATACTCCCCGCACAGTTCTCCATCCCAACAAGTTCCTCAACTAGCTTCTGATCTTACTGAGTTAACTTGCGCAGACAATAAAAGACAATTTCTCAGACAAGGTAAGTGCAATGATTTCTAAAGTACCTTTCTTAGAGTACCTATACAGAATGAAAGTCATTGATAAGTAATTCTAATACTACGTACCTTGAACTTATGATGATAGTAAGAAATGCTTACATACATAACATACCTATAAGTATGATAAAATTTACTACATAATTATTAATACCTAATACTAGCTTCCTACCCGCGACTTTGTCCGAGACTAACCTTAATAAATTGTACACCTAAACAATCCTCTTTAATCACCTCTTTCTTTAGAAAAAACCCAATACCGAATCTGTCTTGCATATTGTTTTAAAGAACTAAGCATATAGGGATACAACTTTGTTTCATAGTGGGATGTAACTTTGTTAAATGGAATGAACACAAGAATTTGTGCTGAAATTGCTGATTTGAAGTCTTAATATCATGTTACCCGGCCAACATTTTTTAAACTATTATATTTTAAACAGGGACTTATGATTTCAAGGATGTTGAGGAAAATTACTACTATATCATACAAAACAAAGAAAGATATTCTGTACTTATATCCAGAAGTTTTGCATGCACATTGCATCCATTTGAAATTAGGGTGGGTTGCTAGTGGATAACGAATAAAAGTAAAATGTTGATGATGCAATGCACATGCACATACTTATTTTGATGGACTTGCAAACATTAGTACTGGGATGAACATAAATTGCTAGTAATATTTCTTTTTTGATAATGAAACCTAGTTAGACTTATTTTTTATGTCTAAAACCCTAAACATACATATTTCATTAAAGTGCTTAGATAAGTTACATTAAGTACCTACTTATGTAAACAAAAATTGCTTGTCTATAAAATATTGCTTAGTTGTAATTATAAACAGGATATAAAATAAGATTCCTTATGTATTCATGCAAGCATAGTACACTGTTTAAGTTTCTTTATTTTACAAATATATAATTTTATTGTTATTAACTTTTTTTTTCGTAATGGGCTGACACGTTTTTTAGTATATAACTATTTTAGTATATATCTCGCTTATACAGTGAAATAACACAAAAAACCGGGCGGCACTCAGGAGGACACTTATAGATAAATGAAAACAAAGATTGTCATGTTTTATCTGTCACAAAACATTTGCTTATTCATTTATCAAAATTTCTTAAAAATTCTTTTATAATATAACTGATAAGCTTGCAAGCTAAGTGTGGGAGAGCCAGGCTTTGTCACAAATGGGCCAGCTTTATCAGAATGATATCAGAGCTTCACAGAATACCAGTGTGAAACAAAGCTTGGATTGTGGTTAGACATGTGAATATTTTTTCCGGAGACCCAATTATCCATACAAAAATTAAATTATTTTTTATTACTTATTTACATTATTAATTATTAAATTCCTACCAAAATATTAATAATTAATTTTTAATATTGAATAATGTCATTCAAACAATGTTTTTTTTGAGTTGTGTTTCCTGTTCAATAATTTTGTTTTGTTTGTAGCCAACAAACCATGTCTGCGTATCACGGAACAACCTCAAAACCACTTCAGGTTTCGTTATGTGAGCGAGATGGTGGGGACTCATGGATGTCTTCTGGGGAAGTCTTATGGCACCAACAAAACAAAGACTCATCCTACGGTGGAGGTAATAAACTATATTTCATTATATTTTTCCTGTTACTGGCTGTGTAAAGAAACAATTACCTGTGATTCACTATCAGGAAGTTTTTTTTAATTGCTGATTCTTTGGGCAGTCTGAGCATTTTCAACCTTGAATAATAATTTTATATTACATTTCATAAAACAAATATTCCACTAACTTTGTAAATATGAAAGTTACTAAGTATGGTTGGCTTGGGATGGTTGAATGTTTTTTCTAATATTTCATTACCTACCTTATTTTTATGTAATAGGTCGGCAAACAAGCCCTCGGATTACCTGATGGTAAGCAATCATGTTAAACACTTCACCTATAGATAAGGTCTCCTAGGTACTTACACTGCACATGCTCACTGGGTCAAAGATTCATAGCTATTCATAGCATTAGGTCAACAAACTAGCAGATTGATAACCTGATGGTAACTAGTGGCGCCGCCTATCGACACCCATGACAACAAAAGAGTTATGAGTGTGTTTCTGGATTTTCGTATGTAGTTAAGGACAGAGATAGGAAGAGAGGATATTGGAATGAGAATGTAGGGGGAGGTTTGAGCCCCCGGTAACCTCACTCTCTCTGCAAAACAACGTCAAGTACATGTTGTTTCACGTCGGAATTCTCTGGTTGAGCTAGAACATTCTACATTAATTTGTTGCTGTTTATTTCTTTATCATAAACATACAAGAACCCGCTTGGACGTTTACTCCCCTAGAAAAACTTAAACTGGTTTGCGCACATAGGTATTGCTACGCATGTATGAATATTCTTAGTTAAGGATAAAAAAGCGACAAAAAATTATGTTACACCACAATGAAATCACCGAAAAAAAACTAAATTTTGGAATGGCACGTGTGATGTCATAGGACATTGCAACACACCCTTACATTCTCGTGATAGGTACCTAGTACCTAGCATACTCTAGGGCACCTACGTTATCATATCGTCAAAGCACCTAACATCCAGTTTTATGAATAGACATGTAGGTATATACCACTCACGAGATATTATTTAGGTACAATTTATAGAAAGCATTCGAGTAAAGCGTAGATATAGGAGTATGTAAGTAGATTGCAAATGATAGAGAAAGCAGTACGGAATGTACTTGTTAATATAGTATAAACGCTCAGGAATAATAAAACCAATTTGTATCAGCCAAAGCTTTTATTATAACTTTTCACAAAGCACTTAAGAACTGTGTCCACCTTGACTGTTCGACCCCGAATGTCCCGCTATCGTGCGCACTACTCCCCACTTAATATCTGTCTTTACCGGAAACCGCATAGAATGATATTTTAAAATAAAATGTAATGATACAACCGGAAGTAGTGCGTACGACGATACCACTTAATATTGATATTAAATAAATAAACATCTTTTAAATATTTGTTATTAGATCTTAAATAAAACGATATAATTTAAACATAATAATTGGTCGAAATAATATTTAACAATGATGTATGAATTCCGGAAGTTCGATTATCAAAGAAAGGGTTCTAACAGTCGGCCTTTCCTGACATATTTCCCGTCTCGGGAAAATTAATTCTCACATAAAGTAATGAAATCAACTATAAAAATATTTCTGCATTTTCTTATTTCTACTTAACTTTTACACAACACTTGAATTATTAAGAATACATCATATTCATAACAATCAACTGGATCGATACTTATTTAACTAGATAAACCACTTAATTTAAGATGTCAAGGCCTCAGACATATCCTTAACACCTGTCTTAGCTGGGACCTCAGACATATTCCCAGATAAGCCACTTAACTCAACTTAAGATGTCAAGGCCTCAGACATATCCTTAACACCTGTCTTACCTGGGACCTCAGACATATTCCCAGATAAGCCACTTAACTCAACTTAAGATGTCAAGGCCTCAGACATATCCTTAACACCTGTCTTACCTGGGACCTCAGACATATTCCCAGATAAGCCACTTAACTCAACTTAAGATGTTAAGGCCTCAGACATATCCTTAACACCTGTCTTACCTGGGACCTCAGACATATTCCCAGATAAGCCACTTAACTCAACTTAAGATGTTAAGGCCTCAGACATATCCTTAACACCTGTCTTACCTGGGACCTCAGACATATTCCCAGATAAGCCACTTAACTCAACTTAAGATGTTAAGGCCTCAGACATATCCTTAACACCTGTCTTACCTGGGACCTCAGACATATTCCCAGATAAGCCACTTAACTCAACTTAAGATGTTAAGGCCTCAGACATATCCTTAACACCTGTCTTACCTGGGACCTCAGGCATATTCCCAGATATAGTCTTAGGATTAAAGTTAATATAATAGTATGTATCACTACCAATCAATCGCACCTAATCTGTGTGGTCATTATCCGACGTCTCAGACTCTGAATCTGATCTATTAAAAACTACCCAGGGGTGGATTTTATCTACTGAAAAGATGCCACTGAATTTTCTATTTCCCTTTTTAGATAACGGCGTATCCTCAATTACGTATCGGTCGTTATCGAGAACCTCGGCTATACGATACGGACCTCGAAGTCTTGGAACTAATTTCCTACTTTGTCCTACTGATGGAATATCCCTTTCAACCCTTACAAGTTCTCCCACATTATAATTAACTTCTTTCCTAGCCTTATCGAAACGTTCTTTTTGTTTCTTTTGATTTTCCTTAACATACCCTGAGATTTCTTGCCTAGTTTCCTCTAACGAGGAGGTTGTACTTTCAATATCGTCCGTAACGTTAAGCTGTAATAATGCATTTGAGGTACTAACTAAATTAAGCCCAAATAGTGCCTGAGCAGGGCTTTTCCCGGTACCCTTATTTAGTGTATTATTAAACCCCCACTGAATTTCTGAAATATGTTCATCCCATTCATTTTCAGGTTTGCCATAATTGGAAGCGGTTAATGCTGCTAAAACACTTCTATTATAACGTTCGACCTGACCATTGGCCCGCGGGGTTGCTACAGCGTTCATGACATGTTTAATCCCTAATGAACTTAAATAATCACGAAAAGCTTTGGAAGTAAATGACGTACCTCTATCAGAAATAACACGTTTTGGAACACTAAATGTATGAAAATAATTTTTCATAGCCTTGATAGAATGGATAGATTTAGTACTTTTAACAGGAACAATTATCATAAACTTCGTGAAAGCATCAACAATCAACAATAAGTATGCATTTTTGTGCTTACTTCGAACAAAGGGACCTAAATGATCAATGTGTATAGTATGGAATGGTTGTTCAACCTTCTCAATGGGATGTAATTGGCCTGACTTTTTTCCAGTTGGTATTTTGGAGTGAGCACATTCTAAACATGACTGGACATACTTTTTAGTGAATCGTCTCATCTTAGAAAACCAAAAATTGTTTTTAATTATTTCTAAAGTTTTATCAAGACCAAAATGTCCAATTTCATCATGGTTTGACTTCAAAATTTGCCATCGAACGCCTTTCGGTACAACCCAACGATCACCAGTATCTGTTTTTCTGTATAATAGTCCCCTTTTCACAACAAAATTATTTTTAATGTCTATAATATTGTCATTTTCTTTATCATTTAATATAGCTATAATTCTTTGCAACTCAGGATCGTTTTGTTGTACTGTGGCCACCCAATCTGTATCAATTCGTCTTACTTCTAGCTCTATTATCTCTGATGGAATAGGGTTTCGGCTCAGAGCGTCTACATGAGTCATACCTGTGCCTGGTTTATAAATTATTTCGAAGTCAAATTCTTGTATGGTGCTCCACCATCGTGCAACTCTAGGCAGTATGTCTCTCTTTTCAAAGGTTGCACGTAGTGAATTGCAATCGGTAACGATTGTGAAATGAATCCCTAATAGATAAACCCTAAATCTCTGAAGCGACGTCACTACAGCTAGCGTCTCTAAGTCGTAGGAGGTAAATTTGGCTTCCTCAGGGGATGTCTGTCTACTGTAAAATGCCACGGCACTAAAGGAAACGTCTTTATTTGGTCTTTGCATTAAGATCCCAGCAACGCCGACTTTAGACGCGTCTGTATGCAACTGTGTTTCAAATTCGGGATTGTAAAACGAGAGAGTAGGTCGTTTAACTAATTCCGTTTTTAGATTTAAGAATGCAGATTCTTCTGCTTCTCCCCAATGCCATTTTGAATCCTTTTTTAAGAGTCTTGTTAGTGGTTTTGCTATTATTGAAAACCCTCTTATAAATTTACGAAAGAAACTCGCTAGCCCTACAAATTGCCTGACCTTATGTTGATCTGTTGGTCTGGGAAATTGATCCACGGCTTCGGTTTTCTTACTACCTGGTTTTACTCCAGATGCACTAACCTCAAAACCTAAATAATCTATGGATTGTTTCAGAAAATTACATTTTGATATATTTAGTGTGATGCCGGAAGATCGGAATAGACTTAATATATCATGTAATTTATGCAACCCTTCTTCTATGGTTCTAGATGGTATAATTACGTCATCCATGTAAGCAAATGCTTCCTTGAATCTCGCGTTCCCCAAAACACTATTAACAGCTCTTTGAAATGTCGATGGCGCATTAACTAGTCCAAACGGCATTCGATTAAATTCATAGTGACCGTCTGGGGTCACAAAAGCTGTTAGATGCTTTGCCGATTCCGCCATTGGAATCTGATAATATCCTGAGGCGAGATCGAGAGAAGTAAAATATTTATGACCTGATAGATTGTCTAATTGATCATCTATACGAGGCATTGGATAGTGTTCTTTTATGGTCTTTTTGTTAAGTGCCCTAAAGTCAATACAGAGACGGTGGTCACCGTTCTTTTTGCGTACTAATACAATTGGGGATGCGTAATTTGATGATGACTGCCTAATTATTTCCGAGTCAATTAAGTCTTGAATCATGTCACGAACTACATGCCTTTCCGAATACGACAATCTATAAGGTCTGTATACTACAGGAGTGGTATCGCTAAGGTTTATATTCATTTCTGTACCACTTATACACCCTAGTTCTTTTGCCGAAAAAGCAAAACAGTCCCTAAACTCATTAAGCAGTTCCATTAATTTGGTCTTATGCTCAGATCCAATATCGTCATCAATCTGTACCATGGAGGGTTTAATTTGGGGTGTTACAGTATTATCGGGACAATGTTCTATTCTGCCAACATTTAATGCCTGTGATTCACTTAATGGAAGAGCCCGGAGCAATAAAGTATCTTTCAGCAATTTGAATCCAGAATTTAGGCCTTTAACAACAACAGTTCCCTGCCCATCATTTACTTGTACTACACTTTGAATGATTTCGTACTGTTTATGAGTATCCTGGCAAAAACTAGGTTCTATAAATAAGTTGCCAGTAAACTTTGGTTTTGTATGAATAGTTACTAGGGTATACCCATGTATGATAAGCGAGTTGTCAACATACACTAATACGTTTTTAGCTATATTCGTGGTTATTTTAAGCTGGTTGTTAGTCTTTACAACAACAATATGTTCTTGTTCCGTGAATGTTTGTCCTAAGAGTAGAGGAACTTGTAATAGTTTATCAGGTACTATAAGAGTTTCTACCGTAGCAATGACTGAATCTATTTTTATCTCAACATAGCATTTACCTAAGCAATTTACAACACTATCCCCAAAACCTCTCAATACCGGTAGTTCTGATATAGACCATGAGCTAACCAAATTCTTAGCCACAGATTCCTGCAGCATGGAACATTGACTTCCAAAATCTATAAAACAATCTAAATTTAAACCATTAACAACGGCACTTTTAAAATATTTAGAGTCACTATCGGGTTCTGATGCAATTCTTAAAACTGTTTTATTATTAGTATTAGATTCTTTGGTGCCCGGACAACCACCAGCTAAGTGCCCTACTTGTCGACATTTGTCACAGCGCTTGATTGGTAGTTTACATTTGAAATATGGGTGCCCCTCTTCACCGCAATTATAGCATTTTGTAAGCCTATAGTTCCTATTGTTCCCATCATGCTCATTTTGAGTTCCTTTTAATGTCTTAGATTGTTTGTTATCTGCGTTGCCTACCCGCAAGGATGAATTTGGCTTGTTATACTTCTTGGTAGTTCTTATATTTCTGAGATATACTAATAATTTATCAGGTTCCGTGAATTGTGTGGCTTCTGCACTTGTTCTGACGGACCTATCTTCAATCCCAAACAAAATACAGTCTATTGCATTTTTACCGTGTATGTTACACCGATTCAACAAGACAACCTTTTGATAGAAATATTCTTCTAAGGACTCGCCAAATTCAGCCTTACAAGCTAGCATTTCCGTTAATAGCTGACCATAGTTTTGGTCACTTGGAAATGCCAATTTCAATTTGTTCTGCCATTCAGACCATGAAAACAACATGCTAGGTAGGCCTTGGTACCATTTCTGAGCCAACCCCGCTAATTTAGGAAGAGCATAGTGGAGAGTTTGCCTTTCGGTCCAATTATATATTTGAGAACACTCGTTTACTTTATTTATCCATGTTTCTACTGTTTGAGTTCGTTTACTAGGGTCAAATTCCGGTATAACATTTAAAACTGGAAAACGTTCACTACCCCCATCTGCTTTCATGGTCTGCATGAGCTCTTTAAAAACAGAAACTAAAACGTTAGTATTAGCATTTAATTCTTTATTAGAATGGAAAGGACTCACCACTACCGCTGGCGTAGCGCCCGAACATGATGCTCCAGCTATGTCTTGATTATGTCCTTGCGGCATCTCACGATTCCATGAGGCTCCGTGACTGTGAATCGTCTCCTGACCTGGCGACGCATCACGCACCCGCGACGCATCACGCACCCGCGACGCATCACGCACCCGCGACGCATCACGCACCCGCGACGCATCACGCACCCGCAGCGCACCACGCACCTGCGCCGATTCTCGCCGACGCCTTGAACCAGGGTTGCTATGACGTGCACGATGATTCCTCGACGCGCTTGTTCTCGATCCACCTGACTCGTCACGATCGCGGCAAGTGCGACGTCTCCGCACCGCAGGCTCAGAGCCACTTGATGACGAGCTAGACTCCCTGTTGCGTCGTCGAGACTTTCTTTCGCCAGTCATTGTTGCTAGAAATAAATAAATTACAAAAAGTCATTGTTCTTTTACCTCCTAAAATATTAGTAATAATCTTTTAAATATTACACAAAACAGAATGACTAAATAAAAGCCTTAAAAAAAAAAAAAATGTATGTTAAAGCACCAGTTTTGCTTGAAAGTTATTAACCATTTATTTGCCAAACGTTAAAGGTCTCGTTATTTAAGCTAATCATAAGTAAAGAAAAGTTTGGCATTACCTTCTATAGGCGTTGAATCTTTCACCCAGGACGATTATTAGTCGCTATCTGGATTTTATCCCACTTCTGAACTATAAACGCTCAGGAATAATAAAACCAATTTGTATCAGCCAAAGCTTTTATTATAACTTTTCACAAAGCACTTAAGAACTGTGTCCACCTTGACTGTTCGACCCCGAATGTCCCGCTATCGTGCGCACTACTCCCCACTTAATATCTGTCTTTACCGGAAACCGCATAGAATGATATTTTAAAATAAAATGTAATGATACAACCGGAAGTAGTGCGTACGACGATACCACTTAATATTGATATTAAATAAATAAACATCTTTTAAATATTTGTTATTAGATCTTAAATAAAACGATATAATTTAAACATAATAATTGGTCGAAATAATATTTAACAATGATGTATGAATTCCGGAAGTTCGATTATCAAAGAAAGGGTTCTAACAATAGCCTCTTGAGCGCAGGAAGTTGCTGATAGACAAGTAACCATTTAATACTTTGCCCTTTTTTACACGATAGGACGCCAACGAGCAAACGGATTACCTCATAGTACCTAAGTGATCAGCGCAAGAATGAAGGAGTTACTTGTGCGTTGCTGACTTTTTAGGGATCCGGGATTTGCAGATTTTGAAATTTCGGTTCCCTAACGGTAACCTCACTTACACGGCGAAAAACAATGCTGTGGTTGTTTCACGCCTGTTTTCTGTGAGGCCGTGGTATTACTCCGGTCGAGCCGACTCATTCGTGCCGAAGCATGGCTGTCCCACACTTATCTATTATTTTAGTGATTTCGCAACGTTTTTTATGGCATAGGGCGGCAAACGAGCTGACTGAGTCTTTGGCAATACCTACTTTTATTATTAAATAACAGAGATGGAATTTATTGTTACACTTGGGAGGTGTCTGTTGCCTGAAAGCGTAAGCTGAACCGAACAACCACGAGAAGCAAACATCTCAAGTTATGGTTTATGTCCACTTAAGGCACGCAGAATGGTTGCGTGAAAAACAAACGTAGATTGATTTTTGTTATTCCGATGTTTCTTGCCGGTACGTATTCTGGGATGCCGCGGTATCGCTCCAGTGGAACAATTTTCGCACCTTCCACACTCTTTTCTGGAGCAAGAAAGTTGGTGAACAAAAACATCCTGAGGAAACCTAGGCTTATAATTTCAAATTATATTTGCCTTGGTAATTAATGCTAAAACCTTTCGGACGAAAATATGTTTAGCAGTGTACATGTAAAGGTCGATTACGACTAAACCAGCTACGCCGTAAAATATAGTTGTTACTGAGTATTCAGTAACAACTGTTAGTAGTTACGTAGTCTATGTTAGTAGTAACGTCAGTCTATGTTAGTAGTTCAGTAATAGTACTGAACTACTAACATAGACTGACGTTGTCATTTTATATTTTTATAAGTAGGTACATCTAATTGGAACCACTGATAAGTTTTCTTTTACACTAGCTGTTCTCGCACGTTTTCATGATGTTTCATAGTGTATAGCCTTCATTAATAAATGGACTAACAAACGCAAAAAGAATTCTTCAATTCGAAACAGTAGTTCCGGAGATTAGTGCGTTCAAACAAACAAACAAAGTCTTGCAGATGTATAATATTATACAAAGTACTTAACTACTTATATATAATAATAAAAAACCGGCCAAGTGCGAGTCGGGCTCGCGCACAAAGGGTTCCGTAGCAGCAAATATAATAAACTTATTATGTCAATTTATACACCTAAAGGTGTACAATACTGTAGTATATTTTTTGATCTATCTTATAAGGTTCAGCCATCGTTTTCAGTGTAAGCACAATAACTTAACCAAAATTACAGTTAAATCAACCTATCTCAAAAACTATAAGAGATACTTTGATCAAACCAAAAATCGTTGAAAGAGTTAATTAGCATGCATCACCTCTATTTTTTTTAGAATTTTATACCCCGTAGTTATAAAAATAGAGGGGGGGGGACATACTTTTTACGACTTTGAGAGCTGATATCTCAAAAACCGTTCACTTTAAGAAAAATGTTTTTTAGAAAACTTTATATCATTTTAAAAGACCTTTCCATTGATACCCCACACGGGTATGTACATCGAAAAAAAAATTTTCATCCCTCAGTTACATGTATGGGGGGCCCCACCCCCAATTCTTTTTTTTACTATTTAGTGTCATAATTTTGTAGCGGTTCATACAACACATATTCCCATCAAATTTCATCACTGTAGTACTTATAGTTTCCGAGTAAATTGGCTGTGACAGACGGACAGACGGACAGACGGACAGACGGACAGACGGACAGACGGACATGACGAAACTATAAGGGTTCCGTTTTTGCCATTTTGGCTACGGAACCCTAAAAAGTGTGGCAGAGTACGAATGGTCCGACTCGAACAGCCTCATACTACCGCCGTGAGGTCCAAAAAACCGGCGTCAACAACGTGATGAAGGTAACCAAACGCCCAACCCTTCCCCCAAAAGGCAACTCCAGGACCTCTTACTCCTAAAAGGCAAGCAACGAACTGCTTGACTCCTCTGGTGGTGTGGGTGTCAATGGGGGGTGCCGATTGCTTACTATCACGTTGTCCGAAAACTCTTTTACCCCCGTATCGTATAAAAATAACATGTCGTGTCTTTAAACGTTGTCTTATTTATTTTCTACTTTTTGCAGCTACTCAACTATACAGGGAAAGCTCTTATAAGATGTCGTTTGGCTCAACATAACAACACGGAGGAACATCCCCACAAATTACTTGAAGATGAACAGGACCGAGATATGAGTTGCCTAGTACCTGATCAGGGGAGCTATAAAGTCAGGTATAAAACAAAATTATATGAGGGTATTTTATCACGTTGTAACCGTGGAAATAATGGATTGTAGTTGCTAGTAGATACTTCATTCTTACTCATGAGTGCTTTGAGCCTGGACACAATATTCTACGGACGAATAAGGGCCAGTTCACTCCAAGCCGCCAAGCGACGCCGAGTGGTTATTAATCAAATTTATTTTTTACACGAAAAGTCACTTGATTCTCTTGACTTGTTGTTGTGTGTGTAACCCCTTAGACAAGAAAACTTGTGAGGACCGAGCCCGAAATAAATATGCATGTGCTCCACACAAGCCTACTCGTAGTTCGATGCTGTAGTTTCTACATCATAGTTATCCACCACAAGATTGACCTTACCTACTCCAACAAATACGACCGTGTCATAATTATTAATTTTATGTTACCAGGTTCGGCGGTATCGGTATCATACATACCGCGAAAAAGGATGTCGCGCCACTTCTATTCAAGAAATACTCTCAACAATTGAAAAATTCCAATCTGAGCTTAAAAGACGTAAGTAGATTTACTGTTTTCATTAACATTTCCAACATGATAGTAAGTATCCATCTTTTATTTGTTAGCTTTTTATGCGAGAACCCTCGTCTATCGTTAAAAATATTCCTAATGATTACGGTAATTTCCAACTATCCAAATTCAAAACTTATTTTTTTTAATATCAATATTGATACGTTTGTTTGAATTTTGGAAGAAATCCCATCATAATATGATGTCATAATAATGTTTTTACGTCAAATAGCAAACTATTTCAAAAAAACTGTCTTAAGGTCTATGAATAAGAATATCGTCAAATCGACGGATGATAGTATGATTTTATTTCAATATAAAATCTTATGCTGTTTTTGACCTAGTTTGACCCACCCATTTCTACCACATGTATGTTTAGTATGCAAACTTGCAAATGTTTTAGGAAATCAATCTATAACGGATGTGTATGTTTGGTTATAATAGAGCATTGTTTTCAAAGCTTGGAGCCAAGCTTTGATATGGGACCTTTGTTTTGCAAACGTTATTTAGGTAGGTATATTGTTTCTTTTAACGTGCCTACGGGGTTTTCTCCTGAGTACGTAAGTATACAAATTCACACCCACTCCCGGAAAAGCAATTTGTAAATCATATAAAGATTTCTTATGCTCTCGAATCGAAACCGCGACACATTTGCAGAAGTCATATGCCCAACCACCGCACCGTCGTACACGCACGTATCGACGACTCAGGACAAAATCAAAACGTTCCCATCCTACTAATGTAGCGTTAAAAAAACAGTTATTTTGTAGCAATAAATATTTTTTGTGTCACATTCCGATGTGTGAACTGTGAATAGGGAGGTTATGCCTAAGTGGTGTAGTGATAAGGAGAGTTATTAGGCAAAGATTTCTCAAGCCATTGAGAGTCTTCTTTCAACAGTTCCTTGATACGATGTAGTTATGTTACCAATGGATCATATATCAAGGAGGCTGAGTCAAAATCATTTATTCCAACAAAACCATAAATAGGTACTTTTGAAACGCCGAAACTACTACTTAAATGTTCTCTGGGAATTTGGGTCCACCACACCAGTTGTGTTTGTGGAGTGAACGTGACTAACCGCACAGATTGTATTATAACAAAAATAGTTATTGTTTTAAAAATAATTGAACGGAACTGTTATATCGTATGGTCAGGAATTATGTTCTACTGCACAAGATGCGGTATGTAGTTTTTCTTTTTCTTTTTTTTAGCTGCAAGTGCAATGCGAGAGTATTGCCAGGACCATAAACTTGAACATCGTTCGGTTGAAATTCAGTGCTCATGACGTTACTACCGGCCAAGAAATATGTGAACCTGTTTTTTCTGAACCTATTCATAACATGAGTGAGTATTTTATTACATTCATCTCTAAGTCGGATACTAATATTCTGTTTGTATTTCTTAAAAATAATAGAAGAAAATATAGGTACGTCTTTCTTCTGTTTTTTCGCTAGTACTTCCCCTTTTTATTATTACTTATAGATAAATATAAGCATGATATCTATAATGATACGCATGTTTTTTATTGATAAATAAACAAAATGCACTTATGCTATCTAATTTACACATATATTAGTATACACATATATTATTTAGTAAGCACTTTAAATTGTTAACTTGTTTATTGGTTGTAGGTTCGTACTGATTTGCTTTATCTTACTACTTGCTAAAACGAAATCGTTGTTTCCAACCAGAGTAAATTATACAAAAGTTTATTTTGTTCGGCCGAAGATTTTTCAAATGGTGTTAGTTAACAAGATTTTTTTTTTTATACATATGAAAAAAATAACTTGTTTAAAAAACGAATAACGCATAGATATCATTTTATGACTCGGTATTGAATCGTAACATTGGCGTAACAGTAAGTATGTATAGAAAAATATATTCTATATACCTTACATTACATATTTTTACAGAGAGTGCTGCGACTAACGATTTAAAAATCTGTCGTATAAGTCGGTCTACTGGTATTGCATCTGGTGGTGAAGATGTCTTCATATTGGTGGAAAAAGTTAATAAGAGTAAGTTTCTTAAGCATTTTTATTGTTTTTATCGTATTGCCTGATGGTAAGCAATCAGCGCCGCCCTTGGACACTCGCAACGGAGGAGTTACGAGTGCGTTGCCGACCTTTTAGGGATTAGGGATTGAGAATGGGATTGGGGGAGGGGAAGGATTGGGCTCCGGTAACCACCCTCACACGGCGAAACACAACGCTGTGGTTGTTTCACGCCGGTTTCCTGTGAGGCCGTGGTATCACACCGGTCGAGCCGACTCATTCGTGCCGAAGAATGGCTTTCCCACACGTTTTATTAAAAAAATGTTAAACAAACAGTACGCGTATAGATCTGCCAATGTGCTTTTAGAGTGAGATTTTAATGAAATGACTTTGCTAGCTCTGAGTGGGGCGGGAGTGTCAGGAGTCTTACTGACTAAAAGCCATCCCCTTATTTCTCCGGCTCTAGACATAGTAAGTACATTATTAGCTCGATGCTCACTAACAGACGGGGTTGGTTGAGAACTTGCAGATCAAACGCAATATAATCTTTTCACGATTTTCCCTTCACAAAAAATATCCATGCTGAATAATTTAGGTGTTGGTTATATTTTATCTAATTCTGAGATTCATTATTTTACCCTCGTAATATAATATGTATTATCGGTATTATGCAACTGTTTGGGAAACCCATTCATTGGTCGATGGTATAAATATTTAACGTAGGTATATCGTTTTACAACGGATGTCGTCACATTACTCAGTTATTCTTATCTAAATCGGCTCTATTTTAATACGTTCCTCGTTCATTCAACTGTATTTAGATATTTATATGTATGTTTTAAGATGTTCCTAGGTACCAAAACACGAGTGCCATTATAACAAAACAAGGTTTTTCTTTGGTCCAGATAAGTCTAGGTCTAAACCATTGAGCCAGTTTTTGTATTTCGAACTAAAGGGAGGAGTGAATATGATTCAAAATTCAAATACTAGATTAAAGATAAATCTTTTTTTGTAATAAGGGGAAAGATGTTTCCATAATGAAGGTATTCATCGATCATGCATTCATGCCAGTTCAATGAAGACCAAAGAGTCGTTTTGTTTTGTTTTTTTTTTGTATGTTATACGACGGCAAAGGAACTAATGAAATAAGTACTTAGTTGCTGTTAAATAATCACGACCGTAGAGTTTATATAAATTGTTCCAAGATTGAGGATTTTACCTATAGCGTAATTATTTCGGTTAAATCAACATTACTTAATTATATCATGTATCTTTTTCTATAGAAAACATAATGATTCGATTCTTCGAGTTGGATGAGAACGGAGAAAGAAGTTGGACCAACGTTGGACGATTTGTGCAAAGCGATGTCCATCACCAATACGCAATTGTCTTTCGGTTAGTACAATATAACAATCAATCATATATATACACATATATTTATAAGTATTCTAATTTATAAAACGTTCGTCGTGATGCTCAATTCAGCTTTGTTCCCGTGGGCAGTAAGTAATTTGTTTTGTGCAGCACCCAATGAGTTGCTGTTTCACAATCTTATCTTATCTTATCTTATTAATTAAAAAGTTGCCCCAAACTAGGATTTTCTCCTGTGTCGTGGGTGCTGTTACAAACATACACATGACACCCAGACCCGGAACACACAAAGAATTCGTGGATCACACAAAGAGTTGTTCCGTGCGGGAATCGAACCCGCGACACGTTGCACGGCAGCCAGTTGCCCAGCCATTGCACTAACCGTGCAGTCAACGATAGTCCTTTACTTTACCAAAATCTTCGTTTAAAAGATCCTTCTTCTGATCTATCTCCAGTTCATAGTAACACAGGATAAAAATAATTATCGGAATCGGTCTAGCCCTTCGCGCATAATCCCGTCACTAATTGGGTGTAATTTTTTTTCCTAAGGTGTAAACCTGTGCGCTTGTATATACCCGCTTCGCATAAAACGAGCGAAACTTGCACATGCGTGTTTGTTATTTATAAAGTTGTACAATTAATCCTTTTTTTGTAAATAGAACTCCTCCCTATAAAGTTCCGGATACGCCCGTAGATGTAGAAGTGTACATCGAACTAGTTCGTCCGTCCGACGGCCGTACCAGCGAACCGAAGCAATTCACATACAAAGCCAACCGGGCACACAAGCAGATAAAGAAGAGGAAGGCCGGATCTTCACACTGTTCTATTGGCAGCTCATCTAGTAAGTTGATCTGATAACTTGAAGACACTTTTGTATAAACATCTTATGTATGTTTTCCCAATGATATTATAAGTAAAAAGGTGTTGAAAACAACATTCGATCTTCAAAAGCAGCACACATTAATGAATAACTATAAATATGTTTAGATGTCAAAGTGGAATGGCATCTTACTATGTAATCTTACTTCTTACTAATATTACTATTTAATATTATAAATGTGAAAGTTACGATGTTTGGATGTTTTTGTAACTCAATCACGTCAAAACGACTGGAAAGATCTGGATGAAGTTTAGCACAGGCATAGGATACACCCCGGAATAGCACTTAGGCTACTTTTTATCAACATACCACAAGAGCGAACACGCGGGCGAAAGCTAGTGATTCAATAATCGCGATGAAAAAATGCAAATATGAAAACGTTTGGCTAATTAGCCACATTTTAATGTGTCACTTGTTCATCATCATCATCAGCCTGATGTCGTCCACTGCTGGATATAGGCCTCCCCAATGCGTCACTTGCTGAGCGCGTATAACCTATCTACACCTTTTTTTATTTGAATATCATTGTTTTTCCCATAGAATCTTGTCTATAGCAAAACTAAAGTTGAAATTTAACAGCCGCCCGTACAACGAAACGACCGTAAGCTATAAAATAACCATCAAATCACTTCAAATGCCAAATAAAATATTTTTTTTCTCAGGTGGATCGTTGAAAAATGGTTGTGACATTCCCATATCAGTTGTCAATCATGTAAGTATTTATTCACTCTCTTGAACACTTCATCGTAGGCTAGAGCAGTACTATTATATTTATATTCTGTGGCTCGAGTTACAAGATAAACAAATGGATAAGTGCTTCTAAAGGGTCCCAAATTCGTATTACCCTTTAAGTGACATATTTATGTATACACTCAAGTTGTTTAGTACTTTAGTTTTTTTTTATCTAAATTATAGTAGGTAGAGGTACGTACGCACTTACTATACAAATAAGTTTTTGTTAGATATTATTTTTGGTTAGTAACTGCAACTGAAATTTAGAATAGTGATGACTTCATACGGATATCAATCGCGATTATGATAATTTCTTCAATTAGAGTACTGTTTGGTTTTAGTATAGGTATGCGTAGTAACAAATGTCCATGCAACTACATTTTATGTAAAAATTATTAGCAAGTAACTATAATTGGCAGCAATTTTCGCCAACAGATATGCGTAGATAGTTAGCTGTTTCATGAGGGCATTAACGGATTACGAATAATTTGTGACTGTAATAAAAGATACTTTCCTATAAAATTTGTCTGAAATACCAAATTATAACGTCATACTACATTAAATTTGTGTCAAATATCTTACTTATTTCTAACATATTGATGAATAAAAGTGTGCTTAGTTATTTTTTAATATTTTATTCTTTCTTTTTCTTTTCTTTTTTTTTATTAAACGTTGCCCCACACTAGGATTTTCTCCTGTGTCGTGGGTGCGGTTACAAACATACAATTTCACATGCACATGACACCCAGACCCGGAACAACAATTTGTGGATCACACAAAGAGTTGTTCCGTGCGGGAATCGAACCCGCGACACGTTGCACGGCACCCAGTTGCCCAGTCACCGCACCAACCGTGCAGTCAATTATTGTATTGAAACGTCGAATTAGTTTATTTTTTTGACCAAAGTAACTAACCAATAGATGTCGTTTGTCAGTAAAATTCGGAGACTTACTTCACCTATACCATTGACGTCGTTATGGTAAAAGTAAAAGTCAATTTTGGCCAATTGCCACAAAATTAAAGAGCTTTGTTAGTTGTAAGAGAAATGGTAACCGGTTTGCAAATGGGACGCACCTAATAATAATATGTACCTACCTACATTGTTTTATTTTATGTTTATAGCAACCAGAAGAAGTTCCCATGGAACGCGAGCCTCCGGTCCCATCTTCGATGTATGTTTTACCTCAGGTGAGTAATGTTACAGTATACATACTATTAAAACAATAAAAATAAAAGAGTTCGGTATAAATAAGAAGTATTTTATCGCTGACAAGTGACAATGTTACTTTTGCAGGCAGTTTTTTGTTTATCCCGATCTTAAGAAGGTCTCTATTAGCCTCTAATTGCGCCCGAGAAAAGCTATAGGCGGCAAAAGCTGGTAGATTCATTCATTCATTCACCTTTAATAACGCGTCACAGTGTCTGTCTGTCTGTCACTTCTGCACGGTCTCGTATATAAGATGTCTGTTATAATTTTCTCGATTGGTAGACATGTTCAAAATTACTGTTTAATAGTAGCGATTTATCAGAAACCATCGTTGGCCGGACTCTGTTAAATATTTAGGCTCTTTTTTTGAGGGTTGAAAATCAGCAAATGCTTCTCTCGCGCAGTGTGAGGCGAGAGAAGCCAAGATGTCACTGTTATATACTGACTAAAAACATCCCGCAGTACCATATTGCGCTTGCCCCGCAACCTCGGCTAAACGTCGATCCTGTTGGGCCCTACCAGTGAAAGTCTAATGTTTTTGTAGGAAAGAACATTCGGGAAATGTGTAGGCCCTGGGACTCTTATGACGAAATCCACGAATACACTTGGGGTGATATTATTGTATTTTTTTGACAGGTGCATGATTCGGCGACGCCAAACCAGTGTGATCTAGCAAGTGCATTGTACTCTGCGCCCGGGTCAGAGACGAGCCAGTCTCCTATATCCAGCCCCATGTGGAGTGAGCCTCACAGTGTGATGCTGCCCATGTCTCCCATCGCCAACCTTCAGCTCAACTCTGCAGACTTCGAACAGATCACAGTACCCACCAGCAATGACCCGCAACCCCAGGTTCCGGAAGATATTAAACACTTTTTGAATGGTAAGTATAAAGTTGAAGCCCATTCAATTGTAATTTTGAAACAAGTAGTACTTTTCTCAGTTAATGTATGTGAGTACGTTATTTTCATATAAATTTAGTATGTCTTATAAACCTATTCAAAGAATTATCCACGTAATGAAAATTTGCATTTTCTATTAGTATTCCAAATCTAAATTATTAAATACTGAAATTTGTAAGATCCCAAGAAGAAGTATTGATAGTACTGGAAGTAGAATCCCCGGGGACCTCCAGAATATAATAGTATTTTTTTTAATTTAGAAAATACTCGTGTGTTATGTACGTAGGTATGTAAGAGTTTTCAAGTTTGGACGTCACATGTAATATCCTCTATTTTGTTCACAGAATACATGAGGAGCTACGGTGAAAGTTTAACCGATGAAGTAAGTTTAAACAATATCTATTGCCTATTTTTCATTGCAGTTATTGTATATGACTAATCAACATGATAGTTGAAGAAGTAACTGATAATTTGACATCTGATGAAATTGTGAATTACGACTTTTAAACCAGACACCTCATCATCAGGTCTATTAGGTGTACGAAAGAGCTACCAGCTTAGATAAGAGATACGAATATTAGATAAAACTAGGTTTTTTTCTATGTTATATGTCGGCAAACGAGCTGATGAATTATCTGACTCCCGCAATACCAGGAGTTGCGATGCACTACCGGCCTTTTGGGATTAGGGTTTCGGAGGTTTAGGGATTGAGGAGGGATGTTAGGGGAAGGATTCGTAACCACTCACACGGAATTGGAAACACAACATTTTGTCCGTGCGATTATTTCATTGATAACATAATGTGGTCAAAAGTCAGTGGTACCTGAACCCACGTTTAGTCTTAGTTTTGAGAATCGACCCCTAAGAAACTATCGATATATATCGAAAAATACTACTTTTATCGATAACTATAGTCCCTTTTTTCACGGCATCTGTAGTTGTGTGAAATATTGTAAGATCATTATTATCTGTACTTAGTATTGTTTATCCCGTCAACATTACATTTAAAATTATTATTAAGTATTAGTCAATCGTACGTAAGAACACATTAAGGGCTGATTTTTCGATAGTCAGGTAAAAGTTACTTGGGGAATAATTATGATTCTGTCGCGTCAGAATGTTTGTAAAAGACAGTGACAGCAACAATTTTATAAACCAGCCCTAAGTAAATAACGTTAATTATTTCTTTATGATGTTTAAGTATATGTCCGATTATCTAAAACTATTTTGTCATTATGCGTTCTCTCGTTTTTCTCATTAGTGTTTTCATTGATTATCCAGTGGTTTTATATTTATTTTTGTTGTTGTCTAATATATTTCTTGTAACGAGGTTCTTTTATGTTGTTTAGAGAAGCAGTATGGACTTCATTCGCACCTTGCTGTTAGCCGACTCTGGACGACCAAAGGTTTGTAAGCTCTTACTTACAAAGTTACAACATTCATCTTTTTATACGATATATCGCATTACTTAATGGAAAGCCATTAGAGCCGCCCCTGGGCACCCGCTTCACTTAAGGAACCACAAGAGCGTTGCGGCCTTAAGTGGATTGTAAGGGATTTGAGGATAGGGATGGGGAGGGAGAGGGGGAGGAAACGTCCTTCTTTTCTTGATGTCTTTCAATCTTAATTAAGCCAAATCAATACAATGGTTCTGAAGTATTATGGACAGCATCGAATAATAATTATAGATATATTCATTTCCCTTTATGACAAACAACATTTATCTTTAGTCTAGGTTTAAACAATTGAGTCAGGTTTCGAATTTTGAATCTTATGCTCACCTACCTTCAATTCGAAATACAAAACTCTAAACGGCTAAAGAAAAACCTTGTTTTGTAATAAGTCCGATTGTGTTAAATTTTCAGCAAGAGAACAAGGCCAACATACGCTTGCAAGGAGACAGGATGCAGGAACCTGCGCGTGATCTGAAAAAAGAAGCAGATATAAAACCCAAAACCGAGTATCCAGCGTTCTATAAGACAGAAGACGGAATTGAAGTTAAAAAGGTACAGTGTTTTATTTTCTTGTAACGAAGGTGCAAGGTAATATGGTAGTTGTTAGGACAATATTACGTGAATATTACCTATAAGTATATAATAATACCTATACTTACTATAAGATATCAACGCCACTCATGGCCTTGCGTAATACATTGCCAGAATCCCTATTAAATGCTTCAAAACTTGTTATACAGGGTCAAGTATTATTTTTCACAGTGGGGTCCGAAGTAAATAAAAAATTGTGATTTAAGAAAAAAAAAATCTTTAAACTTAATATTATCTTCAACATACCACCACTTTTGGGCCACCTGTATTTATATTATTCCATTTTACTCACCAGACACCGTGAGCTCCTTACCACCTTAAAATCAACTATCATGTTTCATGTTAACAACATATTACCAAACGAGTATTAACGCGAAAAGTAATTATTTAAGTACCTTGGAAGGCTTGACGTTTCAACCAAGAAGGTATATGTTGTTACCGCCCACTTAAAAATCTTATCCTGCCCGGAGCAGGAGAAGAACTGGGGTGGTTTTTAGTCGATAAGAATGTCCCTTTCGGGTGTCAGTGGAAGACACTGCCTCTCATCCCATTCAGGGAGAAGGAAATAGGAGAAGTAATTTAATGATTTTACCTTCTCATAAAAAAAATGTATCATGAAATCGCAACACTCTGTTAAATTTGTCTTTCTAATAGCTTAATTTCGCAATCAAATTTGTAACATTGTTATGTGTGTATTCGAATACGTATCCGTTCAAAATGTCGTTTTTTTATGACGTTCGACGCTCTGATTGGCCTGCTCAAGTTACCAATCAGAGGTCTAAACGATTCAGTTGCGTTACCATAAAACAAACTCGCACTAAGCACACTGATAAATGATGTAACGAACGCATATTTCTTACTAGCTTCCGCTCGCGTGGTATGTTGTTAAAAAGAAGCCTATGTCCTGTTCCCTGAGTCGTATCCTATGCCTGTGCCAAATTTCATTCAGATCCGTCCATCCGTTTTGGCGTGATTGAGTAACAAACATCCAAACATCGTAACTTTTGCATTTATAATATTAATAAGTTAAGAATTAAGATTAGTAAGTTGGTCTAATGATTAGAAAGAAAGAAACATTTACTTCTGCGCAAGCGCACACACATAGAAATCAAAAATACCAAAAAAAGGAAAAAAAAAAACTATACCAATTATATAAACTAAATGATAAAATAATTTAACTGTTAACTAAAATAAAATTATTAACAAAAAGCACAAAAATCTTCGCTATAAGGCAGTAAAATATTTTATCTTTTATAATAGCCTATCAGTTGCAACGAATTTGGTAATTGACAATTTATTGTTATTGGTACACGATTTTTTTAATCTGTATTTATTTAGGGGTTTTATCTCAGATACTATGATCTCAATAAACATACATATGTGTATACGCACAAAAGATTAGTTCCCAACTTTTGAAAAAAAATTAACCAACATTTTTGTTTTCTGATTTATGATTTACTTTTATCTTTATTTCGAATTGAATCCTAAAGCAAATGTTGCACATCTGTGTTATGTACTTACATATTTTCAAACGATATTTTTATTTGCAGTTGGTAAAAGAAATTTGTGAAATGATTAGAAACAAGAAAGGTTTCAAAAAAGCCGAAGTAAAAAGTCGCTTGGAAAGGTTATTCGAGATTCGTCTGTCGAATGGAGACACGTAAGTATTCTATTATAAAATTATATTATAAAAAAAACATCATCATCATCAGCCGGAAGACGTCTACTGCTGAACAAAGGCTTCCCCGTTAGCCTTCCACGTCGAACGACAACGCGCCACCTACATCCATCCCGCGACTCTGACAGTGTCGTCGGTACACCTAGCGAGAGACCTGCCCACGCTACGTTTAGTAGCTCTTTTACTAATTTTCGGGCCTGTCAGCCGTCCGTAATAATTATAATTGCACACTCATACATTATATGTGTATTATAAGTAGTATTTATTGATAAGGTATTTTTGTACACCTGTTAACCCCATATTTCCCGAATCCTAATCGCCGGGTCGATCCAAAGATTGCCTGTAAGAAATCGCATTTAGCGATGAGACCGCCCATTGTACATTAAGTATATCTTAAGCTTTTCTGTGTAAGTACTGTAAAGAGAAATCAAATATTTTTTTATGTAATCGGTCATCAAACGAGTTACGAGTGCGTTGTCGATCTTTTTGGGGATTAGGGATTGGGGGAGGGGAAAGATTGGGCCTCCGGTAACCTCACTCACACGGCGAAACACAACGCTGTGGTTGTTTCACGCCGGTTTTCTGTGCGGCCGTGGTATCACTCCGGTCGAGCCAACCTATTCGTGCCGAAGCATGGCTGTCCCACACTTGAACCTAAGTATAGAGTTGGCCCATGCGTAGCTATTCTTTATCCCATTCTGATGATGCTAACGATGATGATTTACCATGACTATTATTTCAGGTTCCTTCACATGACTCTATGCAGTAACCAGCCAAGTTTAGAATACATAGTGAAGATTATTCACAGCGTGAGAGCAACTCATCTCCTAGACTTCTCCAATGACAGGCAACAGACGCCATTGCACCTTGCCGTTGTCAACGACATGCCCAAAATGGTCACCTTGTTCGTTTCTAAAGGTAAACAAAAATATTTTTAGGGATCGCAATAACCGTCTTGACTGCTTGGTTGATTATGTGGCTGGACAACTGGCCTTCCTGCAACCCGGGAACAGCTCTTTGTGTGATCCATAAATTGTTGTATGTTTCTAAACGCACCCACGACACAGGAGAAAAACCTAGTGTGGACAACATAGGGCGGCAAAGTTAAAAAATATCTGCATTACAAAAACGTCGTTAGTCTAATAGTTACAAGTGTGATGATGAGTTGGATTTCAAAATTGGTTACCTACTGAATCGTATAAAAATTAAAAAAGTAGCTGTTATCAGCGTGAGGTCTTTACCGCTATCTGAAGGTCAAATTTGAACCTTATTTAGCCCTACTGAAATAACCAATAATAAGTTCAGATTTTAAACATAATGTGCCGATCCACGTGGATTACAACAGCTTATAATAAGGATCTTACTAACACCCAGTTTCCGAAAGGCCGATCAATGTAATCTGTTGTCAAGTCATCTGATTGGTTGACTGAATTATCAACAACCAATCAGATAACTCGACAAGAGATTTAACAGGAGATTAGTTAATTTTAGCGTTGACAAGCCTTTCAGAAACCGGGTGTCAGTCAAATATTTGCATTTTTAACATTTCGAATAAGTAAAAATTTGATTTGATAATACCTTTCAAGAATTGTTTATGTTCTAGGTTCAAATCCGATGATGAAAGACGACGAAGACCTAAACGTGATCCACTACGCAGTGAAATACAAGTCGTGCCTCGAGACTTTACTTGACACTATTAAGAAGAATAATGTGCCTTGTGACTTGAACGAATACAATGGAGGTAGGTCAAATTTTTTTTTATGTGATAGTTCGGCAAATGTGCTGTCGATTACCTGATGGTAAGCAATCAGCGCCACCCATGAGCACCCGATATATTAGAGGAGCTACGCGTGCGTTGCCGACCTTTTGGGGCTAAGTGATTTGGAGAATTAAGGATTGAGGAGGGACAAGGGGAAGGGGAAGGATTGGGCCTCTGGTAACCTCATTCACAACACAACGCTGTGGTTGTTTCACGCCGGTTTTCTGTGAGGCCGTGGTATCACTCCAGTTGAGCCGACCCATTCGTGCCGAAGTATGGCCCTCCCATACTCTAAAACTTCTAATGCAGTAGTTTTACATTCTATTTGTAAGAAAAGCAATTTAAGCTAAATCACGTGTTACAATTGGAGTAACGGGTTGATGATGATAATGATGAATAGGTCAAGTAAAACAGGCCTTTATCCCAATATCTATATACCCGCTATGTACCAACTAAATTTGAATATAGAACTATATGTAACATAAGCTTCGTATCACGTGTGGAACAGATAAACCAAGCTCTGCAACATAATTATTTACAACCGCAAAAAACATCAAAAATAAGTCATTGTTTTATTTTTCGGCAGACACCGATGTTAATATATGATTGAAGTTTGTCAAGAGGTCAATCGGATAGATAACAGAACAGTATAAATTTTGACCCAGTAGGACGATTTCCGAAAGTAGCGCCATCTGGTGAACACATTTTTTATGTGATCGACGAGTTACCTGGTGGTAGGAAGTACAAGCGCGTTGCCGTTGTCTGGGCCAGCAGTAACCTCACTCATACATGCTGGTGTTCTGTGAGGCCTTGTTATATTCGTGCCGAAAGATATTGCTAAGTCGAACTATAATTGCCGATTCATTGTTCTCCTACGCTTATAAAGTAAAAAATATTTTGTTCATAATGAAACGGAGAAACAAACTAAGACATGAATTCGCGCCAAATTGAACGGGTCACACTGAAAAAGTAATGTATTAATTTTGTTCGTAATGAAGCGGATAAGCAAACCATGCCATAAATTCGCGCCAAATGGAACGCTTCATGGCTCCTCACACTGAAAAAGTAACGTTTTATTTATGTTTTCTCATTTATGTAACAGAAAAACAAACCGCGTTACACATGGCCGTGGTGGCTGGCTGGGAGAGCGGGGTACGCGTCCTGCTGCAGCACGGCGCCAGCTACAGCGCGCGGGACGCGGACGGCCGTACGCCCCTGCACCTCGCCGCCTACGACGACCGCCTCGCCGTCATCAAGATCCTTCTCGAGTTCATACCTTTCGTAAGTATTTTTACACGTCATCAACCTTTAAGAGCCCATTGCTGAATAAAGGCCTTTGCTCACATGAAAAAGGAGTTAGCGTTACTCGCCACGCTTGCTCAAAGCGGATTGAACCTTATACTTAGATAATACGAAATAGTATATTGCTTTTCTAACGATTTTCTCCTTCACCATAAGTGTATCTTTATTCAGACACTAATGGGTGTCACAACCAAGTCGAAACGTCAAGCCTACCAAGTTATTTCAATAATTATTTTTCGCGTTAATAGGTACACCAACAAGAAACGCGAAAGTTTAAAAGTATATATATCTATCTTTGTCTGGTCACGTGTCGAATTCGATAATAATATTTCTTGTTACGTTTATTAAAGTTGAAAGACAACTTCAATAAATTTTAAATTTCAGAGTGAAGTCGACGTTATGGACGGCGCTGGTAACACTGCTCTTCAGATTGTCTGCGGCGGTACTACGATCAGGGAGAATACTGTTGAAATCGCTAGACTCCTTCTAGAAAAGAAGGTGTGTGATAGTTAAATAGTTAATACTTACACTAAACTAAAACAGGTTACAGGTTGAGTATTAAACAACTTTATTTTCTTCTCATTTTTGAAATATTTTTTACTTCATAACAACAATACAACTGTAAATTATTAATTGCCCACAACCGCTGGATGGACAATCGATATGAGGCCTCCGAAAAAAAAGGAAATTCTTCTAAAGCCAGTAGTCCTTATTGGTTGAGTAATAGATTATAAATAATAACAATAACAAGTAATAAAAGTTGTAATGTTCCTTGGATTCTGTACCTAACGGTTTTCTAATCTAAACGAACCTCTCTTGTCGCTAGGCGTATCCTTTACGACGCGAAGATAGCAACGAATCCGCTTGGATGCTAGTCAAGAAGAAGCCTGAACTTCGTGAATTAATGAAAGCTTACGTCAATATGGAGTACATGGATGAAGACGACATTAAATCCGAACCAGACGATGACTTCGAATCTGCTGATGAAGGCGTAAGTACTACATTATAATAATAAATAAGAACTCTAATAGAAGCGAAAAGAGCTCATATTAAACTTACTCTCAAAAACAGCGTTTTAATAATATTACTTGTTCCTCAAGGGTTTTAAACAAAATTGGGTCATTCGTCAATTAAGTGTTAAATATTTACCTACATAAATGTGAGTGATTTGAAACAATGAAACAATGAAACAATGAATTAATTATTATAACATATTCTTCACTTCACAAAATATCATTCACAGCCACAGATATTAAATATCCAGTTACTTGCCCGATATCAAGCGAGACAAACGAACAAGAATGCTGTATATTATACCTATATTTTCCTCCGACTGAGATCAATTTCAACTATTCAATAAAGTCAATACATAAAATATGATTGAAGTCAAAAGCTAGCCTCTCAGATAAAATTCATAAAAAGTACCTCTGAGTTTGTTTCGGCATTTCTTCTTAGATTAGGTAGTCAGACAGGAAATGCCGGCTTCATCAAGTTTTTGATGTTAAAAGTGCCGTTTTATGACATATTTGCGTAACTCAATAACGCCTGGACCAATTCTACTGATTCTTTTTTTGTTATGTGTGTTATTGTCAGGAGAAGGTTCTTATGAAACTAAATTTTAGAAAAGTAGAGGGGAGAGTTGGGTAATAGGGACTGGGTCTCATCATCGTAAGCGAGATGATGAGACCCGTTCGAAGCAGGGGCGAGCTGCTAGTTAACTACAAGTATATTTTCTGTTAGGATCAACCAGACAACGGCCTACAGGAGTTAAACCTGTACGCTCGCGAGGTGTCTGTGCTAGTGGACGTGTCGGGAGCGTGGCGCGTGTTAGCACAGCGCTTGCGCCTCGATTCCCTAATGGAGTGGTACGCTGCGCAACCCAGCCCTACGCTCACACTTCTTAATCACCTTAAGGTAAACCATTTTATTCTTCTTTTTACACTCATTCTCGACATACTAGTCGTTGTCGTGATCAGGGGATAAGGAGGCCGCCATTACGCCATTTGTACAGTTAAACGTTCTTTAAGGCTTTCTGAACTCACAACTAGCTACTCTCGCGCGGTTTCACCCGATGCTCCATTCAATCGTAGCGTGTTTTATAGCCTATAGCACTCAGGAACATAGTAGCTACCTTTCAGTGAAAGAATTTTGGAAATCCGACCAGCGGTTCCAAAGATTACCCCCTACATACAAACTTACAAATTTTACCTTTTTATAATATTAGTATCTATAGATGCTTAGAGGCCATCAAACACAACACTATATTTTCTATCCTACTGAGCATTCGCCAGTACTTTATGTTGAACCTTAGCATAACTCAGAATGCTGATAAAAAAAGTTAAATAATTTCAGGATTCCCGTGATGACATATCATCCAAGTCGCTGGCGATGATCCTCGAAGATATGGGCCAGACCGAAGCTGCCAATGTTATTAGAAGGTACATTGATTGACACGAGGTTCTCTCTGACAGCAATTGACCATTTAGTTGATAATAATATTGTTAATAATTAGTTAAGCAGTGACGGGGCAAGACCTAATTTTAATGTGGACAAGACGGATTTTAGGCCTTTTTCTGTGGCGACCTCAAGACGAAAGATAGAATTTCTTGAGGTGCGAGGCCCCCTGTACCGCGAAGCTGTGGGCGGTGGCCCACGTCGCCCACGGCTTACGCCGCCTCTGGTTATTTACTATTAATAACGCTTTTGTTATTGAAATGAATATTTTTATATAACTTGCCTCAAATGTACATAAAGCTAAAACTAGACTGTCTACTATGTACTCTTTGCGTCTAAGTAATGACTAAAAGGCATTCAGTGGAAATATAATCGAGCAATAATTATCTTAAGACTTACATTTTTGCATCAATTCAAACATTTTACTACCTACTACTAAGCACATTGTTAGTGAAACGATTTTGTAATTCATTTATTTTGACTTAATGATTTTGTTTAGTAAATTGTTTTTGGTTATCCATTTTATTCGTACTTATATTATATCCTACCTTATAGTTTTGTAATAGAGTTGAAATCTATTTGATAGAACTGAATCACTGATTACTTTTGATTTTCCCAGCCCTGGTGATCGACTTGCGATCAGAGTGCTATTGTAGTGAGAGTTAGTACATTGTATAATCTTTTATAAAATGGTACATTGCCGTGATCGGAACATTCAGCCCTTTGATTGGTTTGTTGACTAAGAACAGGCCAATTTGAGCGCTGAGTATCATAAACGTGTCGATAACTTTAACGTAAAAAATCTACTAATTAGACACTTCTTTTTACAGAATAAATGAATTCAAAAGGTTAAAGTACAATTTGTATGTAAATTCTATTTGCCGTGAATTCGGTAAACGTTTTAGAATTTTATACTAATGAATAAATTAATATTTAAGTCATTGAAAATAATTTTTCTTTTTTTCTTTATTTTATGACCAAAGTGATGAATTAACAATTTGAGCAGTTTTGTTTTTTTAGCTTATACGTAATTCTCTTTCTAAATAGAACTGTAATTTTTAATTAAACGTATGTGTATTTTTTTTATAAGAACAGTCATTGACTTATTGAAAAATCAAGTTAGGCAGTATGGAATAGTACTAACGGTTCAATTGTGGAGTTGATTTAATAGGTAACATTTGACAATTCGTGAAAATTTAACAATCAAACCTTTTAATGGCAGATAAAAGAATATTGTTTCCTTTCGTTAGAACCGGCCAGTTGTAAACTCGAACGTTTCATGAAATATGTTTGAAAAAACCAGAAATAAATTGCTTGGGTATTTTATTTCAAAAAGAATCTAATAACGATTTTATAGATATGGTACAATAGGTAGGGTTGACTTATAAAATAGGTGGGGACTGGATAAAAACCTCTTATAATAAATACACAGAAAGAATAATAATAAAATAATATTAATTTCGCACAAAGTGGAGTGGTCTCATGTCTTCTACTACTACCATTAACTTTATGTTATGTCTTATTTAACAATATTATAGTATACGATTTACATTTTGAAATTTATATTTTTTAATTTCAAAATATATAAGCCTTTATAAAAGATGTCATCATCATCATCAGCCTATAAGTGCCCACTGCTGAGCACAGGTCTCTTCTCACACGGAGAAGGTTAAGCATTTATCACCATACTTGCTCAATGCGGGTTGGCGATTTCAAACTTATAATTAGAAATTATAAGTCCAGATTTTCTCACGATGTCTAAATACCTAGTTCCTCTTGAATGACTCTATCAATGAAAAGAAACTGCAACAAAATCCGTTGCGTAGTTTTAAAAGTTAAAGCGTACATATAGATATAGGGACAGAGAAAGCGACTTTGTTTTGTACTACGTACTTACTTATTAACGTAATACGTATTGTACAGTACGTAACTTTAAAAGTTAGATACCTACAGACTGTTTAACTTGTGGAGAGTTATACAGTGATGTGACGCATGATCATATGTAGTCTTGCTATGTCTATATAAGCGAGAGAAATAATAACGGGATACTAATTCGCCTACTATTTATACTTACCTTTACTATGTAGACTAAACATTCAGAAGAAATAATATGTTACTTATAAAAAATACTCCACTTTAGGTACTTACTTGTAGTACCAATAATACTATTTTTTAATCATTCTCTACTTAATACCCTTTTCTAAAGTACAATAGAAATGTCAATGTTGGTAGAAAATACAAAACGTTATCTGAAAAAATATTAAATGACTATTACATAAAATTCATGGAACTCCATTCCATCGTTTATTTATAATTAAGTTTCCTCGCCTTTAAGTTTTATAGAAATAATGCGAAAATATTGTTAGGTAAATGTGCTATAATAGGATTAGGTTGTTCTTATTAAAATGACTTTATTATAACGTTTTAGAGCAGCGACACTCAAGTACATACATCAGTAAACTAATATATTAAATTAGTTTCTGATGTGCTTGATTGATTTTAACTCATAAAAACCGTGTCAGGTTGGCTAAAGTCTTGACGTAGACCGTTAAACAACTGAAAAAATATCAGTTGTTTAGTATACTTGTACCAAATAGATAGATTACTTTTCTATATCCAATAATTTTAATTATGTACTTATGCATAATCATCATCATAATTACCAGTCATAACTCATACATTGTTCATTGACTTCCTCTAATGACTTAACTTGGTTACTATAGGTACAAGACTTATTTCCCCACGTCATTGACAGAAGCTCGATAATATTAAGTTAGCTATTAAGTTTTCCAATAGCTTATAAAGTGATGTATAAAGTGTATAATAGATCCAAGTAGATTGTACTGGAGTAACAATTGTCTTTCTGTGATAATTTTAATCTACTTGGATTTTAATATGCACTTAAAATTTTGTTATGCTATGTTTTTGTTTGTTATTTCTTATGTGTATTTCAAATGTTCGTAGTTATGTAATAATATTCAATCCGAAAATTTAATTCCGTACAAAAATGAATAAAATAAATAAATGAAAATATTGCTGATACTATGTATGAAGTGTGATGTAAGAAAAACTATTTTTCAAACCTAAGTTCTCATGTTTACGTTTGTAAGTTGCAAAATAAAAGAATTGTTAAAATTTGATATGAAATACTGAAATTTATTAAAATATTTTTGATTATCAAATTGTTTTATTTCTCTGGGATGTGGCGGCAAACATGTTACTTAGGTACTGGTTACCAGTCGTCGCCGCCCATAGACTCCTGCAACACCAGAGGATTTGCAAGTTAGTTGGCCATTGGTATAAAATGGCCCACTCTTACCGAAGCATAGTTTTCCCACACTTTTGTTTTATTTATTACCCGACTGCCAAAGAAGGAGGGTAATGTTTTTCGAGTGTATGTAAGTATGTATGTATGTCTTTTCCTTTGTGACCTCCTGTAGCCTAAACGGCTTGATGGATTTTGATGTATGAGGTATCGTTAGATTTGTCTTGATTACGGGAGTGTCATAGGATACATTTTATCCTAAAAGTCCCACGGGATAAAGACATAATAATATTTTTTCTAAATTTCCCTTTAAAAAAATATGTATGCGGTATCATTAGATTCATTTCAATCACGGGAGTAACGTTATATAAAAACAGCTAAAAAGTTATAAATAAAAAAAATATTATTAAAAAAACAAAATACCCGACTGCACACTAAAAAAAGAGTAAAACAAGCCCCACAATACAAATTTACTGAATATAATTTATAAATGTTGATGGAAAGCATCGCAGGCGGGGACCACCTTGACCGCCACCAACGAAAATTCTGCTAAATGGTGCACAACAGAAATGACTATAAACAAGCCTCTGTTGGTCCCCGCCTGCGATGCTTTCCATCAACATTTATAATTATATTCAGTAAATTTGTATTGTGGGGCTTGTTTTACTCTTTTTTTAGTGTGCAGTCGGGTATTTTGTTTTTTTAATAATAATTTTTTTATTAACGTGTATTTTTATTAACATGGCAAACATCGTAAATATTAGTTTTATTTGCTAAAAGGGTTTCTTCTATTGTCGTCGTACAGAGGCATCTAAATATACGACGAACTTTTCAGTTTAAGTCCTGCACAAGGACCTGGAAAAGTTCGTCGCCCAAAAACTTAAACCCTTTTAATCTTTTCTTTTAAAATTGTACCGAAGATGAAGAGCGTGCGTACCACGCTCTGTATGGTCTGGGCTAGGGTATAGTTGCTGTATAAGAAAGCATTTTTTTTACTAAAATGGGGCGTTTTAAATTTTTACACGCTTATTTTAAATAAGCTGATCTTAAGATACCTGTGGTTGTTGCTGGACTGCAGAAAGGACTTTGACCCTCACTTTCGGCCAGTCCAGCAACCAAGTAGATATGCACGCTACTTCCCACATTAGAGGACTTACGAGCCTCATGATGAGATGAGATCAGATGACATCTTGATATGGACGACTGACCTGACGGCTACCAAATTTACAGTTTGACGCACACCATAAAAGGTGCTGGCTATCATGGTCGCACGCTAATTCACAATATCCTATAGAAAGCATGTATACTAACTAGTTTCCTGTACTGGAGACGAAATTACTCCTTTCCCTTCCAGTCAAACAGGAAGCTCGGGAAAGGGGTATCTGACTAGTGCAAGCAGTGCAACTGCAATTTGGATTGCACTTGTCAGAACATCGACTGGTCCTAACTGGTCCTAATAGTCCAAAATGTGGGAGAGACTTTAACGCTCTGCGGCTAGATTCAATGCTATCGAGGTATTCCAGTCACTATTTAGGTGTTTAAGGTGCTCTAGGAGCACAGGTGTTACGGGAAAAATCTCTGTGACATGGGCGGGAAGTCAGAAGTTTGGCAGATTACAGCGATAAAAGAAAAGAAGATTATAAATATTTAGAGCCCAGCAAGCGCAGCGGACTACGGTCAAGAAAACATTGCCCTCCTCGGCTCTGGTCCAGGCGGCACGATATACGCCCTAGAACAACGGATTTGGGAGAGTCTCAAATAGAAATTAATGTTTAACCTACCGTTTTATACGTGTATGTATGTGTGTTATGGTTCAAATAAGTTTATTTGCTGCTAAACAAAGGTTCCATAATCCATAGCATAAAGACAATGGAGTTAAGTGAAATCTATGATATTAAAAAGTTTTTTGTTTGACAGATGTCAAATGTTGTGTACTTGTGTTGAATGAAAAGACAGGTGTTCGTTTTGTACCGGTTGTTTGTTTTGCCGATGCCGATTATATCTTTATATTAAACTTAACGCAAGTAGCGGAACAGATGAGTTCCTATTAAAATAAAGATTTTAAATATAATTGTTTGGTTTTCTTGTATTACGTGCGATTTATATATCAAACAACATGGCCAGTGGCGGTTTTCGTCTTCGTTTTGGTGAAAATCATTCTGTTCAAGGTAAATTCATTGCCGTTTAACAATTATTAATCTATTTGTTAGACTAGTCTTCTATATACTTAGAACTAGTACCTAAAACGATTTTAGACAATTACTATATATATTAAAAAAATTAAGTAAGTACTTCACATTTCTGTACTGTTACTAAAATTAAATCTAAATACAATTTATAGAAGATCGTAACAGCACAACAGAGTCTCCATCACGACGTACAACTAGGATAAGGGCCAAACCAAAGAAGTATGGTGATTTCCTAGATGACTCTCCTGTAAAGCGAAGGACTTACAAAGATATAAGCTCCTCTGAAGAAGACAGTGAAATAACCGATGAAGCTGTTTTACCAAAACCCACAGGTATCGTTTCTTTTATTGACGTAAAATAATTACTTAAAGCTAAATTACATCTACAATTAATTATTTTTTTAATGACTTACAAGATTTGGTTTAAATCCCTTGTTGTTTAAGTTTAAGAAAAAATGTATATAATGTATATTACTACTTTCGCAGCGCTATTTACTGAAGATGATGTCGAAGGCCAGGACATGTTCAAGTTTAAATCACGTCACACAAAGCAGGATTTACAAAACAGAGTGAAGACAGCTATTTATTCTCCAAAAACTGTTGATTCACCAATGAAAACTCCAAAGAAACTCCAGTCTTTCATTAAAGTGGCACAGGAAACACCCAAACAGGTTAAGGAGATAATGAGAAAAAGTAGGTTTTTGTTTCTCTATATTTTTTTTTTATATTGCCCTGTTCTGGGATATTCTCAAGTGTTGTTAGTGCGTTTTTAAACATACAGTTTCACAAACACATCACACCCAGACCCAGAATAATATTTTGTGGATTCAGCCAACCCCACAACATGTTGCGCAATAGCCAATTGCCCAGTCACTGAACCAACCGTGCCAGTCATAAAATTAATATTCATCAATCATGGTTACTTCCTTTTTTTAACCTTTATTATTTGCCTACTTTGATAGCACTAGTGACCCCCTCTGGATTGACAAAGGTGCAATGCTGATACTAAATTTCTTTACAATTTAATGGCTGTTATTATCCATATAAACCTTACTCCTAAATCACTCTATCTATAAAAAAACTTATCAAAATCTGTTGTGCAGTTTTAAGGATTAGATAAATAGGATATAGGGACAGAGAAGGTGACTTTGTTTCATACTATGTCGCAAAACACAATAAGTACATGTAGAGAAGCCTTTAACCCTTGCTCAACTGATCTGTTTATCCATTACAAAAATTAATTTTTCAATTTGTGTTTCAAGGTATTTAACAAATTACTTATTTAGCTTCATAAGTATTATAAGTGTATATTATTCTTATAAATTTCAGGAATCTGTAATGAAGTGGACTCTGATAGTGCTGACAGTGATTTTTCTGGCAGCAGCAGTGACTTTGTTCCTGACCCTAGTGACCATGATGAGGTAATACCTAAACATTTTTATTACTTTTATAAGCTCAAATTTACTGGTGCATTACCTGATAAGCAATCAGTACCACCCATGGACACCTGTACGACTACAAGAGTTCCTAGTGCTTTACCACTCTTTTGTGCATAATTGGTATTGGTCTTCCCCTGCCACTCCCCAAACCCGATTTTGGGCCTCTGGTAAATTTTTGGTAACATAATCTTTCTGAAGATACAAGATTGTAATAGGTACCCTTAATGGTATTCCATTATATAATTAGGATACCTTTATGGTAACACAAGGAGGTTAGGTAACACGAGGAGGAACAAATTATTTGATGGTCACTGTAACAATACTACTAAAGACATCTGCAACATGACAGGTACTGTAATAGACAAGTAATTTCAATTAGGGCGAAAATTTGAGTGTTGATTCAGCACAGTGAATCACTCCAACTTAACATAAACACAGCTTGCCTACTTGACAAATTAAATACAAAATTGTTCATTATTTTTCAGACTGATTCAAGTTCATCAGAAGAGGCATCATCTGATGAAGTAGAACAACCAAAGAAAGTAGTGGGTAAAGCTGTTAAAGGCAGAGACAACAAGACTAAAGTTAAGGATTCGGAATATTATGTCACCCCTGACAATTACTTCATTATGCACTCCAGCAAAAAAGTAAGCAATTACAAATTTATTAAATGCATAAATGGAATGAATTTATTCGAAAAAAATGATTTACTCACATGAATTAACTGAGTGAAGCTGTACTAGTTTCAAGTGACAACGGGCCTCTTATTCATGGATAGCACGCACTTCAAGGCGACGTTGCGCAGCCAATTCAATATTTTTTTATTTATTTTTTTATGTAATAGGTCGGCAAACGAGCAGACGGATTACCTGATGGTAAGCAATCAGCGCCGCCCTTGGACACTAACGGAGGAGTTACGAGTGCGTTGCCGACCTTTTAGGGATTAGGGATTTAGAGATTTAGGGATTGAGGAGGGATTGGGGGAGGGGAAGGATTGGGCCCCGGTAACCTCACTCACACGGCGAAACACAACGCTGTGGTTGTTTCACGCCGGTTTTATGTGAGGCCATGATATCTCTCCGGTCAAGCCGACCCATTCGTGCCGAAGCATGGCTCTCCCACACTTTAAAATATTTAAAATATCAATTTCAATAAATTAGCATTTCTCAAGATAAGGAATAACCAAACACGTAATGGATGCTCTAAAAGTATTACGCAGAGTTACTGTTCACGAACTGCGAAGATTCTTTTTTGTATTCAATATCGAATATTCGCGGCTAGCTTGCAAATTGCGCAACTGGCCCGGTCTTTAATTTGTGGATGCTCCTTTTGGACAGTTTTGGAATGATCCTCAAATACTATTTCGGCAATAACTACCGACTGCGACCACATGAATTAAGTGGGTAGAGGTTTGTACTTTCCTCCCTTTCCTAAAGGTGTGATTTTGTGAATAATTGAAACGGTTTCTTATGTATGAATATGTGTTTAATATATGAATAAAAAATACTTTTTCAGATTGCTACTTCCGACCATACTTTGGCAAGACTGAAAAACTTAAACATCGATGAGAATAATGTTGATGATATTCAAATATCAGTGGAACATAAAGAAATTATAAAAGAACTGAATCATTCCTATACACAACTATTTAATAAGTGGCTATATGTGTTAAGTGAAAATTTCAATATCATACTTTATGGAGTTGGTTCTAAGCGCTCAGTGCTCCAACAGTTCCAAAAACAGAAACTTAAAGACTTTCCATGTATTGTTGTTAATGGCTTCTTCCCTAGTTTAACAATTAAGAGTATTTTGGAAACGATTGTAATCGATCTCTTGGAAAACACCAATGTTCCTTCAAATATAGGAGATGTTGTGAATCTAATTGATACTCAGTTGAAGGAAAATGGCGTTAACTTGTTTCTAATAATACATAACATAGACGGCACTATGTTGCGAAATGCAAAAGCTCAATCTACATTGGCAAGTATATCGCAAATCAGAAATGTTCATACGATTGCCACTATTGACCACATTAATGCTCCTTTACGTAAGTAAATTTCAAAATATTTCTGACCTTTGCAATTGTTTTGAAATACAGTTTTTTTGTATGGTAGGTCGGCAAACGAGCAGACGAATTACTGATGTTAAGCAATCAGCGCCGCCCATGGACGTTCGTGGTTGCGGATAACGAGTGCGAGACCTTTTGGGAATTTTAATTTTAATTTCTTTTAAAAATTTTAATTAAAGTTAATTTCTCATTTCAGTATGGGATCACACAAAACTGAGTAAATTCAAATTTACATGGTGGGATGTGACAACATTTGTTCCTTACTCTGAGGAGACTTCTTACGAGAACTCCTTGATGTCGCATCGCAGCGTTGCTTTACAGCTGTCTTCATTGAAAAGTGTATATCAGTCACTTACTACAAATGCTAAAGGAATATTCAAAATTATTATAGAATATCAATTAGAAAATCAGAAACAAAATTATCAAGGTATGGTTCTTATTTCTTTTTCAATGTAAATGAACTAAGGAGTATCTTTGGCTGTCGTAGGCTGCACTAAAAATAGATAAATGTTATAGCTCTTCAAAGGCGATATATTGACGAACTTAATAACTATAGATACTGGCTTATATAGTTTTTGTATTATTTAAATGGAATTCCTATGCATTACGGAACAATATTAAAAAAACCTACAATTTGTGGGCACACTGGCATGGTTCATCTCTCTGGTGTGCCCACAAATTGTAGGTTTTTTTAATATTGTTCCGTATTGTGTAACTCTGTGTTGGGATTTTGAGTAATCGTGTGTCGTGAACTTTTACAAACATACAAGTAAAACCCACGATACCTAGACCGAACAAGGTGTGATGATCCACAAATTGTTGTGATCACACCAAGTTCTTGCGTGTGAATCCAATCAACTCACGACACGTTGCGCCGCCGCCGTTCGCCCGGCCGATAACCGTGCATTTGAATGAAGACTGTGTTGCCGAAATTGGTTACAATTTGTGTATAAAGATTATTAAAATTATTTCAGGACTGCCATTCAAAGATTTGTATTCCAAATGCCGAGAACAATTTTTGGTGAGTTCCGATCTTGCATTACGCGCTCAACTCACTGAATTTTTGGATCACAAATTGATAAAAATGAAACGCACATACGACGGAAGTGAAAATTTGGTAATACCCATTGATGTTACATTACTGCAACAGTTTTTAGATCAACAAACTAGTTGACAAATATGTGTATGATCTACCTTATCAGTGTGTGATGATTTTAAATAAATTTGTAAGTGATGTATGTTTCACTCATTTCATTTCCTCCCATCTGTAAAATAATGGGCAGGTAGGTAAATGAAACAAAAAAATATATTTAGCTTTTATTTTACAATCCCAGAAATAAAGTCTTAATAGGATTATATATAATATATATCAACAGGCCAAAGTTGTAAATTACTTAAACTTAATGACTTACACAATATAATAAAATTATTAACTAAAATTCTCTTCAACATATCTGGCACGTTCACCATGATGCATCAACCAAACATTTCATTGATATTCATAAGTGCATTAATTGCTATTTTAAAATTTAAAAAGATTGTAGAAAAATACTCTCTGAACTCATCAGACGTCAAAGATTTGATCTAATTAATCAGATTACGATATTTTACTACGCCCATTGAAAATTAATTTTGTTTTCCGGAATAGTTTCAGTTATCATTAGTGAGATTACGAATAATTTGATGTTGCATTTTGAAATTCCAGTGTGGGAGGTTACACATTATCTGTGCAGTTAAATTGTATAAATCATTCATATTAACCTTTGACCGATGCTACTTATATCAATGTGTACTACAAAAAATTTCGTATTGTCAATATTTATTACCTGATAAAGAGTTATACATAGATAGAATATAGTAGTGGACCATTTAAGAATTGATGAAAAAAATATTTTAATATCAGTACCGTCACTAGTTATGCAACAACACCCAAATATTATGGATATTGGTGCAATATAGACGGTGATATAAAGGTTAATATAGTAAAAATATGATGCAGTAAATAAGAGCCAAAACATTAGAACAAACGAGGGCATTACTTTAGCTTTTGTTTTTGTAAAAATATTTAATTCTTCCTCTTAACCTTATAAACTCGAAATCATGCATGTTGATGTATTATTCCTCATTATCATAATTTGTAATTATAGTAAATAATTCTCTACAAGAAAATTGACGTCATGTCATAGTATTTAAAATTTTTAGTATGTCTTTATCAGTCTAACTTGGTCATCAAAAAACAGGCGGCGCCCACGTGAGAACTAAAATTTGTAACAGATTCCAAGGGCAAATTTTTGGAATAGTTTTGTCTAACAATTTAATCATGTTTTTACTTATAGCTAATTAATACAATTCTTCATAACTGTAGTTCAAATGAGAGCTATTTTAACCTAATAATCATGCACTTTCATTTCAATGATTAGACTAAAAATTAAGCATATCAATAGAATAAAAAATGATTATTACATAAACAATTTAATTGAAACATTAACTTTGTCGGACAACAAACTACAGATTTCACATGATGTCTGTTGAGACATCCAACATTAATCAATGATAGAAAAACTTCATAAAATTGTACGACATCCGATGGACGCGTGAAACTAGAGAGAAAGCGATTGAGTCTAGCCTCATTGGGTGTCGGGGATCAATCTCACGAATGACAACTAGTCTACGGGGATGACTGCGGGTTTCGTGATTGTGAACAGGTTTATTGTCCGATGCATCGGAGCGCTGTACACTTACAAACTAGTAAGATAATTCCGCTTAAGGCAACACTCAATTCTCATCGTCATCCTCGTGTTTCCGTTTTTTACCCCGAGTGCTTTCTTCGGGTTCTCCGTCTGCATTCTCCTCACCATCTGAAGATAATAAAATATCATCATTATTTACAGAAATATTTGTCTAGTTACAAGTACCGTGGCGGTATTTAAAATAGGTTAGTACGCACCTTGTACTTTAGAATTTTGATTTCCCTCATGGTCATTCTCTTCTTCATCATCTACTTCTTCATCTTCTTCTACTTCACTGCCTGCATATAAAGAGCTGGTTGAGCTCTCCTCTTCTGTTGAATACAATATATTTCAAATAAGAATCAGGATAAACATTTGTGCTTTAATTTATATTTATTTCAATTTGCTCTGTATGTATAAGTCTAGTTATAAATGTATGTGTACACTAATTTTATCGCTGTTTAAAAACTAGGAAAAGAACTATATTTACTCTGACAGTTGAGAAAAATAAATCTGAACATACATCGCGAAGTTGCGACAGCCAAGACACCAGCCATGTTGGTTTCCAATAGGGTTCCATTTGTTATTAGAAACCAATGCAGCTGGTATTTTATTAAATTGCAAATGATAATTCAACTCTACGAAGTGATATTTATATAAAGAATGCCATTTACCAAGATTATCATTGTAGACTGCACTAAGAGAAACATCCTCATCATCCTCCTCTTCTTCCTCAACCTCTGAACCTGAAACAAATAAAATAAACAACATCAACATTATGTTTCACAATCAGTAATTAACAGAATACAAGGTAAAACCAAACCAATTTCATGAGTAGCAGCAGTCTAACATGGATAGACATTGTATTACATAAGCATCACTGACATAAAGTATTGATGCTTACTCTTTAAAAGGAAACCCATGTGGAATAGCAGACCATAAACTGTGTATAATATCATTGGTAGAGAGGTTCTCTCCTCTTCGGGAATTTCGGATATGCTATCATCATTTATCACCAACGGACCCAAATCTATGTCCAAATCTGTAATGCAGTATGCCTTTCAATATCTGTTTAAGCTTTTCTGATAAGAATAGGTGTTAAGTTGATTATTCATTGTTATTATATTGCTTAAACAACTTCATTATACTAAACTAATATGGCTTACATTGGTGAGTGTTGATGGAGTCTGATTAGAAAATATGTATGAAACATATTTGTTTATTATAAGTTTCTAATAAGAAATAATAATAATTATTATTATTATTATATGATGTTCAATGTCATGACTACTGCCTAGTGGGGAACTTGTTGATTTTATAAAACGGTTGATATGAAGATAATGATAAACAATACAAATTATACCAACCATCCTCACTGTCATTATTTCCATTCATTTCATCCTCCTCCTCTGCGTCACTGTCCTCAACTTCTCTGTCTTGTTTGTCAAACCTGAAAATAGAAAAGGTCAGAGTTAGTGTTGACTATATTATTTTGTAAACAGAGTCAATTTTTTATTGGTAAATTAAAAAAGGTGTGGTTGGTATTGAACAGATTAATTTCACACTAGTTTCTGCCAGCGACTTAGCTGAAAGTTCTTTACCATAAAAAGTACCTCATGAGTTATCCCAGACTATCTGTGCTGAATTATTCAAATCCATTCAGTAGATTTAAGTGAGAGTAACAAAGATTCATCCATACTTACAAACTTTTACATTTATAATTTATATAGTTTAGTAATTTAAAGAATGACTTACCCATCTAAATATTTTAAGGATGGATGTAGTGCAAAGACTTTACTTCTATATTCCTCAATGCTAGTGACTTCATTGTTGAACAAATCAAGGTTCTTTAAGTATTCAAACTCTTCCAAAGGCTTCAAAGTGTCTAAATCTTTTATTTTGTTTCCTGATAAGTTGAGATGTGTTAGCTTTTTGCAACCATTCAGGAAGTTTAACCCATTGGATATTCTGTTGTCGGAGAGCTCGAGTTTCCTGAGCTTGGGAAGTTTTGGAAAACCTTTAAGTGAGGTGAGACCAACATTGTTGAGACTGAGATTTTCAAGGTTAATGTATTCATCTGTCAGCCCAACTATAGCAGTACTCCTGCAATTGTCCAGGTTTAGTTCTTTTACCTGTAATGAAATAAGCAATAAATTTAAATAATATTTAATTTATGCAAAAGCATAGATGCAATTATACTATAATAGACTTACAATTATCAATTCTCTTCTAAAATCGCATAAGTAAGAAGGTATCCTATTTAAGTTTTATAGCACCTATCTTTCTATACCAATCAACACCAGTACTCGTACGAAATATCTACCTATCTATAGTACGAACTATACAAGGTTATTCAGTGCATCAAATACTTTCGGCGTATGTTGAGGGGAGTACGAATGATAGAGTAGTTATGTTGAAAAATCACAGTTTTTTTTAGAAGTCCATTAAACCTTACAGAAGAATCAATACGAAGGAATTGATATAATAAGTATTGATACTGGCTTGTTGAGTATTTGTTGAAAGCAAAGTCAAGTCAACCAAAACGTCAAAATGGTGTTAGTTGTCAAAGACACAGGCGTAGTTTGTAAAATCCACGATATGAGTGATTATTTCGGGGAAATATTCATTGTAACATGAAAGGGATGTGTTTGTTACATAGTTTGTATAACGATATGCACTTGCGGTGTTGTAGTTGCAATTAAAATTGAGATCGTTTTACTTTGCAATGGCGGATGACACGAATCATCGCGACGCAATAAAAATGGCCGCTATATTGGTAAGGCGTGCGTCAATAATAATGTCTGCAGTTTTAAGTGTAAATAAACCAATTAGTAACAAAAACAAGTCCTGTGACAAGCCTAAATGTACTTTAATATATTTAGTAAACGTTTTCAGCTTTTATTGGAAGTTATGTCTACTTAGGTGAAAGGGCGCGAAATTATATCATGTAGTAGTTTAGTAGTACAGTCAAGTTTATACTTTGAGCCGTATGTTACAGACATATCCCAAGGATATTAAATTGAACATGTACTTGTAAAGAACAATATTCATGTATTAATCTGTTTCATATGCAATACACGTATAAACTTGCACATTTTGTAAAATATCATTGACATTGACAACACATTAATCAATGAGCCCTCTTTTCAAACCACAAGTTTTTGAGATAAATATTACCTAACGATTACAGGAAAGTGAATTATATCTTCAATTAGATGATAATTTGACTATCAGTCATACAATTAGCCATCAATGGTATATAACACGTCTCATATCCATAAGTTTCGACACTTAACCTCAATATATGAATATTTACAATAGGAATGTTTCATCTGATTGTAAAATTTGGATAGGCAAGTTAAACATTTATAATTATTACTATTGAAGTGTAGCAAATTATTGCTCGGTCAAATATTTCATTAGAATGTTAAATAATTATGTGCACATGAATGAAACGTAACAATCGGCAATGGCTAATTTCTATACTTAATAATGCCACATCTTTAATTAGGAAGTAGTTTTACATTTTAGTAGTAGGACTAAGACACAAGCCGTAGATTACACTGATTTTCTAACAATATTCTCAATTATTAAGTATTACATTTAGGTACTTCAAGAAATACGTATCGACAAAACATTCCAATAATCGAAAAATAGATTTCGTTTACCTGTGAAGGATTTCTTCCTCTTAATTCCAAAGCAACCCTCTTTTCCATCTTTGGGAGCCTGTTGATTTCCAGTTTATAACACTTTTCACGTATTTAATATTTCTCAAGCAACTAAATCACTAAGCTTGGGTTTCAAAACAGAAGGAAACTATAGATACACGAGTGACGTCGTACTAGAGGCGCCGCCTGGTGGCGAAATAAAGCAGCCGGATACAGTATACATTTGAGCAATTGATTAACTGTTTAAACTGACGCTTTACATCAAATGCATTACAAAATTACTGTAATAATTCATAAAAAAATATAAAAGAATATTTGGAATTTACCTGGATCACATGAATCCGTTTGTTTGGATTTTAAGTAAATTAAATTCAAGTAATGTTGTCTCGGCTTACGTTGGTAGTGTGTAGTTGCCAGTTTGACGGTAAAAAGGCGGCATTTACAAAATGTGTTGTGATACGTAGCCGGCAAAGCGTGTTCGTGTGTACGTTGAAAGATAAATACGGAATCATTATTGTTAAATAAATTGGACGAGAAATCCTTTACGTACGCTTTAATCATATTGTTTTTATGATACTTTAAAAAAAATATTATTATACAAAATTGGCTTCTTACCTTGTCTCAGTGTTTTATCTGAATAGAAAAATACCGATAGGTATTGAATTAATATTATTTATTTGTAAGTTAATAAGTATTGAAATCGGATTATTAGGAATAATTATAAGATGCATGGTATATAATTTTATTTGTAGTAATTTAAATATAAAAAAACACCTAGTAGGTATCGATATTATATTTTATAAATTAAATTGGTATTCATTATTTGGTATAGATATTGTAAACATGTTTTTCAATTAAATTTTAAAGGTGGATATTTATGGTTTAATAAATGAATACTTAGTATAATACGGTAAGTATAAATAAATACCTATCTCCAATAAGTACCTGTATTTTATTTTCGTCTACGTGTAGAAAAGTAACCGAGTAAGTTAGGTAGGTACCTAGTACGACTGTGCGAGCACATCGTACCTAGACTAAGACGTAATGAGGCAAATGAGTGTTAATTAATACTTCTCGTAGAATTTCTACTTTGTAAAAGTGAAATAAAATAATTCTGTTATGTTGTTGACTTTTCTTCTTTTTGAATATTAATTTACCTTTAGATTTTTTTCATAGACTTTTTTTTTTTCAAAAGACCGTTATAGAAAAAAAAACCGTTGTTTTAATGACCAGATGGGGCCAAACAGGGCTGATGTTCAGCTAGTAAGAGAGCTTCCTTTCGCTCCACCGAAAAACCCCAGAAATAACCTGTATGTATGTATGTATCTAAGAATGATGTAAGTATGTAGTGAGTACCTATACAATACATGTTCTGCTTAGGTATTTTATGTACTAACCTATTGTTGACTGCACGCTTGGCGCAGTAGTTGGGTTGCAGGCCCCAGTGAAACGAGTTACGGGTTCGATTTCTGCTAGGTTATTGTTTCGTGTGGACTTAATGCCACTGGTAATCTCTGCCAGTCGGACCTTTGGGTGATGTAGAGAGGAGTCAACGGTAGGTGCAAAAAGCAAGCAAAATCGAGATATCATTATTAATTTTATACACTCTCATAAAATTAAATAATTTTTGGAATTGTTTGTAAACACAATCACGACACAGAAGGTATTGTGCTGTGCTGCTGGCTAGTCATATTGTATCCCACTTTTAACTGTGTTAGTATTACAAATTCCTACACCACAATCCCAAAGGCCGTGTAAAAATAACAAGTGTGGTGTGACATAATTATTCACTATATTTTTTTTAAAGTATCTTTATTGCCTGGGCGATCTCGGGTTAGGCCTCGACTTTCAAATCTAGTGAAGCAAAAATGAGGTTGGTTCTTTGCTTTTCCAAAATTCCTGTTACACTAGTGAATCTGGCAATAGCCCATCATCGACCTATGGCGGATCTAAATATCAGGTATACCTAGGTTCCTAATCGTTATGAAATATTTTGATTCTTCATTTTATATACGACTAGCTTTTGTCCGCGACGCCGTTTGCGTGGAATATTGACTTTCTGCAGATTTTTGCCTTAAAAACTATCCTTTCTAGAGTTCCAAACTATTTCTGTGCCTACCTACCAAATATTACAGAAATCGGTTCAGTAGTTTAGGCGTGAAGAAAAGACAGACTTACAGACTAAAGAGTTACTTTCACATTTATAACATGAGTTTGGATTATTGTTTAAATTATTACTCTTTTTATAATATGATATATTATATCTAATAATTTAAATATAAGTAGTATACAGTAAAAGTAGTAGAAAAGTATACATAAAAATTGAAAGTACCTGTTATATTAATTAAATCGGTAGAATAGTTTTTAGTCGTTTGGTTTGTATAAAATCTACTTGTACTTTTGTAATAACACGTTTTTTGCTGTTTATACTTGAAAAAAAATCTTGCATTATAGTATGTATTGTGCCTGTCAGTGATTAATATCGCAGCCAGGGTTGCGGGATAAGCGCAATAAGGCACTGCAGCCTTGATATAAAGCAGAAGAATGGGGTTTTAGTCAGTAAGAGTCTGAGTGAAATCATCAAATCATCAATTGACGTCTTACGCCCTGGATCGGCGGGAGATAAATATTTTACAAGTTGTGTTAAGATTCCCTTGTAAAACAGGTACCTTTTTTATGTTTGTCCTTTCATCATCATCATCAGCCTGTTGTCGTCCACTGCTGGACATAGGCCTCCCCAATTGCACGCCACTGAGCTCGATGTTCAGCTCTTCTCATCCAACCACTGCCAGCCACCCTGCGGATGTCGTCAGTCCACCTAGCTGGAGGGCGCCCTACACTACGTTTGCCTAGACGTGGTCTCCACTCTAGAACACGTTTACTCCATCGGCCTGTCCATGGCCTGGCCATGTCGGCATCGGTTTGTCCTTTGCCGGCGTCAGATAAAAGTGACCTCGCGCCAGGGATTAGAGGCTGTATGATCAGCTAGCTGCTAAGCACCGCCTCAATCCATCTCAAAACGTACCAATATAGTATAGTAACAGCGCGAATTTTTCCAAGTTATATTAACTTTCTAAGATTATTTAGACATCACTGATAAACGGCGAAGGAAATAATCGTGAGGAAACCTGAACTTGTAATTTCTAATTGTAAGCTAGAAGTAGCCAATCCACTTTAAGCAAGCATGGTGATTACCTAATGCACAAAACTTATTAGTGTCAGAAAAGGCCTTTGTTCAGCATTGGGCACTTATAGGCTGATGATGGTGCAGGATGTATGTACGCAATACACATTTTTTTTCTGTAAATGCACACTTTAATTCTGCTGAATGAACCTTAGATAATATTACTGTCTACTAGAAAGAATCGCCTTGAAATTATATTTTAACTACGAGTTTCTATGTATGTTAATAAAAACTAGCTTATGTTCTATTCCGGAGTGTTCATCCGGATCCGTCCAGCCGTTTTGGCGTGATTGAGTAACATCCAAACATACAAAAATCGTAACTTTCTCATTTATAATATTTTAGTAAGATATATTTTTAAAGTTTCGACCACTAAGTTATCTAATAAAGGACTAACTTGGATATAACAAAATCATAGACAATTAGGTGTAACTTTCATATTTCTTGTGATTTCTGTCAAAGATCTGACAGAAATTTTCCTTGACGATATAATTTTTGTAATGAATTTTAAAGTTGTACTTTATTAAAAATAATGAGACATATGAGAAAACTATATAAAGTTTTAGTCAAAGTCCGGAATGTAATGTTAATAATATTGTTTTGCGTAATTGCATTATTTTTCATTATACAGAAAGCCAATCGTTTTATAGTGTTCGAAAAGAAACCATTTACGGCTTTAAAATATTTGGATTTTAATCCACAGTATGATTGGAAACCACTTCATATAGACACAATTAAAGATTTAATAGCAAAATATAATTCCGAAGAACGAATACTGAACTTGGATTACTATGGACCATTAAACCGTGACGCTCCAGTTTTCGTTGTATTTGTGGACACATTCCGAACAACCTTAAAGTATCTTTTATTGTCTTTATCCAATCTAACAGGGATAGAGGATGCACTGGTCATATTTTCCCATTCTAGATTTGATGAGAATGTTCATAATTTAGTTCAAACTATAAATTTTACCCGTGTTTTACAAATATTTTATCCTTATACTCTACAGGTATACCAAAATGAATTTCCAGGTTATACAAAGGGTGACTGTCCACACTCTGTCAGTATTTTCAAAGCAACAATCATTAATTGTACAGGTATACGTACCCCAGATATAAACGGGCGATTTCGAGATCCCAAACAAAGCCAACTGAAACATTTCTGGTGGTGGACTATGAATAAGGTTTTCGAAAATTTAACAATTGTTGAACATCACACGGGGCTGTTTACTTTTCTAGAAGATGATGTATTTTTAATTGACGATTTTATTTATATGACCGTTCATATGAAAAAAATATGCAAACTTATAAATGATTGCGACTTCATATCTTTACATTCACCAATGATTGGAAAATTCAATTTTGAAAAACATCTGGATTATACGTATATGGTTGAATTGGGTACTTGGAACGCTGTGAACCATTCTAAAGTGTTAACTTTCGACTCATCAGTTTGGAATTCAATAGTGTCGAATTATTATCGTTTTTGCTACTTTGATGATAGTTCATGGGCGCGCTCTCTTTACCATTTGTCTTTGAACAGAAAAGACGGGACACGATTTAAAGTGATGTCGAGTAGAATGCCGAGAGCACTGAACACAAAATCACAAAACTTTTTTATGGAAAATTTGGAATATGACTCTGTTGAGATGATAAACAACTTTTTTGAGACGCAAGAGCAGGTCAGACACTTATTGTACCCTTTTTATTTAGAAGTATATGCTAATATTGAATTAGATGAAGACGAGTTTGTTGAAATTGATTATGATTTTATCGGCGGTGGGTGGAATGATCCGCGTGATAAAAATATGTGTAGCAACATGACATTAAATAAAATAAAGAAAGTTATTATGGAAATGTCCCAAGAATTCTTACAATATGAGCCACGTGATGATTGATTTGCAGGGCATGAACATCTAGTGTTCATGCCCTGCCTAGTGAGTGCCTGCCTGTGTGTTTCAAGAACATTTAATTTATAAGATAAATTTAAATAATGAAGACCATCAATGTGGTAGTATTATATTATATGTATTTGTAGGTAAACATACATTGACAGCAATTCTGAAACGGCATCAACTAGATTTTCGAGATTAGTCAATGTAGCTAGAAAGGTTTTGTATTCGAAAAAAAACCAAGAAATTCGAGAAAACCTCGGTCATCTAGGTCTAGTACATGCAGTACCTATTCATGAATGGTTATAAGATTACTAATATAATATTAATTACAAATGTATTTTTTTAATTGTTATGTGTAAGACCCTAAATAAGTACATTTAATTCCATTATATCATGTAGATCTAATTTTACATTTACGGAAGTGCATGTGTTTAAATATCACATCTGCTTTTTTGGTCGAGTGATTCTAAGTTTGAATTCGCAAATTCGCTCTGAGCGTGGTGATTAATGCTCAAAAATCTCCGTGTGAGAAAGAGACCTTTGCTCAGTCGCTGTGGGCACTTAAAGGCTGATGATGATTAACGACTCATAAATACAACAACTTATTCAACTTTTACCCAATTTTCAAAACTATTCATCAATTCAGAACACGTTATGCATTAAGTTTTCAATGAAGAGTATATTTGAAGGAGAAAAAATTAATAAAAAAGATCAGGGATTATAGTAAGCATCCAAAGAAAACACTACATTATTAAGTCTTTCAGTGCAAAACAGAACAGCTGTCGGAACAATGTTGGAAATAATCGATTGAATAGGGCTTGGTAATGAATAAGTAGGCCAAATTATTGTACGATTTTGTGCATCTTATGAAGAACAAATTCTCTATGTATATCACAGCTTCATAGAAAACCGGCGCAGTCTGCCTAACGTGAGGTCATTTGTATGATCTTGAAGTCTTTTCTTTATTTCAACCATTCTCAAGTCATGATATTTTATGTCATAAGTACAAGGCGAGCCTAGCTAATAATTTGCCACGAAATAGTAGTATATGGATATTCCGGCGTAGGGCTCCCGCGCCATGTTTAGAATTAATTGTTGAGGTCATTCTAGCAAATTCTTACTATGTTTTTGCTTCTTATTTTTCATTTTACAGGACTGGTAAGCTATGTAGGAATCAAGAATCAATTTTAAAATCAGACTGATAGCATCGAAATAAAAGAAATACCTCGTATTCAGCACACACTCCTGCAAATTACCTATAAGATACTAGAAACCACCTGAAAATTATATTAATGTGAAATAGACTTATCGAATATTACATTCAGTTTTGTTTTTTTTGTTTGTCAACAACAATGCGCATTTTAATATTGGATGAAAATAGCGTTTAATGTCTTCATGCGAATCGTGCATCCAGAAATAAGAGGCATACAATACAAAATGTGACGTAATATTTTGAGAGATCATCGTAACAATAAGTTCTTGTTACTTTCGTCCGTCATTCAAGCGCAGACGGCTTTATTCGAAGATAATGTTACAATTAAGTTGGAGACAAAGGAGAGCATGTCAGTATAAGGATGGCGCGTGGCGGCTTGGCGGGCCGGCGGCATCATCCTAGGGAAGGGTGCGCGGGGGCGCGGGGCGCGGTGCTGCCCTGAGTGTGCGCACGCAACCTCGGCCCGGCCGCGAGCAACAGTCTGCTCGCGTGAGCCGTGGCTCGCGACTCGGCTAGCCCACGCCGCGTTATCATGCCCCATGGTAAGCACTTACTATCATCAGAATCTCCGCGGCACTTCCCCTCACTCTCTCTCGCACCTTTAAACTCTACCACAACTATCAACTCTTCTTGCACTTTTCAGTGATGATTTCATGATTACACTAATGTTTTTATTATTTATTTACGCTGTTTCGGTACGAAAAGAACAAATTTAAATTTTATGAATTACAAAAAAAAATATCGTGTTCTGTAATAGTCTTTTATATTTCTTTATGTGAAAGCGTGGTATTAGGGAAATTTTAATGTCGCTTTAATTCGTCGGAATGAATAAGCCGAGGGCACCTGCGTCCATTAGCAACAATAGAATTGAAAGCATAAAAGGCTTATTGTAGTAATTTAGATATTTTTATCAGGTATATTAAAGGTGTGTTAAACAATTTGTGTGATAAATGAAAGAAGACAACGACTGGGAAGTTAAGACAAGTGATTTGAGAAGTAAGTTTGCTGATTACGTTCGGTGAGTACTCGTAGTAACTAATTAGAAGAGCAAAGTTTAGATTACAAAGATATTACTAAAATGTAATTAAAGTAAAAGGTAAAGTTAAGCGTAATGATTATTTGAAATTAACGCAATTCGTATACTTTAACTGTAGAAATCTCATTATTTTAATGAAATGTTTGTGTAAAGCTTGGTATTTATAATTTTTAAAAGGACCTAAAAAGGTTTAATTTAAAAGGACCTAAAAGGCTTAATATAAGGTTCATCTGGTATCTTAGAAAAGTAAGGTTAAAACGATAACATTTTCATTTTGGGATTAAATCCATATTCAATTTATGATAAGTACAAAATCAAATCTCTAGTCATAGGATACAACAAAAACACAAAAATTCAAACACCCAATTTGATTATTTGATATTATATGAAGCACAATTTACATATATCACGTGTTTATAAATTTTTAATTGGTACTGAATATATATGTATACTGACGCGTTAAGTATCTTTGAGTATTATAAATGTATATTAATGACGATTATAAACGTAATTCAGGTACTTACTTACTAGCATTAACCTTACAATCGTGGTAATTCAAGACAAAATTGAAGAACAATAGGTGTGCAAACGCCGGCGTTCGCTCGGGGTTTGGTGGAATATTTAGAAAATTCTTAAAATTAATATATAGTTCACCGTAACCTCATTATTTTTGTTATCTGTTATTTTATATAAATAAACTTTTATACATATAATAAACATATAACGTATATAAACATTTTCACAATTTTTTTTTGTGTAATAGGTCGGCAAACTAGCAGACGGATTACCTGATGGTAAGCAATCAGCACCGCCCATGGACACCCGCAACGGAGGAATTACGAGTGCGTTGCCGACCTTTATTTGGAGATTTAGGGATTGAGGAGGGATTGGGGGAGGGGAAGGATTGGGCCTCCGGTAACACTCACACGACGAAACACATCGCTGTGGTTGTTTCACGCCGGTTTTCTGTGAGGTCGTGGTATCACTCCGGTCGAGCTGACCCATTCGTGCCGAAGCATGGCTCTCCCACACTTAAATCAGAATTAGTAGTCATGTATAAATAAAAACTGCAGCTGTATTTTTTATTAGGTCAATGTAGATCCTTCATAGCTCAACATAGCATGCATTTAGAATAGGGTAGAAAATTTTGTAAATATTTCAACATAATTATGCCAAGTGCTGCCAAGCATTGATTTCAGAAATTGTAATAATACCCGCAGGGCACCTTGAGGCGAGGTGACGGGAATTAGCGATCCCGCGGGCTACCATCATCCCGATTGCTCCAGGGAGAAGTCACCGTTCCTCATCTCCGGCTTGCCTTCATTAGCTGGCCGGAGTGGACGATGACGAGGAACAGGTCTCCCACCTCTGGCTTGCCTTCATTGGCCGTCCAGAGTGGAGTCGCGAGAGTAGTGATCCTGCTCGGAGGGTGGAAGCTGTTCGTAAGCGGCGAGTGGGCCAGTGATGCAGGATGCTTAGGCAGATGCAGATGATCTGAGTAGAAAGCTGGTGGCAGTTTCTTCACCCTTCAGCCACTCACATTTCCGTTGTCCCTCTGTTGCTATTACTAGCAACCATTCCCGGGGGCCCGGTCGGTGAGTTGGCGAGTCTCCACCTGCCATTTTTACGTGTATTTATTACATTGTTTCGGCAGGTGCCATAGTCCTTCCATAGTTCCCATCATACCAGCCCATAGCAACCCACACCCATAGTGTTATCCCTTGTTTCCATTATCCGCAATAGTCCTACTCTAACTGGAGACTGTCCTTGGGTGCATTTCCATAGTGCTTACAGGGATAGTCGCCGGTTAGTGTCCCATTTCATTTAGATTAAAGTTGTCTAAAGGGCCTCTGCGCAGTTGGCTCCGGCCCCTCGTACGCCTTCCAAATGACCGGGACCCTGTGGTCCCGTGATTGGTAAAGATAAACCTGATTATAAAATATTATAATGGATATTATAATTTTTAATTGATTGAACAAACGAAAAATATCAAGGTAAATTTTAAATTTTTTTCAACCATGCTAAAACTGATATGGTCATCCCAGAGATGACAGTGTTTTTTAAACTTTAGTTAACTTGATTTTGATCCCCAACGCAACCAAACAAGCTCGTAGATTATGGAAAACAATTATTCCCAAAGATCTTTTCCAGCAGTCGTGACCATCATCATCGTCGGCCAAAATGATGATGGATGTATACAAAATGATGTATATTCAGAAATTTTTTTTGTAGTTAATTAAAGTTAAAGTGAAGACAAATAATTCGTGGCTCAAAGATGGTTTTACGTAAATACTACGTTGATTTAATAAAAACCTTAAGTACAGGCTACATTAAGCTTACTTTAGAACAATAAATCTCTATAATGCAAGATTGCAATGTCGCCGTTCGATTTCTTGCCGAGTTCATTGTCTCTTGCTACGAGTCGTTTGTGTTATACGTACATATAGTATCTATTTTGATCTTTACTGTTTCTGTTTGTATGTCTAAACAATAATTAAAATACGATAGCGTTACAAATAAATAACTTAACTATTCTGTTACGTTATTTTAAATCATTTTCGTAGACGTCTACGTCGTAGCGGTGCTACGGCACTACGGCGTAGCACTTTATACCGTAGTCACACACCGTCAAATTATTATTTATTGGTAAAAATTTATTGTTAAGGATTGAATTAATGTTTATTACATGATGGGATAATTTTGAATAAGATCGTCGACAGTAGTCTTGAATTTAAGACACCATTAATATTCATTTGTCGGGCACGGATATAAAATGAAATGTCAAAACTTCGCGAGGGAAAGAGAATTAATTAATAAAACAAGTTTTATCTTTTAAATGTAACAGTATCAAAGGGTTTTTAATGAGAATAGCTATATATCTACATATATTTAAAAATATGTTGGTGAACGAGGAATAATTAATTATCAGTTATCTGTATGTTACATAGGTATGCATCAGTAGATTTACCATTAAAGAAAGAAAGAGCACAAACAAAGCTGTTATCTTATCAATTTTTATGCGGCTGTCTATGTGATCTTGAAATAAACATGAAACTTTGAATAACAAAAGTCAGCTAGACGGCTATTACCGGCGCCACAGTAATAGGGACAGCCACAAATCTTTTAGGGACAATCCTAATTCCACATCTCGAAGTTCAGGTGTTTGTCTATAAATATCATATAGTAAGTATGGATTATATAACCTGTCTGTCCATAAAGGAAAATATATTTTTTTATTAGGAAATTATCCTATTTTTTTAATGTGATAGGATGGTAAACGAGCTCAGTGATTACATTACATGAATCAGCGCCCCCATGGGCACCCGTTACAACAGAGGAGCTACGAGTGCGGTTCCGTTATTTTGGGCTTTGGAGACTTAGGGATTGGGGGAGGGAAAGGATTGGGCCTCCGCTAACCTCACTCATCATCATCATCATCAGCCTATAAGTGCCCACTGTTGAGCAAAGGCCTCTTCTCATACGGAGAAGGTTTGAGCATTAATCACCACGCTTGCTCAATGCGGGTTGGCGATTTCAAACTTATAATTAGAAATTATAAGTCCAGGTTTCCTCACGATGTTTACCTTCACCGTTTGTCATTGGTGTCTAAATAATCATAGAAAGTACTTATAACTCGGAAAAAGTCACATTGGTACTTGCCAGGTTTCGAACCCACACCCTCATGCATGAGAAGCGGGCGCCTTAACCTCCGAGCCACCACGACATCACTCACACGGTGACAAAACGCTGCGGTTGTTTCACGCCGGTTTTCTTTCGATCCGAGTCGACCCATTCGTGCCAAAGCATAGCCCGCCCACACTTGCATAGCTCTCACTTAATACATTAATATACTTAAGACTATAAATGCCTATTTTATAAGTATGGATCTGAATAAGATTTTGCTTCAGTTAAATTTAATCTTTACCCTGGTATAGCAGGCAAAGTCGCTTGCGGAAACTGGTGGACAATATACACAATATTTAACAAAATCGTTATTTGATTAACAAACATAACATTAACACATTACACTAATTACTGAAAATGTACTTCTCCATAAAAATTACATTAATTACCTACTGACGTCAACTACTTCTGTTTGTAAAAGACCGAATACCAATGTAATATGAAATTACTTTGACGATCAGTTCAGAACAAGGGTATTTTAAATAATGATTAAACATTTTTAAGTGTGGTAGAGCCAACCTTCAGCACTAATGGGTCGGCTCAACCGAAGTAATACTACCGCCTCACACAAAACCGGCGTGAAATAACCACAGCGTTGTGTTTCGCCGTGTGAGAGAGGTTACCGGATTGGTTTACCGAAGTCCAATCCCTACATATCTCCTCACCCGTTACCAATCCTTCAATATCTGAAATTCAATTAAACGAGCCATGCTTTGGCACGAATGGGTCGGCTCGACCGGAGTGATACCACGGCCTCACAGAAAACCGGCGTGAAATAACCACTGCGTTGTGTTTCGCCGTGTGAGTGAGGTTACCGGAGGCCCAATCCTTCCCCTTCCCCAATCCCTCCTCAATCCCTGGATCTCCAAATCCCTGATCCCTAAAAGGTCGGCAACGCACTCGTAACTCCTCTGTTGCGAGTGTCCATGGGCGGCGCTGATTGCTTACCATCAGGTAATCCGTCTGCACGGTTGCCGACTTATTACATAAAAAAAAAAAAAAATACTTATTAAAGGCCGGCAACGCACTTGTAACTCCTTAGGTATTGCAGGTGTCCATGGAACCAGCGGATTGCTTGCCATCAGGTAATCCGTCAGTACGCTTGCCAACTTATCCCATAAAAATATATTATTGACTTATCTTATAATAAGAACACGAACGGAACCTAAGGAAAAAGTCATTTCGTTAGATGAGGCCAGAACAGACAGAAGGGCTATCAGGGACCCAACTTTGTAGATACGTCCAATCATACTTTTTAGCTGACATAGCGTTGATGTTAAATACGTGTTTTATCGTATTTGTAGGGTAGAGTATATGTAGTGTGATTGACCGGTTATAGAGGGGGAGGGTGGATAAGCCTGGTATCGGATTCCAAGGTATTCACAAGGGATCGCTGTAAGGCTAAGAACTCATGGAGCGATTTTGAACCGTGCCAGCCGCGGTAGCGGAACTGCGGTTTTATTTCCAAACTCACGAGACCGGTTATTTGCGCGGTTACACAGCCGCCGCGGTTGCGATCATCGCCCGCAAACGTGGCGGGCGATGATCGCAAGATTGCAAGACAGGCGGTTAACGATCAGTTGAGGTCCAGATCGCCATGGACACACACCAGAAACGAGCCGTTGCGTTATATTTACTTCACAGAAGATCCGCCGGCCCCCGCGGTCGCTCGCCAACCGATCGCAAAGCGCGCGGGTGCCACCCGCCGAGGCTGCGGGTAACCGCGGCCCGCGCGATTCTACTAGTTGCCCGCCGGTACAGCGGGAGCCGCATACAACCGCGTACATCGCGGGCGTAAAACGCGTCGTGAAATGTGCTTTAATTTTTTATATAAATATTTGAATTCTACACAAGCTGCGGGCCCGGAACCGCAGCGGACGCGGGCGAAAATCGCTCCGTGAGCTCTTAGCCTAAATGACGTCGTTACGTTTTATCTAAAGCTTGCTGTTAACTCAGCGTCGTGTAAAAGTAACACTTAATATAACGTGATTAAGGTTTTTTTTCTAATAAATCACAATCGTATTTGACGAATGATGATTTGATTGGATGGTCGTTTGTTGAGTGGTTAGTGCGACTGCCAAGATTATTTAGGTGAGGTCATTTTTATTAGATTTTCGAATTCGGAACTCTTTCATTCTCAGTAGATAGGTCGGATTATGTCAGATAGTGTTGTAGAGTTGTGGATAAGGTAATTTTAAATAAGTTTAATAAACTAATAGCATTGCTTACTTTATGAAATATGGCGGAACGATGGTTATTAGCTTTCATTCTATTCTTCTTTTAGGGAAATAACAGGTATATGTGATATACATATGTGTTATAAAATAAATGTCACAATTTGTTCTTTTGGTAAGAGAGATAATTCTCCTTTTTTGTAGCTGAATAATTTATATCAGAATCATTCGGAATCTTGTCGTATGGCCGGAAGGCGGTGTCCTTTCTTTTAAGATATTTTATTTTTAGCAATGTGTAGGTGTTTTATAAAGCACGATATTACATTTTTCTCGGAAAAGTCGTATTCTGTGTAACAACTATTTCTTGGAAATTTGATGACATCAAAGATGTAAAGGAAATAATATTAAACATATATAGAAAAATAATATGGTAAAGATTGTGGTGGTTTTTAGTTACTTATTGATTATAGCTTTATATTTAGTTCTTAACAATATTGTCTATGAAGGCAGCATGCCTATTTCGCAGAAGAAGAAAACGGCTTCGTAGTTTCTCTTACTCTGCACCATGACCTATTCTAGGGCGATTTACGTTCTTTTCAAAGGGCTTCTTTGTTAAGGGTGGGAGAGCCATGCTTCGGCACGAATGGGTCGGCTCGATTGGAGTGATACCATGGCCTCACAGAAAACTCGCATGAAATAACCACAGCGTTGTGTTTCGCCGTATGAGTGAGGTTACCGGAGGTCCAATCCCTCCCCTTCCCCTATCCCTTCCCAATCCTTATATTCGCAACCCCCATCCCCAAAAGGCCGGCAACGCACTCGTAACTTCTTTGGTGTTGCGGGTGTCCATGGGCGGCGCCGATTGCTTACCATCAGGTAATCCGTCTGCTCGTTTGCCGACTTATACCATAAAAAAAGATGTGTTCAATTAATAATAAGCAGCATAAACATCAAAGCTTGTGTTAGTTAGATGCTAGATTATATCTCTACGTAAGAAGGTAAGCGACATTCTGCACACTTGACACGCAGGTGGGAGAAAGCAGTTTCAACGGTTCAGGTTTGCCAAAGAGCAGACAGCTCATATGATGCTACCGTAAGAAAATTTGAGGAATAGGGGTCCTAGGTATCTAAGATTATCATAAGCTTCATAAAAACACGTAACGTATAGAATAGTTACTTAATAGTATAATAATATATAATATACATAATAAAAATAGTCCTAGACTATTTGCAATAACGTCGACGAAGAACCAAGAATGTGCTAATAGCACAATATCCCATTAACATACCCATTGCGAGTGATTTCATTAACACGCATTGCTGTTATTACACCAATAATCGTAAAAACCAATTATTACAGCAATTCTCCAAACAATCAGAATGCTTGTTCAAATTTAATGTGCAAGATATTATTTATAAGGCTATTATAAACAGGCAAAGTGCTGCTAAAAGCACTAATTAGTTCAAAGGTCCCAAAGCGGAAACCTTGGGCTTATAATTAAGACAGATTCATTTACTTGCCTCCTTTAGCGATGAAACTTGATTACAAACGTGTTTAGTTTGCCAAACTCTTGACAGGATTAAGATGAACTTTCGCTAACAACTTGAAAGAAATTTAAATAGGAACGATTTGAGTTTGACAGTTAAATGTGTGCAAACTGTTTATTTTAACCAGACTGTCTCGCTCGATGTTCTAGTAACTGCAGCGTAACAGGCTGTTCCGGTTCTAAATACAGAGTATGAAGCATTATTTACTTTGTTTTAATTTGTAGATTGTTCTCGCCGTGGGTGGTGCAATAATGAATGCTGAAATAGAGTAGAGCTTTCGTGTAGAAGGAGAGCCTTCGCCTTCTCCAAACTAGGTCGTGGTATATCATTATGCTGGCTCGCAACCCTGGCTTGACATCGGCCCTAGGATGCTCGATCTGTGGACACCAGATGGCCTCATTAGGCGCTCGCGGAGCATTAATTTAAGCTATAGATACCATTATATTTTTAAGAACTGTCTACCCCATTACCGAAAAACAAGCCTGTCTTACTCTTGATATTTTAGAAGACAATTTTATGAGTTTCACCACAGTACTAAAATTCTGAAATAAAACAAAATCGACTGAACCCAAAATAAATTGAGATTTTCAAAAATATATAAACGCGAATTTTATTCAATACAGTTATCTGAAATCGCAGTACACAAACATAGCATTTAAATTATACTGTTTGTCTCTTTATACCACCATCCGATAAAAGTTCAATTCATTTATCATATTTTGGCAATAAACAACTTTTACTGCATCGGAAACGTATCTTTGCCAAGATTTTCGTTGTGAGAAAATAAAATACTACGGAGAACACTTGTATCTGGGCAAGTATCGCGATCGTTGTCCCAAGCGATTTGAAAGTTGTTCCAGTACAGGTGAATAAAATTCTCTCTTCAGTAAAACAACGTGAACGGGGAAGCCATCTTGTTTTTATTGCTAAAGCTGTACAAATATTTAGCGTCTAAAACGTCCTGAGGAGATAAAACTGAGTGAGTAGGTAGTAAAAAGAATTGAACGGATGCTTTTAGCAGAACGGCGCTTGGTTCCAGCAAGGATTTAAAATTTAGATCGTACAAATAAATTTTTAATGGAATTAGTTCATACTACGTCTTTCTATGCGTGGGCTTCAACCCTATTCTCAGAGGAAGACGAAATCAAATATGTCTCAAGGTCTCACTGATTAAGTTGCTTTTTAAGTGGGATTAAAATTTGCATTTATTTGATGCAATTACTATATATTTAATAATTACTATTTAATAATTATTATTAATAGTTAATTACTATATATGATATTGTTCTTCTTTCCCCTTTATACCATTTGGAGGTTGTTTTTTTTGAAAAGTTGATAATTCTACTTTATTCAACTAAAGACTAAATAGCCAGCCAGTCAGACGATAAAAAACTTTATATGTATCAAGTTCTAGTTCAATATCGTTAGACAAATATTATCATACATCTATTCCACAGTATCTAGTACATCATGACAGTATTTCATTAGTTTTATCGTTGTCAGTGACGCGCAAACAAACGTCTTAGGTTCACAATGTCTCGTCCAACCTGTAATTTGGCAAAGCCGCAAGGTTATTACTACATGTATAAACATTTTATTATTTATTATATCTGTTGATATATTGTTGTTATGACTAGACTACGGTCTTTTTATACTTTAATACAATTAGGTTTGTCCGTACGGTCGCCTGTAATAACTACCTACGCGCCAAGGTAAGTTTAAGTCACTTTTGTTAATTAGAAAGAGTTTGTGTTATTTGACTTGAACGTATTGTCTTGTACTTGTAGTACTGACGATTAGAAATTAATATTTCTCGGTATACCATTATCGATATCGTAGTAATTTAGGACGTTTTCGATTTTTAAACACGAAACGCTCGGTCGATCGATAGTAGTGGGATGAAGATTTTGTTGTTTCGTTTCTATTTCTGTGCAATTTGTTATATAAGAAATATTTAATTTTAACAAAGATATATCTTTTACAACATTAAACGAGTTTCCGTGAGAGACATCCCCTTCAAGTGCTTTAAGAGATGTGACCGCGTCGTTCCAATTCGCTCGTTCTTCACTTGACTCGTTCTCTGCGTTCGGCCAACAAATGTTTTGTTTTGTTTATCTAATTCGAAATTGGAACATAAACGAGGTTCGTTAAGAAATTATATTATTTGTTAATTTTAATGATTCAACGGAATGTATTGATGATGGTTGTAATATTATTTTGTTATAATGTATGCAAATTTAGGTTTTTTTTTAATGTAGGCCAATCATAAAATGGTTTCACTTGCATCTCGGTTTGGTTGGGGAGCAGTTAAAAGTAAGCCTGTGCCTAACGCTTTAACTTGAATCACCGTAAACTAAGTTCGGTTGTCGATAAAGGTGCTCTAAAGAATTTATTTACGTAAGTACATACTACATACGCCTTAGTTGGGTAAAGTGTCAATTCCTGAAATGTCATTCGAGAAAAGGGAACGAGAACGATAGATTTCAGAGATAATGGCTAACAATAAAGTCGTAACGGCTTTTTAACGTACGTGGAATGTTCAGAAACAAATCTTCTCAATAGATATTATGTTGAAAATAGTCGTTCCGTCGTGTCACATAGGAATTAATTTCGCAATTTAAACGGACCTTATGCACCATAAATAAACAGTTGAAGACGCAGAAACTTATATGTTTGTGACTGTTTTGAGACTATCTTTTATGGTATCTAGACGTGACAGCACTTTCTATGGTCATTTTTAGTGTTAGATTTATTTAACCTTTACTATTAAATTTATTGGATAACGAACACATTCAGTGGCGGAGTAATTATTAATATAACACCAAATATATTTGATCACCAAGTATATTATGACTTGTTAGAAGTTTTTTATCAGCAAACGAGCATACGGATTACCTGATGGTAAGCAATCAGCGCCGCCCATGGACACCCTCAACAACAGAGGAGTTACGAGTGCGTTACTGACCTTTTGGGGATTAGGGATTTGGAGATTTTGGGATAAGGGGAGGGGAAGGAAAGGAAACACAACGCTGTGGTTGTTTTACGCCGGTTTTCTGTGAAGCCGTGGTATAGCTCCAGTCGAGCCGGCCCATTCGTGCCGAAGCATGGCTCTCCCACACTTTCCAGATACCAAGTTTTAAGAAAATATCACGAACATTTTCAGTTTGCAAATGTAACAGATATACAACAATACTTATTTTTATTAACAGCAAAATGGCCGTTTCTTTTTCAACTAATGGCATCCGTCATTGGTTGAAAAAAGGTAATTAAAACTGTTATTTGAATACTTTATAGGATTTAAATAATCGTTATTAAATGTTTAAAAGTTTTAGTACGATAGCGCAATACCAACATACTCAAAAACACAAATACAGTTGTTGGTACATGTATACATATGTATATATATATATATGATTATATATACATATATGGAATGTGAACGATTCATAAATCCGCACTGAATTTATTCCATCTTCATTGAATAACTTGGACAGCTGTCGCGGAGTCTGACACAATGGCACACGCTCACATAATATTGGCTTTGCCGTTATTTTTAAATCATTTTGCGCAATGTTTTGTATCTTCTATTTAGCTTATTTCTATATTCTTTGTTATCAAACACATCCAGTTATCTGGAAACGAGATTTAAAACGGTCTGTGAAAGGAAAATATATTGAAATTGAATAGTTTTTGCTTTCTCGTGTGTGAGATTTTTAAGTGATTCGAGCTATAATCTCTGCACGGAGGGGTTGGCTCGACTGGAGTGATACCACGACCTCAAAAAAACCAACGCAAAACAATGCGTTGCTGTGTGAGTGAGCCAATTTTCCCTCCTAATCCTCAAATCATCCGATACCTAAACCCCTGAAAGGTTACCTACATCTTCCTTTCCTTGATGTTGCTAGTATATCCAAGGGCAGCGCTTATTAATCAGGAGATCTACTGCTCATTTACTGATCTCTCGAATAAAAAAACGAGGCCTTACCTTAACAGTAGACACTCTCATACTCACCCAGAGAATGAAAACTGAATTATTTTATTAATTTGGTTTAGCATTCGGAGTTGCGAACTAAATATTGACATCTGAATTTATAATCATAATTATCAGGACGTTTCCATTTATTTTTGGATGTAAATTCTCCTGATTTGGGTCACTGAGTTCGAAGTTAATTATTAAAATACATTTTTTAAATATCTTATTTTAAACTTCGAACTTTCGATTATAATAAAAAAGGTTCGAAATATTTAAAAAATATATTTTTAAATAAAGGTATTTGTTATACTTGCATAAGTTTGCTTATACTCTTGTTGTACTGGTGCTAAGAGACGTAAATGGAGCCTGCGTTATCTTCGATCGTAGTCACGTGTTCTGATAAAAAACTATTAACTTCGTACTTATTTTAAAAACAGTTTACTGATAACAAATTATTGGTTACGTGTACAAAGCATTTTTATTCTATGGTCACTACTTTGTAACTATTGAGAAAAAATAATATTAAAGCAATATGTAAAAAGCCATTGTATGGTTTCGATTTCAATTGTATCTTTAGGTATATCATCTCGTAGGCTCGTTGTGGCTATCTCCGTGCTATATGAACTTTATAAAATTATTTTGACACCACTGATGGTGAAGAAAAATTTTGTGAGGAAGTTGGAACTTAAATTTGTAATTGACAATCCGCCTTGAGCAAGCGTAGTGATTAATGCGCAAACCGTCTCCGTGAGCCCAGAAGCCTTTGCTCGTCATTGAAATAATTTGACATTTGACATAGTTGAAAAGTTGCTGTACTGTATACTATGTAGTATTCATAAAATAACAACAACTTGCAGTGTATTTTAGCAGTTTATCGCTACTATAATGGTATGGTATAGGTACTACAATAGTATATTCTGTATTTGAAATTCCATTAATTTGCTAAGTCATTAAATTTATTTACTTTATTATTTTTATAACTGCTCTTAGCAAATTCTCTCCCAAGTCTAAGAGTAGTAAAACAAAAAGAATCTTTCTCAATTTCATGCTAGAACAGTCTACAATAAAAAAGAAAAAGATTGAAACTTTCACTGTTCATGGCAAACGTCTGATTTTTTGCCAGTGATGGATCGTTTATGGATTAACTTTCTACTTCAATATTGTTTCGATGGATGCGGGGTCTGGTTTGCTCTGGTAAGATTAAGTGGCTATTTGACGACTGATCGAAAACGCGAAGGGAGAGAACGACTATTTTGTCAAGTAATAGGTACTTACAATAAGCTTACAATTTTACTGATAAACTTATTATTAGAACAACTTAATTTGATATTAAAATTACGTTTTCTTTGAATGTTGTTGCAATCATGCATTCAGATAGCCAATAAAAGATGTTTTTTAGTAAATTAATAGTGACGTGCAGACGTGCAGCAGAGCTCATGAACAAAAACTAAATATTATAAATACACAGTATCGTATCGACATCATTATTATACTATTCTTATTCCTTTGACCAAAACTTAAATGATAAAAATATGTTGAGTAGTTGTAAAACAGAGTACATTGTTTATATTCCCGTGTCAGCGTTCACTGCATAATAAGTTTGATAACATGTTCAATCCCTCGGAACTGGCAGGTTAATGTATGTAGATTTGTGCCAATGGATCGTTCGCCCGCAATTTTCATTTGCACTGTGAAATATCTGAATGTGTTTATAGCTATGTTTTCGTTTACTGAATTAGGTGCTGGTGTATATTGAATTCTGGGCTTTATGTTGTTCTCTCACCTTTTTATTGTTACAGCTTTTTATATGGCTTTGGAAAAATATTAAGGCTCTAATTTGTTCAATATTGTTTACGTATTATTGTTTTGTAGGATTCTTTGCTTTTTATTTTTTATTGTTTTTATACGATTTGGGATATTAAGAGGAATGTGTATCGGTAATGATTGTATATGCGGCTTGCATGCCATTTATTTTGGAATGAAACCATAAAAAATTCTTCGTTTCATTCTACTTCTATTGACATTCATCAGGTACATCCCTATTTGGGGGGAGGGAGGGTGGGGAAAAATCTTCTTATCTTGTATGATTTATCAGACAACACGGTTTCTTCCTTCGCTAGTATCTGAAGATCATGGTATAGCAGATAATTGGGCATGATGCATTTGTAAAGATGCGTAAAAACATCCATGGTAATTTATGTTGGTAGTTATAGCTTGGTACATTTAATGAGTAAAGGTAAACTTAATTTAGTCCGTATGGTTTGTATTATAGAGTTCTTTTTTCTATTATTATTGTGAAAACGCCTCCGCTCACGAAACATGCGTCTTAAGAAGAACTTATTTATAAAAGTCAACTCTGATATTATCAGCTAAGAGTACATTTTATCTTATTACCCAATAAAGTAAATGTCGCCTTTAAAAAATATTGCTACTATTACAAAAAAAACAATACACATTTAAGAAGCGTTCATTTACATTTTATTTCAACTAATTTTGAATTCTATATCAATGGCAACTTGATTGTCATTTGAAATAAATGGGTAATCCTATTGTTCATATTTTGTATTTTGAATGTGATTCTTATGCATACGCCAATAAATGCTAAAGTAGTTTGAAATAAATTTGTTAAAGTTTTGGTTGAAGTCTAGTAAAATTATTTGCGTTACGCCGTCTGCTGCCCATCTAATAACGAATAATGTTTAAAATACTAATAATTTTATTTTACACAAATCTCTGAAGTATCGATTTAAAAATATAAATACATATGTTTTTTTTTATGTAATAGTTCGGCAAACGAGCAGACGGATTACCTGATGGTAAGCAATCAGCTCCGCCCATGGACACCCGCAACGGAGGGGTTACAAGTGCGTTGCCGACCTTTTAGGGATTAGGGTTTTGGAGATTTAAGGATTGGGAGGGATTGAGAGAGGGGAAGGATTGGGCCTCCGGTAACCTCACTCACACGGCGAAACACAACGCTTTGGTTGTTTGACGCCGGTATTCTGTGAGGCAGTGGTATCACTCCGATCGAGCCGACCCATTCGTGTCGAAGCTTGGCTCTCCCACACTTAAGTGTGGCCTACCTCGTTTGCATATTGCTTTATCATAAAAAAATTGAAAAGAATTTTACAATTTATTGCGTATGTTAATATAGATTTAATCTATCAATGTCACACAAATTTTATATGTATACAAAGTAAACTTTATTAAATCAGTAGATTTATTTTATAAACGTAGGTAAATCCAATCAATTTGTACCTTGAAACAATAATTTGTTGATGTTGGCGTGGCTGATATAATTACACGTACTTCATTAAATCACGCGATATGCTATAATTCCTTATTAATAAATAAGACCCATTTTTAAAAGGAGTGACATCACGACTATAGATATGAGAAACTGGCGTAAAACGAAAATCTCCCCGCCCCTCTCAAATTCGCCAACACTCTTGTCACCTCTCTGTTGGTGCATCAGGTAATCCCTCAGGTGTATTATTCGTTTGCTATTCTATCTCATAAAAAGAAAATAGTTTTTAACTTCAGTTTTCACCACAAAGGAGGGTTTGCCAATAATTTCCACGCTTAGAACGCGAATTCAAAATTGCAGTTTAAAAGGTCCCGTAGCTAAGTGCGGTACTTATCGATAATCGTTATCGTTGTAGAATCGAAACAAACGACGATTATCGATACTAATAGGTACATTAGATGACTTCACTCCCCACTCTCTGACTACTATTGAATTATACAGTCGATTATGTTAATAAAAACTGCAAGTATTTTGTTTTGCCATTGTATCGTTTCACATAATTAACCAATGTTTAATTATTAACCTGATACATAAACTCCTTTGGAAATGTCATATTAAAATATTGCAAATAATATACATATAAATATCAATAGGATGATTAAATTCATAACCGGGATCCCCTACATTTGGTAACAACGTATAATCATGTAACATACAGACAGACAACGTTTTATATTCATTTATGTATTGTCACGCCGTTTCGTGTCGGATTATCGTCGGATTTTCAAACCCCGATCCCGATTCGAAATCGATTAAATCCGAGTACGTATCGATGATTCGCTTGTGGTGGCTATTTGGTTTTTTTAAGTAATTAAAAAATATTTGTTTTATATAATTCTTTGTATTATTGTAAAAAATATCGTCGTCTTCGTCGTCTTGGTGGGCTCGGTGGTTACATGTAGGTACTTTCTATTATTGTTTAGACAAAGCGAACTTTAGTAAAGGAAAACATCGTGAGGAAACCTGGATTTACAATTTTTAATTATAAGTTTGAAATCTTCAATACGACTCGAGCAAGCATGGTTATTTATGCTCAAAATGCTCGTTGGTCGTCCTATCAGATAAAAAATACAGCATCCATACAAACGCATCAGTTAGGAGTAGCATTAGATGTAAAACACCTGACTTTTTCCGCTACATTTTTGTATTAATTCAGGAGTAGCGTGCGTCCCTCGAGTGAACCTTCCTTGCCTAATTCTGTATTCAAAATGATTTACTGTTTTATATTTGCATGCGATTTTTATAGACTACCCACCTGATGTATGAACATGAATTTGTACTGAGTTTAAGATTAACATTTGCACTGTAAACTGTTACATGCTGTCACATTTGATTTGATGGAATAAATTAAGTTCTGTTATCCACGTTATTCAACAGATTTTCAACTTCATGTTCTAATAATAATAATAATAATAATAAATAATGTATTTATTTCTAAAAATAATACAGATTTAAACTTAAGAACTAAAAATTAATGAAAATATATTACTGAGTAGTACAAAAGTTTGCCCTGATTGGTAGTATCAGAATTACAATAAATAAGTTGCAGAAAATCTGTACACAATATTGATGAACCCTGCCTCTTAAACTAGGGTAACCTGTATCTTAAGAGACAGTGTTTGACTAATTATGATTACTTCAATAATGGACTGTGTCGATCTACCATGTGCTTTATGCTTTATACTAAATAAAATTAAATATAGAATAGCCTAGATATAGGAGGTACCATGCAATACGTGTATGTGTGTGTGTGTGTGTGTGTGTGTGTGTGTGTATGTGTGTGTGCGCGTGCATTTATATTTGTATATTAAGCGATTAAGTTATGTATGTGAGTAAGGATTCTGTTTGTGAATAGTCCTGTTGTAATAGCCATTCCGTCACTTTTGACTTGAGATTAAATTTATTTAGGTCAACTATGTTGATTTTCTTTTGTAAATTTTTGTACATATATGTACTTAAGGTGTAGAATTGGTGTTTAGCAAAGGTGGTTTTGTGCTGAGTACTTGCGGGAAGGTTGGTTCGTTTGTTTGGATCCGATCGAGGGACGCTAGCATGTCTTCTAAGAACAGACCGTAGCACGTATAGCTGACGGACTGTTAATACTTTAGAATCTGAGTACAGCTGTGTTGTAGGATAGCGGTAAGGTTTCCGTAGCATCACTTTTAGTATGGCTCTCTGTGCTCTTTCTACTCTGAGAAATTTCGTTTTAAAGGCACCACCCCACACGGTGATGCAGTACCCGACTACAGTTTGACATAGTGCATAGAAGACCATTTTGAGTGTATCAAGATCAGCTGACTTCCGAAGGGACTTAAAGATTTGTATGAGTCTTATAGTTCTAGTGGTGAGGGCATCGATTTGTTTATCCCATCGCAATCTTGCGTCTATTTGTACACCCAAATACCGTACGCTCTCGGATCTTGTTAACGCTGTGCATACACACGAAGCTGATGATAATTGTGGACATGTGTGCGCCATTATGGTGAAGGTACGGTCTGGAGCGGAATTTTGGCGTATGGAGAATGGGACATAGGCAGTTTTGTCAAAGTTAAGAGTAAGTAGATTTACGTTGAGCCATTTCAATACTTCCATTAGTGCTGCTTCTGCATTACTCTTAACATTTTCCCACGTTTTCCCATATACTATAATCGCGGTGTCATCAGCGTAGGCGTAGATTTTGGTGTTAGGGAGGTTTATTTTACACAAATCGTTTACATAGATTTGGAACAGCGTGGGGCCTAAGATGCTTCCCTGAGGTACACCGTAGCCTATTGATTCCTCGTCACTATAATCACCATCAATTTTAACTCTCTGTGTGCGGTTGTTAAGATAATCTTTAAAGATTTCAAAAGATTTTCCTCGTATGCCTATCCGTTCCAATTTAGAAAGAAGCAAGGGAACAGAAACTGTGTCAAATGCTTTGGAAAGGTCTAGAAAAATTCCAAGACACTTATTTTTACTGTCAAGATTTCTAGCAACAAACTGCGTCAGATCTAGCACAGCGTCCTCGGTTGAAACTCCGGCACGAAATCCATATTGATTTTCTGCTATAATCTTATACTTCTCGAGGAATTTCTTAAGGCAGTTATTGAGAATCCTTTCCAGAACCTTTGAGAGCGCTGTCAAAACCGAAATTGGCCTGTAATTGTTGACACAGCTTCTGTTCCCCCCCTTGTAAATAGGATGGATTATTGCTTTTTTCAGGGCATCTGGGAAAATACCCTTTCGTAAGCAGCTGTTAAAGATGAAAGTTAAAGGCTTTGTCAAAGTCTCGCGGCATGCTTTCAATAGTATTGGGGATATACCATCCCACCCAATTGCGCAGTCATTGCGTAGTTGAAGGATGAGGGACTCTACTTCGGTTTCATCTACTTCCAGCACCACAAGAGAGTTTGGGGGGGAAAATTGATTGTATGATGACGTTGCAGGAGTATCACTAAAGGGCGATATTCTACCCGCCAAATTTTTTCCTATCTTACTAAAAAAGTGGTTGACCTCATTTAGGGACGATTTAGGACTATCACACAATTTTAATAAATCTGCAGGACTAGTTTTAACTTTACGCGTGTTGGTTATTTCTTTAATTGTGTTCCAAAGAGCTCTGGGGTTATTTTTTGACTTTTCAAGTTCCCTTTTTTCGTAGGCAATTTTTAGTTTTCGAAGTAACGCATTGCAAAAATTTCGATAACGCGTATAGGTGATTTTTTGGATAATGTTATCTGGTGCTTTTTTTGATTTTGAATGCAACTTGTCACGATTTTTAATACACCTCATAAGCCCGGGGGTGATCCAGGGCTTGATGATTCTTTCTTTTCTTGGAGTTTTGGTGTGTTTGGTATGTTTGGCAGTAACATCTGTTAAAATGGTTATAAAAGTGTTCATAGATTTATTTGGGTCATTGGATTTGTATATATCCGTAAAATCAACATTCAGTAATTCTAACCTAACTGCTTCGTAGTTAACGCTAGTTGAGATGTGGCATGATTTTCGTTGGGGATAAATTGTTGCGAATGAAAGGAGGAGCGGTCTGTGGTCAGTGATGTGTGAGTCTAGAACTAGTGTAGTGATAGGTAATTTAGTTTTTACGAGAGTGTGGTCGATGCAGCTATCAACACGTGTGGGAAATAAGTGGGTAGGCATAAGCCCATGCGAGGCATTTAGAGCTAAATACTCGAAGCTTCGGTCATTTCTGTTATTATAACTTATATCTATGTTGAAATCACCTACTGATGCGATGTTAGGACACGATGAAAGATTTCCGTAGACATTGTTAAGGCTATTTATGAACTTTTCGAAATTATCTGTAGAATTAAATGATGGGGAGCGATAGACAGCCACTACGGCAAAGGTTTTGTCTATTTGGCACACCAAACAGTTGCCTCCCTTGAAATGTGGTTCCCACACGTTACTTTGTAGACTTCGTCTTGTGTAAATTATTATTCCGTCATTCTGATTAGCATTGGTGTTCGTTGAGTGAGATTCAAATCCATTTAATGCCGGAAGATGGCTAACTTTGTTGAGCCAGCACTCGGTTAAGATAATAATGTCAAATTTGATTTTTGTTAGATTTAGTAGTACTTCTAGCTGGTTAAAATTTTTATTTACGCTACGTATATTTAAATGTAATAAAGTTATGTTATTGTTAGAGATGTTGATATAATTGACGCAGTTTTCCGGACTACAAATAAAGGAATTTAGATTTATATAATCTAGTTCATCGTTAATATTATTTATGTTAGCCATTTATGATTTGTAATACAACCAAATTATGTGAGGCAGGTATATGACGTTTGTTTGTTGCAGTAAGTGACTGGGGACTGGATGAAGAGTACAAATTCTTTTATTTTTCATTATGTGTGAAAAACGGTAACTTGCTGTGGGTGTATAATATATATTAAATATGGTGTGGTTTGTGTTATGTGGTTTGTGGTGTGTGTTTTGGAGTGTGTGAGACAAATGTTTGTGTCTTGATATACATATAAGATTAACAAAGGAAATTATGTTTACTGTGTTATCTAGATGGATAAGAGAAAAAAGGTATAGTCAGATATGTTTGTTGCTAAGATCTTGTAGACACTTCTCGGAACGGATTAATATTTGTTTGTCACCCTCAACTTTACGCAGGAAGATATTGCCGTTGGAGATCCAGCAGAATTGGTAAGATTTATTCTTGGCAAACTCACGGGTCTGATAAAATAGTTTCTTGATACTAGGTGGTAGTTGTTCGGCGATGTACACTGGTTGAGTTTTACCTGGCAAACCAATGACTCCAGTGTTTATTTTGGCCTCTTTTCGTTGCTCTTTATTGTATGACCGTACAGCGGATAAAAGCTTTTCTTGTTATAAAGTTGAAAGTGCATTGTAGAAGTTTAGGGTAGCTTGATTTACTGTTGTTTTACTTTGAACTCTTTGGAGTTAGATCTTAGGTACAGCTTCAGTTCTGTTTGTCTGTCTGATAACTTTTGTATCTGGACATCTCTTCCTAATATAAAGGGTTTCGGTCAAGTGCTAAAAAGTAACCAAATAAATAAAAAAATCTATTAATAGTAAACGACTACTTTTAATTTATTTTACTTAAAATTTCGCTTTTTTATGCTGGTAATTCGTTAAATGACTCCTCTCACCCCAGGGAGGGAGAGAAAGCGTCAGATTCCTACTGACTAAAACCACTCATTTCTTCTTTCGTTCCTTCTTTCCTCACCAGGCTGGGGCCGCGGTACATTTTTGTGCTTGATCTTCAATCCCGGAGTAGGAATAGGCTAGCTCCTTATTAAGTAAAGGTCATAAAACAAATGAAACAAAAAAAAGTCCGGCCCTCTGTAAACTTAGCCATATCTTATAGGTATGATGATTCCAACTGCTTATAATAATTATATATCTTTAAAATAAAAGCCAAATTCTATAAGTACTTATGTGAATGAGTCGTAAATATTCACGCATATAAGCTTTTACATTTATAACATAATGTAGAATGGTGCTGAGTACATCAACACAATTGTTGTATTGTCCATTTGTGAGCCACTAATTGCTATATGGACAGCTGGCCGCATTACCATACCAGTTGCCGATTACACGAACGAAACTTTATCACAAACATGCTATTATGGGCATGCAAGTGTGCACGAATAGGTCGGCTCGATTGAGTGATACCACGGCCTTACAGAATACCAGCATGAAACAACCACAGCGTTGTGTTTCGCCTTGTGAGTGAGGTTACCGGAGGCCCAATCCTTCCCCTCCCCAATCCCTAAATCTCCAAAACCCTAATCCGTAAAAGGTCGGCAACGCACTCCTCCATTGCATGGGTGGCGCTGATTGCTTACCATCAGGTAATCCGTCTTCTCGTTGGCCAACCTACATATTACATAAAAAACAAAAATATAATAAACAACTGACGGGAAAATCCAAAATCGAAAAAGGAATACACCCTGTACCCTATATAGAATTTGATAATAATCGGTTACATTTCGCAAATGCCGTGGTGGCCTGCTTCTCATGAATGAGGAGGTGGGTTTGAAAATACCTAGAAAATACTTCTGAATCGGAAAATCTTTTTCCGTGGTGATTAAAGCTCAAACCTTCTCCGTGCGATAAAAGGCCTTTGCTCAGTAGTGTGCACTTAAAGGCTGATGATATATGTATGAGTATGAGGTATGATTACATTTCGAAGAGTGTAGTCTGTGTACCCTTTGTTGTTCAAAAAGGTTTATTTGAGTATTTTTTGGTTTTTGAAAAACAAAAATACTAGTAAAAATATGGCAACAGGCTCAATCCCCATTACGTAACCACACCTTTAAATCATGGTTAGGGGATCTTAGTAAGCGCACGCCGGGGTTGCGGGGTAAGCGCTATGAGGCACCGCGACCTCGGCCAAGAGAAGAAGGAAGAAGGAACAGGGGGGTTATTAGTCAGCAAGAGTCTGACACTCCCTCCCGCCCGGCCTTGGGCGGGAGAAGTCATTTGATGATTTTCCCCTCACAAAAAAGGGCAGCGAAATTTTACACACAATTTCAGAAGATACCATAGTCCACATGGTAGAGATTACTATTATGTTAGCCATAATACAAATGCATAACACGTGAACTTTATCTAATGGCATTAATGAAGAAAGCATAGTTTTTCTTAGATTACAATACTTTGTGATACAAGATGATGACTTTCATATTAATAAAGGTCCATTACGAAAAGACTATATGTTATTTTATTATACCTTAACATAGAGTATACGGGAGCACACTGCTCGTGGGATGATAAAAACGTGTGGAACAATAGCCAGTCGTGGCTGCCTGTGGCAGTTAAGAGACAGCTTCCTTCGTAAGATGTAGGTACTATAGTCTCAATTATGTGTGAGAACACTAGCATCAAGGCTCAAGACATGCTTTTTCTTTTCATAATACTTAGACTACCTTAGGTTGAAGTTTTTTAAGTATATAGATCTAGATTAGATTTATTATTCAAAAACTACCACGAAATTGCTACTTATGATAACTATGGATGGTGTAATTTTAACTGTAATTTTAGTGGTGGCCCAAATCCCAAACCAATTTGACTTTTTTCGAATAAGACGTAGGTACTTTCTATGATTATTTAGACGTACAGACACAGACATACGGTGAAGGAAAACATTGTGAGGAAACTTGGACTTATAATTTGTAATTGTAAGTTTAGAATCGCTTATCGATCTTGAACAAGCGTGATGGTTAATTCATATAATGCAATCAAACCCTCTCCGTGTGTGAAAAGGCCTATACTCAGCAGTGGCCACTAATAGGCTGATGATGTAGTGTGATGTGATAATAATGGAATCGCTTTACGAAGTTAAGCTATACCACAATAATTATCTCCAGACAAAAAACTCATTCCTTAACATCGCTCCGTTGCGAAGTGAAAGAAAGGTAAGCATATATTTGTTCAATATGGAAGTACATATTACAAATATTTCATAGAAATTACTGCACTAGTCACCTTATACCTTTATAGTTGTATTTCAGTGTATCGTAACACTTAAAACCTTCATAGTCGTGACACTGTACTGTGACCTGAAATCGATGAGGCATGCTACAAAGCTGCGATTTTGATGGGCCCGTTGCGAAATCTTACGTATATGTATATATAAACGACGTATATGTATATATTTTCTATACCTATAAAACTTAGAAACTTTTAGAATTTAATTCTATTTAATTGCATAAAGTTTGTCAATTTTGAGTTTATGCTTTGAATAAATTTATTTATATAGGGAACACCTTGTATAGTACCCATACATAATACGTAATAAGAGCTTGAAAAAACTATGTATTGTGTTGTATTTATATTATTTTTTTCAATTCATTCATTTCATTAAATTGCTTGACGCTAGTTTGGAACCTATTGTAACACTTTTCTGCATTAACCTTGCGGATTAGATAATGTCTTTTGGCATTTGCAAGAGTACAATACAAGGGTTAAATGATTAAAACTATAGGTTCATACTTATTGGTATATTGCTAACAGCTTTTCTTAAGTGTGAGCGCAATTGTTCATATTTTTTCCGTAACAACATGGGCTTATATTACGACAAGTGTGTGTAATGTTTGAGGCAAGTGTTGGCAATATTTATTGCTCAGCTTCGCAGCGTATATCACGAGAAGTGTTCGGCCGGCTGTGTTTCCGGCGAGCGTGGCCGAGTTTCGAGCCGAGCGGAACAGATCTCCGGGGAATCCGCGTGCATTGTCATACACAGCCTCTCCGCCTATCAATTTCGTCTACCCATACGTAATACTACATATCGATGCTGCACTCAAAATGCAACGTTATTAATTAGCGGGTGGACGGAATTTCGCTCGGTCAATACTTAAATGGGTCAACGTTTTGTATTTTTTTGTACGGCTGTGATTAATACAGGTCACAGCAACAAGTGATGTTATCTCGGTTCCGTTTGAATCTGTGGCGCTGGATAACGATTGAACGTTGATGTGTTAGGTCAGTTCTAACATTCTATCTCTATCTTACAAAATATTACAGAAAAACATATATTAAAGAAGGTTTCACGACGTTTAGTTAACATTAAATCAACTATTTGTTGTTTTTTTGAAATTAGTCCGCCTTTTGATTGCCTTGTGAGTTATTGATCCAGATTTTTTGTTAAATACTAAAATTTTTGATAATAAGACCTTTTTTGTAGAATTACTTATCAGAATCTGGGCTAACCTGTATCAAGATTTATCGTAACCTTCTTATGGATTGCAAGGTACTCAAATAAATACTTAGTAACATAAATTATTTGTTTATGGTCCTTGGAGTTACCGAAATGGGGTTGTTTTTCTTCTATTTACGAAAAGTTTTATTGCAGTGTAGATGTTAAAAGGAGTTGTGACAATAAGTCTCTGAGAATGGATTTGTTTACGTAAACAAACTTCTTTTGTCGTAGTAGGTATAATATGTGATACATATTACATCACTAGTTTCTATTGCCCGAATTAGTTCGTACCTACCTAGTTTGGAAATAATATTAGGTAGAAAAATCAGACGTACGAACTTGTTATTTTTGTGATTTAGATTAGGCGTTTGACAGTGAGATAAATGTGTTCTTTTCTTCATTGTGTGAGAAAAAGCAGTTAATCAGCAGTGGATACTTATAGGCTGATTATGTTATGACTGAACAGTGGGTCAGGAGTTGAGTTGAAATAATATTGTTACAAGTTATAACATTGTTGATTTTTTTTTGATTTTACATTTCTCTAGTCTCGTGTACAATGTGTGAATAAGGTAGGCTTTTATACGAGGGCATTAAGTGTATGTGTTAGTATACATTTAAGGTTCACAAAGTATCAAAAAAGTAGTAATTAATAAAAATACATGCACCCTTTTTTCCCAGTTCAAGTTCTAAACACATTGTTAAGGAAATAAATAAAAAACTTGTAGAGAATATTTTAATTTGAAATATGAGGTTCTATCATCGGGACATCATTATATGATCGGAATGTTTGAATGACTATTGTATAATATAACCGTAAAGACATCTAGTGAAACCAAACTTGGTTTTGAATATGCTGTACAAAATATAATGAACGAAATACGGCTATGAAAATAAAGAACGTTTCTAACACCTTAGTAGATGTAAGAAACTATAGTATACTTACTTACGTATGTATAGGCGAGAAAAATATATTTTGGCCAGAAATATTTTTGTGAATTATCGCGCGTGTAGACACGAAAAAAAAAATCATATCAGTTCACTGAGGTTCAGTGAGGTGTGTGAAGGTTTTCTTTTTTACTATTTTCCATATACATGTTATACGCACCGACATAGAAACATATCGTATTTTTTAACAGTCTCGTAGTCTGGAAGTTGCTAAAATAGACTCTGTTATGCTTACTGCTATCAAGGTCTTGGAAGTTTTTTGATGAATAGGTACCTTTTACAGGATTTTTTTGATTAACTATTCAAAATGTCCTGTTTTATAATCAGATTAGCAATTACACGTCACAGAAAAAGAGTATTCTCAAACCGCCTCCAGATGAGAAAAAGTTTTTGCTCAGCAGTTGGCCAAATACCTTTTTTTATGTAATAAGTCGAGCATTAGTATTACCTGAAGGTAAGCAATCAGCGCCGTCCATGGATAACAGAGGAGTTACGAGTGCGTTGCCGACCTTTTGGGGATTAGGAATTTGGAGATTTAGGGATTAGGGGAGGGGTAGGAGGCAACCTTACTCACACGGCGAAACACACCGCTGTAGTTGTTTTACGCCAGATTTATGTAAGGCCGTGGTTTCACTCCGGTCGAGTCGACCTATTCGTGCCGAAGCATGACTCTCCCACACTTATAAACCAAGCTATTTGCACCTTAAGCTTTTCTTTCACAATCTCCACAAATTTGTTTGGTTAATTTCAAGTCACGTAGTTATAGAGGAGTCTCGGTTGAGGCAAAAGTCAACAAGTCGACACCTAACTGAGTTGCCCGACGGTCTGGCCACGATAATGTGGTAGTAATGACAGTGACGCGCGATGGACGAATTTAGACCCTAATTTTGTAGGGACATTTGACGATTTTCACCTAACTACTTGAAAAAAAGAAGGAGGTTTTCAGTAATTGTAGAATGAAATTAAACTTAAAAAAAATGACGTTTTTTTTCATTCCTTTTGATGCCGACGCCATTTTTTTTAATTGCTTCAAATTAACGATGCCACAGAAATTCAAGACACATTGATGAATAATGTCAATAATATAAGTATTATAAACATTAGTTAAAAAAAGGTGGAAAATACAAATTAACGGCTATAAGATTTCTGTTGGTTTAGGCTGTCAGTATGAAAATGTTGGGCCTCTTTACGATATTTAGAGACGTGCCGCCCGTTTTATACCACAGACTATATTGAAGGGTTAATGAGAGGGTTTGCAGATTTTTTTTATGAAATGAAAATTGACATTAATGGATTAAAAATATTTTTCTTTTATGGTTTTTTAAACTTAAAATTTACAGAATCAATTTTTTTTGCCAAAATATGCTCAATTTATGGCTGACTACTTATCTAACCGCTTTTCGTTTATGACTCTTAAGCAACATTTCTTAAACATCAACTGGTTTACTACTTTTTTTTTTAAGTAGGCAGGAATTTATTTAAGATAGTCGTTTACAAAATCCATGTTTATGTGCACAAATTGCAATTAAAATATAATAATCTATTGACAAAGACCAACCACAAATTAAAACTCTGTAAGTAGAACGATAGAACGATTCTGAATATTGTAATTGTTTAATATTATTTTAGCCGACCATCTATCCACAATCTATATTTGTCAATTGGGATTTGTTCAACCACACGGCAGAAAAGAAATTCGCATTCCAAAAATAAAAGGTGTTAATAAAAAAAGTTTTTACGCAACGTTGTTAAAAGCTGCATATAAATCTGAACAAACATAATTCCAGTTTATTTCAATGATAAGGCTTCATTTATGGCGATTTTATAGTGCAATAACCAAGACACTGGTTTATCTTCATGGTACGTTTGTACGATGTATGTCTGCTCAGAAAAAACATTTGGAATTATTACGTACTTAAAGTCTGATCCCCACCTCACTAAACTTGCCAAGTGAAGAATATTTGTCATTTTTTCTTTAAAAAAAATTCTCTTGTGTCTCGAGTACGTTTACAAACATACAGTTTCGCATACACATGACCCGAAACAACAATTTGTGGACCACACAAAGAGCTGTATGCGATTCGCACCCGCGACACGTTGATATAAAAAATCCTCATATTTTATGTAGCTGTGAGACTTTGAGTTTCCTATACCAACGTTGTCTAGTAGTACATAAGCTTTTGATAGTAAAACTGATACCTTTATTGAAAAAAATAATATACTCACATGAATTATCTGTAAAATAGGAGTATATATGTAGTAGGAGCTTGTACACAAGAGACTCTTGTTCATGTGCATCGTGAGCCATGTCGCGTAGCCGACGGAGTCAGTTAATTCATTTAAGTAAGTCATTATTTTTAATAAATTTAGTATGTAGTATATTTTACAATAGTTTCTAAACATGAACTGATAACGTTTGAAGGCGTTTTAAGAGGGACGAAAGAGATTACCATACTCTTTTTGATTAAAAACTACTTCGTTCCTTCTTCATTCAAGCACGATGATGGGTTGCGGTACAAAATTTATACCTCGGTATTTATGGCTGTATGTTAACCAAAGGCGATCTTCAACTTCAATAGATTTTGGAATCTAATACCATCGTTGAAAGCCTTAAGTTGCCAATTTGTATATTACAGCGTTATGTTAGTTTTAGTACCGAGCTTCGATTGTATTAAATATTTTTTATTCATCAGACTGACTTAATGTATTGAGCATTCTCTACCAGTCTCCTTTGGGTGATGCTGAGGCAACCCAGTGGTAGGTACAGACGGGGCCCTAAAGGGCTGATGTTCAGCCGGGGTTGTGGGGTAAGCGCAATGAGGCACCGCGACCTCGGCACAGAGCAGGAGAAGGAACAGGGGGGTTTTTAGTCAGTAAGAGTCTGACACTCCCTCCTGCCCGGCCCTGGGCGGGAGAAGTCATTTGATGATTTTCCCCTCACAAAAAAAACCCAGTGGTAGGTGCAAGAAACAAGCAAGTTTTTCGTGCATATGAAATACACATAAATTACTAAACTTTATACACATACATAATAAACTTACATAAAGAATAATTTTTTTTCATTATTAGGATGATTCCCCTAACACTTCTTCAAAAGACGCTTTTGAACTCTGCTTAAAAGACAGCCGACTAATAGTCATCCTAAAATCCGGGGCACATTATACAGAAGAATAGCCTATTACTCAGACTTACCTTACTTAACTTGGTTTGTCCAATTAATTCCTTAGATGTTGATGTGGGATAGTGGGATAGATAGATAATTATTTCATAGATAAAGCTAACAAAATAAGCTCAGACATCTTTAACGAAATCTTAATGACACAAGATAATTAAATATCAAAACGGTATTATTATAGTCCCTCTGATTTATCTGTTTACAGCGTAATGACGTTACAATACAGTAAACAATTTAATAAATCTGACATGTTTATAACGAGTTCGCGACCGCGTCAAAAAGTTACGTACACACAAACTGTAATAACCTTTTACAAAAGTTGTTTTGTTATAAAGTTAATAAAGAATTTGTAAGAAGTCTCCGACTTAATTCAACATTCATGGGAGCCTCTATGTGCAACTTCGATGCTTGGAACTTTGACGTGTAAATTGGCTAAGTTGCTTAAGTTTGCCACCATTATTCATAAAAAATATTACGTAGGTACCTATTGATCAGAAATTTCGTTTTCGATCCTTTCCTTTTTTGTTGTTTAGTCGTCTTAAGGAAATAATAGTCTTAAGTGCCTGTGGTATTACTTTAAGTAGTTTTTGATTTATTTATTATACCTTATGATTAGTGCTACGCCTGCCAATTTTTCTATTTGGCAGTAATCCGGAGAAAAACAACTTGACCTGAACCGAAATCGAAGACAATCCTATTAATAATAGCTGTAGTTTTTATTGAGCACCAAAAATAACACATTATATATTAGAAGAACAAATGTATTTTCATTTAAAAAGATATTAGAACACTTCACATAGGCAATCCTAAAGAAACTTGCCTAAGTAAAGGACCTCTTTCCCTCAAATAATTAATGTTAGTACAACTCTTACCGTAGCTTAGATTCTCAGAAATTCAATTATTTTATAAAACGTTCTCCGTAACAAGTATCTTATTGGGTTCGCTCTATTGGGAACGGGATTAAACGTATCTCGAGTTCAAAGCTCGATATGACTGCAACAAAATTAAATGATCGAGATATCGATGACCTTGTACGGACCTCTATGGTCAGATGAAAGGTTTGTATCGGGACTCGTTATACCTTTACGATTATTGCCGGTATCGATTATATTTTTGAAATCGAGTTTTATTTCCTTTTGTGTGATACTGTAAGGAATTGGAAGTTCACTGTTACATTAGACTTGAGATTCTTAGATGACTTATTGTAGAAAGTTAAAGGAGGTTTTAATAGCCTTTAATTGATGTAATATGTTCTATAATATAATACTAAATGTTATTATGGTGTGTGCACTGTTTTCTATGCAGCGACTAATATCAAAAAGCTTCAAATCTGCAAAAAACTAACTTATATCTCGGTTAATTTATAAAGTAAAATATTAAAATATAATTTATTTACTCTACTAAATGTCAACTTTTAAAGTTTTAAGATGTTATCAAGAAACTCAACTTATTGAAGTAAAAATACTTAATGGGCGTTAATAAAATTTTATTTTTCTCAAAATTTCAATAGCCTTCTTTCAATTAGGCTTCGTTTGAAATGAAAATAGGTACGGTTCGGCCAAAAGTTTTCGAAGAAGTAAAACGTGACAAGTGATAAGATTTTATGGAATAGCCTTGAGTAATAAAATCACGAGGTTCGTGCCAAAATCAGGGACTTTTTATGTTAGCCAATAAAGTTTCCTTCGGAAAATTGTAAATAGTATCTTCATTGGTAGGCACTTCAAGCATGATCACGAAAAATATCTTGGGCATTTTCTTGTATACTTCGTTTGTTTTTCGTCTTTAAACAATACTTTTATTTTTGGTTTTACATGTGAATCATTTTTATATGTTGTTTACATTTGCTACTCACAAATTCACGCCTACGTTTCGTGATAGACTTTTTGAAGTTATCCATATTTTATTGTGACTGTGCAGTAAGCCTCTCTGATGAATTTGAACTTTTTAAAAGGCATTGGCCTATTGCTACATTTGTCGCCAATAGACCACCATAGTTATAGCGCCAATAGACCCAATTATGCTGATTACCAGCCAAGGTTTATAAAGTACCTCTGCACTGGCCTGGAGCAGCAGAAGGAATGAGATGATTTTAGTCAGTAAGAGTCTGACACTCCCTCTCGCCGATCGGAGTGAGCGATGTAATGTGCTGATTTTTCGTAATAAAATCAGTAAATTCTTATACATGTTTATTATATTAAAGTATTAATTGCCACGGCAAACTCTTTGCAGAAAAAAAACAAAAACTGAAAAACTGTGTCGTGGAGTGAGAATTTCAACTATTTTCAGATTTGTTATTTTGTTATTACGATAGCAACATTAAAAAGAAAATCTTACCGGATTTCATTGTCTGTTTTTTTGAATTAAATAGACTTTGAAACTACTTGACCGATTTGGAAAATTCTTTTCATATTGGAACGCGACGCTATCCCCGTTGAACATAGACTATAAACTACGCGGGACAATGCTATTTTACGAATACTTTCATCGTCATTAAAAATGTATGAAACCCAAGACTTCATTTAAAAATCGGTTATTACGATTCTGTAGCCCAAATCATAAAATGTATAATAACCCACTTCTTCAATAGACAATAAGTTTAGAACAGAAAATTATGGTGGTCTTACAAAATACTGATAAAAACCAACATATGTATATACGCCTTAACAGTAAAAAAGAGGTTACGTATTAAAAAGTTTATTTCGAATCCAACCATGAAGAAACAAGGAATGTTTGTTCCGTTATCCACGTGCCCCAGACAAGTACAGCAAATCCTTTAAATTGGAAACTGAGCTGTTGAAAGTGGCCATAATGGAAACTTAAGCTCCTGTATTATGGCCCGATCAGTTCCCTGCGCTGAAACCGATATTCGAAGCTGTGTGATATTAATTAGTTTTGAAAACTGGTTCGCAAAGGCTTTGTTATACGGTGGCAGGTTCATTGGGCATTATTTGATTATTATCTCCATGTTTATTTAAAATTATTATAAGTCTATAAATTAGGTCATGAAACTCATACGGGGTGTCGAAACTTTTTGATAAACAAAAAAAGAAAAACATTTTTTCTGGTTCCTGTGTTGTTGATTAATAAAAGAAATAAACTGATTGTATTAATAAAAAAAGCATATATACGGTCGAATTGAGAACCTCCTCCTTTTTGGAAGTCGGTTAAAAAAGACAAAGAAATGAACAGCGCAGTAAAAGCGAAAAAGGAGCATTTTATCGTTTTAGTTTTAATAACTATTAGGACTAAAGTTGTTGTTGTAAAGTAAGTATATTATAGCCGGCTCAAACTGAAGTCCTAATTGAATTATTTAAATAATTTAACACTCTTTGTTCTTCATGGTTGTACTATTGGCGCAAAATAACAGAGTTCTAATTTGTTATCTAAGCGTATTAATTGATCCTATTTGGTATTTTATGCCATCTTCAATACGACTGAAATATTTTACTTAAAAAAAAATCTTCTTCTAAACGAGTTTATAATAATTAACATGCGTGTCGACATTAGACCTTATTACTGAATAAAATATTACATCATCACTTTGATGATACATTTTAAATTACGTTAACCTATTTCGTTATGCACACAGAAAGGTAGAATTGCGTGGTCACGTACATAATGATTCTAGAAATTCCGGTCTAATGTTAATTACGAACTGGTATTAAAACAAATGTTATCATCCGAGCTCATGGGTATAATGGTCCGTGTGTAATAAGAGATAAAGTTGGGTGTAAGGCTGGCCTGGAATAGTGGCGCCCAACAGGGACCGCCCGGCAATTAACTATTTACTTCGTTATGACAAGATTTCGTATTATAAACGTACTTTGAGTACAATACAACTAATAGATTTACACGTACGCTTTGCTAGCTGTTAGAAACTTTTGGAATTTTGGTCGTAGCAAAGTTTGGTCGGTGGGTAGTTTGAATTTACCTTGTTAACGTTTTCAACGGATTTGGTTTTGGTTTCAAACTTTGATATTTGTTTCATTGTTTTTGTATTGGTTATGTCTATCTTTATAAATGTTACCGAAAGTTATTACGCATTATATTGTTCAATTCTTATTTTGGTACTAATTCAATTAACGAATTTTCGTCACAAAAATGTACAACACACTTGACCTACTCATAAAAACTAAAGGATACAAGCTGTTCTGCGCAAAAATAGGTATAGGTAATATATTCAAATTTTTAATAAAACAAAAGACTTCTTACTTCTTTGAAGTCAAGTCCAAAATTGAATCCATCCATCAAATCAAACGAGGTTTTAAACCTAGCTTTAACACAAGCTGACTCACGGCATAGATAGAGGAACATAGTATCACGGATCATTGATATTTCATGATTAATAGCAACGCTAGTGTATCGTGTAATAATAAACAGACTTTGCTAGGAAGTCATCAATCAAACCTAAGTATTGTTGGAACGGACATACATAGATAATGCCGTGTGGCCTAAGGATTATTGAATGGAACGCGCCTTCGTGTATCCGTGTGATAATGGTTTTTGTGATGTCTTTACCAATATTTAAGTCTTTACCAATGTGTGAGTTTTGTAAATGTTAGGTGGTACTTAATATATTTCAAGCATATACTTTGGGCTGCCTCGTTGATTGGTTTTAAATACAATATGGTTTTATATACAGTTAATAAAGTCTACAATTGCACTTAGTATAAAGTATACGTCAATAATCAGAGAAATCAGTGGCAACTGCCAAGATAAGCAAAGGTCTCGTCTCACACAGAAAAGGTTTTTGCATTAAACGACATGCTTGTTTAAGGTGGTTTAGATATTTAAAACTTATAATTAGGAATTAAAAGTCTATGTTTGTTCACGATGTTTGCCTTCAGCGTATTTCAGTTGTGTCTAAATACTCAGAGAAATTACGGAAAAAGTCACATTGCTACTTACCAGGTTTTAAATCCGCATCCTTTTGCATGATAAGCAATCGCCTTAACCTCCGGGCCACCACGACGACATTGTCTCCCATAATACGTGATAATATACATACAGAGCCCGAGATGGTAATTAATTAATTAATGTTTAAACCACATTCATGGAAAAACATACCTAATTGCTTTGTCTACAAACAGTACAAGATGTGTAAATTAATCCTAGCAAATCTTAATACGCAATAGTGGCCCGTTTCCTTGGCTAGTAGGTATGTCATGTACAGCTATTATGTGGGAACTCTAGCTCTTATAAACAGTAGTTTCGTAATTAGTAGGCGAGCTATCTGGCTCGTTGCAAGCCGTGTTTCGAATAGTTAGGAAAACTCCGTATGAAATGCTGAACTTCTTCCTCGGATACTGTACACGTTAAAGTAGTTTTATATTACAAAGTGAAGTCAGGAGTTATAGTTGTTTCATCGTTATAAATATACTCGGTACTCAAACTGCCTATTCGACGACTCAAATCATTACCAAAATAATGATTTGTCTTACTGTAGGTAAGTTTTATTTAATGTGGATTTTTATTTCTTACTAGCTTCCGCCAGCGGCTTCGCCCGCATCCCGTGTTGATAAAAAACAGCCCATAGCAATAGAACAAAATCGAAGTATACATAAAAATTGTTATTAATCGTCTCATTTTTACTGATTGCATTTTTGGCATAAGTATCGATCACTTATTAACCCCTGGTAGTTATTTTGAAAATATATTTATGTACAGAATTTACCACTCTATAGATTTATTATATGTATTTACAGATATACATAATATATCGTTGTGTTTCGCAGTGTAAGGTTACCGGATGCCCAATCATTGCCCTTTTCCCATCTCTCCCTAATCCAAGAATCTCCAAAATCCTTATCATCAAAAGGCTGGGACTCGCATGTCTCCTGATGTTGCGAATTTATATGAGCGTTGTCAATTGTTTACTATCAGGTAATCCGTATGCAGGTTTGCCGGCGTACAACATAAAAAAATTAGGAAGGCTTGTTAATAACTCGTAATTTTGTAAATCTTGTTTTAAATATAGTTACATACACGGGACTGGGTTCACTGCAAGAGTTCTTTATCAAGGGAAATATTGTCTGAAAAAAAATGTACATAATCATTGATATTTTTATATTAACACTCGTAAATATGATCTCAGTTCGCTCGCCAATGAAAAGTAGGAGAGGATTTTCCTCGTTCCTGACATTTTTCGAATTCTATTGGGCACAATCTTTTGCTCAAGTTTTACTTCTTTTCTGCGTATAAAAAAAGTTTAGTATACACATTTATTATTCGCAAGATACAATGTCAAGAAACACATCGATCTTATTCAAGAACTTTAAGTGATATTAAGAGGAATAATTCCATTAACGACCACACTATATATCTACATGCGTATGTATAGGTACCTACATAACAAGCACAAAGTACATACTCCTTTGTTCTCATCAGTTCAACGGATAATTTACCGGAATAAGTCCGGAACTTGGCAGTGGCAACACTGGGAATCACGAATCTTTAATAAAGTTACACTCGGCTAATTAACTCACATCCACTGTATATTTTCCATGATGTCTAGACTAAAATCTAATATTTAATACTAGAACTTAAGAGCCGGAGGTAAAGGATTTTCTTTTAAGGGCAGTTTTTTCAATGGTTACATAAAAGTTATCCGGAGAATAATTATGATGCTGTCGCGTCAGAATGTTTATATAAGAGAGTGATAGCAACAATTTTATTCCTTAGATAACATTTATCTGACTATTGAAAAAGCAGCCTTTAATATATTGAAAATAATGACTAACTCATGTTAATTAGCTGTAATAGTTTCAGCTGACTTAGTCGGCTGTGTGACGTTGCCGCGACGCGCATTCTGCTCTTGAGAGTCCCGTTGTGACTTCAAACTAGTTGAACTTTCTCTGGTAATTTAAGTAAGTGGTTCTTTTAATTGAAATTAGTTTGTCTCACGATAGTTATTTAAAAGGGCTAGGCATTAAATTGTTAACTTAATACACTATTCTATACTCCTTTGAGTGTTATACTAACTTGTAATATAACGTTTTAATGTGCGTGTAAATATGTTGGTGAAGGCTGAAGTCTGGAAATTTAACTTGGAATTTAATTTACACATTCCCTGTCCATATCTCATCTATTTCGTGGTCTAACATCGGTATTTTAGATGGTCCTGCATATATCAATATCTATAGGTATACCTTACAAAGGATGGACAGGATTTTGATTTCACCTTTCATTTGCTTAGAAATCAATCGTTTTAAGAGGAACAGGATGATTTTAGTCCAACATTCCGTCTCAAACGACCCACGGAAAATGATGACAAAAAAAAAATGGGTAGTAGTGAATGAAAAGAGTATTAGTGATTGTTATGGATTTCAACCTATTTAGTTTTCTAGTCAGCAACTTGTGTACGTGTCTGTGCGTAATTGGGATCGTTTGAACCTAATACATTAATACCAAGGAGGTCGAAATTGTATTAACACTTACTTGAACGAACCTTCGCGTACGAACTACTAGTTGGAACATGCTTCAAGTACCGATAAACTAGCGTAGTGAGAGGTCACATATAAACATTAATTTATAATTGCACTTGAGGTTTGCTTTACAATTGTACACTTAATGCGATACACCGGAAGTTTGGCATAGTGGCTGGGCAACTGGCTACTGTGCAACGTGTCACGGTTTCAATTCCCGCACGGAACAACACTTTGTGTGATCAACAAATTGTTGCGTGATCTACAAATTCTTGTTTCAGGTCTGGGTGGGTTGTGTATGTGAAATTGTATGATGTAAACGCACCCACGACACAGGAGAAAAATCGTAGTGTGGGGCAACGTTAAAAAAAATGCGTTAAAAGGCGCAACGATGTCAAACTGCCAATAATACCTACGTTTCTTAAATTTTCAAAAAGTAGTAATTTATTCATCTTTGGGGGCTTCATAGGCTGTTTTCCACCGACTCTGGTATGGTTACACTATGATGTCCTTTTCTAAAAAAGCGTGAAATAGCAAACTAGGTGTTTGTCCATTGGGTCAGTTAGAAAATATCTTATATATTAAAATATATTGATATTATGAAGAGATTCAAAGGAGCATAGCAAACAGCTATAGAGAAGGCGTTTTCCTATTGCGTCAGAGTGCGAGTTCCTTTCCGTCGTATTTAGATAATAGAACGGAAAGTCCTTTACGGGTCAATGAATATTAACAACCTGTTAATTTAAGTTGTAACAGACGAAGTTCTTCGAATCTTCCTGTTTGAATTAGATTTTATATTTATTTTTGTTTCCTACGTAGATATTGCGTACTGTTTAATTGACATTTTAATGGAATGGTGTTTGCTGAAATTTGTTTCTTGGACCAGAACAATAGAGTTCATTATTGTTTAAAATATTTGAATTTGTTAGTACTAAACAACAATGGTACCATTTTGTGAATAGTAACTATCGTGAGACATTCATAATGTATTGAAAAAAAAACAAGTTACATCCGTGAGTTAACTGAAAAAAAAAACATGGCCGCGATGCTTATAGATAAGAGTCCCGCTGTTACTCGAAACTAGTAGAGCTTTTCTCAATTTATTTACGTGAGTAAGTTGTCCAATTCAATAATATAAAAAATGATGCCGCTTACCATTCATTTTTTAATTTCATATTCTACACTACAGGAGTTACAAAAAAACCAAATTCATTTTTGTAAGCTGATAGGAACAAAAAGCAAGCCTCCATATTTATATATCGAAATAGGCAAACATTTCCTCTCGGCAGATGTGATGATAACAGTCATAAACTGATCTTTATTACGTCGGAATAAGTTTCAAAATCACGTACAAATATGATCAATAAACGTAAAAACAAATTATGTGTATGAGTTATGTAATCTGTTTTTATATAGCCGTGCAAACATTACTCGAGTTTGTACCACAGTGCTAGTATTGAAATCACTGGAGCGTTGAGCTCATAATAGTTTCAAATTTTCATACGAATGCTTCAGGGAAATAAGTGAATAAATTATAATGCAGAACGACGAGTTTGTGAATGTTTACCTTTACGTTTTCTTTTATATTACAACGTGGTTGTTTTAAAAAGGGCAGATAGACTATAGAAAATTTTACTTTTGCTCGATTTTCACTTTCTTTTTCGATTTGGGTTTTTTTCAGTGATGACACTGGCACTGGTAATGCTTATAATAATTTTGAATTACACCACACTTAAAATTGGTAAGAAGGACGCTTTACATTTATTTATAAGACTCTCATTGAATACAGTTTAACGAAAAATAATGTGCTAAATAAAAGTCCACTCTATTTATATGTAATATTACAAACTAATGACGAACAAAACTTTCTATTTTATTTAAAAAACGTGTCGAACATAATGTGTATAATTACCACGAAATACACTATTCAATTCTCAACCATATAGGTAGGTGATGCCAAAAGGTCACTTTTCTTGCTTGTATGAATAGACCACGAAATAAAGTTATATTTAAAACAGAAAATTTGATGATGTCATCAAAACACGTTGAGAAGTTGGCGCACGATATACCGTGAGCCCTACAAAAGAAACAAGCGAGTCATCATCCCCTATACTCCCACACACTCGCATGAAGTACAGGGATCAGACACTGGTCGGTTACAAGGTCGCAGAAGTGCCATTCTGTGTTTAAAAATATAAAGAAAATAATTATAATAAATCCAGATTTGAATTAAAACAAAACACTTTTTATTTTATTTTTTATCACATGAGTGTCAGATGAGTCTATGCGATTTAGTTATATGTACGAACTATTTTCAACTGATTCCTCCTCCGATGAACTTCTATTTTTTATTGCTTTCTTCGATAAATGGGCTATCCGACACGGATATATTATTTTAATGTTAAACTTTAGTTCTTAAAACATTATACATACATATAACATAGTGATACAATATTATATAGATTAGGTGTTTTATCTTCCGATCTACAATTAATAATCGTATATATTTCTACTCAAAACTTTAATTTTCCATTAAACTTTTTTGAAGTAGAGCGGATACAAATTAATTAGGTTCTATATTCAAGTTTTAGTCCTCGGCCTGTTGGACTTTGTGGAACAGGCTTTTCAGACCATTTCGTAAGAGACATAATACGAGTAATAGTTCACGTGTTTAGTACCTAGTTATACTTTCCGATCAGACAATATGTTCACAATATAGATTAAAAATCTTCACAGCGGCCATTACATAGTTACATCATCTACAAAAAGATTTCCACTGACTTCAATACTTAAAACGAACTTGTTATAATCTGTACTTTATTACAATTTGAAAGAGCAATAAATAAAAGGTATGAGATAGTTATTTAAATACCTATTAGAATTGCAACATTGGATTACAATTAGTGTAGTCTTAAGTCTTAAACAACAAGATCCAAATCACAAATTAAGCAACATCCCTTAAACTTTGAGAAAGGCCTGGCATATACGAACTTTCTGTCCATGTCTGTTTCATGACTATAATTTCCCTTCGAAGTCACAGCCGTCCGTTGAATTGACCCAAATAAACAATAGTTCGTATTCAAATAACTAAGTCTGCAACAAAGGTACCCGTGTTTAGTCTGACGGAGTCAACTACAGCTATTAACTTGTGTGCTAGTACCTATAAGTATGCGATATAGGTTTTATATATTTTTTCTTTGTATTCTAAAAGTTTTGATGAGCGTTCCAATTTTAAACATAAATAGAACAAAGGAGTATGTATTGTAATGTTTCTTAATCTTTGTATATTTTTTACACTAATTCAAATATAGAACACGAATGAAATTCTGACATTCTGTAGATAATTTTCTAGGGCTTATTAAAAAAAAATCACACTTTAAGGCTAAGAACTCACGGAGCGATTTTCGCCCGCGTCCGCTGCGGTTGCGGGCCCGCAGCTTCTATAGAATTCAAATATATATATAAAAAATTAAAGCACATTTCACGACGCGTTTTAAAATCGCGCGGCGGGCACGGTTCAAAATCGCTCCGTGAGTTCTTAACCTAATTCTTTATTTTACACTACAGACAGAATTCGATTTTATATCATTGAATCTATTGATATTGTAGACGTAAGATCACATATTTGCTGGTAATATTAGTTATAGTTTGATCCCACTTATGAACGAAGTTCCATACTTGCTCGGTGTTATGATCATATTGCCAATAACTGCTTTCAAAGGTTAGTTTCTCTTAGATGAATATTGGTTATCTATAGAGGTACATGTTATATTGCATAGTTTTTTTTATTTAAAATAATTTTTATTTTATTTATTTACACTTTATCCTAAGCTTAATCTTCTATGGAATAAGTAAATAATAAACAAGAATTAAAAGTAAGAAGTTTCACTGCCATCTGGAGTGCCATTTAAAAGTAATTTGTTACAAAATTATAAAGTTGCACAAGATTCCCTCTTGCCAGATAAAATTTTAGCAGAATTATTAAAATGGTACAAAGTTATCTCTGGCTGTTCGGAGTTTTATTTTGTAAATAATATTCTAAAGAAAGATTAGAAATAAAAAAATATTTAAGTTAACTGTTACCTGGTTTTATGGCCATATTAAATCAAGGATTATTATGTTGATTTTGGACTATTTGTATTGTTTTTTTAAATCTAAAATAATTTGTTTTCTATCGATTAACATAAACGTCAGATAGTATAGCAGGTTGTTCTTTCAATCGTTAGTAAGTATAGTGACACACGTAATGCCACGTATTATTTACAGCAATTGAAACCTAATCTTATAAATGATAGATGATAGGTTTGCGTGATTTTAAGCTGGACTTGAGAAAATAAATACAAATCATTGTTTATTCATCACTTACTACCTTGAATCTCTTCAGTCTTTACGCTTATATTGCTTGAATATATAAGTGTGGGAGAGCCATGCTTCGGCACGAATGGGTCGGCTCGACCGGAGTGATACCACGGCCTCACAGAAGACCGGCGTGAAACAACCACAGCGTTGTGTTTCGCCGTGTGAGTGAGGTTACCGGTGGCCCAATCCTTCCCCGCCCCCAATCCCTCCTCAATCCCTAAATCTCCAAATCCCTAATCCCTAAAAGGTCGGCAACGCACTCGTTAATCCTCCGTTGCGGGTGTCAATGGGCGGCGCTGATTGCTTACCATCAGGTTATCCGTCTGCTCGTTTGCCGACCAATTATATAAAAAAATATATAAGTAGTTCTTAGTAGCTAAAGCTATTATTTGCTTTTCCTTGAAGTGAATAATGTTTATTGATTTTAAATACTTAAAATTGGAATGCATGTTTGTTATATTGAAATAATCGATTTTTATTACAAGCAATATGAATGTATGCAGTATAGTATGCAGTACATTCACAAAATAACACTCTAAAAATGTTTGTCAGTCTGTCTGTCTGCTTACACCCGCTAATATTTGAAATGGCTCGACCGATTTTGAATTGAGTTTTATTGGTAGGTAGTTGATGTAATTACTACATCGAAAGAGTTTTTAAAATAATAATACCTATATACCCTTAACTTTCATTTTTAAAACACATTTTTATTTTGTCTATAAACAATATATCTAGTGTTCTCGCGCTTGACCTGTGTACTATGCATACACCGATTGTCAGTAAGAGAAAAAAAAGTATATTAATCACCCAACTTCCAAAGGATAGCAAAGAGTTAATTTTAATTGACCATTATATTATCCTCCTTAATGAACTCTCTGCCTTTTGGAGTTAGAATTGGGTTTTTTTTTATAAAAAAATCTAAAAAGGTATCTAGTTTTTCAATTTCTTTATTTCTTTAAATAATGATTTGTAATTCTGATAGATTTTATTGTATTGTCTTTTATTATGGTGATGCCTAAGTTTACATATTGCGTGCGATAATTTGGTTCACTATCGTATTTTTTCCGAATGTAAAGTGATTTTCATTTTTATAAATTAGATAACACACGCTGTATATAAAATACTAGCTTTTGCCCGCGACTCCGTTCGCCTGAAATGGTGACTTCCTGCAGATTTTTGGTACAAAAACTACCCTATGTCCTTTCTCAAGTCTACTACTCTCTCTAAACTATGTCTGTACTAAATTTCACAGAAATCAGTCCAATTGTAGCGTGAAGAAAATACAGACAGACAGACAGAGTTATTTTCGCATTTAAAATATTATAGTTTGTATTGATGTACTAGGTTTTGAGTTAGCTAGCTAACCTTGTGTTGAATCAGTGCGTCTATTCAATGCTAATGTCAAAAAGATGGTGATCCAAATAAAAAAAAAATGCGCAAAAATCACAAATTTGTTGTTGCAGTTCCTCTAAAAACCATATCAATAATAACATAAAAATGATTTGTAAAAAGGCTACCTATAATTATTTATATTTAAGTACTAGTAAGAAAAGGATCACATCACACATTACAAACATAATCAGTCTATTACAGCCCACTGCTGAGCAAAGGCCTTTTCTCATACGGAGAAGGTTTGGGTATTAATCACTCAATCATCAACGCTCAAGCCGGATTCGCGATTTCAAGCGTATTATCAGAAATTATAAATCCAGATTCCCTCACGATGTTTTCATTCGCTTTGTCAGTGTTGTCGAAATAATCTTAGAAAGTACATATAAACTCGGAAAAAGTAATATTGGTACTTGCCAAGATTCGAACCCCCGTGTATGAGAAGCCTTGAGCGCCATGAGAACTTGAACCTCCAGGTGACCACGACCTACTACGAACCAAGAACTAAGGAACGGACAAATGTCAGTAATTCCTCACTCACATTTTTGTCGTTAAACCTTAGAAGTCCTTTTGAGAGTACGTATTTTTCTGCCATAACTTTGTCATCATAATCGGCCTGATTCAGTTCAAGGCTGGACATAGGCTTTCCCAATAGCACGCCACTGGGCTTGATGTTCAGCCTTTCTCATACAACCACCGCCAGTTATCCTACGGATATCATCAGTCTACCTAGCTTGAGAGCGATTTACGTTTGCCTAGACTTATTACGTTACAGACGTAACGTTTTTATCTTTTCTCTTAATATATTCTGAACGATTACAAGCTAAACAAAGTGAAAGAAGAAATCGCTGCGCGTAGTGTAAACTACCAACATAAATTAACAACACACGTCAATGTTCTGACTGGGTTATGAAAGTATGTATAATATACTCAAAACTGAGGAGGAATAGCGTTCCAAATCTTATAATGCAATTTCCCAAAGAATTGTGAGAGTAGTCAATGGACGACTCCCCGTGATCAACTTAAGACATTTTCAGACATAGCTCAAACAGCGGAATAGCTTAATGTCTATGACAAATTGCTGTGCTTATCAGGACACAGAAAAAAAAACAGACGTAACTTTGTTTTATCATAAAATCTATTTCCCAATGAGATTGTGTTCTGATGTTGGTACAATGTACTCGATTCAAATTGCCTTTGTGAGTTAACGTTTCCTTGTAATTATAGGGCCTTTGTGGGCGGAAAGGAATGTTAAAGAGACACACAGTAATTTATTTAGTGAAATCAACCTACGTACGTCGTTGACGATCGATATATTGTACTGTCTTACGTTTTGTTTGAAGGGTACAATTTCTCGAGACTTCTTTATTTATTTTGTGTTTTTGTTAGAATGGAATTAAGATTTCTTCATATATATAAAAATTATCTCAGTTTCCCTTTCTCATAATATCGTACGTCAACGGCTAGTCCAATTCCAATAATTCTTTTTTCATAAAATTAGGTACCTAATTTTGTGAAATAGGTATATGTACATATATGTATACATATATACTTTAATATATTTTATGAAAGAAAATGCTAGAAAAATAGATGAAAAAGTTAGAACATAGCAACCTTCCAGATTCAGAGATGGTTGTAAAATAAATTCAAAAATGACTGACACCGAGGTAGCTTGACACCAGTGCACCAGTCCAGGGGCGATTAACTAATCGATTAATAGAAATAAAGAAATGCCCTATTTATCTCGTGGTTTCAATTGTTATCTAGGACATCTTTGTTCATTACGCAGAATGTGTTTAAATACTTAAATCCAACATTACCCTATCGATGCATAATAATCAATTAATGTCATTGTTACTGTGCAGGAGCATAACGTTTTGCGTGCGTCCTAAACGACCCAACAGACCTTGGCTTGGAACAGAAGGAATAAATAGTTTTTAGCTAGTTAGAGAGTCTGACACTCCCTTTCGCCACACCCAGGACAAGAGAAAGCACTTTTCAAGATTTTTTCCATAAAAAAATGAACGTTGCCATATACGGCATAAGTCACCACTACTTTGAAGAGTTTAGGATGATAATATTATTGTGAATTTATAGGTAAATAGGTCAATCGAATTAACGTGCAACATAACTGGTAAAATACTTGCCATATTGTAAATACATTTACATATGTGTACCTCTGCATACATAGGCAGTGCCAATAATCCCCAAAAAGAAAGCCCTTCGGGAATATAGTATATATTTTGTGCAAAACAATTTATTTCCTTTTCGTTTCCACAAACATGGCTTAAAATATTCTTATATTTTGTGTATAACATTTCGAAGGGAATGTTTTTGACACATTTAATACATATACCGTAACGTGAAACACTCTAACATTCACGCGGGCTAAGTACCGAGGATGTTGGCTGTCTAATATTTAATATGCAATGTTACATACAGCTACATAATGTGAGAGGATGCTCTCAGGTAAACCACATTCGTTTCAAACTGTTTGTAATGGCTTTAAAAACTTATAGTTCATGTTTCACCTCTTTTTTAATATGTTGTAGGTGAAACTTCACTGATTGAGGAAGAAATCTAAGTAAATACTATTCTTGTTTTAGACCAGTTTACTCGTAGATTTACTTAGATGTATGATCGACTAGTTTCAGTAGGAATGTTGATAAAAAGGACCCCTAGGTTTTAATCCAATAATACCTACATACCAAATCTGTCCAGCCTTTATGTGTGAAAGAATAAAAAACATACATCCATACTTTTTCGCAAACTTTCATTCACATTTGCGATACATGTTATAAGATAAGGAATCTTGTAAGAGAGCGTCCACGTAATTACCTTTTGTCTAGAAATTGGCACGATCATTTAACCAAGCTGCGCATTAAATTCTTGTATGGAATTGGAAGAACCTAGTACAAATAGGAGGGCCATGTTCCGGCACAAATAGACCTGCTCGACCGTAAAGATCCCACGACATCAAGCGGGAAACCGGCGTTAAACTACGCTTGCAATGTATCCTGCCGTGTGAGTGCCACTAGTAACCAGAGACCCATGACATTCCATCCATAACCTAAAAATTTCTGACAATCCACAAAGCGCCGACAATGCTCTTCTTACTCCTCTTGTGTTGTGGATGTTCATGGGTGTTGCCGATTCCTTACCACCAGGTGACCCATCTGCAGTTTTTTATGGTTTTATGGCATAGAGCCTGAACACTAGCTAAGCCTGAATGTGCACTATGTAAAAGGAGATTATCGAATATGGGCTTAGTGCTATTCTATTTACTACCTGTGAAATGGCTAGTCTGATTACACGAGGATTACGGATGCAAATGCCTCGTAAATTCATATAGTAAATTGCTTAGCAACAACCGACAGGCACTGTGCGTTGATGGTGTAATATGTAGATAGTAGAAGTATTTTTTTTTTTTAAATTACGTTTCAGAACTACTATCTATTTATGGTTTAGTTGGAAAAAACGATTTTGGCTTTGACTTTGAAGTCAAATATATGTAAATTTTATATGAATCCCTCTTATAAAGTAGTCCTGGCGGAAACTAGAATTGATTTCAGTATAAAAAAATGTACTTACACAGATGGTATCTACGCAATGCGCGAGTTTATGTACCTATTTATTTAACTGGACTTTGCCCATAAGTTTTTTGCGTTTGCCTTATTAAATTTGTTAGTGGAGGTGATAACTAAATTACATCGTTGGTTCCAATTATCGACATAATTAGGTAGTGGCATTACTTCTGGATTATACGAAAGTTATAAATATCAGGTTCATCATTCATCATCATCATTATCAGCCTTTAAAAGCCCACTGCTGAGCAAAGGCCTCTTCTCATACGAAGAAGGTTAGAGCATTAATCACCACCCTTGCTCAATGCGGGTTGGCGATTTCAATAAAAATATCAGTTTACACACTGTTAATAAATAAAACAATACGTTGGTCCCATCAGATCCGCACGGCTCTACACTCCATTATGCACAATCCGCACCGTCATTGACAGAACAAGATGGAGAAATATCATGCGAGAAAAAGTGATACCAAAGGGTGGTCACGACCCTTAGCAATGAGGAATGCGACGCAAGAAAGTAGGAATGTTAATAGCAAACTGAACTTTAAATACAGTAAGATGTATTAAATAGGTAAGTATAATATAAATAGGTTCATTAATCCGCCAGCCCTTAATGTGGCTGTACAGGACAGCCAAAAAGAAAATAGCAAAAGTTTCGTTTACTCTCCTTTCTTCGTAACGTTTTAACAAAATCCATGAGAAACTCACACAGACCTGTCTGTATGAGTTTTTTGACAATATTGGCGGTGGCTAATATACATGCAAATGAATGTCACACGAGGTTTGTTCTGCGAGGTGGCCTACTGTTTGCAAATTGGATATAACCGCAGTATCACCGCACTCCTGTTTCGGACAATGCGGTAAAATTCGTTGCAGGGAATGTGAGAGTGTGAAACTCTAGAGCCGCTTCGTTTGTTCACGATAAAAAGTTAAACCGCACTAATGTGGCTGCGTTTTGTAACATATTGTGTTCAATTTACGATTGTATTACAATTTAAAATAGCGTTTAGACTACTATCGTGATTTTTACTATTGCGAGCTTTTCTTGTTATTCATTCACAAGAGTAACTTTAAAAAAAACTGTAATCGAAATCTTTAAAAAATATATAATTTAATTTAATTCGTCTGATCAATGAGTGGTTGACTAGGGTTACCGTAGGTCCAATTGACCCATCCTCAATCCTCAAATCACGTATCCTTAAATCCCGAATAACCCACAAGAGGCCGACAACGCATGGGCGGCGCTGATTGCTTACCATCAGGTAATCAGTCTGATTGATTGTGATAAAAAACGGAGTGGTTTTTAGTCAGTTAGAGTCTGATATTCATCCCAAACAGGGCAAGGGAAGTCGAATAGAAAAATTCTCCAACGAAAAATAAAATATTAATCCACCCGATTCGACATAATACTAAAGTAATAGGTAATATCGCTTCTTCGTTTCGCTTAGTTGTACTTAACTAAACACCGAGTGATGTTGGAAGCAAAGTATTGTACGTATTTGAGCAAAAATACTCGATGAAATAGTTTCAGTCCGAGACCTTTGGTCTATTTAAAAGGTGCAATGGCCTTTAGTCGATATTCGAACGATCGAATGAAAAGTGTTCCGCATATGTTAGCTTTTAGTATGAATTCGTTCCGGATAAAAAGCGTCACTCGTAGCTTCTGGACAAAAGGCAGGCTGGTTTTATTTCCGTTATAAATAAAATCGAATGGTGAAAACTATACGAAGGACCGTTTTTGTTCGTATTGAGGTTCAATTGGTTAGTTTTCTAGGTCAAAAATAAATTAATTCGACGTTTCAATACAATAGAATATTGAAAACTAACTATGCTTTTATACATCGATCGATCGACACACTAAGTTTTAGATTTTTTTAGCTAATTATTAAGAAATAAGTAAGCTATTTGACGCAAAAATGTTATGACGTCATAACTCAGTTTTTCATACAAATTTCATAGAAAAAAATCGTTTTTGACGTTTGGATAAAAGTGTCAGCAGTGGGCACTTAAAGGCTAATGTCTTACTTGTCCAATCATCTATTGGTTGTTGATAATTCAGTCAACCAATCAGATGACTTGACAAGAGATTAAATTGATTTTAACATTGATCGGCCTTTCGGAAACCGGGTGTGAATATGATGATTTTTTAAAATTAAGCTGCATTGTTTTTTTTCTTCCTCTAAGAATAATGCTAATAAATATAGACCTGTTTTTATGTACACGACTATGGAATGTGCGAAGGTATATTCATAATAAACATAAAAAAGCACTCCATAATATTAGCCCGACATTTTGTTTTTCTCTACGAAATCCCTCACGGCAGCCATTTATTCAACAAAGCATTTCATTTTAATCTTGTCGTAAGAATTTTGGCGTACGTTTTTTTCTCATTAAAAGTCATGGAATACTTTCAAGTAAATAATGTAATTAAAGGTATGGACATTAAAATGGAACGTATTTCAATACTTGTAGGTTTATATTAGGTTAAATGTTAGGTATAAATGTTTTTGTTTGGTCGAATTTATTTTGTGTTTTGTTTATTTGTTTTGATGTTTTTTGTTCGATTACTTGTATTATATTGTGAATGGTGTTAACTTCATAATCTGTACATATTACTTGTATCATTTTAATTTGGACAAACAATGGTGTTATCGAAACTTCCAAACTAATATTATAACTGCGAAATTAACTCTGTCTGTCTGTATGTCCGTCTGTCCGGCTTTTCTTAACGTCTAAACTATTCAACCGATTTCTGTGAAATTTGGTACAGACATAGTTTGGAACGCGTGAAAGGACATAGGATAGTTTTTACACCAAAAATGTGCAGGAAGTCACTGTTCCACGCGAACGGAGTCGCGAGCAAAAGCAAGTACTACATAAATTGACTTAATTTATATCTATGCTAATATTATAAAGAGGTATTTGTAAGTTTGTAAGTTTTTTTTAGCAAAATTATTTCACTGATAGATTTAGAGCTAACTTAACGTAATGTTGTTGTGTCTTAAAAAGCGCACAAAAATAAACTATCTCCTATTAACTAAGTACTCGAGAATTTCCACGTAACTTGAAATTAATGAATATTACAAATACAGTTTCAAGGAACTACGTTTCAAATAAACAGATGCACTTGAATAAATTAACATTCCAAGCTATTTGCAGTAGAGTTTAATTAAATTCATCAGCCGTAAGACAAATTTCCAAGGTACGGATTATTAATTAAATTGTAGACAAAGTGCTTCAATAAAAATATTATGTCTGTAAACTGCTGATAAGTATATATTCTTTATTCTTTTAAATTTAGACAAATCTTCTTGTAATTTTAGTACGTTTTTTTTATTAAAGTTCGGTCATAATAGAATGTATTATTTTCCTTTATTTGTTTTAGTGAAGAGTTTATTTCATTGTTAAAGTTATTAAAATATTTATACATATATATTTATTACTATATTTTTCTATTGTCACAATCTTTTCGTATCGATTTTATTACTCTATAATTTCATGTTTTCTTTTTAATAAAGTTTTTTATTGGATCAGAGTTTCTAATATTTATGGACTGAGAAGGGATGGGGGAATGTGGAAGGGATTGAGCCTCTGGTAACTTCGTAACACGGTGAAACAACGTTGGCGTTGTTTTACGCCAAAAAATTTTATATTGCATACCATGTTGGTGTTTCTTATTGAATTTGAAACTCTGTATTTAAAAATATTTTTTTAATTTTATTTAGTTAGTTTAAGCGTGATTAATAAAATGTATTAATTTATTTTAACACCCAGTTTACTACGTGTACGTCATGTGAAGTATATATGTAAGCTTATTTGTTATATGGTGCATACAAATGACATATTCCATATTCAAATTCATCGGGTACATTTATTCAGCAGACATTGTGACACAGACCCTTAGTAATACATGAATACTTTATCACTGCTGCGGTAATGTTATTGTGTGACAATTACAATAATGGGTAGTGACAATGGCGGCTATAATAATCGATTGTCATTGGTTGCAGGTGCTGAGAGGCGCTCGGTAGCGTCGCGTGCGAGGCGATGATCGGCCACACGGGTCGGCCTCGCCCCCACCATGCGACAGCCGTCGACCGATGTTAGTATATCAATTATTGGCTTTAATATTTAATTCTTTTATTTATTGAAAACAGTTAATGAATAAACTTGCGACCCACTGCTGCTTCGGGCGGGTACAGTGCTAATACAAAGTATCTCCACTGTTTATTGGATGTTATTATACGTGTGAGCCTTCTTCAATTACTCTTTTACTTTGACATCATGGTTGGTTCTGCAGCTGGGCAGCTGGCTGCCGCACAATGTGTCGCGGGTTCGATTCCCGCTCGGCACAATTCTTTGTGTGATCCACAAATTGTTATTCCGGCTCTGGGTGTGATGTGTATGTGCAATTCTATGTTTGTAAATGCACCCACGACACCCATCATAGGGTGAGGTATTGTTGTTTTTTAAAAGAAAAAAAAAAAACTCTTATTACCTATCTATTTAAAAAAACCGCATTGAAATCCGTTGCGCTGTTTTAAAGATATGTATAAACACACAGAGGGATATAGAGACCGAAAAGGCGACTTTGTTTTATATACATAATGTAGTGCCTAATATACCGAGACGGAAATCGTATTATCCGTTTCACATAGACAGCTAATTTGATTGATTTTGAGTAAAACATAACGATGGTGTAGGTGTATTTAAAACACATATAAGAAGCGCGATGACGTCATAGAGAACTCTAATATAAGTATCCCGCTAAGGAATTAGCTTATTTCTTATTTTTATTAGAATTCTTTCAATAACTAGACCCACATACTTGAATCTACAGAAATACATTGCTTACTAATACGATTTTAAAGTCGTTAATCATTTAACAGTAATTACGAGTTAAATCAATTAAAGCTGACAGCAATCGAAATTGTAAATTATCCCTCTCTCCACCGATTTAATTGGTTGTAACGAACCTTAGACTTCAAGTGGTTCTCTTAGCCGTATCGAAATGAAAATCTTTATTTCAAAGCAGCCATTATATATTTAGAGAGTCTGTGTTACACGCAATTCTTACAGTTCTTTCCTTCGAAAAGGGAAAACGGAAAAGTCGATTTCCTTAGGAATCGAGTAGAAATAAATATTACAGTACTTTTCGTGGCGTGCGTTCTGTTATAGCATTTAAAACATTTTAATTGCGACACATTTTTACTATTTTACTTGTATGGCGGGAAAATCTGACAAATCACGTATTAAAACCTATTTTATGTACTTAATTAAGTTACTGTATAAAATAATGCTTACTAAAAATTAAAATCTTTACAAATTATGCATTATAAACAATTTTCATCTGTTTCTCTTCAGTTATCCAAGTTTTGCTATTTATTATCTTCTATTTTTGTTATTCTTTCAATTGATTTGTGTGAGTGAGGTTACCGAAGCCAGTAACGATGAAGTTTCTTGCTCGTTCTTCTTCATTCGAATCTATAATTTACGAACAGACTGTTCGTCAGTGAAGCTAGGTGCTCGTAAGCTAGTGTAAAAAGCCGTGTTAGTCAGTGTTAAAATTCTTATTTCATGTTTCAAAGTACCTACTTATGGTTTAGTTGGATGAAAATGAAAAGGAAATGGAAATGATTTTGACTCTGACTTTAATCTACGCCACTAAAACCTCGCAACACACTTGTATCACAGCTACACAGTATTGTGGGCGTCCACAGGCAGCGACAAATGTTTAACCACTAGGCGATTCGTTGCTCAATTGATGCCTAACTCAAAAACAATATATGTATAATAATATTTCCAGACGGTCGACAAAGCAGTATGGACGGAGGAGAGCGGCGCGGCGCGACTGGAAGCAGTGCTGGTCGCGCTGGTGGAACGCAAGGCTCGCGCGCTACATGCAGAACAGTCACGGCGGCGCGCACGCACACACCCGTTACTATTGCTCCTTCGAGACCCCGTACCCGATGGTAAGGACGTCCAAAACCTATAAACCATTTCTAATAGGATTCATGAGTATAAGTAGCGACTGCATGGTTGGCGCGGCGGCTGGGCACCTGGCTGTCACGTAACGGGTCGAGCGTTCGATTCCCGCTACTAACAACTCTTTGTGTGATTCACAAATTGTTACCGGGTCTGGGTGTGGTGTATATGTGCAATTATATATTTGTAAAAGCACCCAAGGTCTACAAAAAATATAATAATCACACATTTGTCCCTCGAAGAAACCGAAATCGCAGAGCGCTTAGATTCTTCACGCAAGTCATATTATGGTAACTCACTCATCTTCCATCATATTCATGCGTTTGATCTACTCATCAGAATACTTAGTGATGAACGCGATCGAAACGTTACCACGTTTAGGCCTCTGATTGGTTGATTAAATTGATATAGGCCAATCAGAACGAAGAACGTCATAAGTATGTCGATCGCCTTAGCGTAACGAAAAATTCGCACTAGGCACTCAGTTCATTATTACAAAAAGTATTTTCTTTATCGTTTATGTTCTAGTCTAATATGTTGTGTTGAAATGAACATGTACTGCGTACTAAATCTTATCCAGATTTCCTCTAGATAATCTTAAACTGCCTGAAGCACTCATTCACTCGATAAACGTTATATGGAATTGCTCGGCAGATACTCTACCTACGGGTAATCTCTTCTTAATGGTTGTAGTTTGAAATCCCGCATAAGTTATGATTATAGCCCTTTGGAGATGCGATCTAAATAGGGGAAAGTAACTATTTAAACGTATTTACTTATAAGCATATAGCTTCTTATATTCTTTATTTACCCTTAAGTATTTAAAAGGGGTATATTATACCTAGTCATTTAATAATATTTTTTATTGATATTAAATTAAATTATTAGTCTAGAACTCTAGATATTACTAATATAGAATTAAAATAAAGGATTCATCTTCATCTTCATCACGGAACTGTTTGGCATGATAATGCACTAACGGTATCTATCTAAGTAATGAATATGAGCCCCAGCGTAGTTCGAAACTTGTCGAATTATTTCACCAGGAAAATATACGAGTAAACTGTTAAAATTAAATATAATTGTCAATATAGTTATTGTAAAAATACTTACGAAATATAAAATTGTTACTTTCTAATATAAAATTACAGCGAGATCTAAGATGTAATATGTAGCTTAAATAACATAGATTTTCTGAATTATAATTTTGTGCAGTGAATGAGTATGTGTTTGTAAATTAATTTACGATACGAAAAAATTTTAGCGTGATCATCGTAAAAAAAGATAATATGCTTGTAACATTTGTCAGCTTCTTTAAGATATACACATACGGTTCCCGCTTCATGTTATAGGTGATGTGGTAAATAAAAGATTTTTCATTCTTTCTTTCAAATAAAATTTATAACAAAAAGGCTAAGAACATTCCATACAGAAAATGTAAGAGTTAATGAGATTTCTTCCAAAGATATAAGATTCTCATTCAGCGCAGATCTCTTAATCAATCATCTTATTGAATTGAATGTGATAGCTTTATCTAAACTCGTATATAAGCGAACGCTTGACTATGACTCCGCGATCAGTCAACTGAGTTACATCTGTCGTGCACTGTGGGTCGATTCATCATCTTAATCAAGTTGTATCTTGAGGTTATCGTTGGGCTTTTATATCTAGCTTTATTTACTTTTTGGTTTACTTTAAAGGTAATGTGCAATGCAGGAATAATGAAGCTAAGAAAAGATTTTTGTAACAGTAATACAAATGTATGTGTACCTATCTTAAAACGAATACCTACCTTTAACAGAAAAGGAACAAGTTAGCACTTATGTTCTGCGGAATACAATTTGTTTGAAAGAAAGATAAAAAAAATATTTCTATGGCACACAGACAAACACAATGCAAAAACCACATATTAAACAAAATATTTCAACAATGATAGTGAAAATAAAATAAATAGGTTTGCATCATAAGCAGTAAAAATGACATAAGTAGGTATGTTAAAATTGAAAAATCTACTGGTATATTCACAATAAATAGTTTTTTTGCTTTATAGGTTTTTTTGCCAACACAATTTGCAAAGTTTCTTTATATAATACGATTTTTATTTTATTGTTCTGAAATAAAGTTGAAATGTCAATGTAGATTAATGCCAGATTGCAGTAGGTTACCAGCTGGTCACTGCACTTGTACTATTTTGAATTTGTTTGATTGAATCATAAGAATTGAGGATACTCTTTATGTAGGTACTTATTCAGTAATACAATTACATTGTTTGAATTTCAGAAGAGGCCTCGATTATTGGCTGTCCGGGCGAAGAGCTGCCATCACATTGGTGCGAGCATGAGATCGCTAGGCATAAGCGTAAGAAACTCAAACTCCAAACTCGTCGTAGGTATGTAAATCATGAAAATTCTTTTTTTAAGGATGTTATCGTCATCTTCGTCAACAGCTCATTGTGTTCACATGGCTACATATTCAAAAGGCTTGTCACATTATATAAAAAAAATAGGTACCAGCTACTAAAATCGCAAGAGAATTCATTGTAGCAGCACTGGCATATATCAGCATGTTGCTGTAAAGTATGCAAATCAATTTTCGATTGCCAGTTCATTGTCTTTTTATGGGATAGGTCGGCAAACGTGCAGTTAGATTATCTGGTGGTAAGCATTAGCCGCGGCGCCACCCATAGAAACTCATAATACTTTAGGAGTCACTTTAAAGCCTTATGTAGTCAACAACTATGCGATTTTCGCGAAACTTTTATCGTTGCGCAGGAAAACTTTGGAATGATCTTTCCATTGCGGTATTTCCGAACCAATCCTTCTTAAGAGGCCGGCCTGTGATTTTTTTGCTGCAGGTGTCCACGGGCGTCGCTGATCCATTACCGCCAGGTAAACCGTCTGCTCGTTTGTCTCCTATTCCATAAAAAAAACAAAAATTTGTCCTGTTCATACCTCAAAAATATATCTAGTTACATACATAAAAAGGTGGCTCTTTATACAACTACATATCTGATGTGATACCTACGTAATTGTAACTAGTTAACATCTAAATCATTTAGAAGACAATAGTTATCATTTGCCTCAAAATGGAGCAGGTACTCGACTGGTTGTATTTTATTATAAAACAAATTATTGATTTTCTTTGACAGAGACATGCAAATTCCTGAACAACTGGAGTTGGAGCGACGCCGTCGTCGACGTAGACGCAGTCCGCATGTACATGGACAGAAGCCGAAGAAACACCGCACTCTGCTTGTCTCAGCTATTGACGAACAAGCTAAAGTTATTCATGTGAGCTCTAGCGTCATTGGTTTATTTTATTTTTTATATACGAATTACCAATTAAGTTATTTTGATATAGGTATATTAAGAAATGTGTACAATCTTCAATCCAGAAAAACATTCAGTTTTTTCTTGAGCTTCGCAGCGCCATCTAGTAGCAAGGTTCAGATATCATAAAGTGGAGTTAGTTCGGTTGGTATCTATACTCCCGTAAGTTGCGCTAAAAGTGAAATAGGATTAGAAGCTACCACCCGCTAGATGGCGTTAACTATGACATCCGATTTTTTAAGTTTCTAGATTTCAGTATAGGTGGCGTTATTTGATGATAAGGATGTTCTTGGTTCTTTGAATGAAACTGATGTTCATAACACTGAAAATATAGTTAACTTTTAAGTTTTAATTCATCCTAATAAAAAATCATTTTACCAATGTGGGATACATCGCCTATACATCTGGAAAGGCAGTAAGAACTTAGCTTTTTAGGAAAAAAAGTATTATTTAGTTGATTTCTTCAGTATTATCCATCGGTGTCTGATTGTGGTTCTTTTGTCGTAGGTACTGGATCCAGATGAGCTTCCCCGCCGAGCCCGGTATACGATCATGGTGACGGCGTGCCTCCTACTGTTTCTTTGCCTACTTCTCGTCGGAGTCACATTGCGGATGGCACCTCTCATCGACGATATGGGTAAGTACTTCCTTATAACAGAGATTTCACTGGTCTTGGAGAATTAAAAACGGAGCACATGCGAGGGAATCCCTACATTTACAATTGCAATAAATGCAAAATAAATGATTGATGAGATAAAAAAAGCAGTGATAAAGAGTAACTAGAAGCTATGGTTTTTACAATTGCTATTTCGTTGCATTGTCCTAGTAAGTGTTTTAGCTATTGAAATGACCAAGATATGGGTTGACTTCCAGTTGCAGAACTAAATAAAATATGAATTACTCAAGTGAATACAAAAGAAGAGAATACAGAATATAAACTATATCGTATTTCCTACACTATTTTGATTTGTCTTAAATATTTCATGTTTTCCTCTCCTCAAAAAGTATCTTCTGATTTATTTCGTTGCGGGATCCAATACAGTCATTGAGACTTCAGTATTTTTTGTTCATGGTTGTGTCTACTGTAGATCCTGGCTTACAGGAGTTGCAACAATTTTTAGAGGTTGTGGCTTGTCGCATTCAATGATACGGATTTTTATATTAAAAGATTTTTATTGGGTTTAAATACGCCGGCTTTATTCTTCAATATTATTTGGATTATTTATTTCCAGTTTGATTCACACCGAGATTTATTTAACGAACTTTTAATTTATAGTCTTAATCGTAGCGTATGCTATGCGTGCGATGTATCTATAGACAGAAGCCGCAAATCGTAAAACAAAAGAGGGATATATGTATGTGAGCATAAAGAAACGTAATAATAATATGTTTGTCATGACGAGAATGAGAGAAAGATGAAAATAGACAAAGCAAGTACTAAAATATCTCGATTTAGCTCATCATTGTCTCCATTTGGGATGTAGACTCAGAAATCATTGTGCTCATAGTGTTATGTATCGGCCAATGGCCGATGGCTTTATGGCTAAAAGCTGGATACGCCAACGCCAAGCTTTACTTTTGAAAACAGCATATATCGTTCAGAGATTCCTTTCTATTCTTCCGAGCCCTGATCACCAGTGGCTTGGATACCTTTCGTTGGCAGTGGGATTATTTATTATATTCTTATTGTTTTTGTATTGAAATGATAACCATGTATAAAGTTAAATAAAGAAAAATACATATTATCTTAAATTGAAACGAATTAACGAACTATAATTTTCAGTTACATGTTATTCGACAGTCGAAGGCATAAATCTATTACAAACAAGCGAAAACTTTAAACTGAATCTAAACGATGTAAAAAAAGAAAAGTCAAAAATATAATAATAATTCATATAATTCTAACATAGACTTTATTAATTTTAAAAATATATTCGATTTATACTCGTAACATTTTTGTCGATGTTTGGGTGTTACAATTAAGATATCATTACTTAACATAATTCTTCAAAGAATAGATTAGAAGAAGGTTCTGTGTGTAATATGATTGAAATACTTGGATCTTGGATACTTGACTTTAATTAGGTAGTACACAGTCCTGCAGCTCACTGCACCAGAGTTACATTGTCAATGGCCGACACTTGCTCGGCCACCCTCTTTATAGTGATATGACGACATAGACAATAATAGTGCAACACTGATTAGTAATACTAATCAAAGACAATACAACATCCCCCTTGTTAAGTTTAAATTAACCCTTTACAAAACAGACTTATCACTATGACAACTTGACAATATTATAAACGACTTATACTTATATAACTTGACTAGGTACTTAATTTACAACATATAATATTACAAAATATACTTAATCTATTTCTTCTATTAGCCTTCTTGTGGGCTTTACAATACGACCTGAACGTGTAACAAATTGACTACTTGAGGATCGAGATGAGAGTTCTTGAGGTCCAGCCTTCTGACTGTCACCATCCTCTCTCCCTTGCGATGACAAAGACGACGACGACGATGAGTTGGATAGCATAGGAGAGAACTTATGCCTTAAGTGAATCCTATTTCTCCTATACCTAACTCCATTGACATCCTCAACGACATATGACCTATTATTTGCCAGCCTTTGCTTGACAATAGCCTGTTCCCAATTACAACTAGGTTGTCTTTTGAAGTAGACATGATCATTGGGATATAACAATGGTAAAGGCTTAGCACTTCTATTATAATATTTAGACTTACAATCATTATTCTTAGTTACACATTCTTTGTAATCTTTAAATGTTACTACCTTTGGTTTTAATTTCTTATACGACTTAGGGACATTGTCTCTTAAATTCCTAGACATTAAGAGTTGAGCTGGGGACGGTAAATTATTCTTAGGTGTGTTTCTATATTGCAACAAAGCTATATAAGGATCAGACGAATTTTCTTTGCATTTTTTCAGCATATTTTTGACAATCTTAACTGAACTTTCAGCTTGACCATTAGACTGTGCATGATATGGACTAGTAACAACATGTTCTATGTCCCATTCATGTAAGAAATTTTTAAATTCTAAAGATTGGAAAGGAGGTCCACCGTCAGACACTAATGACAAAGGTATACCATGACGGGCAAAAATCGACTTTAAATGTGTAATTACATTTTTGGCTGTACTATTCTTATTTAACAAAGCTATTTCTATGTATTTAGAATAATAATCTGTAACAATTAAATAAGAAAGACCATCAAAGTACATTAAATCAATACCAACTTGTTGCCATGGATATTTGTTAATTTAAAAGTAGTAAAGATACAAACTATGGTCCAAGGTCAATCTTATTAACCAAATCAGGTGTCTCTTTACCTTCTAAAAAGACCCTTGCGTGTAGGGGAAAAGATAGGGACTAGGGTGCTCTATAAATAACCTAGATCATAGGGGTTCGTTTCAGTACACTTGAGTAACTCACCCTGTAGTAGCGTAGTAAAATAGTTAAGTACCTCATGTTTTGGGAAAATATTTACAAGCCAGAAGAGGTTTTAAAATTTTGATATTGGTTACATAATGGTGGCATACGTTTAAGATTAAAAGATCTTATGGGCAGGCAAATGTTGAAAAATGTTTTTAATGTAAAAGTGTTTACAGCGATATTTCGACGACCAACGACATTCGAGATTTGTCAGAGAGAGAGAGAGAGAGAGAGAGAGAGAGAGAGAGAGAGAGAGAGAGAGAGAGAGAGAGAGAGAGAGAGAGAGGGAGTCCGTGGTTCCAGTAGAAAAACAACCTGTTTTGAGTAAATAGATTGCAATATAAATAAGCAGGAGTACTTTATCTTCTGCCATCTCGTCGCTTGCCATAACTTGAGTTACTTTTACAAAAATTAAAAACAATATGGGAATTACAAGAATTATTTGAGCGTTAGGAGCATGTTTGCTCAAATGGCTCCATTTGAAGTCGAGAGGAGAGTAGAGTAGAGATACTTGTTACGTCTTTCTTCTCATAGGTAGAAAAAGTATTAGAAGTTTATTCGGTTTCTTCGGTTTTTTATTCAGTTTCAGACAATCTGCGTATTAGCTATGATATTGGCAATTAGGCTGGGTTCTATGTAATTGATTTTTGTTTTGATTTGTTTAGAAACGTTGCCCCGCATTAGGGTTTTCTCTTGTGTCGTGGGTGCATTTACAAAGATACAATGTGACATACTCATCACACTCAGATCTGAAACAATAATTTGTGGATCAAACAAAGAGTTGTTTCGTACGAAAATCGAACCCGCGACACGTTGCAGTCAGTTGCCCAGCCAGCAGTATTTATAGATGCTAATTTTTATATTTTCTTTTTGCAATGTATCCCTATGCCTTGTTTTTTTCTGGGTCGTGGTTGTACGAGTATTTTAATATGTTACAAATTAACATACCAATACGGGCAAAGATAAACCGAAGGGACTAAAAGTACTCCGCCTCTTCTGGTGTTGCGGGTGTCCATGGGCGCTGTTGATCGCTCACTATCAGGGAATCCATCTATGAGTTTGCTGGAGCCTCTATAAAAAGAATGTGTAGTCATATTTACAAGTTTGTTCTTGCAAGTAAGAACAGAAATAATTCGTCATAAACAAATGCCGAAGATATTTTCTTAATACGTATTACAATTTGATCAAGAGCATCGTTATTTTTGTGGTTTTTCTTTATCTGTGTCATCTTCTAAAAATTAAAATGATAATTTATCGTTTGAATATGGAACTGGCAGTTTTCAGACTGTTTAGTGAAGACGTAGACGATAGCGTCGCAACGCCTCGAGCTCTGTCACCTTGACATAGCCACGCCTATCCTCATCGCACATGATATGATATTAATGACAAACTGTAACCATTCACTTGCTTGTACCGTATATGGTCTTTATGTTGAATGCGTCAAGAGCTATTTTTATCTGTTATGTTAGTATCTAATTGTAATTGTTTTGAGAAATATATTTAGATGGAATGTGTAGTTGTTTATATTAATGAAAATATTATTTGCATTGTCAGTTTGTAAAAGCGTTCATTAAGTATCTACAAATATCAATAACTAAAGTTCTCAGTAACTCCAATCGGAAATATATATGTATTTTATAAGGTGTTATATTTTTCAATTCCTTTTCTTATCCAGTATGTAGCAAGTATTAAACTTTTACTACGTAGAAACCACTCTGTCCTTTATCGTGCTCCTTGTTGGTCCGCGGTACATAATGGCACTTTACCCGCAACCCACAAACCTGGCTGGTAACTGTGGTCGATTTCAACTGTTACCCTATGTTTCTATAATCAATATTAGATTTTCTATCTTCTATATCCGTAGCGTTGTGTTTCACCGTGTGAGTGAGGTGACCGGAGGCAAAATCCTTACCCTCCAAAATCCCAAAATCTCCCAAAATCCCTAATCTCAAAAACGTCGGCAACGCACTCGTAACTCCTCTGTTGTTGCGGTTGTCAATGGGTGGCACTGATTGCTTACCATCAGGTAATCCGCCTGCTCGTTTGCCGACCTATTATATAAAAAAAAAAAATGTTTTAAATCGAATTGTTAAGTCATCATTATGCTCTGCTGAGCAAAGGCCTATTCTTAAACTAAACGGAATGTGGACTAATCAACTCGCCAGTTAGTTTTTGATGGGGTACAATGATCTTTCATGAATGATGATTTCAAATTAAAAGTCCAGGTTTGCTCATCAGGGTTCCGAATGGAAATACAATTGTGTACCGCGGCCGGCTCGGTTCGGAGCAAGAGAAGTAAGGGGGCGGTTTTCAGTCCGTAAGCGTCTGACAATAATAATTGCCTCGCCTAGGGCAGAAAATGATGTTCCCAACTCAAATAAAAAAGTTTATTTACCGAATATGTTAATAGTTTTGTCTATATGCGAACAATGTCTAAATAGACATCAAAAGAACATATAACATGGAAGAAGTCACATTGATACATATAAGTGTGGGAGAGCCATGCTTCGGTCGGCCCGACCGGAGTGATACCACGGCCTCACAGGAAACCGGCATGAAACAACCACAGCGTTGTGTTTCGCCATGTGAGTGAGGTTACCGGAGGCCCAATCCTTTCCCACCCCCAATCCCTCCTCAATCCCTAAATCTCCAAATCCCTAATCCCTAAAATGTCGGCAACGCACTCATAACCCCTCCGTTGTGGGTGTCCATGGGCGGCGCTGATTACTTACCATCAGGTAATCCGTCTGCTCGTTTGCCATTCTATTACATAAAAAAATATTCTAACTAAACCATAAATAGGTACTTTTCAAACGTCAAAATAGAATAGTAGTCTGTCAGTCTGTTCGTCAGTGAAGCTAGGTGCTCATTCCAAATTGTAGATTCGAATGGAGAAGAACGTGCAAGAAACTCCACACAACAACCTACACGCCATTTCAGTAGATTACACTTGAAAAAATAACTACAAAATATCGTAAAAGTAATAAAATATTTTACTAACGTTTTCAATTTTAGACAGTACACACACATCTATGAAAGTGCACCGAAAATGCTCTTAGCTTTTAAGGTAGACAAAATTTAGTAGAAGGCATTACGTACTTCAATATTCAAATATATTTGTAGAATTCGCAAAGTAATAAGTATTTTCGTATGTTTTATAGCTTTTTTCAGTGTGATCGTCACTATATTAACTTATCGTTGACGTTTTTAATTCTCTAGAAGTTTTCAATTATGATGATAAAAAGGCACTAGTCCGAATTAACACGTTTAAAATTGTTTTTGTTTTAACTTCAAATATTTACATTGTTCAATTTAGTAATTGCTGATACCTACGACCGAATGCTGAGGCAAATAGTTTTCGTATTATTTTATGTGAACGTTGATGTAAACCAACAATTTAAACACCAAAATCCAAATATTAATTTCGTTGACAGGTGTCGCGTACATTTTTGAAGTTAGGTGAATTGCTGCCAAAGCGTAGGACAATGGGATTATGGGTCAGCTCACGAGAGTTAAATGAGTTTCCAAACTATAAAATTAAATAGCAAAGTTTTAGATATGAGAGAATTAAAATGTTCCGACCCTTACAGTAGAAATATTTAATACGTTATAAAAATTCGTAGCGGCCGGCTACGGCGTAGCTCGTAGCGCGACCTCGCCGTAGCTATAAGTGCGAATACTTTCGTTAAGTAAATGGTGCCAAATAGACGTGAGATCTAAAAGTTCTTTAAGTCTTAGTAAACATTACTTTTACCTTCTTATTAGTGTCTAATTTCGTTGCAAAACTTTTCAATTAAGTTAGCCAAAGGCTTTCGTGGACATTCATCTACGTAGATTGAGATGAATGATTATAATTATTAAAATCTCCTTCGAAACCTTTTGTTAATCTTTCTTTGTGGAGACAAGAACAATGTGAGATATGATCTTGACAACTTGCGAGATAATGAAGTAAAAGAATTCTTAGATGTCCCTTTATAATTTAAAGAGTCGTTGTATTTAGGGGAGCATATAATTAATAATGTGTTTCATGTTTGTTTGTGCTTAGTTGTACAACTTATTTGTGTAAATCTTCAAATATAATATTCGTGGGTATTCGTTGGATACTTTATATTGCAGGACGGTGTGAGAAACACTTTATTAAATTTTCAATTACGGTGTTAAGTTACGTGAGAGAAAGAAAAGCCTTTGTTTAGATGTTGTACGTGTTGTGAATATTATATTCATGAAGGGTTTATGTGGATCCATCGGAGCTTGACCGAGGCGACGACAGATATTGAACAAAAGGTGTAGTAACTTGATCAAGTCTTTTGTAGAAAAATCTGGATAAATATATGATGGAGATAAAAATGATATTTTATTAAAGTATTGGTCCTAGTTGTCTGTTTCTGATTTCTTTTGGTCTCCCTTCTTCTATATGGGTATTAGTGAAAAGAAATGAGTAAATTAATAATTTAATCATTGAAGTGTAAAGCTGCCATCAGGTTTTTTCTGATAATTAGAAGCCACTCTCTTGCAAAAGTTGCGTGGAGTAGAGTATGAAATATTACGAGAGTATAGTATATTTTATTCGTATGAAAGGCCACATTTCGGACGTAATATTGTTTTGTTTCCATTATTTTCCCGAAATATGATGAATAAGTTTTTTTTTTATTTAATTATTGCTTGATTTGATTTTATCTGAAAATATGAAAATGTGGCAATGAGTTTGCAGAATATATATTTCGACGCTAATGACACACAGTCAAGAAAGACATCGAAAGAAAATCTGGACTTCTAATTTGTAATAAACAAGTTTGAAACAGTATCCGTGTGATTAGAGATTTTGCCAGTTAATTTCATATAAAATATTACACAAACGAAGCACTATAGATATGGTAAACTATGAATTAACAGCGTAGCGAGCTTAGTAGCAACTATTAACTCGCGACTGTCTCTTCGTCACGACTACGCTCAGTTATTGGAACTATGTATTCGAGTTTGGGTGTGGCGTTTTAGTAATTACACTCTATTCATTGCGCGACTGAGCGACGCGACGCGACGCGACATATCCCCCGTACAAGTCTATGCGTTTGTAAAAGCAAGATAACATTATTAATACGTAGTTATATCCTACACACATACATACAATATTACGCTTACATAGATTAAATTAATAACGTCTAGCAAGCCTTCTATAATTATATTACACAGTTAATATTTGACGTTGACATTATTAGTCTCGTCTTTTCCCGACTAAGTTAGGATGGGTTTCAAGTCAAATCAGCTGTGATTGAATTATGTTTCACTCTATATATACCTTTCATCATCATCAAGTTATTATACATTTCGTGGCCGTAATGATAAGCTTGTTTTCATCGAAGATTACGCATTATAATTATGAAGTACCTATATCACGTAGAGCTGTTATTTTAATGAGATATCAAAACTTCCATTAAAGCTTCATGTTTAACTATAGATTATTTTGAGGAAATTAAATTTCTTGGACAATCATTATTCGTTAGTATTTTTTTTGTCTATTTTGTCATGGAATATCTTACTCGGTATTCTCACATTTGATTATTATCATTATATCAGCAAGAAGACATCGTCTGCTGAACATAGGTTTCCCCCAGATAACATTTGACATATTTTTTCTTTTTTACACATTGGCCCACACTAGGATTTTCTCCTGTGTCGTGGGTGCGGTTACAAACATAAACATGACACCCAGACTCGGAACAACAATTTGTGGATCAGAATGTGTGTTGATCCGTGCGGGAATTGAACCCGATATATGTAATTTCAATAAAATATTTCTGAGGTAACAGATTCATAACAAAAATCAATGAATATATAAGATAAGCCTACAGGGCGTAACCGTTTTGGATATGCTTACCACCGAAACACTTATTTACAAATTTGATGAAATGTTAACTATTCTTATAGAGTTTCATTGCGACATTTTTCATTTTGACGTAAATTTTTATGGTGTTTTAATGTTTTATCAGCATTAATTAGAACTACGTTAACATCAATTTTCATCCATTATCTTTTCGTTAATCTAAGTCTATATTGTAATTTGTGCACATAATTAAAAGTATTCGGCCACCTATTTGCCAATTAGTAAAGTGCTGATGATATTAACTGTCCTGGGTGTGTCTGTAACACACTTTATTTTCTTCTGTTACCTACAGTTTGGTTAATGAAACTTGACTTTAATGACAGTTGAAGTTTCAAGTTCATTTACACATAGTTCAGGTACGTAATGAGGCGAATTAAGAGCTACTTAAGACCGTATCTAGTTACATTCTAAGATGAATAAGTTATTTTGATGAAAAATTAATTTTCTATGCTTGAAACTATGTTTTATGAAAGAACCAACGTAAAATGTAAAAGTGAGAAATTACTTAATAAGACGTTTTTACTACGAACGCGAAGATGTACGTGGGGTATAAATCTTTTTGTAAAAATAAAAGAATATGATCGTGCACTTTATTTAAACAAACAAGAGCAAAATTAATTTAGTGTAGTTTTATGATAGAGAGCAAAATGAATGCTCCATAGAATTATGATATCGTTTATGATGTAATATATTCTGAATACGCTTTATGTTCGCGATTTTACTCGCGGAAATTCTTGTTCTTGCGAGAATTTTGGGAATTTACTCCCTCCATAACGTTGCATAGAACCTCTTGTAAAATATTTATTTTTGCGGTTAAATCATTACGTCTATGCGTTATTTACCAAAATCATTTTTTAATTTCATTTAGAACATACATATAAAGATATTAAAAGCTCGGTCTTAAAAATTAACTTAATGATGAAATATTTTATGTTAAGAAATTATTTATTACCTTCACGTTATTTTATTTATCATAAATTTATCTTTAACGTGTAAGAGAAGCGACAGACGTGAACCGACCTCAACACTTTATATAGTCAGTTGTCAGTACTATGACTATGAGAGAGCGAGAGCCTACTAAATAGAAATTCACGTAAACAAAGCAGCAAAACGCCAGGCATTAATATAGCCAAGATATTGTGCAGTATAGTTGAAAAGTTCGGTTGGTTGGTCGCGCCGAGTAATCATGCTTCATTCACCGTGCGCTCCTACTCTAGGGGATTTTACTAGCATTCTTATAACACGGTACGATCGCCAACAAAAGTGGCTACTAAAAAATTTTACGTCCACCAACATGTTGGTACATGTCAGTAATGAAATTCCACAAGTTTGTTTGTAATAACTGAACCAACATGTGATGTTTGCACAGTGTATAAGGTCACGATCTTGGACGAAAGAAATAAAAGATGCAGGCGAACGTAGAAGCTTTTATTATTGGACAGACGACTTTCTTGCTTGATAATGGCGAATTTGTTGAGTTTTACCTACTGCAAGAGTATAATATATTGATGCAAAGGATACTAGACATAGTTTCGTTTCAAATATAATTTATTTCTTTAGCCGTAGAAGAGTTTATTTATAATAATAGACAGCTCTATTCCATAAACGTCTGCATGCTACAATTTTTTTTACTTATGGCAAAATGCCATTATTCATTTACTGCGAGAAAATAATACAGAAAAACGACAATTTATTAACGTAATCTATAACTTTTTTCCTGTTCGCGGTCTAACTTATAGTTTCTTTTCAATGTACTTACTTACGTATTTATTTATACGAAACTTTCTCTTATGACTTTTGTTTGTGACTGTAGTAAAGATGCATTGTTATGGAGTGGGTGCGACTGAGGCTGTTTCGACGTCTTTAATACGACAATAAAATGGAAAACATTTGTTATTGCTCTCCATATACAAATAGAATGTAAATTGTTTGACATAGGACTTTGAACCTTCTGTGGTATTGTAGAAACCTGAATATTATTATTTATTCATTAGATTTATTTATTGTTATGTACCAAGCATATTTATATCTATAGCTAGAAATCCAAATCAGGATCTTACATTTAGTGGACTGTCAAACCAAACGTTCTATTAAAATAGGCCTGCACCAACGCAGGTTCGAGGTGGCAAGTAAAAATGAACTCTGCTGCTCTTAGGATTAAATTCTGTTTTTGTTGTAGTCGTAAGTTTACAAACAAGGTCTTAGACAAGGGAGATGTCGCTTGTCGCCGCCAGACGACAATTGTACGACCATTTACACCGTATCACGAATTTCATCGTTAATTAAATTCATAGACTTCGTAGTACAGATAATTTGGTTCAACGAATAGATAAATAATCGTTTTGAAAATAGTGGCTGGGCTTGACTAAACACTATTTGAAAACTTCAATTGGTTTAGGTTCTTTCAAAAAATTGTTTTCGTTAAATTATCGTCATCTTATTCTTACTTTCTTACCAAAGTTACGATGTTTGGATGTTTGTTACTCAATCACGTCAAAACGGCTGGAAGGATCTGGATGAAATTTGGCACAGGCATAGGACACACTCCGGAATAGGATATAGGCTACTTTTTTTATCAACAAGCCACGCGGGCGAAGCTGCAGGCGAAAGGTAGTTAGCTTATAAAATTACTACTGCTTGAAAAATGCACACAGGGAAAGGGATGGAGCATTAATCACCATGCTTGGTGAAGATATTGCTGTAGTCAATTTAATATATTATTGCGCATTGTTTGAGATATAACAAGTCCAAATTTCATAAAGACGGGTTCATCAGCGTAGGTCAGTGTCTAAGTAACTCCTGAAAAGTCAGTTTGGTACTTGTTTTGAATTTGTTATCCCCATGGTAATCACGCTTTGAAAATGGGCGTGAGGATATATGAAGGTTTGTAGTTAGTGTAGACTTTTTATCGACAATTAATTATGAATAAGACCTATGTTGTACTGACAAAATAAATTGTTTCGGGCTATATAATTTTAAAAAATATAAGGCAATAATTAAAAAAATCGTTTAGTAAAAAAGTATTTTTACAAGATTTGACACACACACCGATTGCTTAGTAAAACCTTCAAGTGCTTCTTCTACTTTCTCTTCTTTATTTAAAACCAATAATAATCAAATATTTGTGGTAATAAATCAGGATCCATACATAAGGGGCATGTGTTTCGTAGCATTACGTTTCCGAGTAACCGAAACCAATCCTTAATCAAGTTGGTTCAAAAAACACATTCTGTTGTTCCATTGTGGCCTCTCAAATGTATCGATTTCATCCATCCGCTGGCAAAATCAACTGGGTTTTGTGACTACCGTTGCTATGGCAACTGTTAATAAATTAGAATATAAGATAATCACCTGGATATGTTGAGGTCAGCCGCTGCTTTATCACAAGGGTCCATCCGATCCATCGGGTAATGTGATCAGATCGGCTCAGGTTTATTTGGGAAGCTTGCATGACGTCACTATGTAGAAACCTATTCTAATATTGTTATACCAGTCGCGGTTATATCTACGATTCATTTTACTTCCTAGTGAATCTATAAATATACTATTATTATGTGTGTGTGTGTGTGTAGTAGCGGCCAATATCTCATCTGTTGTAGGCGGGGATGCCTTTGATAGACATGCATATTTACCACAAAGCGCTCCATTCACTTTGTACCAGTACTCTTAGATAATATTATAGGCATATAGACTTTGGAGACCCGTCGAAAGATTAAGAAATAAAGATTAAACAACGCACAAATCTAAATCCTATGCGGTTAGAAAATTGCTTAGCAAAAATACTCTAACTGACAAATTTTACTCAAAAAAAATATAATCCTCTATGAGAATGGCAAATCAATTAAAGTCCTTTTTGTAAGTGATAGCTTAGATAAACATGACAAACAATTTTTTATAAAATGAAATAAAACATTTGACTCAAACGAATAGAATTTCAATTAGTCAATAAATAAACACTGTGATACCTATATTTACTTAAGAGACATAAACGTCTCAATGGTTTTCATAAAGAGGCTTATCATAAGCCATCGATAAAACGCCAGCTAAAATTGGAAATTTCTAAGCCATTTTATCTTATTCGCTGGAATGTTGTACGTTAGGGTTGGCAAAGAAATGTGATTGAGAAAGGAAAGTGGGTAAATTGAGGTAATTAAAAGGTCTGTGAGCAGACGTTGGTGAGGTAGATAAATTATTTGGGGCACGTTGTCGTTGGTCGCCCACGTCCGCGGCTGCGACGCACCTCCTGATAACGTCACTCACACTTGACGGTACCTTGGCTTACCACTCGTTTTTACTAAGAGCGAGATTAAGTATGAAGCTTTATAACTAAGTATGGCTCTGCCGTTTTTGAGGCGCAGGAGATAAAGGAATTGAAGCGATCCTTCAGTGGAATTTCAGCCAGTATTTTGCGGAGACACGTTCGCCGACATTACAGTAATGTCAACAATTTTGTTATCTATAGCCTCTTTACGGCTAGTTGTCATGTATTTAAACGATAAACAGTGTTTTGATAAGTTTTTAAACTAACTTATTTATTACGTTTCTTATTTATTCATGTCACTTCATGTTAAGTTTGATTTTAATAAAATCAACATACTTGTATGCTATCGTCCGTTGAGCAGTGTAAAACAATGTAGTTCTTTAAAATAACTTTGTGACTTGTAGTTACCTATGTTAAAAAAGTAAAAAAAACAATTCTTTTGTAAGTAACAACGACAATAATAAATATCTGCTGCTGTCAAAACAAAGTTAAATTTCTTCAATATGAAATATTGAGTCGCGAATATTATTATATCTCAATTTCATACGTCAGTAAGTCTTGGATCGCTAAATCCGAATTATGCAAACGACGTGCGAGGTACGGCATCGACGGACGGGACTGCGTTCACTGGAATGAATAATGGCGTAGAATTGGACACATAATTAATTAACCACAATATGTTTGCCACACTCCTTATCAACCTCTGCATACGATTGCTACACGAGGTTTTGCTCAGACCTTTTTTTAAAACAAATCTCTATTCCATGTCGAGAATTCCATTTTATTGAACCGCTTACAAAATATTTCTTAGTCCGTCTCCCCTTGCATAGTAATAAATTTAAAAATATTCTATGCGTAAGCGAAACACAATAGTAAAAGAGGAAAACAAACTACTTTTATCTCGACTAGAGAGGCACCTCTGGAATATAAAATGAAATATTACTTTTCTTTGTTACTCAATCAGGATAACTGGGTCAATGACCTTATCAAAAAACAAAAGGTTGCAAAAATTGAAAGGCGAAATAAGATAAACAGGAAAGATTTATATTTTTACAACACCCCTTTACTTAGAAATTAAGTACCTAATGGAAAAATCTTGAGTTGCACAAGCGTGTACGGACAACGGAAAAATCGTGTTTGTAGATACTTTGGTACCAGAAAGGAAGAAAAGAAAGTTTCGTTCCTTCATGTGCACTTTTGTAAGATAGACTCTGAGTGTGGCAAAAAGACCAAATTAAAAAGACCTTCCATCAGTGAAATGCATGGAGAGATTGATGAATATGGACGAAGCGGAAGGGTATGCCTAAATTGACGCATTAGACATTCCATTATGTCTACCGATGTGGATAGAAACATACATATGTGTTTCCTTTTAGGTACATTATAATGTAGTATAATGTAATCTATCTATATACATATACATATATATAAATGAATCGCAAAATATGTTGGTAAGCGCATAACTCAATAACGCCTGAATTAATTCTACTGTTTTTTTTTTGTTATGTGTGTTATTGTCAGGAGAAGGTTCTTATGAAGGAAAATTTTAGAAAAGTAGAGGGGAGAGTTGGGTAATGTTGGGTAATACAGACCTTTTCATCGTAAGCGAGATGATGACACCCGTGCGAAGCAGGGGCGAACTGCTAGTATAATATAAATCAATGCCACTTTTCGTTGTAATGTTGAAACTCAACGATGTCTTTACCGATTTGACTAATTTTGGTTTTGAATTTTCATAGAAGTCCAGAGACGGTTTGTGCGTTGATAAAATTTAAAAAAATCTTGAAAATATATAGGTTTGTGGTTCTGTACGATAATTTTGACAAATGGAAACGTCATTATGTTCTTACACTAAATAAATATCACTCAAGAGTACAAAAGGTACATAATTTGTAATCATAATTATTCTAATTACTCTCAACCTTGGATTTATGATGACACAGTTGTGCTCTTTTAATTAAGCTGTTACCTACTTTTAGTGGTTTTCTAAGCGTGATTTTATTTTTATTCTTATTTTAAATGAAAATTGACATTAAACCTTCTTTCGTGTAATTTTCCGTATAGTTTTCCATATAATATCTGCTGATGCCTCATAAAAGGTGGAGTTCACACTAGACTTTTTTCATTTATTTATTTTTGAAAACCTTATTTTACTTTACTGGAATTAAATTTTCGAATCAATGAGCTCGTGTTAAAATCTTCCAATTCGAATAAAACAAAACTTATTTTAGTCACCTGTCGTGGAGGCCGGGAAATTAAAGTGCCCGCTTTTTATACATGAGGGCACAGGTTTGAAACCTGACAATATTAAGATACCACTTACATACGGTGTAGGAAAATATCGTCAAGAAACCTGGACTCATAATTTCTAATTATCAGTTTGAGATCGCCAATCTGCCTTGAGCAAGCGTAGTGCTCAAATCTTTTCTGTATGAGAAAAGGCCTTTGCTTTGGCTGATGGTGTAATGTTGTGATACAAATGTCTCGATTTTTATTTCATAACATAAGATTCTTTTTCGTCTTAAATTTTGGCATTATAAAGGAAAAAACCAAACAGAGATATTAACATAACCAATGAATATGTATACTCAGTTTACTATGAACTTAAAAGTGGTTATAAAAAGTCTAGTAAGATTTTGTCGGCAAGAACCTCGGCGCCACGAGTGGTTGTCATTCTTCTCTCATTAGTATTGGGCCACAGTCGGGTCGCGTACGTATTACACGTCCGACATGGCGACGCCACTATTTCACCCACCCTAGTTGGTCCAACACGATTACTTAACGAGATTTTTTAATTCATGTTGATTTGATGGCTTTAATTATAGTAGTTTAGGCTTTAATTATGTTTGCAGTAAAGTATAATTGTATATTTTTTTGCAGTCGAAATTCATGTTTCATAAATAATCATGTTTATATAATTGTTTGGAAAGTGTTAGTGGTTTTCATTCATACCTGAAAAATGCAATCCAATAACGGATGAGCGAAGTTCCAAATACGTTAGAATGCCATTTGGGGATAAGGGTTTCGGATAAAGAATTGGGAAGAGACGGGAGAGGATTGGACCTCCAGTAACCTCAATCACACGGTGAAATAAAACGCTGTAGTTCTTACACGCCGGCTTTCTGTGAGGCCGTGGTATCACTTCGGTGGAGCCGACGAAACGTGGAATGTTTCAAGTATATTAACTAGCTTTTGCCCGCGGCTTCACACATCTCAGTTTATGTTTTGTCAATCCATTTAATTATATTTATCCCAATCTTTTGAATTTGTCTTTCCATTTTCTCTTTCCTAATAAATAAATATAATCAAATTCAGATTTAATATTTTAATGGTGTCTACAACGTTAGCGTTGTTGGTCTTATAAGTATACGTTATTATTTCATAAGGAGAACAAAAGTAATTAGTCTGTTCCTCGTTTAATTGTGATCAAGTATCTATTTAACAGTTTTACTCTACTACAACTATTAAACACTCTTCAAGCTATTATGAGCATTTTGCTAGCTGTAATAAGGTTTCAAATGAAACTATATTTAAAGTTGTATCTCTTTTCAGGAATTAAACCATGCAATGTGTGCGAAAAAATCTCGTCGACCATTACTATTTGGTAATCAATCTTAGAGCTTTCGTTGGGCTAGTAGTTTACACATAATGAGTATGGTACATGAAAGATTGAGGTTCTCCAGTTTAGAATCGGCTAATGTCTGCAACTATCACTTATGTTGAAGTCAAAAGTCTAAAAAAATACCTAGTTGATGAACTGTTTGCCGGTCAAAAAGTTCGGTGCATACAAATTCATCTTTGATGAATGCGAAAACGTGTGCTGTTTTAAGAGCAGGCTTTGGTGAGTTGAGATATGTGTAGGTACCTACCTACTTAGAAAATTCGGTCAATCCATTATCATGCGAATAGAACTACATTTTAAAGAAACAAATATTGTTTTTATATTCGATTTACATAATATATGTATGTAGGTAGTTTCGTATTTTCATTTTCCCACATTCTCTTCCGCAGCTCAACACGCCTGTCACTATTAAGATTGAAATAAATAATGTTGTGAGGAAAGAAATGAAAAGGCGTCCGTTTCTGCTCACTTAACATTCGACGAGGCTCCCTAAAATACTTCGGTCTATAGTGATTTCTCTTGTAAGTGATTATTACAACAGCTTTTGTTATAACGTGAACAAAAGAACTTAGTGACTTATACTTTCACTGTACTTACTTATTTGTTCCCATATCCATTATTATTGTAATAAAACTAAGCCACTAATAAAAATAAACAACATTGTTTTGATAGCAAACCTGAAGTTCTTACAAAACAGTTCTATAAATAGCTAAGAACACGACACGATTATATCAGACACGACAAATTTCTGTTGAAAATATAGACGTAATTAAACTTTTAATAGATTTCATATTTGATTCGGCCGTTTTGCATATATGTAAATGTATTCAAAGCGTGCTTATCCCGTGTTAGTCCCGTGGAAGGTTCTGTTCGGTGTCAGCACATTTTAATGGAGCTCGCGGCAGTCTGTCGGTCCGGTAGGCGCGGCAGGTCACCCCCGCAATCGTGGTTTGTAGTCCCCTACAACATGGACAACGCCTTTTTACTTTGCGCTTTGAGTTTTAAGAAATCTTTCTTACATTTGCCTTTGTATTATGACCCGTTGAATGGAGACGCTAAAAGATATTATTATAAATTCAGATCATGTTTACCAGTGGCGATATAATGGCTCAAGGGATTTGCGGTCTGAAGCCCCTATTTCCTTTACATTATGCTGTTTACGAAATAGCGTTTACAGGTTATAATTGGTTAAAGGTTTACCGATATTTCTAGAATTCCTTTTTCGGCTGCTTTAGGCACAATCGTTTCAATTAAATGATTTCTAAAACAAATTCATTGCGATACTGCTAGAATACAGACATACAACTCTTTTTCTTTTATTTTATTCGAAAAAAAAGTTTTAATAGAAAAAGTTGGGTACAACAGTTAATTTATTTTCGTTTGCCTTTTAACGTACTTGATTAGGTAATATGGGTACAGTTTTAGTACCTATGTGACCTGTTTTCTTAAAGGTAGTGTTCTAGATATGTGTAAATACAAAAAGGACCCATGAAATTCACAAAGTGCCTTCAAATCTTCCATTTCCTGCGTTTTCCGTTGCTATAATATTATTTCCTAAAGGCATTTGTCCATTTAAATGCTGCAGTTAGAGAATGACATTCGCAGATGGTTTTATAACAAACAGTTTTTGAGCTCTCACAGTTTTTAACGTAGCGGGTGTTTCTGGCACTCCATTTAATTGGAGAGATACCTTTATACGTATTTTTCTTTTACAAAGCTCAGTTGGTCTGCTCATATCTTTACTGAAGTCGATGTTAAATGCCCGAAACCATATATTAGTATAAATGTTTCGCTTCTTTCTTCTGACTTCTTTCCGTTAGAAGTATTTAGTTAGTATTGTAATAGTATTTATGGCTTTGTATTTATTTTTATTATATTTAAAAATAGTAGTACCTTTTAGTTGTAGGATTGTGGTTCTTAACCTATGAAGTACGTTTTTAAACACATCACCATAATCTACTTCTCATAGCTGAAGTTACATATATTATTAATTTGCCAGTGAGTAAATAGCTCTGTTATTGAACTCAATATTATTATCAATTAACTTAATAGCACATCTCAACCTATTGTGACGATATGACTTTTAATTCTGCTTTTTACACCCACAGTTCCAGTATGAAAAACTTCAAACATGATTCGTCGTGATCCATCATTTTACTAAAAAAGTGTAAAACGTCACATTGATTGGCTTCACACTCTGATTAAGCACTTCAAAGTGAATGGAACTCTTCATCAAACGACAACAAATCATCCGTAATCCAATGACGCCTGTAATACAAAAAAAAATGGCGTTAAAAAAGGGTTAATACACCATTAGCAGATTCAATGAAAATAAAACTCTTTTTCTATTACATTAAAGTTGGAATCTATGTATTGCAACCAGTACTGCTGGGTTCAAGTGAACATTGTTTTAGTTAGAACCTTTCAATTGTTGGCATAGCTTTAGTACGAACAATTCGATATATTGCATCATTGTAGTTCGTTTGCATCAGTATGCTAAATGTTTTTTTCGCAATACCTACCTTCAAAGTAATTCCTTTACATGCAATGAACAGTGAACACAACTTCCCGTACCATATGTCCAAAAGGTTTGTTACAATACAAAGCTTACATTACTGAAGTATATACAGTACTTTTTTTTTGAGGTGAAAATCGTCAAATGTCTTGGAGTGTCAGATTCTTACTGACTAAAACCCCCCTGTTCCTTCTCCTGCTCTGGGCCGAGGTCACGGTGCCTCATTGCGCTTACCCCGCAACCCCGGCTGAACATCAGCCCCATAGGGTTCCGTCTGTGGTGGTCTATTGGCTCTGTTAGGCGCGCGCGGAACGCTACGCGCATTACGCTCGTGTCTGGTTCTGGTCGGTCGGCGAGTTGCCCTTACTCGCCGTCCGCAGACCCGCGTTTACGGTGGCCGGAGATCATCTCTAGAAGTAAATACAGTACTTGTGTATATAAATATAGTAATAATGTATGAACCAGTTGTCTAATGAGTTTAACATTTATTCTTTCAACTACTTCTATGTATGATATAGTTTAAATGATGTAGGATGGACTCTAATTTGATCAAAGATACCATACAACATTAAACAACATTATTGCGGTTGCAATCGCACCTAATCAGTAAAAGTATCGCGGCTCGTTACGGAACAGGAGAGGGGAACACGGTGATACTCCTTCTCGTCTTACAGAAAGGATTGGAGTAGTCAATTGTTGATTTTCTCCACTCAAAAAGAGATTCTCAAGAGTCAACCTTTGTTTGACGGAGAAAGTTATTAAAGAAGAAAAATTTAAACAATAAAATTGATATGTATTTTATGTGATATGTCTTATATTTATATATTAATGCATGCAATAATATACATAATTATATAAATAGAGATTACTTATTACTGCTGAAAAAAGCTAAAATGGTATTCATAGATAACTTTCGAGAAAGTATAGATAATAAGAGTAACAATATACGAGACAAAAAATACAAATAATTTAAGATCATTCCATTGCTGACGTCACTTCTAATTACCGTATGTGTGTTGTGAAGAACGGAATAAAACCTAGCTTTTAAACTGTCAAAATAAAGAATAAACCACATTCTTCGACGGATGGTGGAAACAATAACAATGTATCGCCTCACTGTAGTTTACAACTTGTCTGTCCGTCACGACGGGTAATCAAATAACGCTCGCCATTGATTCAATATCAGACTAGAGATTTAAACACAATCGCTTGTTTACGTACACATTTTATTATTAATTTACCTTCATAATCTGGTAGGCAGCAAGCAAAAATATTTTTCAATAAATAAATTCGTGAATATTTTTTTTGGATTTATTTAGTTATTCTTTTTCCTTTTTTTTCAAGTTTGTATATCTAAAATGTTTTTTATTATACGTTTTTTTTTATTATATGTTTTTTTATTATTATATGTTTTTTTAGTATAATAAAAAAACATTTTAGATATACAAACCTGAAAGAATTTACTCCGATGTTTATTAAAAGTGAATTTTATCTAACAAATTAAAAGTCCATCAAATATCTATATTAATAAGGAGTACAGCCAAAAAGTTCTCTTGTGGATTTTCTCCGTTTATTATGCATGCCATGCCTTTGTAATCGAACAAAGATTTTTCAAACATGAGCGACTCCTAAGAATCCCTTTGGACTCTTTGATGAACATACTTTTCTTGTTTAAATAAGACTTCGAATGTAAATAGAGCCCGTTTGGACGGATTCGTTGCTCGTTGTTGAATATCTTGAACGCTGATAAAAGTCTTGCAATTGATTTAATACGAGCGAGTTATATATACAGTTGCTAAAAATTTTATTAAAAATTAATGTAGTGAATGAAAGTGGAAAAGAAAAATTGTTGTCGACCTTTTTTATTGTTCTAGCTCCTAGGTTGAATGGTTTTATTGCACGGATAGTCTTCAAGGTCGTGATCTAATATTAATTGTATCAACGTCAGCTCTGACGGCTAATGTCACACTTTATCTAGCAGACGCAGATTGTAAAATGGTACAGGTTTAAAAATTACACATAAGAAAAAACAAAGCAAAAAAAAATCGAAAAAAACACTTAATAAAATAGCTTGTATTGTATGTCCTAATCAGCAAAAATGCACACATCTTATGAGTTTGATCTCGACGTGTTTCCTAGTCCCAGATATCCATCTGCCACCTTTTGACTCAATTTTCGAACCATCTTGATGCTACCTATACAATACATTGATTTGTCCATGTAATATACATATATTCTAAGATATTAGACCACTAAGATTTGTAAGTTTAATAAATAAAAATAAACATTCAATTACAAAGTTTCATGAAGATACAACCATTAGAACTGTGTGCAGATTGGATTTATGGATTTCATTGCGTAGTTTAATAAAGATTGATCGGTTAAACCCAACAAAGCCATGTTAAAATATACAATTCGTAATTATTTGGTCCTTCTATTTCTAGTCTTAAACATTTGTAAAAATAAGCCCCGTTTACAGTAATTGTGATACAAAAGCTGCAACGCTATGTGCGTTCAAAACAGTAGTCGTCAAGTAAAACATTAATTAAAATTATAATAAGTAGATATCTTTGCCTATGGTACCAAGGTTTGAAATTGATATAACGTTCATAAAAATGACCAAAAAATGAATGACTGATAAAACCTCTCCATTGTTCGACACGATGTCAAGTCAATAATCGCTCGGTTTTTTGATCTGTCAAAGCTGTAAATTGTTCGGTATAAGTACACAATGCTATTTACAATACCAGTAGCACATTCTATACACATGCATTGAACAGCCATATCGTTTTAACCGAAAAGTTTTTAAATATTTGTAATTGGAATCTCGAATGAATAAAATATTGTAGCAATTCGATGATCCGAATTCTCAAGCAGTGTGTTGATTAAAAAAGGTGCTCTGACATATGGGAGTAATGTTTTTAAGTGTATCGAATCTTTTTGTAGTCTTGAATGATGTTGGATGGTGATATAATCATTTGTTCGCTGAATTTTACACTAATCGATTGGGATTCTTTTGTCTTTTTCCTGTCCGCGGATTTTAATAAAAGTCTTGTTGGATTTATGAACTCCTTAAATACGAAAGGGTTACATCAGAAATTCCAGTTTCGAAATACATAAAGAATACGCCATAAACTTTTGAATCCCCATCAAGTGTCTTAGCAAATGATCGCTAGATTCTCTATTTCTATTTTCAAAAGAAAAGTTTCCCATGGTTTATTTAGCGTATTTTAAACAGTTAAGGAAAATTAAGGGATTTTAAACATCAATAATTTAAATATGCAGTAAGTAGGGACCACGGTAGGGACTCACAGGACTTTATGCTACAATAGATTTAAAAATAAAAGGTACTTATATTTAATTTTATACTATGCTTACATTACTTCGCATCTGTGCGAAGCTGGGGCATTCGCTTGCATCATTGGGGCAATTGCTCTATCTATAAAAACACATCAAAATCCGTTACATAGTTTTAAAGATTTAAGCATACATGCGTAATGGACATTATTATTGATAAACACACATTTACTTTCTTTTGGAATTAATTTGTCTGTAAACATTTCAATATAAGGTCTATAAACTAACAAGGCACCCAGTAACCCAGAAATAGCCAATAATTCTAACCGTAGTAATAAAAAGTAAGAAAGTGCGAAAAGTTCCGTCCATACGTGGTACTATACCTTCATGTCTACAAATCTTAATTTGTCCCCAACAAGCCCGTGAGCTCGTAAGGTCAAATGAAGCTAAATGAGCTCTTTTAGCACTTTCAAAGTGACCAGTTTATGTTAAAAGAAAGTGACATTTATCCTAATCGAAGTTACTTTGTTATACTTGTCGTACTTTGGGCTCTTTAGGACCATAGAGGTCCGTTGAATAATTTTAATGTACCTAAATTATATCAGCTGATAATTATCCCTGTATGCTCTATGGAAATGTATCTAAAGACAATTCCCGTCGAAGCAGAACTACTGAACTAATGGAAGAAAAGTGTAGTGTGGTTATGGATATGGGTGGCTATGGACTGATAAATATTGTTACTACGGATTTAATATGACCCCTGCCCCTGACCAATATTATTATTTTTCTCAAAGTTACGAAAAATTTTTAGAAACGTTTGTATAATATGTTTGAAATATGATCAAATTCCAAACATATTGTACAAACGTTAATGAATACTTAGTGTAATACAATACAGTTTTTGTTGTAGGCACTCGTTTTTTATTTATAAGCTTTTTTATACCGTATAAATAGTTCGTTATTGTTTTTTATTATGAACGTTTTAGACTTAAATGTATAAATATCTGAAGACCTCTTTCTTATTTATCGGAATTACCTACAAATATGCTAAGAAAAGGTATTTTACTATCAACTACAATCTACAGCTTCTGGTAAAACAGCCAAGATAACACTTTAAACAGTCAAAATTAGATTACATCTGATTTAGCCCACAAACACCGTTTCCATCTCCGCTGTCGGGAGCTCCAAACAAAATGGAATTCCCATTATTTTCTTTTGATCTCGCACCCTTTATGACACTGGTATTTAATGTACATAGTTTTAGAAGTTACTTCTTTGAGCTTTATGCTCTTCACAGTCAACTTTCCCTGAAATGGTTGAATTAGTCCTACGCACCGGCTTTTGTTTTTGTTCCAGTAGGTAGGTAGTCCTTTTTGTTTTATTTCCTAGGTTATTCATTAATATGCGGTATTCGAAACAATGCGGATATTTTGAGGGTTTTCTGAATAACTTGGTGGGATTTTTTTCAAAATGTAAAATGTAAATATCATTAATGTGATTTATATATTTATTACGCAGACATGATAAGCAAAAGTACACAAGGCGATTTAATGTCGCATGGAATTCTCTTCCAGTAAACCATTTAAATGTAATAAATACTGACCAAAACTCTATATTGACTACAATAATAAAGTAGGCGACAATTTCACATATTTTTTAAAATAACTCTAAAATTACATTTTTAAATATTACTATTTAAAAATATAAAAGTAGGAGCCAGCCGGCAGCGGGAACAAGGTCCAAGCTACCGGTGGTTAGGGCTCTAGAGACAGGAACCTCCTCACAATACGTGCCGTTTCAAGGAGGACTGCCTTCTGTATGAGGCCCTTGATCCATCAGCCTCTTAAGGTGGTTGTAGGCAAAAATTATTATTATTAAACCTGACCAATCGTATTTGAATAATATCTAATATCTCACACAATATACGACAGCACATTATTAATATTGAGTATACATATAATTTTTTAGCATTAGATATATTAATTTGAAGACTAATAAAAGCACAGATATTCCATATATTTTACTGTTATACAAAAAGCAAACGCTAATTGATTGATGGAGCCAACTTTAGACCCATATATTCCAATTGCTTTCGACAAAGTACATTGATATCGGTTTTCTTACCGAAACTTGAACTGTCAGTGGTTAGTTAAATTGTCTTGTATGTGTATAACTTTTTCTTACCCTTTTTATTATGTTCGTAAGGAACCCTTGAAAGCTTTTTAAGGTCTCGTTGACCGGTCAGAGTTGATGTCGACGTAATTTATTTTATTAGTTTTAGGTACTACGAGTTTGTCGTAAAGAAAGTTTAGTGTTGGACGGATTTGAGTTGCTTTTTGTGTTTATTAATTGAATACCTAACTCGTATAGAATGGGTACTGGGATTTGGTGTGTTTAATCTTGTAAAACGTCGGAAACAAACGTTTTGTAAATTCAGTTATTTTTTTTAATTCAGTAAACGCAAATTCGTGTCTAGTAGATAGAAATGTGTGATATTTAAAAGCCAATAAAAGCTATGTAATCTTTCTCTTTGGCATCCTATATTTTCATAACTAATTTTATACAATTTACAAAACAATTATAGCACTTTAGTGTTTAATATAAACATCATAATTACTATCTTCCTTCTTTTCACAATTGCAATTCAACAACGATAAAATACATAAGTAGATTCTCAAATCTTAATTAAATTGATTTATTCTTCGATAAAGTAAACCTAATATCGGTAATATTCCGAATACAAAAAGCTGATAAAAGAAATACTGGCCTGTTTGCCTGAAGGATCTAATCACAGAGAACAAACAACGCCCTATATTGTCCCGGTCATACATTCAATCTCATTCAACAGTCAAGCACAGATCGAAAATACTTTGGGTAACTTTGTGTGTACAGATTAAATACCATTCTTTCATTCGTTCCAATCAACCAATGATATAAATCGGAATTTATTGATTTAATAAATATGAGTTGTACATTTTCTTTTTACTTCATGAACAAAGCATTATTAACATATTTTACAATACAATTAATGGCTTTAATAAAACCTTTTTCCCAGAATAGTTCATTCTCTAAAAGGCGACGGTGAGTTTTGTGTTGATTGGTCTATGTACTTTTTTTGGGAAAGGTTACAGCTATGTTATTTTATGCTTTTCATAAAAAAATATTTTTCAATTTGTTTGTTTAATTATTTATTAGCGATTTCTGAAATCATATCAATTGAATATTGATTACATTATATTTGGCGTCTTTAAGTTTGTCTACCAAAAACATTTTGTTTCGCTACACGGCTTTTGTATTACTTATAATTTTCCGATGTGCGCAAAATTTTTCACGACATCTTGAGTTTTTCTTTACCAACTGCAGAAAATGTTTTACAAAATGTTGAAGTTTGTAAACTCGTCACAACTCTTCAAATGTTTAAGTAATGATGCCATAGACTGGAAAATTCATATTGGACATGTTCGGTTTTTCCTTTTGACACTTCGTGGATTCAATCTATGTTAATATATTCTTTAGTTCAATCTTCCATCGACAATAAGGGCGTACTATTTTTGTTTTTATCTGTCGTTAACCAATGTCTTTCTTTGAAAGCACGTAGTCATTATATAGTGAAAAACAAAGTCACTCTACCTTTCACTCTATATCTATGTGTGCTTTAAACTTAAAAACAAAGCAACGGATTTTTATGCGTTTTTTAATAGATAGAGTGGTTGAAGAGGAAGATTTGTGTGTATAATAAATCCATTAAGTAGTGAAAAAAATTAGTATCAGCATTGCACCCGAAGCAGGAGAGAGTCGCTAGTTGTTCATCATATGCGTTTTTTGAATATCGTTCGAAATTTGAAATTGAGAACAAAAGCCCTGGCAATATCTAAAATGTTTCTTTTAGTTTTTGGGAGTATCTGATGCAGAAGAAACCTGTTTATCTACTTCAAGAAGAAACAGATGTCTAATGAATATTATAATTAAAAGCGACAACACTTAGTTTGTGGGGCAAAGGTAAAAAAAATATTTCGTCCATGTGATTACAAAGAACTATTTAACATAAGCTTCAGAGGTAGACCTGAAAAGGTAATTATAAAAGCAATATAGAAATTACTTCGTTTACATACATAGTCTCTTTACTATGCAGATTCGTCTCCTTTGGAGTTTTGACCAAATCTTTCCTCATTCTTTTAAGAATAATTAACTTAATTATTTTAATGGGATAGGTCCTTAGTTACCCGACCGAGAATAGATCCCGACAAAAAGATTATATCAGATGGCAGTCTTCAGCTTCCCATTTATAATCAGTAAACAAAACGGACGTTTAATTCATTGAAAAATACGTGGTCGTCTTTGTAAATGGTCCTATTTCCGTTGTTGGTTTATAATGGGTTCGTTAAGTACAATTCTGAATTACTGAAAGTTAAACATAAAATCGATTTCACTAACACTTACCTACAAGTTGTTTTATTCTTATTACACAAATTGATAACAACAGCCCATGACGGTTCACTCCTGCACTATCATCGTCATCATCGGCCTGATTTCGTCCACAGCTGGACATAGACCTCCCCGATTGCACGCCACTGAGCTCGATGTTAAACTCTACTCATCCAACTACTGCCGACCACCCTGCGGATATCACTCTTTCACTTTTACACATAACTTTTTCCATATTACCATTTATAAGTTTAGTTCTTTTTATTATAGCCAATATTTTCAAACCCCTTTTTTCTTCGTTGCACCGCTCCAAGTAACAAATAACAATTTGAAGTATGCATGCGCAACAGCTTAAAAACTATTACCTACACTTTTTCCCCGCAATTTACGACCTTAATAACAACATTTTTCTGTTGAAATTCCCTTGTAATTATCTCATTTAAAAACATTGCTATGTAATAAGAAGAAGGCGAGACTTAAATAGGATCGTCTTGTTACATTTTAATTACTAGAATAGTGTCGTCTATTTTTAATGTTCCCATAATTAGTTAGAGGAGTTTTAGTGTCGCTGTGGCGGTGCATATTCAGTGCTCGTAATTTACATAATGGATTTCTAGCTTACATGCGCTTTACATCACATCACGATGTTTTACTTGGTTGTTGTGTCTTCTACTAATTGCTTCTTATATCAAAAAGTACGTCGAAGTTCTACCGGTTGAAATTTTTATTTAAATTTGACTAAGTAATTTAGTAATTTAGTATTATCATCATCAGCCTATAAGTGCCCACTGCCTGAACGAAAGCCTCTTCTCACACGTAACAAGTTTATTAGATTTACATTAATCTCATATAAGTCTAGCTTTATTTCCTCCACCGTTTATCACTGGTGTCTAAATAAACTTAGAAGTACATAAATGTAACTAGAAACAGTAATACACATGAAAAGCGGGCGTGTTAATATCCAAGCTACCACGACAATATATTTTTGTTTCTTTGATTTAAAGCTTGTATGCAATCAAATCAAAATCTGGCAACTGATTGAATACGCTAAGAAATTACTCCGTGCTTTGTATGAATGAAAAGCAGTTAGCAACAGCGAATTCTTAAAGATATAAGAAAACATCTTTCTAATACATATCATACTTTTCAATTTACGATTTTTATACAAGTGTAATTGATGTATGACAAACAAGAGACCAGAAATCTTCGTCTTTAAATAATGAGGTATTACGAAATCATCGAATGCGACCCCTCAACATACATTAAAACCTCGAACGAATAAAAATGAATAATTCAAATACATTATTTAGAACAATACTCGCAATAAACTGCGTTCATTTAATTTAAATACCGACGCAACTAAATGATTCTGTCCAGATTTCCTCCACATTCTATTATTATATTGTAACGTAAGCAATGTTGGCTTTTATTTATACAGACTTTTAAACAGCAGTTTTAAACTAATCTAAGACGTTCATAAATATAATAGATCTATAGCTGTGCTATTTTTAGTTAATTGCTAGTTGCACTGGCTCATATAGCTGTCAGGTAGGCCTTCTGAAGTGGCTCCCAGTATTTACGATACGGACAGCCGGCCGCATACATTATTCATGTACAAGGACCTCAATAAGTGTCACTGAGTCAACAACTGTTGTTGAAAAACTCAAAGGCTTCGTGAATCAAACAAATACGGCCCAGTTTCAAACGTACTTTTAACTTTATATCGCAATTTTGGGTTTCAAAAATATCTTGAAAGTTATAATCGTCATAATCGCAAACGGTAGTATGTATTCTCATGTGGTTTTTCTTTAAAAGTATATTAAAATAGGTATAGGTATGTTGTGAATTTAGCGCCAAACACAGAATATATCTAGACGTCAAAGGTTCGGAGTGAAACATCCGTATCTTATCTAAGGGATGTCCATAGAATGCCTTCATTATTGTGTTGAAGGCATTGTATGTCAGTTGCGTTTCAATCGCGAACTGAGACAGCGGTGACAGCGAAAACTTGTGACTTGATCATTTTCTTCATTACTTTATTCTTATAGAGCATTCCAAGGGTTGTTGTAGGTTTTAAGCGCATTTTGAAAATTAAATACGAACTATTCAATGCTTGAATCGATGTTGAAATTAATTTCAACAAATCAAGTACCTACGTACCTAGTTTTTATTTCTATACTAATGCTCTACTACTGTTCACAGTGATCTGTAGTAGACTGTCCAACAAATAGTATTCGCTTGTTTCTTTTCTATATTTAATATTTCAGCCTAAATTAAAAAGCTAGTATGTGGTAGCTACGGTGGTTGCGAACAGTATTCATAAAGATGCGGCTCGTGGAGTAGTGCGAGCGTGTATAGTGTTCTGTAGCTATTGAATAGTGTCGATGTACCGGCCTCGCGACAACTTCTCTACTATCTGTTTCGTTTCCCGCCTGCGAGACAATTTAACTTGACAACGTGGACTCTACAACAAAGGCTGCTCGCTCTATTTAGCGCTCAGCCTCTGCCAATGGGAGAGTCGTTGATATTAAACGCTTTTCTCGCGCAAAAGTTACCATAGTTTCGTTCAACAAAATCGTAAGAACCTAATTGCTTTTTAAATTTCGTGAGCAATCACATTATTTTCGTCAAATGTCTATTAACTGACTTTGAAAGTTAAACAAAGTTAAAGTAGTCCTTTGAGAAAATTCATTTTGCATTTACAAATCTCGAACTAGTCCTCTCTGTGCTCACGAACAGATTTGCCAGTTCAACGCCCGAATAAACATTTATTCGGAGTTTAGCGTTAAAAAGGAAGTCCAAACACCCTTAATCGTGCAAATACTGAACGTACGACATTCAAGTGAGACGTTACGTCGACGTTACCGTGTGATGTGGAGGAATATTTGTAAGCGTTCTTTGTATGATCGGGAACGAGTGTAAACACGGGTGCGCGGCGCGGCGCGTTGGCGGCGTGGCTGGCGGGGAGGGACACGGCACTCGGGCGGCCGCCGCCGCGCGCTCCGCCCGCACCATGTCGGTGCGCGTAGACCATCGCGACCGGGACAGGTTCTCGAGGCATTCTTCCCGAGCTTCCGTCGATCTTGCTTTTCCAAGTAGCTCAACACGAGACCACTCTTTCCGCTCGGTGCATTCGGCCCGCGTGCCGCGAGCAGCCAGCGATGACTTGATGGTGCCTGTGCGCACGCTACGGTCGGCTTCATGTCGCGTGGCTCCCGGTGCGCCGCATCGCCTACGCCGCCACCACTCGTCGGCAGCAGAATGCGAGCGCGCGCGCCGCTCTCGCAGACACACGCTCGAGCTGCCCAACAGCCGCGGCCCGAGCGTCCGCAGCCGATCCCCCGAGCCGCCGCCGCCACCGCCAGAGCCCGAAATCCCACCAGAAGACGCCAGCAAAGAAGCTCGTCGGCGGCGCGTCGTAGCGGCCGTGGCGGCTTCGTTCTTCGCGCTGGCGCTGGCGTCAGTCCTGGTGGTGGTGGTGACGCTGACTCACAGCTCTGTGCATCGCGCACACAACCAAACGGCCAAGTACTACACGTCCTCCGTGCTGCACCATCCTCTCAGTGAGCCCCGTTCATGTTGCCCCACCGTCGCCCCTCCCGCTTCGCATGCGACTGTCTCCGACCCTGAGTGCCAGGGGCTGCGAACGTCGCCGAGGCGGCTCGACTGCACATCACCGCCACCATATGCGGTATATAATATTCAGACAATACACACATGAATGAGTTTTGGGTCCTCGAAGACAAAACACCGAGTGATTCTTTGAACTACCGATCACCACAAACTTTTTGCTAAAGTTTAGTAAAAGAGATGATGGGACGATAACTAAGCATAGAAGGTGATGATATCAGAATGTCTGCCATCACTGCCTTCTGCATAAATATTTGCAATCGATATGCTTTGGTGGTATTGAGTGAAATCACTTGGTTTTTGTCCTATTAGGACTGAGTACGTACAGGCCACACATGCTACGCACGTTCGCAACCCCCTTTCTGCATGATTAGTTATTGTATAATATAGATGTCACGTGTTTGTGATGGTTAATGTTACTGTTATATTACTTTTAATTACAGCGTATCTGGTGGCAACTTCATAAATTATTACTTGCTACAATAATTATAAACTGTCGAAGGCATACGCCGCGCGCTATGATGTAGTGCTGACATAATTATCGTATCTGTTATTGTAATTACACATGTAATTACGCGTTATTGCGTGTTTTACGTAAATTTCATAGTAGATAAATTTTAACTTGTGTGATATATAGTTCGTTCGCTCAGAAGTCATGTTAAAAACTTTTCTCCCATTTGTCTTTTCAAGGGAGAGTCATTTCGGTGCACGATTATGGTGATAAAAAGTTTGACTTAATTTCTAGAATCGTTTTATACTGAACTCACACCAGATTTTCCTCTAGGAAAATTAATTCATATACCTAGGTACGTGGTATTTCTGAGAAGTTAGGCCTTTATAATTTTGACGAATCAGTTCACTAATTATTTCGCCCTATCTGTTTATGTTAGAGACCTTAAAACAGTAACACTCATAATTCGTTTTAATAAAATAATATTTATATAATAAAATTTTGATTTATTTATATAACGGTTTGCCACAATAATCTTTACTATGCAATAATAAAACAAATGAATATTAAAACCTAGATGTGTTGAGTGAGCATTATTTATTGGTAATACTTTTGTCTTACATGTACATATATAAGAAAGTGTAAAATTTACTTAACAAAAACGGTTTTAAAATATTTTAATCTTGTGTAAAAATGAAAAATAAAAAAAAATAAAGCTAAGAAATATCGCGTAATATAAATTATGAAACAGATATCAAAATAACGTATGAAATAAAAGCACACGACTAACATTAAAAAATAATAATAAAAACTGTTACTGATAAACCAAAATATAGTCTTAAAAAGGTCCTTTTGAAACATTAGCGGTAATAATAATACCATCTTAAAAGCTTACTTCTTTTTTTATCATAGCATTTAGATTTCCTTTTACAAAAAGAATAAAATGACCTATTAAACAAAGTGGGAGTCATAGAATATTGTGTATTTTTGGAGCAGTTTTAATGAGGGCACAGTCGGTATTGACTTTTGAAAGAAAATATCATAAACATTGCCTTATTTTTATCAAATCGGCAAACAGTTCTAGCGTCCTTCTTAGCCAAAGTACTAAAACTTTTACAAGTTCTAGAATATTCCAGAAGTTATTTTATTATATGAAGAACAAAGGTACATAACAGTAGAATAAGTACGTACTAAACTATGTATTTTTTGCAATGAGTTTGTCAAGATCACTTGATACGGGTTCCGATGTAACTTCTGCCCATGAGACCGCGTAATATATTCTTGTACAACATAAGACTTAATGTTTCTCCCATATCTACATTATGTATGAACTCGATCATGATTCTTCTTCGACCGCAAAAAACTTTTCGGGGAACACATCACTCATGTCAAAACTTATTATTAGGTATATAGGTCATCAATATAGACGCCTGACTTTTGACTTTCTTCGTGTTTCACGGATCAACTCCCGATTATCGTTTAGCAGTTTTGTTCGAATACATATTTTTACTAGGACGAATATGATGTCAACATTGGCTGATTATTCGGAAAATCACTTTAGACAGCTACTCGTTAAATTCTATTATTTAATACAAATGTTTAAAATTTTTAATTACTTTTGTATGAGTCTGTACCCAGTCTGATACTGCACATAACGCAACTGCAAATGACGTTTTTTATTTATGAAAGTGTGATTATTTTTATATATTATTTGTATTTAAATTTATTTGTATTTTCATGAAGGGTTTCATGGTATAAATTTCATATTTGATCTATGTTTTTTGATATAAGTACTCTATTTTTTAAAAAAAATATGCGTACGTAACATATAACCCATAAAAAGGACGAGTTTTCAGTTTGACTAGTTGTCAAATAGCGAATTATGAATAAAAAAATTGACATTTATTTATTGCCATATTAATTTCCGTTTTTAAATACAAGTAAACCTAAATTAATAATTTGGCTATCCTTCTAAAATCGTAGGCATAGCGTGACGAACGTTATATAGGCCCTACCTACGCACCGTACGCACGTTAAAAACCTGTTTATATTATAAACTTGTTATAGATTTACATTGTCTTAATCGCGGATACTGTGGTCATTTAACTGCTTATTTATATTTCCTAGAACATTGTTTTAACACGACAATACAGTTTAACACACTGCATATGTTCGCCAAGTTATTTCTGGTAACTCGGTTTTCTAAATATAATTCCATAATATTTCAATAGCTAAATTCTGGCGTTACTGCAGCTGCCAAGCGTTATAACTACAGCAGTTTTCCATATGGACTTGTTATTTAAACCATTATATTAAAAGCACGTGTTCAGTAATGGCCGCTTATAGGCCATTTTTGATGGTTATGTGACGCCATTTAATGCTATGTACAAAAACGACAGTACTCTGTGTATGTGTCTGCGTAATGTCAGATTCGTTGACGAGAATCACTCGAATAAAAATAATGGGTGCGCGTTTTAAAGGACACTGAATTTAAAATGCATATTTGATTTCGATCATTTCCCGTCAGCCGTAATAATACAAAAATCGTCGGCTAAACTCATAAATCTGTCACTGACGTGTAAAAGAGCGCTTGGGAATATTATTTGCTGAATGAATGGTTTGATTTATGAAAATGTGATTTAACAGACGGTTTCCTTCCGTAAAAATTTGAGAGACAAAATGGCTATTCGTGCAAGTGTAAATTTTTGACTGATGCCATTTTTGTTCTTTTTTTTATAGTCGGGTACCTATTTTCAGCTTGCTATACTTACAAGTATTCATTTATTTGTATCCTATTATAGCTACAAAATTAATTTGAAAAAGATTGCGTCGAAACTAAATTGCGTCCACAATAATCAAACTAGCATCTTATCGCCACAAAGCATATGTACGTAGGTATCGCTGAGAGCAAACAATATTTCCGTTCCGCTGATTCTAGACAAATGTAGTATAAGGAAATGTTTGAATCAGCTAAACCAAAATAAGACCACGTTATTGCATGACGTCCAGTCGACGTCTACGGGCATTGAGAGTTTCCAATAATAACTGAAGTATTCGCCGTGGTTTGTGGACTCTGTTAGACCGGCCTGATAGTGCGGGGCGAGCTAAATATTCACACTAATATTAGTTACTACAAGTATCTGTCTTCAAAGTTCAAACATCGAACTCAATCGAGTTCAGTTTGATGCTGTTTTGTTTACACTTACGGCAACTACAGATTTACGTTCTGTGTAGAAGTTAGTGTTACCTTGTGTAAATACTCGTATTTTAGTAGTATTTCTTGCTTTGTGATGTGTAACAGCGTGTGTATGGAACTATTTAAATATTGTTTACGATGGTAAAAGTTTTTTTTAAATAATATTATGAAGCAGCCGTGTTTATTACTCGTTATATACTAGATGCCGCGTTCTTACTTTTATTTTAATTCTGGTAGAAATAGGAAGAGAGAAAAACTCGCATGAAAACATATTCATTACGATAAATAGATAGACATCATCGAACACAAACGAAACATAAATATAAATAAAAATGTTGTAGGTAAATGAGAAATCTTAGGAAGCTACATACCTACATAGGTACCACGATATATGGATATTAATTTACATTCCTCCATGTTGATAATGTTTATAGAAACATACAGAGTGTTTTTAATTAGTATTGGATAAAATTCAGAGTAGAAAATGATCGTTGAAACCGCAAATTCTAAGAAATAAAATAATTAAGTAGCAGCTTACAATAACATTTAAATAATTAATCTCGTAATGGCAAACCGATGTCCGTCTGTACGGGCACTTAAAATGGCCTTTAAAGTACGTTTATTTTACATTACAAAATCTCAAATTCTTACCGAGTTGTTGGAATGTTTTAGGGGAGTTCGACATTTTTGCTCTGGGTAAAGAAAATTCTTCTTTTGTTGTTTGAAACCATTAGAACAAAAGCAAATTAAAAATTAAGTTGAGATAGACACATCACTGTAGGTACGTGTACATTTTATATATTTTTTGCTATAATTCGATTTAATTGACTGAACCTGACCTATGTACGTAGGTACTTGAGAACTGTCATTTCGCCTTTGGGATCAAATATGAATCGTACTGTTCTTTTTAATCGGTTTTTAATCGGTTTTCTTTTAAATTGAGATGTGACAACCCTATCATGCGTTTTTACACAACATATACACACATCGCTTATCGATTTATGTAACATAATATAACAATTAAAACAAAATAATACCTAAATTAAAAAGCAACAAAGTGAATCACTCAACAAATGCGTTAATTAAATTACTTTATTTTGTGGATCCCGAACATGGCTCGATTATGACAGAATTGACTGTAGTTAACCTAGATCTAGTCAGTTGAGTTTAAATTGTTTAATTATTTATTGAAAATCACAAGCTTTTGCCGCGACTTTGTTCGCGTGGAATAGTGACTTCCTACAGTTTTTTGTTATAAAAACTATCCTATGTCCTTTTTCGAGTTTAAAACTATGTATGTGCCAAATTTCACACAAATAGGTTCAGTAGTTTAGTCGTGAAGAAAAGGCAGACAGACAGATAGAGTTATTTTCGCATTTATAATATTAGTTTGGATAGTTTGGGTGACCATTCCGTTCCACTGTTCGATTTGTAAGCCATTTTCAAATTCCATAATTGACTTATAAGAATTATAACTTTTGTACAGAAAAGAAAGTGCAGGAAACTTTATAGCCAGTTGTATAACTAATGATGATGATATAACTAATCTGCAATGTACCCTAAATAGTAAACTATGAAGGCAAGTGAATTTATTAATTTATAGGGTAAATCCGGGATAGATGCGGCAGCTGGATAGATGCCCCATTTTCTAAAAACCTAACTTCGCAAAAACGTTACACAGCGATAATAGTCTAAGATTGAATACGTTGCGTCCCCCTCTCAGTGCCCCGCAGGCCATCGCCCGGGATTGATGTGTTTCGCTCGTGCGTACGATTATCTGCGCGAAGAACACGACGAGTGCTTCAAAGTTTCAAACGTATGTATTTACTGTTACGTATCTTTTTTATATAGTAATTAATTTTGTTAAATTTTTTTATAAGTATATATTGGTTAACTAACTTTATATGTACTTATCAATAATTGACCTTTTGTATTTAGTTAAGTCAAAAAATAAAAGGGCATCTATCCATAGCAAAAAGGATAGTCGCCCCAATTTTTCGCGGTATAGGTGCCCTTAGGGGCATCTATCCCCATAACGTATACATATTATGATAGCATATGTTTAAAATTATTATTTTTATTTAATTGTTATTGCGTTCTCATATAGATCTCTACTGACGGTTTGTAATGTTCTTTGGCGCTGTAAACCACCATTGAGTTGAAAATTTAATTATTTCAAGTATTATGTTGTGTATTGAATGTGTATTTTTTATTTGTTTCTACTAATCACAGGTGAACCATGCCACGAAAATATAAAGGAAAAGAAGGAGTACGACCCCGAATAGTTTCTTGGAAGAAACACCCACAACAACATATTATAAAACTAGAGGAAAAAAACTCAAGGTTTGCCTGTAAAGAAAACAAAGAGGGATAACCAAGAAAGCCCAAAAGAAACAGACGATAACTATTATTGCAGAATGCTTTGATAGCTATCACCATACAAAGTCAAAGTCTGATTGGATTCGGTGCATATCGTGCCAGAAGTGGCTGCACGAAATTTGTACACTGTTTAGAAATTATTGCTCAAGATGTGGCAAACTGAAAGCTCTTTCTAATTCGCCCTAAATTAAGGACAAAATTTAATTATGTTGATTTTTTTAAATTTAATTATGTTGATAATTGAAAATTATAGATCCCAGTTTTTTATTAAGTATTTTAAATTTTATTTTAAAATAAAAATATACAAAATTTTAATGTGCACAAGCAGATAAGCAAGGTTATTTGCTTATCTGCTTGTGCACATAAATTTTGTTTTTTTTTATTTCTTAAACAAGTAATTAAGTATACCATTATAACAATTACCTAAATAGTACAAATAAATAACATAACAAAACTATGTATTTTACTTATTTCAATCTATATGGCATCTATCCTACATCACAGGCATCTATCCTCCCCAGCATTTTCATAGTGAGGCATCTATCCATATAGGTAGGCATCTATCCTCAAAAAAATGGGTTTGCAAAAACTCAATTTATGCAGAATCTGTTATTGTTAAATCAACAAAAACGAGTCGTATTGCTAGTAAAAAGATCAAACTATTAACATTCATGGAAATTCTTCATGGATCACGTACAGTTTGAAAATTAGAGAGCCTTTTCAAAAAGTGGGGCAACTATCCCGGTTTTACCCTATTTTTTAAATTTTCTGGCAAAACTTGAGTTGGCATTATAAAACAGTTTTTTTTTCATACCACTTTTGAGTCGACCAGGCCCTTCACTAATGCGATATGACCACCTTTTTTTATAAAAATGCATATCATTCATCGATGAATAACAATTTGTATACAGCTCGAAATCGAAAAGTCACACCAGAAAGGTAGCAGTACAAAACCCTCGAAATATAACAAAGAAAAAGGTTTCAATGAATATCATCTCAAAATTTTTCCTTACCGCGCATAATAACTTCAGAAGAGGCGGTTTCCCTTTTTTACACTTTTATAATAATGGAAAAAGGCGCAAACAAAATGTAGGTTTCAAACATCCATCCAGTATATCCCCGGTAGGCATCCGACATTAATTATAACTTATTCCAACTTGTTTTCAAATATGTAAATAGCGAGTAAACATTCCTGCTGGAGGATTGGGAATGATAACTTGCGAGAATAATACGCAAAAGTAAATCATCATTTGTATTGTCTGGCCTGCGTTTTAGGTCCACTTTCGTATAAATAAAAATACTAAGCGTAAAGCATTTTTATCTACGTGTCTATAAAGAGAAAACACGCAAAACCGACTTTTGTTGTTACCACGAATTTACCAATTCACTTCTACACTTATCTCTAAATTGCGAACAATCAAATCTGTCACGAAAAAAGATTAATTGAATAGATTAACTTAGTCGATATCGTTGAAATATGCAAACAAATTTAATTCAGGTACTGTATGCAAAGTGGTAATATGAAAAACCGTTTATAATTAAATCTAGTCGCCTACTCCAGTTTAGTAGAGCGAGCTGATGGTCCGTCTACCGGATTCATACGAAACTTTTTACTGAAAAGCACTAACAAGCAACCAGTGAGGCGAGGAAAGTAGTCACTGGTGAGCCGAGTACTCATAGATCCATAGGTGCCTATATACACACTGAATATGGAACTTTTTTAATTTCACGCTTGATTCGAAAACTTCCACGCGACTGGGGAGTAGCGAATGCCAAGAACTCAACGTTGTCATTCAACGTACTCGCGTTTCTGAACCAATGATTTGCGTCATTCCAAATACATTAATTTTAAGTTGCTTCGCTGTGTTCCAAATGCACAATTGAAATTGGATGTGCGGAAAAAGGGTTCAACGCTGTTCACTAAGCCGGAGCAAATAGGTTTACCAATTATTAACTGGGTCAAAAGTTTTACAGTGCTTATGTGGTGCCTAGTAATGCCTAAACACTAAATTGAGCCCCGAAAATAATATTTAATAAATATTGTTTGTGACTTCAAAATTCTGTCAGTAGCCAGCCGGGTAAAGCCCTTGAAGTCCTTGATTTGTCTTGAATATTAGTCAGATTTCGTTTATAAAATAATTCAGCATATCTATACTCTATATCGAATAACTTCATATTATTTTCACCAACATTTGCTTCGTATCTGGCATTAAATAAAGAGGCAGTTATGTCAATTAATTTAACATTATGAACGTTCCTGAACTGTAACGTAACCTAATTAGTGCTAGACGATGTTTGCAACGAAAGCAATATGCAAATGTACAATAGTAGTAGTGTGCGCAAAGAACAACGCTTTTAGTTTTACCGCGGGGTGTGAAACCGTGGTCCCATTTCAGATACTATTCGATTAGGCCCCCAGCAACACACTGGCATGTGACAATGCGTCCTGATCGTAAACACGTACGAATGAATTATCAAACGCATTTCTACATGTAACATGAACACATACATAATATACATAATTTAAAACACAAATTGTTAGACAAGTTAAGTCAAATCACTAACTTTGTTTATATATTAATATCATCGGAGGAGTTTTAGCGTATTTAATTATTTTGATTTTTGAATTCTAACGAAGTTAATAATCCAGTTTGAAATGAGCCGCTAAAAGTTAAGAAAACATTTTTCATCAAGCATAAAATCGCGTGTACTAAGGAAGCGATTGATGAATAAATAATCGAACAATTAAGCTACTCGTATTTTGTTGGAAAGCTTTTCAATGTAGTACAAGTTGTTTAAATGATCGCCTAGAGTGACGAGCGACATATTTCCCGCGGCGGATCTCACTGTGTATCGTGGTACTAATGGGGTGTACACACAAAGGCAAGGCAGGCAATGCCACGTAAGTAAATTCAATTAAGTATAGGTGTGCTCAGTTTATTTCATACATGTGATCGGGTGGCGCGTTCATCTATCAGTGTCGAGCCGTTCACGTCACCCAAGTGGAAGTTAAGCCTGTCACACGAAGAATACGTGTACATCGAACGGTTTATTTTAAAAAAATGACTTTTTTTACACGTTTTCGTATACTCGGTCTGTCGTTTCACTAATGGCTTGCGTTACTCAAAAGAGGATACTAAAAAGAAGTCTGGTAAGTTGAGGAGTATTAAATCCGCGTTTTGGAAAATTAAAGGTATCATAATACGTAGCATCTATACAACTATATGAAATACAATGTTTTATACAAATTCTATAGATCACAAACCTAGTGTTCCTAGTTCTATGGTTGACTTTAAAATAAACGTCTTTAGTTTATTTAATGTGAGCTGCTTCTTTAAATCTTGACGAGTGAAATATTTTGATTCCAAATTATGAAGATCGCTGTCGACTAAAATAGTTTGCTTGTATAAATACTCAGTTGAGTTAGTCTGCCAAAATATTGATTCAGGAGTCGGTTTCAGTGTAATTCACTTTAGTATCATTGGAAGTAAACGTTCACTTAGACAGTTTATACAGTGAATTAAGTGTAGCTAAGAAATGTAATAAAAAGATATTATTAATTACAGAAGAATGAATGCGGTAGTTCACATTTAGTTAAATTGTATTGTGACTTCGAAAACGATTCCCTATGCATTTTTATGAAATCGCAACATAATATGACGTCATAATTATATAGGTTTTACTTCAAAAAACTGAAATTAAGTATACCGTAAAATTAATAAATAAAAGAGTTAAGTATTGTATTTTAATAGCTCATTGAATTGAAAATTATTTGTACTTTTACTTAATAAGCAATACAATAAAATTTTTAAATACAAACTAATCACCAAATTGAAAAAACACAATAATCGCAAAAACAAAAACAATTACAAACTTACCTTCAGAATGAGAGTATAAACCTTCCATACATACTCTTAATAACATGAGTATCAAAGTTTTGAGGAAGTTGTAGCTGGCGCATTGTCACGGATAGAACAAATTGATGTGCCAGCACCGATTAATTATGCTGATTTAGCAAGATGTCAGCATGATGACCAAGAATTATTACGACTTCGCAATAACAAGAATTTAAAATTTTCAAATATCAAGGTTCCGGGTTCTACTGAAGTCATCGCCTGTGACATATCTACAGGAAAAAATCGCCCCTATTTACCAGAAAAATTTCGGAGACAAATTTTTAATGTCATGCATGGACTGAGTCATCCTGGGAAGAGAGCTACTAGGAAAATGATAACTCAAAGATATTTATGGACAAGTATGAATAAAGATATATTATCTTGTCCCCATTTCCATATTATCTTGTTTTTCAAAGATCTTTGAATCCCTTGTCCGTCCAATAATTACTCGCCACATAGATAGAATTATCTCACCAAGCCAGCATGGTTTCAAAGCTGGTCGCAGCGTTGAAACTAACCTAGTTGAATTTGTCTCTGATGTGACCTCCGCACTTGATAGCCGATTAGAGGTAGATGCTGTCTATACGGACTTTAGCAGCGCGTTTGACAAAGTTGACCATACGTTGTTACTTTCCAAATTGGAATACAATGGAGTTAGTGGTTCACTTTTGAACTGGTTTTCATCCTATTTATCACGTAGATCGCAGATTCTTGTTATCAATGGCTATGAATCTTACCCATATTATGCCGACTCAGGAGTTCCTCAGGGTTCTCACCTTGCCCCCGTCCTGTTTATACTTTTTATTAATGACATTACTGATCAGATCCATCACTGTAAATATCTTCTGTTTGCTGACGACCTCAAAATCTATAAAACTATAACTTCCAAAGATGATACAACGCTAATTCAGGATGACTTGGATAGAATTGATCAATGGTGTTATCTGAATCTCATGAAACTTAATGTACAAAAATGTAGCCATATACGATTTACAAGGAAAAAACAAACGAACACTGTATCATATTATCTAAGTGGAGCTTTGTTGGAAAACGTGAACGAAGTTCGTGATCTTGGCGTTATCATGGACAGTAAAGTCAACTTCAGAAGTCATATAGATAGCATCGTTACAAAATCTGCACGGCTACTAGGTTTCCTTAAGAGGAGTACCAGAGGATTTAAACTGGTTAGAACAAAAGTAGTGCTGTATAACGCATTAGTTCGTAGCCACCTGGAATTTGCCAGTGTAGTTTGGAACCCGCACTATGCTGTACACTCACAAAGAGTGGAGAGCATACAAAGGGCCTTCACCAAGCACTTGGCATATACCTTCGGTAATATATCACCACGGTGTCCATACGAACAACGTATTAAACGCTATGACATGACTACTCTACGTAACCGGCGACTGACGCAGGATCTTATGTTCCTTTACAAATTGGTCAATAATAAGCTGGACTGCTGCAAGTTGATTGAGCAGATAGGTCTTAAAGTACCACATAACATACCTAGATATCCCATTACACACCTATTCCACACAAAAGCATCGAACACAAATTTAGGAGTAAACTCGCCTCTCAATAGACTTACCCGAGAGATGAATTATTTTATAAAATCCGTTCCAAATGTTGACATATATCACGATTCTGTAAAAGTCTTTAAAACCCAAATAATATATTGAATCCCGAACCTCACCACTTAATCAGTTATGTTTCTGTTAGTATGTAATGTAAGTTTAAGTAGAATTAAGTATTTCCTACTGATCTCATTCCTTGCATTTCTGTATACCTACCTACTTATTCTCTAATTTCATGTTCCATTTCATTGTTTAATTATATTACAATTCTAATATTGTTATAATATTTTTTATATAATTCTAATTATGTTATTGTAATAGATAGTTTCGTTCTTACTCTACTAGGTTATCACTTTATTTTTAAGAATGCTGGTTACCTGTAATTGGCGACTGTATAAGGCCAAAACCTAATATTTCATTGTTTTATTTAATTTGCTATATACAGAAGCTGTTGGTGTACCTTTATTAAATAAATAAATAAATAAGATATAAATGAATGGTGTAAATCGTGCCTAGCTTGTCAAAAATCAAAAGTGCAACGCCACACTATATCACCTGTCGGGAACTTTATGCCATCTCAACGTTTTGAACATCTACACATCGATATTGTTGGACCGTTACCTGTTTCTCAAGGAAAGCGATATTTAATTACAATGATAGATCGTTGTACTTCTTGGCCGGAAGTATTTCCCGTTAAAGATATCACAGCCGAAACAGTAGCGCGCATACTGTATGAGGGATGGATAGCAAGATTCGGATGCCCATTACGCATTACTACGGATCAAGGTCGACAATTTGAATCAAGAATATTTGAATCACTTTCACAATTTTTAGGAGTACACAAAATTAGAACAACGCCTTATCACCCACAATCAAATGGAATGATAGAGAGATTTCATAGAACTTTAAAAGCGGCGCTAATATCAAGAGAATCTAATGCTAATTGGATGAACGAAATTGCTTCAGTTCTACTTGGATTACGAAGTTGTGTACGCGAGGACACAGGATATAGTGCAGCAGAGATGATATATGGCGCACCTATAAGGCTTCCCGGAGAATTTTTTGAATCGTCACAGCCTTCGACATACGAAGAATTTATCACAAATATACAAAAGGACATTTCTCGTATGACATCAACATCAAAACGCAAGAAAATTAAACAAACAGTTTTCATTCACCCCGAGCTCAACAAATGCTCACATGTATTCGTGCGCTGTGACAGAATAAGGAAAAGTTTAACACCACCATACGAAGGACCATTTCTAGTGACAAAGAGGATAGATAAGACGTTTATCATTAAAATTGGGGACAATGAAAAAGCAATATCTATAGACCGATTAAAACCTGCATTTGTCTTCAATAGTGGAACGAACGTGCCAAATTCAGAAAATAATCACAACGGGCGGAACACGTACATCACGAAGTCAGGACGGGCGGTTAAGCCGACAGTACGATTCGTCACTTGCTGACACAAGTAATCAGTCCATTTAAATACTCACCGTATTTTGAAAATACCATCATATACCGTCAGTATCTACGAGAGAACAACGGGCAACCAAAGCTCCAAAGATCAAATCGTATATAACTCCGACAGTTGCCTTAATCAAAATGAAGCCGACCATCTCAAAAGTCTTGTCCTGGAAGAGCTACGGTGGACGAGAAACATTGCAATTGGACAAATCCTCATCACAATTGGCATCCTTCTTCTCTACGGAATACTGAAGACCTTAGACAGAAGAGTGAAAACAATAGCAAGAAACAATCAGCACAAATGCAGTGGATAGTTCATCGACTGCCGCCGCCGTCACAACAAAGGCAGCAGTTTTTATTTCCTTCGAATTAGCAACAATGACATTACATTACGCATAGGATGTAATTTATCAGCAAGGTTAAGTTATTATATAATTAGGTACATACTAATTTTTTTCAATTTATATGTTAATTATTTTTAAAAGGGGGGAGTATATGTAGCGGCACTATCACGTCGCTACATTACTTAGATACGATAGAGATAAGACATACATGTTAATTGTTGCACGTTTGTTAGGATAGCTAAATCTGAAAATCTCACGCATCTTCTTAGTATATAAGCACCAGCAATTAAAGTAATAAACAGACCTTAACCATCTACAGTCTCATTATTTACCTTGCCACGAAGTCTGGCAAAAGTTAATCATATCAGCGACAAGTCAAAAGTTCAGAGAATCAATTCCGCTGGAGTTAAATAGCAGGCGTTCACGGAACAAATTTTATGAGGCACTTGTTGATACGACGTTTAAGCCGGCTTTGGGCCAACGAATATTGTGTCGCCGCCCTAATACATGTTAATACTGGCTCTAGTTGCGAACCGTCTTTTGTAAACTCCGCTTAAATTGAACCTTATACAGATAATAAGTAGAATGGCACACAGATAATGTTTTATCCATAATATAACGTTCGTAAAATGTTCTTTGGTGTGTGATATTAATTTTCTTTCATTTTACAATTACTATAATCAACATACCTATTTAAATTTTTATCGAAATTCTGATTGCATATCTTGGTCCCTTTTGGGCGCCAAAAGTTGTACAGTGGTACCTACTTACCAATATAATCCCAAAAACAATATACGTCTTTATCTTTACATTACATTTATACATCTGGTCATAAAACCAAGGCGGTAAATTAAAGTGTCACTATTCGCACAAATAACGTTCTATATTTAAATTAATTTGGTACGTAACGGCTACTCAGATATTGTGTAAAAACGCTTTACTAGATGTGTCTATTTTAGTACATTAGCAAAAAGATCTGTGTTATGATTGTATGTCACTTGTCTTAGCTCTGTGGTGTTATTGTTCGGTTGTTAGAAACAACTTGTAGGTCAGGGTCTTGCTGTCTGTCACTTCCAGTCTGACAGTTTATACGTTTGTTACTGTTTTACAATTCTTTGAAATTGTTTGGCATTCGCAAGGTTCATGGCTTTTAGTAAAGTTTTTCCTGCTAATGCTCTGGTGTTTCTTGTTGCTACGACAAGAATAGGTTATGATAATTTCAAAGCCTATTGATGATACTGAGAAAAGTGTTTTGGGCTACCTACCTGTTATTGTCACTTTTTTTAAGAAAAAAGTCACCGTTCACTGTTATGTTCTCCTGTGTCGTGGGTGCGTTTACAAACACACAATATAACATTCATATTCACCACCAGACCCGGAACAACAATTCGTGGATCACACAAAGAGTTGTTCCATGCAGCCTGCATGTATGCAGCCAGTTGCCCAGCGATCGCGCCAACCGTGCAGTCAGCATCAGCGTGTCAGTCAGCGTGTAGGCATTTATATTTCTTTTGTTATTTTGGGTTCTATCTTTATTTTTTCTATGCATTTTAAGTAACTTAATACCTAAAAGAATATTTATCAAATAGTTTTTCAAAATCTTTTCACGTATACGTGCGAAACCTTTTAACATTTCCAATATTTTTAATGTAGTGAAGGAATCGTGGGCGAAAAGCGATTTCAAGAATTTCATAGTAAGTAACGTGATACACTTTTGTGGATTTGTGCTTTGAATTGCTTCCATTTGATCCACCCACGGCCATTCTTCGTAATTTTCTTAAATTGTTGTGAATTTATTCTTCGGAAAATAAATCGCTATTTCAATGTTTAGCTTTTTATACTGTACTTTATTATAAAATGAGCAAATACACTTTTATTGTATGAAGTCTTTATTTTTTTAGAAGATATATAGGTATCTGATAAACGCAGTGTGATCTCCAACTTCTTATACCAGTTTTGATACTTCATACAACACATTAAATATGAAACAAAATAATCTTGAGCGTGTCCTTGTTATGTTTCTTACGAACAAGATATTAGATGCCGTATCAGAAAATAAGAGATTGATACGATTTGAGAGGAAGGAATATTTGGGGAATATAATATAGGAGCTTATTATCTGTGATGACGATGCCATAAAGTATATTGTATGAAGATGTGATTTTGGTGATAAGGCTAAAAATAAGTCAGTTTAATAGTAGACGAATAAACGTTTATTACGATTACAATAAATCATTATGATTCAATTAATAAAAATGTTTTATAAAAGAAACAATACAAGATAAGTGACTATCATACTTAAAACCACATTTAAGGAAAAAAATCCGCTCATTATCCCATGAAGAGCACTTTGGACTTTGTCGGAGTAAATCTGATGAAGGATTTACCGCGACCCGAGTGACCCTTGTGTTAGTGTAAATTCAATCTAATTATTACGCTCGCTGGTGTAGCGTCCAGCGCTCAGCGTCCACAACACGTACACAGTCACACACGCATTGTCCCCTACATGTATACACGACAATGGCGACTTCAAAGGGTTCTAGTTCGTACACAAACTTAGGTGTGGCTAGCAATGTATTTACTGGAAGGGGCGCCCACTCCCAGTAATGCAATTGCAATATTTTATCCAGCGCTATTCTAAGAATCATTGTTTGTCGCTTACACGTTATATAGCTCGTAGAACGATAGGCAACAAGTGGCTTTCCAATCCGACGTTCATACGATTCGATTCCGACTAATATGCTTACCATATACTACTGTTCTTTTTTAAAACTTCGACTGTTCTATTTTGGTACGGGTTGAAAACCGCAGGAATTTATTTCTAAACAACAGCAGCTGTTCTGTTATCATAATTATTCACTTGTTATATATTTTTAATACACCTATGTAATTCACTCAAAACATATCAGTGTGCGAAAAGTGTTCATTCATTCTTCGTCAGTGTGCAGGAATTTCAGGGATTCCAAAGGAAACTCAATAAATGTGTATTCAATAATATATATTGCCTCTTGACACGTTCAATGATTGTGGCGGAATGACTTTCAAAAGTCAAGGACAATGATACATAAACTTAAACAGATGACACCTAATTGTAAGGACGCGTTGAGTTGCTCCTAATAAAAGTGCAGGCGCTGCGCTCGAACATGCCCCCGGACGTTGAAAGTTGCTGGTGCACTTTCAACCAGATGCATTCTCAACGGGCAGTGGACAGATTCTGTTGAAGGCTCTTCGTATCACCCCAGCAGATGTCTTGATGTCTGCTACTCTAGCGATTCCATCAGACCCTGGATGAATGGCGACGATTCTCCCCAATCTCCATTTAAGAGGTGGTAAGTGATCCTCCTTGATGACCACCATGGTACCCAGCTTGAGCGTATCCTTGCAACTGCGTCACTTCATTCTCTGTTGCAGCTCAGACACATACTCCTTGCTCCAACGAGACCAAAAATGCTGCCGCAGCTGCTCAACACGTTGGAAGCGTCTCAAAGAAGATGTGGAGTAATCCTGGAGATCTTTCTGGGGAAGTGAAGTGAGAGGCCGGCCAATGAGAAAATGACCCGGGGTCAATGGGGTGCAATCTGCTGGATCGAACGATAACGGTGTCAGTGGGCGTGAATTTAATATTGCCTCAATCTGAACTAGAGTGGTGTTAAGTTCTTCAAAAGTTAGGTGACAATTTCCCAACACTCGCCTAAGGTGAAATTTTGTCGACTTAACACCCGCTTCCCAAAGTCCGCCGAAATGAGGTGTATACGCAGGAATAAAATTAAACTTGATCCCTTTGTTAGCCAGTTGTTCGCCTAGGGAATCACAATTAGCCTTGAGAAAACTCGAAAGTTCGTTGCATGCACCGACGAAGGTAGTACCGTTATCGGAGTAGATGTCGTTGGGTTTCCCCCTTCGCGAGATGAACCGAAATAATGCTAGCAAAAACTTGTCACTAGTCAAGTCACTCACCAGCTCCAAATGAATAGCCTTGGTTGTAAAACACACAAAGATTGCTATATACACTTTTACTAGCCTACATCCGCGACCTTGCCTACTAACAGCCATGATAGGACCGGCATAGTCCACACCAGTGCACTCAAATGGATAGCCACCTGGAAGGATGCGCTGCTGCGGCAAATTGCCCATCAAAGGTGTGAGGGTTTTACCCGACAAACGTGAACACCGCAAGCACTTACGATAACAACCTTTTGCTAAGCTTCGTCCGCCAATAGGCCAATAGGACTCTCTTATGGAAGCCAATAGCAACTGTGGGCCTGCATGCATCAACTTAACATGTTCATATTCAAATAATAACTTCGTGAATTTGTGAGTGGACTGTAAAATAATAGGATGTTTTTTATTAAATGGAAATGTAGAATTGCCTAAGCGACCTCTAACACGCATTATTTTGTTTTCATCAATAAATACATTAAATTTAATTAGGGAGCTTTTTGAAGGCAACTTTTGATTGTTAATAAGCAATCGGTATTCAGGTAAGGATTCCATTTGGCTTGCAATAATAATAATATTTAATGCATTCTGCAACTCCGCGTGCGATAGAAATTTAGTAGGTAGCTTAACCTTTCTACATAATTGTACAAATCTTAAAACGTACGCTACGCTACGGATAAGCCTTAAATAACTAGAATACCGACTAAAATCTATAAAATTATAATTAATATGACTAGTAACGTCAGCACGTAATGATACGCTAGGTCGAGTTTCAGGCAGCTGATCTAACTCTAATGATTGGTGCTGAGAAGGCCAGTGAGACTGCGGAAGCTTCAAGAAGCTGGGACCACTCCACCACAAGTCCGTTGCTTGTAGAACACTAATATCCATGCCACGAGATAGTAGGTCTGCAGGGTTCTTGTCGGTCGGGATGTGAATCCCCGTGAACTAATTCAGGTACGTTGGACCTCCACTTTCTAAGCGGCATGCAAGCTGACGCGAGTGCATTGGTGACCTTTGCGCGTATAAACTCAAGCTCATGAATATCATCAGCTCCAGTCAATAGGTCGTCAACGTAAAAATCATGGATGATGATTTCAGCTATCCTATTTTTTTTATTGGAGTATTCACCTACAGCACTGGCAGAGGTTTTAATGGCATCGTTTCGATAGTCTATTCCAACCTGTTTCAGACAACGCGTGGCGAGAAATGGTGCACTAGCTGTACCATATGTCACGGTATTGAGCTTGAAAACCTTAACAGGACCAGAGTCACTATCACGCCAGAGAATTTGCTGCAGGTATCTATCAGATGGGTGGACGAGTATACATCTATACATCTTCGCGACGTCGGCCGATAAAACAAACTGATGTTGCCGAAACCGAAGAAGTATAGATAACAAATCGTCCTGCACCGTCGGACCTACCATCTGTAGATCATTAAAGGAAACTCCTGAGGAAGTAACACAACTAGCATTAAAAACTACGCGTAACTTAGTCGTAGTGCTACTTTCACGCAGTACCCCATGGTGTGGTATAAAATATCCATTGGGACTGTCACAATGCCTAGTCTCAGTCATATGTCCTAATGCCTCGTACTCAGACATGAAGTCGCAATATAGCTTACTGAACTCAGGCTTCGACTTCAGTCTGCGTTCCAAACTGGACAAACATTTAGAAGCTCTTTGGAATGACTCACCCAAAACAGAAGGACTTTGTTTTAAAGGAATACGAACACAAAAATGACCACTATCTAAACGTGTCGTATTCTTAACGAAATGCTCCTCACATAATTTTTCCTCGGGTAAATAATTGGAGGATTGTGAGTTTACCTCTTCCAGATTCCAAAACTTAACTAAATCTGTGTGAATTTTATTAAAATTATCAACGCTAGAGGAATCGGATTGGGTAAAATTGCAAACTATGTCAGCTGACTTACTACCGTTACGATAGGTAACAGGACCAGAAACTATCCAGCCTAATACTGTCTGACATAATACTGGCTTACCTACACCTAGCCTAATTGTTTGCGAACCGACCAAGTCCCAGAAGAGATCAGCACCGATTAAAATATCGACTTCTGAAGGTTTATAAAAAGTGGGGTCGGCTAAACAAATATCGCCTGGAATGTTCAAATCAGAAATGTCGACTTCGCGACACGGCACTACACCCGTTAAAGATGGCAAAACGAAACAATAAAACTTAGAACTATAACTATTGTCTAATGACGTCATTTTAATATGACACATTTTACCTACGCGCGAGCTTACATTATTTATGCCGTAAACCGATCCATTTACCTGGCAGGCATCTAGATTAAGCCGTTTACATAAATGTTCTGTCATGAAACATGAAGTGCTACCACTATCAAGCAGGGCTCGCACTATGTGCTGACGATCATATTGATCACATAACTTGATAAGAGCGGTAGACAATAAAACACCACCACAGTGTTGTTTACGCTCGCCACAAGATGAACCGACGACGTCCGCGGCTAAAGTTAAATTATTAGCAGTCACATTAGTGCGAGCCACGGCGTCAGTGGGCGATGACGTTCTTATGGAATGAGGCGTGCTACTGTGTGCTACGTTGTTATCGCGCGACGTTGAAGCACCTTTGTTGTCGGAATGTATCAACGTATTATGTCGGCGCTTACAAACCTTGCATCCCGGCTTTCTACAACGATTAGCAAAGTGACCTGTATGAAAACAGTTGTAGCACACCTTATAATTGGGTATTAACTTGAGACGGGCGTCTATACTGAGTGCAAGAAACTGCGAGCAGCTAGACAAAACGTGATCGCCTTTACAGTGCGGACATAATTTATTAATATCAGTGCTTGAACTAGGAGAATTCTGTGATACTACCATGCTCGTAGATTTTATTTTATTAGAATGGGAACTAGGTTTATTTTGAGTGGAGTTAATAGTATTAAACTTTAAATCTAAAGTTTCTAACAACACAGCGCGATCACGAAGAAACTGCATGAATGCATCAAATGTTATGATGGTTTCCTTATCCAACCGACCTTTGTGCTGCTCCCACTCGCGATACGTCACATTGTCTAACTTACGAGTGACTAAGTATATTAACAAAGTGTCCCAATACTTCACAGGCTCACCTAAAGATATTAAAGCACGAAGATTTTTATTGAGTTGATCAATCAATCCTTTTAACGCAACGGAAGATTCCTTAGAAATGGCGTTTATATTAAATAAGGATGAGACATGATTATGTATTAATAAACGTTTATTATCGTAACGCTCACAAACAAGCTTCCAAGCTATATCGTAATTGCTTGCGGAGAACTCAATGGCATGGATCACAACAGCAGCAGATCCCTCCAGCGACGCTCGCAAATAGTGGAATTTATTTACCTGGTCGATGTCATCATTGCAGTGAATGAGGCTAGTAAAAGTGTCACGAAACTCTAGCCAATGACTATAGCACCCATCGAACTTCGGTAGCTGTATAGTGGGCAACTTAACAGGCTTACGTTGACTAATCCGAGTACATTTATCACTACTTACGGACTCCTTGTCATCATTAGTGTACTTACTTAACAATTCCTGCGATCTAGATAATGCCTTGTAATATTGAGATTCAAACTCGGCACGCTCAGAAAATTGTGCTTTGACGTCTTCTACCATGCATTCTAGTCGCAACTGAACCTCATCGTACTGCTCATACAAACTTTCGATTCTTCCCATACGCAATTGCAACTCCTTTACCTCACAACTAGTTAACTGCTTATCACAAGATACATCAAGGTAACTGATAAAGGCAGTCAAACGACCCTTAAAGCTTCCTCGCTTCTTAACTAGTTCTCTTTCTTCGGACATATTGGGAACCGAGTGCAATCGACCTGGAATTTGTTGAAGAAGTACTTAGATTTATTTTTACAATACAATTTTAAAGATAAGTCTGTACCTATATGACAGAAACAATGTTTTAATGTAAAATAATTGTAAATAGTTTTTATGTACCAATTGTAAATAGTTTTTATGTATAACAATGTAAATAGTCAACAACAGTACTGTAAATTACGTAAATATAAATGATGATTTGAATGGTTGCCTTTTATTTCAGTACAGATTCCACAATATACTTATAACAAAGAAAAATAATACCTAATCGTCAATAATTTAAGAGGCTAAAACTAAATTAATAATTAATTGAATACACATACGGTCACTAATGTTTCAAGAACACACTTTAACATCAACTTAACAACGAGTTAACAATCTACCTTCGCACTAAATTAACGATGTGAATAATACTTAGCTAATAAGCTATAATGCAGCAGTGCAAATTATAAATGTAGTATGTATTGACTATATACACTATATACTACTGTATCTTTAATTAGGATACGTATAATTTTGATAACTACCAAAAATTATTCACAATGCAAATGGTTAAGTTAACTAACAATAAGAATGTTTAAGAAAATAAACAACACTAACCTGGTTTAATCCTTAATTATATTAATATACTACCTGATTGAGTGTTGGGTGATATTAATTATTATGTTTAAATATTCTTAACACCGTTTTAAGTTAAAGTCCTTTATTCACGTTACCACATTTGACCGTCGTATCGCCTTCTTTGGTAAAATCCACAATAATCCTCAATTTCCTCGATAATTATTGCGTTCTTTAATAATCCAGATATATCCGGCTCGGTGGGACCAAATTATGTGCAGGAATTTCAGGGATTCCAAAGGAAACTCAATAAATGTGTATTCAATAATATATATTGCCTCTTGACACGTTCAATGATTGTGGCGGAATGACTTTCAAAAGTCAAGGACAATGATACATAAACTTAAACAGATGACACCTAATTGTAAGGACGCGTTGAGTTGCTCCTAATAAAAGTGCAGGCGCTGCGCTCGAACAGTCAGTGTAGGTAATAACCGTGGTTTAGGTATCTTTAGCAAAACGTTACTCTCACTTCCTACGCATTTTAAAATTTACCTACTCAATAGAATCGAGATTACTATAAAATATACAAAGTCGACCTACTCCCATTGATTCAGAATTTTCATTAAACAAAAAGCGTATCTATCCATCTTTCTATACTACACTACAGTGCTTGCAGTTTTTAAATAAAGAAAATTTCAAAGATTCACATTACTTGATTAAAAGTTGTGGGTTTATTATACTGATATTGTATTCTTATTTTAATTATCGTGAGTGCCTTATAACTACGCACTTTGTAAATCTTAATGATACAGTTTAAGGCTCCGCTAAGAATTTGCATACATTTCGTGCACGAGCTCTTGAAATTCAGAATTAACTTATCTTATCCGCGAGAATGTGGAACACCTAGGCGCCTAGTTTTGTCTCCTTGTTGCCTGTACATCAAACAACTTCCTCAGTCGAAGTACTTAGCAACTTTAGTCCGTTAAGTAAAGTCAAATGTTCGGATCAGGGGCGCCTCACTACCTGAACAGTAACCCGTGGTTTTACACGACATAATTAATCTGTCTTCTTGCGGTTTCTTGGAGAACGTTTCCGAGCTCTATCTCAGGCTTTTGCTCCGTTCACAATTAAAGCTGAGCTAACGCAATTCTTTACATTAAGGTCGCCATTTTCTGGTTTCTATGTACTAACCTAGACGCAGCAGCTAGATTATTGTGGTGTTGGAGTTAGGTGATGCAGTGTAAGCAAACGTCCCTAAGCTCTCCAGCTAGGTAGAATGACGGTATCCGCGATGATGGAAACTCGCAGATGATGACGATAACGCTAACAAGGCCTTATTACGAAAATGTAATTTTATGATAATATTTTTATGTGTTATACTTAGATGTTTTCTATTAGATACATAACTGAGTACTTACAAATTCACTTGGCTACGAACAAAATATACTCTTGAAGCACCTAATAATTTTATGACCTAAAACAAGATCCTTAACGAAATACCTCTTCGGTTTTACCTAACCTAACTTTGCCGACCTCTAGTTACAAGTAGAGACTGCTCATATTAAATTTCAATTAGTTACGAACTAACTAGGAGGGTAATTATGCAGCCCATTTCGTACAATTTGTTGAGAGGTCGGTTGGAAACGGTTTGTATCAATCAGTAGCAGCAGAAGACTATTTTTAATTACACCAGTGTGTCTGTGAAAATAAATGTTACGCAGTTTGTGGTTTTACATTGTCGTATGTTAGAATTAGTGATGACGCTAAAGTCGGACCGTGGCGGCTGATATTACACTGCCGAGTTAAATGAAGCTAAAATACGTCTAAATTAAGATACCACTAGATATGTCTAATCTAAAAGTGACTTGTAATAGAGAGATAAATTCTAAATGTAAGATTAAACAGTATTTATACAGACTATAAAGTTTAATATTGCAGACTGTAGAGTAATATTCCGAGATAATTTATGCTTGCATTTGCGTAGACATGACATGGTAGTAAAGTAGTAAGAGTATCGACGTAGATGTTTATCGCAGGGTACCGCTATAAATTTATAATATAAAGTTTTATGAACGTCCGAAATTCGAAAGAAGGATGCTCGATCTCTTCTAGTTATTTGATAGGGGTAGATCCATGTATCGAACTAGCTGTCATTATTGTTGCCATTTTTTGCTACTAGTTGGCGCCTGTGAATCATAAAGTATTTTTATCCCAATTAGGGTACTAGCTATCGAATTTGAGTGACCAAAGGTCTGCCATTAGACCGCGAAACCTTATCCAATTGGTACGAAACACAAAAGGATCTCTAATGAAATTGAACCCGCTGTGGAAAATGAAATATAAGGTCATAATTTTGAGATAGTTACATAAAATCAATAAGACTCATTCTTACCGATACTTTATGGGTATTCTTTCTTTAATCTATATTCTTATGTATGTTGTATTGGCTATTTATTTTTTATGCAGTAATAATAATATTTTTTAAACTGTAAAGTGAAGTTCTTGAAATGACGTGCAGTTTTGCTGTTTCTCTTCCTAACGAAATGACATAAAAGCTTTCTAAAAGCTGTAACAACGTCGACGGCTTTTAAGTCGGTAAATGTGTGGTACTACCGCGAAATATTCTGTCATACATATACCAGAAACTGCAGGTTTATTGAGTATATAATATTTTTTGGATAGTTTTGTTTTAGGAACCACCTTGGTGTAATATCTTCCTGGCAAAGTACTTATAGCTGTAGATCCTATAGGCAGAATGATTCTAATGAAATTGAAAGAGTTATAATTTTTTTGGTAATTTTAGAACTTATTTTATGATAAAAATGAAATGATTTATTGAGAAAGTAAATAGAAAAACATTAACTTTGAGAAATATATACATACTGATTTGTTTGAATTAGTTATCATACACATCATCAGCCTATAAGTGCTCACTGCTGAGCAAAGGCCTCACCTCAAGCAGAAACGGATTGCTCGCCACCGTATGCCAGTGGTGTCTAAATTATCATAGAAAGCGCAAATAACTCGGAAAAATCACATTGGTTAGCCAGGTTTAATGTGTACCATCTCTACTCATGTACGAGAAGCGGGCGCCTTAACCTCTGGCCTCTGGGCCACCACGATTTGGCCGCTAGCAGAAACTAGTCAACCATAATTCAACTATGAAAATTGAATCCTATCGTCTAACATTTCAAGGACAAAATAAGAACCTTGTTACATATAATACATGTACATATAATATACTTATAGGTATATAAAGCCAGTTAAGTAACATCACTGTTTTAATTAGATACTTCATAGACTTAGGCATCGATTGGAAAATCGTTTTCCTTTTGCTGTTTAATCTCTCTCGGTATATTATCTTTGTTATCTCGAATGAAATTAACGGTTATTTTTGTTAACATTAATTATTTTGTAAATTAAATTCGTAATTTGTTTATTAAATTAAATTAAGTCAATGTATCTAATGCTATTGTAATTTTGTAAGGGTTAGGTAAATAACAAAATATTTACGAATGTTACATGTCTTTTTTGTCGTCAAAAAATTGCAAGTAAAAAAGTTTACAATCAAGGATTTACCTAAATCTATGTTACTAATTAAATTTAAATATGTATTTATTTTATACGAGCCTTCTTTACATAAAATACATACCAAGATTGTTTGCCTTTTGGTTAGCCACAAAACTCGATAGACTATGGCACTTGATTTGTTTGAGATGATTGGTGGGTATGTGCTTCAATGAGCATGTGAAGGTTTCAAGAGGGTTTCGCGCCTCCGTTTCTTTGAAATTTCGCTCATGTGTCAGATCCGTTCGACTTTCAAATTGGGAATTGACGTTGAAATTAATGTCAGAAAATGTAGTGTATATTGTAATATTTTATGCATTATAATAGTACTTTAATAAACTAATTGATTACAGGAGCCAATAGACCACAGACAAGGCCGTACATGGTCGTTAAGCCGGTGTTGTTTGGCAAGCGCTATAAGGTACCGCAGCCTCGGCCTAAAGCAGGAGAAGGAACGGCAGAGTTTTTAGTCAGTACCAGTCTGACACGTTCTCTCGCCTCACCCTGTCGAAAAGAAATCATTTTGGGATTTTCCCCTTCACAAAAAACATGTCATATTATATAAAAAAATATCTTATCACATTAATAAATACGAATACAGTGAAAAACAGCCAAAAAATGTAATCATTTCAAATTCGGAACAGTAGGTACCTATTAAAGAGCAAACCAAATTGTTATATGCATGAACAGATTGAACAAACATCTGTCACCGCTAATCGTACGATTATTCACACAGGTGTGACCACTACCTCGGCAGCCATAATTAATTAATTCGTAAGTGATTCTAATTGAAACGCAGTAAGGTCTGTATTTGACACGTTAAACCATAAATCCAAATCATATTAATTAAATACTTCAGTTTGTCATTTAGTGCAATCGAATTATGGAACCCAGTCTTTTGAGACTAATTTTTGTAACGTCTGTGGTGTTGGTGTTTGGAATAATGGCTTTTCAGACTTTAGGCATAAAATAATAGTCTATATTATAAACTATTATTTAGATATATTATATCAAAATATGGACGTTTTTTAGCTAAGGGTGCCAGATTTCGAGAAATGTATTGTTTTAGTTAATCTATTTCGCAGTAAGGTTTACTTTTTTATACAGAACTCAGATCATTTATAGCTAAAAGTAGGTATTATAATAAATACGTTTTGAAATTGAAATGCTTTTCCGCCACATGTGCTTACAAGACGACTTTGACAAACAGAAAAAGTTGGAAAAGCTACTTTTTAGGGTTCCGTAGTAATCTAAGAACTCTTACGGTTTCGCCATGTCTGTCTGTCTTTCCGTCCGTCCGCGTATAATCTCAGTGACCAATAGCACGCCGACAATGTGGTAAAATAAAAAGTGGTAAAAAATATTTTATTACCTAGGGTAAAGCTACACGTAAAGTAGGAAGTGATATTTTATTTTCATTTCAACCCTGACATGTGATATGTTGTTGAATAGGTTTTTAAAAATGAATAGGGTTAATTAAAATATTTTTTTGATTATCTTAATATTATTATTTCTAGAAAAAATATTTTGAACATGAGAGGATGAAAAGTATTTGTACAAAAAAAAACCGAACTAATTTTGTAATTGAAAAAAACAAATGCAAGTATTATTTTAACTTCTTTTATATATTTTATAATTCTGAACGTATATTCTTACAAGTAAAAAAAATTATTAAAATCGGTTCACGGAATCAAAAATTACCAACCTGTCTGGTTTATATTAATACGTAACCTAATTCCCTAAGAGATGGCGCTATACTACACTATACAAAAGTAAAGTATACTTATTGTGACTGACAAAAAGCTACAGAACCCTACACTGAGCGTAGCCCGATACGCTCTTGGCCGGTTTTTGTTATGATGAACTACACACTAGGTACAGTGTTCCCTTGGAATAAGCGGACCGTATATTTTTCAATTTCGAAAAGCTTATGTTATACTCCATGTCAGAAAAATCACGTCGACTCACTGCTCTGGTGCTGCGTGAAACGACAAATAGACGAGCATTGTCGTTTCTCTTTGTAGTAAATATTAAGGGACATTATTTTCACTGTTACATCTATTTTTATACGTAGTTTAAAAATAATGGTGGTGGTGGACTTGCATCGCTAATCAAATTATATAGGATTTACATAAACTTTTAAAATTCACGTGATATGACTTTTATACAGGTCCTTAATTTTTTAAATCTCGTTTTAGCTACAGAGTTGTCTAGTCATCGAGGTACATTTTGACCTAAACCATGTTTTAATTAGTTTTATTATTTTGTTATTTGTGAAAACATCATAACATGTGTTTCCAAGAAACACATTCAATTTTTTATCGAGGAAAAAACATCAAATGGCTGTGATCAGATCAGGGTATGGCGACAGGGAGTATCAGACTTCTTCTACTGAATAAAAAACCACTCCGTTCTTTCTCTTGCTCCAGGCCGAGGCCGCAGTACCTTATTACACTTAACCCGCGATCCCGGACATGTATCTACTCATGGCAATAATTAAATATAAATTAAAAATTAACAAACAACCCTACACAACAAATATAAGCTACCTTTAAAAAGTATATAATACAAAAAAACTTAATTGAAATCGTTTCATCCGTTCAGGAGCTATGATGCCGCAGACACATAGACAGACACGTCAAACTTATTAAAGTTTTTGTTTTTTGTGACATACAAGTCATAACCTTTCAACCTTTCATTTGATACCCCACTTGAGTATACTTGCAGACATTCGGTTTTTCTTCCCCACTTTAACCACCTATAACTTTTAAAATGTTCAATCGATTTTCATCAAACATGTCTTAGAACATTCGCCCGTAAAATACCTGTAATACAAAAGAAAACTAAATTGAAATCGGTTGATTCGTTCAGGAGTTATTATGCCACAGACAGACAGATAGACACTTCAAACTTATAACACCTCTCTTTTTGCATCGGAGGTTAAAAATAAAGACAGCATTACAACGTTGGCGCTAGCGACCATAGTCTGGGGAAACTACAGTTTGGGAGTACACTATACTACACTGTAAAACTGGACTAAACATTTTCTTTTTGATGGCAACATAAAACTTCAATGTTTTCCAACGAGAATGCACGTAAAGAACATCGATACTCAAGATACAGGATGTTCACACATTTTACCTGAGAATTTCGTCGTTGTATTCGACGCCATACCGACTTTATTTCATAAACAAATATTTTTCCACAATTTCAAATTCGGTTCTCGTACTCTAAACCCGTTTCGCATTTTGAATACAATATCGAAACATAATATTCATATTTCATATTCCTGATTGCGCGCTTGTCCTGTTATTGGTTTTTCACCTTTCTGCATCGAGTTTATGTTTTTATTTACTGTTTATAGAGATCGGAATTCGAACGCATTCTGTAACTAAATTTGTTTTAATTTAATTGAATTAAGTACTGCTTTTTTATTATTTGCATATTCATGTTGAATTTTAAACAAAAAAGTGCAACCAAATGCCGTTGAATAAGCCATATACGGACTATATTGAAATACATTAAAATATCAGACTGAATAATTGCTTACTATTTCGTTGTCATCCTATGAAACGAATAATATGACACAAAAATTAAATAGACTTAAAAGAGTAAATAAAAAAAAATTAGACCAAGTAAACATAAAAATTAGAACGTTCTAGAATGCCTTGGATACTTTTCGGTCACTAATTTTCTAGGCTTAACCATGGCCTAAGGTACAATTGCCACCATAACTGGTAAAGTCAGTCTGAGTGATGAAGCCTAATACTTTAGCAAACGCAATTCATTCCATTTTACTGACGTTTCTATCTATAACTGCATATCTATAGCCGGGATATATAGTAGGTATTCAGGGCCGATGTTCAGCCGGAGGCGGGCCAATAACATACCGCGGCCTCGACCTAAAGCAGGAGAAGAAACTTAAAGGGGATTTTAAGTCAATAAGATTCTGACACTCCCTCTCTTTCTCGAGAGAAGCCATTTGATGATTTTACCCTCACAAAAAAGGGTATATAATATTGGAAAGTTCTTTCTTAGTCGTGGTCGTAATTGGCATACAGTGGACATTGTAACTTTTTCAAGCTTTAACCGAATAAGTTGCAGTAAAATGAGGATCGTTCAAGCACGGATTCTATCCGAAAACTTGCGCATCAAAGTTGTCAAGTAGCAATCAGCAAATCTTAATCTCAGCTTAACCTGTAACTTCTTAAATAGAAGAGGCTCGCCACACACCCAACTGCACTACACAACACAATCCCCAAAGGAAAATGACACTAATTACTAATAACAAATAGTTAGAATATCCCATAACACAAATCATTAAATTAATCCGAACATTACAAGATAATTTTCTATAAGCGATCCGTTAACGCGCGCTATTAATTTTGTCGGTTTATAGAGCTTTCAAGCTTTAATACTTAGCTTTATGGGGAAATCACTTCACATTGTACTCTTACAATCCATTTAGCACTTAGTCGAGTCAGATAGTAACTGAGTATAGTGTAGTTTTGATAACCTACACACTCCGAACGTAGGTAATTGGTTTATACTCTGTGACACGACAGAAAATGAATTGCGAAGTCATTCGGTTCTTTCTTTTCGGCTTCGGATTATAACTAATTACATAATATTTCTCGAGTGTTGCTAATTTTAATATTTATATTCTACAGACAAAATTTCTTGTAGTCGAAGATAGTTTCTAACTGATTGAATTCATTCCATTCACAAACGGCAAAGGAAAACATCGCAAAGAAAAGTGGACTTGTAATTTCTAATAAGAAGTTTTAAATCACCAATCCGTATCAAGCGCGGTGATGTGAGAAGAAGCCTTTGGGCAGCAGTGGGCACTTACATGCTGATTATCATGTCAAAAGTCGAAAAGTCAAAAATCATTTATTCCAATTAGACCTTTACAGGCACTTTTGAACGTAAAACAAACATGTAGTTTCAGTGAATAAAAATTTTAAATACAACTTAAAAATAGGCTCAGCAATTTAATCGTTATTTTATAAAAACAACTAAGTTTGACTTGATAACAAAATTACAATGTTTTTGTTATCAACGTCGAACAGATTATTTATGTGCTAGGATATCATAAAAACGTTAGATATCGGCTAGTGGCAAATGTCCACCGAAAAAACGAGGCTATAAATACAAAGATTAATGTATTTACGGATAATCATCTGTAATACCGAAGCAGAAGGCTCTAAGGGACTAACAAATCTACCGTTCCCACAAAGCGTTGAACATTATTTATTACTTTCAGTAAATTTTCCTTGCTTCATTATTCAACCTGGACTCCTCACAGAACTCATAGCTCCATCGCGGCTCGCGCAGATTCCCGCCTTTTGCAAAAACATGGCGGACAAGCATAGCTGTCATTGAGCCTTAGCCTCCAAAATATTCCAAAACTTTAAAATACCTTGATAGTTTGCTCTCTAAACTTCAGAGAAATATTTATTTGTGTAAGTAGCATTTTGATCACTGCATATTTTCCTATATATTTTTAATTTTCTATAACTAGTCGCGTTTCTTCACAGTGTAATTTAATTTTGTTGATTTCTATTTAAACCACTGTGTTTTGGCGGATTTCAATTCTTGACACATTACAATAAGACCTTTAACATCTTGTGTCATTAAATAGTTCAAAATTTACCTATATCCTAATTTGCTATCTTTTGCACAACACTCGATAGCTTTTTTATGGGGGAAAATCATCAAATGTATATTATCAAAAATCATAAAAATTCTCAATGTCAGACTCTTACTGACTAAAAACCGTTCGTTCCTTTTCCTGCTCAAGGCCGGGGAAGCGGTACATAATTACGCTTTCACTCACAAACCCGGAACCCTCGATAGCTTGCATGTGTTTTGTGAAAAACAAAAATACAGATTATAAAACTTTTAGAGGAAGTTTATGAAAAATGTAAATACATAGGTACTCTTTGCTTTCTACTGTCATTTTTTTTTTGTAAGTATGCATATGTAATTAATCTGCTTAAATACTATATCATAAAAAAGTATCTTATTTTAATAGTTGTAATCTTATGTTAAAAATGTGGCACTGTTGGGGCAGAGATTTTGCATGCGATCCGCGGACAGTAGAGTTGCGGATTTAATGCTTGGCTAAGAAAAAAAAAATTGATAAAGAACATATACTTATAAGAACCGGGCTTATTGTGAAAGATGGTGGTTTTTCTATTACCCGTATTGTTGTAAGATTCGACCTGTAAGAAGGAAGCAAGAGGTTCATCGTCTAATATGTCTTCAAACTTTTTGGATTATTTTTGGATCTCATTGAAAAACATGCAATGTAAAATACGAAAGTACTAGATTTTATCTGTAACTTTTCCCGCTTATCAATGTCCCTAAGAGTAACTATAGAGTTTCTTACTTGTTCAACTATATTCGAATAAACATTTTGGAATAACCTTCACTGATGGGCCTTTTTTATGGTTGAAGGGACATTAAGTTTGACCCTCTCTGTACTATACATATAGAGGTGCGTAAGTTTTATTTGTAGGTGTGACGGTAAACTGTAAACAAAAACAACTTGGATAATTTGCATTTGGAATATTGATGTTACAAGAGGTAGTAATTACCTATAACTAAGTATGTTGTAGAAAGTCAAGGAATAGTTAAGCTGAGTGGTTTCTATCTAAGAATAGACCACCCTATGTCATTGTGTGCTATATAGATAGTAGGTATCTATCTAGTATCTAGCTATATGTTAAGTTGGCTGTAACAGATTCTCTCAATAACACGGTTATAAGTCTATGCCGTGGGTAAATATAATTAAATTAATGATGATATGTCGAACTAAGCTAAGGGTATGAACTACGAGCTTATTTAATTTTGGTTCTCCTCTAATTCTCCTGAAGGAGTAAAGTACCTACATATTATGTGATGTTTGCTTTAGAGATTTTTTATATCTTCCTTACGCGCTTAATTTAGTGACAATATGGATAATTTCTGATGAACAGAAATTTCGAAAAAAGCTAAATATTTCTGTCATTTCAGACGTGACGTCATTTGTTTTTTTTTATTGTGTTGACATAGTAGTAGCAGGTTAGTTGAAAGTTTGAAAAAAGAAATAGATGCAATAGGTTTCTGTTTCTATCCTCGTCATTTAAAGAGTGAGGACCATTGCTTTTGTGCTGGCAACATAGCAGAAAAAAAATTACATTAAGAAGGAGGTCGTGATATGTGTCTTCCCTTGTCATTTCGTGCATAACGGTATTGTCGCATAAATACATTTTTTAATAATCGACCACTCTACAAATACTATACTAAAGTTTCTGCCGGCGCTGGTCTAAGTAAAAGATTACTTTCTTCTTCTATTTTCAAACTATCCTTACTTATCACAAACAGTTTAATAGGATTAAGTCAGATAGTTTAGATACCTTCGTTGGCTTTCGTTGACCCGGAACAACAATCTGTGGATCACACAAAGAGTTCACGCGCCAACCGTGCAGTCATAGATAGTTATTAAGAATGCTTAAAGTAATATTTTATGAATTGATCGCGTTTTAAAAGATTTCAAAATAATATCAACTTACAAAGTTCAAGTAGTTTATTTCAAGTGAGAAAAGTTAATAAGAAGTATTTTCCAAGCCTTATTGTTTTTGATGCTTCCAAATTCGTGTAAAAGGTTAATCTGATGATTTGAGTATTTTCTTATACTAAGTCGAAACAAATCAGACCAAATAGGTAACAAGTCGAAACAAATAACATATTATTAATGTAGTTAGGTAATTATCAAATTGCGTTCTATAGGTAACAAAGCCAGAGTCTTGTTTCATGTAATTGAAGGGGGCACGTCCGTAACAGTCACTTGTTTACGAAACTTTTGTTCAATATTGTTCGAAAAGTAGCTCCATTCGACGACGAACAATCTTTAAACAAATTATCTGTTTAAGTGCCAAGTTACGTTTAGTTTAAAAGCCATTTAGCACACCGTACCTATAAATATTATTAGACTAAAGAATACTGACGATACATTTACCAATATACTTTATTTCTAGACATTTGTTGATGTAACACAAATCTCCACTCAAACTATTTTACAATCAATTTTACTTCGATTTTATAACACTGGCAACACTTAAGTCTTGCCATTATAAATCATTATGTAATTTATGGCGTCTATTTGTAATTAATGGCGCCATTATACGCGGACTACCCGAAATAATGTGCTGACGTAGCGATTGATCTTTTTTCCTTTAACCTGAATGTTCAACGTTCGGATTGAGAGCGGGTCTGGTTTCCGGAGGTCAGTACTACCTTGCGGTCTTGTGGTCAGTATCATGCAACTACCCCTAATTGTCTCTAACCAGAACACATTTCCATATTTCGCCAAAATCTAAATGAAGTATTGAATGTGTTATATAACATTTAGGTGCTGGTAAACATAGGGATAGGCGAGGGAAAGGGTTCGGCACTAACACGACGGAACACAACGCTGTGGTTTTTTCACACCGGTTCACGTCTAATCGTGCCGAAGCATGGCTCTTCATTGGACAAATATACGTAATATACATTTTGACTTAAGAAATTAATTTGAGTATTCAATCACGTAGCAGTATTATCTATAAGGATAGTTATGGTACAGCACTTCAGAACACTAAATCAGTTCGCTGTCAATTCTCAAGATCATATTTTAAAAACATGTTTGATGTAACAAATCTATTTTAAGGTACGTAATGTAACGTACAGAGAAGGAAGTGTGATTAAAATTAAAATACCTACATACTAGAGTAGAATAGTGCACTCGAGAGCTCTCGAGTATCGTATCGATATTTAATATATTCACTTTGTATCGAACGTGCGACACTTCATGCAGTCACGTCACTATTTGAATTAATTACGATCAAGCAGTTTTATTATTAATTTTGCTTATTATACAAGTTTCATGAGATTCATAGAGTATCATGTTTACTAATTCCATTTTTGATTTTGTAATTTAAAAAAACGCTTTGTTGTTTTTTGGGAAATTGTAAAATTTTCTTTTCCTTTTTTATACTTAATAACCAGAGAGTTTTACGTTTCATAATAATTATATAATATATTTTATATGCTGCTATCATGTCCAAAATAATTTTATAAACTTAATAAATGGACGACCAAACATTAATTTGTAGATAGAGCATGTTTTTCTTTTGCCCTTGGAGGGCTATAGGAAGTGTCAAAACCTCTATCTTCTCCTCATTCAGGCCTGGGTGGCATTAAATTGTTGCACTTGACCAGCAACCCCGGCTGAATATCAGCCCTATTAAGCCCCATCTGTGGTGGTATGTTCGCCATTTAAGACTCAGTTCTAACTTGCTCAACGATCGTAGACTCACGCGTACGGTGCTAGTGGCTGGCTGGACTTAAGACTTTCTTGTGAAGTTTTTTGCAGGCAATTTTGTGAGAGTTTGGGTTACTTTAATTCTAAGGTATACCTGATACAAAATATACCTCAGATCAAGCTTCAAGCGTCCGATGAGCTTGACTGCGCATTTTTTCTAATTAACCACCTCGAAATAAATTAATATACCTGCCTCTTGATTCATTGGAAATTTTGTGAATTTTCTCAATACCATCCCTTTGTTTGTATTGAAGCCTTTCAATCCTGTTTATGCGGGACGTTATGATTTATGTTTTTACTTGGCCCTTTATCTTACAGACTATAGCGTTATTCGCTTAAAATGATTACTGTTTAAAAGTTGCTAAAGTTGGTTATAAAAGCCGTCCATGAAAAGTTCAGATAAAATAATTTATCCGCTTGGAAATTAAAATTTGTGGGGAAACGCTCCGAACATTATTTACGGTTTGTTTATTTGTATAAAAATGAGAGATATAACCTACTTTGTATATTTGTTTAATAGGAAATGGACTGTCATGCTTTTTTTATAAAGAAAACAAACGATTATGTAATCGTGTTTGACAGTTAAAACATAAATCACGGACAAGATGATTTTGGTATGTATGTTGTTATATTTTTTTATACTCATGTTATTTTATTATACGCGTTTTTTGGCAAATAAAACGTAGAGTCTCTAGGACTAGATTCTAATGCAATTTATTTAACCCCTCTTGTAGAGAGTTCTAGATAAAAAAATAAAGCTAATAAAATAAACTATTTATATGGACAGCCAACGAGGCTATCCATAAAAAGTATTTATTCAAAGTTTCCAAGCCTGTAATAATCCTCAACTCTAACTATAGCATAATTATTGTAACGAATGTTATTACACAGCAAAGCTTGTCCTAAAGTGCCAACCTAACAAAACAAAGTGTGACAAAGTTTGTGCGGTACTGGTCCCTTTTGTACCCTACTTTACACTGCATTCGACGAAACGCGAGTTCTAAACAAAACTGTGAGGAGTTGACGACTAAACCTTACTCAGCTGTTTATTGAGACATTTTAATTAACTCGATTAAATGGGTGGTGAACGAAACGTGTTTCAATTTAAAATCATTCTGTACCAAAGTAAAGAATTGAAGCCTTTTATTTGGTATTCTGGTTAGAATGTTAACTGTCGTGGTGCTAATTGCATAGCTTTAATTAGCCTGAAGTAAACCTCTTTCCAGACTTGATTTTAAGACTAAGGTTCTTTTTCAACTTCCATCTGTTACAGTACGGCCGACTTATCTTGGCGAGTCTGAACTTAGCTGTTTTTCTGCGCAATGGATCTTTTAAAAAGAAAATTGTGTACTGCGCAGCTAATCGGCTAACTTCAGACTCGCCAAGATACGTTGGCGGTATTGTACTTGACATCATTTTGATTATGAAAATGTTTTGTCATTAGAAGGTACAAATGAATCGTTTATTAATGACATTTTAGGGCTTGTTTCTGATTAATTGAATTTTATAATAAATTACTAGCTACTCCCGCGCGGTTTCATGCGCTACTCGGCTCCATTTGAATGTAGCGTGATGTTTTAAAGACTATTAGCACACGGGAACATTGTAGCTATCAATGAGTGAAAGAATTTTGGGAATTTATCCAAATTTTTGTGGCAGGGTTAAAATCAAGTTACTAGTGACGAAGCTTGGAAAATGAGTTTAAATCCAAATTAAAAATATATTACTTGGCTCTAGCAAAAATATTTAAATCCTCTCTTTGCTTATACGATAGTCATATTTTTCGTTCAGAGGAACCTAGGGACAACCATTTTTATACATAATAATTTTAATACCTGTAGGCTTTATATTCAAAAAATAAAATACCAGAGAACGTTTTCAGAAAATATATTTTACAGCGAAAAGTACACTTGAAAGTTTTAAATATGCAACTTGTTGAGCCTGTTTTACGAAAAACTTTACACATACAAACAAGCATGCACATATATGTATATGTATACTAAACTAACAAAAAATTCGACTAACACTACAACATTTTACTTAAGCTGAAAACTTAGAATCTATTATTAATAACTCTTTTACGGAGTTGAAATTACACTGTTAATGCAAGCGGACGAAATACTTCCCTTGGAGCCATTTTTTGTTTTTATTAAAAGAGCAATTTCCTCGAATGCCTTCGAAACTCGTAGAATGTTATAACAATAAGCAATAACCGAGCAACTCGTTACTTCATTTTAACATTTGCTTTGAAGAAATATGTACAAAGTACTGCGGTATCTACGTAATGAAGAATTTTCTAGAAACGTATGAATGCGAGTTAAAAGTCAAAAAGGTTTTATTCGAATTGAAATGAGCAGCATCGTCAAGAGTCTTGTGTCGAGAATGGCTGTAATGAGGTGTGTCACCAACTGCATTTATATTATGGTTTTAAACATGATATTTGTATGAAAGAGTTTGAATATTTTGTTACTGCAAACCTTATTTATCGTTTTTAAGAAAAATATTTATTTACAAATCTAATTATTGATAGATAATAACACTGATTATGTCTGGAGAGTAATTATGATGCTGTCACGTCAGAATGTTTGTATAAGACAGTGACAGCAACAATTTTATTAATATATCTGAGGAATCAGATAACATTTATCAGAGTATTGAAAAATCAGCCCTAAGTTAATTAGCAAATTAATTGAAACTTATTTATATAGAACTTAAAAGTGTGCTCTTTGAGTGTAAAATTATAAAAAAAACGTATCTTCTACCTTTTTGCTCAGCATCGCACATAACGACGACGTACACTAGTAGTTTGTGTGATCACAGTAAAGGCAACACACGCTAAACATTTTCTTTTTAAATTCTCTTTAGTATATGCCTAGGTATTACTAAGGCAGCACACTGTTACCCACAAGCAAGATTGAAAAATCATAGAGCAAACCGTTTTTGTCTTAATTAGTTTCGAGTAGTTTAGTTTAGTCTTGTGAAATGTTCAAGCCAATCGATTAATAGATGAAGGAACTTGACTTGATGAATTTGTGTTTGGAGGATATTAAATAAATCTATAAATATAGCTTTACATATAATAATACTATAATAATGAGTCGTGGTCGCCCTTGTGAGGTTGCAGGTTCGCAACCTGGCAAGTACCTACCAATGTGGCTTTTCCTAGTTATATGTACTTCCTATGATTATTTAGACACCACTGACATACGGTAAAGGAAAACATCGTGAAGAAACCTGCACTTATAATTTCTAATTATACGTTTTAAATCGCCAATCTACCTTAAGAAAGTGATTAATTCTCTTATCTTTTCCGTGGGAGAAGAGGCTTTTGTTCAGTAGTAAGCACTTATAGGCTGGATGATGTACGATCTAAGAATGTATATTATTATTTTTTAACTCAGATTCCTTTAATATTTTACCAGATTTATTGAATGTAATAACAATGTGATTTTTGTGTCATTATACCATAACAAAACACAAAAACTTGAGCCTTTATTTTTAAAAACCAAGACATAAACTCTTTTAAACTTAATTTTATTTTCAATTAGAATAAGAAAGAGGTGAAACAATACAACACAAGTTTTAAAAGTATAAAACGCCAAATGCTAATAAAATACTTGCGAAGCAACCGTAAAAACTTGACCAAAAACGTCTTGAAACAAGAACTGGTCTGTAAGGACTTGCTACGTAACCAAATACTTGTTTCCCGACTGTGATTCGGAGAACATTTTCAACTCATTAGCACCAAGCTTCTAGTTTACGCAGACTAAACAGCCGTTTGATAACTCCCAAAGACCAAAGATAACAAAGTTTTAATTATTCTTTGGAATTAGTTGCGAAGTCTTGGATTGATTTCTGAAGGTAAGTCGATTGTTAGTCACTGAAAATATTTGTCCCTTGTTAAGTTACTGCTATTCATTTCTGTTGGATAAGAAATAATGGTGGTTGATTATCATAACTTTATCACTTAAAATGAAGTCTGACCCGTTGGTTGTTCTGAAACGTCGACGATCAAACACAATTTATTTCCCGTAAAGTTGAATGAATCTTATTTATTTCGTCCGTCTTTACGTATTTTTCGAAACTAAACTTTATGAAACAATTTCTTCACTTTTCTATTAGCTTATTTAGTAGTCTTTTCTGTTTAACTAAAAATCGCGGGTTACTCACGTGTGTAAACTGAGAAAAGCCCTCTGTGGTTCGAAACTAGTAGAGCTTTTTTCAATTGACACAGGTGACATGAGTAACCCACGAATTTTAGTTAATTTAGTATGTCTCACGATAGTTATTATAAAAACACAGTGGTTTCTGTGTTGGGTTCGACTTCAATAGAGGTAAAAATATCCTATTCTCATATGGACTTAAATAATTTTAGAACATATTTACAATGTAAATTTAATGATAACTGCTCTGCTCAGAGACCTTCTATAACCACTTAGACTGTTTCCTTAGTTATTTAGATATTGTTAAGTTAGTTATCATTTTGCCAAAGATTGGGTTTCCCCTCGTATGAGCGGACCCATACATCCTTATTCACACACAATGTTTTTCTCTTGTATCTCATAAAGCAGCAGACAAGAGGTAAAATAATTAATCATTAAGTGACTTTGAGTATGCATTAAAAACAATAAAGTCTTGTTTAAAGTTGATTTAATGTATATTAATGTACCAAATTATAGTTTGTATACATTATAAATAATTAATTTAGGAGAACATCCTATTAGTATTATATTAGTTCATCTGAACCTATATTAATTAAGTTTTGGGTTTGATAACAACATACATAACAATGTTTTCAAACATGACCTAATATCATTTTAACTTAAACAAAATATATTTTGGTACGAATTTTCACTCATCTATTTCAGAGTCTTCGATATACATTTTCTGTTAGTTTAGCTAACGTATAATTTTATGTCTAGTGCGTATAAATGTGAAACAAGCTACAGTTTTATAGTTGGCAACACACTCGTGATTTTTTTCTGGTGATCCCTTAAAGTATTGCAAGGTATTATTACACTACGAAAAATCAACTACGGTGAGAGTATCCCACCAAATTGTAGTGCCAAGTGTAAACTAGACTTATTCGTCTTTAGGACTACAGACTTCTTAAAGGACAATTTAATGATGAAATATGAACGTTGATGGGAGGAGCTAACTTCGCGAAGTTCGAGATTCTTGGTCATCAATTGATGAACTGATCTCAACAACTTACTCAGACTTCCTCTGTCTATAGTTTAGGAGGCCATTATAATTACTTTACAATGAATTACTTACTAAGTATACCAAGATATCATTGTGATCGTATCTCTTCGCCTCATTGGATAACAATTCTGCTAAACGTTTCCCGTTTCATTATTAATTGGTCAACAGACTCTCATTATCTGGATCATTACGGTAGGATGGATTTCGTTATCGGATACGATGTGGGTGCAATTGATATTCGTACGATACTGGGGAATATGCATAGATAAACTTCGCTGCGGGTTTGATATCTGTTGCTACTCGTGTTCGAATTGAGATAGTATATGTTTGTTTTGATGTTGTGATTATATTGATATTATTTTATATCTCATTACTTCTCACGCCCAGGGTATGGCGAGAGGGACGGTTAGACTCACACTGACTTAAAACCTCGACGTTTCTTCTCCTGCTCCAGGCCGAGGTACCTGATTGAGCTTGCCCCTCTTAAGAGTTATATTTGATTAAATTATGATCGCAAGACAAATAGGATGTATAAAAAATTCTTTTGAGGATAACCGTCTTTAAAAATTGACTCAATGCATACGTTGTTAGTAGTTGCCAGGTCCAGCTATGATTCACAATTTTAGTTTAAAGTGATTCCTGTCCCGTAATTTGCCTCGTAACCCCATTGTCCCCCACGTGGGATTTCCCGGAATCGTATATTTGAACATACCAACCAATTAACACTACCAAAACTGAGTTCGTAGAAAATTGATTGTTGTTTTAACACGCCTGTATTAGCTTTACATTTAACCAATTGTTTGGCGAAAAATTTTATGGAATTTTCAGGAATGACATAATTTATCATCAAGCCTGTAACTGTTTTACATTAGATTTAATCGATGTGTGAATTATAAATATATTTATGTTAACATACATATTCTTAAATGTAGGAGAGCCAAGTTTTGGCACGAATGGGTTGGCTCGACCAGAGAAATACCACGGCCTTATTGATAAAACTGGCATGAAACAACCATTGCGTTGTGTTTCGTCTTGTGAGTGAGATCACCAGAGACCTAATCCTTGCCTTCGCCCCGACCGGCAACGCACTCTTAACTCCTCTGGTGTTGCGGGTGTCCACGGTTGAAGCTGATTGCTTACCATCACTGAACTCATCATCATCATCATCTGAACTTTATTGCTAAAATCTATGCCAGATATTTCCCAATAAAGTTAAAATCTCCAATACAAAGAGTAAACTTTAGAATTGAGTTAAAACTTTACTTCGAAAGTAATTTTAATTTCTAAATTCTTCAACAAAATAGCTGTCACCTTATCTTTAAATAGTCAAATTCATTTCCTTCATTCCATCATTTGCACTCGTTTATTGACTTCCACTTCGTTCTGTCATTTTCCGATTTTCAGACTTCCTTTGACGTCACGATTTCGTTTACCACTGATTAAGGTGAAGTTGTTTCGAGACGGCTTGTCTCCTCAACTTTATTTGTTTGTGATATTATGAAATTCACCCCTTAAGACGGAGATAATTCGATATCATTGAATTACGGATATTAAGCTTGATACAAAGTCTTGTTCTTGCTTGTGTTTGTACTCTCTACCTATACCTAGTATACGAGCAACTTTAACAAGTTTTTGCGAGAAAAGGGAATACAGCTATCGTGATAATTACTGTTTATCTTGCAACATACATATGTAAATACTTAAAACCAACACAGCTTATAAAATCATTAACTTAGTGACCATTTTTGTAACTTCGATATGTTTATAAACTTACGTTAACTTGAAACATACTATACCTGTGTGAACGATCGTGTTTTCTCTCATAAAACTCAAATTTATTTGCCAGACCAACAAAAGACAATGTTGATAGGACCGTGACATTACTCCACAATGCGTTTATTTAAATCAACTGCCACGGGACGGCCCACAAAAAAATAAAAATGCAAATTACTTTGAATTCAATTTCATTTAGATACTTACTTATATTTAAACGAAATCCTTAGAATTTTACTACATATTTAAAGCGGTCTTTAGTTGGATTATGAAAGTGTGGCGAACATTTTTTAAGCTAGTTACAGTTTTAATTGAATTGTCAGACCTTTGCATAACCTGATAGTTTCTGCTGGGGAGTCTGGCACGTCGCCAGGACAATCACGTTTTCTGATTGTGTTCACTTTCCACTCTCAGCCAATTTTCAACTTTGAAATAAGGAAAGCGTACGGGACCTGCGGTCGCTGCGATATTTTGCTTTTTACGGCTCTTAAAGGTGGCAAAGGCTTATCAAAATAACATTAAGCCCGCGGCCACTTTGTAACCTGTTTCGGTAAGATTGTTTTGAATTAAGTAAATTTTCCTTTTTTTTCGTTAAGTAATGTTATATTATGAGTTAGTTTAGCATCGAAATTATGATTTCTATATTAATCTACTACAATGATGGTTCTGAAACAGCATTATAACAACTTGAAAAACACAACCTCTATTGAAAAACCATAAGTAGCAAGTCGAGAACACATAGGTTGATGCCAAGAAAATGGAAAAAATACTGATAAATACAAATAAAAAACGCATCTCATAGGTTATTTATGAGGTTAAACGAATTTACATCAGTTCGTTTACTAAAGATCCGGAATACCTTGTATGAACAAATTGAACATCAAAATAGGTCTGAATAAAAATGTTGAGGATCGTTAACATTTATTGAATGGGCTATCACCTCCTTTTTAAACCAATTGGATGTCATTTATTCTTATGGGGTTTCGGCGTCGTCAGCGGTACGATTTTAAAGGTTCCCGAGGTCAAATGTTAAATTCGATATATTTCGTTCCTAACTTTCTTTATTGGGTCCGTCATGAAAAATGGTAATCAATTTATTATGAATTTGATTTAGAACTTAAACCGATGGAATGTTCCAGGCATCAAATCGAATTAATTATTTTGAACAATGCCCTGCACAAGGATTTTCTCTTATGTCGTGCGTTCGTTAACAACCAAAGAAATTCACACACGTACCTATCACACTCAGACCCGGAACGACAAACAGTAGAACGCACAATACAAAGAGAATTGAATGCAATAGGTGGCTAAAAGATATGGTGATAAGTGTAATCAGATCAGATTGAAAGGATCCTTATAAAACTATTCATCAAACGTTGTAATATTACTTTAAAACTTGAAAGTAAAGAACATATACAATTTCATTAAAGAGCATATTTCAATCCGCAAAGTTTTCATTTATTTTACTATTCACAAACCCATCCTGTCAAGTTTTATTAGAACGTTGCAATAACTAGAAAATATCCAGCTGGTATTACATACAGAGATTCCAGTTAATATTAATCCCTAGGTAGAGCATAAAGCAAAAAGCAAAGCAAGAAAGTAATAAATGCGAGAGTAGAAATACCGGCGTTATTTGAATACTTGTATGTATCTACGGATAAGTAGTTTAGTGAATAAACTCAATCCATAATTCTCACGTAGATGCGATAGGTAATACATTTTCAATTCGTATTCATAAATCTGTATCTTGGGAGATGTAATGCTTACTGTCGGACGAGACGTTGGTAGCAGTTGAAAGAGTTTGGAGGATCGCCAGTGCATTCAGTTGGAAACTGAGCCTCGCATTGGCCCAATAATACTTCCACTACGATACACTTACGTGGTTTTAGTACAATCGGATTTATTTGTTGTATCTTGTGTATTGTTCATTTGATCGTCTTCCCACGCGTGAGTTATTCAAGCACGTGCGCTGTTTTCACGTTACTGTCTAGATCTCTGGATTTTCGATTGTTGTACCTACTTCGCTTTTTTCGCATTTTATTTTCATTTTTGTTGGATATTGTTTCTATTAAATGGGCGGCTTTTCATTCCAAGTTTTGTATTATGATTTTGATGAACGAAGTGTTAACGAAACAAAAATGTATTTTTTTTTTAATTTTTGTATTCGCCGGTTTCGAATACATATATTTGGATTTATTTTGAACAACCGTCGAAAATACATACTTACTACACACATAGATGAAATATTTAATAACATTATAAAATCCAAGCTGAATGAAATAAAACACTGAGCTAACATTAAACACTCGTATCTCACATCTTTGTTCAAATTTTAAGAAAAAAGCTTTCATACATCTAAAATTATTTATACAATTTCCCTTTGACTGTACTCCTATAAATATTCTTAGTAAAGTTTATTGATACAGCGAAGTAATAGCTGAACGAACTTTTAGAGGGGCGTGGACCAATAATAATGTTTGAAACACAATTCAAATTTATTACCAGCTTCAAACGGCCAACGAAAACATTGTGAGGAAGTTTGCAGCCATAAAGGCTTAAAGCAAATACTATCTTCAAATTAATGGCAAATAGATCATGACTTTGAAGAATGCTTAGAGCTGACGACTGGCTAATGAAAACTTACTATTGTTTGTACACAACTGTCATAGTACCGAACTATTAAGTAAACTCCCAACCCTTCTCTACATCGCAAATAGCCAAATCAACAATCCTCAAGAGGCCGGCAACGCACTTGTAACTTCTATCCTGTTGAGGGTGTAAATCGGCGGCGCCACTTGTTTATCATCAGAAGATCATTCTTATAAAAAAACTCAGTGTTCCCATCATTGATTCTATTGAATATTTTGTTCATTTTTCTTGTAATTATCACTAAGTCAAAAAAAACAATAATTTACCTAATTGTGTGCAAAATATTTATAAGTGCATTTTCAATTATTCAATAGACTGGGTTGCCTGACATTCATAGGTGCTGTTTGCAAGGTTATGCAATGTTTCGATTATGTACTATTAGGTCACTAAGTTTGCAGTAGAAGTATTAAGTACTAAGTAATCTAGAATTAAGTACTAAGTTTGACGATGACACACTACTAAAAAACAAATGCAATTCACTGATGACACCTCTATTAGACACTGGAGTATTGTTATTTATCTTATTTAAGTAAGAATAAGCTATGACAACCTCTGTTTTAATGGGTGATTCAGAGAAACCTAGCTCAAGACATCCCTATGGTATCATATCCACCCAGTAAACTAAATCTGGCATCGAGTTAGTTATAGAACAGTAAAAGATATCCCTGATTGCGATGATTGGTAGAACAAAACAACATCAACCAATCAAAACAATTGACATGGGATTCAACGAAATGAATTGGTCAGTCATTGGTCGGGAACAAATTCAATTCGCCTTGATTTCTAAGAGCCGCTTAGTGACGAACAAGAAAGACGAACATCATTTACGTCTGTATGATCACAGGGGGACATTAAGTAATTAAGCCACGTTGATCCATTAGAACAAGTATCAATCTACGTCATGAAAGATAGAATACAGACATAATAATAGAAGAAGGTTGGAGATTCGCCAGTGCGTTCAGACGGAAATATTCCAAATTGTTTACATGCCTAATAATATAAATGGGGTACTTATTGTATCTTGAGCACTATGTAGTTTCATATTTTGTGTGTTTTAAATTTGGGCCAACCCTATCATGGAAGCCTTTAAAATTTTCGAATTTAAAGAAGTACATTGTACCGTTTCCTCTCTCTCTCTCTCTCTCTGTCCTTCTTTATTTTTTTTCTATTATTGATTCTTCGTACTAGGTACATAATAATATGTCAGTTTTCATAATTGGAATCAGAAATACATTTCAAACAAACCAACTAATACCGTCCAGGAAAAACGATCATGAATGAAAGCACCGTGAAAGAGAACGAATAGTAAAAACACCAAGCAATAATCCGTAAAAGTTAGAGCCGCATTCGACAGGGGTGGCACAAATGGATTAAAAAACTGATGTAATAAAGAACGGTGTAACTGTACCGTTCTCCATAAACAAAGATAACGAATGTTTGTTTCAGAGAACAATTCAGATCGGCAATAGCAAAAATAATAACCTCAATGTTCGGTAAAATTTATTTCTTTGTTTGTCTTCATTTTACTGGATAATCTGTGAGTTCCTTTGCAATTTTTACGGGGTTATCACAATGTGTTTTAAGTATATTTTTACACATATTTCTTTATATTACGTGTGTTAAATAAACCATTTTCTAAATTCTCTTGGGCTGGTCGAGACACAAATCCGCTTCGATATGTTAATATTGAGACCTTCAATGACGTACGAATCGCTATACGCTAAAAAACAAACTAAGATTTAATATTAATCACAATCACATTAGCTTTTGAAACTGTTATCAAAATAGCCGTATAGAAATAAATGTTTAATGCATTTGAAGAACAACATCAAAGTAATTCTTCGCTATAATGCCTTAAACTTTTTCGATTGTAGAATATTCAGTTTGCCTTGTGAAGCCAAGTACACTTTTATTTTTCTTTACTTTGCAAAGTGCATAACGATCCGCGTTCCGTACGAGTTAATGACGAACTCTTTTTTCCTTGAACATTCTTCAATATTAAGCTTGGAGGATGGAGAATGTTTATATTCATTGTAACACAAATTCAATTCAATTCGAGAAAACAATCTTAAGAGAAAAACCGTATACTTCCCCGCAAGTATTATAAAAAGTGGGCAAACTTTCTTAAACGTAAGATTTGTCATTTGCGTGAGAAAAACTTTTATATTTCATAACAAGAGGAACAATAAGTCTATACGTAATATACTTATAAGTATTCACAACTAGGAACCGATGCAAAAAAGTAAAACACTGTTAATTGGAACAAAAACTTGAGCTACTTAATTGAAAGATTTCGAACAGGAAACTTTTTTGTAACAACCTCTTTTTAATGAATCTCGAATTTCTCCGAATCCTTTATTAATGGCAAATGGAATTCCTTTGAGGGAAAATAAAAACGTAATAAAGTTTATTAAATATGAATGTCTAATACTTTTAAGCGTTCCCGAAGCGGGAGTTTTGACAGCCATCCTTCGTCAAAATTAGCTGGCACCGCCGAATTAAGGCGCCGACGTCCTTATTTGTTTAGGACTATCATTTAACTAGTTACTGAACTTTGAACACGGCTCTGCAATGGAATCATTCAGTGTTTAACTGCTAATGTGTGTTAAACAATGTGATCCTTTTTTGGAATTGAATTATTTTAGGAGAAATTTACGTTTTCATGTTGTTCTTAAAACTTTACCTAGTTCAAACGTGTGTAAAATACTAAGTAATCACTATTTTTTTCTGTAGCCCTCGCTATCGTACTCAGAGTGTATATTCTAATGGTTACTTTACCCTTGTATGGTCTTCAGCAATTGTTTTTGGAATTACTAAGTAATTGACTTTGAGAACGGCATTTCATATCTTGATTTTATTTGTCGAACAGATTTATCATTGTATTGTACTCCGTCTATGTACTTATATCAGATATTGATCTTGATCACACATTGTTCGTAACGAAATTATAAAAAGATTCCTTTTCCACGAATTCACCCGAACTCTGGGTCCATAGAGAAAGCTTGATATTTTTATAAATGAGTTTTTAGGCTCGTGTAACCTAACAATAAATTACCCCTTATAATTTGATGAGATTATAATCATGTGTATTATATGCGTTTGTGACCAGTAACTAACAGCATTAATCTATTTTTGAATCGTAATAATATAGGTGTTTGTATTATAACTTTCTGCAGCTGTCTGTGTTACTTACAAGTATGATGTTGTGTTTAAATCAGTAACAAAGACCTCAGGACTGTAAACGTACCACCCCTAGAGCATAGAACCTCAAACAACCAGTAAATTATAATCACGATTCCGTCGTACACTTACTAGATGGTACTCGTATACCTACTGGTACTCGTATGTATTTTCCTTATTAGATCGAGTTATTCCTGTGTGACTCGTAGGTCAACTACCTAACCGACCTTTGGTTCCCAGTTACCTGAGTAGGTATGTACCTTCCAGCGTAGCTGTTGGCGGATGGTACCCACTGTGTAGGGTGTGACCCCTGCAAGTTCCGTCCCACATTCGCCTGTATTGTAACTATGATTAAGCCGTATTTATGGTTGTTCGCAGTTCGCCAGGAGAACGAGCGCATGATACACGACGTCCTCCAGGCGGGAGTCTTAAATCGCACCCAGTCGTCGGCGTTGCGCTGACGCCGCGCTACTCGCCGCGGCCACGCCTCGACAACGTGCGGCCGGCTGCCGCGCCGCCGGAGGAGCCGGCCGAGCCGGACCCGGAGCCGTCGAGCACGCCGGAGCCGCCCGAGCCGGCCGCCCTCCGCCACCCGGTGAGCGCAGCCCCCGCGGGCCCCACGTGAGCCCCCGTACCGCACCTGCGTCACGCCGCTTGCGCCCGCGCCGACCTCGCACTGACTGCCGATACGCGCACCCGCAGCTGTGACGCTACGGTATGTGAACTGAGAGAATATACATAGACATAGATAAGTTACTCGTTCGCGAATTGAATTGAGAGTGACGAAATGGACGTGTAGGTAGCCAATGTGAAATTGTGAACAAATAGAAAAGAATGAAAATGTTATTGTTGAATCGTATCGGATAGGATGTAAAAGACAGAAAGTCAATAATCCACGATAGTTATTAAATATGCAATTGTCTTATATGTTAAGACTACATTATATGGAAATAGAGGAAGAAATATAATTTGCAATTTTGACTTCATCTGTATTTCGCACATCGATGTTGAATAAATTGTATAAATGTAAGCTATATGTAATGAAAATGTGTCTCAGCGAGCTGTGAAAGAGGCTGCGGTTAGAGTGTTGGATGTTTGTAGATTTGATAGCATAACTGTGTAACGCGACACATAATGATAAAAGTACCAACATCAAACGGGAACAATCATCAATACAATAAGGTCAAGTTAGATTTCTTTCTTTATTTTAATCAAATTATAAATTAATATTAATATTTGGTGGTGTGGAAATAGTGCCATTATATGCACAATGAAGTAATATAAAGCCCGCATGTATAGATAGCTCCTCTAGCTGTGAAACCTGTCAATATAATAGGCACTTTTATTGACGTACTTACTTATTAATAAAAAGCCTATAATTTACTCAATAAGCACAGATTAGTGTTATTTTATTTATCACAACACAATACACTGTTTCTATATTCTTACTGTTTACCATACGATTGTATTTCACTAAGTGAGTCTTAACTGAACTTGAGCACAATAATTTTGAGTTACTACTATAATACTGAAGTCCTGATGTTCAACTCTAATCAAGAGCTTTTGAAACTGCGCTTAAAATAATGATATATAAAATCTGTTAAAAAATAAGAGCTTTTGTATAGTAGTTGTTGTAGTATAATTCTTACGACGAGAACATTCTTGTAAGTCAAAATAGAAATGCAAATTCAGTGTCGTTCGCCCCGATGGGTCTGTCATGTTTAAGAATTGACTTCAATGCGGCGATGTGAGCGGTTAGGTAGAATGTATTATTAAATATGTTAGCGTTCTCGGCCCTGTGCTCGCTTGCACACTGAGCACGGCTTCACGCTTCAGCCTGTATAGCCCCCGCCACGATTAACGGCATTTGTAACAAGTGTTAACAGCCTGTATATACGTTCGGAGCGCGCAACATGTAATGTAACACCATAGCCTTTATTACATTATAGATGGCTCCACCTCCGAGTAATGACGTACGACGTAAATCAAATTAATTTCTGAGAAACAATTTAATTAATTTCGCGTAATAATGCAAATTGTATTTAACTTTGATTATTATTTTCAAACTTGTAATTTGTTATTTTCAAACTACATATACGTATTTAAATGGGATGGAAATGCTGACAAGCTTCAGTAATGGTTTGTTGGGTTTTTGACTAATTACAAAGTTATCACTTGACGCCTTTCCCGATCCCCGTTTTACAGGCTAAAGGGTGAAGCGAGCCGTAGCTGCCTACTTAGTGTTTTCCTTCTACCAACAGAAAGGTTTAAATAAGGCTATTTACCCAACTAAAAATAACTTGGTATAAAATAATCTACAGAGCTTAAAGGCTCTTATATATTTACATATACCTATTGTGTAATATACATACATATATTTCAGTATTCTATTAAGATCCTCAAGGGATTTTGTAAATACTAAATAGTTTGGAACAGTTTTCTGTTCACATTGACATGTAAATTAATAGATGGTAAAATATGCATAGGTATCTATGACAAAAGAAAGCTGCAATACCCAGCTTCGATTAAAACATAAACCAATTTTTTAAATCGCAATTTGCTCATTTTCTCACACTTATATTGATTACAGAGCCCTATGGATCAATGTAAAAGTCCCTCTGAGATCCGTCCAGTAGCTTTTCTGCGCCTTTGAAAATTACATCTTAAATTGAGTAAATTATTCCGAACTAAAAAGGCGCAAACATTTTATTCCAAAAAGCAATTCAGTTACAGCATAAGTTACCAGTTACTAATTTTAAATAAGTAAGCTAATCAATAAACAATTTACATAACATTACACAAGAATTTGCAAAATTCCGAACTGTAAATCACAATTTAGATATCAATTTAGCTGGTGGAGATACGGATAACGGTTATTTTATTAACATCCCCTACGCGAAGCTGGGGCGGGCTGCAAGCGAACATAATCCGGATTTATATACAACAACTATCTGCGATATTGAACATGATTTTAATCTTAAACTATTTCGACCCGGGTCGAATCTAATTTATTATCTATCCAATAATAATTAAACTTCCACTCTGTGTGTCTAAATTATACGAACTTACATACCAATTTATGTTGAGAAAATAAGTCTTGAATTGTGGACGATTGACGTAGAGGAAAATGCTGGTAGCGAGAAAACACTGAGTGACCATTGCTGTTCCATGTTACGAAAATAAAAATTAATGTGAGCTAAGCGTACGTGTGTGCCACATATTGCTCATTTTCAGCATGTCGCATATCTGTCAGTTGGCAAGAATATAATTTAATGAATTTAGACGATAGTTTCGTATATCCGGCTGGCACGTAACCGACGCCGACGAGGCTGTACGGCTGGAGGCATGCCGGTGTGCCGGTACATTTACAATGGGAATCCCGAGATTGCGGCAGGCTGCAAATCCGCTGTATGCCGGCAGTAAGGCTAACGCTGTGCAACTACTAGTTACGAATATGTGTATCGACAATTAAATGTACGTATTAGTTTAATTGCGATCCGCATCCCCTCCCATCCTCGTGTGATACGATATGCTACGTGTTCAAATGTTATCGTTTGATTATCTCTAAGAAATCGCCACCGAGCGAGAACTGTCAATGCATACATTCGGCTATACTAAAGATCAATTCCAAACATAAACAGGACCTATTAACGTAATTAGTGTTAGAAGAAGATACAAAGAATTTTATAGTTGTTTGTTGTAAATGTCAGTTTTAATTAATCTATTTTACAGAACAAAATGTTTAATAAAATATCTTTATAAAATAAGCGGTTGTTTCATTGGTCACCGATATATTATATTTATGGATTGCGGGGTCTTCTGCGAAGCGTCGAAGGGTTACGTTAAGTTGTGTAGAGAAAAGGTAGGGCTTGGAAAGGTGGGGCAGAGAGTGAGTGGCATTCCTCCGGGGGCGCCCTCTCAACTATGCGACCGCTCATGAGCCCGTATTGCCACCATGCAGCCTCCGAAACAATTTGTATTCAAACTTGCTACACTCGGCTTTAAATTAAACTGTTCACACTCAAGTTTGACAGCACAAAGCATTTATTAATACTTTCACATTTTAAATTATATTTTAACAGCTCTAAGGACAGCTGGAGTTGAGAGTCGCGTCGTCAAATTAAAGAAAACTTTAAACATCGTTGGTAGCTGTGAATGAAATAAAAATGCATAATAAGAAGTCGGTGAGGATGGTAAGTAAACTAAGTTAATAAGCTTTTATCTTGGTGGGTAACTAAGTAAGCTTGTTGAATCTATCGGATTAAATTCATCGTTCATCGTTAGTTCACCTAAAATATTAACGGTAAAATGCATTTATCATTTAAACAATATTACCTGATATCTTAGTGAGATTTGCTTCAGAAAAGCTAACCTATAATCTTGTCAATTTACATAGAACATAAATGTTATGTGTAACATAAAGAAACATGTACAAAGAAGGCTAAAGTGATGTAAAATCTCAGTTAATACGGCAACAAAGATTAAACGCCTTTACGTTTACGATGCGTGAGTCAACAGGAACATTTATTTCATGTAATAAAGTACAGACATTCTTCACGAGATAATTCATGTGACGTGGTTAGGTTATGATTATTCTTTGGCTACATGTATCCTTAAAATAAACATAACATAGATATGAAAACAAAGCATAAATACACTTTCAGGATTTTTTTTATCTTTATTTAATTAAGGGTTAAAATTATTTTTATTAGCAATAAAGACTTAAAAATATATATCCAACAAACTGGCATTCAAATAAAAGTGGATAATGGATTAAGCGCTCTAATCCCTGATGAATAAAATTCCATTTAAAACTAAAAATGGAAACGTTTTGCGTAATGAATGGAAAATAATTGCAAAAGCATTTTCAATTTCGTTTCGAAATAAAAATTAAATTAAATTAAAATCAATTTATCAATTACATTGTTTTCGTTGTTTGTATGCCACTACTTACACGTCAGTTTGTCCAACAAAAGTTTGACGGTGTCAAAAACTAAAATTCCATGAAGTACAAAGTGGATTAAACGTGAAACGTACGTCAGTTACAGTCCATTGTTTTTAGAACTATTCTACTCGTACAACGAAGCCTAGAATTTTGTTCAAACTTCTGTTTACATTTCGAGAAAGAAAATTACATGTACGTCAAAAAAGTTTTTCGATTAAAATAATGTAATTAGAATACCTACGCTTTTAAGTTAATGGTTCTGCAGTGAAATTAGAGTCTAGTTCATCAATTCAGTTAATTGCAAGCGTTTATTCTGAGTACGCTAGTTTCAAGGATTTTCTTGAAACAAAGCTTTGTTGCAAATGCAACGTTGGCTAGCATCATGGGTATTTTATATGCACAGGTTACAAACATAGTGATTACAAATATGTACATTTCACTCCAAAGAGCCATTCCTTTCTGGACAAGGGAAGGCAGTCCTGAGATTAAGATAATGATAGATATTATTATGATCGTTGACAGCCTTATTCGTAGGATGGTTTACAAAACTGCCTTAAGTACGTTAAAATTAAGTATAATATAACGCGACGTTTTATTATTTCTGACTTACTCCAGAAATGTAATAGCAACATCCACTGTATACTACCTAGTTATTTTATGCTTTCCATGTAGGGTAACCAGGTAAAGCTACACATTAACATCACAATGGTGAGTCAGTGGTGTCATATACATGTGTCATATAATCTTTTACCGAAAAGCTCAAACAAAGTATGGATTTTATTGATTCTATCAATGTCTTACACGACCTTATTTACTTAGTTCAGACAATTTTCAACTGTCTTTGTCTAGAACAGTTGTAGGAAACTACAAAGTTAAAACCACCTCGTATATGTTGGAAAAGTTTCAATCCGCATAACTCCCATACCTCCTAGACTTACGAAGTGGCATTCGTACTACTTAATAGTTCTAGCTAAAATGGAAGTGACGGTTAAGTCGTAACAACTTAAAAGTATGGACCTAATGTCGTTTCTACCGTAAGAAAAAAAACATGTTACATTTCGCAATCGTATACAGTATAGATACATACTACCTTTTAGTGTGCTCAAAAGAGATAAAATAAACAAAAATATTTAAACAATGTGTGTGCTTCCATTTGAAACGGTTAATGTTTTTGTTTATACTACGAAACGTTCTTAATTTAAATTGCACGATGTTACAAGTTAAACAAAATAAAGATGAGATCACATTTTCAAATTAAAATAAAAAAATACGAAGTTGTTTAAATATGTATACAGCAAGTGTGACCCGACATTGACGCGACGCAAACGCAGCGATGCAAACTTGGAAATTTCGCCACAAAATAAGTGCCCACGTCAGAAAGTACTCAATTACGTTAATGGATATCTAAATATAAGTGCTCTCTCGTAAAATCATAAATCTAAATACACTCTTTAGTCTGTCTTCAAATGATTTTATTTTATTGCTTGGAGAATTATTTAGTGAATCGTTGTATTTTGATCACTTATTTTCCTGTTTTGCTATCGATTGGCATTATAGGGAGGAATTATTTACTTATAATGTTTATAAGTAAGTGGGTGTATTTGTGCCAGTGATGGTCGACTACAATAAGCGACCGATTAGAAAGGAGCCCAATTACCGCAACCCCTTCAAGGATATTGAAATAAGCCTCGGGCAGTTTGTGGGTTTTTGGAGTAAATCCAAATATCTCGCGAAATATTCGAGTATATCTTCGTTAGATGTATAATAAACAGTTGAGTTTGGAATACAATGATAGTATACATATGTATATGAACAGTTTATAGAAGCATATCGTATATTTTCTCGCACTATACTCAGGAGAATCTCTTCCCTTAAGGACCGTTACATTGTACGCTCTCAAGAGAGTATTGTTATGATTTTCCTCGCTTCGGTAACGGATTTATGTTGCCCATCTTAAAGATATAATCCCCAAGTATCGGTCTCTGTACTCAAGAAATTTAGGAGAATTCTAGCTATTCCGAAATATTATTTTAGGTAAAATTTATCCTCTTGTATTGGCAAATACTCTTTCTAAAACCAAAAGTCACATATAGACATCATAAGTGGTCTCTCAAGACTTTGAAGAAAGTTTGATAGCGGAAATTGTTCAATTAGTAATATTGCGAAGCAAATATGATCTCTAATCACTTGTGATACGCGTTACATAAGTTTAATTTTCGAAATGTAAACAACGAAGCTACAATCAGGGCTTACGTAAGCACGTATCGAGGTTGATACCGAGGGTGGTTCACACTCGACTGGTATATAAATTCCGCTCCGCCGATCATCTATTGTACATCGTTAATGAGTCTAATCGGGGACCATAAGCCACTTTATTATATCATTAATCATCAGCCCAAATTATTTAATTAGTTGACAGTGTTTAACGATACTTGAAAGATTTGGGGCCTCAGAAAACTAGGCTATTTTTTCAGTACGTACAAATTGGCAAGCAGGTCGGTCCACCTGACGGAACGTTGTACCAGATGCCTACAAACTTTGCCAGACTTTTCAGGGCAATGCTAATAAGGTAGGGCGGCAGACATGTGGAAAATATATGAACTTTTTATTGTGATGTGTTCTGTTCTTCTGTTTTAATTATTATACTCTATAGTTAATGGTAAGAATTACTTTACTACTCTTTTTGTTGAACAATATTTCCTTTTTTCATTAAGTATCATTGGGTATTTTATTATTCAATCAATCTTGTCCTCCAATACCTAAATCTTCAATACGCTAGCCTCCAAAATGAAACACACTCGATCCTCTGGTGATGTGGGTGTTTATTGATGGCGCCAAATGTTTACCATCAGGTAATCGTAAAATCATTTTATAAATCACTACATTGTAATTAGCAATTACAACAATTTCTGTCCTAGATCGTTACTATTTATTTTCTTTTTTTCATTTCTTAGATTTTCAAACTAATTATAATGTACTAGAATGTTAAACTTCGCTTGAGGTGCGACCTGTCAGTAAATAAAGAGCCTGCAAATTAATTAAAAGGGAATATCGATGAGCTGAGGTTTAACGACAAGAATGCGGCCTTCTAATGACTTTCATTATGTTAATTATTTTCTTACGGGTTCAGTATCAACATTTTAGCACTTTAATACATAATTAGTCAATAAATAAATGGTGGATTTAATTATAAAAATGAAATACCTACCAGTTACTTTGGCGATGTTAACATAATTTGGTTCTTGTTACATTTCTGTAATGATATCAAACAACATGGGCAATGTATCATGACATTGCAATTATAAACATAAAACAATTTAAAATGAAACAATAAATATTATTGTTTAATTTTAACTTAATTTAATTAAACAATAAATATGATTGTTTAATTTTAAATTGTTTATTGTTGTACTTCAGAATGAACCAGGAAAACAGAAAAACTATTGAAAAGCTAAACACGGAAAATTACCAAAAACAATCGAGTATCGTTCTCAAAAGGACAGCCGGTGTCCAGCCAATAAAATCAGAGAGAAATCATAAAAGATCAACTACCTTTATTGGTATCCGTAACCAACTTACAGATAACACTCGTCAGCCGAAATTATCCACGTAAGAAGTCCGTCTCGGGGGGGATTTTCCAAAATGATGAATTGGAACGGACTATTGATATTGGATGGAAGTATGGAACAGTCACGTAATCACGAACTAATTATATGATGGTCCTTCCACACGTGCCAAATGTTTGTCTTACAAATGGACGAAAGCAATAATACTATTTGCATTCTATTTATAGTTAATCTCTTAGGAAGACATAAAATTATTATTGCCTCACGTCATTTGGCTTCAAATACGAAGGTTGAGGTTTTAATGCATTTATGTTGCAGGGTAAGTGTTTAAACATGTTTTAGTACTATTCGAGAACTATTATGTAAGTGTAAGTGTGAGAGAGCCATGCTTCAGCACGAAAGCTTCACAGAAAACCGGCGTAGGCCAAACAACATTGTATTTCGCTAGCAAGCTTACGAAAGGCTCAAACCTGTTTCGCTCCCAAGCCTTCCCCAATCCTTATTTTCCCGAAACCCTAATCCCCAAAACTTGCTTGCTTACCAACAGGTAAACGTCTGTTCGTTTGGTGTCCTATTACATAAAAACTATATGTACTAGTGTGTAAAGACATAAATACCTATGCTTCTTACGAGTAGTCCACTTCTTAATGAAGCTCCCTGATGGCTTCTAGTGCATTTGTTTGTTATAGGATACTTTCCTAACTACACAATAAAACCGAAAATCACTTATGCATTTTTCATCAAAACATTTAATATCATTATAATATAGAACATCATTTCCCATGTTGATCGAAGCTGTGTAGCTGTGCTTTAATGTTACAAAATAATGACTAGAACAGTACGTATTCGAATAAGGCAGTAATTGGGTAACGACTGTGACACACTGGCCACTAATTGTTGGCCGTGATACCGGAAACCGACGTGGTGACTCAACAAGCTCACCGCAAAAGTGGCCGAACGAGCAGGACGAACTTTGTGCCATTCCGACATATGTCAGGAAAAAAATACATTTTTATTAATGGTCCCCAAATGTCCTTAGATTTGGAGTCACCTGGGGTAAGTAGAGACCAAAGCGGAGATCTAATTCATTTTTATCACATGAAAATTCAACATAATATATAACAAAAACCACAATTCAAATATTATTAACACGAAAGTTTGTAAGTATAAATGGATGGATGGACATAATATATTGTTTGTTAACCTTTCTCGTAGTTCTTAATGCATCTGAATAAAATGTATCATTGAAATAGATCATAGTCTGGAGAACTAACAAGACAAAAGCTAGTATTTTCATAATACAAGGTAACATTAAAACATGTAAGCGTTCTTACCATAATATTATTTTCGGAAAAGATAGGTCTATTAAACTTTATTAGCATAACAAACTTTTCTTGTTATGAGATCGAAACCATTTTGTGACACAGAGCGAACTAAAAAAACATCACCTCACCTAGAAAGCAAAACATTACACACAACAGATTCACTTACAACCACAAGCCTGAAAAGCGAAATCGAAAAAGTATTCACTGGTTCCATAAAACTGAATATTCAAGCTGAAATACAGGGTATTCGTGTTCAGCAGTAAGCAAGGGGACTAAATGTCATTATCAGTAATACGGCAATCTGCTACACGTGATAACATCGTGATACGGAAAACCTGATTTCCACGTCTATATTCCTTCCGGAACGTTTAAAGTGGAAGATAAGACGCCATAGCCGTTTCTACGATTATTTTCTCCGAACGCTAAGCTAGTAAGGAAATGCCTAGTTGTATAATGTGTAGGTATAATAATTGTCTTATGGACTTACACGAGGAAACAGAAAGAGAAAGGTAACCTTATTTTTTTATGGAATTTTATTACATTTAGAAGGATGTCAGACAATATATATGCACATGTACAACCGATTTCCATTTTAAGGGAACATTATTATAGTTTTTGTTTTTGTAAGTAAGTGCGTAAATCAGACACAGATGATAATACATTCTAGAATACAACGCAATAAAAACTACTGAAGAGATAACTAAACATAATATGTAAGTATATTGAAAATGCCACAAAGCTTTTAAAATTAAAAATAATCCTTCATTCTTTGCTATAATATATTTGAACTGGTAGTCAAGCGTAATCCTAGTTTAATAAAGGGGAAAGATCCTCTGTTTGCTGCAGCGGTTTATACAAAGGAAAATGCGGAGACGACGTTAATCGTCCACCGATTGTCGAGGACTCATTTGGTAACCGCTGAGAGGATAACCCACCCAAATATCATACAAGTATTTAAGACTAAGTTGGTATAACATCGATCATACGGGTTGTGGTGGCCAAGAGGTTACGACTTCTTCTTCTTACGCTTTTCATGCATGGGGTGCGTGTCCTGACAAGTACCAATGTGAATGTTCTAGGATTATTTTGACACTACCATATGGTAAAGGAAAACATTGTGTGGAATTTGGAACGTGGTCTTATAATTTCTAATATAAGTTTGGAATCGCCAATCAGCCTTGGGCAAGCATAGTAATTAAAGTATCTACTTATACATAAGCTAACGGTGTGATGTGTGTTATAACATAGTAAATTTGGTTATAAAACAGATTACAATGATTATATGACAGCAATAGTATCCAATACACTAACTAATAAAGTGTGACAGTGTCTTTAGCCCGAATGGGTCAGCTCCGGACTGGAGTGATACAACGGCTTCACAGAAAATCACCGTGAAGGTACCACAGCATTGTTTCACCGTGTGAGTGAAATAACCGACGGCCCTACCCTTCCTAAGCCCTGAATCACTAATAACCTACTACCCAAAAGGCAGTCAATGAACTTGAAACTCCTCTGGTGTTGCGGGTGTCTATGAGCGGTGTCGATTGCTCACCATCAGGTAATTCGTGAAAAAATACAATAAAATTAACAATATATTATACCTACTTTGCACCGTGTCTATGTAACGTGTTGATTCCCGCAAGGAATATCTTTTTATAGACATATGTAATACATTCAGGTTGCCTTTTTTGTGTAAAAGTGTATATTTGTAAAGGTACCAATGACATAGAAGTAAATTTTGTATAAAAACCGCTGGCGCCCTATTACATCTAGCTTAATAATCCAAACTATTTCATTCTTCACTTATAAAACAGATTTGGAGAGCTTCAATCAAATTGACATTTATTCGGAAATACATCGATATTAAAATATTCAATTTCAACCAATCAGGAGCAAATAAATGTGCTGACATTCTGACATCTTATAAAGAGGAAAGTGAAAAGAAAAAAAATATGTTTTTTTTATCAGATTAAAACTGAACTCTAATTACTCTGTTACAAGGAGTATTTTATTTTCAGCAATAAGGTGTGGTGGACAGATTAACTTTTCTTTCATAAAATATATAAAAGATAGCATGATTAGAAAATATCGCAACAAATAAAATACCTACTGAAGTTTAGTGAAATAATCTGGTGAAAGAGGTTTTGAGACATAGACATGGGTATAATGAATTGCTTCCTATTATAAATCTTTTTATTTTCTTTTTTCTTTCGTACGTAGCATAAGTACATTAACAACCATAAAATGTATTAATATACATTTTTTTTGAGACAGAATTAAAATTACTTTACACAATTTATTATTGAAAATTCTCTCACCTAGTATAAGGCGAGTGAGACTGTCACTCTTACTGACTAAGCCCCCCACCCCATTCCTTCAAATATATTTATCATACGTACCATACATATTATATACTTACCATAAATAGGTACATTTACAACTATAAAATGAATAACTAATACAATATATTTAGACCTGGAGAAGGAAAATAATTGTCGTTGCCCAGCCACTTTAGTTACCGTGCATAATGCAATCAACAAAATAACTACATATTTTATGTAGTGAATTTTACTTCTAGCGGATACCAGACCACAGCTGAGACACTATTGTATCAAAAATTAGTTTTTTTTGTACCTTTTTTGTAAAAATGCACAGGCTTGTCAAGGAGAAAATAATCAGGCACTACAATTGTATTATTTTTACGTTTAATACTTGTCTTTTGGTCTACAGATAGTAGTAATTATTATAAAATTAGACATGGTTACTCTATCTATGGACCATAGACAAGACTTGTTTTAGATTGAAACCGAGTACTTTAAGTTTTTGTATTGTTTTTCTTTTTTATCTCGTCATATTTTCTAATTAGGTGCATTCGCTTTTTATATTAATGTCTTTGTTTGTAGTTCTTAAGTTCATGTGTGTTTTGCGCAAAAATAAATGGTTTTTCTTTCTTCTTTCTCTCTACTAAAAATTAAAACTCTCTATAAATATATCTTATTCTATTATAACTCAATGAAAAAACTAATTTCATGCAGATGTTATATTATTACATATTATTTATCGCCAACAGGGGCAGGCAAAAACAATGTAATGGTGCGGATAACTTAATCCTTCACTTTTCCTTATTCATCAATCTTTCCTTTAGCGAGAAGTGATTGCTTCTAAAACTATTTACTTAGTAAACTTACATATACACCCTTTATCCTAACTAATAACTAATTATAATAACTGCTATGTAGACAAATAATACACTTAATTCTAAGATCTAAGGCCACGCCGGCGTGGAACCACCACAGAGAGTTCCGTCGTGTGAGTGAGCTTACCGGAGGCTCCAAATCCTAAATCATGGGGATCATAGTTTCGGAAACCCTTTCAAAAGGCCGGCAACGCACTCGTAACTCGTCTGGTGTTGGCGCTGGTATCGGCTGGCTGGTATATGGGCGACGCCGATTGCTTACCATCGCGTAATTCGTATGGTCGTTTCCTATTACATAAAAAGAGTAAAAAAATAACTTGTATTATACCTATATTTATATTTGAATCATGCATGCCTCAGAAAGCATGTCAAGTCGTTGGTCGTTTGCTTGACTTCTCTGGTACGTGAGTCGTGTCTGACTGGCGTTTGATTGGATTTAGTATGTATACATGTATGATGTATACATTTTCATGTACAATAATATAATATCGTCATATATTTGTTCAAATTGATCATCAGTTATTTTGTACGTACAAAAATATTTACTGAATCAACTTAAAATACCACATGATTTTTCCGAGCTAAAAAAATATAAAGTGGTGGCGATAGGCTTGTATTTGACGTAGCAGTCCACAAAAAGGAAGACTGACTTTTGCACAGACACTTTTCGAACTAGTGGCAAGGCTTGTTTTAAAATTGGGATTGACTATGAAGCGGAGCCACAGGCAAAAATGTAAGCAAATAAACCTATCACAATACGCTTTTGTTTTTGTTCTCTGCCTCTATCGGTGGTGTACTAACAATATCTGGTCCCGCAACTACATAGTTTGACCTTTGTGCGTGTTTTACTCAAGGATGTCATTTCGTGTTAAAGCATTTTGTGCTGTTCTGATTCGTTTTGTTTTCACAACAATAAAATTGGTAGGTACGGTATACTTATATACAGTTCTAATAAGTATATGGTTGGTAATCCAACTTCCTCGTTCTCCGAACATAGAAAAGGTATTTGCTCAGCAGTCGGCATTTATACCATGATGATATGAATAGGGACAAAGTACAGCATACCACATTATAATCCCAGAAAAAGTTATGTTATAGTAATTTCACCGTTCTAGGATTATCATTATACATAACTAATATGAAAGGAATCGTCAATGGGTAAACAACAAATAAGAGGGTTAAGGATGAAACTCATGATTTCAAGATCAACAGACGCATATCATCATATATACCATTATATCATTGAACAAACAAACAGATTTCCCTCACAAAATTAGCATAGACATAGTCGACACTGTTATTCCATTTTACGTTTGACTGGCATAGTTAATTAGCCATATGATGCGATCACTGATCGCGGCACGTCAGAATGTAAGTAAAATTTATTATCAGAAGATCTCGGTTGCTTCTCATCCGCAGTTTCAGCCTCGTTTAATACCCATACAATAAGGATTAGCATAATCCGAAAACATCCAATGAATATTAACGGTAGCTGTGTACCTATACGGTTTTGTACCTAGCGCAATATGTTGGGACTAAGACTTGGATTACTAATTACTGCGAATACACCTCAAAGCGATTTTCGTCAAGAATTTTGTATGCATAAAATCAAATGCAAATATACACCAGCATCAATAATTGTTTTTCAAGAAGAATGTGTTTAGTTCGAAATGAATTGCGTACTATAAACATCTCAACTAAACTAACCAAAAGGACTTTGTGAATCAGGCAGGGTTGCGGGCCCAAGCATAATAATTTAGCGCGATCCCAAACTGGAGCAGAAGAAGGAAAAAGGTAGTTTTTAGTTAGCAAGAGTCTGACACTCTCTCTTGTTCCACAAAGTAAAAACGGCTTTACGAAATGTGAAACAACTTAGAAGAAGAAACTGTCATTGAATTTAAGAGAATTTACAAATCTAAAATCAATTAATTCACAGGGACCGACGAGTCTAAGACTATTCGGTAAAGTGACCGCTGTTGTTACAAAAAAAAATCCACAAGAGATCTGCAGTTCTGTGTAAGATAAAAATTCGTGCATTTACGTTTGACGAAGGTCTGACGACTGACGGAAGCTGGCTGACGTGATAAATATCAAACTTGTCACACCAAATATTCCGAGCCGTTAAGTTTCAGGTTGTACGGCCTCGAATCGTTGAAAGAGGAGAATTCAGGGATGGACCATAAACTCCGAATAATTCCAAGTAATACTCATAAATATTATTCACATTTTTAATTTTCTTAAGTACGTATCTTTGCTATTGCATATAATGAACATCTTTGGACAAATCCGTATAGCATGTGCTCTTTTTTATGGGTTGGTTCGGCAAAGAAGCGGGCGGATCACTCGATAGTAAGGAATTTGCGTGGCCCATAGAAACCCTCAACGAATTGGAATTACAAGTGTGTGTCATCATCATGGATGAGTACTTATCTACTAAACATGAATGCTTATCTTATTATAAAACTTGTACAACTATAACTGTCTTCTGTTAATTTTCAATCTAAGTAACAACAAAATAAAGTTCATATCATCTTACTCAAAGTCAGTAATATCATCCGAACAGCCATGTAAACTGAATTAAAAACAAAAGATAACTTGGACTTTGAAAATTCAAAATGGTTCGCGAGGAATTGAACAACAATTCGACACGGCCGAAATCAACGAACGATCCTTGTCAAAGTTTTGAACGTTGCTAATGGAGAATGCCTTAACGTTTTAACCCCTTTATTTCTAAATTAAAACATGGGAACAAATTCATTTACTGGGCCAGCAACAACGTGTAAAATTTTTGCACAATGTAAGTGCTCTATGTGACAAAAATTGTTTTCCATTAATATTTTAATGCAATGGCGAGACTCACACGGGGGTGAAATTAAAATAATTTAATTTTCTATTTCAAAACGAATTATATATTTTTCCTCGGAATTATAGGTAATCACATATGGCAATTTAGATAAAAAACTACTAAATTGACAGTACTAGTGTAAAATGTCTAAATAATTCATAAATTGATTAGCAAATTAGAACACTGCTATGATTTGACAGTTCTCATCCATCTAGAGCCCAAATCATCTGAATCACTCATTTTGTAGTCTGATGAATATAAATTTATACAAATTTAGGCTTTAAAATTAGATATTTTCCTAATTAGCTCGAGTAAAATCGTATAACAAAGTGTTGCACACTCCCACCAGCTAATATTACCATCTGTTCTGAGTAGTTCAATTCTAGTTTAATCTCTCTGTCTTCCGCTTGCAAGGAGGTTGGAAATTGCTTTTTCTACGAATGCTATTTTTTTCCTACGATTGGGTACGTTGCATTCCTAACAAGCCCACTGAGATTTTTCTAGAAAATTCCAGGAAGTAATTGTGACCGTCTAGTCCAATAGAATACCTGGTTTGTTTATGTCTTAATGTTTTATTTTATTCTACATTCTGTTAAGATTATTTTTGTTTAAATTCTATTTGTATGACTGCACAGTATGCGCGGTGGCTGGGCAACCGACTGCCATACAACGTGTCGCGGGCTGGATTCCCGTACGGAACAACTCTTTGAGTGATTTACAAAAGAAATTTGAATGATTTATATTAATAGGTAGTATAAATCTACACTTCTATACTAATATTATAAAGAGGTAAAATTTTTAAGTTCCAAAGATTACCCACTACATACAGTAGTGGGTAATCTTTGGACCCGCTGGTCGGATTGCCAAAATTCTTTCACTGATAGATAGCTACAATGTTCCTGAGTGCTATAGGCTAAAATATCACGCTACGATCAAATGGAGCTGAGCAGCGGGTGAAACCGCATGAGACTAGCTAGTATGTAATAAATAGTATAAATAGTGGAGAAATTTACGAAGCATTGCACCCGTTCGGGGCGGGTCGGTAGTATACTTACAAAATAAACCACTTGGCCATCAGTGAAGGAAACTTCTGTAACTGTAATCCGGTAATCCATTACGATGTGAACGCGTTAAGTTGTTATCACACTTGAACCTCGAATGTGCTAGGAAAATCTTCAACAAGAACGTGATCTTAATACTTCTCAGATACTTTAGATAGATACCGAATACTTCTGTCGTGTACTTTTCGTGGGTAGTTTAATAGTTAGAGAAAACGAAGCTACAGTATTTATTATTTGGTTAAATAACAGCTTTTTACTCTTTTTTTAAGTATAAAAAACTCCATTGTCTTAGGTGCGTTTACAAACATACCTACACATCACACCCAGACCCTGAACAACAATTTATGGATTACACAAATAATGGCTCCGTGCGAGAAACGAAGCGACACGTTGCGCAGCAGACAGTTGCCCAGCCACCGCACCAACCGTGCAGTCAAGTCAGTGGAATATTTAAATTCCTTACCCTATTTTCACCCGTGTTTCGACGACGGCGACGTTTCGTTCGTCTTAGTTGAAGTCATGGTGCGGAGCGAGAAGAACTGGAAAGCTGTTTCCTCTTTCTGCAAAGAAGTCATGCTCTAGACCAGAACCAAACCCGAGCGTACGGCGCGTAGCGTCTAGCGCTTATCAAAGAGCCAATATACCATCACAGGTGGATTATATTTTGCCAGGGTCACGGGTAAAGCGCAATATTGTATTGCGGCCTGGACCTGGACCAAGTGAAAGAATGGGATGATTTTTAGTTGGTAAGAGTCTGACACTCTCTGTCTGGGCGATAAAAGTAATTTGACAATTTTTATTACTTAAAAATGTGTTTGGATTACACACATAATAAAGTATAATTTTATTAATGTCCTTAACTACTAGTCAAATCTCTTTAAGGACAAATACTATCAATTACATTTTGTTTTACTAGGAACTTACTTAGGCTGATATTTTTGCTATCAGGCTTAGCCTTGGTCTAATTTGAATCAATGATCTATTTATTTATAAAAAACACAAAATATGTAGGTACATATATTACAAAATCGACGAATTCTTAATCACGGTTGTTCATATTAAGAACGGAAGAATAATAAGCATCTTAAATTTGTGTAACACAGCAGTCGTATGAAGGCAATTTGTGAAGTAAATGCGCCACTCAGAAAGCGTCATTCCCGTGATAATATTAATGCATCCATTAAAGATACTAGACACGCTTGTTTTATCGAGTTCTACCAAGCCGCAGTGGGCCCAGTGGTGAATTACCGACGCGTTTTCTTTACAAGGAAAAGACACAAGAGGGGGTCTGGTGGGGCCTCTATCTTGTTACACGTTATAATATGTGTATTGTTTTATGACACAATTTAACACACATGCAAATAAGAATTAAAATAAAATATGACGGTTCATTTTTTTATTTTTATTAATCAACCTTAAAACAGGGTTATGGTTTCTCAAAAGTGATTAAGTATTTATACCCATTAAATTTACCTACTAAATTCTAATATTTTTTTTAAAATTCTGGAATTAAGAGTAGGCAAGATAACGTGGTCTCATGTCACATAATCGTTCATATCCAACCATCTATTCTTAAGTATATTTCTATCTTTCCACCCTTCACTCATTCGTGTACGCATGCCCATATATTATGTACTATGAATTAATTGATTAGGTATTATCAATTAAACCTGCTGAGATCCAGTAGTTCCATTAGTATGTCGACTATTTTCGCTGAATCCTCCATTCCTCCATTCCAGATACCAAATAACAGATATTGCAATTCCTGAATATTGCTAATATCTTACATACTTAGACCTGTCAACAGCAATCTCATGCCGGAAACACTGCGCTGCAGTTATAACCCCTATTAAACTCGCCGTAAAGCCGCTAATCGCATCAATTAACGGAGGCGCATTAGCCAATTATTGCAAGAACGTGCTGAAAACGACCACGTCGCATACTGCGCTCGTTTGACGAAGGAATTATAAAGTTGGAACATTTTTGCAATGTTACATACTTAACGAGCGAAGCCACAATTTGTGGAATGACGAGACTTAGACATCGCGGAGGAAAAGTTTGGGCTTATTCACTGAAATATGTCAGTTATTCGACATTTTCTCTTCCACAATTTCTACTGTACTAACCGATAACAATGATAATTTGACGTTCCTTTTATGTCCTTTTTCGTGATCAAATCCACTGTTATATTATGTAGTGAATACTTTCGGCAAGTAAAAGATACGGGATCCGAATCAAGGGTAGCGCAGCCTCGTGTAAGGCGAACGACATTTCTTCGAAAACTTAATTTGTGTGGTATTGATTTACGTACTAAAGATTCCTATATTATTCAATAAGTAGAAGGTAAGTCGGTATTGTATTTCGTAGATATGAGTGCGGTACTTACAACAATGGGATTTAGACATTCGATTTTACATTCATACACATGATTTTCCTCTAGGATATTATTCCTATATATTTTTTAGTTGTGGCTGAAACGTGCTCGCGATTATTGATTACTGCTCAGTTTTTGCTCTGCATAAACAGAAATCATACACACAACAAACAAATGTAAAGTTAGTAAATTAAAAACGATAAGAACTCACACATACGCGGCTGTTACGAATAAATATAGCTCCCATCTTACAAGAACAATGGACAACGAGCAACACTACGGGGTAACGGAACGCGCTGAAAGCTTTGCGACAATAATAGTAAAAATAAACAAATGCCGTGCGCTGCGGCCCGCGTGACTCTACTACCATTGTCATCTACCCAACCAACCACACCAGATAAACGGACCGAAACACACCGAATACGAAGGATACGAATACGTTGAAATTAATTAAATAACCTTCACGAGGTGAGGTTGTTTATACGAATAATTAACACGCGTAACAAACGAGCCCTCGGACCCGGATTAGATGGACGGATAGACGGGTTAAACATTAGCAATTGTATCGTTATTTACTTAAAGGTTTGATTTACTAATGGTTTTGTTCGTTTAAATCTAATTACATTGATTAAAGTTGTTCTTTGTTTTGTTTGAGCTTCGGGAAATTCCGGTGAAGGAAAAAACTGTTCGGTTCTGTATCATCGAAGGTATTGCGCGGACTCTGCAAGATTGCTCAAGGGAAATTGGTTATAATGTTAAAGAAGGTGCACTTTGAAGTTGTGAGCACTACATACATAACTTTTGAATATGGCGTAAGGATCCTTAACCTGACCATGTAAAACTTGATGGCATAATACTTAGTCGTACATTCTCACAAGGCAAACCGTTAAATCCCAACGGTGCCATGAAAATATTATATGCTGATTACGCATGGGTAATAAACCAATAAGCTATCTACAATCACCCCATTTCTTGGAAACACGAATGTAAAAGACACGAAATGGCATTTCAAGTGTATTTTCTGGCGACGATGTCAAGTTCCCGCCGAATTTTAAAGCATGTCGTTTGTTCAGCAGCTCATAAAATAAATACTCTTTATTTGCTAGGTATTATACTTTGTTGTAAATATTTAAGTCTGAACTTACTTATTATGTAGAAACAGTAAAATTATTCTGACTGTATAATAATGTTGGTTACATTGGAGTATGTCATCTGAAATACAAAGTACTTTGAATTAAGATTGATAAAGTTACCGAAATCCATCGTGGAACATTCTCATATTGTCAATTTGGTGAGACGTTCGCTCGAGTATCCACGATTCTCGTATCGGTACCCGCTTTGGTACAAAAGACCCCAAGCTTTAATATAAACCTATTTCTTTGTGTACATACGACTAAGGAAAGAATTTCACATAAAGATTAACGGTATGGCAATACAGTACTGATGTTTTAAAAAATAAAGATTCTTTATAAGATAGTCAGGTCTCTCGTCAAATAGCGATCACCGCACTCACTAAAGAATTGATTAATGTTTATTTAAAATTCACATTTTCTTGTACGGAATCATACAGTCACATTAGTTTCCAATAATAGCTTCTTATGAATAAACTTTAATTTAAGACTATTTACTAATGAGTTTAATAATCCTAATAATACACGATGTACCTATATTAAAATAAGTCATGTTACGTATGTAGTGCCAGCGACATGCACTATAGCTTAGCTTATAATTTCTCAAAGTTTGAAATGGCCAAGCCACCTTGAGCAAGCGTGGTGATTAATGCTCAAACCTTCGAACAAATGGAAAACTCCTTGTGTTTAGGAATCCTCACTTTCTGACATTAATGCTACAGCTACCATGCCTTAATAATTTATTTATCAATCCTATTGTAATTATGTACCCTGAGTAATACTTGCTAAGGACTGGAGTATTTTCGTGAACTATTAATAGGGTAGTAGACAAAGCGAAGTGTGCACGTCCCTATAATCGGTTGTTCCAATAATCGCATCATTAACTACGTACAAATAGTTTGTTTACCCTCCACACTAGGCATATGAGTCGGTAACGTTCTCCAAACTCCCGAAACTAGGATAATGGTATGCCGACACTCATAAAATTGCATGATTTCTGTTCTAGTAAACATATCCCGATAATATTGATATGTTCCCGATGTAAATGTTTACTCGATTTCAAAATATAACGAAGGTAAATATGATAGGTGTTGTGTGAATGTCGATATAGGGCTTGCTTTTGGCTAGTATCAAGAATGTGAGGTACGAAATCTTTCAATATGTTTCCTGTATGTGCTTATTTATCTACTAGCTTCCGCCAGCGACTTCACCCGCGTGCTGTGTTGATAAAAAGCAGCCCATAGCAATGTAACTAAATCTCCAATGGCTAAATACCCTATTACTTACCAAGTCTCCGCTATCCGTCATAGATAGAATGGTACGGATCTAACTAATAGTATTACAAATAATGCATAAAACCTATTACATTTATTATATTATACTATATTTTATACCGTGTCGCGTCGAGCGCGGCAACCGTTACACAAAAATAAAACTTACAGAATGATTCAGTGTTCACATGCGACGGCGCGATGGCTCATTATCCGAACTGCTAAGCTATCAGGAGTTACACGTGCTATTGTGAGTTTACCATAAAAATTAGACATATGCTGTTAAACATTTTTTTTTACATAATTTTATGTAGAATATTTCCGTCACACATAATTTCTATGTAACTTTAACCATTAAGGTTACACACGCGACGGATACTTAAAAAAGGGAGTAACTTTTCCCGTTTTCCCAATATTTTCTTTCACTGCTCTGCTCCTTTTATTTGTAGCGTGATGAAAAGTATCCTATAACCTGCCCGGGAGTATAAAGAATAATTGTACCAAGTTTTGTTAAAATCGGTCGAGTAGTTTTTGTTTCTATAAAGAACATACAGACAGACAGACAGACCAAAATTTTACTGATTGCATTTTTGGCATCAGTATCGATCACTAATCACCCCCTAATAGTTATTTTGAAAATATATTGAATGTACAGAACTGACCTCTCTACAGATTAATTATAAGTATAGATTTAGTTTTGAGACCTAATAACATATTACGTTTCTGTACAACGATTTCGTTTTAAATATAGAACATGTTTTTCTTCTTGTTAAAGTAGTAAAAAAGTGAAACGACATTCATAAATGTGCAGGTACAAAGGAATGTTTTGCTAGACTTCATAATTAGTACAACCAACACTACAAAAAGGTGAACAAATGAAAACTAACAACGAACATATTTTAATATCATCCATAATAGTAAAGTCTGTTTAAATTTCGTCTTAACCTACATTAATTACGTTAGTCAGTCAGTAATATTAACATCAACGATTTACCTAATTAATGGGATATAAGAAATAAGAACCGTGCCAGTTTCGCAAAATTTCAAACGCTGAGAAAAGGGAATTTTCTTTTTAAATTTCATCTTGATTTTAGGCGTAGTATTTTTCATTAACATCGTTGTAATATTGTGGGTTAGGGAAACCGTAGAAAGAAGTAAGAGTTTTCTTCCAAATATTCGTGATCCAGAGAAACGTGCATAGAGAAATAGTATCATATAAAACAGACAAGGAATATTTCAAGTCGTGATCCTGCGTGACGGGTATATTTGCGACACCCTCTCAGGGGACAGCTGTATCGAGTACGGAGTCTGCCTCAGCTAAATTTTGTAGCGTAAGCGGAATGCAACATGGCAATACGTGTGTTAAAAAATGTTGCCAGAGACAAAAATGTTTATAAAACAGAAGCAAATTGTGTTGTCTCATAATATCATCGTTCTAAATTTGAGATTAGGAGGTTATTTACTGGTTAGTTTAGCCCTTTTTGTACTGTTAGATTACCGCTAGTTTTTAAAACAGATCTGTTCACAAAAATTCCTGGAATTTTAATCCGACAAGCGTAAAATTTAATCCTAAAATCCAAAATGGAATGGAGGACGAAAATATTTTTTTTATTTTTAACATCAGTATGCGTATGCTAGGTATTAACGTGTACGATACCTAAATACGTGTTGTGATTAAATAAAAATTTCAACGTTCAAACCCAAGTTGTCTACTTTCTTTCTTACGGCTTTCCTCGCTCTGATTCTGAAGGGACCGGTCCAAAGGGATTCAGGGTACATAGAATGTGAGTTACCGTTATGCAAAACCAAACCTACCTGAAGTTCCCTGTGTGAAACCAAAACAGGAACAGTTAATGTGACAAAGTAACTTTTACATAATATATATAAAACAAGTAATGTATGTGCTCATTATATATGTATGTACCAACTCATAGATATAGGAGATAAAAAGTGGCTGCATATTTAATCTATACCTACACGCTTCTCCCTAAGAGATTTTGAAGGTATAATTATGAAACGTTTCATAATAAAAAAATTAAAACATTACCAATGCGACTGACAATAAAACTTTTAGACGTGTTGTGTCAATATCGATGAATAGAAACTACATAGATACGCTAATTTGAATCAGGATAATGCACGTAAGAGTTACATTTCAATCATTAATTTAAACTTAGTTATTATATTTTTCTTAACTATAAAAGGAGTCCAGGAATAATGGGACGCCAGGAGTCGGGAAAGCAAGGCCAATTCCCTTTATAAAAAAATACGATAAACTAATAATACGCTAAATCCATAACTCAAAAGCTCGTCATCAACTTAAAACATTTAGTATGTACGTGTATGTACTATGTATACATATATAGCAGTAGCGTTCCTTACTAACTCAATTAATTGCCTTCACTCACACAAATACGTACAAAGTTCAAAGCACCTAAATAATAATGTAATTTTATCTTCTCATTACAATAAGCCTTTTCAACAAGTTTTGGGAAATTCATTCTGACTTTACAGTTTGGGTCTATGCATTGTTTTGATTCACTGGTTTGAAATATTCATAAGTATTCATTGTGTTTGTAGTTATTCATATAGGAGATATCATTTAAATAAGGATTTTGTACTAAATTTTGGATCGTGTTTTTTTTTTTGTAGAATAGCACCAAGGAGGTGATATATAATCGGATGGGAAGTGAACAGCTGACCGAGCAGATGTAATGTTTGCGTTAGTAAGTACACGCCGTTAAACAAATTGTACGATCTTTTAAATACGCAAGTTACGTAAAAAATCTAGAACAAATTAAAAGTATAGTTCATGGTACATAGCTCTAGAAAAACCATTCAGTGACTTTTTTAAGATCTCTTGCAATAGGTAGTGTCAGACTCTTACTGACTAAAAACCACTCGTTCCTTCTCCTGCTCCAGGGAAGAGCTATGGTACATTATTGCGTTTGCCTCGCAATCCCGGATGAAACATTCAGTACCTATTGACGAAATTTGCTGGAAGCCTAAGTGTGGGAGAGCCATGCTTCGGCACGAATCGGTCGACTCGACCGGGCTGAAACCAGGGCCTCACAGAAAAACGGCATGAAACAACCACAGCTTTGTATTTCACCGTGTGAGTGAGGTTTCCGGAGGCCCAATCCTTCCCCTGCCCCGTTCCCTAAATTTCCAAAAATCCACAAAAGGTCGGCAACGCACTCGTAACTCCACTGTTGTTGCGGGTGTCAGGTAATCCGCCTGCACGTTTTCCGACCTATCACAAAAAAACTTAATAAAGGACTGTGTAATTCTTAATGATAAACTTTCAATATTTTAATAGAGATCCGACCGCTTGTAACTTGGACCTCCTCAGTACCGTTTTTCTCCCGTCGGATACCTATAAAATACCTTGACGTTGAGGTCTGAGCTAAATTAATCAAATGGCTGTGTTTTCTGAAAATGTATGTTATGATAAATATACGAGGCCATTTAGTTATTTTCTTTTTTTGAATAGTAACTATCGTGGGACAGACTATATTTATTGAAAATAACGACTTAATCGCTAATCCATCTATCAATCAATCAATCCTTCGAAAAGCTCTACTAATTTCAGGTCACAACGGAACTCTTATCCATGAGCATCGCGCGCGTCCCGGCGTCATCGAGCAACCAACAGTTGGCTGCTTAACCAGCAATACCGCTGCGGAATACAGGACCGACTCTTAAGGGAATAAACCATAATCACCTCGCTTGGCAGGTAACTTGGGGATCGCAGTTTGGTCATCTTAAGATTTTTTTTTATGTAATTAACCGGTAAGCTAGCAGACGGATTAACGGTAAGCAATGAGCGCCGCCCATGGACCCCCGCAACGGACGATAGTTACGAGTGCGTTGCCGACCTTTTAAGGATTAGGGTTTTGGAGATTAAGGGATTGGGGAGGGATCAGGGGAGGGGAAGGATTGGGTCTCTGTTAACCTCACTCACACGGCGAAACACAACGCTGTGGTTGTTTCACGCCGGTTATCTGTGAGGCCGTGGTAGATGACACAATGATGATCACGGTGGCCCTTTTATTCTAGTTGAGTTCATTGACTTGACTTATATAACACGTTTACTGCTACGTACGTCATCGGTGACCCACGGTATTGTAGGATATGCCTTCTTTAGTAGTTTTCTGTCGGCAGTCAAAGGCCTAATGTAATTTGCAATATTCTAAAACCAAAGTGAGCCCTAAATCTATAGCAAATAAACCGTTTACACTCAAAGTAGTTAAAACGCTTGAAAGCGAACGTTTGAATAAATTGTGACAGTTCGAGTGTGTGAGCGCCAACCATGCTCACAAGGTTGAAAGAATTCAGACTTGACTCGAGAATTTTAGTTCATAAAGTCGATTTTAGGATGACTATGTACAAAAAATTATATGTTATACTACTTGTGTGTATTTTCCTAGCGAACAGTCACTTTAAGGATACACCGAACGCTATAAGAATAGAATTAAACTCGCGACACCATGTCGTGTCGGTGTTCTTTCCAACCTTACCAGAATCCTAGAAAGTTATAGGTACCTTTATAATTTCTAACTCGTGTGGTGCTATCTGTACCTAAGTCTACATAACCCATAAAACAATCACGTGATTGATTCCTACATTGCTTCATGCGTTAATAATATAAAAATTGTAATACTTTTATTCAGCGAAACGATCCGAAAACTTGCTCGAGGATAGGACTTCAAATCACTCAACCATCATGACAGTTTTAATTAACGTTCCAGCATAAATAATTAATAAGGGCGCGTTGCGTTCTACGCTGGCTTCAAAGAACCAAGAGACCACCACAGACAGGTCCCTATACGGCTTATATTCAGCTGGAGTTAAAGGGCAAGCGTAACAAAGCACGGCCTCGGCCTAGAGCAGGAGAAGGAACGGAGGCGTTTTTAGTCAGTATAGTTGACACTCCCTCTCGCCGCCTCCCTGGGCGGGAGAAGTCATATGATAAAAAGGCATAAATATTGAATGCGACATAGCAATAGCTAATAATCTCGCTGTGTAGCATAAAATCGAAGCTCCTGAACCGTGAGTATCAGATAATAGCAAAACGTTTACTGCCGTCACGAGTTGTACAATCTACATACATTGTCACGAACACAATGCCATGCCGACCGAGCGAAATGGTCCCTAATGTGGCACTTGTTGATCATTCTCCGTGAACGCTTTATTTATACCTAACTGAAACTACCGTTCAGCCCTAACAGGGGTAGAAATGTGTCAATTGATACCACGCCTGACACGTGCAACAGTTGGGAATAATGATGCAAGAAATAGAGCAAAATGCAAGGACGTGTATTTATAATTTTATGCACCATTCTATTTGTAACGGAATATAACGACTATTATGCTTGAATGGGTATTAGTGACTACGCATTTCAAGTAGGCCAAAAAGTATAACTGGATAACATGAACAAATACTTATTTGCTATGTTATAATTTCACCGTGTGAAATAAGTCGGTTGTAGGTACGTGTAAATATAAATCTAAGCACGACGACTACTGCCTACTAACTAGCCCTGAAATTTGGTAGCGGTCAATGATTTCTATTATTCCTCTGATAGTACGGGACTATCGGTTCATGTCATTCGAAAATTTATGACAGTTATGGGTAGACAAACCCAGAAATCAAAAGTTTATTGACAGTTCTAACCAAGGTTGTCATTTCACCCTTATCGAGTTGTGGCGGCTCAATGACAGGAGGGACCAGACCTGAAGGACAGACTTTCGCAAGATAATTATTTAAATGTGAGTATTTTCTTATTCGAAAGAATTTTGAATCTTCAGTATTCTTTATTCGTTATTGTAACTGAATAAAGAGACTCTTAATTTGTCAATACAGATTAATAAAAATAAAAATGCTCATAACTTTCTCAATACCCTTGTGTGTTAAGGGCTATTAAAAATTATAAAATTGGTTTGAAGTACAAGTCTGGGAGAGCCATGCTGCGGCACGAATGGGTCGGATCGACCGGAGTGATACCACGACCACACATAAAATAGGCGTGAAACAACCAGCGTTGTGTTTCGCCGTGTGCGTGAAGTTACCCTCCCCTCCACCAATCCCTAAATATCCGAATCCCTAAAAGGTCGGCAACGCACTGGTAACTACTCTGTTGTTGCGGGTGTCCATGGGCAGAGCTGATTGCTTACCATCATGTAATCCGTAGGCTCGTTTGCCGAACATGTTTTACCGTTCATTGTAAGCCGTTGTACTTTAATTTAATTATTGAGTGGCTACAACTTTAACATTTACTTGGTATTTATGATTGTTTGGAATGTTATTTAATTGTGCCGTTTTTATAACCGCTCTACGATACAAAACCTCTGTACAAAGCTATGTTCTTAATCTCTGGCCCGTGTACAGGCCGTAATAGAGAAAAAAAGTATCCGCCATTCCTACCTTACATATATACATATACATAGCTTGTACGTTGATAGGGCTTGCATCGCATCACCCTTGCTTTTGTCGCCAGCACAAAAGCACTAACATACCACTTAAGTCTATTAGAAATAACGAGTTAGGTAATTTACACTGAAATGAACCAATGACTCAGTCCGCTTCTCATGCCTGAAAGCTGGCAAGTACCAATGTGACTTTTTCCGAGTAATAGAAATAGAAATCATTTATTTACAAAAATAAAAAAATATATCTAGGTCTAGGTACTTCCTATGATTACAGACACCATCATACATACGGTAAAGGAAAATATCGTAAGAAAACTTTAACATATAATTACTAATTATAAGTTTGAAATCGCCAATCCGCCTTGCCCAAGCTTGGTTATTAGTGCTCAAATCTTCGCCGCGTGACAAGGCCTTTGCTCAGCAGTGGGCACTTATAGGCTGATGATGTATGAACCACTGACTTGAAGTCAACTATGATCTATCCGAATACGGTCTGAATGGATGTGCAAATGTTTTTTTTTTGCCATTCATCGATCTAGATCCAAATAGACAGTACAGAGATTTATGTTCGAAGGGAATAAAAAAGGGATTATGATGAAGTTGTTTCTAGTTTCGTGTTTTATGTTTTTTCCTTTGTATTTGAGTGAATCTAAGCATAATAAAATTGCAGTTTTTAGCAACGAATAAAAAGTACAAGGTAAGATATTTTTTGTTTCCTAACAAAATAGCAATAAATATATTTTTTCACAGGCTTTCCTTAACGTAATAGCGAAGCGAAATACATTACTAAGGTATCGTACCCTATGTGGTTACTCTATTTACAAAGCAAATAATTTAAATTAATGAACAAGACTTACAAAACAATGTTAACCAAAAACGTAGCAGGTGTAAAGTAATGTCGGTACACCGCATATTTAAAGGAGTATTTTGATTCCTTTGCGAGACCCACAATTATCCTCTTGGGATGTGTATTTAAAACTCGGGTTTTGAGCCTTTCGTTCTTCGTCGTGTTTGTATTTTAGGGACCGCCGGGCGTCGGGTACAATCTATTTATCGTTGAGTTGAAAATAATTATCACTCGTAAATTTTACTTTTGACTGTTTCGTTGTTTTGTGGTGATAGATACAAGCTCGATTAGGTACTTTACAGTTGAGATTTGATCGATCATAATATTAAAGTGGTCCGAAGATTAAAGCTTTTCATGCATGAGCGTGTGAGTTCCAAACCTGGCATGTAACAAAGTGACTTTTTCCGAGTAATGCGTACTTTCTGTGGTTATTTAGACACCACTGACATACGACAAAGGTAAACATCGTGAGGAAACACTTATAATTTCTAATTATAAGTTTGAAATCGCCAATCCGCAGTAGTGGGCACTTATAGGCTGATGATGATGAATATTAAATTCATTTTCTTTTTTTTTTTATAGTTCCGATTAACACATTTTATAGATGTCCATGAGCAAATCGGCGATGACTTACCTTTAACTAATTTGGTCTCCAAGTCAAGAATGGAACGCTGTGCTTAGCAAAATTTTAGTTTTTCAAAGTAATTCTTTTATAATACCTGTTACTTTTAGAATGATCAAGGAGCTAAAACAGGCTTAAAGTATTAATCATTGAATGGTTAATAAAATAAAAGCAGAATTATATTATGTTACCAAACACTTTAAGTTCTACATAATCATTTAAGGCATCAAAAGAGGTCTGGATTTTATCTCAAAAGGTCTATTAAAGTACTAACAGACAGGTTTTCTCAAAGTTTTCTTGTGTAAAAAATGAGCCAAGGACGCGTAGCTTGAAACAATCAATCTTTGAAAACTTTTGTGCGTATATGTACTCTCTTTTTAAGTTCCAAATTACTATTTGAATAGGTATTTTTTTTCTTTGTTAATATGAGTACTTATGGGTATTGGTATATCAATATTTAGATATAAATTATGGGTATTATATATTTCTATGATCATAATTAAAATAGGTACAGTCATTTGCAGTCTCTTAACAATCACTTCTCTCTTTCCTCTGGTCTATTTGCCATAAGATTTATACACTGCTTGCCTTCTCAAACTAGAAACTGACCAAAAGTGTTACTTACACCATTTAAGCTATATACTCAGTCAATGACTACAAGAAACTATGAGACCCATAAATTATGTTTATATAGGAACGAGTTCGATCCGAAAAAGCAGGTTTGTAACTTTTTTCAATTTTCTTTTGGTAATATTCTGCAATAGTGTTGTGAACAGTTCTTATATGAATACCCGAAGAATATCGCAAAAATGTAAGGGAAATAAGAGGACAAATTTTCACTGAGTGTAAGCTATTTGCCAAACATGGCCGTGTCGCCGCCGAAACCGTATCTTTTGCTGACTTTTACTGTTATATGCCAGCTGTACTTGTTTTGTATAAAAAGTTTTAACAACGCTTTGGTAACATTAGTATCTATACATTTTTAGTATAATTCGTTTGTGGTAAATTCATTTTAATAATGCAAAACAAATCGATGTTTAAATCGACAGTGTAAGTAACATATTGTGTTAGTATTGGCTATAATATTTTTGACGTTGACTTGTTTTAGTTGTTCGTAATGGCTTTTACAAAATGAATAGGTATACAAATTGATCAAATACAATCGCATATTACATTTGATAGTATTATATAGTAATTATGTGTGTTTAGTGATAATCTGTATCTAGGAACAGACCGCACAGTTACATATTTTATGTGGTATGCAGGTAGAATAAATTGATTCAATACAAGGCACAACGACAATTATTAACTATACCAACTACTGTCTTTGCAGTGAGTCAATGCTAACAAAGGTGGTTATGCCGGAAAAAGAAGCCAAAAGACCCATACTTAAAGTTCACCTAGCTACAAACAATCTCAAAAATCCATACTAGCCATGTCCTTTTTATCCCCTAACACAGGCCATGTTGCGGGCAAGGGCCATACAAATCTAAATGAGATTCCCCTCGCACGCACTCTTGACTACACCCTTACTTAGACCCCCGAATATAGCATAGGTACCTAGAATGTTATAAATATGCAAATAGAAATTTCAAACTTTGTTTATCAAGTACGGTTGTAAGGTTCTGCGATTCCGAGATTTGGTGCTTTGAAAGATTTGTAGAAACTGCCAAGGTCAGTGATTTTTCGAATAATAAATATTAATTAAATTATTAAAAAGCTGATTATGAAATGGTAGGTTTCCGCAGAAAAATTTGGTTTGCAAGTAGAAATTTGAAGATTGATTTAATTCAGAAATAGAAACATTGGTCCGGTGGTGGAGGCAGTAAACTAAGATCAATGGTAACAAATAAATAAGATTCTTCACTTTTATCTAAAAAAACACAAAAATGTAGAAAAGTTTATTGGTAGTAGTAATTTTTAGAGATTTCAAAAAGTATATAATTAGTTTTATATAAGTAAACCTTATTATTGACAAAACAGTATCATTTTCCTTTATCCTTTTTTTAAATATAGAACAAATGGCTACAATGAATGACTGTGCTATTTTTCCGCAATTTTTGTAATCAGTTGTAAAGTTTATAAATTCAGTCTACTATTAGTCCCATACGATAACACTAAAATAATAACAATTGAATAAGTAGCAAAATAATAGAATATCAGCCATCAAGCAGTATCTGTGACGTAAAGTGATTTCAATGGGCAAACCTACTCTGATTCAAAACATGTCCAATACGAGGACAATGCGACCCTTGTCACGGCGATCCAGAGTATAAAAATGTTTGCTACTTACTTCTACATACCTCACACTGTTTTAAGAACAGCTTACACTGGCTGCTTATAAAAATAACGTTAGGTATATATTTCAAAGAGGTTTACATTTATTGAAAAATTTTAATTAAAAAAATACATAATTCATTTAAATAAGTATTTTAACACATTAGGCTCAATTAAGAAAAAAAAGCAAAGCAAAAGCATACTTATTTATAGAATATAATGTTACTTCACTGATAAATATCAAGTATAATTAACTCTAAAAGCAAAAAAGTTCTCAAAAAACTGTAAATACACTTAAGTAATTCTAAAACCAAAAGTAGGTACAAGATTACTTTAATCGATTTAAAAATCAAAAAAGATAAATAATTGTCCTATTTCTTCTTCTATACCAACATTATTCAGATTTTTATTTATTTTAAAACTTGATTTTTACATTTTTAAATATTTTCATAAAACAAAAAAAAAACACTTAAAAATATAAAAAGCAGTATCCCACCGGTTACGGGAGGGTTCCAAGCAACCGGTGGTCAGGGTTCCAGAGAAAGGAATCTCCGGACAATGCGCGCCGTGTCTAGAAGTACAGCTTTCTGGATCAGATTCTTGACCCAACCATCTAACGTAAGCCTGCTTAGGTGTTTATCAAGGCTTTTAGCCATGAGACCATTGGCAGACACGACTATCGGCACAATGATTGCTGAGTCTACATCCCACATGTCGACAATCTCATGAGCTAAATCAAGATATTTACTTGCTTTATCTTTTTCAGCTTTCACAAGATTCTCATCATGTGGGATTGTTATATCAATTATCATTGTGCGACGGCTAGATCGATCTATCATCACAATGTCAGGTTTGTTGGCTACAATTGTCCTATCAGTGATGATAGTTCGATCCCAATACAGTGTGACATCTCCATTCTCGAGAACTGGGTCAGGCAGATACTTATAGTACGGCACTTCAGATTCAACAAGTTTGTATTTTAAAGCAAGTTGCTGGTGGATAATCCTGGCCACGAGGTTGTGTCTATGCAAGTACTCTCCATTAGCTAGGTGAGAACAACCCGAAATTATATGTCGGATGGATTCCCCTGGGCGATGACACGCCCGACAGATGTCAGCCGTACCATCCTTTATAATATATTTTCGATAATTGTTCGTCAGCATAACTTCGTCCATAATTGCACAGACAAAACCTTCTGTTTCACCAAATAAGTTGCCGAAACGTAGCCAGGATACGGACGCTAAGAAGTCTACCTCTGGCCCATGTAAAGCCCTATAGTAGCGTCCGTGCAGCTCTTTGCTTTGCCATACATCCTTACGGTCCTTAGTGCTTAGTACTACAGGTTTTCTCCAATTCTCGTTAGCTAAGGAGAGCGCAGTAAGTCCTTTGTCCACAGCGACAACATCTTGGTGCATCCCCACTTCCATTTTTAAGAAGTAGTTTCGGAGACTGCACACTTCACTGTTGTGGAGGGCTTTGGCATTTAAAAAGCCTCTTCCTCCACATTTCCGTGGAATGTACAGTCTCATTACCGATGATCGTGGGTGATGCATCCGATGTTCAGTCAGCAATGAACGGACTTTTCTATCCAGGGTATCTAATTCCGTTTGAGTCCACTTGAGTATGCCAAAGGAGTACATCAGTACTGGCATGACCCAACCGTTGTAGGCACGCACCTTGTTACCGCCCGATAAAAGACTGTTTAGAACTTTCCTCAGGCGGCCAAAGAAACGTTCCCGCAACGTTTGCTTCATGACGGCAGTATCGATGCCCAACGCTTCTGACATACCCAAGTATTTATAGCTATCGGATGGCGAAAGGGACCTGAAGTTTGTGGAATCAGATATTTGCGTTCCATCCGATTCCACAATCTCCCCTCTCTTTACATGCATGACTGCACATTTGTCCACACCAAATTCCATCCCAATGGCGTTACTGAACATTTCAGTCAGATTCAGTAACCTCATTAGATGTGAATTGTTGGGGGCAAAGAGCTTTAAGTCATCCATGTAAAGTAGATGGGATACAATTTGTCCCCCTCTCCTTAACCGATATCCTAACCCTGAGCCTTCCAGCAAAGCGCTTAAAGGATTCAGGGCTAAGCAAAACCATAACGGACTCAAACTGTCACCCTGGAATATACCACGCTCTATCTTAATGGGTTCGTCACTCTCAAAGATCTGTCCGCATCCTGGATAGCGAAGGACTGTTTTCCACTGATTCATACATGACCTCAAGAAGGTGCACAGAGTTGGGTCGACGTTGTACAACTCCAACACCCTCATTAGCCACGTATGTGGAATGGAGTCATATGCCTTCTTGTAGTCTATCCAGCATGTAGACAAATTCTTGTGAAACCTACGAACCTGCTGGCAAATGGATATGTCAATGAGGAGAAGCTCCTTGGTACCACGGGACCCATTTCTACAACCATTTTGAGAGCTAGACATGATATTATTGTCTTCAATATGCTTATTAAGTTTTGCTCTCAAAATGGATGTAAGGAGTTTATAAATCGTCGGCAGACACGTTATCGGTCTATAATTTTTAGGTTCCGTGGTACAACCAGATTTATGGAGCAGGTGGGTAAGTCCTGTTGTAAAGAATTGGGGCAAAGACCCAGACTCCAATGCTGATTGGAATTGAGTCGCCAAGCGACTATGCGAACTCATAAACCATTTAATCCAAAAGTTATGCAGCCCGTCCGGGCCTGGAGCTTTCCAGTTAGCCAACGGGTAGGCTGCATTTGATACGTCTTCGGTGCTAATCTTAATAGAGTTCATTTGTGGTATCAGTTCGCATTTTCCCTTGACCTCCTCAATCCAATCACCCTCGGTGTGATCGACAGGTGCCGACCAGATGCTGCGCCAGAATGCCTTCGTGGCGCTAAAATCTGGTAGGCACGTGTCAGTCCTAGCCTGTTCTTTTTGCTCCCAATTTCTATACACCCACCTTTGATCCCTTTGGAATGCGCGATTCTGGGTATACCGCTCTGCTCGTCTTTTGTATCGGCGAATGCGGTTTGCCCATGCATAAATCTTCTGTTTCAGGAAGTCAACACGCTCCGTGATGTGCGATGCGTAATTCTGAGGCGAAATTGCAGTCCCTGAAAACGCTCTCTTCACGAATCGCATTATCCTCGGGCGAGTGTTGCCCTCCCTGAAACAGATCAATTTGGCAATAAGTGTTCTGACCTCGCCAATACGCCATTCAATCCTGCACTGCCAAGCAGGTACAGCTGGTTTTGGTCGTGTGGCTCTATTGTAGTTGTCTGGTAATTTGACATTTGCCACACGACAAGCCGCTATAGCTGCGCAATACAGAATTGAGTGCGTATCAACGAGATCTTTGCTGTTGTCCAAATATGTTGGTAGCTGTGAGTCCAAAGCGCACATGATCGCTTTATTCTTTTTATGCATAGGCAAACGAGGCAAACGCGGTTTCAAATATGCGTGTCGATATTCCTGAATCGCACCCTCCAAAGTTCTCCTCAATTCATCACTGCATATGTGAGTACTTACTTCTGTAGTCCTATCATCATTCGGCACATCAGTAGAGTTTGGTTGTAACTCTTCTGTAGTTTGTGATGGCGGAATGATGACGCGGCTCCTTAGTACTTCACTTCGCAGTCGATCAAGTACGACATCTTCCAACATTCGATTCCGCTGGATGACTCGTACCTGATCCGATAATCGTTTTGCAGATACGTTGACGGATGGTTCGAGCACCTGAAACAGAGCAAGCATTCTGACACGGTACGCATTCAGGTTATTTCCTCCCTCTGTTGCCCCAAAGTATGCGCGCATAACATTTTCATTTATGGATGTAGTCCATTTCATGCGCGACACACTACCACCGGGCGCTGGGACCCCTCCCGAGGCCGATGGGCCTCGTGGTCCTAAGCTACTCGGTAGCCGACGTTTTCTCCTGCGACGTGGAGGTGGTGGCGACGTTGGCGGGGAGAAGAACTCGTCGCTGGAACTTGACACCACTGCGGTCGCCGGTCGTATCCCGGTATCTGGATCCGGTGCCGACGATGGTGGGGCGGAGCTGGGCGGCGAGGTCGGAGATGGCGGGCGTGTCCTTTGTGATGCAGCTCTTGCTTTAGCTCTCGTCAACATTGTTCAGTTGTGTAGTGTGTAGTGTTTTTATTTATATTTATACAGATTTTCAACATAATTATTACCAACATAATTATTTCGGAAATGCTAGTAAAACTAACAATTCTTACGCAATGATGTTAGGTAATAAGTTTATAATATTTATTCGGCGAGTAACTAATTTAGTTTTCAACAACAAGGGACTTTGTAGGATCATTATTTATACATGAGGGACTGTTCCAAGTCATTATTCGTAGTATTATTTAGTGAAATAATTTGTCAGTACCACTGAACTACTAGCTTACCAAATTGCGTAGGCGTTCTACTCTTCTATATTCTACGGCTACAATTATGGTTAGTTTCTCAAAGGGATAGGTAAAAACTACACAAATGACAGGAAAATTTAAAAGCCATTTTTCAACAGCTTAGTTTTTAATGGGAAAGAACGGCAAACAAGCAGGCGTATTACCTGTTGGTAAGCAATCAGCGCGGACGGAAACTAACGAAACGGAAGCCTTTTGGGGATTAAGGTTTCAGGGATTTAGGGAAGTCTGCGGACGGCGTGTAAGGGTTGCTCGCCACCCGACTAAATGCAGGCCCGAGCAGACGGCGTGTAGCGTTCCGCGCGTGCCTCAAAGAGCCAATAGACCACCACAGACGGGGTCCTATAGGGCTGAATTTCAGCCAGGGTTGCGGGTTAAGCGCAATAAGTCAGCGCGGCCTCGGCCCAGAGCAGGAGAAGGAACGGGGGGGTTTTTAGTCAGTAAGAGTCTGACACTCTCTCTCGCCTTGCCCTGGGTGGAAGGCCATTTGATGGTTTTCCCCTGACAAAAAAAAAGGATTTAGGGATTGGGGAAGGGGAAGGATTCGGCCTCCGGTAACCTTACATATACGACGCAACACAACGCTGTGATTGTTTCACGTCGGTTTTCGTAAGACATTGGTATCTTCTGTGTTATTTATTTATTTATTTACTGTTTTTGTACACCATAGAAATATACAGGAAAGCTTGAGATATTAAACTACAACATGAGTCTTTGTCAATGTCTTATCGCTAAATGAGATTTCTTACGACAACCTTTGGATGGAGCCAGCGATTAAGTTTTGGGAAATACGGTTTTATTTCCCAAAACTTAATGTGCATTAGGTACAACAATACTGCTACAATATAAAAAATAGCTAAAGATAGCAGTACGTGTTAGAAAAATATACGGCAAATGAATATTGACGCTTCCCGCGCCTACTTTTGTGATTAGAAGAAGACCAGGCAGCATCAGATAAACTGGAAGATCTTAAACTGAATACGAAACCACCAACCTAGCGTGGACATAAGGGCCAATCTTATGTACCTGAAACCAAAGCCAGATTTAGCAGAACAATTAGGTAATAAATAGAGATATACTTAAATACAATAATTGTAATCAAACATAACTATCAAAACATTTTGTATATCGTTTCGTTTTTAATAGTAGATAGTAGTAGTAATGGTGAACATGAATTGTAAATGCACAAAACACTGCAAATATTAATGGAAACATTAATTATTCTTTTTGACAGTCGTTTCAATTTAAAGTACTAGTAAGCTTAAAATTGTTTAATTAAAACAACACAGATACTATACATATGTACTAGATTACAAAAAATATTTTTACTTTTGTTGTATTTTTTTCTTCTGTATCACGCATATATATTTTGTTATAGATCACATAGGTGGATTTAATACCCGACTGGACACCACTTCATTTGTTTTCCTACTCTGAGCCGCTGCCGCGGTACATCACTTGGCTAACATTCGCAACCCTAACTGTGAATCGACTCTGTTGGGCCTCATCTGTGGCGAGGTTTATCGGGCGACGAACATGTGCTTAAGGTGGCCGGAGATCGTCGCACGATTCCTGAAGCCAGTTAGCAAGCTAAGTAGCAAGTAAGTTTGCAAGCACGGCTGCACCACCTTATGCGGCACCGTGTCCCCTAGGCACTTTTCACAGTGACTACACCCTGGCGTTTATTCCTGTGGGACCTGAAACAGAGAGCTGAGTACTTTTATGACACTTGTAAGAAGAGCAGAAGCGGTATTTTGGAATTCGAGGCAAATAAACCAATTTTTTAAGACTTTCGAACAAAATATTTTCAATAAAGAAATCTGTCTGTCATAAACTTTTCGAAGCCCAAAAAGACGTTAACATATTTTTTGCTCACCAAACAGTTCCTTAAAGAATCTTTACAAAAAAAAATCACATAATAACCGCTTACAAATATGTAAAGAGACATCACAATGGTATCAGATTTTCTTTTAAAAGGTGTCGTCGGCCCCGTTGTCATTGGAGAAAGTGAAAACGGATCCCGCATATTCATTCGTTTAAACCACATTGATATATTATAGATGTCAGGTTACGTCACAGATTTAGGGATACAAATGATCTGTGAGGGATCACCTAACGTTACAAATAAGAACATAGAGGTAGTGTAAAGGATAATTTTGCTGGGATTTTTCTTAAACATAACTTATAAGGGTTATTAATTATAACATCAAACAGGAATGAATTGAAACTATATTGTTTAGGCTTAAAATCTTAATTTTTTACGAGTTTGGCCTCTATCCTTTCGGACCATTGCTTATGTTTTAAGTGTGGAAGACCCAAGTTTCGGCACGAATGGGACGGCTCGACCGGAGTGATACCACGGCCTCACAGAATACCGGCGTGAAACAACCCACAGCGTTGTGTTTCGCCGTGTGAGTGAGGTTACCGGAGGCCCAATCCCTCCCAATCCCCTATCCCTTCCCGATCCTTATATCCCCAACCCCTATCTCCAAAAGGCCGGCAACGCACTCGTAATTCCTTTGGTGTTGCAGGTGTCAATTTATAGTTTGACGACTCTGGGTAAATAAGATTGATATAATAAATTGCATGTCTATCTAGACAAATGCGTGCCAATAAAATTTTTACTTTTAATTTAGGGCAAATTTTTCAATAGTCAGATAAATGTCTCAAACAAACATTCTCATGTGACAGCATTATAATTATTTGTAATAAATAATAAAAAAACAAATCGTCATCTCTATTTGGAATGAAAGAAACAAATGAATAACTATATATCAAAATATTCACAATTCTGTCAATACTGAAAATTAAATAATAAAAAAACAAATCGTCATCTCTATTTGGAATGAAAGAAACAAATGAATAACTATATATCAAAATATTCACAATTCGGTCAATACTGAACATTAAATAATAAAAAAACAAATCGTCATCTCTATTTGGAATGAAAGAAACAAATAAATAACTATATATCAAAATATTCACAATTCTGTCAATACTGAACATTAATAAATCCATTAATCAGGTGGGCTAGTAAAAAAGAAAAATATCTTATTTTGTTTTGCATAACAAAAAACACAAAACAAAAATAAGAGATATTTCTAGAACATAATTTAAAAAATTTAACCTTTATAAACAAAATACAGAAAACGAAACAGCAAAACAAAATACTTTAAGTCGAAGTGGAATTTAATTTTAATTACATTCTAAACTAGAATTGAAGCCGTATTCGTTTGGAAAATGTTGTGTTTTCTATGTTTATTTTAAAATAAAAGTCACTTTAAAATTCGAAATACCTTACTTGAAAATATTCGGTATGAGCAGAGATATGCACGAGAGCGAAGAAGCTAAGGCTGGAATATCACAGCGTTACAATATCATGTCACATATTTTGGGAGAGCCATGTTTCGGCACGAATGGGTCGGCTCGACCGGAGTTATACCACGGCCTCACAGAAAACAACACAGCATTGTGTTTAGCCGTATGAGTGAGGTTACCAGAGGCCATCTCTCGATTTGGAGATTTAGGGATGTGCCCCCCCCCTATCCCTAAATCTCCAAACATGATTCGGAACATGAAAAGGTCGGCGACGCACTCGTTACTCCTGTTGCGGATGTCCGGCGGCGCCGATTGCTTACCATCAGGTAATCCGTCCGATTGTTCGAGATATGCGACATGCGGTATCACATAAAAAAATTCACGTTATAATTTATGTTACATACAAGCGTATGAGTAAGTTAGGTATCCTCGGCTTGACATTTCCGACATCTCGTTCATACTTCGACGAACTACAAGTGTGACAATGTCATATGTTTACTAGTAAGCAAGTATTTTTGTGTGTGACATACTTATTTCATGTTGCGGTAGCCACCGGGTTAAGGAGCCTGCTCCTCAGCCATTAGGATTGGATACCGTTTAGAAATATAGATAAGTAATTACTTTTTAAGTTTATATTTAGTCACCACTGAGAATCGGTGAAAGAGTACAGTAAGAAAAACAGGAGCTATACCTAATTTAATTATAATTTTGAAATTGCTAATACGCCTCGAGCAAGTGTGGTGATTAATGCTCAAAGCCTTCTAAGCATAAGAAGGGGAAGTTGTAAATAGGCTTATGTTGATAATGTAGTATTTTTTCAAAAATTTTGGTGAAGACAAGACGTTCATACAATTACAAATGTTAATGTATTAACATTTTCCATGAAAATCAAACGCCCGTGATTATTCACTGTCCCCTTTTCCATAATCTATAAGCTTTCAAGGATTTAGGAAGTTTCAGAAAATCATCATTTAAATTTTGTTACTTTTTATTGCTAGGCTAAAAATATTAATTCATCAATGCCCAGCGATTTTTTCTTCTCTCCAAAATAAGCGAAATCACGGGCAAAAGCTTAATAATAGTTTCTCTAAGATTTAAAACATTACAACCTCTTTTTATATAAAAAAAACAATCGGACAGCTTTATCTTACTTATCTCTTGTTTAATTAGTCTTGAGAAATAGCCTCATTTAGGTACCTGTCTTTATAATTTAAAATGTTATTTTGTTAAATAAATAGAGATTCTATTTTTATTTTGAATTGTGAGATAGATACTCGTCAAATTTAGTTTTTGACGTACTTAATTATCAGTTCTGTTTATGTTTATCTTATGTTATATTTAGCCTATTTACCTAGACCTATGTCGAGTTCATTTCTGATAGGATTTTTTATAAGTTATGTCGGCAAAGCTCACAAGATAGTAAGCAATTAAGATAGTAAGCTCACAAGATAATTAGCAAAGCAAGCAAAAAAAGCAATCAGCAGCGCTGCCCACGGACATCAGCAATACTACAGGTGGTTCAAGAGCGTTGCCGTCCTTTTGTATTAACTTGCAATAGCACAGTCATCTTCTTCTACATTAAATCCACTTATGAGACGTATGTCTCATAAGTGGATTTATTTTTTTTTGTCCATATATCACACCTTTATACTGATTGTATTACAAAGAGGCAAAATTTGTAAAATAATGTAAATATTCTTTGGAACCGCTCCTCGGGCTGTGTTCGGTTTTCAAACATTCGTTAACAGATGACTTTTAGTCGGGCTTGCGGGGCAACCGTAATGAGGCACCGCGGCCTCGGCCTAGAGCAGGAGAAGGAAGGGGGGTTTTTGGTAAGTAAGAGTCTGGCACTTCCTCTCTCCTCACCTTGGGCGGGAGAAGTTATTTGATGATTTTTCCCCTGACAAAGAACAATTGATAGATGGCTACAATGTTCCTGAGTGCTATCGGCTATAGATAATACTTGATTTTAAATGAGCTATCGTTTTAAACGCTGCTGTTCTGAAATTCATTATTTTTATACACGTACAAAGGCACGGGCGGGACCTAGTATATTATAAAGAAAAATACAATAAAACAAAGGAATACAGCTTAATTACAATTGCTAGCAGCCAGCGAACTCCAAAAAAAAGAACCTACAAATTAACACCAGTTTTAAATTAATAATGACTACCCTAGTTTAAAATACCAAAGTTTAAAGTACAAAAGACCGTAGTTTAAAATACAAAAGACTATCGCAATATGAAAAAACACTTTCATCAAAAACTTTTATGAAAAGAGATTTCAAATGAAACAAAAAGTTGTTGGCAGTTCGCAACTACGTCCTATGTACCTCCATATTATGTTAACGACTAGTTTTCCGCTTCGAGGCGTCACCCGCGGCTTAACCTTTTGCGGGTTCAGTTGAGTTAAAACCGTTTTTGTCTGACACCTTCATAACAAACACAATTTTCGACCCCGTCAAAGACGAATTACTGGACACGGTATCCAAAGTAAATAATAAAAAAGTTTCTTATAGATTCTGACGGAAAAATGATTTCTCATAATATCTAGTGTTTTATTTATCAATTGTTGTAATTATTTATTTTATTTATTTATCTTATAAGCTTCTGCACAAACGTTTATGTACAAGGTTGACTTAACACCACAGAGATTCTCTGCCAGTCGAATCTTAGGGTGATTTTTTTATTTTTATTGGTATGTGCAAATGGTATATTAAAGGTATTTTTAAGACAGTAAATTACTAGCATAATTATATTAAGATGATTTAAGACCATCTACCTGCCTCCCGCTAGGTGGACCGTCGACATTGTCGGAGTCCAGGTGGTAACTTATCGTTTGACGTGGAGGACTAAGGGGGAGGCCTTTGTCTAGCAGTGGACGTCTTCCGGCTGATGATGATGATGATGAGAGCATCTACAAAATGAGCTCTCATCACTTAAATGTATATGTTACAAACACTTTTGGATGAAATGGCTTTAACATTGAACTTTTACGCAGCAGTTGTATTAGTAGAAAACTACTCCGAGTAATACATTAATAGGTAGTACCGATTCAAATATATACAACCATGTAAACGCTTAAAAACCGGCCAGGGTACATAGGTATTTCATATCCCGCAATCCTATAAAAAAGATTAATTAAGTTTACAGAGCCATCTGTTTATAATCCATTACACTATTTTGATTCATTTCTTTCAGTAAAAAACAGTAATTTAATTAAAACATGTACCTACATAATGACGTAAATGGTTCCGAGAGTTTATTTTGATTTCGTCAGATGATTGCAAAGATTCCAATCTCGTTTTTACTATGTACATAATGGTTTTGCGTAAACGGAAAATAATTCGACTTCAGTGTAAACATGAAAATGTAGTAAATACTTTTTCAGTTGGAAGCACCTACGTCTACATACAGTTATTGGCTTATTTTACTTTTTTATTAGTATATAATATTTTATTGCGCATTTCTGTTGCCATACAAACTGTTTTGTTGCACTTTACATACCGTTTCATTCCTGTCACATTACACCGCTAAGTACCAACTATAAATTAAAGCGAAGTTTTTTTTTTATTGATTATAGGTTAGCGCTTGACCGCTATCTCACCTGATGGAAAGCGACGATGCGGTCGACGATGGAGCGCGCTTACCTAGAAGTAACCTATTAACTCTTGACTAATTTTTAATTTATTTAATCATAAAGTATTACTTTCAATATATATTTTTTTTAAATGCTCAAAATTAGTAACATCATCCAAAATTATTTCATACTTACAACAGTTAAATATACAGAATTACAATACTATGTTTCACTTCTGAAAAATGTACCTACGATAAGAATTCCCGCGAAAAACCAACGAAACTAATAATCAACTAGCGACATCTTTTTTGAATCACAACAAACTCGCACGGCGACAGACAGCGCTAGATAGCTTCTGAAAGGGAACCCTTGTGGAAAGTCAATGGCAACGCTATCTGTCGGCAAATAGCGCTCCTTCAATAAATATTTAGTTACAGTGACATCTAGCGGTAGAAAGCTGGGTTGGAAAAGCCTTTTCAAGAAGCTGTTCCAAATTGGAACAACGGAGTAGAAGTTTCTATTGCTGAAATTTTCATTGAAATAATGTAGAGAGCGCTGCAAAAAGGGAAGTTTAACTCAGATAATTATGCTTACGGTCATGTCTGAAGGGTAACATGAAATTTAATGTAACCAAAATAAGATACTTCGACAACTACGGTTGGATTACATAGCATCATCATTAGCATAAGCTTATTTTTTTCCAATTCTAGTTTCACAAATATCACAACACACACAAATGTTTGATATTCAGCGTTTCTCAAAGTCAAATCATTTATTTCAAATAGACTACATGATATGGGTAATTTTGTGAACAAAACAAAAATCAAACAGTTCAACTTTGGGTATTTAGATTATTGTTTAACTGTTATCGAAGTTAAATTTTGCATTTATTGTGGCTACTATGGTGGCTACCTATGTTTTAGCATTACTCACTTCTGTAAGTCATAGCTTCTGTCAGACTATTGGTGTGTAGGGTAGCTCAGCAAAATATTTCTAAAATACTAATACACATTACTAGAATCATTTATTTATTTATTAACGTCAATATATCATATCTAAATCCAACTAACAATGTTCTTACTTCACTGTGTTCTTCAAAATCATTTATTTCTTATGGACCCCTACAGGCACTTTAGAATGTCAAACAAGGCTTAAAGATAAAGTTCAGTCTGTGGTCAACCCTCTTTATTAATCTATTTGAGCGTTCTACAGTGACGATTTCAATAGAAAAGGACTACTCTTTATAAATAATTTTCACATACAAATTCTTTGATAAGTACTCTGTAGCATCAGGTAAGTATTCTGTATGCTACAGTACTCTGTACAGTATTCTGTCTGGTCTGGTGATCACCATCAAATTTTGTAAGATTGCAATAGATAGACAAAAAAAATGCTTTACGTTGTAAACATCCTGTAAATCAGCACTACACTCACACGCCGATGACTACCGCAGAACTTTTACAAAAACCGATCTCTAATGTTCGCTTTTTTTTTCGTTTCGCATACTCTTACTTCGAACTACTGTCTTACCTTTTTAGATAAATCAACTTGTTTGTTTATGGTGTCATTTATGGAGTTTATGGCATTTATGCTGGGGCTCTCAAAAACGTTAAATATCCCATTCTCATGGTGAGCTTTGACGTTGAGTCGTTATACACCTAAGTGCTAATTAAGGAGTACCTGGATGTAGTTAAAACATATACTTAGTGACATAGCATGTCCCACAACTATATTGACTGGCTGAAACACTGCTTGGATGACAATTACTTACTTTTTCGAGGTCAATATTGTTTGAATCAGGTTAATAAACAAGATTTCTGCCACAACTTAAACGTTTTATTTTAATAAAAGTTATAAGAAAAATTTTACAACGACTTGACAGTCGCCGTATTCAGAATGCACACACAATGCCGCCACCTAGCGTTACAATGGAAAAATAAAAACAAGACAAAGATAAACAAAACATATTCAAACTCCTTTTATAAAATTTCATCCAATACTCCCACTAAATTTTATAAACTAAAATATATCACATTGCCTGCCTTAAAAAAACTTAACTTAGATAACTGACAATATTTCATCTCTTATATGTTCAAATTTACCAGTAGATAGAGCTTTAGTGAGAATATCAGCCAGTTGCTCTGAACTTTGCACATACTTAATATTAATTAACTTTTTTTTTACTATATCCCTAATAAAATAAAATTTAACATCAATGTGTTTTGTCTTCTTATGATAGACAGGATTATTTATCAGTTTGATTGCACTTTGATTATCCATACACAAAGTTGTACAATCTTGAATTATATCAATTTCTTTGAAAAACAGTCTTAACCATAAAAGATTCTTAGCAGCTTCACAACCAGCCACAAATTCAGCTTCAGTTGTTGATAAAGCTACACAAGGTTGTTTTTGACTAGACCAAGAAATAGGTCCACCATTCAACATAAAAATATAGCCACTGGTTGATTTTCTTGTATCTAAATCTCCAGCATAATCTGGATCTGAATATCCAATTAAACTTTCATGACCTTGATACTTTATACACAAATTTTTAGTTTTTATAAGATACCTAATAATCCTCTTCAGCTGATTAACATGATGTATACCAGGATTATTAATATATCTACTTAACAGATTTACACCATATGAAATATCTGGTCTAGTTGCTGTTGATAAAAACAATAAAGACCCTATGGCCTCTCTATAAGGAAAATCAATCTGCTTATTGTCAACATTTTTAGTTAACTGAACATTTACATCAATTGGTGTACTGCTTGAGTATGCTGTACTCATATTAAACTTACTTATTAATTGTTCAATATATTGTCTTTGACTAATACAAACAGAATTATTATCCTTTAAAATTTCTAAGCCAACAAATCGACTTAAAATTAACTCTTTAATATCAAATCCTTGCTTTAAATAGTCAACAACTTGATCTAATATAAAATTTGACTGCGACATTATTAAAGCATCGTCTACATATAATATTAGCAAAGCTTTAATACCATTAAAATTGCCTACAAAGACACAATTGTCTGCTTGTGACTGAACAAAACCAAACTTAACTAGAAAATTTGTAAATTTTTGATTCCAGCAACGAGATGCCTGCTTCAGGCCATACAGGGATTTATTTAATTTACATATTTTATTTGCTGGTGCTTTCACTCCATCTGGAATTTCCATATAAACATCCTCTTCTAAATCTCCATATAAAAAAGCTGTCTTAACATCTAATTGCCTTAAGTTCCAATTATATTCAGCAGAGATAGACAACAGTATTCTTATTGATTCATATCTTGTAGTAGGTGAAAAAATTTCATTGTAATCTATCCCTTCAATTTGAGTGAAACCACGGGCACAAAGTCGAGCTTTATATCTTTCTACTTTACCATCTTTGTTTCTTTTAATATTAAATACCCATTTTGATGTTATAGTTCTTTGGTTTTCATTATCCACAAAACTCCAAGTGTTATTAGTGCGATGAGCTTCTAATTCTTCATTAATGGCCTCTAGCCACAACTCACTCTCTTCGCAGTTAATTGCTTCATTGTAACTTGCAGGTACATTCAGTTCCATTAAATTTGCCTCAAAAACATTATGTCTACGCGGACGCAAAGTAATATTTGAATGATCCAAATCTGAAAGTTCAATTTCCTGCGAAGGTTCATAAGTCTCATCATTTTCATCAATGGCAGTATGTGTACTTTCATCACTCTCAGTCAACTCTGTATTATCCAACTCCTCTTCAACATTTTGTTCATTATCATCATATATTAAAATTTCAGCTTCATTCTTATTTATTTCAGGACTTTTATGTTCATTGAAAATAACATTTCTTGATATTGTAATTCTTTTTGTAATTGGATCATACATTTTGTAGTTTGAATTATCATAACCAACTAACATCATCTTACAGCTTTTACTGTCAAGCTTCTTTCTCAACTGCCCAGGCACATGTACATATCCTTCACATCCAAACACCCTGACATGATCTAAACAAGGTTTTATACCACTCCACAACTCTATAGGGGTAATATTTGGTGTCTGACTTGAAGATGTGCGGTTTAACAAATAAACAGCACAATTGACTGCTTCTGCCCAAAGATAAAGTGGTACCTTACGAGCATAAAGCATGGATCGAGCACTTTCAACAATTGTCCTAATTTCTCTTTCGGCTCGGCCATTTTGTTCAGGTGTATATGGTGCAGTGAGCTCATGAGTAATGCCCTCATGGTCAAGATATTCTTTAAATTCTTTGCTTAGGTACTCTCCACCATTATCAGTGTGTAGTATGCGTACACTATGTGAAAACTTATTTTTAATCATTGAATTATATTTCTTGAAATAGTATAAAACATCACATTTATTCTTTAAAAAATACACATACCTGAAGGTTGTAGCAGCATCTTTAAATATTACAGCATATTTCATACCTTGTACAGATGGTACACTGAACGGTCCACAGACATCGCTGTAGATAACATCACCTGGTTGCTGTGGTCCTCGGTTTGATTTCTTGAATGGATGACGAGCATGCTTACCATAAGCACAACCCTCACATACAAACTTGTCACAGTCTGATAAATCCACACCAGTAATTACATTGTTCTTGCACATTTTCTGTATTTCTTTTACATTTATATGTCCTAGACGTTCATGCCATGTTTTAAGATCCAATTTTTGTACTACATCACAAACTGGATTTTGAAGTGTTATTATGTTTAACTCATATAGATTGTTGCTTTGCAAAGATGCACATAACACTACTTTGTTATCCTTGTATATTAAAGCATCTGTATGTTTCTTTACAATATTATAACCTTGTCTTGTCACTGCTCCTTCAGAAAACAGGTTTCTCCTCAGCTTTGGTACATAAAGAACATTTCTTAAGATACTTGTCTCCCACTGCCCATTAACACACTTGTTTATCAAAACATTTCCTCGACCAGCCACTTCTATAGCTTCTTGGTTCCCGAGTTTCAGTGGAGATCCAGTATACTCATACAGTTCAGCAAAATTTTCTCGCTTAAAACACATGTGAGCTGAAGCACCGCTGTCTAATATCCATTTTAAACCATCATCATTTTTCAATTCTGAAATTGCTACATGGAATGCTAGCATGTTCTTACCTCCATGTTGTTTTTGTTTTGGAGCACGGCAGTCTCTAGCAAAATGACCACGTTTACCACAGTTGTAGCATGTAAAGCGATGTGCTTTTTCATTTGACTTTTCAGTTGAGTTTTCATTTGACTTTTCATTTGATTCTTTGTTAGTTTTCTTCAATGGAACACTTTTCTTTTTCATATTTTGTTTTGCAACTAATAAAGCAATTTCATTGTCATCTTCTATACTCAAACTGGCCTCCTCATCAAGCAAACGAGCTGTTAGGTTAATGACTGTTTGATTCTTTGGATCAAGCGACATCCAAGCCTGGCGAACAGATCTGTACTTGGAAGGTAGTGAACTCAAGATTTTTGTTATGATTGCAGTTTCACTAATTGTTTCTCCGCTTTCTTTAAGTTGCTTAGCCAAACTCTCAACTTTAGCAATATGCTGAGCTATACTGTCTGTTGGTGACATTCTGTATTGATAGAATCGCTCATGGATCATCATTTTAGTCATCTCAGATTTCTGTTCATAAATGGATTCAAGCTTGGTCATTACTTCTAGTGCTGTATCACAATTTTCGATGAGTGCTATTTGATTCAAATCCATGGCAGACGTTATCACGAACATCGCCATGCCATCATCTTTATTCCATTGAATCGCCTTTCCATCCGGCTTTGGCGTGTTAATATCTAGCCCCTTGGCACGCAGGGCACATTTAATTTGGAATTTCCACTGTTTAAAATTCGTTCCGTCGAATTTTTCCAAATTTGTCTTTCCGAGCTCCATTTTTGTTCAAAGAAAAAGACGTTTCTTTTTTCGAAAATTACAAACAACTTATGTTTTCTCTGCTCTTTGTTTATCACCACTTTTACATTAACGTGGGCCTGGGCCCATAACCTGTTTGAATCAGGTTAATAAACAAGATTTCTGACACAACTTAAACGTTTTATTTTAATAAAAGTTATAAGAAAAATTTTACAACGACATGACAGTCGCCGTATTCAGAATGCACACACAATGCCGCCACCTAGCGTTACAATGGAAAAATAAAAACAAGACAAAGATAAACAAAACATATTCAAACTCCTTTTATAAAATTTCATCCAATAAATATTACCCTCAGATCAATGGCGTAGCCATGGGAAGTACGGTGGCCCCTGAATTAGCTAATCTTGGGATGAAAATACTTACTTCTAAAAAACAGGCATTGAGCCTCGGCCAAAGACGTATGTAGATGACTTACTTCTTGTTCACCTCCCTTGAGAATGCTGTATTTGAACTCAATGAACAAGAAGTAAGTCAATATGTAGAACACCTAAACAGCATCCACCCAAAAAATGCGCTTTACTTATGAGCTAGGGACGGACAGGTCGTTTTCATTCTTAGACAACCTTTAAGAACCGACGTGCGGTCTGAGAGGCCCCGGCAGGTACTTGAATTGTTAGTTTACCCTTTACCCCGCACAATATCAATCCCCGCTTTTAAGTAGCTGTAAGTTTAGTGCCCATGTTGACGTTGAACAGGCAGTGTTATTGTCGCATGCGTATTTGGTGAGTAATAACGTTTTGAAATTCCGACGCGGTCTCTCAGGCCTCACGTCGGTACTAACGTAAGTTTTTTTTTGTTATAGCAAACTGGTATTATTACAGATATTATGAACTAGGTATGGATACACCAGGGACTTCCGCTAATAAGCGAAATAGTTGTGCGACCAGAATAATCAACCTTATACGGTTTCACAAAAGATACAACGTTATTGTCTCGTTTTCAAGAAGGGAAAAGCGGTCATTTTAGCTTCATCAATGCATCGTAATGAAGGAACAAACTCGGACTCAGGGAAACTAGAATTTATAGATTTATAATTCTACGAAAGGCGGAGTAGATGAAATAGATAAGAAGTACTCTGTGTATACTTGCAATAATTGTCATAGCTAAATAGCATAAAGACCCAGCGTCTTGATCGGCGGCTATGACAATTTTTTACCGGATTTTGGATATTAGTTCCGTCAATTCTCATCTTTTACATGCTATATGTACATGTGGGAAGACAAACTGACAGAGGAAACTTCATAAAAAAATTAGCTCGACAGTTGGTATTAGAGCATATAAAGCGAAGATTTTGTAACCTAAGGTTGCCCCATGAACTTAGAATTAGTTTAGCAAAAGTATTAGTATAAATTAGTTTGGCAGACTGGTTCCAATCACTGGATACAATTCCACCGAACGCAAATTCTTTCCACTTGTGGTGATCTGTTAATAATATATGCACCTCTACCTTACTATTCCAGAAATACACATGATGGATAAGCATGATAGTAAGAGCGAAAAAAGTGTTAAGGTACAGTTTCCTCAGCGTAAATCGCTCCATATTTAAGCGGGTATTAACGCGGAAAATTATTATTTGAATACCTTGGTAGGCTTGATGTTTCGACCAGGTTGCACAGGTCGTAGTCATAAGCAGACTGAAAATGCGATGTCACAGCTCCCTGCATTCGGGCGATGAATCTTCATCTACCCCCTTATTTTAATTTTCTACCAAATTAGGCCGTCTACACAATACGCTGACTGTATCCACAGACGCGTTAACCGATTTCGAAGGAAAGCGAGTTTGTGTTTTGCGAATCATTGGATTAATACCCGCGTAAATAATTATGTTGTTAATGTGAAACGCGAAAGCTTAAAGGTAAGGAAATCGCTCCACACGCAAAGCTCCTTAATAAAAGAAACAAAACATTGCTAAGCCAAAGTTTGGCACGTGGACTCAATGCTGCATAGAACATGACTGATATGACTGTATTCAAACTCGCTTGGGTTAGGGTGGAAACGGATGGGCAGAAAATATCAATTAATTTAAGTACTAAACAATTTCTTAATTCAGCATCGCAGTTGTCAGTTATCAAATCTAGAGGAAACAGACTACCTACAAATGAAATCAGTAGGAAAAATAAGAACTACTTTTAAAGTATTGCGGTAAGTACCTACACAAAACACATACTTACAAGACGCATAAAATCATTCAATACTCCTCAACACACCGTATTAAAAAAATCCAAACATGTTTTCCCTTCAATAACACCGCATTAAGCATCCGGATCGTTTACAATAAATCACTTAAATCTGCGACATTAATCAAACAATAACCGGTAGAAATTGGATCCTCACCTCATCATAAGCTTTTAGAGATCCTTTGTGAGCTAAAGAGCTCTGACATAACGTGTTATCAAATAAAAGAAAGGTGTGAATTTTCACAGGCGGTTATCGAAGCCCCACCTACTTAAGATGGCGCCATCCCCTCCACCTACAAAGTAGCCAGTAGCGTTAGAGAATCTCACCTCGTTCATACCTACAGCCTCCGCGGACGATTTCTTGGCACCACCTATTTTCGGATGCAATTATCAGTTTCCGGCAAACTCGAGGCAAAGAAATTTAGTGTCGGTTTTAATCTCGGCGGCAAATGTTTGAATGTTGAGTGAAGTGCTAATGTAGATAGGTTTTTTTTTAAGTGGGGAGGCTATTTAAGAACATGAAGTTATAACTATTAAGCTTATCTTTGTAATCATGGATGCGACTGACGATATTTCAAGTACTTGTGAAAACGACTACGTTCGTAACGCAGATAATAATAGTGTGATGTGCGGTACTGAAAGAGACTCAAGCTACGATTGTGAATCAGAAACCGAATATGATAGTGAAAATGAAACGATTGATATTTGTGATAACAGTGAACAGTCAAATCATCGTAATCTGGAAAATAAACACATTAAAAACGTAATAAATCCTTTACTGAATGCTGATAAATTGTGTTTTTTTGAACAAAGTCGAGTAATATTTCCAACGAAGGCATTTGATAATTTAAGAAACCTTCGAAATGGAAGTGAAGCGTCGAATAATAGTGCGAAAGATTCTGTGAACAGTGTTATTCATGGTAAAAGTAAAACGTTTCTCATAGACAGTATTTTAGGAAACAATAAAAGTAACAGTTCTAAACTTATTAGTAATAAAACTTTAGACGATGTTGACAACGTTGAAGAAAGTACGGATGAACACAATGGTAAGAGTATTTTAATACCTTCATTTAGACTTTTTAGAGGTCAGTAAAAATGAACCTTATTAAAATGAAGAATATGATTAATGTTTAAGAAACTACCATTATCATTATTACAAAAGGTAACTTTGTAATATAATCAATATCTAGGTGTCACACAGTTTTATTGCAGTTAAAAGGAATATCTAGGATATTCCTTTTGTAGCAAAGGTAATAAAAAAAATGACTTGCCAATTATCAATAATTTTTTAACAGTACATACCTACCCAATTTAGTCAGTTATTTTCTAACCGACATTAACAATAATAAAAAAGCTAAACTAAAAATAAAATAAACAATAGTAAATATCGTTCTCATTTAATCAAGTTAGTATTGGCATACTTTACAATTTATAAATCCAACCAACAAACCATATATACAACCTACATACCTAACAATTTCTTAAATTGGAAATTATACCTATGTTCAAGTCTGTTTTAGTAGTAGTGGTGGTACCACTACCATGTAGTTATATTTTTTACATACCAAAGCATGTGTCTAATCTCTTTAAAATTTATAACATGTCTTTTATTCCTCTCCCAAAGTTATTGACTGTTCCAATGTGTCAATTCAAGGAGGGCGAGGAAGAAGGTACTCAATCTGGGCCTTATTTCTCTTTTTCGGGTACAGCAACTTGTACGCAAAAACGGGAACCCTATTACTAAGACTTGTTGCTTGCGTTGCCCGTACTTCGTTCTGTCCATCAGTCACTTATCTGTCCACGTATCACATGCAACAAATAAGTAGGTACCTACATGATTTTATCCGTCGCGAACTAGGCCAGATTTTTTCTAAATATGTTATGTTCAATGTTCATTTAATAATAAATCATTGTATGGTCTTCCAATTTTAAATTATTAGTCTACATACATTTTTACATTATTTATTAAGCAGTCCACGTTTTAATTTAAATGACAGACACCATTATCGGTAGCTAAATTTAAAGAGAGAGAGAGAGTATTTCTCTCTCTCTCTCTTATGGTATATTAAAAAAATAAAATTCTGTTCTCAGAGACATTAGGGGTTACCTAAAATATATAGTTTAGAAAAGTTATTATATACTTAACGCTCAAGAGCCCTTCTTCAACTTCCTAAAACTCTTAGATTTCTTGTGAAGGTGCTGATAGCTCTGAACATTCATTTCATTAAATATACATTCAGTCAACAAAGTATCGGGAATGAATGTTTTTTTTATGGTTCCAAATTCGAATTTTAATTTTTTTTGTTGTTGTTAGATTGGCATAACTGTTTTCCATTTTGGCGCGGAATTTGAGTTGTATCTGTTATTTATTTAAAAAACAGTGCTGTTTTTAGTTTTATAATATCTAGTGTGTATTGCGAATTTCATAATGGGCAAAAACATCGAACAAAGAGTTTGTCTTAAATTTTGCATCGCCAATGAAATTTCGTGTTCGGAAGCACTCAAAATGTTACAGAAGGTTTACGGTGAATCGACTTTATCAAAAACACGTGCTTATGAGTGGTACAAAGCGTTCAAAAGCGGTCGAGATGTGATGGAAGATTTGCCTCGTTCTGGTAGGCCATCAACGTCTGCAACTGAAGTTAACATCGCAGAAGTGAAGGAAATAGTGACTGAAAATCCTCATTCCAGTTTGAGAGAGATGGCCGCCGAACTTTCTGTATCTCACGAGTCGATCCGTACCATTTTAACAAATAATTTGGGTATGAAACGTGTTGCCGCTCGGCTAGTCCCAAAAGACCTGAATTTTCTTCAAAAACTAAATCGCATGAAAGTCTCTGAGGACATGCTAGAATGAGTCAATACCGACCCAACATTCATGAAACGCATTGTTACTGGTGACGAGACGTGGGTTTACGAGTTTGACATGCAAACTAGTCAACAAGCTTCGGAATTGCGCCTTCCAACTGAACCAAAACCGAAAAAACCACGTCAAAGTCGATCAAAAGTCAAAGTCATGTTGACTGTTTTCTTTGACTATCGCGGTGTTGTGCACTCAGAATTCTTGCCCGAAGGTCAAACGGTAAATAAAGAATATTATTTGAGCGTTATGCGGCGTTTAAGAGAACAAATTCGACGAAAAAGGCCAGAAATGTGGAAAGAAAATTCTTGGATTTTGCATCACGATAATGCGCCTTCGCACAAGGCCATCATTGTAAACGATTTTTTGTCCAAACACTCAACAAACACCATCGAGCAGCCACCATATTCACCAGATATGGCTCCAGCCGACTTCTTTCTTTTTCCCACACTCAAATTACCCCTTCGTGGCACCCGTTTTCAATCGTTAGAAGACATAAAGAAGAATTCGCGGCGAGCACTGAACTCAATTCCGGAAACAGCGTTTAAAAAAAGTTTCGATGATTGGATTATTTGTTGGCGTAAGTGTATCGTTTCTGAAGGAGCATACTTTGAAGGTGATAAAATAAATTTAGATAAATAACAAACATTTTGTGTATTATTGACTTTTTCCCGGTACTTTCTTGACAGAGTAGTATATACTAATTTACCTAACATTATTTTATTCCCACAGTATCATCAACATCGACGTGCCCGGAGCTAAACGCGTTGAATGACGCAGGGTTGCTAGCGGGACATGCGTACGCGCATTGGCTTGCTACGCATCAACCTTCCGCTGCTCTTTATGGTAAATAACTTTTTATAAGATTATATAATATTATAAAAAAAATATTATTACTATTTTTTCTTTAATATGTCATCGTTGGGTTACGGTAGCGGAGGATTTGCCTTCATTAGTTGTCGGTCAGCACTCAAAGACTGATTGAATAGTTTGGTTGGTTTTGTTTAAGGTTTGATGGATTTGGCGATTGGGGTAGGAATATGAAAACGATTAGGCCTCCAGTAACCTCACATTACGAAACACAATGCTGGTTGTTCCACTCCGGTTTTCTGTGAAGCCGTCGTATACCTTTGGTCGGACCGCCCCATTCATATACATACCTGAACTTTGTGCTTACTTAAATGATGAATACACTATCCTTCCAAAGTTCAAATCCTTTAAACGATCAACTTATCATAGAAGCGGCTTTCGAGTTAAAGGTTTCCGAATAAAATTCTAGGTTCCATTTTGGAAAAACATACCTATATAAATATACCGAGCAAAGTTCAGTCATCCAAATACTCTTACTATGCATTAACAAATGTAAAGAATGCATAAATTGAACTATAATAAATTTGTTTAGTTCTCGTATTAATCCTGGAACCCATTCAACATCATAAACATTAATAAAATAACATAAGTATCCTGCATGCGTGCTACAATCGCGTGCAACTACACCCGGTGTGAAACTTCGCACGCCTAATTCGCACGCAATCAGCCCTCTCCACATAATATCTAATTGTTTATATTATTTATTCATCACTATTATCCTAGTTCAGATCATACTGACTACAGACACTGAATCCCTTATAACTATCGTAAAGTAACATACATCTCTCTCTCAAACACATACACATTACATACCTACACACATCAAATAATAAAAAAAAAAATTTTTAACAATTCATATGCCCATAATGTGTTATCTTACTAGTATTGCATAGTTATGTCTTAAATTGTATCCATAGCGTGGGTAAGTGTCCTGGAGGCCTGAAATACAGGGTTTTCCCTAGTTTAGGCTCCAGTCTACCCCCATAATCTACTACTACTATATCTATGTAGAATCTGTACAACTTAAACTGTACCTGTAAATATGTGGTGGAAAAAAATAAACAATTTTTAATTTTAATTTAATTTAATACTTGTAAACAAAATATAATAGAACTCACTTCTTTTTTAAAAATAACCGTTTTCTGACTGATATTTGCCCCTCTGCCTTGGGTGTGTTAAGAGACTTAAACATTTCAAATAACCTACAACGACCATTTGTATTACACAGAATTGTTTCTTACGGCTAATAGCTACATGACGCTAATACGCTAACAACACAGAAATTTTATAATTACACTTTTATTTTTGTGGAGTAATCATTTGCAAATTGTTTTTTTCTTTATCTTAAGCCATAAACTTATGGCATGCATTATGGTATTCACTTATTCTATATTTACCACAATTTCCATTTGTCCACTACTTTGGTACTTACGTCGCTCCGTGTTCCGCGTGCACCTCTAAGAGCTACGCTACCTATCATACCACCACAGATACGCCCTAGGCCGGGGTTGCGAGTTCAAAAGCAATTATATACTACAGCCGTAACAGGATGGTCTTTAACCAGTAAGAGTTTGACATTCCCTCTTGCCCTACCCAGGGCAAATATTCATCTGATGATTAACCCCACAGAAAATAGAATGTCCATGATTAAAATTCAGATTCTGTCAAATTTCTGGGCTAACGACTCCTAAATCCACTTAAATCCAGACTACATTATATAGTCGGTGGCACTTGGGCTTTTTTTGTCAGGGGAATTTCATCGAATGACTTCTCCCGCCCAGAGTAAAGCGAGAGAGAGCGTCGGACTCTTAATGACTAAAAACCCCCCCGATCCTTCTCCTGCTCTGGGACGAGGTCGCGGTGCCTCATTGCGCTTATCCCGCAACCCTGGCTGGTGGCACTTGACCTAAGGGCGATTTTACTGATGAAAATCCACTGCAATTTGTAGTAAATACAAGTAATTTTTTAAAACTCGCGTTTTTATAAACTTAATTTTGATGTGATTTTTGTTATGATGTGAAACAAAATACTCGTTTGAATATTTTAAATTAAAAGCTCAGAGTGTATAAGTTACTATAAAAATTACCATAAAACTTAATGAAACTTCCTTTGTAGTGATTACTAAATGTCAAGTACAAAAGCAAAAAAAAAATCTTTATCACCTATGAGTTTTTTTTAATTAAGCCATATTCGGCTGGCAAAGGATGCCTGTGGCATTTAATCAACCTCGTAAGTCGTACTACACGTGCTTGTGCAAAAGCTTAAATAAATAAATAACTAAAAACGCCTAATCGATTAGACAGTTTTAAACAAAAGTGTCCCTCTTAAACACCGCAATATTTAGTCTTCAGCATACTACGCGACATGAAGCATAACAGCCGCTCTACATTGCGCCAGAGTTGCAGTAGGTATCTACAAGTATACATATTATTCAAACCAGTGCTAAAAATTATTAGCGACGGTAACTCTATCCTTAGGTAGGCAGATGAATATAATTCGGCGTTTTCATTCCTAATACCATCCAAAAGGTGTATAATACAAAAACAAGGGCCTAACGACAAGGATTTGAAAACACCACTGATAAATAAAAAATTCTATAAACATTTTTGGTTCATAAACTTTATTGTCTTATTGGACTTACCTAGGATGGCTACAAATAATAGTATCCACAAAATTTACTAGGAAAATTAAAAATATTTCATGTAAGAAGGTATACAACCAAGCGGAATGCAATGTAATAAATATCACTTTAGCCACGGAAAAACCCATAAACGAATCTTTATTTACCAGTAATGAAGGTGAATCATCCTGTAAGTCAAAACAAAGGTAAACATTAAGTCAACCTGTATATTTGTCACAGATTTGTCATATTTCTTGACTCAGCAGCGAGGAGGAATTTCAGTGGCTATAAAATTAGTGTGAGTGTGTAACCTCCGGGAATAGCCCGGGGGTCCAAATTCAAACTTTCTATGTCAACTTGTGACACAACGACGTTGACATTTGACATTCTTTGACTTTATGTAAAGTTTATCGTGGTAGCTGCACAAGGCTGAACAACAACATTTTGATTATAACTTTCGTGAGACATACTAAATTAATTATTATGTTTTCGGCTTACTCACGTAATAATTTGACGAGATACTCGACTAGTTTCAAGCCTTGCTAGAGGCCCATATTCATGTGTAGCATTCCGCGACACGCGACGCGGCGGCTTGAAACTAGACGAGTTTCTCGTCAAATTATTACGGGAATAAGCCGAAAACATAATAAGCAACATTATGTTCAAGTACAAATTAAAAATTCATCTGTTTATCTGTTTTTCACTAAGTCTATCCAATTCATGTCCAATAACATGTACATCTTGATAAAGTTTTCTTAACCGTTCGTTCCTGCTCGTGACCCGCGTAACAGAACTGTATTTCTTGCAAATAAATTGTGCTAATTTATTCGATGAAACCGCAAACCGATCACTTATCAGTTTTCTAAAATAATTATTTGTACATTTAAACTTAACAATAGAAGATTTCGCAGGTTCTTCATGACAGGAAATGGCCAATAAAGGAGATAACCAATGACCATCTGTGAAAATGTTAAATTCAGTGACACACGTTGGCGTAGGTACCTTGTAAAACTGGTGTTAACACGGTTTGTTGACCGTTGTAACTAATTGTAACGCCCAACAGCTTGGTTACACATAGCGTTATGGTTCGCGCGATTAGTACGAGCGCACATTCGACGAAATGTCCCCAGCCGTCGGTCGGTGGTCGCGACTTCGCACCGAGGTGTCGGCAAACAGCTGCCGCGACGATAATTACCAACAAAGCTCTCGTGTTTGTGCATCGCCTTAACAAGAACCTCACTGTGATCGAATTCTATCCAGAAACTCGGTTTACACCATACCTCTATGCACTACGTACCGAGAAATAGGCTTTGTCAACAACGTTAATTTTTATAGGAATTTTGTCATGGAACTTCATATTTAGGTGCACGATGCACGACTTAAGAATTTGTCTAGTTACATTGACTTCTCTACCTAGATGATTTTAAATATTTGAAGCTACCTTTTCTTGGTTTAACTATGTACTTACAGATATTCTTTTTAAGTACTCTCACGGCTTTAAAAGATATGATCATTATCTCACTCCCAATTTTGAAAATGATTGGTGACTAATGATAATAATATCTCATGGTACTTATACTAATTCATCTAACAAAATAGATGAAATATTTCCATATGTCACAACCCCTAAAGTAAAGAAAGTTTCACAAGTTATAGATACTAAATAATCAAATACGTGGGTCACGACTTAAGACCTGATTGTAGCAAGACTGTTCTGAAAATTATAAAAAGCCACAAAAAGTTACTTCGAACTCACCCTGACACAATTTCTTAAAATAACCTTGGGTGTTGCAAAAGTTGGTGCAAATAGTTTACAAATACATATTTAAAATAGTGCACATAAATATATGTAGATGGCTACCAGTACGAAGTAACAATGTGACAGATAGCAAGAATAAAAAGAAAGAAATATATGGTGCCGGCCGTGATGGGCCATATTCTAACAAATTCTTCGAGTACAAAGAGCAATTTCAATTTACTAACATTATAAGTAGAATCACTTCAATTTGAATAAAATTGAATAACATTTTTTAACTCGTGTACCGTTGTATATGACTCAAGATTCAAGTGTAAATCAATGGTCAATTGAGTGTAACTTAACAAAACAATTTTCTTTTATGCTATAATAAGTTTTAAAATGGCTGAAGAGTCTGGAGGATCATAAAACGGTTACGTAAATAGTTAGCAGTCGATTAGCACGACCGGCGCACATACACCAACCACAATGCGGTGTTGACACGCGAGATGTCAAACTGCGCAGGCGAAACACAAACAGACTGATTGTGTTTATAGACACTTAACGAGAACCTGTGACAATTCCGATTAGTGTTCGAAAAAACTTTACTACGTATTTGTTTTAGGGAGAGCAGCTACTTTGTAAATGAAGGAGATGCTTTCAAAACCTCAAAACTATGAACGTGCTGTTTTTTATTCACACTTACGAAACATACCAAATTAAAAGTTGCTTATCATGCTCTTTTCTTTGTAGATGACAAGAATAATAGAAGACCACGTAGAGCAGGTCCGGAGAGAAAGCCACGGCAAGCGTACAGTGCTAAACAACTTGAGCGACTGGAAGCAGAGTTTAAGATTGACAAATATCTCAGCGTATCGAAAAGAATGGAACTGTCCAAAGCTTTAGGTCTTACAGAGGTACAAATAAAGACGTGGTTTCAAAATAGACGGACAAAATGGAAGAAGCAGTTGACATCACGATTGAAAATAGCTCAACGACAAGGTTTGTTCCCGGGACAAATCTTTGGACACGCTCCTCCGGCATACTCTTTACTTAATCCGTATGCTTATACACCGCTTAGCTGCGTTTTCACACCGGTAACTTTGCCTTCTTCACCACCGTAGTTACATAATTTAGGAGCCTAATAATAGGCATATGAACGTATCTTACAACTTTTACAAATAAGAAAGTTGATATTTGACAGAGCGTTTTAAGGCGAATAAACACAGATCGGTTGTACTAAACATAGTATTGTTAATGATAAACCTAAGAAATCATTGGCATTTCATTCTGTACAAGTAGATAGATCTCACACATACAATATGTGCATACAAAATGATCATGAAATTGCAGTAGTAGCTATGGAAAATTGTGACCGATTTTGTTAAAATCGGATAAACTGATCAACTTATACCTATGTATTAAATATCAATGTAACATTTTGTTCTTATATAATGGTTTTTAAAATAACATTAGTATGTTACATTCTCATTCAAGTGTCGATCGTTGTAGAATAATCTCATTGATAATTCCAAACGTATTCGTTGTGACTGTAAAAACAGTTGATTCTTATTTTAATAGCTTTATGGTATTTCGTCATCGCGGCACTAGGTTGGTTTGTTCTATTTCATTAATGTGTTAACTATTTTGATTGCTCTGCGAACTGTACATAATTACTTAACTTGCTACTTTTGTCACTTAGTTCGTACGTATCGTCCTAAATCAAAGGTGTGAAATGTAACACGCATAGAATACATTCAGGGAGTCTAGCACGAGTTTCGACATTTGTTTTCTTTCCCAGTTTTCAAATAACGTAGTGTATTTTAAAATTAATAGCATAAACCTTTTTTTTGTTTGAATCGTCGCTTAGTTACATACATTACCTTCTAGGATCTTTTCAATTCTGTCGTAAATACAGCATTTTTTATGTCATAGGTCGGCAAACGAATAGATGGATTACCTGGTAAGCAATCAGCGCCGCCCATAGACACTCGTATTACCAAAGGATTTACTACAAGCGCGTTGCCGACCTCTAGTCGGGTTACTAGGGTATAGGAGCTTCGAGAGATGATCTCCGGCCACCGTAAGCGCGGGTCTGCGGACGGCGAGTAAGGGTAGCTCTCTGCCCGACCAGAACCAGACCCGAGCGTACGGCGCGTCACGTTCCACGAGCGCCTCAAAGAGCCAATAGACCACCACAGACGGGGCCCTACAGGGATGATGTTCAGCCGGGGTTGCGGGGCAAGCGCAATGAGGTGAAGGACCTGGGGTTTTTTAGTCAGTAAGTGTCTAACACTCTCTCTCTCGCCTTACCCTAGGCGGGAGAAGTCATTTGATTTTAACCTGAAAAAAAAGTTTATTGGCGCTTGGAGGATTGAGGACGGGGGGGATTGGGTGGGGATTGGGCCTATAGCATACAATTTAATGCGTTTAAATTAGAAAAAAACTCGTTGCTAATGACTACTGTTTTAACAAATATATCTACAGTAGTTTAGTGTCACCTCATTATGATCAAATTAAGTTACTTCAAAAATAAAAGGCATGACACAACTTAGATAACTTTATTGTCTTCTATTTACGTAAATACTTACCTACTGGCTATTAACTGTAGTATTAAATTAGTAAATTATTATTTAGTTATCATTGTCCAAATTGTAAATTGAAATGTACATATCATAGAGAATTAAGTTTTAAACTACTTAATATTATTGAAATTGAATTAAAAAGCAAATGTCGTAAGCAATAAAAATATTCGTTCTGATATTACTGTTATTTTTTTTTTATTTAACACGACATGTTCCGTTTTCATTTGTAGCTATCAGCTATGTTATGGTATAGTATAGAATACATGTATTCTATACTATACCACATATGTATATGTGTTAACATCATATGAATAGGACAGGCATACGATAATACTGTGTCACCAACCTTCTATACATCTCCTTCTGCTACTCGCATCCATTCTTTGATATAGATCACCTCCAAAATTCTTTATTCATTTTTATTTATGTATACATATAATCTCCTTTACCCATATTGAGACAATACACGTTATGTAATCAACCTATATCGTATAAGGCCTCTTCTAGTTCAGTGCTATCCCTTGTTCCATTCGAGTTCTCTCTTTGTGCTAATTATATGCAATTTCTATCGTTTCCACTTCTTTTGTTTTATCGTTTTAGAGCGTCTATAACTCTAGTGTCGGTATCATTCGTAAGTATCTACTCGTCTTTCTTGCAATTTTTTTAGGAACTGTGTATCAATATTTTCCTATATATCGTTGTATTTGATGAAAGAAACGTAGTTTATAGACCCATTTTAATTAAATATCTTGTATATATCTTTAATTAATAACAGAGTGACTACATAATTGTTATGTACTAGTAGATCTATCTAAAGAACTTAATCAAGAATTTTTGGCGCATTGTGCTCGGGGATAATGAAGGTCACAGTCAGCTCCACCAAGACCCAGGACTGCAGCTCGAAGAGCTCCTAATGCTCCACCTCGAGTCCACGCCACACCTGCACTGTTGTTTAAAAATGTTTAAAATGTTTATTTTGTTACATATGTAAGTATATTAATGTTTGGTAGCCGTCGGCCGTCGCGTCGGTCAACGCTCATGAATGTATCGGATCGTTTGCATTTATTTCTGTCATTTCCTAAAAGCCACAATTTTGAAGATATAACGCGTTGAAAAGTTCGATCATTGGTAATCTTCATACTTTGCACATGTACGCCACGTATGAATATCACTTATAAGGTGTTATAACTTAAATTAATTTGCTATTGGTGATTGTAACTTATTTCTGTACAATATAAGTTAAAATATGAAAATCTCAGGTATAATAAACCCCCGTTCCTAAACTTGTACAGTGTAACCTTGGGATAACATCTGTCTTTTATTCTGTTGTCTGCGTTTTCAAAATGTTTGAAAAAAAAGACTTACTTCAATGTGCTGAAGTTTTTAAAAATAGTGACTCAACTCAACCAGACGTTATCAACAGCGGAATTCAATTTCTACTCGCTATGTACGGAGCTCCTAAAAAAACCACTTGCTTAGATAAGTTGCGATACGCAACTTTTGTTAAAAATACGCGTAATAAAAAGCAAGTACAATTAGCTTCTTTACCTCCAACCTCAGTAGCTGCTCACCGACATTTATTTCGGGTATATTACCAAGTTTAAGTGTGGCTTGGTAATTAGCTGGACCCTAAGGACTGGGGTTGGAAGTTGGTCGACAATACATTAGAGCCAGTTCTAACTTTACTTCCACCAGCACCTGAGAAACTTCTCAACTCAATATTTTGCAACTGTAAAAAAGGTTGCAATGCTAAATGTGGATGCAGAAAAGTTGGACTGTTTTGTTCCCTGGCATGCACAAACTGTCAAGGCCGATCGTGCTCTAATGTTGAGTCAGCTAATCTCGAAGACTCATTTGATACCGATGAGGAATCGCTAGTGGGACAGTTGCTCTGCGAAATAGAAGAAAAAGAAGAAGAAGAAGAACAGGAAGAAGAACAAGTAGAAGACGAAGAACAAGAAACAATAATCCTGGAAAATTACAAATCAGACGAAGAAGATTAATCATTTTATTTTCAATTGCACCGCCATTATTTTAACCAACCGATATATACAATAATATTTTACAATAGTTTTTAAACAAATAAAATCACTGCAGACCCGTGGAATAGGTAGGCCTATTCCACGGGTACTTTACAGGGGATACCACGTTAAATTAAACGCGCTCAGTACACTACCTCATAGGTGGCGTGGAAACGTGTGCTAAGTATGAAGATTACCAATGATCGAACTTTTCAACGCGTTATATCTTCAAAATGGTGGTTTTTAGGAAAAAAATTATTGATTTCTTTTTTGTAGAGAATTTTCTGATCTACAATTTTGTACTGGGGTGATTTTGCGAAAAACTCACCGTTTCGCTTAAAATCGCAAAAAACTCATTTTTTTGACCTTTGACCTCGTGTAATATTTTTAGCACACCTCGGAACGATGGGGACTTTTGAGGTTTCATTTATAATCATGTTTTGAACAATTGTGCCAATTTTCAGCTTCTTATGAATTTATGTAACCTTGAATGTATTAATTGACCGGACTAATGTGCGTTGTAATTGTAATGACACACCTACTCACACTTTAAGATACAAGCTTCAACAAAAACAACAAAACAATCTTACCTACTTGAAAAAAAATACCTACTCTTCTATATAAAGGTGATGGCAGTCGTCGATATAAGTAATTTCCAGATAAACACTACCTACTACCTACTGAGAAGGCAACTACTTAATCCTAGTTCCTCCTGTTTGGGATACTAAAAATTTAAATAAGTTATAGGTGCTTCTCAAGTCGCCATATACTTACTGCCATACTGGCAACCAATACCAGTTTCCTTCGCGTATTTCCCGAGCTCGTTTGTTCCCAACACATAAAGCTCGGTACAGACAGGGAGTGGAGCGTGGTCGCAGCGCCAACAACGCATACCGCGCCATCATGTTCACAGCAGGAATCGACCGCTCTTGTGCATCCCGCTTTACGCGAAACACATCGTCAACGTTAACCGTATCACCGCTGTTGTCCACCATTTGCATTACTTGAGGTTGTTGTGGATTCTAGATGAAAAAAAATTGAAATATGAGCTATGAAGATATATTGTTTCCTTAAATAAGAGTTCATGTTGTAGTGTTGTAAATAATCTTTGACAACTCTTTGTGTGACCCACTATTCCTGGTCTGGGTGTGTTGTGTATGTGAAATTGGATAGTTTCCTAGGTGAAAATTAAATTAATTGGACATTTCAATACAATAAAATATAGAAAAATAACTATACTTTTATTCATCACTAAATTTTAGATATTTTTTAGATTTTTTTATGAAAAAGTAGGTAAGCTATTTGACTTAAAATTCTATGATGTCATAACTCAGTGTTTCATACAAAGTTATAGTTTTTAACATTTGGATAAAAGTATTGAATTTGACTAGTTGGAAACTACCGTATTGTTTGCTTGTAAACGTATCCACAACACAGGAAGATATCCTATTGTGGTGCATAGGTATTTTAGAAGAAAAAAAATGTATTGATCAGATGGTGGTAATTTTCATCATCATCATCATCAGCCGGAAGACGTCCACTGCTGGACAAAGGCCTCCCCCTTACAAAGGCCTCCCCCTTGGTTGTAATTTTACATGCCGATAATAGTAGCAAGTAGATTAAGTCGATGGTAAGTGCAACTCGACAAATTGCAGCGAAGCAGTGGCTTATGTGGAGACTCGTCTAGCAGCAAGAAGCAGGGTAAGTAGGTAAGTGGCTACTATAACAAGTACTACGTAAAGATTTTATAATTTGAATCTCCTACTAGTCATAAGCAATACGACAAGACAATTGATTGACCATATTATTTAAATAGGTAGGTATAGTAACTATCGTGAGACATTGTAAATTTGTTGGTATCTTGGTAATAAAGACTTACGTGAATCACCTAAGCGCTGATTTTTTAATAGTCAGATAAATGTTACCTGAGGAAACAAATTGTCACTGTCTTCTACAAACATTCTGACGCGATAGCATCATAATTATTCCCCTGGTAGGTAACTTTTATCAAACCATTGAAAAATCAGCCCTAAAAAATCTCTACGAATTGTCGCGCGTCGTAGCGTCACGCATGCTGCTCTTGAATAAGAGTCTGTTAACTCACGCAATGAAGTTGTTATTTTCAATAAAATTAAACAGGTTATAAAGAATTGTTATCTGTCATATAGATTTTAGAACTAAATTCATACCAAGATACACTTACCATAGTGATACACATGAGGACTTGTAGAATGAACATGCCAAAAGAAAGGAAGGCGATTCCAGTCAACGATATGTCGAAGAGGTCGGCCAACCCAAGACTATGGCTGTCCCTTTCAACAGTGTACTCTTCTACCACGTGTGTTTGTGGGACGGCCGCTGGATGGTGGTACAGAGGCGGTGGTGGCGGTGGCATCGAATACTCATACCCACCACCTAGAAATAGAAAAAATTAGTTATAACCCGTCGTTTGTTCCAAGCCAATTTTAAACAGAACAAAATGTATTTCTACTCTGCCTCAATTTCGGCAGACAAGATGTTAAAATTGTGACTTATTTCACTTGATTTTGTTGTTTTTGTTTTCTAGATCTTTGTTTCTTAAAATTCCTCTTCAGTAACCTACGCTAATATTCTTATCATAGGTGGGTAAAAAGACACTTAATGAATTTACAAAGGACATAATGTGTGAAAACTCTAAAATGATGCAGTAATGACTAATGTAAATAAATTTTAGTTGTTTGGAAAACTTGAATAAAAATTTCAAAAATTCAACTATAATTATGCAAATTTTAAAGTCCTACCTACGTCAGACATGATAATATTGAATCCTATTAAAATAAAAATTATCGGTGTCCAAAGTTTTGTTGCTTTGTCGCAAAATCACCACAGATATTTCTAAAATATTGGAAACAAGGTATGATTTCATGATATAAAGAATATCTTAATATAAAAAATGTGCCCATGACATTTGAAGGAAATGGTCAATTATTATTGATTTAAAACAGAAACTATGGCGAAGACGACTAGTCCACAAGTGAAGTACGGTGGTAATTATAACATTTAGATAAATTTCTTTACCCTTACTATACTTAGCGATATCTTGTGCCGCTACATCGGGAGCTGTGTAACCTGTGAACTCCTTGCCACTCTCGTACACTTCATATCCTTCTCTAGTTTGTAATGTCGGCGTTTGCGGTGCCGACGGATCACCTGGAAGTGTTGTGTTGTTTATGCCAGCATTAGTCGCCATATTGGCTACATTATGAACATCGTTGAGAGCGGCCACCCTGAAAATAAAACGGACCTTGTATTCCCAAAAGTAGGAAGTAAAAAAAGTAAAAAAAGGATTTCTCCAAGAACTGGTTTCACCAAGAATTGTAATAAAAATTAACCTTTTATCTTATGCTAAGTTTAGTGCAGTTACAGATTGCTTGTTCAAGAAAATGATACCCTTTATAAATCAATATCTTTAAAAAATTAATGAGTTAGTAGGTAATGTTGTATCCGAAGCGAAAATCAACCTTAGCAGTTGGCTTTGCGAGCACTAAATCCATATTTAACTAGGAGTCACTCATTAATCAAAAATCATTCCTTCATTGGAAATTTACATTCAGCCTAAGTAACAAAGGCTATATTTATGGTACAGGTATTTAGAAGAACATCACATCTGTCAAACCGGTAATAAGTTCCCAAAAGTAGAGTGCAGTGCCAAATTATTAACTGTTCAAAGCTATGACAAAAACAGGTAATTTGGACAGACTTTAAACAATAGGTAGGTACTTACTTGGCCAACCATTCTTGATAGTTAGCGGACCCAACATCAAACATAACGTTACTCCTAATGTCTTGTCTCCGGGATAGCACGTTGTCTTTCACCTCACTGAAAGGCTTCCCTATCCTATTTTGCAAAACACTTTTCCCCATCTCCTCCAGAATTTGGTCAGCTATGTAATTCCGGCAGTGGTACTCGTTCATCATTTTTCTGTAATAAAACAATTAAAACCACAATAGATAACATATAAATAATGCGTCGGACAGAACATTTATTTTCATGAGAATAAAATGTACTGATTTTTTTATGGCATTGGTCGGCAAAAGAGCCTTTACGGACTACCTACCTGATGGTAAGCAATCAGCGCCGCCCATGGACACCCGCAACACTAAAGGAATTACGAGTGCGTTGCCGGCCTTTTAGGCATAAGGGTTTCAGATATTTGAGGATTGGGAAAGTATGGGGAGAGGGGTAGGGATGGGGCCTGTGAAACACAATGCTGTGGTTGTTTCAGACCAATTTCTGTAAAACCGGGGTATCACTCCGGTCGAGCCATTCCATTCGTGCTGAAGCTCGGTTCTCCTACACTTAAAACTAATGGTTTAAGGTAGCAACTAAGAGATATTGGTCCCGTCACGGAAGTCGAACTTGAATGTAATAACTTGACATTCAATAATGGGATGATTACAGACCAATGATGATGACGATGATGGTGCTAGATATCTATCTATAAAGTTTAATGTTCTCAACTTTTAAAACAGTCGCCTTTATAGTATTTTATTATTTAAATCTATATAGGTATTTTCTAATTATACTTTACCTATGGAAGCCCAGAGTAGACAACGCAGCATCAATAGAACCATTAATTGATTGGTCAACACTTTTACCTATAGTAGCATTCAAACTATCAACACTTTGATTTTCACTGCCTACCATAAAGAAAGTCGGCATCAAATCCGAACGAAGAATATCATTCACATTTAAATCACTTTCGAACATTTTCGCTGACACAAATATGAATTTTATAACGAAGAAAATGTATATTTTAAACATATTATAGGTATAAAGTTCGTGTTATGAGATGAACAGTTTGCTAGCAAATGTCACAAGACAAACGTAAGTTGGACAAAAATATTATCCGAGGTATGAAGCGGATAATAGTCGGAGAAACGTTAAAGTTTAGATATAATCAATGTTCATGGCCGTAAACAAACTCATGTAGGTACCTAGTTAAGTGCCTGCATAATTGAGATAGAAGTATCTATGTATGAGTACCATTAAGGTGTGAATGACATCTAGATAGAGATTTTAGTATTAAGCTCCATTTTAAATGGTACCTAAATGTTTCCTAGATTTTAGGTAAGTAGGTACCTACCTACTAGCTAAATTAGAAAATAATTGTTGCAATTGCAAATGTATGCAGACTTTAAAATAAAATGTACTTACCATATATAGATAAAGAAACAAAAAAAACAGATAATTTAACACGTTTAATAAAATATTAGTTTACATTAGGTAGGTAGGTACAGGCTTACATTAATGTAACCCTCGGTAATCATGTTATAAGACCTAAGTAAAAAGCATCACCAGATTATACTGGACGGAGATCTTAACACAAAAATTTATAAGAAAAAAATTAGATATCCTTACAACACTTTATCCCAAAAATCTAATCAAATTCGGGCCTACAAATTCCTTGATTTCTACGGAAGTTAATGTGCAGATGAGGTCGCGATCATTCCTAACAATAATAACTACCTAGTTAAGTATACAGGTAAAATAATTGACAACAATTCCAAATTAGTAGACTAGGTAGGTCGGTACTTTTAAAACTAGTTCACTTTATTTTACCGTTCAATAAACTTCTTACATAAATTGCATTGATAGTTCCATTACCTAGACCAAATTACCCAAGTACTAAATACTTAAATATGTAGATATTGTAATTGCCCGCATTTATATCCGTACTAACTCGTAAGCAATTTACTAGGTGTCTACTCTACTTTTACAAACGCCCCTTGAGCCCCCCGTTGCTCTTAAATACCCCTCTGAGGTAAGAGGATCCATTGTTGTATTACAAATGTTCGGATGTCATATTAGGGACGTTTGACGTGGGAACAAACCATATTGCCTCACCATTAAAAAGCTTTTTATCTGGTACGAGTAAAAACAGATTTTGAGGGACATTAAATAATTAATTGATTTGAGGATAAATTGGTCTTGCTACAACACCGTTATTTGTGTAGGCGGGATAGAGTTATACTTATTGATTAAAAAAAAACTTATTGTAAGTAAGTATCTTGGGTTACTTAAGTGTTTTAGAGAACACGATATGAAAATTTCAGTTAGGAAAAAGAAGGGTCCTCCAGGCAAAGTGATCATACCTGGCGGGCAAATGTCCAACAGATTTGTTTACTTGGGGATTTTTAATTATTCTAGGTACAGAGAAAGTAATCTTTATTACGTGTGTGATACTGATACCCATGCTTCGGTAAGAATGGGCTGGCTCGACTAGATATCATACTGGTCGAGCCGCTCGTCCAGTATGATACCACGGCCTCCGTCCGCCGTCCGAGTGACATTGCAAGCCCAATCCTTTCCTTCCCCCCATCTATCTTCAAAACCCCTTATCCCTAAATAGCCGGCAACGCACTTACAACTTGGGTACCAACTCAGTACCTACTCTCGTTTGCCGCCATTAATCATATACAAAAAAATCTTATAAAACTTTAAAAGCATTAAAGCAATTAATATACATACAACATAATTATGCAGATACAATAGGTGTGTCTGTCATTTATGGGTCTGTCGGGCGGTCGAGCCGGCTACTTGGCCTTGTGCAGATGGAGAAGGTTGGTTAATTATATAATTAAAATACAAACAAATTGTGTGCTATGCAAAATAAACGAATTTAAAACAAAAATCTTACATAAGTACTACTTACATACTTACTATTGACTGTTAGATGGTTTTAATTCACAATTGTAATAAAGAAACTTACATACATAAACCCTTTTTTTTGTGAGGGGAAAATCATCAAATGACTTCTCCCGCCCAGGGTCAGGCAGGAGGGAGTGTCAGACTCTTACTGACTAAAAACCCCCCTGTTCCTACTCCTGCTCTAGGCCGAGGTTGCGGTGCCTCATTGCGCTTACCCCGCAACCCCGGCTGAAAACCCTGAAAACATATCACGGTTGTTTGGGCAGCTGAGTAAATAAAGGATCCGTAATAACTGTACGCCGATTCTGCCACAAATTATTCAGCTGTCGCGTTTGTTATCACTCGATTAACGTAATAATTAAGTAGGTAATTTAAATTTATAATCTAATTTTGAATTGCGTTTTTTAGGATAATTGACTAGGATTTTCTCCTGTGTCGTGGGTGCGGTTACAAACATACAATCTCAAATACACTATGTCACCCAGACCCGGAACAACAATTTGTGGATCACACAAAGAATTGTTACGTGCGGGAATCGAACCCGTGACACGTTACAAAGCAGCCAGTTACCTAGCCACCGCGCCAACCGTGCAGTCAGTTCAGTTGCTTAGAAACATTTTGCTTATTATATAATAATTCCTTAAAAGAGTATCAGCTTATCATAAACAATACAATTAACATTATTCTCTAAGTGCTCAAAATTTAATACTTTGAGGCACTTTGAATATGTGTGAAAAAAAATCAAATACAATTGCACTTAAATACAAATAAAATTGCAATTATCTTAGTGTCTAAAAACATGCTACTATTATAATAGGGATATTAAATGTGTAAATGTATAGTCTGTACAAACTTTACAAAAAAGGTCTGTCTTGAAATTGTCTGTGGCTCGTACTTCAATATGTCTATGTAGTCTGTGGTGCCATCTAAAGACGAAACGAGAAATCTACAAATTTCCTTTTTTTACGAAAAAGTACTATAAATTCAGTAATTACTGATATTTTGAGATGTGAAATCAAATAATTATTTTACGATATTTCTATAACCATTCAAAAATGGGCACGAACGGCAATGGTCGTCGCGGGGGAACTAAAATACCTGATGTTCGCCGCCCCATGGAAGAAGGCGATTGTGTTAACGACATGGAGAGCCCCGAACTTGACTTCGTTTATGATGATTGTGATACTCAAGCCAACGAAATAGCCGAGTTATACAGTTACACAGAACATCCGGAATATCAGCTCAACGTCAAGGCATTTGAAGATATCATGGAAGATTTTAATTTTCCTCCAAGCTGGCAAAGATTGACAAATAAACAGCAACGTACTGTGATGATGAAGTTATTGGAGCACTTGGATGTGGCTGTCAGTGAGATTCGTATGCGAGCAACCCGTTGTATACTGTATTTAGCTCAGGGATGCTGGGCGGAGATGCAATCTGATGCTGAGCAGGCTCATTGGGCTCGCGTCAACGTAATGATGCTGTACGATATGGGCACGTTTTCTGCCTTCGTCGAATTACTGAATCTCGAAATAGTTCGCAGCAGCTCTGCAATAGCTTCCAGGAAACTAGCAGAATCTCTGGCGGACTCCACAAACTTACGAGTTATTTTGTCTGTATTATACCTGATCACAGAGTACATGAGAACTGAGAAGGATAATCCTGAATCTGAATTCAAACATTTGGTTAAAAACTTCAAAGAGGAGCTGGGCTCACCATTTGGTGAAGAGTTGCTACCTGTAAAACTACTAAGCATGGTGACACATCTTTGTGCAGGAACAACTCCACACTTTCCTATGAAAAAAGTGTTACTTCTTCTTTGGAAAGTTCTACTTGTTTTTTTAGGAGGCTCAAAGGAGCTTAAAGAGAGAAAGGCTAGACTAAGGGAGAAATACAATCTTCCACCATCATCAGAGGACACAATTGAGATTGTAAAAGGTATGAGAGCCAGTTCTCCTCCTCCGAGTGCAGCTGATATGTTGGAAAATCAAAATCCTGGTCAAAGAAAGTTATTAAAAGAAAATGAAAGAGAGGGAAAAATTCGCAGGCACCTTTTTATGAAACAAACTTCACTAGATGAATCTGATGAGCAAATCTTTGTAGACAAGGAAGAAACTGGTAATGGCTCAGAAGATTACTCAATGGAATTTCAGTCTATACCAAGTGAAGGCTCTCAATCTGAAAACAATCCTAATTGTCCATATTACATGTACTTTAAGCAGTTCGACAGTCCGCCTCCACCTCCACCTCTTCCTAGAAGTCTTCCTTGGCAATCAAAAGTGCGTCAAAAAGACATTGACACCTTCCTTGACAATGTTCGAAATAAGTTTGTTGGGTACTCCCTTCCTGGAGATAGACAGACTACTGCTGGACTGCCACAGCCCATTCATGAAGGAATAGAAATTCTTAAAAAACATGTTTACACTAGTCTCTCGGAATTGCAAGCAGAAAGAGAACTTGAAATTGCTCGCAGTCCTCTCACTAAGGGAGAAAAAGAAGTTGAAGATACAGAAGTTGAAATACTGTACAGAGCTATGTTTCCCAACTTGCCCCAGTACATGATTGCATTGCTTAAAATTCTTCTAGCAGCAGCACCTACATCAACAGCTAAAACCTATTCTATCAATATAATGGCTGACTTATTGCCTGAAGAGATGCCCATGACTGTACTTCAATCATTAAAACTTGGCATTGATGTTAACAGGCATAAAGAAATTATAGTAAAAGCAGTCACTGCAATATTGCTACTGCTGCTGAAACATTTTAAATTAAATCATGTATACCAATTTGAGTTTATGTCTCAACATCTTGTTTATGCAAATTGTATGCCTTTAGTGCTAAAATTTTTCAATCAAAACATTTTGTCATATGTTGGAGCTAAGAACACAATACCTATATTTGATTTTCCAGCTTGTGTTATTGGAGAACAGCCAGAATTGACTAAAGAATGTCTAGATATTGGGGATTCTACAGTTCCATACTCATGGAGAAATGTTTTTTCATGCATCAATTTGTTGAGGATTTTAAATAAGTTAACTAAATGGAAAAATGCAAGAATTATGATGCTTGTAGTTTTCAAAAGTGCACCTATTCTAAAACGTACTTTAAAAGTAAGACATGCATTGATGCAATTTTATGTATTGAAATTACTGAAAATGCAAACTAAGTATTTGGGTCGCCAATGGAGAAAAACAAATATGAAAACAATCAGTGCAATATATTCTAAGGTGCGTCACAGGTTGAACGATGACTGGGCTTTTGGCAATGATGTTGATGCAAGACCTTGGGAATTCCAAGATGAAGAGTGTGCTCTGAGAGTATGTGTGGATCGTTTTAATACAAGGAGGTATGGCAGTGGTGGAGATCAGGAAATCGATTTGACTCCTCTCGAGACAGACATAAACAGTGTACTAGAAACTAACATTGAACTTGATGAGGAGTTTAAACATAACTATGAATTATGGCTTGAGCAGGAGGTTTATAATAATGAAATAAACTGGGATGTATTATTGAGTGCATGAGGTTTTATCAAACTTATTCAAAACCATACAAACCAATTTATGTTTTTGTACAGTTAGTTAATAATTTTAAATATCCATTATTTCATTCAGAAATATTTTATTAAATAGATAAATTTCGTATAATGACTTTATTAAACTTTGTTATTTAACTGTCTACTTAGTAATTACTTGAATAAGTTACACTTTGTTTTTTTATATTTAAAATAAAACTATCATGACAGACTCATATTATATAAAGGAAATAACTTTAAAGTGTTAACTCAAAGTTAAATTATGAATATGCATTATTTTAGTCAAATTAGACGTGAAATGTGTGTATTTTAAGGTAGTTTAATATTTAGAACTTGTGGATGATGAAATGTTATACTTAAATCATTTGTATTTAAATAGTATTTAGAATCAATATAGAACAGAACTGAACATAACATTTTGTTTTACAATACAATTTCTCACACCTATAATGAAATTGGAGGATTTGTTAACATTTTAGGATCTTCATCAAGCTTAATAAACTACGTAAAATAATTAAAAACCGACATTCAAATAAACAAATTCAAATACCTACTTATTAGATTTTTTGGTTTTGGATCTGTATACACCCCTAATGAAATATTATTAAAATAAATGTGTACATTTATAAAGTGGTATTACTTCTCGGAAATTTTCCTTTGTTCCTATATAACCTACAGAATTTTCTTTTTGATTGATTTTGATGCATTTCGTCTATGAGGGGTAGTTTTTAGATAAAATAGCCATGGATCTACAAAATTTTTCAGTGACTCATCTCTTGAAAGCGTTTCCAAAAACGGCAATAAACCTTTCCCTTGTTTTATGGGACTGTTAAAAAACATACATTCAAAGCAAAAATAACTCTTTTAGCTATAACAATATTATTATGAGTATTTATTATGGTCAGCAAATATGCGGAGGGGTCGTGGTATAAATTCAACTATATAGTAATGCCATCTGTTACTTTTTAAGTTTATTACTTTTCATATTTGGCTTATAGATGTCGTTACAAAAAGCCGTAGGTAAATATTAGTATATATAATAGTAATTATTCACTAAATAGTGCTATAAAATACAATATTAGTCGTACTATATTGCTAATTTAGTTTTAAGTGAAAGCAAAGTTCGTAATTTTTGTAATTCATTTTACCAAAGAGTTCCACAGCCACAAGTGGTAACCCTAGTCCCTAACCTAACATTAATGTGAGTAAATTAAAAGACTTGGCTTAAAGGACTCGTATCCAGGCCATAAACTCCAAAAAAAAAAAAAAATAACATTAATGTCACTTTGAGTAACGCAACGTCCCACCCAAAACTTGATCGTATTTTGTATTTTTCTTTTGTATTTATTGTTAATCTCCTGAGTATCACGTAGATTTAGAAAGAGTTTGTGTATTGCGACGATGTACTAATTTTGTTTCCTACTGACAAAGGCAAAAGAAGGTAAATAATGTTAGCCTTTCCATAACTTCCTGTGGGTCGCTATCTTGACCGTATTTATTTTATCCTTATTCGTAATATCACTGCTGAACATTTCAGTGATGTTCTGCGAGTAATTCTTTAATACTTATTAACTGAATTTCATTTTAGAAACCACAAAATGGCTGAATTAGCAGCATTACTGCAAACCGAGATTCCCGAGGGGCGCAGCCATCTAACAGATAGCCACACAAATCTCGAACGTGTGGCTGATTACTGCGAAGCTAATTATTTTCAGTCAGAAAATAAAAGGTTGGCTCTAGAGAGCACCAAAAACTACACAACACAATCGCTAGCTAGTGTTGCATATCAAATCAATACACTGGCTTACAACTTCTTGCAACTGCTCGAACTTCAAACAATGCAGTTAGCTGAGATGGAAGGACAAATGAATCACATTGCCCAAACTGTGGCCATTCACAAGGAGAAAGTAGCCAGGCGAGAAATTGGAGTGTTGACTGCAAATAAGGTGACAAACAGGCAGTACAAAATCATTGCTCCTGCAAACCCAGAGAAACCCATCAAATATGTGAGGAAGAGTATTGATTATACAGGTATGGATTAATGTAATGTATACTAGTCATCATAATCAGTTAATTAACCTTAAGTGTTGCTCAAAGTCAAATCATTTATTCTTATTTTGAACCAAAAATTAATAAATTTGGTCATGTAGATTTCTCATTTCTATCATGTGATAACAAAGAAATATCTGTGTTTAAGCAACAATTTATGACAAGAGAAAAATCCCAAAATATATGTTAAATAAAAGTCATATTTAATTTTGCTATTCTCTGTTAGCTCTGGATGACATTGGTCATGGTGCTCGTTGGAATGGAGCTACAAGTGGCACTCCTAGGGGTCGGCGATCAGGCTCTACTCCTAGTGCAGCAACACTACCTGCACCCACCACCAAGCCACCAACACCGCCAGCTGCTGTCAGAGCGGCTGCTGCTGCAAATACTGGGACACTGGGTCGTGGTACACTGGGTAAGCCCTTAGATATTTTGCAGTATGTAAACTGTTCATACCAAAATGGCTTGTATAAACAGGTGTTTGGCTGTCTTATCTGTTAAGCAATCATGGATTTCTTAATAGATTTTTGTTGTAAGTAAATGAATTGAGGCATTTGTAAACACATTTTGTGAACAGGTAAATCTTCACGCGAGTACCGCACGCCGCCAGCTGTGGCTCCGCCGCAAGTGCCCTCGCACTATGCACCAAACTACCCACGTCGTCCACCAGGCTACTCGACTTTGCCTGTAGCACAGCCCCAGGTATGTTACTCTTGAAAAAGAATGTCATATATATGATCTTCAGTAAATTACAAAAATGTGTTTTAATCACCCGTTTAAAAGCTAGATTTATTTTTGATGGCGTAAATTTATCAAGTCAGTCAGTCAGTCAGTCTATCTGGTCCGGACTGGGGCAGCAGTACATTATTGCGGTTCATCTGCTCGGCAGCTCCTTTGAAAGCTAGATGGATTCACTATTAATTTGTCTATCTATAAGAAACTTGAAAAGAAGCTCAGCAGTCAGTCCCTCTTTGAGAAAAGTAACAAAATACACAGGAAAAGCCATATGATACACACAGAATACTGTTATTCAATAACTAACCATGTTTTTTGTTTATCTTTAGGTTGGAATGGTACATCCAAACCAGCATCAAGCTACTTCCAACTATTCTCAACAAGATTTGCATTCCAGTATGCCACGTTAGTATTCATTTGATAAAATCAAGGTTGACAAAACAAAAATAAACTTTCAATTTTATTCTGTCCTAATTAATTTCAAGTTTTGAGAAATTACAACAGAAATATTTTTTTGTTTACAGCACCACCCTCTCCTCTGATTGGTTCTGATGGTGAACACAGCCAACATTCCATGAGTCTGCCAGGACAGGTTAGTATTGCTAACCTTTTTATACTATTTTGGCGTAAAATGAATGCCCATAACACATTACTATCAACATGATATTACTACAATTTTTGTACCAAGATAGGTAACTTTTATATTTATTGTCGTTTCTTTTGGATAGATCCAATAGCCAAACATCAGCAATAGGGAAGCCGTGAGTTTAAATATTACCCCATTGCACTATAGTAGTGATCCTCCTTCTAGTACAGTTTGCAATTACACTAAGTATTGTGATTAAAACTGAAGTGTATTATGGTGAAACTGTACTTAGGAATATTTTGGCTAGAATTATGTTCTATGCACATTGCACACAATAAATGCATGGCCAACCCATTGTTATTGTATCAGTGGTTGACCTTAATTCTTGCTGTTGTCATGTCAACCTAACACATGTATGGAGTAACAAGTACTTTTTAATTCTTACCTATCCCCCTGTTGGAGTGTCACCAACTGCTCCTGGTTTGTCAACATCTCAGTATAGCTGTTCTTCAGTTTATTTTTTAATCCAAATTAAATGTACTTTTACATTACTCAAAACAATGATAGAGACATAAGATTCTAACAATGTATAACAATTTCAGCGTGCGTCGTCGTCTTCAGCGGGAGGAGGTTCCATTAGGGGTGGATCAGTGTCTCCTCCTCTGCCACCTCCACCGATGGATGATGAGTTAGCGCATGATGGCTTTGGCAGACCTCACCATATGAATGTAAGTATGCCTTCCGTTTAACTCCAGTGTTTAACTTTTAGCAGTCGGTAAATTTTGGTACCCTAAAATGATGTTTCCTTTATTTTTCAGAACAAGATGGGTGCTCCCTACTCAAATGCTGTACCTGCTATAGTACCTGATGAGGAAGACCTGCCTGGATGGGTGCCCAAGAATTACATTGAGAAAGGTATGAATTTCACAACTGGCAAATCATTACTGTACAACTTTGACAACAAGTTGTTGTTAACTATATTGTTGTTCCAGTTGTCGCCATTTACGATTACTATGCTGACAAAGAAGACGAATTATCATTCCAAGAGAGTGCAGTAATTTATGTGTTGAAGAAGAATGACGATGGTTGGTGGGAAGGCGTTATGGACGGCGTCACGGGACTGTTTCCAGGAAACTATGTAGAACCCTGTGTGTAATGTTACTCATTTTACATACATACTTCACCTATTGAGGCCTCTGAAACAAACTAGGCTAGGCTATGATCACACATACAAGTTAGTGTAACATCAATAGGAAATAACCCATCATTTTTAGCAATTTCTTGTAAATTGATATACAATATTCTTTGTAACTATGTATTCCTGTAGATATCTACAATCATGTCAATAAACTAGGTTATAGATTTTACTTCCAAATAAATTTCCATACTATTGAAGATTAGTATTCAACTATTATTAAGTTCAAATATATTATTTAAATTGATATTTTTAACGTATTCATTAGGAAATATAGATTACGATAAACATAATCATGTTATTTTAATTTAAGTTATCCTTGTCATTAAAGGAACATTAAATTAATTCATATATCTGTAGTTTGAATTTTATTTCATTTCTAATCTGTATAATTATATATAATTCTGCTGTACGTGTGGTCATTGAACTCGTCCTAAACAACTTGACCGATTTAAATGACGTTTTCTGTATGCCCTTGGATGGCGCCCTGGATGGTTTTATTAATAAATCAGCCCGGCAATGATTGCTTGAAAAAGCACGTGATCTCGTAAACGGCTCTAACGATTTGTAATTTGATGTGTGGGTTTTCGAGGAGGGCCCGCTACTATAATATAAAATGCAAGGAAAATAAGAATAAAATTTTGACATTTGTGAATTTTTATTGATGCATTTAAATGCACAGATACTTACATCTAATTCAATAAAAAGATTGTTTTCTCGAATACACGGCCACAATATGAAATGTCACACACATACAAAATAATTTGTAAAATCACTCCATATGGACAACATAAGTACTTGGTTATTGGACAAAACTATTCAATAAAAGATGTGGTATAAATTACTGCACACAAAATTATTATTGGATACATCAACGTTTTTGGCATAACGAAAAATACGTTCTCATGAAAATTATTTCAAAATAAATGTACTACAGAAATCATTGCCACAAAAATGTTAATCTGTATACATTTTGACTAGTTTAATCAATGTAAAACGTTTACGGTTTTGAACCTGCGATTGGTCATACACAACTTATTAAGTTTTAGGCCCCAAAATTTTCTATGACACTAGCTGTATATATCTGGATTAATCATTTAGTAGCTCGAACAGATATAGCAGCAGTATATAAAAACTGGACGAACTTTTAAGTAATCGCTTTGACCCTTCATGTATATAATTGTAAATGCAGCTCAAAAAATATGTTCATTATTGCCATCATGTGCCTAATTTGTTAACATTACAATTGGAAGAAGATTGCAAAAAACTATAGCTAGACATTGTAATTAATTAATTTGTTGTTTGAACAAGTATTTGTAGATTGAAACATACCAATTTTTCCTGTTTATTGCTTATAGTCAATTCTGTCTAATTCTAAATATGAGACATAATAGCTAATACCTACTAGTTTTTAACTCTATCAAATCAAATATTAAATAAAAATGTTAAAAAACCGTCAAAACTAGGTTTAACATTTATTTGAGACTTCTATTCCTTATCATCTAGTTCCATATTTTCTGCTGTTGAATTCTCACTGTCTTGTATTTTAGTGCTGCTTGTAGGTTTTTTATCCTCTTCGGTTTTGTCCTCAGTTTTTGATGCAGGTTCACTACTAGCTGAAGCATTATCTTTCTTTTCCTGTTTTTCAATAACATTTTCTTTTTTAGAGTCCTTTGAATTTCTGCAAAAAAATATAACAAATAAAAAAGACATCTCTCAAAAGATTCCAACTATGATTTCAATATATTCAACTTACTGTGAAGGTCCATTGACAATTTCTACGACATCATCATCTTCATATTTTATATTGACTACAGCTTCAACTTTAGTTTGAATACTCTTCAAAGCTGAATGGAATATTTTGGAACTCGCCTAAAAGATAAATATTAATGAATAGACATAAACAATCGTTTATTGTGAAACTCAATGGTATCTATTTCAAAAATTTTATTTAAAATAAAAATAATAATTACCGTAAGCGAAGCTATCCTTGCTCGTGCAGCGGAGAGGCTGGCGCTAAGGTCAGAAACCTGTGTCTGTGCTCCACGCTCGGCTTGTTGCGTGCTAGCTGCAGCAGCTCGGGCCGCGCGCAGTGCAGCTCGAGTACTCTCCAGAGCACCCTCAAGGCGAGCGCGGCTCGCTGCACTACGAGCCTCAGCTTTCACTAGCGCCCCCACATCTACCAATCTGGACTTGTACATAACCATACCTACAATAAGAAAAAGACAAAATAAGATATAAGTATTCAATATACATCGTAAAAAATATTGAACTGTGTTAATAGATTAAAATATTACCAGATTCACTGACATCCTTTGTTTCACTACTTTTGTCACCATCTACACCAGTTGCATTAAATATTGGAAGCAAATTGCGGTTTCCAGCTGCTATTGTTTCCTCTAGCTCTGCAATCTGTTTTGTTTTCATTAGAACATGTTCAATATATGCCAAGGTGGCAAAAATATGAATATAAGTAGGTACTTACATGTGTAGGGACTTCACTGTTTGAAATCGAAGTATCTAGTGGCATATCTTGCATTACATCTGTAGTTCCAGAAGAAACATCTCGAATGGCTTGGATTAATGTCCTATAGATGATAAGATTTACTTATGTTATTACAACTGCTAGTAAAACAATATCTATAAGCTTAAAAGATAAATGAATATATAACTTTAGAAGTTTTACAAAATTGAAGAGTAATTGTTTGAAAACTTACTTGTAGGTAAACATCTCTTTAACACATACTTTCTCGAGTACAGCTCTGATCTGTGAGCGAGAAAGTTGTAATCCTAAGCTCATGAACAGATTTTGTAGATCTTTCTTGGTCATACTGCCGCCGCGGGACGTGTCAAAGTATACTAGGGATAAAAGAAGGTATGGGTCAGGAGGCAATTCAACACCTCGGCTGCGACGTTTTGGGGAACCACTACGTTCGTCGTCACTTGGGCTCTCCTGAAATAAAAAGGGGCATGATTATTATGGTTAACAAGAAAATGTGTCAAACTATGGAGATTGTATAGAAAATAATACTTTACCTTTCTATCCCTTCTGCGCGAATCCCTTTTCTCGTCCCGTCGATCATCTTTCTTTTCATCTCGCTTCTCATCTTTCTTATCCTCTTTTTTCTCCTCAACTTTCTTTTCAAGTTTTTCTTCCTCTTTTCTCTCTTTAACCTCCTCAGCTTTTTCAGGGAGTGTATACAAAGTCTTGTAAATGTAGAAACCGAAATCCCGCATCAGCATTTCATTGAACAACTCGGCAAAGACAAACAACTGTGTGACACAATTTTTTAAATTAAACATAAGGCAAGATTATCATTAGAAATATTTACAGTATAGGTCATTATTAAACAAACCTCAAAGCTGTGTTCCTTATTGTCTGTGATACGATAATCTAATAACAATGATAAGGTGGCCACACTGCAATTGAATTTGCCACCCTTCGCAGAGTTTGATGGATGCACCAAAATATGAGGCGTAGGAGGAATTTCGTAACGAGCTTTACGCAATAACTTCTCTTTTTCAAGCTGAAAAATATAAATCTTTGAATTATTAACAAAGCGACTGTATTAGGATTTGTATGTGTAAAGAGAATCTGAATTATGAGTTCATTTGATGGAAATGTGCAAAGATCACAGGTGTTCCTTCTTTTTTGAAACTCTATCAGGTTCCTACAAAGTACCTTTCTTTTCTCTTCTTCAATTTCCTTTTCAGATAATTTCTTTTCTTCTTTTTCAACTTTTTCCTCTTTTTTGTCTTCGTCTTTCTTGTCAACCTTGACTTCTGGCTTTTTTTCTTCTTCTTTTTCGTCTTTCACCTCAACATTCTCTTTTTCCTCAATCTCAGCCTTTTTATCAGGGTCCTGTTCATCATCTTCAAGTTCCATTACATCTTCTCCATCTTTCTTATCTTCTGCCTCTTCAGTTTTTATAAGTTTTGATAGGCGGGATACTAACTGAGCTCTTAGTCCTGTTAAAGCATGAAATATGTTGGCTAATTATTTTACTATATGTTTTATAATATATTTGCACCATGTGGTTTGACCTTACCTTTACAACTAACATTCCGAGCTCGCAACTCTTGTCTCAGCTGATCGACTTTGATTGTCCTGAGATCCAATTTTGAATAATGTGTTGGTTCTGGCTTTTCCTCATCATCATCATCATTTTCGTCTATTGTTATAGTACTATTGTCCAGATCTTTTTCCTAAAAAGTTTACAACCTAATTGAGTATTTCTGTCAGTTTCTTAAATGTGAACTCAGGGTCAAGGTCAATAATTAAAGCTGAGTTTAGAAACTTCAAATTTTGAATTAAGTTTAGAAAATTAAAAGAGGATTATTTAATATAATTCTGTGAAGAGTAAGAAGGTAGTGATTATAATAATATTATCTATTTCCAGGCGATGTCAGCATGGCAACAAGACTGCTTGTCGTCGGCAGAACTGGCACGATGCTCTTCCATTTTAGTAGCGAGCGGCCGGAAACGTAACTAAACAAAACTGGGAACAAACAATTTGCGATTTGTCCGCCGCAGAAGTGTCGGCCGCTGCCGTCACTTGCTGCTCGGGCTTGCTGGACTCCGGTTCCTCGCCGTCAAGTTTTCGGATGGCAGCATCGCAGGCTGCTTTATACAGCTCCTGTACGTTGGTCCAGTCGATACGCGACGGTTGCGCCGACCACACGTCTGGCAGGAACAACACCACACACTCGAGCCGCGACTTGCCGCCGCTGCCCTCCCGCCAGTAGTAAAACTCCACCATTCGGTACCTGCATGGGTAATACAGTTATAGTGGTATACTCACAGCGCAACGCGCGCGCCGCCCACCCGACTGCAGACATGGACACGACACATCCGCTACGAGAGTAAAACAAACTGCTGTTTTGGTAGGTGGTACATCGAGTCTGCATCCAATCAGTTGCGCCATCCAAGATGTACTAACGCCTCCACTTAACTCTCACTTAAGGAATGTGTGTACCATGACCAATACAAAAAATAAACGGGTTAAAGCCTCTTCTGCCTGTTGGTGACTTTGCCAAGCAGTCACTATTTTCACTCTGAAATACTGCACCAGCTACAACAGTATGTCCAGAAGAAACTCCTGACCCATGTGATCTTACATAAATGTCAGCACAGCAGGACAGTAAGATGACCAAACGAATGATGATACTACACTTACCATTGGGTACATGATGACAAGTCTATGCCAGTAAGAGCTTTGCATGTGCGTATCGCAGTCTTCACCAAAACTTTTGGATCTGACTGAGGATTTTCACCATCTAATGAAGGACTCCAAGGTCCACCTATAGCAAAATTTTCACCACCTTTCCCTTTCTGTCCAACAAGGAACTTGATCAGTCTGGTAGGATGCAATGGATTTTTATTAGAGCTGGAGCGTTTGTCCTTCTCATCGACTTTGGTAAGTCCACATTTCTGATATAGTACTTCCAATGTTGGCATACTGATTAACATGACCTAAAAATGAAATAAAAGGATAAGGTAGTAAGATAGTTATGTAATACATTTGTATCTATGAAATTAAAAGCACTTTAAAATATATGATAAAAGCACATACTTTGGCTGAAAATCTATAATCCGCATCAGGTGGTTCTAAGATTGCATCATTTTCAATTGGATTATCAATTTCTTTATTCATGATGTGGTAGGCACAAGGGTTGTTGATAGAAAATGGTGTCTGTGGTGGGAATGTTTCTCCCCATTTAACTTGTGCATTGAAGAAGTCAGATGGAACATATAAGTTTGTATATCTTTGTGACAAGGCAGGCACATCCATTTTTTGTCTGAAAAAGAAGTTTTATTGGTTAAATTTCGTAATTCGTGTAAGTTTAGTTCTAATTGGTGCAAAACTACATTAGTAAGTAAAATTAACTTACATGTCAAGTGGTATCCTAGGCACTCTAACGACATATTTAATAGGGGATGGCTGGTGAACAATAGGACGTTTACGAGGTGGGGAGTCTCGACGACTGCGGCTGTCGCGACGATCACGTGATCGGGAACGAGTCCTTGATCGAGACCTTTTCTGTGTGAACTAGAAATCAAAATTACATGTTGTCTATTCTTATTAAAAGAATATAAAAAAATAAATATATCCAGTCAATACACATTTCATGCATTAGCAAAAGCATTAATTACAATTATTTTCCCAAGTATTTCTTGTGTCATTAACAATTAGATTTTTATTTTATACCTACTTCCTAGGCAATTTTGTACACACTTTGACATTTAAAATTATTTTTTTTATATGATGAAGTAGAAAGAGTGGTTAACAATTACTTTTAGGTAATGATAGTTGCTTTGATGTTAAAACTAATTGTAATAATTTCAACAAATAACATACCCTATCATCTCTGCGCGGAGGACGATCATCTCGACGTGAGGGCAATGACTTTTTATTAGCAGGAGGTGGTACAGCATTGTAGTTGTTACTCTTTGGAGGATTTGACTTCTGGTTGGGCCCAGTCTTTGGAAGCACTTGTACTCGAGTTGCATTCCATTTAAAAGGCATATTCGGGTTAAAAGTGGCTTCTACAAGTACTCTGTCATTTACTTTAGGGATGATTCCCTTTGCACATATTGATGTTTGGTAAAATACATCGTGATCAACAAAACCGAAGTCATTGTGTGTTTTAGTGACAGTACCGGTAAACACACGCTGCTCTGTATTGCTTGATGGTTGATTTGACTGCGAGTTCTGATACATCCCCGGGTTCATTGCACGAGGTGTAGGATAAGCTACCACATTACCAGGATACATTTGACCTTGAGCCATTTGGTTCATTGGCATTTGTCCTGCCATTGGCATCGCCATGCCGCTTTGTGCTTGCATCATACTTGGATTGAAAACCGCTTGAGTCTGCTGAAACTGCATCATTCCCTGCTGGGTCATCATTGCATTTGGATCCATTATTTGCGGATTCATACCGGTCATGTTGGTGTTCACGTTTGACCGAGCCCATGGCGGATTTTTCGGACCGCTTCCCGATTGCATATTATCACTTTATAAGTAGATCACAACATAAACACAACAATTGTATTACGTTATCTATATTAAGATAACTATTTTATCAATTAAATATTTACTTTTACACAAATACACTTATACTAAAAGTACAACAAAGATTCGCATTAATCGCACTCGTAAAAACACGCCAAAACCATAGTGAAGCAAATTCATCAAAACTCATAAATTATAGAGCAAAATAGCACAGAGCTAGTCCCTTGCCACAGAGTAAAAATGTTATACCAAAAATATTAATAATTCTCCAATAAAGCCAGGGCTACACTTAGGAGATATATTTAAAATTAGTTACTAGCCCAATTATTTGGCATACAGGCAGCAATTAAAGATTCTGGGTCTATAAAAATCTTGTTTCTTAATCTAATGGGGCAGACTTGGTCATTATACCTAAATCAGTCCTTAATGAAAAATAAAAGCCATAAGTGAGGTCTTTCTCTTCATGTCAGTAAGATTAATCGCACAATGCTTGCGGAAAGGAGACGTTAAAATAAAAATAAAATTTATGTGAGGTTGGTGTTTACTTTTTAAACATTAAATTCTGATACGTGCCCCAAGTAAACAATACAGTTGGGTATGTAGCTTCGATATTTTCTGCGATGTAGGCAATGAATCGTTTTATTTAGCATCATCAGGCTCAGGGTGGTCGAAAAAACAAAGAAATTTTTTCGATGTTTAAATTCAGCTTATTGGATTTCATAACGGCATGAGCTATGTTATTACTACGAGCTACTGCTAGATACCTACTAATTGGTCCCTTTATAAGGTATACGATGAGCCCTTATATGAAATACTGTGCTCACCTTTGGGAGAGGGCACCTTAGTCATATTTAAACTTCACCCTTTTGTGTGATCCACAAATTGTTGTTGCGGGTCGAGGTGTATGTGAAATTGTATATTTATAACTTGTAACCGCACCCGCGGCAGGAGAACATACTAGTGTGGGGCAATGTTAAAAAAAAACGTCACTGCACTTAGTACAACATGTTTCCAAGATATTATATTTCAATGGAACCATGGAATGGGTCATGATGACGGTGACTAGATTGTACCTATATGCCTCGTGCAGGGCCCCAAGTCTTCTATTACAATAGTGTCAAAATAGTGGATCATAGATTGCAAAATTGTTAATTTTGACAAGTTGGTAATTTACTAACATGATGGCGTCATTATTAATTTCCAATGATCAACTAGTGATACTTCATTGAAAGTTTTTTTAAAGAATGGTAATCTCGTACATAATGGCGATATGACGATATGAATATCTATTACTTAATATAGAAGTTGAAGAGTTTGTTTGTCTGCCTGAACGAGCTAACCTCCGGAACTACTGGATCAAATTGGACAATTCTTTTTGTTTTTGGTAGTCTATTTGACGAGGAAGGCTTTAGGCTATAAAACATCACGCTACGATCTGTAGGAGCAGATCAGCGGGTGAAACCGCGCGAGAATAGTTTGTTTGACACTATGCGTTAAATTAATAAAATTTTGACAGTTCCTTAGCAAAATGACAATGGAATCGTGTTGGAAGGACAATATTTTGAAAATAGTAGACTTGAGCCCCAGGTCTACTTCATTATCCCTAAAAGAATTGATCGGAGCTAATGCACAGAATCACTTGGGATCAGAGTTAAAGCTAGGTAATTTCGAAACAGGTGATATAATATCTAGAGTTTATGAAGTAGCAAAGAGTGTTGAATTTACGAAAAAAAATCAATCTAGTTATACTAGTAAGAAACATCTACGAACAGCCACAAACTATTTATCTAAGTACTTGAGTAGGTTCCTAAGTATGTTGTATTTCTCCGCACCGCATGTGGTTTCGCATTTAAAACGAGTTCGTGTCTATACTAATAAAGTTCCCAAAGTAAATCGGGATCATCCCCAAAGGCTGTAGGGCTTGCCAAAATTGAAGGTTCTAATTCCCTCCACAATCCACCCGAGCCTTTAAATGTTGGGACACCTGATTCCACGTTAATGACAGTCCCAAACGGCACAACCACATGTTTAGCATTCAAGAGCCGTTTAAATTTAAATTTCACTAAGTCCTCCTAATTTTCTGAATATAATTAAGATTTAAAAAGTAATTCAACTACTTTCTATGGCCGTGATTGTGTTTTTTGTTAAAATCACTATAAAAAAACCAAAAAACGCTGAAGAAACAAGTGAAACCTTATATTTTGATACTACATACTTATACCATATATTTTCATGTTCTAATTAGCATTGTCATTTATTCACAATCAAAGGTTAATTAAAACACTTAAAACGAAATTTAATAAAAAAAAGGTAGGATTAATAAATTAATAAAAAAAAGAGGAGTATTCAGCTATTCACTAAAACACCCTTATAGTATACTATACGTTATATAGGCATACGACCTGCTGCAAAAGCTAAAGATATTGGGATCAATTCCCAGTTTAAACAGACTCTTAGTAAGTGGTACCTAACCTCCTAAGAAATTCTAGACAGCTTTTAAAGTCACTAGACATTACCCTATAAATTATCTATATAAGTATATATTTTTTACTCAATAACTGCAAATAGCTGAAAGAAAAAACGTGAACCTCGTGAAGTGAATTACTTATGTACGACTATTAGACTTGCCACACACAACGATTGGCAGGGCGCTACGAATCTAGGTTGGAAATACGTAAGTCAGCCGCGGTTAAGGGGTACACGGTGGAGCATACGATGGCGGTGTACCTTGCTTGGACTGAGCACCGTTATGTCCTCAGGAAAGTGATCGGCGGCGGCGACCTCTCGTGCCCGGCCTTAGTCGAGGCCATGGTTCGTAGCGAGAGGAACTGGGATGCCGTGTCCTCTTTCTGCGAAGCAGTTGTGCTCGCAAAAGAGGAGGCAGAGCGTGTGAGAGTACTATCCCCCTCTATTCCGGGCGTCAGGGATCGAGGGATCTCCGGCCACCATAAGGCGAGTAATGGTAACTCGCCGCTCGACCAGAACCAGGTCCGAACGTACGGCACGTAGCGTTCCGCGCGCGCCTTCAAGAGCCAATAGACCACCACAGACCACCGCGGCCTTGGTCCTTAGCAGGAGAAGGAACGAGGGGGGGGAGGGTTTAGTCATATATATATAGGTAGTCGCTATAGTAGCATGCCCGGCCCTCGGTTGCGACAGTCGCTGCTTCCACTCAGCCATGAGATCTCGCCGGAGCTCATTCCGCCACGCACTAATTTGGCGCGGCAGAGGATCCTCGCCCCGGCGACGCGCGTCTGCGCGCAAACTGTAGACGCGCGCGAGCGCCTTCGCTTCTAGATCCCACGGCGGTGATCCGGCAAGGAGGTTCGCCGCCTCCCCGGAGATCGTGCGATATCCGCGGATTATTCGGATGTTCTAAATACGATTGGGTAGGGTTTTTGGTGTTTGGTTTTTCCTAATATTTAATTATAGAACTTCAGTGTTTCCCTTATTTCGAGAAAATAAATATAATAATTTCGAGAAAATAAAATAAATTAAGCAAAATTTCACGATGTGATTATCCTCAGCCCAAAGTTAACAATTCTGCCAGTTAAAAAACAAATAATGATTTTGAAAAATAAAATCTTGATGATATTAAATTAAACACGCTTAACAACGCGAGAAAACGATGATTTATTAAATAAATCATTAGACTTTTCAGAGAATCACGCAGATACCTAATGTTTAAGTAATTTATTGCAGCACCTTCAGGTACATTTCTAGAGGAAAAAGTAAAACTATCTAGAGTGTTCTAAAAATACTTCGGTCTATTTATAACTTGCCCTTCGCTTTTCATTCGTACCTCTTGTTGTAAGTACATTAGGTACAAACACAAGCAGAGGACATTCTATACTACTTAGGTATACTATAATAAGAATTTATGTACTAAATTCTTCAGCTACGTACAAGTAGGTACATACCTATTTGGCTATTTAAGAAAAGATCAAGTATTCCATTTTCCCAAGTTAGTGGAAGAAATGTATTTTTGTTCACATAATTTTCTTTTTTTTTATGTAATTGGTCGTCAAACGAGGAGACGGATTACATGATGGTAAGTTATCAGCGCCGCCCATGGACACCCGCAACGGAGGAGTTACGAGTGCGTTTCCGACCTTTTAGGGATTAGGGATTTGGAGATTTAGGGATTGAGGAGGGATTGGGGGCGGGGAAGGATTGGGCCTCCGGTAACCTCACTCACACGGCGAAACACAACGCTGTGGTTGTTTCGATCCGTCTAGTACGCCTTAAAAGTTAAGTCTTTTGAAAGTCTATTTAGATATATGAAGATTTTTCGACGAGGTGTAATCTTCTCCCACCCAGGAAGGGAGTATTGGACTCTTTCTGCGTAAAAACCAACTCGTTTCTTCTCCTGCTGTTGGACGGGACTCCTGTACATTATTGCGCTCGATCTGCAATTCCAAAATATCGATTTATTTAAGTGGTTAAGTTACTAGAGTAGGTATTGGTACTCTTTTCATATCTTACAATAACTTCGGTTTACGTCAACTTAGAGTTAATGAAATTTGGCTAACCTTCATAGTACACGAGACTGTTTACATTATTTGACTAAAGTTACAAATCTTTGACACGTGAGCTATCGTATTTTACTTATTCAGAATTACACCAGGGACCTTTGAAAGTCAACTTTTAGATTTGCAGTTGATAGAAATTCCAATCCATTGGTCAAGCCACTGGGGATGCTGATCTCGATTATCAGATTGGGAATATTATATGTGAAAAAAGATGGAGTTTAGCTGGATAGATAGCTATAGGTATGGGTAGGTAGGTTGGTAGGTTAGGAAGGTAAGTAGGGTGTGAAGCTGCAGAAAAAGATTAGAATCTAATTGAATAAATAATACTTAGTTATTTTGCCTCCTCAAAGAAAATACATAGTTGGAACTAAGTATATTTTATAGTTGTAGTTGGTACTTTTTTATGTAATAGGTCGGCAAACGAGCAGACGGATTACCTGATGGTAAGCAATCAGCTCCGCCCATGGACGGGTGTCCATCCGTTGACATGGGGGTCCATGTCAACGGAAGAGTTACGAGTGCGTTGCCGACCTTTTAGGAATTAAGGTTTTGGAGATTTAGGGATTGGGGAGGGATCAGTCAGCATCTCATTGCCATCATCGTTCTATCTACCTTACAGGAGTTACAGCGGTTTTGAAGTATGGAGCTGGCAAGGTCAAAGACCCTTAATAAATAAAGTGGACGAAACGTAAACAAATAATTGATCAAAGTAGGCTTACGATGTCTCTAGAATTCTTCAAATTTTTAGCTTCTCTTTTGTGCATTTGACATGCAATAATAATTACATCACTTTGATCTTAAACTCTAATCGTGGAGATCGTGGAAAACAATTATTAAGAAACAACTTTTTGTGTGATCCACCAATTGTTGTTCCGGGTCCGGGTGTCATGTGTATGTGAAATTGTATGTCTGATGTTATTTTCTACTAGCTTCCGCCCGCGGCTTCACCCGAGTGGTGTGTTGATAAAAAGTAGCCATGTCCTATCCCAGAGTGTACCTATCCTTTGCTTGTGCCAAATTTCATCCAGATCCGTCCAGCCGTTTTGGCGTGATTGAGTAACAAACATCCAAACCTCATAACTCGTATTTATAATATAAGTAAGATGACTTTTACGGGATTGTGTGTTGACAACACTATGTAATTTTTCGTTTTTGTTACAAAAAGCAGATTTAATTCTTGAAATAAGCAAGAAATGCTAATATTAAATCTAGATAGAGTCATTTTTAAATATGTTATGGCTTCGAACAGCCGAAATATATTTAGCTACTTTTAGTATCAAAATGGCGTAATAGAGATAGGTACTACGCTCATTAACAAGCATAAACAAGTACTAAGTAAATGTTCCACAGAACAAACTTACGTATGAGTTCCTGCCTGACGAAGAAGTTTGCTTACATGTTGAGCACGGTTCGCCACAACCGGGTCTAGCAGCGGTACCTAATCCTTTGAGAGATTACATAAATAGAGAGAATACACCGAGGGTATCCAACTATTCTTGCGTTTATCAAAAATTCGAATCCTATAAATTTAATTTAATTTCGTAAGTTATGAAACAAGATAGAACTTAGTGTTAATTAATTTAGACAGAGGTTTTCTTTCAAGTTATTTCTGTTTTATTTTGAATATCGAACACGTAGATAGTTGTAACCATTTTTTACGATACGATACGGATACGAGCCCATTGCTATAGAAATTTTGAGACTTCTGATCAAAATCAGAAGTCTTAAGAATTCAGTCCTCTCGTGAAATAATTCCGTAGAGATTGAAACAGGTGGAAATCTCATGGAACAGGGTCAATACTATACGGCAAATGCATTAACACCACCCAGCTAAAATTTCTTATTTTTTGCTGAGTGGCTAAAGATGTGGGAGGGTTAGCGTTGTCATAATGAAAATCCACACCCCTTCTGTTGATTAATTCCGGCCAATTTCTCTCAACTTCTTGCATAAATCTCATCCGTTGTATACAGTAGAGTTCAGGGTGGTCTTGCATGATGGTAAGCTCATAATGAATATTGGCCTTCCAATCCCACCTTACACACACACGGCACCACCTCGTTACGAGTTAACCCGGGTTTCGCCACAGTCTGTGATGCCTGACCGATCTTTGAAAAAGACCTTTTCCTTACGCTTGTGTTATACGTAATCCACTTTTCATCACCAGCTTCCTCAAACATGGTTCGGTTTCATTACGTCGCAATAAAGAACCACAAATTAGTATACGGTTCATTGAGTTTCTATCAGTGAGCTCGTGAGGTACCTACCCAGATATCAAGCTTTCATGTACCCTGTTTTTGTCAAATGCGCCGAAACTGTTTTTTGGTCGATTCCCAGTAATCTTTAGCATCGTGGTAACTACCGATATGCCGATCTTGTAAATTTGTTTCAAAAGTGGACCGTTTGATTATTCATTTTATCCGTATTAGGGCGACCAGAGCGTTGTGCATGACTTCAACGTTTCCGGATTGAAAACGAAAACATTTAAATGGCACGAATTTTTTCGTTATACTCACTTATCTTGACAAACTAAAAACAATTTGGATAATTTGAATTTAAAATTTAATCTTTCAATGATACCAATACAAGATTTTATTACAAGTTCCTATATACTATAATGCGAAAAGACTTTTTCCCAACCAACGGACAAATTCGTAGGTTACTTTTCAATAAATAAATGAACCATCAAAACAACGACAATGATCATACACCCGTGTTAATCTTACTCGTATTCTTATAAAAATAATAATTATGCGTCGTATTTTTGGAAGCGTTGTGGAAAACTCCTTCAATTTACCGCAAGTACTCAAACGAAGCCGAAGTACAACATAAAAATTGCGGACCAACTTAAAAGCTATTAGTATCACGCGCTCGCGCCAACTGCGGTATATAAAACACCAACCTGTATGCTTTTTGAACGAAACCATTGACGTCATAGGGTCGCACATGCGCCCTGGAAAGCGTCGCCATTATTCTATTCACGAAAGGGAGTGAGATACTGAATAACACAACGCGGCACGCTGTATTGGCGGGCAGACGTATCGCTTCTACGACTTCAATACTAATAACGCGGGAACACGACCCCGGTAAGTAAAGACGTAGTAATAATTACAGAGATCAAATTATCTCGTCAAACACTCGCTGTTTTTGGCCGAAAGTTTTCGCCAACTTTTTTTTTTCGTTGTTTGATTAGTTCTTGGCTGTAATTTTTTGTTTGTACTTTACGACTGTTCGGGTGCTTGTTTGTGAATAGTTTGAAGGATATACTAAAAATAGTTAGGTTTCTTACTTTAGTCAAGATTTTTTAGATATTAGAACAGAAATCTAGCTTTTTCATATACTGTTATTTTTGCAAATTGCCTGATATTTTTGACTTTAATCAAATCGAGTGTGTTTTTACATTAACAACTTAATTGAATTGTTTTTAAAAAAGATTGAATGCAATTAAAGAAACATTAAGTTCCCAATCGAATTTTCTAAACTCTGTACCCATATTTTTTACAAAAAATAACATCGGCAAATTAAAAATTTTGTCGGAGCGCTTCCAAACGATCACCCGAACTTTTGGGACTCTTTTGTACGACATATGAGTTGGTTGGCGGTAGGTAGGCATTACGCCTACAATGAAAGGGACACTATTCAATATAATAATATGGTCACTGAACGGGAGTTGTTGAGCAACAGTTTAGCATATTTGAAAGTTTGAAACAATTGTATGTAGCTCGATTGTATGATCATGATCATTTTGTTATTTGATTGTAAAGTATCAACATTCGTTTACGTGTCTAGATATTTACAAAGCTATGATTTGCTTTCAATATATGAACGGAGGCATTTATGTTGGATACGTATTCAGCCAGATTGATAGTGATAATAATTTCATCAAATTATTATCTTTGATATTAATTTGATGAAACTTTAACATATACCTGCAACAGATTATCTATGCGTGCTATATTAGAAAAGAAAAACCATAGAAGCGGATTAGCTTTAGACCGATGTGATGCCATTATATATTTGGATAAAAATGTTTTAATTATGATCTAATAAGACCAATCCATATGCATTGGTCTTCAGAGCTTCTTCTTCGTCTTCAGATCGATATTACATATACATCATAAATGTTGTAATACATATACATATATATAGTACATATACACTAAAAAGAAAAAAAAATACCTTCGCCGGTGTCGACCCTCAACACTCGGCGTTCGCATAATATTGGCCCAAGACACAGATATCGGTGTTGCCAAAAAAAAATCTTATAAGATTGGCATTCGAAATCAAATATCTGGAAACGTACAAATATTAGTAGACCCGTTATTGGATTTATATATACCATAAATAGGATTTTTTTCTAGGTTAAAAAATATTTCTTTTAATATTGACTAGGAGAGCAGCCCGTAAATGTAGTAAGTAAATTTTTTTATCCCTTTTTTTATATTACCACTACCAAGAAATTCTTCTGTGGACGATTGTTAACATTTTATAACTTGTAAACTTAATTTCGAGTACGACGGTACTTTTGTAGTCTCGGGGCGGACTTTTGAAGCTACATAATGTTTGGGACAGCGCAATTACGACACAGAATTTTAGAGGCTGGAATGTCGTTTTGTGGTTGCGGTTTTATACCCATCTGTTTATTTACGTACCAACCTACCTATTACAAGCTAAAGCTTAGGTAGTTAATTGATTACCTAAGAAGATGTGTTGTTAAATTTCTAATTACCTATAGATAAAAAACATTTTTTTTTAATTGAAGCGTGGTTTCCGAATCTCATATTATAACAATTCAATAAAAATGTTCGATGATTTTTAGTTTAAATTTCTTCAGAAGAAATAGGCGCATATTGTTTAAAGTACATTCAAGCGAGCTTTTAGACTCGAGGCCTTTTAGTCCTTAAATAAATATTTCAAGTCTTTATAGGCCTTAGATACATACCTAGATATACATTCTCCAGCACCTACGAGCCCGGTATGATGTGATTTGTTATTAATTCAAGGGCAGAGCGAAGATTCGAGCGAAATATGACGTCCTAAGCTGAAATTGATATTAACACAATCTTTATACATACTTTCGTACGTTATGAAATCCAATCGACCACCTTATCAAAGGACAATAACTAAAAGCCTTTCTTGAAAGGTCCATTATCCTTTTATAGAGAAGTATTTTAATCACGCTCGAGATGAAAGAAGGGGAGAGATTAATCAATGTTTATTCGAGTGTGGAGTGCCTTATGGTAAGCGGATATTGGCTCGGCGGCGATGTATTGTGTAACCACCTTTACCATGAGGAGAAGAAAAAATATGAAGGAATTGTTTTGTCTATGAAAATGCTATTTATTTGCCTAAAGCAACGAGTGTCTTTGTTGCCTTTTCACAGAAATGTATCTTGTTTTCGTGTATTCGATAGGAAATATATTGTTCCTTATTATATTTGTTATTTATTGGATTAGTTTCGTATTATTGAAATATGTTGGTTATATTTATGTATATGTATCATTCATTTTCTTGCTAAGAGGAAATTGATGTTGTGTAATGTCGAATTGAAAAGCACATTTTGACATTATTATATGTAGGTACTCAGACAGATCTAAAAATCTTTTCGTATTTACTCTTTGAAGTCTGGCTTACTAAAGCAAAGTGCTTGAGAATCATTGGTTGGAAACCTTATTTAGATTCGGATTTAGTTAAATGTTCTCAGCGATGTCGTCGTCGTCTTTAAGCGGATGTAGCAGAAAAAAAGCTTTTTGTTTAGAAGTAAAAGTTTTTGACAAGAATAAATTTTGTATAAATTGGGTCCTAAAGTTGCGACGAGTCCATTTTTCTTCTTGCAGTATTTTTATATGTCTCTGGACAAAATTTAAAAGCCTATTCTTAAGAATGCTAGAAGAATTCGGAAGCCGAATTCAGATGAAGTATAATAAATGTTTAAGTGTGGGAAAGCCATGCTTCGACACGAATGGATCGGCTCGACCGGAATGATTACACGGCCTCACAGAAAACTGGTGTGAAACAACTACAGCGTTGTGTTTCGCCGTGTGAGTGAACAATCCAAAAATCTCCTAATCCCTAAACCCAAAAAGGTCGGCGACGAACTCGTAACTCCTCTGTTGTTGCGAGTGTCCATGGGCGGCGCTGATTGCTTACCATCAGGTAAACCGTCTCCTTGTTTACCGTCCTATCACATAAAAAGTTGTTTTTCTTTAACTTCTTTAATTGAATATTTATTCAATTTAGCAATGTAATGAAGTCAGCATATTAATATCCGGCAAATCAATAAACATGCTAAAGACGTTGATTTCCTACTCGCTCGATGTTAATTACTTTGGGATTAAGGTGCCAATCGCTAGGAGCAAGTCCAAGCTAATCAAGGGATTAAAAATGTATACCTGTTTAAATATTATTATGAAAGGGCAACTTGTTGATTTAATCTTTTTATAGTTATTTAACAGTATTAACTGCGGGTTATTTGTAGAGGTTTTTAAGCTGGTAAGTATATTGCAATAAAAACGAGTTTTTTTACGAACGATATCCTGCGCAAGATTTTCTACTGTGATATGAGTGTTATTACAGACATAATATAACAATGTAACATAGGTACTTATTACACCCTGAACTGAAACAACGATTTTAAAAGCAAACTTTTGCTTTTCGAGATTTCTCAAGTATTTTTTTATGGGATACATCGACAGACAGCTGCAGATACCTTTGCCACACAACAAAAATTGTCACAATAGGTGCGCCGCCGATCTTTTGATTTAAATGCTTGAAATCTAAAATATTTAAGATTTCGGGATTGGGGAATGGGGATGGATTGGGATCGGTTATTAGGTAACCTCATTCGCTTGGCGAAATGCAACACAATGTATTGGATAGAATCATTATCTTTGATATTTAACAAAAGTATTCGGAAATCAAATTGATGTGCAAACCGTAGGTACGAGTAGGTACATTCTGAAAGAACGCACTTAGTCGTGTAACAAGATATTTCCGAAAGAAAATTACTTACATTTAGATCAATGCCTACATGACAAGGAACAATATCTCACGAAGCAACAGGCTAAGAAATATTGTTTGATTTTATTTTCGTCGGCTTTTTGCGGCAATTTTATGTATTAACTCGAATGGTTCCCACTCACTCGTCCGATGAACGGTAAAATGGGGCAGATTGGCAATCAATCACTTTCACACGAGTGCTTTCTATGTTATATTGTATTATGCTTTCAAGACTAATATCGGAATCAGGTTAAGTTTGCCGACGTTAAGGTTTAGTGGACAAGCTTGTATCCGAAATTGTCTGAGATTCCGTTACGTGTTGGTGTGATTAATGGATTGGGTGCTTGCGTTGAAAGTTTCCGACTCGCCTTCTTGGTGGTAATTTCAACTACTGATAATTATTGCAATGTGAAGAGCCATACTTTAACATTAATAGGTTGGCTCGATTGGATGATACCATCGCATTACAGGAAACCAGCATGTTACCAACACTTACGTTATGTTTTATCGTGTATGTAAGTTTATAATAGACACAAAATCGAATTTACAAAAGACCGGCAGTGCACTTATAATATCTCTAGTGTACTGAGTGTACCATCTGCGCCTTTGAAGCACAATCCAATATAAAAATACGATTTTATTCCAATCCAATTATAAAAATGTTAAATAAAATAATTTCCTTGTTTAGCAATTGTGCCTGTTGGTATTGCTTTGTAGATTACTTTAATATAGGATCATCCTGATCGTTCTTGAAAGGTGTCAGTATAGATGAAACTTTTATCTTTTATATATAAATATTTCGTGTCACGTGTTTGACTCCTAAACCGATTTTAAATTTGATTTGCATTCCGTGTGCATTTTGATCCAACTTCAAATATAGGATAGCTTACATCTCAATTTATAGTCACAATATTATTTACCTTAGCCACAGCAACGCGTGGCTGGGTCTGCTAGTTGTTTTTATTATATTAGACGACTGAAAATCATCTAATGATTTCTCTTGCTCTGAATGGAGAGAAAGGAGAGGGAGTGTCAGACTTATTGACTATAAACCACCTTATCCTTATTTTGTTCCTGCCGTAGCTATGGTACTTTATTGCGTTTGTACGCGCAACCGCGGGTAAACATCAGTGCTAGTGAGGTCCATCTGAAGTGGCCTGGCTTTTAAAGGCGCGTACGAAACGTGACGCGCTGTAAGTACTGGGTCTGGTGCTGGTAGGGTGACGAACTATCCTTTGTTTTTATAATAACTATCGTACGTACGTATCGACGTAGGCTGCGCGACGTCGCCGCGTCCGCGCACGCTGCTCATGAGGAAGAACCCCTCTGTGGTTCGAAACTAGTAGAGCTTTTCTCAATATTTACACGTGAGTAACCCGCGATTTTTAGTTAATGAACTACCCTTTGTTCGCCGTCCACAGACCGGTGAGAGATATACCCATAGACAGGGTACTATTAAGGAGCGGGACGATGATGACTTAAAAAAAAAAACTATTTAATGTGATAAAGATAATGGATATATTAAATTGATAAACCGTATAACAAAATTGGTATTATGCGCGACGGAAGTCCAATCCAATACTGATGGAAAATTAGCACGGAATCAATAACAACTGTTTCCTATTGCATTTACGTCAATGCAATTGGAAAATCAGCATTTTTAATTTATATTTAAAAAAATAGTTATTCCGACATAACAGTTCTCTCAAAAGGGTTCAAGGGTGATTCTTCACATCAATTAAAAAAAATTTAATAATGTCATTATCCTCAACCGAAAATTAACGAGTCTGCTGATTAAAACACAGATAATTATTTTATTAAATTAAATCTCACCACTGCTTACAAGCAACCGATTAAAAATATTGTATAAAATAAATTACTAAGATGCTTAAAAACCTGGGAGGATAATGACTTGTTAAATAAAAGTTAAGGTTTTTGGAGAATCACCCTCAAATTCAGATCTAGGTACGTTTACATAAGACCTTTTTATATTTAAGGTAGTCATAAAAGTACTAACAACATCAAGTACACGTACACCTAGATACGTACTATATCGATGCGAGAACTCATGAACCACGATAACTAATCATCCAATTCAAGACGCTAGTCTCAATTGTACCTTATTGTACTGCCCATTCATTGACAATAAGCTAAAATCCTTCTTTCAATTACTTCGTAAATTGCATGTTTCCTTCTTTTGCATCTCGTTCTACTATGTGGAGCCCTGGATTTGATCGTTTATTATTTTTCTTACACTATTTTTCTTAACATGCAAGTAAGAAAAAAAAATTATAGAGCTTTTTTTTGTATATGTGTAGTACATTACATTGTTTGCACCATTAAATTACCTCTGCACTGATAATTATTAGGTACCTAGGACCAAAACATAAAGTCCGCCTTCTCACAATTTTGAGTGAAAGTTGTAAATAAATAAATGTAAACGTTTTTGAACAAAGTAAACCAATATTAAATTGTCTATGTAAATAAAGAATAGTTTTATTTTATGGTGGATAACAATAAGTATCAAAATCCTTCTCTGGAACGACACACCAAATAACAAATTTTACATTATTATATAATTGTGTTTATCATATTATGGTCACGAATATAGTCCGTATACACCTAACAATTTAATTTTCCTCTTAACATATCAAATTGTTTTAATTTTTAGTTGTTTAACCTTAGGTTTTACAGTCAATTTAAGTGTTTTTTTTTTTGTATAAACTTTCCAATGTAATCGATATTTATTTACCTTGGTGTGGTATGTATTTGCTAATTATACCTACCTACTTATCATAAGCCTCGGGTCAAACTCATTAGCAAAATTTCCATTTGCCACTATTGCGATACGCCTCGCACGTGTTTAATTTATTGCTGGACCACACACAAGATATTTTGTAGTACGTGTCTACGGTAATTAATGTTTTTGATATATCTTCAAATTATTATTTATTAATGTAGAAACAAAATATTTGTGTCCCACAGTTGCAATATGAATTAAAAAAAATCAATTTTTCAGTGTTTGTCTGTAGTACACAAGTTTAAGTTACAATAAAGGTTTATTGGGTTAAAAATGATTCGGAAAGTAATCGAGAATACTTCCGAAAAATACTTTATAAGGGAATATTAAGTTTGTACAAACTTAAATCCACTAAACTAATAAAATAAACTGCGCTAAAGATTTTTTTTAAAACGCACTTATAAAATTTTTTATATCTCTGAACACCAAGTTTCATTAAAATCGGTTTAGTGGTTTCTATGACATTGGTCTTTAAAATTTGTATCAAATTCCGTGGCACGCAGACGCTGTTAACATCATCAAGTACACTTGCACCTAGATAGTATTTCGTATCAATGTCCGCTTCTGTATCTTATTTTTTGGGGAGAAACAACAAATGTTTTCTCTCACACTGGGTGAGACGAGAAGGACTGGCAGACTCTTACCGACTAAAAACATTTAAGTGTGGGAGAGCCATGCTTCGGCACGAATGGGTCGGCTCGACCGGAGTGATACCACGGCCTCACAGGAAACCGGCGTGAAACAACACAGCATTGTGTTTCGCCGCGTGAATGAGGTTACCGGAGGTCTAATCCAATCCCTCCCCAATTCCTAAATCTCCAAATCCCTAATCCCTAAAAGGTCGACAACGCACTCGTCACTCCTCCGTTGCGGGTGTCCATGGGCGGCGCTGATTGCTTACCATTAGGTAAGCCATCTGCTCGCTTACATAAAAAAAACCACCCAATTCCTTCTTCTGCTTCAGGCCGAGTCACGGTTCATTATTGCCCTTGATCTGCAACCTAACGCAACCTAACTTGTGATTTAGTGTTATAGTAACCACAGTGTTTTGTGTGAGTGAGGTTAACGGAGGACTAATCCTTCCTCTGGAAATGAATTTTTTTGGGATTTTGGGATCCCCAATCCCAAAATCTCCAAATCCCTAATCTCCAAAATTTCGGCAACGTATCTATCACATAAAAAAATAGTACACAGATTCCCTTAATTACTTACCAGTGACGCACTTATGCACGAATTAACACCAATACGTTTTGGGAATCCTTAAAACTGATATTAAGTTACTGTGATGCTAGTCGGAATATCGGCTCATCCAATTAAATGGGGATTAGTATAAGGAAGTATTACGGATATTGGATAAAAGCAAAATCTTTTGTGTGTAACACAAAATTTTCTAAGTAGGTAATGTAGTTTATTTAGTGGCTTATGTAGATACCGAGATCTCCGGTTTTCATCCTCATCTCCGGTTTATTAATTTTATATTCTATCGTCATTTTGACGATAGAAATTCCTGAACTGCTTGCTTCTTGCACTAATCATTGGCTCATGTTGACTTGTAGAAATTTAAAAAATGCCTAAGCCATTTAGTTTGCATGCTGCGCACAAGGAGTAAATATATAAATAACGGTACTTATAGGGACTTTTATTGCACAGATTACTAATTAGTTGCAGTTTCCCGCGAAAGTTTCCGGACGAAAGATTTTCCTATATAGAATAGAACCTTTTTTTTCTAATAAAATCATGAATTATTTCGTTTCAGAATGCAAGATAGTTGGTTCATGTCCAATAAAGCTGTGTAGTTTGGACCTTCAGTTCTTCAATACTTTCGTGATATTGATCCTGTTTTACAGGTGCTATATAGATTAAGAATGTGTGTAAGGATTCCTTTTTAAACGGCTTATTTTGACTATGTCACGAATAATACAAGACCGTATACGAATACAAATAATAGTATACCTAAAAATTAACCAAAAATAAAAGACGAGTCTTGTACATACTACGTTGAAGATTTCATCTTATCTAGTGAGCCATTCAAGATTCAAGACTGTATAAAAGTGGATCATTAACATAGAAGTCGTCCAAGCTAATTAAAACCATCTGCTCCTATTCTATTGTTTTCAGAATACAAAGAAAATAATGCTATATGCCGTCCAAAAGTTGTTAAACCACATTTTCATTTATTTTAATTATTTCAAACATAATTTTGCCTGTGCGAGACTAGCCACGACCAGATAGCTTTACTGCTTATGTTGCTGTACAAAATTTGCATTAGTTTTTGTTTTTCAGCCTATTTGTTATCATGTTATTGACAAAACTGCTCTTATGAGCTTCAATTAATATTGACGTGGGAAAGCCATGCTTCGGCACAAATGGGTTGGCTCGACCGGAGCCGGACCGGAGTGATACCACAGCCTCAAAGAAAACCAGCGCAAAACAATTACAGCGTTGTGTTTCGCAGTGTGAATGAGGTTACCGGAGGCCCAATCCCGCCCCTCCCCTAATTCCAAACTCTCCAAATCCCTAATCCCCAAAATGTCGGCAACGCACTTTTTATTCCTCTGTTATTACGGGTGTCCATGGGTGGCGATGATTGCTCTCTCAATCTCATTTGCCGACCTAAAACGTAAAGAAAATAGTCTTTTAATACATGAAGAAAAAGGGCACAAATTAAACCCAGCCAGTTAAAAGGCTAAAATATGAAATAATCTCAATTTGAATATTTATATAGATGGAACCCTAGAATTTATTTATTTAATATGCAGGGATGTCTAAATAATATAATTAAAACAAGTCTGATGAATGACAAACAAATTCTCTTAAGGTACAACATTCACTCCCATAATCGCATAAGGGCCATTGCTCAGCAAGGTCTCTTCTCACATGGAAAAGGCTTTGAACGTTAATCACCATGCTTGTTCAAGGCGGATTGGCGATCTTAAACATATAATTAATTAGTAATTGTAAGTCCAGGTTTTCTTACGATCTTTTCCTTCACCGTATGTCATGTGATGACCAAATATTAAAATAGAAAGACCAAACATATAACACGGAAATCGTCACATTGATACTTGCCAGGATTCCAACCCGTTACTTCAAAAAGTACCTATGTACATGTATATAAACAGCTGTTGTCTTCAATAAGGTAAATTTCCGTGGCGATAAAGCAAAATGAAGATTAAATGGTCGGAAATGAGAAGTAGAGCAACCCAGTATGGAAAGGTTCTATTGGTAGATTTTTTACATAGCACTGATTTTCACTCAATATTTAGAGGGATTTTGAACGAACCGTTTTACTTCTACGATAACTAAATTAACCCCAATTTAGGTAGACTAATATTAAGATATATTATAGAACTGGTGGAAAAATTGGTGTCACTTTATTTGTCCTTGCCTCCTTAACAATTCGGTGCTTAAAAGGGTTTATGAGTACTATTCTTTACTAATTATGTCACGAGTCTCGTTTGTTGATTCAAGCCTTCGAGTAGCTCTATAACCAGACTGGATTTTACCCTGCTTTAGATGGTTATCACCACAATTATTCCAATCACTAATTTGTTCATTTATGAAAGGACATCAAACATAAATACGAGAAAAGGAGTAAAATAAAAAAAAAACAATTTCTCGGATGATTGATAATTTTAAACGACAAAACTAATGCAGTCCTATCCATAATTAAGACGTATCATCTAAAGGTTTTAGGAAATAAAAATCAGACAAATCTCGTTTATAACAGCTTTCGAATACAATTTAAGTAAAAAAAATCTGATTTGTTTCGTTGATACCAATTCTGAGAGCGAAGCACGTTGATATTGTATAGAGAATAAAATGATACTCCAATAAATGTCGTCAATATTTGTTTTAAGAAATTCACATCAAATAAATCTATACAATATTATATGCTGAGCAAATTTGAACCATAGTGTCTTGATCTTAGTGTTGCAAGATATTATTACAAAGCGGTGAAACGTGATCGATTTCTGTTTTTTGATTCTAATCGCAATGAACTTTGTCTGGTCTTCAGGGTTTCAGATTGTCGTTATTTTCTTCATTAAAATAGATCCTTATCTCCTTGGTACTACCGTTCTCGTTAAGAAATCTATCTAAGTCAGTTCTATGTCAGATAAATTTTCTGTGTGGGAGAGCCATGCTTCGGCACAAATGAGTCGGCTCGATCGGAGTAGTACCTACCACGGCTTCACAGGAACCCGCCGTGAAACAACCATAGCCTTGTTTCGCTGTGTGAGTGCCAAATCCCAAAACCTCGAAACTCCTAATTCCCAAAAGGTTGGCAACGCACTTGTTACTTCTCCTTCTCTTGGTGAAGGTGTCCAAGGGCGGCGCTGGTTGCTTTCCATCAGGTAATCCGATTGCTCGTTTGAGAACCTGTTACATACAAAAAAATCTAAAATCTCCAGTAAAACAACCACCACCACCAAAATGTATAATAATGAAATATGTATAAGTTTAAATTAGGTATTAAATTAAATTAGGTATAATCTTTTATAGAAATTTTAGGAATTTGAATTAGGTATTCTTAGTAAACGAAGTTATTTCTAAGCTAGTAAGTAAGGCTCTCATCAGGACAAAGTTTCGAGTTATCTGCGCTTTTGTATGAAGAATTATGATAAAAATAAGCTTATTACACGTTTTGATATCTACTTAAGAAAACTTTATAAACTCTTTTCAAATGTTTCAATTGAAAATTAAAATTACATTTCTATTGTAAATCATGATCATATAATGAATTTAAAATATCTAAACTCTCTTCACTACCAATTAGAATGCTTGTAATGCTTGTAATTCCAAATACAAAATGCTTGATTAAACGTAATTTTCCGTTACTTTTAATACGGTACCTACTTGGAGTGTGACCAATTAATGCTTAAGTACAGCAGTCAAGTCTTATATTTGAAAATGGAGGAAATGTGGTATGCCACCATCAAGATCCCCTTTATAGTCCGCTTCCAGGGTAAATGCCAGACCATGAGCTACCACTACCTTAGAATGTTTGCCATTATATCCATATTTATGTAGCCTACTTATATATATTATAAAAGCAACAGTTTATCAATATTGATGAATATTTGTAACTCTTTCACGTAAATACTACTGAAAATATCTGACACACAGATAGATTTATAGTCAAGAATAAACCATAGGCTACTTTATGCCATAGTTCTGCGGGCGATGACGCTTGAAGATGGTTGTTGTAATATAAATAGCGAAATGCATTCTTTATACTATTTGAATTGGCTATGTGGCAAAATAAGTTAATAATTATTTGGTTGTAAGTAAATTAAATTTTAAACTTTCGCGTTTCATATTTACAACATATAATTACGCGGGTATTAACGCGAAAAATAATTATTTAAGCACCTTGGTAGGCTTGACGTCTTGACTGTGCACATCGTGGTCGCAAGCAGACCTTAGCAGAAGCTAAATTAAATTATTGTTCACACACAAATTTAAATTTTAATGTAAAATTAACACTGATTTCATTCCTTGTTAGTTCCAATTTATAAATTGTACAGGTAATTATTGCTACTTGCTTGGTAAACATAATTTAGCCTTATAATACATACATTACATACCATACATATTTAAATACCAATTGGTAATAACAGACACCTACCACGAGTATGTTAATCATGACATACATTATGTTGATTTAATAGAATTTTGAAATGTCAACACAATCAGTCTCAAAAGCAGTGACGATTATGTAAATTATTTTGAAAGGAGTTCATAATTAGTGTGGGAGAGCCAAGCTTCGGCAGAAATGGGTCGGCTCAACCGAATTGATACCACGGTTAAACAGAAAACCGGGGTGAAACAACCACAGTGTTGTATTTCGCTGTGTGAGTGGGGTTGGTGGAGGACCAATTCCTTCTCCTCCTTCCACAATCCCTAAATATCTGAAACTCTAATCCCCAAAAGGCCAGCAACGTACTCGTAAATCCACTGGTGCTGCGGGTGCTTATGGGCGGCGCTGATTGCTTACAATGTTGTCATGATTGAGGGGGTGTATGTATGTTTTGAAAGTTAATTACTACTACGGAAATATTTATTTATCGTTAGTGTGTTTTGTATTTGCATTTAAATGAATATTCATGCACCAAGACACAGGTTGTTTACAAAACAGAACGTAAATTACTTGGAAACTTATCAGAGCTCGGGAACTTTACAGTTTTTAACTATGTTTATTATTTGCCCAGGTTTCATTATAAAGTTTCAGTGTTCTAACTGAATAACAAGTGGTAACAATGAGTTGTTTCTTCGCTTTTCATGTTTATCTGAGGTTGTATCTTAGCTGGGAGGAATTCTTGTACGTTTTCGAGTCAACATAGCTTTCCTTTAGGTATCTTTAATTCGTTTGTTTAGTTTTAATAAAACTATAAGGAAAATGAAGAGGCATTAATGTGTAGATACAGATTGTAGCAAGGCGTTCTCAGAACATCCATTCATTAGATAAATATTTGAAAAGAAACTGAGGCAGTTACCAGAGAAGGAACGAGACACACAATGTGGCAGTATCATTCTACTTAGGTAACATTAATTTGTTCCACGCTTAATGAATTCCTTAAGTTGTGAAGATGTTTGTAGACGCTGTGGTTTGTCAGCGTGTTGTCGCCTTAATTAGTACGAGTTCATGAAGACTGCTCACATATTGAGAACAGTAAACAGTTATTGCTTGGAAGAGTGTTAATTTTACTCTACACACAGTGTTTCATAAGTCTTTCCTTTATAGTCATTTTACGAATAAGGGCATCCTTAAACTCTACCGCAACAATAACTTCCTACACTACATGCATATTATTATGCACTCAAATAATACTACATCAATATCGAAAACAAACCAAAAGAGCGCCATTTTAATCGAAATCCTACTTCAAACGCTCACCCAACCAAATGCCTGAACAAACTACAAAATCTGTCAAAGCCTCTGAATCCTTTTTCAAGCCGCAACTATATTGCAGTAAAGTGATTTTAATCACGTTTCGATCAGCGGTTGCAGGAGGTGTTCCAGCCCCGGGGCACAGGGGAGTGGGAAAAAGGGGGGTGGGGGGAACAACCTATGAACTGGGTCACTAAACCAGCTCAGTACGGGACCTACAAATAATATTGGGACACCTACTATAATCTGCATCACTTTTTTGCAATTTTTTAATAACCAACCCTAGTGTCCTGGTGTTTAGAATGGATTTAGATTTCAACAACTGTTGATGGATGTTTTGAACCATTTGTGCAAAGTTTGATGACCTCTGAACTGGGTCAGTGGACTGGAGCACGGGAATCAGGACATACAAATCGGGACGCGTGCTTTCGTGATCATTGTGGCTTTTGTACCAGGTAGAATATTGAAGCTTGTAAAATATTTAACGGTATCTGAACATAGCATTTCTTATTTACGACTGACATTTGGTATTGTGTTTATTAATATTTTATTACTTCGTGTCAAATATAACGTTACTTGTACTCCTCAAAGGCGAAGGATAGTAGTGGTACGCTTTATGGTAAGTAAGGTGTCTTATTTAGAAACCTTACTTAAAATATGAGTTCAAATTTTATAAACAATTCTACGAGTATTTAATACGAATTTCAGTAAATACACAGCAGTTACTAAGTTACCGATTTGAAAATGGAAATTGGATCAGAAAATAAATAATTATTTCAAGTTATTTTATGACTTCTGTTGAATCAAATTATTACAGCCAAACAAATTGAATGTTCTCGAGATATTTAGAGAGTATACCGGAAAAAACAATTCGCAGTACAAGGAAATTATGTTGTTTGATTGTTTACACATCGTGCGCTTAATAGAAAAAGGGCTTAACTCAAAATGAAGGTATTTGAATCTTAAAAATTAGGTTTCAACAATAAGGTTACTTTTTGAAACATCCTCTTTTATGAGTTAGTTCTGTTAAACATGCGATATCTAACTATTCAGTTGTAGATTTATGAACGGCATTTATTTACTGTTTCCATTTTAAAGTACCTGGATGACCGTTGTTCGGTAGTTAGATTTATTTTCGTTTACAAAATCCTCTTTCGTAAAAAAATTAATAGAAATCGGTAGAGCCGTTTCTGATTTCTTATGAATATATATTTAATACATATAATTATATGAATCGTTTAAAGGTATTAAATTTAATAGATTTAGTTATAGGTTCTTAGTTTTTTTTCTTCTTTTTTGCATACATAAGGACTTTTCTGCAATTTATTTTTCTGTCAGGAATAAACAGAATTTTTAATGTATCTTCATAATCATATCCATAACACCTACTTAAACAGCAACCATAGTACTTTCCTTCACAACTTAGCAACACCTTTATAAATACGTCTTACCAATATTCAAATAATTTCGCATTACAATTTGACACTTATTCGTTTTACTACTAAAGTATAGAACGTCATTTTCGTCTCAAAAGCACTCTTCGTGACGACGACCTATCTCGGCTTTACATCTATCGACAGGCCGAGCGACGTTCGAATTTATTAACTTCCAGCTCAAAAAACTTGAAAGATTTATTAATGAGTAGAAAAACAAATTTATACCTAAGTACGTAGACAATATGATTGGCTTTTCTTTGATGTTTTCTACCAGGTAGGTGTGGAGGAGGTAGGATGGAATCAGGGTCACCATCCCTACTTCTCTTAGGGTGTGGAAAAACAGACTAATACAGATTTTTTTGACGTAGTAATCTAGTATCACAGACGGTTTATGAAGATAGTTAGGGTCATACCCATGGAAATAACGACATGATTATCGTAAAAAATACCTTTCCAAAATTTTAATTATGGTATTATCATGTTCACGGATATCATTACTTAATGAGTTGTATGATCCTACGTTTTATCCAGATCTATGATTTATTTAGTGGTTAATCCACTTAAAACTAAATATTGTTAGATGGACCGAAATATGATGTTCGGTAGATCAAACTTCGGTTCATCTAAAAAAATGTTGTAGTCAGTATATTTTGTCAGTACTTTTTTAACACGTGTCGTGTAAAATTTGCCTTCGATAATTTACTGCAGGAAAACGTAGTCTTAAACGTGGCCTGTTTTCTGACGAGAGGGAGTGTCAGACTCGTACTGATTAAAAACCAACCCGTTCTCTTCCTCCTTCTTTGCGAGCATGACTGTTTCGCTGAAAGAGGAGTCGGCTTCCCAGTTACTCTTGCTCCTCACGATGGCCAGGATTAAGGCTGGATACAAAAGGTCATCTAAACGTGATCCTACTGTAGGATTTTCTTATGTACGTGGATTTTTGTGTATTGTATATTTATTAAAAGTAGACTTTATTGCCATTTCTTATTAATCAGCTAAAGAGACTTGCCATTAACATGAGCAATCTCAGTTGAAATTTAGTTCAAATATCTTGATTAATTTGAAATAAAATAAAGAGGGGTCTTGCTTAACGTTTGATGAGATATTGATGATATATAATAAAAAGTACTCAGCGTCTATTGCATCAGAGTTTAAAAATAAAAATAAAGTTGGTGGTATTGTAGGTTTGATACGAACATCACAATTTAAATATGTACATTATGTCCATATGATAAATTGAAAGATAGCTTTCCGTGCTACATTAGCTCGGCTCATACCAAATTACGTGTTCAATAATATGGGTAATAAACTGTAACTCATATGGAACGCACTCATCGGTTATCGATTTATTTTATGAGATAATAAACATAGATAACAGAAATATTGCGTTGCGGAAAGTTTTCATTTACAATACTATTTTTACTGGTATTCTAAAAACTATATTGACCAAGTAGAAGGTCGAAGAAGGCCATGGATTGCACGATCCACAAATTCAACCTTCGTCGTCGGCAAGAGGCCTTTGGTCCTTCTGGGTTGCGAAGAAGCTGCCTGGGCGCAGTCCGAGTCAAATAAATATACGGATTAATCGATTAAATGTATAAAAACCATCTAGTTCATGTTTCGATGGGATTCATATTCATGAGGTCAGTCACGATTATCCATGGCAATATCTTTATATGTATATAAAAATTTCGTGTCACGTGTTTGTCCGCGATGGGCTCCTAAACTACTAAACCGATTTATTATTATTTATCTTAGCCACAGCAACGCGTGGCTGGGTCTGCTAGTATTTTATATATTTTAAACAATTTGATTAAATATTAACTACGGATAATATCACAGTACACACTAAAAGTACTTATCTACAATGTATTATTATAGGTACAAACAGGTCAACATTGAAACTGTTTCGAAAACTTTAACGTCACCGACGTGACTTCGCATCGAGTCTAAATAACTGGAAAAGTCGTCAAAGTCCTTTAAGGATAAATCTTATTTATGACCACGAATAAGTTTATTTTGTTGGCGAAATTGTGGTCGCGAGGGATGGCCGTCACTTTTATTACCAAACTGAGTTTGATAAGAAAATGTTGCGATTTTGTGACGTCATGCCATCTTGATTTTGTTTAAAAATGTTTGTTAAGCATCTCATCGAAATATTTTGTTTAACCCTTGGGTACTTTCTGATGGGTTTTGGGCAGAAAACAAACTACAAATAGAGGATGAACAGGGATTTAATACGATAAAGTAATTTTCCTGTATTGTCTAGTTACTGGCAGAATACGGAACAATAAAACAATAGAATAACGTGAGGTTTGTATGAAAGAATGAAAGAACTAGAAATATCAAGCCTTGATTGACATAATAGTTTGCGTTTACAAATTGAACTTCAACAGTTTCTGTATCTTTCTACTTACACATAGTCGTTTGAGAAATAGATACAGACACGCCTAGTACTTACCATATAAGCATATATCTAAGCAATTTATTACAGGCTTTGACACTCCATTATCCACACTCCCTCCTATTGTACACAACATTAGTTCTATATGAAGAATACATTCTTAATACACTATTTCTTGAATACGTAAGTGATCTGAGATGAGAAAATAAAATATTGTTGTTGTTAAAAAAAGGAATCCTAAAATGTTTTGCTAAGCGTAAAACTCGGGAATGGTTTGATTTAAAACCTTTTTCTTCTTGAGTTGGTTAGCAAAACTGACTGCAGCTTGAAAGTTGGACTTGGGTAGTAAGTGCTAGCGCAATAATGTGCCGCGTCTCCAGCCCAGAGTAGGAAAAGGAACGGGGTAGTATTTAGTCAATAAAATCTCTCGATCTACCTAGGATGGGAGAAGTGATTTGATGATTTAGTACCCTCATAATGTAAAAAAATTGCTTGAAACTTAAAAAAATCGCACCCCTGTTAAATGCAAGACCATTTTATAAATTGCCGTTTCGAATTTTTATATGCATGATTTTTTGACTTCAGAAATAAATCTACTAACATATTTTGGCCAACTAATCAACTAATGGCGTAGTAATCAAAGTTAGGGAACTTCAACAGAGATCATTAGTACATCTAAGACTCGATTACAACTTTAAATTGGCGATAATTGACTCTGGGAAAGCTGTCAAAACTTTTTGATTGATCCCCGTTTTTCATTAGATAACTTAGAAAAATCTGAAGTTCATTGATTACCGATGACCCATTGAAAAAAATTGATTGGATTTCGAATTCAGCTGGGTCCTGTGCAAATTGCTTCGTTTTTAATTTAAAAATATTTTTCTACTTATCGTATTTCATTTAAATAATAATTCGTGGTCCTGTAAGAAAACGTCGTTGTGTCAGTTTTCCATGGTATGATTACACCAGGAATGCCTGATCATAGAATGACATGAGCACCCAAGTACTAGCTTCATTCCTAGACTGCGTTCAGTGGTGACCCCCTCTGACAAAAAAAAAATTGATACTAGTGGAATAGTTTTTTTGCTCCAAACTTTTAGAAAAGAAATATATTATTAATAATAAACTTCTATTTTAAGATAATTAAATTTCTAAGAATTATCACGCCATTAACATTTGCGTGAAGCTGGAATTGAGCTATTAAATATTAAAATATTATTCTGAACATAAGTCTGTATACATTATTAAAATCTATAGTGGGCGTCTATGCCTATTAAGCAATGTTAATCAATAACCCTTCGTGGAAGTGTCGGCATTTCAAGTTATAATCGTCTATTATAAAATGTATCAGCGATGTGCATATTTAACACGACGTTAAAGGTCAGGTTATGCTGGTGCAAGGTAATATATTTTGCGGTTGTTTTGCTTGTATTTGTAAGACTTCTGTCTTCAACCAGATTTCCTCGACTCTACTTATTTTCTTTAACGCATTGGCTTCCGTGGTTTCGATTACCTGTGTAGGTAGGTACCCATTTTCTTATCAACGTTTGTGTTAATACGAACCGAGAGCGTACAACGATCAAAGGCATGTTTTTGTATGTGTTTTCACTTTGATCAAATAATATAGCATTTGATCGTTTGGGGCCTATTTAAGTATGTTATATGCACGATGTGTTATATGCTACAACATATAAATTCCCTTTGAAATGTTTTTTGGTAATTTTAAGGCTTTCCAACTACGTAATCGATATTTACCTTAAATACTCGTATTGACTTTTCTTGATCGTTCTTTTGAGTCCAATTTCCACTCAGCGTTAGATTCTTACTGACTTAAAACCAACCCGTTCCTTCTCCTGCTCCAGGCCGTGGTTGCGGTACGATAAAGACCATAGCAACAACACTAATGTACTCAAATACGTCCTGTTTTGATGAATGTCTTGTCCTACCCTGAGTAGAGTGGGAAAGAGTGTCAGACTTACAGCCTAAACACCGCCTCGTTCCAGGCCCTTATGGAAATTTACCCACAACTCGAATAAAACCTACGTTCCTCTAAACTTTTTTCTTTTTTGTCAACAGTTTACAATGGCAGCTACGTGGTTCCTGACTTTCGTGTTATTCCTCGTGAGTTCTCACGTGTACTCGGCCCCGGCTCACACCGGTAAGTCAAACTTTCTAGTTTCACAAAAACAAACACTTCACAAAATTCATGAGAATATTTGAACTCCATCCTCGAAGTAAGGCGAGCATTTATAAGGTTTTCTAAGAATTTACTTTGCTAATAAAACAGTCTCTCTTGGATATTTACTTTCAAATGTAAGTACCTGTGTTTATATCTTCTGAATGAAATGAATCTTTTGTTTATTTACCTCTATTTGCAATCGACGATTAGTGGTTTATTTATTTATGTAAAAATATAATTCTATTAAATAGAAGAGGGAAAAAATATTCTCAATAAGTAATATACATAACTGTTTTAACCCGGATTTGTAGGAGCCATTTAATTTATTATGCAATTGTAAACTCTACTAAACGGGAAATTAAGTTACTACTTTTTGGAGACGTTTACAATGTTAAAAAGCAAAAGTTTTTAAGGAGAATCAGGAAGCTGTGAAAAAGTTGATTGGATTAAACAAAAGTAATTTTAATTTTATTTTAAGATACGGTTTGCCCTTTTTTGATCGGCTAGTTAGTTTAGGGCAATTCGAGTTGTTACATTTCATATAATTTTTCAAAAAATAACAAAGAAAAGGTATGATCCTATTTTTACAATATTTCAATAATAATGTTGTTGTTTAGATTATATTATCTGAACCTCATTATAAAAGCAATAAACTTCAGGTCGGATTTAATAAATAATCAATTTGTTATAATACCAGACTTACGCACACTTCGCTAGTGACGCTTGTCATTATTGAAATTACTTTTTTCACTAACTTCGTAAAATAAGATTACTTAATTCTTTTTTATGTTGTTGTCATTTTTATTTTTTTGTTATGAATAGTCCTGAGTTACCTATTAAATGGTCTTGTATAGCCATATGTATTTTAAATCAAACTAAAAAACTACCTGAACGTATTTTCATACGATTTTCTTTACCTGCTTAGGTGATGACTAGGATTATGTATTACTTTTTTTAAACGATATATTCATACTTTTTTTCTTTAACACACAAATATTAAGAGACCAGATGTAATATTATAAGAAAATAACAAGATCTTGTAGGTAGAATTACTATGAAACCGAAAATGATCACAAAGTTATATTTAGAAACGCTAAAACTTGAGCTTCGCAATCTTGGCAATCTAAGTAGGTAAAGATGATTGATCGATTCCAAGTAATATCTAAAAATATTGTACACAGATGAAACTTTATATTTTCTTGGTTTACTTGATATTGGTAGGGTGAGGAAAATGTATTATGTGACACCCTCTTTATTACATTCTAAGAATTCCATCATAATAGGTTGTGGTTCTATTATACATATAGCAAACTCCGTGGTTTTACCAAGAATTAGAAATCCAATATCCTAATAGTAGTACTCAGTTTTGCTTAGAAATTGAATTCGATCTTATGCTTTCTTCTCACTACCGGTGAGGCTGAAAATATTACGATGTTTCCATAAAAACCTGAACTTTTTCAATGTAATTTTTTTGTCCTATGCTAACAGGTTCCGTAGAATAACTTCCTAACTCCATATCCTCTAAAGTACTGTGGTGCTCTGGAATGACAAACTTTAGAAATGTATCTACTTCTAGAGGTTTGATTTATAGAAATTATGATCCTAATCTGATGGTAATAACGCGTATTATAGGTTGTTTAACAAAAAAAAAACGGTTTTAATTGTTAATCAGATCAAAAAAGCAATGTTATGAAGTCATCTAAATAACAACAATACCTATACTTTTGTGGTTTAGTGTATACATTACTTCAAAATTATTTTTGACTGTCTTCTGAACTTCTGAAATTATTCATTTCTTTTTTATACTTACAACAATATTCAATCCTTCGTTTTTTAATTTTTAGAGAGTGAAAACTAAAGGTAAAAGAAATTGTTGGTAAGATCTAAAAAAATATTAACTAAATTATTTGTAAGATCTTATCTATTTTTTGAGATAAAACTTATAACATCAAAATAGAAAATTTAATTATAATTATTTTAGGCAATAGACTCTCCCATTATTACAATCTTATTACAATGGGACTTGTAACGTGCAATATATGTGTATGTATACATAGTAAATATTTATCTTTCTTTGTTATTGACGCCTACAAATTTCTAGGCTGACATATTTACCCTATGTACATATTACGTAAAAATTGAGTTACAGAAAAACATTTTTAAGGTGTGACTTAGACTTTATACAATGTGAAACATAACAATACATATATAAAATGTATGTTGAAATAGATCTCTTTTCACACCAAGTCGATTATTTACAATAATAAAAGAACTTACATAAATATATTTACACAAGTAAATGTCAAATGAGAAATATGTACATATACAGTTACGTCTGGATCTGGATACGCCAGCTACATTATCCACACACAATGAACTTGAGTTATGGCATTTGACAGCTAATATCTCAGTACAGTGGAAACAAGATTTGACTTGAACAACATTTTGTAATTCAGATTTTATATTGAGGACAAATTTTGTTGTTCACATACTCGTTTAACTACGAGACACATTTTAATTTTAAGGAAACTAGAATAGCCAATGTTTTGTTTAGCTTTTGATTAAATTAGGTCAACAATTCATTTATGTGGAAATTATACTTACTAAACACTGAACATTTAACAGTCTTCAAGAAAATTATAATTTTAATGCGTCGACATACTCATCCAATACCTTAGCAATTTTGGCATATACGAGTATAATTATGTATAAAGACAGAGGGATAAATTAATAGAATACACACAGAACAATTCCCCAATTAATATTTCGGAAACGGCACCACCCGAATTGATAAAATTAAAAAGGTTTCCAAGTAAAGAGTTTCGTTGACGAAAAATTAATCTAGGCAAGCTCCATTTTTAAATCAGAAAAGTACTGTCAGTCGTATATTTACATAACAAACGAATTGTGTACTTCTAACTTAATGCCAATTAATATCCTTTACCTAAATAATTAACAAAAGGAAGTTTTACAACAGGTAAGGTTGCTCAGTGCTCACTGACGAGAAAATCCATTCATAAACCCTTGGGATGCCACGCAACACGATGACGTCATCATGTTATCCCTGGTCTTGACATTGATTCTTGTCCGATGTTAGGTAAGATATTTTTATAGATATTGGGGCTGTTATATTTTTGTTTTACATAATCACTGGGCCGCTCCAACGGTTATATAAAAGAAGATTTCGATACCTTGTTTTAGTGTTTTCTTGTAATAAGTTTTCCAGATACTGCCTTTTTACCTCGAGAAAAAAATATGCCAATAAGTTATGAAATATATTAACATTAAGAAAGTGATTATTTTATTAATGTTAATATTATTTTTTTGAACGTTAATTACATAACACTGTCGAGTTTTAAAGTTTAAAACATCATTAAACATGTGTTTACTACTTTGGAAATAATTTTAACCCTTTTTTTCCTCAAAAAGAAACTATTTATCGTAATACTTTTTATTATTACGTATTTCTGTTAAGTGGCAAAAAAACAATTGGGATCTTATCTATCAACTTAAACAATGTCTGTTTGAAAGTAAAAAACTTAACAAAAATGATCTCAAAGCGATTGTAGGTATGAAAAGTTTTTTTTACTTAAGATTATGTCACTCAGTTCCTAAGTCAGTTAAATGAAACGTTGTTGATAACGCTTTTCAATTTTCCTACAGAGATTCAAAATTATTGTTTTAATTGAATTAAACATTGAAGCTATTTGTTCTTGTAAGCGTAGGTGTGTGCCTACATTAAGTAGATTGGTAATAACCTTGGCAAAGCCAGAGCTATTTAATTAAGACATCAATGAGTACGTCACAGCCTAATGTATTCAGGTATGCAAATCTAACAATGTTTGCAAAGCTCTTAAGTCGACTCTGGTAGGGTGTAGATTGTAAGTTACCTTTGCTCTAGTTATGACGGGTGTTGTTGGGTGATGCAGCTAAATATAGCATTTCAGATGCCTTATATAGTTGTATAACGTCCGTTTTTCGTTTATTGCACTTTGTTATCTACTATGTTGTTTTAGTAGGTATGGAAAGTAAAATTGCGTGTATTACAACTTCGTAGGGATTGAAAAAGACCTGTAACATACTTGATTAACAACGATTCACTCTGCAAATCTCTAGGGTATATACATACATACATATATAATAGATCACATCAGACACATCATCAGCCTATAAGTGTCCACTGCTGAGCTTCTCATAAGGCGAAGATTTGAGCATAATTAGAAGTTATAAGTTGGTGGGGTCTAAATGAACTTAGAAAGAACATATGATTCGGTCATGTATTATCTCATAGAATAAAATTTACAATGCCTATAAAATCACTAAAAAGTATTTAATCCACAACGAATTTCAGAAAAAAAAGCCAATTCTTCTGCTATCGTTACAAAGTCAAGGTCATTGACCAGGTGTTTGTTATTTAGACGGTTATCGCACCCTTTTAGCCAAATTGTAACTTGAATCTTTGTGAAAACAACATTTGTATACTGAAGTAAGGCGTTAATGTTATTAACCAATAAAGGTTTGGTTTCTATCACCCACTATGAACAGCTGGAAGAGACAGCCTTCTAATCATGTTAAGAAAAATACTGTCTGTAATTTTTATTTAAATATTCGAAAATGGTGAAATGGTTTTGAGAGCTGGACTTTGGGCTTTTTCCGCTTGTGCAGTCTTATTTGTGGTTTTGTATTTATATTTATGCATTTATACTGCCATTATTATTTTAATTTAGAAATGGTCAGGCATTGCATGTGGGTGGGATATCCACTATGAAGCGATGACGTTTTGCCGTTTGTCTGATGGTACGATGGTGAAAAGAATATTATGTACTTGAGATGCGTCAGATGTGTGTGTTTCGGTGATTTTATGGTTACATCTACAATATGGGATCCTTTTTTTGTGAGGGGAAAATCATCAAATCACTTCTTCCACCCAGGGTAGGGCGGGAGGGAGTGTCACACTCTTGCTGACTAAAAACTCCCCCGTTCCTTCTCCTGCTCTGGGCCGAGGCTCGCGGTGCCTCATTGCGCTTACCCCGCAACCACAATATTGGATCCTGGATTGTTTCTCTACAAATCCAGTATCCTGTTGTACTACATATACTTCCACTAAATGCCTTTAATCATGTTGCGTTGTAAGAACTCGTTTTCCTGAAACTCGTAAACAAGTTTTCACTTGTCGAGGAAAACAAGGACAAAGTTGAGAAAGTAATTTTTGTGAAATCGTAAAAATACAAACTACATAGGTTTCATAAAAACACTTTAATTCTTTGACGTTGTATTTGCTCAAGGATAGTAAAAAGTATGTCTATACAAATTTTACTTAAGATTGCGATTTATTCAAAGAATACTTGTTTATGTAATAAAATGTTTTGTCGCACAAAACAAAAAGAACGTATATAATTTTCATACATATAATTTAAAGTGCGTTATTCTGGAGCAGAAGGAAAAAGGTGTTTTTAGTCAGCTAATCTTTTTTTTTTGTGAGTGGAAAATCATCAAATGACTTCTCCCGCCCAGATCATCTCTCGATCCCCGACGCCCGGAATGTCGCCTATTGCGGCGGCCGGGGCGTGAGGAGGAAAATTGCTCCCTCCCGCAGGCCGCCTCCCTCTTTGCGAGCAAAACTTCTTCACAGAAGGAGGAGACGGCGTCCCAGTTCCTCTCACTCCGCACCATAGTAGTCAGCTAATCTGGCACATATTCTCACTCCCCCTTAAGGCGTGAGAAGACATTGACAACGATAATCCTTCCTCTAAAAAAGTGTATTATTTCGGGCTATAATAATAAAATCTTCTGTGAAAATTTCATGTTCATTCGTTGAGTAGTTCTGGTAAAAAGAGTGACATACATGCTTACATAAAATGATAGAAGAAATCAAATGCAAGCATTCTCAGAAACTAATTTATTTTTAATATCAAAATAGAAAAAGACGAAGTCGTGTGCAAAATGAGTTTAGTATAAGATAATCAATGAGACAACATTCAAATTAAGTTACAAGATTTTCGCAATTAAAAATAATCCGAGCAAAGAGATTCTCTTAAAAGGAATGTTTTTGAAACATTTTCGACTTCCTCCTTATATAATTTGCCTGTTAATAATTTCACATGACAGAAATTTAAAATATTCAAATGAACCAACTTCAAAAGGTTTTTTTATTCATTGGGAGATTATGTCCTGGCTTCGCAATAAATACTTGATTACTCTGCAGCACCCTATGGTCAAACATGACTGCCAAGGCATAAGGTATGCCATTTATAATTATCATCGTGTAAAGAAGAAACAGATACTTTTGGTTTGATATTAATTTAAGCATGATTTTTAAGTGATTATTACACTGTAAAATTTATGGTTAAGCATGTGTTTTAAAATATAATTGAAACAATTGTTGGTGAACCTGTTATAATAAAATAAAATAAATAGAAAGTATAACTATTTGCTCATGAGATCAAACACAGTAAATGGAGTAAAAATAATCATATTCAAACGAACAAGTTTGCTCTTGTAACAAAAATACAATGAATAACAACAGACACAACACTAACATTACAACAACCGTTCTGTAAACAATTACATGCTCATATAATGTACATAACTGGTTAATATTATTATTTAATATACACGTCTGTGTATATTAAATAATCAACTGTATTCTTAGTTAATAAAACCAAGTGTACAACGTCATATTCCATTGCTACGCAATACATATATACACAATATACAACCTTTGTATTAAAATAGAGACGAGATTAATTTGTCTATTGGGATATTTCTGTATAGGGTTCAAAGGTTTTTCATTTGACGTGTAATAAAAAAAAAACTTTTTCTGCTTATTCCAAATCGTTGTGAGTACGGCAGGAAGAAATCCTGAAGGTCTGAAATGTTATCAATATTTTGTTGATAGTAAGTTAAAAATAGGAATAATAAATTCTTTTTATTGGTTTTCAAAAGCACAAAAATATTATTACATCTGCAAGTTTCCAGTTTCCTTCTAGAACTTATTAAACATACGCAAACAAACACAAAGTCCGATAGTTAAATAATTTTAAAATATACAACACTCAGTACCCCAGAAACGCATTTTAAACGTAAAATGTCTCATGGAATACTAAACGTTTTGCCCCTGGGGGACCTGGTTTCATTTCAATACAAACTAGCCACGACCTGCGACTTCAGTCCCTTGCATACTTTAAACCGCTCTGACCCACTTACTAGCCGCTTTCACTTCACTTTTACATCCTTTAAGTAGCGCTCTCAGTGGTTTTATTTTCAGTCTTCACTGTTGGTATTGACTGTTGATGAGTTCCACTTCCGAGGTAACCAAAGTGCTGCAACATCGTTTAAGCATTTTGATTACTTACCACGTGTCTTTGGAAAAACCATAAGGACGATATCAAATTATTCGTAATTTAAAAATGTACATTTACATATTTTGGAAAAAAGTAATTTAAAAAAAAAGACCATTTTGCAATGAAAAATGATAGCCTTTTAGTATTCCAATTATTGAAAGCAGATGTGTTTGATGTCGCTGTCCACGTGGAACAGTTTGTCTTTTTGCGATACTCTCGCACAAGTTCGATACACAATGATAGCTTCACTTCCTGCTTCAATGGAGAACATAACTTCGTTATCGACGAGCCGAGGGGCTATGATATCGACATTCAACTTCAATTGCAAACATTTATGCCTGTACCAACAATAATAGAATATTTTTGTTGGCAATGCCATATACATTTTCCTCTTTTGTTTAAGGTAGTTACAGATGTATATTCTTGAAGTAGTAATTAATTGATATTCATAGTTTATCGTCTCTTTGATCCTTGATAACTTTTAGTCTAATCCAGATGTTAAACAAAACTTTTCAGCTTAAAGTGTTTAACTACTTTGTAATTAATGGACAGGCACAACTTTTCATTATACGTTGTTCCCGTTTATGCGGAACGGCGTCCGTTTGTTTACTATTTTTATTATGTTCAGACGCGGCTTCAAAACTGTCCTACTTTGCTACGCCGTAGCAAGCGCTACGAGTCTCGTAGACGGTTTGCGTAGCGGCTTTGTTCGGGTTACGTTCGTAGTCGGCACAATAGCTTTACGGTACATTTCTTTGAATATAATACTGGCAGAAATTGTAAGGAGCTCTTTCAATAATTAAGTTATTATTTTATGTACTTAAGTCCAATAGGCCGGTTTCACGTTTATTGTGTACTTTCAGTTTCCTTTTCAGTAAAGATTCAGTTTTGTCAAATCTAAAGAAAACTAATTAACTACTGAATTCTGTATCATTTCGTAAATGCAATATTGATAATACGAACAAAAATGAAACGAACTATTATAATAAAAATATAGATTGTGTTTCATTCTAGTAAGATATTTGACTAATCAATCAAGTCCATCCCTTGCCTATACATTAACAAAAACGATTTTTATTGTACTTCATATCTAAATTGTGGAAAAGGCGTACTGTATTTATTTAGCTTTATTCCCAACAGTACCTATTCTAAGTACTTACACCGTGGGTGTATTTCTACTGGTCAAGGTCAAAGGTTCAAGTCTCCACACGTACATTAGAACAAACATATCGTTACAACAGTAATGGTGAGATGTGATTTATTTGTTTAATAGCACTCGCAATGTTATTGGAAATCTCAGCGTGAAGCATGATAACTATAGAACAAAGTAGTAATGATATTTTGCTGAAGGCATTTATTCTTTTTAGTAATAGTGACTTTATATTGTTACCATATGTTGCAGACGTTTCTTTAGTCATATTGCATCGCTTCTTTCATAATCTATACTTCTATATTAATATTATAAAGAGGAAAAATTTGTAAGTTTGTATGTTTGTAAGTTTGTATGTAGGGGGTAAGCTTTGGAACCACTGGTCAGATTCCTAAAATTATTTTACTTATTGATAGCTACATTGTTCGCGAGTGCTATAGTCTATAGAACATCACGCTACAATCAAATGGAGGCGAGCAGCGAGCAAAACCACGCGTGGGGGTAGCTAGTTTGTTATATAGTACACCAAAAATAGTGTTTGTTAATGTATGAGGCTAGGAATCGACTTGGTTAAATAGGTACATAGTCAAATATCATATATTTATTTTAAATAGTAAATATACATAGTTTCTGCATTTTCTTTGAGACTTTCTACTTTCTAAAAACTTGATGACGATAACCCTCCCCAAGAGTGGGGCGAAAGAGAGCATTATTTTCTGCATTTGCACCTCATTGCCATTCGTGTGCTTAATATTACAGCTGGAAAATTTCATCAAAAAGTTTTAAGAGTCTCAATTTAAAATTAGCCTTAGACTTTGACGAATTATCCGAAAAAATACTATTCAATAATTACCATGATTGTTAAATAAATAAGACACTTCAGGCAACTTTGGCAGAACCTTTTTTAAACACTTTCTTCAGCATCAAAAGGTTTCCTGTTAGAATTAATGAATGAAAAACAAAATTGCCCATTATGCGGGTGTCAAATTTAATTGCCGGACAGTTTATAATTACAGAGTGGTAAATCTACTTCTTAATTATTCAGTATACAGCCTTTTTGTAAAAGAATCTCGTTATCGTCCGTTAGCGTTGTGAGGTTACAAAGGGTCAATGGAAGCACAAAGAATATAACTTTAGAGTTTAGTAAGTAGATAACTCTCTCATTTTTGGAGTGTTAAAGGATTACGTGCAAAAGAGTTTGAGGTAAATATTATGTTATTAAGAAGAAATTAAAATTATATTTAGGTTTTGATGTTAGACGGCAAAATTGTTGTACATGTTTGTTGTTTGTGAACAAAGGTTTACTTTTTTATATATGTACTTCTTGTGACAGCCTAATTTTAAGTATTACATGACACAAACCTTTATTATTGTAAATTTCACATGTGCGTATATCTTACTACTATTGTTTTGATTACTTCATGATCATTTGCCTATAAGTTCTCACTGCTGATCAATGGCCTCTTCTCATACGGAGAAGGTTAGAGCATTTATCACCACGCTTGCTCAATGCGGGTTGGCGATTTCAAACTTATAATTAGAAATTATAAGTCCAGGTTTCCTCACGATGTTTACCTTCATCGTATGTCTATTTCTTTCTATGTGTGTTTTGATTACTTAATTTTCGAATATGAAATAATAATAATAACATCAATCACGTACCGCTATCCCACTTGGAACAGGAGATGGAATGGGGGTTTTAAATCTGTAAGTATTTGACATACCGTATCTCGCCTCACCCAGAGAGCAGTAATTTAATATTTTCCATCGTAAAATCTTAAAGCACTGTAACTTGTGAATTATCCATTCTGCATTCAGTTAACCAAAATACGAGATAAAGGACAAAGCTCTTATAAGAATTGTCAATGAAGTAATAATGTTTAATGAGCCAAATCAAATACAGCCATCCAGCATTATGACTGAATACAGTTATACTTTTTCATCAGTAGCAAATGTATTGGTACAAAAATAGAGGCTTTCTGATCTGACATTAAATAACGTGAATCAAAAACCTATATACGAGTAAATATATTTTTTCTGCTCTCTAACATTTGTCTTTATTTTGTCTTTCAAGTTTATATGTAGACAGAATAATAAGATATGATGATATCTTGGCTATAAAATAAATTTTATTTTAGAAAACATAATAAAATGTGCAAATAATGCCAAATATGGAGTTTCTTGCTCGTGTTTGTCAATTCGAATCTACGCTATTATAATATCAGAACCTAACTTCACCGAAAAAGAGACTAACGAACCACTATAAAAAAATTTCCTATCTGGTTTATGCAGAATAACATTTTTGGCCTTCCATTATTTTAAAATACTGTCTCATTCGTTGAACGTGGTAATTAGACAAATAAGTACATAAGAGAGTTTAAAATTGTGCCTAGTGTAGTATTAGGCTCATCTAAATGGAAGTCATAAAATTGCCGGTGACAATTAAGCTCATAGAGCAGGCTAGTCCTCAGTCGAAGCGGCGGCGGCAGGGCAAGATCCATAAGGCAGCTCGGCCTCGGCCTTGAGCAGTAGAAGGAACGGGGTTTTTTTTTCCGTAAGAGTCTCACCCTGTGCGAGAGAAGTTGTTAATGATTATCCCCCTACAAAAAGGAGCAGCCTATTCCTCCTCTTTTGAGATTAGAAAGCTTGTTATTCTGACATGATATTATTTAACATTCATAATTTCATACACACAGAGCATGTGCGCACGCAGGTGAAATATTCATCAACACGACCGCTTTTAATGGAATCGTAACCGCTTACTGAATTATTTCTTTCGTGGTCCTGTGTTTAGCAAGAATGGACGGTATAAATCATGGGAGACAACCAATATTGAGTTAGTATAGTTTAAATTGACATGAGAGCTGTGACCACAATGTTTATCCAAGAAAATATTTAATCAAAGTAAAGGATAAAGTAAAATAAATCGTTACTTTCTAAAACTCTTTAAAAAATAAATATTTGATGAAAAAAACTTCTTAACTGTCATTGACACTGCTTGCTAAGTTCTTATTTTAAGTGAAATGAAAGATACTCGTGATATTTTACTTAAATAGTGTTTTTCTATCAAACACAAAATGTTTTGTTGTACTGGTAACAACGTAATTGCTTGAATTATTCTAGTATTATTCATCAGCTAACTGCTGAGCATAGGAAAAGGTTTAAGCATGAATGGATTGGGAATTTCAAACTTATAATTATAATTAGGTAGAGTGGTCTTATTTGTCTCATGACATTTTCCTTCACCGTTTGTCAGTTATTGTAAAAAAAAATATTAATTACATACAGAAAAAGTCATACTGGCACTTGCCAGGCTTCAAACCCTCATGCATAAAAGTGGGCCCTTTAATTTCTTTTATAAGAACTACTGTTTAAGTGTGGGAGAGCCATGCTTCGGCACGAATGGGTCGGCTCGACCGGAGTGATACCACGGCCTCACAGAAAACCGGCGTGAAATAACCACTGCGTTGTGTTTCGCCGTGTGAGTGAGGTTACCGGAGGCCCAATCCTTCCCCTTCCCCAATCCCTCCTCAATCCCTAAATCTCCAAATCCCTAATCTCTTAAAGGTCGGCAACGCACTCGTAACTCCTCCGTTGCGAGTGTCGATGGGCGGCGCTGATTGCTTACTATCAGGTAATCCGTCTGCTCGTTTGCCGACCTATAACATATAAAAAAAAAAAAATACTATTTTAGCCTGATTTATAAACTTAATGAAAAATGTCATGTCTCTAATTCGAAATCGCGTAAAATAAATGTTTATTTCTATAAAACCAGCATTATTATTTTTAATGTAAATCTGAGAAATCAATAAAGTCTCATAGCCATTAAAACGAAAGCAGATTAATCGGTTGGAACTGTTTCTTCCTTTTCAATCGTGTCGGAATGCCATCTTGAGTATTCGCACAATCAGTTTTGGTGTCACTGGATATAGATTGGAATTGGTATAGATTGTTTACTAATAACAACATTGATTTTGATAACAATAATTTATATCAGAGTAAAACTATGGGAACCTTATCGGTTACATAAGTGTTCTCTGATTTTCAAAATTAAATCATTTATTTTAAATATACCGCTATATACGCCCTTAAGAATGTCAACCAAAATCATTTAATATCAAAAAGTTCTACTTTATGTGTATGTGTCAGTCTGTGTCGGCCTATCGTCTAGTGAAGCTATGTTGTTGGTAGATCCAAACTGTAAATTCCTACGGAGAAGAACGAGCTAGAAAGTCCATGGATACTCATTTTAAACAGTTAGTTGAAGTTGTTGTTAGTTCTAGTTGTCAACAAATATAATATACTAGCTACTCTCGCGCGGTTTCACCCACTGCTCGGCTCCATTTAATCGTAGCGTGATGAAGAATTTTGGCAATCCGACCAGCGGTTTCAAAGATTACCCGCTACATACAAACTTACAAACATACAGACTTACAAACTTACAAATTATACCTCTTTATAATATTAGTATAGATGAAACTTTGATCTAGACACTAGCTCATTATAAACTTAGACTATTTGTATAAAACTTTTAATTTCATTATACAGTCTGTTTTAAAATTGTTAACGCAATATGTTTGATAAGTATAACAAATAATTACTGTAAGTACTTTTTGAAGAGTAGTGTACAAAAGTATTAGAAGAGTTTGAAGAGCTTAGCCAACATTTTAGAAACATCTGTTATAAACAAAATAATGATCATAACGATGTTTTTTTAGTACAATGATACGAAACTCGACTTTGATGCTTTTGAGCACTTAGTAAAGTAATAATGTTTTATTTTATTAAAATTTTATTGTTTAAAATTTACTTTACACAATTATTATAACAGTTGTACTATGCACAATATACAATGACTACTTGCCAAATAATACAGAAACAATCAATTCAAACAAATTGTTCCGGGTCTGGGTGTCATGTGTATGTGAAATTGTATGTTTGTAACCGCACCCACGACGCAGGAGAAAAAACTACGATGGAGCAACGTTTAAAAAAAAATTCTATAAAAGTGTAGGTACTAATGAAATTTGGCAAATACTTGAAATGGATAATGTTTCAGCATTATAAAATTCCACGTTAATATCGCAATATAGAAAGGAGTCTAATTGGAAGACGCAAAAAATATGTTTTCCAAGGCCAAGGTAGATCCAACGTTAACCGTAGTCGGTTTTAGTTTCAATTCGCCCGCATCACGTCTCCTTTGTGTAGTTCAGAGCATGTTAAGTCATTATAAGCTAGTCAGAAGCACAGCTCTGTGTGCACCAAGTTCAATATAACGAAAGCCGATTTTAAGAACAATTACCTACAATGAAATGTTATACATGTTTTGTTTGTTACAAGGTAAAAAATCAATTGCGCACTTTCGACCTTTATATACGACTTCAAATTTTTATTTAAGTAGACATTTATAACTGGTTAAATGTTTATTAAATATTTTTTTGATGCTATATTAATATATTTATTTAAAGTTATTGTTTTTTATTAATTTTAATGTTTTTTTATAAGGGGGATATCTTCAAATGACTTCTCCCGCCCAAGGTATGGAGGGTGCAAGTGTCAGACTCTTACTGACTAAAAACTCCCCCGTTCCTGCTCTGGGCCGAAACCGCGGTGCCTAATTGCGCTTGCCCCGTAAACCCGGCTGGATTAATTTAAATGTTGAAACTCTGTATTACACGATGTTTATTTTATAATACTGATATGTGTGTAGTAATTCTCTAGACATCGGCCATTGTATTGGTTCTAGCATCACGCTATTATACAGTATGATGTTGTATTCTTAATCCATTTGATACTCACATACCTAAGTCAACATGTCAAGAAGTTTTATCATCCTGTCGCTTCCTCGCATAGACTTAATAACCCACGTCGTCGACAGACCGGGAACATAAATTCCTTGGATTATTGACGATCCAGCACAGAGTAGGGTGACTTCCTAAAGCGTATATTTACGGACATTAAAGAGATAAGTCGTAAAGGTTTCAAACTATTTCAGTTTTATGGTCACTCAGTAAGTTTTTTGTTGTCCTTTTTATGGTGTAATTGACCTACATACTTGATGTTAATTGAATAATGTTAGTCAACATTTTTAATATTTGACGTCGTCATAAGTAGTGCCATTTCATCTCAATTTTTTTTAAATCGATTGTAACCGAATATTATCTGAAAATATGGTAAAATTACAACCAAATCTGTATATTTTGACTTCCGTAAAATAATAATCATAAAAAACTCGGTGAATAAAATTTTATGGGAGATAAGACATTACATTTACTTTCGAAATATTAAAAGGGAAGAAATAAAAAATTATGGGAGTATATAATTAGTACTAAGTTAGAACAAAAAACAATATTTTGTATAAAATTACTGAAATAACATTATTTTTCTTGGGTAATTAAATATAATTCTAGTTAAAACGAAATCAGCGATTCTAGGAACACCAAAAGCGTTGTTCAATTGGCGTATATATATTATCTAATGAAACAAATCTGTTAGGCCTTGTAGCCGTCCTTACCGTCCTACGTTATTTGACAGAATATTTGTTTAGGTCAAATATATTATTATTACTTAGATTGGTAATGCGGATGGCAACGGAAAGGGTTGACATGGGACTGAAATAGATAGCTAAATAGGATCAAATCTTTAGACAATGTCAGGCGATATTCACAAAAAAAAAACAAAAGTATTTTTTATTTTAATAAGTTTTGTTTAGTTTAATTTCATTACTAGTCCTATACATTTTTGAGTTTTCATGTAGTCTCATCAAATCAACTAAACAGAAAAACCTGAACACAAGATTTCAGTCCTGCTTTTGGTAAAATATTGGATCTAAGAGCTCGAAAAGCTGCCAGTGAATAAGTAAACAAAATAAAGAAAATATTATAAAAGATCTTTTTAGTAATCCATATGCGTATTTCTGCACATTTTAAACTATAAAGCGTCAATGTGACAGTAAAACTGGGTTGGTTATTAAACGGAACACAAGCGCACGTGAAACCACTTAAAATAAAATAACTCATGTTAATTGTACCACTTAAATGAAATAACCAATTACCCTGTTTAATTATGTAGAATGGAAATTACTATAGAGACTTTTAAGGGAGTGTTAGTTCGTTTTTTTTAGCGAAAAACGTTCTAGATTTTTCGTCAAAACATTTTAGATAATGATAGTCTAACTTTTGCAGTAAAATTAATACGTAATACAATATTATCTATATTTTACTGCTCTCTTTTATTGTATTATTCAGCACGATATCGATGATATATATAGCCAATTAGCCATATTTTGCAATAAATACTAAAAACTGATAAACATAAAGTAAAAAATAAGTAATATTTGCAATATCTGCAACTAATATTGGGCAAACGTGCAGCATTAAAATAAAAAAATCTTACTATACAAGCTCAGCCAATATTTTGGTTTAGATTTTTTTTTATGTTTTGTGTTCGGCAAACGAGCATACGGATTACCTGATGGTAAGCAATCAGCGCCGCCCATTGACACCCGCAACGGAGGATTTACGAGTGCGTTGCCGACCTTTTAGGGATTAGGGATTTGGAGATTTAGGGATTGATGAGGGATTGGGAGAAGGATTTTGAGAATACCTCTAATAAATTTAATAAAAGTAATTGTTTTCGTTATTTGTTTACAAACATTCAAACAACATCTACAAAGGTTATATGTATTGTTTATTTTATTTATTTTCTTACCAATCCTTTGACTGCTGACCAAAAAGTTTTGAAGGCTAATCCTCCTCTAGATTCGGGCGCTGTTATCCAGCACCGAGTTCAAGTTGTCGATGCACATGTAGTAACATTTTTGTTCTATTATACCTACATAAGATGTAGGTGTATAGCTATATATTTAGTTGTATATAGTCATGTGCCTATTTATGTATTATTGATTATTAATTCACGTTCACACTGAATGTGATTGACGGCTTGTGGACAAGGTTGGAAAAATAATATCGTGCAACTATAGTAATGTCTTTATTATAGGTTTGAAGAACATGGAAATGTATCTAAAAAGATAAAAAATAAGTAAAAGTGGCGTTCTCTTGTGTTATTGTTGTTGTTGGCAAGTACTTAAGTTAGTGTTTTTTAAACAGTGCTCTCTCAGAAATAGTTCACTGGTTTGGTGTTAATAACTTATTACTTAACGAAACTAAAACTAAATGTATTAAATTCACAACACCAAATGTTAAACAGGTTAAAACCAGTGTGCTTGTCAAGGGCGAGGAGTTGAGTCCTGTAGATACAACTGTCTTTTTAGGTATAACCCTGGACGCTAAGCTCCAGTGGGGCCCACATATAGATGGCTTGTCGAAGAAGCTCAGTTCTGCAGCATATGCCGTTAAAAAAATTAGAAATTTAACAGATGTAGATACAGCGCGGTTAGTTTATTTTAGTTATTTCCACAGCATCATGTCATACGGTATTTTGATGTGGGGGAATGCTGCTGACATTCAGTCTATTTTTGTTCTGCAGAAAAGGGCTATTCGATCAATCTATAATCTTAGTCCGAGGCATTCGCTCAGAGAATTATTTAAGGAAACTAAGATAATGACGGTTGCCTCACAATATATTTATGAAAATGTAATTCACGCTCATAAAAACAAAAGCTTATTTAAGAAGCATAGTGATATACATAATATTAACACGAGGGGGTAAAACAAATATGTTGTCCCCGCCTCCAGGCTTCAGAAAATAAGTAGTTCGTTTAGATGTCAATGTATACGCTTTTACAATAAAATTCCTAGGGATATTCAAAATTTGAGCCTCAATAATTTTAAAAGTGTAATAAAGGCTAAACTTTACTGTAAAGCATTTTATAAAATAAAAGACTACTTAGAAGATAGTCAGGCTTGGGAATGAGCCGCTGTAACTTCTGCACAGGTCATGTTGACATGTTTGTAACATAAGTTACGCTTTTTATATACAATTTGACATTACGTTTATTTTTTTAACAATGACATTATCACCTATTGTGACATTTTTATTTTTATTTGACATTTTTTATTTTATTTATTATTTTTATAATTATTTATTGACATTATTATTATTTTCTATTATTGTTAGTGTAAGGACTACCAGTTATCTGCGTTCTGACAGTTTGAGTACTTGCGTGACCCAACCAAATGTTCTTTAGATCGGTATTGTTCGTCGGACAACTCAGCAGCACTTGCTATGCTGGTTGCAAACTGACACTTGCGTGCCTGTCTTCAGAACGGGTCCACTTAAACTGGTGTGGTTCTTTCATCAAAAGACCACTACAGAATGAACTTGCACGGTTCTCTCACATTATGTTATTTTTACATTGTCTGGACTTGAAAAGAGACTGACCTCTGAGTTTGTTTCGGCATTTCTTCTCAGAGTAGTCAGATAGGAAATGCCGGCTTCATCTAGTTTTTTACATATAAATTGACGTGTAAAAGTGCCGTTTTATGGCCTATTTGCAAAAATAAATTCATTGTTTCATTGTTTCATTGTTACAGTGTCGGCTGGTGACCAATCCGCAAAAAGTTTTAGAACTGTTATTTTAACAGATATCATGTCCTTTTAGGAATATTTATTTTTCTCATCTACATGTTTATTACTGCTATGAAATTTGGTATGATGTTTTTTGCAACACAAGTCTTATTATAAAAGGCATCCATTTTCTGCCATATTCGAAGATTTGAAATAAACCTTTCCCTTTGCGTCTGTTTCAAGTAGTAATAATCCATACATTTAGGGACACCTAACTGTGGTATGTAAGATGTTTTCGTTGTCCGTTTGGCTGATCCAAAAAACCTTCATAGTCTGTTGTAAAATAACAATTGAATACCGTAGATTTCCGTAGAAGCACAGATTGCACTGTTTTCGGATTATGACAAAGAGGTCGGACTCCAATTGGCAAAACTTAATATTATGTCATCACGCAGAAGCTTATTATTCGAATAGGTAAGCAAAGTTGCGCATTATAAATTTATACTGATATTATAAAGAGGTAAAATTTGTAAGTTTGTATGTAGGGGGTAATCCTTGGATCCGCCGGTCGGATTGCCAAAATTCTTCACTGATAGGTAGATAGCTACTCGTACAATGTTCCTGAGTGCTATAGGCTATAAAACATCACGCTAAGATCAAATGGAGCTGAGCAGCGGGTGAAACCGCGCGAAAATAGCTAGTATTACATATTAAGTTTATGCTAGTAAAAAAATAGGTCGAAATAATTGTTATAGTATTCCGGTGTGACTCTATTGACTCACGTCGGATACCAATCCAAACACTGTTACTACCGATATTTACCCTTAAACCTGAACTATACTTTGCCTGACCTGGATCGTTGTTAGATTGGTGTTTTTAGAGCGAGATCCATAAATGAGTTATATAACTTTTTAGTATTCAATATAACTATATTTTTTTACTTTTTGACTCCGTAAAAATACTGAGGAAAAAATTACGAAAAGAGTATCTACTTTTAGATTTTAGATTTGAAAAGTTACTCTCGTGACTTAACTGAGGACTGGACTGCTCTACTACTTTCAAGTCACAGCGAGACTCTTATTCATGAGCAGCGTTTATAAATAACAGCCACGTTGAGACTTAAAACTAGCAGAGGTTTTCTCAGTTATTTCATTTGAGTTAGTCGTTATTTTCAATAAAATCAGTATGCCTCAGTATTCTAGAATATTTAGGTCACAAGATACGCACTTTACATATGTTACCTACGTGTCCCTATCTCACAAACAATTTCACTTGTAGGTCAACACTTGACGTATGTGAAGGGTTGCTTTCTCTCAAAGGACTGACTTGACTAGACTAGAAAGTATCCAGTACTTACTTCAAAAAAGGTTTTCTTCTGATTGAGTTAATGTCAGCCTTTTTTTTTACTTTTAAGCATTAATTTGTAAATAGTGAAAACTTTTTTCTATGTGAGTTGAATATAGCTTAAAATATAGGTACCTATACATATACACGTAATGCGTAATAGGTGCTTTAATAGTTACACCTATTTAAGTAAGCAATTACGTTTATGACAATGTAAAACTGTTAGTACTAAATTGTAATCTGTCTAGACAATATTTTAGTATGATGAGGGTTTGTTGACCTCTGCATTGTCAGGGATATAATCAACATAGGTACCTATTACAACAAGACACTAAGAATAGACTAAAATAAGGCGGAACTATAAGGGTTTTGTCAATCCGTAACACTTTTAATTACCAAAACTTAAGTAAGTACTTCATATCAAATCGCCGTCAAAGCATATTCATGATACATGTAGATGTCATAGTGACGTTTTTCTTCCTTCTATCTTAATTAAATCATTTGAAAATTTATTCTTGACATATGTATTTACATGTTAGGACTGAAATAATTTTGATTATAATTAGTGACACCACTTTTGTTCCCAAACAGTTAAAGAGAAATAATAATATAAATTCATATATATCCAAGCCCAATCCCTTCTCCTCCCCTATCCCTTCCCGATCCTTATATCCTCAACCCCTATCTCCAAAAGGCCGGCAACGCACTCGTAACTCTTTGGTGTTTTGGGTGTCCATGGGCGGCGCCGATTGCTTACCATCAGGTAATTCGTCTGCTCGTTTGCCGACTTATACAATAAAAAAAATCTCAGTAACAAGGGGTCTATAGGTAATATTAGTTTTCATAAATCCTTGTAAATCTAGCTTTAACAACTGTATTAGTTGCACAACAGAAACGGAATACCTACGTCATTGTACCGGCTTTGATAAGCTCACGTGTAGCGATAACGAACAAACAGATAATCCGTGAATACCATTTGTGATATATTTCTTAATCCACACTGACATGTGACATGGACATGTGGGGCCGTTGTAAAATGGCTAAATTATAAATAATAGATGAATGTTAATTACAGTAATGGAGTGCTAATAAATAAAGTCATTATAATATGAATTTAAACCTGGAGCATACTCGTGTTATGATTTACAAAATAAAAAATGCTATTTCAAGAATATTTTCTGTGTGCTTTTTAAATAATAATAATGTCAAAGCATTTATTTAAATAAATAACTTTTGAAACGTCAATTCGTCTTCATAACAGATATAATCAAATTCGATAGCGTAGCCAACTGCCTTACAAAATACAATATAGTAAGAACTTACAAACTAATTATTTTGAAGTTAAATTGTCTGTAAGACTGTCCATTATTGAAACTAAGCGCTAATGTAGATCGGTATGGAGAAGAACGAGCAAGAAACTCCATAATGTAAGTGACCTAAGTCAAAAAAGTCAAAATCATTACTTTCAATTAGAACATTGCAGATACTTTTGAATTGAACGTCAAACAAAGCTTAAAGATAAAAAGGTGTCAGTCTGTCGGTCAGTCCTCTTAGTGAAGCTTCTTATTTTATTAAGATAACCCGTTTCTTTCGTGCAATGTAATCTGTTAAGTAAGTTATATGGAGCAATGTTTATTGAGAACTAAATTATATTGTACTACTAAAAGGCTCTCGAGTCTGCAGATATATGGTAATAAGATATCTCGTTCTAACATTACCACGTAAGTACTGGCCTAAAAGTAACTTATCCAATTAGTTGAGAACCACCTACTTGATTTACTTACAGATAAAAATAGAAAATTAGCTCTAACGGTAGATTTCACTAGAATTAACAGAAACATGGGACTTTTTATTACTTATTCCTAATAGAATTGCGTAGGTAGGTGCCAAACAATTCTGCGTATTCGAAAAATTCTGTGAAGCAATTTTTATGCACTGCCTTCATGATATTAAAATTCGTTTTCGTACTGAGTGGTTATTGAAATAGATGAGATCATTAACCCGTCTGTCATGAAAGGTCAGCGTGTGATGGGTAGTGTATAGAGTTATATTGAAGTAGACCGAACGTGAATTAAATAAGTTTGCCAATAAAAGCCGCTCGGTATCTCCAAGTTGTGGAGCAGATGTTTCGGAAAATATATATTACGCAAACATGTGACTGGTGTTTTACTTCCGTAGAATTTCAACTTTATTACGGATAGTGAATAATATGCGGGTATATTTACTACAATTCCATGAGGTATTAGGAATGTCTAAGCACAAAGCATTGACTTCTTGCCCTTATATATTGTTGGAAAGTCATCCTATGAATGGACCCCATCTATTGTGGTCGGGCGGCAAGTTACTCTTGCTTGGCGTCCAAAAACCCGGAGATCGTCTTGCGGTCTCTGACGCCCGAAGCCTCTTTCTTCGGCGGTTAGTACATACGGTGGATCTTCCTTAGCTAGCGTGATTGCTTCGCAGAAGAAGGAGACGGCTTCCTTGTACTTCTCGCACCGCACCATGACCTGTGTAACATTAAGTGGAATAGAACGTCGGACTGGTGCTTAGCTCCCTTAGATTGTAGAAGTGTACTTGTAGAAGTTGCTAAAGCACAGCCCCTTTCCTTTCTAACTTGGGAGCCAAACATAATATCTGCTTCGCGAAGTTCCAATTGACCACCGAGGACGAGATCTTGGTATTTTGTCGTCGACTTAACCCACACGTGAGGAAGGTCATCTTTATTTTGCTAAATCATGTACAGAATCTGTGAACTGATATTTTACCAATTAAAATAGTATACATAAGTATTTTAGAATCTGAACCTAAATGGTTATAAACTCACATCAAATTAGCTAAGCACACCTGTATCGCGTATAAATTTAGTTTCCAACTAAAACTAAGTTAGAAGTTATAATGAAACCTATCTTGCACTCATTAAATATTCCTTACAAAGTACAAAATTGTTTTAATGAATGTAAAAATAATACACTAACTTCTAAATATTTTTTAAAGAATTCAGCAGTTGGAAACTTCTAGAATATTAATTTCTTCTCCTTATTACGTAAGAAACATAATATTACGTGTAGTAATATGTTTTTTACATTAAAATAAATATCTTTGAATTGTAACTATCGTGAGACATCCTAAATTTATCGTCGGCTTTGCGACGTCGTCGCTGCGAAGAGTGCGTTGCTCATGAATAAGAGTCCCGCTGTGACTTGAAACTTTTAGAGATTTTTCCAGTTAATTCACGTGAATTAGTCGTTATTTTCAATAAACAATATAAATCTAGATATTCTTGTACAATTCAACACAGATTTTCCTTAATTATTTCCATAAAGGTTTTGTTGTTGTGTTACTGTGTCTTGAAGGGATAGTCAGGGTGTATATCATTACAAAATTGTGTAAAAAGTTTGTAAAATGCGTGTATAAGCACTTAACAAATCAAGTGACCAAAGTTATCGAGAATTAGTTTTGAAATTCTCACATAACTTAGTGTTTGTGCAAAAGCAGAAAGCATTATGAATCCTAATAAGCTAACAAACACTGTTTAATTTTTTAGTAGGTTTTTTATAAATTAATATTTTCGCGTACCAGTGTTTGTTAATTTCAAAAACCTATTAAAATGTAATTGTGCGCGTTGTTTACTAATTCATTAAGCTAAGAGTTCAGAGAAACTGTAGCACTGTGAAATTGTTTTGTGTTTATATTGAAACTTGTGACGTCATTTGTTACGACGCAGAAGACAACTTTCATTTGTTTGAGTGAAATACCAAAAACACATCGTGTTTACATTTTATTTTCTCGCTAAGATACGCTTTTTTGGTATTAGCGAATCATATTTTTAATGCAAATATTAATTAAGATTTAAAATGTGCTAAAACAACACGCATCAAAACACACATGATATAAAGATGGCGTACCTGCTTACCTAAATGAAATGAATAATTTAGAAAATTGTTGAAAACGTTAATCTGGGCTCAGCAACAGGCGATAAGAAAAAGAAAAGTTGGAAAGGGGAAGCAACAAGTGGAGAATAATTGAGGCCTTGAACCTTTCAATAATATTGATGAAAGAGTTTTTGAGCCTATTACGTTGAGTAACTGTATACCATAAAACATTGAGTATAATCTGTTACGTACGTCAACGGGGCGTAGCATAAGAAAATATTTATTATCACCCTTCGCCTCGTGCATACAATCATTTCGTGTGACGTCACAGTCTGGTCGCCTACCCGTGTTTTATGACCCGAATCGAAATGTTGGTTTATTGCTAATGTTATGTGACATGTTCAGTCACTATAATGACAATATATCAACGTTTCTGATACCTAGTAAGCGCGATCTGAGTGATACTATGGCGTTACAGATATCGGCGTGAAACAATCCTGTATTTTGCTGTATTTGTGAGCTTACTGTAGGCCCAAATCCAAGGCCGGTAACGCACCTGTAATTGCTCTGGTATTATGAGTGACTAAAGGTGGCCGATTGCTTACCATCAGTCCCGTGTTATTTAACTTTTTCGGTGTAGCAGATGTTTATGAGCAAAGCCCATCGCTTCTTATCAGGTGATGAGATCCTTTCGTTTGGCGTTATATCCTCTGAAAACATGTCTTTCTCAAAATACACAGTGTGATAACCCTTTGACATTTCTCAATCTAACTTCATTTATGTAATGAAAAATAAATAAGATCGAATTTAAGCTCCTGAACAAGCAAGTGGTAATTATAAATCTAATATTTATTCTGAGGCAGCTTTCATTCCTCGGTAGAAATATTTAGTTACTGAAATTGAATACCTAAGCTAACCAGGTGCCTAAGCCGTCTAAAAATCTGAGGTACATTTAACATTTCTGTAATTTTCGCAGAATTTAATAAAACACTTTCGATGCTCCGATATTAAGTTGCTTAATATTCTCCATTTTTATTTGCTCAAATATTGGTGTGCCTTAATATAAAAGCATATTGGATGATTTTATATTAATTTTCGTTTTAACCAGGATTTAGCAACAGGCTTTTATTGTGTATTCATGATTTTGAAACTTTTACTAATTGTTTAACTTAGTACCTACGGAAAATAAAAAGACAGCTATTGTACTCCATGCCTTCTGCGAATATGTTGCCTTTACGTTAAAGCGACATGACGTAAGACGCTCTGATTGGACAGCTCCATGTGTACCAACCAATCAGGGGCTAAACGTACGGTAAGTAACGTTTAAGATTGCGTTAATGTAAAGCAAACCCACACTAGGCACACTGATGTGTACGAAGCATTTAAATCATTTTTTTTATTATCATTTTGCAAATAAATTGTAAAAATATATTCTATGTTACATTTATTTAACAATAAAAATGTAAAAAACAAAGTAACACAGCATTATGAGCCTTAAAACCTCTTTACACAAGTAAATAAGCTGAAAATTAAACGGGCCTGTCTCTTTACATAAAGTCCACATACATAGGCTTCGGACAGAACCGTGTTACTTAAGCCTATCAGCCTTTATCCAACGTTACGTGTTTATCTAGGCCTTTGTAACGACAAGTAGTTTAAAGGACCTTCCCATGTAGGCAGCTGTTTCGTAATTTATTACAAGTAGCGTCGATAAGTTGCTATTGATACTTTTTTTTCGATATCTTAGCCGAAAAATATTTATAAATACTTACTGAACGACAAAATAATAAACTGAGGATGTCCTGACCCCAAGATTAATAGTACCGCCCGCTTTTTGTACATAAGGGTTCAAAACCTGGCAAGCCTTAATGTAACTTTTCCCACATACTTTTATGATTACTAACTACTCTCCTGCGATTTCACCTGCTGCTCTGCTCCATTTGATCGTAGCGTGATGTTTTATAGCCTATAGCACTCAGGAACATTGTAGCTGCCTATCAGTGAAAGAATTTTGGCAATCCGATTTAGACGCCACTAACATACGGTGAAGGAAAACATCGTGAGAAAACCAGGGCTTATATATATGTACATATGTAAGTTTGATATTGCCATTCCGCCTCGAGCAAGCGTGGTGATTAATGCCCAAATCTTCTCAGTGGGAGAAGAGGCCATTGCTCAGCTGTGGGCACTTATAGGCTGATGATGATGATGTTTCAAAATGTTCTATGACGTAATGTCTTTTAAACAAAATTTATAGACTGTAGACTTTGAGGGTTCCAAACTCACGTGTTTCTAACAAATCTCAATAGTTTTGTATTTACAGTTTGCGAGTTTGTTATTTATATAAATTATCCTTTATAAAGCTATTATGAATTGAGAACAATTTGTAAAGGTCTTTCTAAATGTATCGTACAATGAAATAAATTATTTCTGAATGGTTTCGTGTCTTAAACATCTAAAACAGATTGTTTACATCATGTAAATTAGAAGAAAACATTCATTTGTTTAGACAAACAAGAACGTCGCATGTAATTTACGATTCGTACTTAACGTTTGTAGCTTTTGTGTTTATTACAAAAATGTTTTCTTTTGTACTTAATGTAAAGTAAATACCTACTTACATAATGTGTTAATGTCGTAGTTTTTCATAATAAACATATTTTTAATATTTCGACTTCAATGTAGATTGTCACTTACTCAATTGCAACACACTCCTAATTCTATTCTATTCTAATTCCAATGCCACCTCGATCCCTAATATCCAAAAGGCCGGCAACGCACTTGTAACTTCGTTCGTGTTGTGGGTGTCTACGGACGACGCAGATTGCTTACCATCAAGTAATCCGTTGGCTTGTTTACCGTCCTATCACATAATAAAACTTGGAACACTTTTAGTGTTATTGTTAACCATAGGTTAGCTTACCATTAGGAAAAAGTTCAGGTTGGTACCCGCACTATCCAAAAACTCACTGAATACTCATAGTATTACCTACTTAAAACCCGTCGTAAGGACAAAATGTCAATGAGGAACAACAGTTGTCACTTTCACAGGTCAATAGTACCTATAGACAGCTAAACGCTTGAATCTAGATAAGGTATCGATGAACAGTATTCCTGTCAGTTCGTTATCGATTTAGCTCATTTTCCAATTTACGAGATCTCGATTCTTCGCGACAATAGGTGTGCCATTCATGACCTGGTGACCTTTTGTTAGAAGAATCTATTGTGTTGTAGTGATTGTGTTTTATACTACTTGTGTGATCTTATGGCCATCTTATAGGATGACGATATTGCTTCTAGTGTCAAGAGGTTTAATATATTATAGTCAGTTAGTTAGTCATTATAAGACTTCATGAATAAATAATTATTTTATTGTTTCTCAATAAATTTTATGTAAACCTACAATGACGATACTTCGTCAAATCTGGCTACAATACCTTCATATCGTCTCCAATAAAGCAGATTACGCCACCTCTTATTCCACTTGCAGCCGGTTTCCGAAAGGCCGATCAATGTTAAAATCAATTGAATCTCTTGTCAAGTCATCTGATTGGTTGACTGAATTATCAACAACCAATCAGATGACTTGACAAGAGATTTAACAGGAGATTAGTTAATTTTAGCGTTGACAAGCCTTTCAGAAACCGGGCGTCAAAGTATCTAACTAACAGGTCGGTGCTGTGAAAAAGCCGGCCAAAACCATGCGTCCGTTTATTCATTCTATAAGGCATTTAAATTAACTTTGGTGTATTTGTGTTCCCGTTAAACATTTATTTAATTTTATTTTTAGTATTTATTGAAATATCGACAATAGATTTTTTTTATCATAATATATTTAGTTTTTCATCTGTTTAGCTATCAAGGCTTTTGAGATATATCCTGGTTAGACAAACAGTCGGATGGACAGAGCTGTCTTAGTAACCCTTGTTTCGTACGGAGCCCTGAAAAGTGATTAAGACTTTAATCTAAACCTGTTTCTGAATAAGAATGACAAGTACACAATACTTATCTACTGCTGTATTCAAGATCTCATGTTAGACAATGGAACTGACGCCCACTCGACCTTTAAAACATTTTCACGAACAGCTTTCACGAAGATCGTCTTTCAGTTACATAAACTACATTGTATGCCCACGCACCACTTTACAAAATTCAATTCCTTATAGAATTTACTTGGGAATTTTCTATTCAGCTCCATTTGGTATTCAAAACGAATTGTCTTTTCGATGTGGCTACGTAATTATTATTATATCGCGTAAGACATTCTTTTTGTTTAAATTTTAATTTAAACAGCGTTTTAAATTTTCTGTGGTAACAAAACATATTAATTTAAACCAAATTCTAAATGAAATTCAAATATTATTGCTCAATTAAAATTCTACTGACATTTGAAACTTAGTAATTACAAAACAATTTAAAACAACAATGTAATTGATAGTCCGGCTAACTTTTGACTTTGTTCTACAACAACACAACAACAAAACATTAAAGTAAGTTTTTGTTGTGTCAAACTTTATAACAATAATACTTGATGAAATACATATTATATATAAGTTTGATCTGAAAAAGTGATCTATTTATTATTGTGTTGAGGTTAAGAGCAAAATATTTCAACAGTTATGATTATTTAGTATATAAATAGATACAAAGGGAATTAGTTAGATAAGTTAGAATCTTTAGTTGTTAAATGAAAGCTATAATTTAACGGAAACAAACAGAAGAAATAATACTAACATTTTATAATGTGACAGAATATTGTTTTTATATTAAATCATAAATAATATTTATATTAACACATCATTCGTGCCACAAAAAGGTTAATTTAAATAAATTGTCTAATTTTATTTAACCTTTAATGACGACATTTTTCCTTATAATTCCAATAAACTATTTAAATTTGATTCCCCGTGGAACGTATAAGCATGCGGTTCGGTATGACACGCTAATTCGGACCGACTGTCTGTTAACCGATTAATAAATAATGACAAAGCATTTTATTTGCATAGTTTGTCAAACTTCCATACCTATGAACACTCTTAACAGAAAAGCAGTTTAGAGTTCTTTGCATTTAGAGTAGTAAGATAGGAGTGTGAAATTTCGGATAGAGCAATTAATTCGTCACAATTGATTACATAGGTTTTGTGATGTACCTAACTTGAAAGTACTAGTGAGTGACCATGTATTTTCTAAGATAATTTAGACACTGCTGATGAGAGAAAATATCAGAAAATTATAAGTTTCAACACTCTAATCCGCAGTAAGCAAGCGAGTTTAGTTATTAATGATGACACCTTTTCCGTGACAGAAAAGGCACATTTATACTAGTGATGACGATGATCTGATATTGTTGCTGCAAAAAATTTCGTTTAACCTGAGATTTACATATTACTAGTAAGCAATGACCATCATTTTGTACACAAATACTTCTGCTTAAAAACGTAATATTATTTGTAAGTGAATATATTAAATAATATACGTCTAAGCCAAGCGTAAAAAATCAAATGTGAGTTCAGTTAAAACGTATCTAGTTTTATGCTCTTGTTGTGTGAAAGTTAGAAATTTCACAGCAAAATAGAGCGAATATTTGGCTGCAGACGGCAGAACAAACATCGTTTATATTTTATCGCTTTGTAAGTTACAGCAAACTGTTTCAGATTCCTAGCGTACTGTTTGTGTGGGAACAGAATGGCCAGCTTATTCCCTAGATATTCCACAAATTCATTCCTTGAATTGTCGGTTTGTTAAAACCATTTCAGTATACGTAGACAAAATGAGAAATGTAACTCAAATTTTCAAATTGTGACTTTCTACTAGAACAGAAAATATGTTTGGAAGTTCTACTTTTATAGCGTGTATTTTTGCTTTTATCTATTAAACAAAGTGTTTTATATTAAAACTATGCATTACTATAAATATTAGATAAAATAAATCAAAGGAAAATTTCCTACTACAGAAGGCAGTAACTGATATTCAGCAGACAGAATTAAATATCTATGTTCTCAAAAATAGTTTATAAAGTTTTATTACTCAGCACTTAAGTCTAGATCTGTTTTCCAGTTTAAGATCTCCACCAAGGACCATACCTAAGCACCTCTTAGAATGGTCTCATAACAATTTGCTCTCTATATAAAATCAAGTTGCCGTAAAGCTAGTTTACGACCGACTTTTGAACTTGTAAAGTCTTATAAACCAGAAATGCCTCACTGGGTGACGAGAACACTAAAATACTACTTGTTTACAGTGGGTACCTATGATACGACACATCTTATATTTTAACCGCTTTATGAATTGTTTTATTATTATTTATTTTGTTTATTTAGAAAACCAACAGCGTTACATTTTATATAACACAGAGTATGCAAATTACAGTTTGTACAGCCAATAATAGGTTTCCCTGCTTAACAAATCAAAAATTAAATTAAAATGCGAATGGACTTAAAGTAATAATTATTTTATTTATAATCTTTTTTTGGAGGGAGGAAATCAGCGAATGACTTCTTCCTCCCTGGAGAGAGTGTCAAACTCTTACTAACTAAAACTACCCGGTTATTTCTCCTGCTCCGGACCGGATATAAAAGAATAACAATGGTTTACCAAGCACAGCTACTAGTCGCACTTGCAAAATCATATTCTGAACATTTTTGGTTTAAATTACAATTTTACTTTGAAATAAGCATTGGAAAGTTAGAAGAAGTACCTTGAATGTGTCAAAACATCACTTGATTCCGTTGAACTGTAATGATTTTCTAGCTAAGTACGTTTAGTAACATAACAAAACCATTGCAAACAAACTGTCATCATTTTATGCTCGAAATGCATGCCATTCATACTCGAACCGAACTGGGAGCAAGTTCATGCGAACCAAAATTGATTGGATTATAACTGTTATCGACATTTCATGTCACTTCCCTTTTCAATTTTGATAGCATTGACAGTAGATATAAATTTGTTTGGCATAAAATATTACCTACTACTGTTTGATTGATAGGTTTTGTTGTGTACTGTTTACGTGTTCCGGTTTGCGTGGGCGATGAAACCATTGAATCGGAATGAAACACTGATTATCCCGCAACACCCAAATCAATACCTCTTGGGATTGGAACGAAAAACATCTGTTTGTTGTGACCTTTGAACTTTGTGAGTCTTTAATCTGGGAATGCTCCGTCATGCATGATTTGTTAGAATGAGTTCCAGAAGTACTTTTGTTTCTGAGTTTTGGCGACTAAATAAACGCAATCTCCACAATATGGGGGTGAAAACTCGTTTAACTAGCCGGATGAGTTTGCTTTTCACTTTTTGTACGTTTGTCGTACTTACGATACGTTTGCACACACACCGGATTTTTAATGGCCGCCTAAATATGTATGTTATTTTTGTTCTCAGTAAATTCATTTCATAGCTAAAGTACCCAATTGTAATTCACACAACTAGAATTTATAAATAACCTTTACCTCTTAGAAATATCTTTATAACATTGAAACGTAACCTTCGTTTTGTCGTCTTCAATTGTAATCCTCTGGGATTTTATGAACACGTAATACAGTCAAGAATTAATTAATCCGTTTGCTGAGGGTTAGTTCTCACAGATGCAATGCGATGAAATATTCAGGTTCCCTTCACCGTATGTCAATGGTGTGCAAACAACAATAGAAAGTACATATAACTCGGCAAAAGACACATTGTTACTTGTCAAGTTTCGTTACCGTATCCTCATGCATGAGAAGAAGGCGCCCTAACCTACGTGCCACCAAGACATTTTATATATTTTTGAAATAAATACTTATCACAAAATAAAGAAAATAAGGTAAGAAAGTACAAATCTGTGTGTGTCGCGTCTTGATGTGAACTGACCCTGACAGGGAAAATTCCAAGCGGAACGTTTCATTGTAGTTAAGCTGACAGTGTTGTAGGTAATTTGATTCGACTATATGCATGTTGTAAACCTGGTGGAATTCTCTGTTGTTTCGCTCTTGGCAGAACTGTCGTGGTCACGTAGAGGCATCCACATCGGTGGTAGAGGCGGGCACAGCTCTCCGCACGATCTCCCGCCATCTCTCCCTGTTGGCAGACTGTCTGGTGCAGTCAGATACAAGCGTTCCTACTGCCGATTTAACCTGGTCGGTCCAACGCACAGGTGATCTTCCGCGTGTTCTTATCCCTTCCACCTTTCCCTGAACGACCAGGCGCTCTATGGAATCCCTGGATGTTGAATTTCAAAATAAGTGTCATTTAAGTCCTTTCTCATAGTTTTCTTGTATTTATAGCAAGTGAATGTAATTATCGTCAGACCAAAAAGTGCACGCTTGTTTATTTTAAGATCGAGTATATTAATTACTATGATTGGGATACCCATTTCGGTCATTGTTTCACGTAGCTTATTAATTAATTTAGCTATTTTCATATACAATTTTAGATTTGGCTCTAATAAAACAAATAACAAAACTGGGGCAGCGACAGAGCCGCAGATACCAAATCACCTAATCCTTTTTGGAATAATAGGTTCGATATTAAGTTATGTAGGTCAACACTAGTGTAGTAACCACATGTTTAATGATTACTAACGCTATTTATCACTGGCGTGCCGACACCCGTCGGTATACTCTGACGTCCTGCCGGTTGACGGGCCAGTAGCAAATAGTGAAATATTCCGTCCTTGGCCGGGATTCAAACAAAATACGCGCCAAATAGAAAATAGAATGACAAGCCTTTATTTTGTATGCCGCTGTTTGTAGTGAAATAAATAATGCTATTTTAGTTCAGCATTGTTTTTGGTAGCGTGTTTTGTTTTAGAAAATAAGTTTTGTCTTGTATGTTACAATCTAAATTGGATCTTAGCTTTATTAAAATATATACAGTTTTGCTGTAGCTTCTAAACTCAACGAAAAGAAAACAAAGTTCGAGTGCCTACAGTGCACGCTTAACCACATCTACATTGAAAAAAATTAGGCTGGAAATTATAAACAAAAATCTTATTTTCAAACTACTATTGGAACACATCATATATTAAAAGAATCAAATAAAACGCAATGAAGCACATCAATACAACCCATCCAAAATCGACGACAGGTCCTCTTAAGGGCCACAAGCCCACAGTAAAATGAATGCCTTCTCTTCAGATTACCAATAATACAAGCAAACAGGAAAATGGAACAATATCATTAGGTCAACATCGAATGCGAGAAGAAATGGAGCGGATCAGGGTGGTTTCTCGAGGCTCGTAAAAACCTGTTGAGCGAACTCATAAATGTCTGCCAAGAAATTGACGATAATTGGCGCGAAAAAAAATGACACGTGGATTTAAGAAAGGTTGGAAAGGCTTTCGATATTTTCAAAAGCTTGCTTTTAGAGTATTAAGGGGTTTTCCAATAAAATTTACTTATAACAGGTACCTGGTTAAACTTTAGGGCAATTGCTTAATGAAATTCAATCTAAACTCCTTGAAAATATGATTTACAATATTTTCTCTAAACGTAACAAAAGGTTCAACAGTTGTTATTTTCTAAAATAATATATGCATAGTTCTACAAGTTACGAAACTATGTAACTTAGTTGATTTCAGTTAGTCCTTCAGGTAAAGAAATAAAGAAATTAAAAACGAATTAGAACAACTACTAATTTAAAAATAGAATACTTCAAATTGAAAAAAGAAAATAACTTTAAACGTAGGCTATTCAACTCTTAACAATAGCCTGAATAAGTGAACTATTTAATTAATTACGGACTTTCAAGCGCTAATGACGGTTTCTCAATGAGTTGCAGTGTTTCACATTTCATTAACGAATATAAGGAAAAGTGGGTCAAGCAGTTTACTAGGTCATTAGTCAACTTTTCCTACAACAGAAAATTCTTTCTTAAATTACTTAAAAGCTTTTGGCGTGTCGTGAACTTTGTTCGTTGAAATTCATTCAAAAATTCTTGTGTAATATTGCAATAGTAAAATGCTACTTATTTTAATTGTAGGTGTTTTAAAGAGATACAATTTTGCAAATATGTATTATCTTTGTGTTAATTGGGTAGAAGAAATAATAAGTATAGTTATGTTACTTTTGTGTTGGTCAGTTGTTTTTTTAAGTTATGTTAAGTGTTTATTTTTCATCTTGTGTCTATATTGATACTTAAGTACGTATTATACAGTATATATTATATTTGAACGAGGGACTTATTCAAACCCCCAATAGTTAATGCATAGACTACACCAATAAACATATAAACAATAAAAAAACCATAATAATATGTAGGTCCGCTGCCCCGGCCTAGTTCAAGATAAGGAACTGGGTTGGTTTTTAGTCAGCAAGAGTATGACATATACGTATATACCTATCTTCCCCCACGAAGGGCAAGGGGAGGAAAGTAATTTGATGATTTCTCCCGTCAAAAAAGGTTATTTTGTGTCACCACAATGTTGAGCAAGCAATATAAAGTTAATGTATTATTAAACAATACAGTATTAATACAACCAGAGCTTCACAGTCTGTCTAAATTTGGTTCATTTTGATTTGTATCCCGGATCTGAGCGTGTTATGCATACAAGATTTGTGTTTGAATATGTGCAGGTGATAATGTTCTCTACTGTCAGGCATTTAATACCAGTTTACGACATATAGGGGTTGTGTATGCGTTGTTATTATGAGCTGCTTCCATGTAAACATGCTTAATAAACGTACAAAGGATAGTCTTCTCATCCAATAAGGAAATTATCACTATTTATCTCAGATTATGAAGATTTTTTTATGATTAATAATGTCAGAGCCGTTTAAACTCTTCCAACTAAATGTAAATCAAAATAAAGCCCATTGTTGTTTTATAAATCCGTTGTACAAATATTATAATTATATTAAATAACAAACAAATATTTGTTTGTGTGTTAAATGTGTAAAATGTTAAGTGTGGGAGAGCCATGCTTCGGCACGAATGGGTCGGCTCGACCGGAGTGATACCACGGCCTCACAGAAGACCGGCGTGAAACAACCACAGCGTTGTGTTTCGCCGTGTGAGTGAGGTTACCGGAGGCCCAAACCTTCCCCGCCCCCAATCCCTCCTCAATCCCTAAATCTCCAAATCCCTAATCCCTAAAGGTCGGTAACGCGCTCGTAACTCGGTGTCCATGGGCGGCGCTGATTGCTTACCATCAGGTAATCCGACTGCTCGTTTGCCGACCAATTAAATAAAAAATAAAATTTTGTTCAAACATGAAGATTTAACATTTATCATTCATCATATTGCTCAGTTATATTCTAATCATTATATAGTTGTTCCAACGAGAAATCAAATAAGATCTTTTGAATAGTTGTTTATTTCATTGTTGTATTTTGTTACAAAATGTTCAAAAAGACGACACAAATACATTTATGTATTTAAATCTAGCTTTCCAAAAGCCCGTACTAGTATAAAACGTTGTACAGACAGAACATTGTTAAAATTTAAAACTATTGTCAAGATGTTGCATTGTGGTTTCGTCGTATGCATCATTCACTCGTATTCTCGGATTTTGTGATGACAGAAATCTCGCTTCATTGAACCTCTCCGCCGCATTGCAATGCATGAATGGCAAATAAAATAAATATACAAGTATTATCTCGCTATATTTTACGAACAATTCTTTCTAGGTAAAAACAGTACATTTTCAAAGCAAAACATTGCTTAGGGGTCATATCTGTTCAGATTGGGCAATACTAATGTAATAAAGGCGAAAGTTTGTAAGTATGGATAGATAATTATGTGTTACTGTTTCACGTTAAAACCACTGAATAGTTCTGAATGTTGGCAAAGAGAGAGACAGATTATAATCTAGATTATTTTTTAAGATAGTATCAGTTATTGAATGAATACTACCCAGTGAATAAATACTATAATGTTTTATGGGGCCAGCAAGTTAATATGCTACTTGTAGTAACTACCTTTGTATATTTTAAAGTAAGAGATTGCGAGTTAGAAAAGTTGTTGCGTGCATTGTAACCCTCCTACATCAAAAGTAGACATTATCTTCTAAGTAAGAAGATACATTATAGAAGAACACGTAACACTACATGACATTCAATACTTTTCATTATTTTATCCATTCCGCTGCGAGGATAACATTGACAATATAACCTTTGAAATTGAATATTTATGTAATTGTCACGTTATTGTGCGATGTTCCACGACAGAGTTTTGGCTTCTCTCTTACATAACTGGGTGTTATAACAGCTTTGGATGAACGAAAACATTTATTTTATGAAGCCTGAAAAAAGTAGATTATGTTGGTTTTATATATAGCTGTGTACAGAGAGTGTTTTTTTTACTCCTACGCATTTTTATTACCCAACAGATGAGTATAGAGATTTAACGATGGAATAGGAATGGAAATTTAATTTACCACATTCATTTGCAACACAAATTCTCTGAAATGATTCATAAATAATTGAATTACAAAAATATCACAGAAAATCGATGTTTGAAAATATGATTTGCCAATGACGCCCACACTGTATAAAGTTTGTACCTATTCAGAGATGTCTAAAATAATTTCGATAAATTATATTTATATTGCGCGGACACGGGCGTGTCTTTAGAAGCTGCCCTTTTCCGGGTTCAATAACCTTTCTTACTTTGAAATATTTATTTTGGAATTCGTTAAATATTTTAGGCATGTTCTTCATTTATTTTTAGTGACATACAGGCGTAAGAAGTTTTCTTTTAAATCTCACTTATTTTTTAACAACAACGTAATACCTCACGTCAGTGGGTATAAACAAAAGTTTAAAATGTTCGCATTGTGTAGGGTAGATTTACCTACCGTTTATACATATTTATGGTCGTTATAGGTAGCATCAAAAATCTTCAAAGAAACTCCAAGGACTTTAACATAATGAGTCGGAAAATGAAAAAGTAGCACTTTGGTAACTGCGCAAAACACTTCAAAGGCAAGGTCTTAAATAATTGCGGCGAAAAATGGCATATTTTCACACATAATTTAGCGAAAATGCTTTGTCTAGCCTTCAAAGTTTTGTTGGAATAATAATAAACATGAACACAACATCGTATGAAAATATTATGTGCCTCCACGATCATCTACGCATTTCTTATAAAAGTCCCTAAAGATTTATGAATACCGTCGAAAATAAGTACCAAATAATACGCTATATGTTTACTTATTCATGTTTTTACGGATATATACATATTTTGTTATTCAGAAATATGAAAGGATATTTATCACAACCTAAGCGCACAGAATGTAATAATGATTAATTCTGAGTTTTACTAAATATCAACCTCATTCCGTTTTCATCGATACGATTCCGAATTTAAATTATCAAAATTTTAGTATTGTTAGATCTTTGCACTATACGTTATTTTTAATATTCATTTGGTTAGAATTCCATAAGGAGCATTCTCACATACCTAGTTGCTAAATATCTAGTTACGCTACCAATGAGATTGGTTACCAAAAGAGGTACTAGGCAAGCATAGAATCTTAGCAGTCTCTATAGGAGTTTCGAGTGCCCTAGACGTGAGTATTAAGCACTGAATCTGAATTCCATTGTACTGTTAAGTGGTATTAGTCGGTGTGGTTTGAACGGATTAAATGAAGCGTTGGTGGTGCAACGTTCAGTGTGCCTACTCATCCATCTATTCTACATATGTGTGTATAGGTATGTCGAGATTTGACGATACTGGATATTAAAGAATTAGTTGTTTGCAGAATTAGACGACAACAGTCTTATATCAGCTTAGGATTTCTATAGTATTTTCATCTATCATCAACATCGTGAGGAGACCTAACTGATAATGAAAGTATGGTGATTAATGCCCAAACCTTGGGTCTTGGCTCACCAAATAAGCTGCTGATGATGATGATGATAAATCTGATACGCCTTAACCGACTAAGGGGTCTCTGATTTTTTTATCAAAAAAACCAAGAGTAGCCCTTTTGAGCACTAGATAACTCACCTGCTTGAAGTCCGTGGCAAAGCCTCTTATGTATAGGAGGCGTCTGCAACTGTTACGGGTAGTTCATGATGATGCACATTATATATGTATATAAACTTTTTTTATGTAATATGTCGGCAAACGAGCAGACTGATGACCTGATGGTAAGCAATCAGCACCGCCCATAGACACCCGAGTTACGAGTTAGTTACGAGTGCGTTGCCGACCTTTTAGGGATTTGGGTTTTGGAGGTTTAGGTATTTGGGGAGGGGAAGGATTGGACCTCCGTAACCTCACTCACACGGCGAAACATAACAATGTGGTTGTTTCACGCCGATGTTCTTTGAGGCAGTGGTCTCACTTCGGTCGAGCCGACCCATTCGTGACAAAGCATGGCTCTCCCACACTTTAAACTAAACTAAACGAATTTGTTTGGACTATATTGACTTTCTTTATCCTTACCAACCATTTTTCTGTCGTTTTACAAGTCCCTAGGCCTGCATCTAAAATAATAAATGAGGTGTGGTAGAGGTCTTTAGTTTTTTTTTTTACTTCGAGCTTATTTCTTAAGGACGCGTGATTTTTATTGTACGTTTTACTGTGTTACTTATTTCATGAATAAAACAAGCCGCGTAATATTGTGGTAGGCCTCGTTTATTTGAATTATTAATTATAGTGCGCTCGATGATGTTGACGATAAAGCAATTATTACAGTTAATTGAAGACTTGTTTATTATGAAAGTTATAATTTTTGTGTAAAAATAAAGCTATTATTTTCCGCGTTGTTAAAGAAAACAAGGCAATGAAAAAAGAATATTGTGTTTTAGTAAATTAATGGTGTTGCGATGGCCTGAAGGTTAAGGCGACAGCTTTTTATGCTTGAGAATGTGGGATCGAAACCTGGTAAGTATTAATGTGACTAATGAATAATCCTATGTATAATATTTGGTATAAATTGTGCAAAACGCAGAAATTAATCTCTTATGTTAATAGACACCCTATTTTGGAATTAAAGAAGTTATATTATTTTATTCAGATACTATGAAATCTAAACTAATATTATAAAGTGGTAAAATTTGGAAGTTTGTAAGTTTGTATGTGGGGTAATCTTAGCTGGTCGGTTTGCCACAATTCTTTCACTGATAGATAGCTACAATGTTGCCGAGTGCTATAGGCAATAAAACATCACGCTACGATTAAAGCGAGCCGAGCAGCGGGTGTAGCCGCGCGAGAGTAGCTAGTCTAAAATAAATTGCATTTATTTTACCAGTTAGTTAGTTTTCTAATTTAGCCCATTGTCCAAATCAAAGAATATTATCATTCTGAATAATTTCTAAATTCAAACAATGTGGAGGATTGAATATTAAGAGAACGCATAAAGTCTGAACCTTCAGGCAAATAAAAACTTTTTCGTTGACGATAGGCGCAAAAGAAAATGTGTCTTAATGCGTTGAATATAAAGTTATTTTTAGTATGTAAAAGTTATTCCGCAATGTTTGTCGCAGGGTGTAGTCAACAGTACGCCTGAATGGAAAATCGTGGGAAATTGCAAATTTTATTACTTTTACTAAAGGGTTTCCATTTCAATCGATAAAATTTCACGGAAAATGCTAATGTCTAAATTAAAATCATTTATTCCAACTAAGCCGTAATTAGGTATTTTTCTAACAAAAAAGTTAAAGCTAACTAGGCTAGGAGAAGCTAGCAACTAAAAGTGCAAACGAAAAAATGACCTATAATTGTAGACACGTTAAAATCGTTTTCAAAAATCAAATAAGTAAATACAAATAAGTCATTAGTCGAATCTACTAAAAACATATCACCAAACTTTTTTCTTAGTTTATTTTTACGACGGATAATTAACTTAAAGCCACCGATTGTGGTAAACAAAGTGATCACTTTGTATCTGAAATCCAGGCCTACGCATTAACAAAATCTTACATCAAATAAACAGTGCTTGAACAGCCAGCACATGATGCTACCCTACATGTTTAATCAAATTTAATCCTTAAAACGATATAATAAGGTTCCAATTCCATCAAAAATGTCGTTTGGAGATAGCTTGATGTGCCTGTGTGTACTTCTCTGCGGACCAGTGACAAACGAACATAGGTAAACATAAATACACTCTATATAACCCTTCAATGAATTAATGTAGTCCTTACAGGCTTAAATTAAGCGCTCACGGTCTAGTAGATTCGAATACAGTGATACATGCTTGTAAACAACACAATTGTGTGTGTGTGTATGTGTAATTGTGTATATTAATCAATTCGATACATCGTTTGAATAACCGAGCTTGAATCGGTTTCGGATTATTTGTTACTTGCGTGTTTTAATTTTGATTTTGTCATGCGGTTTGAATGACCGGACTTTCGGACCGGGTATTTTGTTCTTTTTTTTAAATCAAACAGGTTATAGAATACAATTACATTAAACAAAAAACTCGAGAAAATCAGGCCTCTCTCAAGCTCTCTTTACTTTTAATGATAAATGATAGAAAAATTTCAACCTACTTCTACCTAAGAAGAATCCAAAAATATCATTTTGAAATCAGAACAAACAATGAACAAAAACATTTCGACACTTCCACCTTGTTTACGTCATGGCGCGTCCCAGGGCTGATGTCGCAAATTGTCCCCCGATATACACTGAGTCCCGCCTACGCCTCAGAACGTGACATTCAACATATTGGTTGAGCATATAACCATGCCAAGCACGTCTGCTCCTCCTGACTTTTAAACGTAATAGAAAATAAAGTTTACGCTCTCAAATTGCTGACTCGATTTGGAATGCCGCTGCCATTTTTACCGTAGGTCACCCATGCGTTTTAAATAATGTTAATCAAATTGTTTACAGTACTTTGGGTATCGTAAAAGCTTTATTGATTTTAGTAAATAAATTATTGTTCAAAAACTATATTATTAACACGCCTTTCTCATCATATATCATCAATACAAATAAATATAGGTAGTTTATGAATATGTATTATGTGTAACTTGGTATATTCACATAGCCAAGTGTTCTTAAGAAATAAATTCATAACAAAAACACGCTCTTGATCATCATATCGGTTTCTGGTTTTCGACATAATATCTAATGATCACAAACTTGAAATGTTTGTTAGTAGGAAGCCCAAATTTTTATTATTAGCCTTCGAACTCCATCATAGATTTATCGAATCTACATATTACACATTTCGTTACTGCTCGATGACATAAAAGCGTATTAAAAACAGCCTTTCGCCGATTTTATTGTACATTCTGAGAAGAACTTGATCAATGTTTGCGTAAAATAAACTACTGAAATGATGAAAAACAACAAAAAGTATGAATGGATATTGTTTAATATTCTTTTACGTAAAATTACTGTATGGATCTCCAGGAAATTTGGCATAAAAGTATATTAAATCCAGGAATTTACATTGGCTACTTTTATCCTAACACTGATAAGGCGAAACCACTGGCAGAAAGCTAGTTAATTATTTAAATTGTAAGATCACAATGATGACGTCAACATCAAAGCCGTGAGACTTCGGTCATTGATACGACTTAACGCGAAACTAAATATACAATGTGCCAATTTCAATTAATCACCAATCAAATAGATCCGAATTTAAGTGTTTTACAAACATTCTCTAAGTCTCTAGATGCTTTCGAAAATCTTCTTTGAAGAAAATTTATAATTCGTTGTTTATTCTCGTGCTATAAGAAAACTTTAAAGTCTAGCTTCATAAAAAATAAGCATAAAACAATTGAAGCGAAAAGAAATTGAAAATAGAATGTACTTCGAAGAAAATGACGAAGGAAATAACTAAATCCGATAAAATCCTATTTATTTTTAAAAAGAAAACCTCGATGAAGACCTTAATATAAAGAAGGAAAGGTTAATTTAAAACAAGGATCGAACAAAATCGGTTTATAAAATCAAACGACGAGCAAAAGAAATGTTTATCCTGTATAATGTTATGGTTGAAAAAAGAATACTTAGTAGTATCAAAACGATGAATGTAAAAGTGTACTCTCATTCAGTTATATAAACTTATATTATTTTATATATTACTGTGATAAAGTTCAAACAAAACCTGTAAAAATGTACTAATTGCAGCAGATTTGTATTTATAGAAGTCAAGTTGGGAATGTTTAAATCCTTCTCTATATCTAAGTTAGAAGGTTATCGCATATATTTACGGAGCTACTAACATAAAATGAGGTTTTCTACTTAGCATTAAGCTACAAAATGCTGGTCGCTAAAATTATTTTGTATAACTTGCAGGTCGACAACCCTGTAAGGTCCATCGTACGTGCATGGAGTACAAAAATAGAATTGACCCTAGGCTAGGTCACCCTACCCTACTGACCCTTTAGGGTTATGATGGCCATGTTTCCTTGCCTGAGGTTGTCTGTGTAACGAAGTTTTTACTGATGTGTCCCACTTAACTACCCTTTTTACCGGACGCTGTGATATGCGGGCAAGCAGTGCCGACTAAAAAAGGTTATGATGAGGTAATTAGAAGATAAGACTCTTTAGAAAGTATGAAATCCTGGGAAACATGGCATTGTTTTGGTTCTATGATTGTTGTGAATGTAATCTTTTATTATTTGGATCTTTATACTATATTTGTTCATGTGGATCGTCACAATGAACATCTCAATGGCAAGGTTACCAACCTTGTCGAAGTATTATCGTTAAAAGACAGTTAACAGCTATCGCGTCGTTAAATTTAAGTAAAAGCTTTACCGAGGTCACTTGGTAATCTTGGGATGAAGGATCGAGTACGATATAGGTTTCTGCCTGATTTAATCACAACTGTGTAGTGTTATAGCCATTCATGGTACCTGTTGATTTGAGTAAATTGGGTTGCTCTACTTACCGAGGTTTAGATTTTCCTATCTTTTACATTTACTTACGCAAATTTAATATAGGATTTGTTAAACATAGGGCTGATTTTTCAATGGTTAGATAAAAAATATCTGCAGAATAATTATGATGTTGTCGCGTCAGAATGTTCGTATAAGACAGTGACATTAACAATTTTATTCCTCAGATAACATTTATCTGACTATTGAAAAATCAGCCCTTTAGTTAGTATATCTTCAGAGGGGGCCCTATAGGGCTGATGCTTAGCCGGGGTTGCGGGGCAAGCGCAATGAGGCATCGCGACTGCGGCCCAGAGCAGGAGAAGGAACAGGAGGGTTTTAGTCAGTAAGAGTCTGACACTAATGGACGGGAAAATTCATTTGATGATTTTCCCCTCACAAAAAAAAGTTAGTATGCATTATTTAGTTAGTATATATTACCACGAACAAAATTAAGCAAAACATTTGTTTCTCCAATTCGCAATCTCCAAAGTCATCAACAACTCGAGAATTTCACATCAAAAATAACAGCGTCACCTGAATTTTATGTTTACAACTCAACCTTCGAGCAAGTCAAGGACAGCTGTAATCGAATAAAATGATACCACGGTGAATAATTGGAAAACGGTTCGGAAGAAAATTCGTCCCAACAATTTTCTCGCCTTTGTACAAAATATGTAATACGAAATCGAGCTTGCCCTAAGGCGTTTACATGTTATGTAAAGAATCTGTACATTAAATATAACGTTGGTTACAAGAAATCAAATATTTTCATTGTATTGAATACCCATAACTATTATTTTGTATTAGGTGTTTTGTACATGTGAACCACAGACATATATTTGAAGCCATATCAGTGGTTACCATCAAAAATTGTTACTGAATCAATCGTAGTATTCATACTTACATACTAAGTAATTGTGCTTACTACATACAAATGTCCATCTATAACAAGTATAGTCAAGTCCAAATCATTTATTCCAACTGAACCTTCAATAGGTACTTGTGAGACGTCAAATCTTCTGATTTGATATATTAGTCTGTTCATAAGTGAAGCTAGGTGCTCGTTCCAAATCGTAGATTCGAATGGAGAAGAACGAGTAAGAAACTACATCATAACTTTTGCTTAAGCTATTTTGATACCACCATACGACCTTTACATCAAAACAAACTTGTCAGCATGTTGAAAATGTGACAACGTAAAACAAACGTGTGTGGGCAGGGTGAAAGAATACCACCCTTTCTTGTTCGTAGCTCCAAGGCTTTCCAGAAAGTGTCCTGTTTCGTCATCTCCAAACATTATGTTGGGTTTTATGTTTTGTTTGTACACATTGCACGTATTCACTCTATCTTTAGAAGAGTGTTTTTCCTGATTACCTAACTCGAAGTGTCATTCTCGTCTTCTATTTTCGTTATTTATAACGAAATATTCCTTCTATTTCAAAAAACATAATTGTGTAACTGACTGTACCTAATTTGATTTGCCATTTTGTAGATAAAAGAGTATTCTATTTGTTATTTATAAATGGTAATTCTAGTTGATTCAATTTAATTCGATCACAAAAAACGACACAAAAACAGCCAGTACCTTTTTGTTTAAATTAAGAATTCGACTTGATTGTATTGTTGTCGCGTTGATGAAAATTCGGCCGGTTCTTGATGAAGCAGACTTTGACGAGCTGGGAATAAAATATAATCAGTAGACTAAAGTATATATTTATAATCATAGACATTTTGATACCTTACAAAGTATATAAACGAATTTACTCGTCAAAATGTAAGCGAAATTCTTACCAAAATTTTATGAGAAAAGACATTAGTATTCCAAAGGCAAATTACTCAAGGTTAACTCGAAAATAGCACCTCTGAACAGATATTCAATACGCGTATACTAAGAACTTACATTTTCACATTTATATACCAGTCTAGTAGCAGAGCCAAGGGTGCTAAATTTGTACTTAACCAAGCGTTGTAGGGACCTACTGGAATTTGTAGATTTAGTAATAAAAAGAAATATTTTGTTCTTTAGGTCTACGGTGTTAAGTACCTACCTATATTAATCTGACACGCTCTAGTTACTACCGAAATCGTTTCATTCCTAACGTATACAATTTTAGTTCTTATCTACATATTTTGTGCTATATCTTTAAGAGTCACTTTCGTATTTCAATGCAAAAGTAATTAAAACCTCATGCTGTACCGTTTATTAAATAAAAATATATAAATTAAAAATAATAAAACCTGTCCTTTTTAACAGAGAATATAGCACCAGCTTAATTTACATTCTACCCACGCAGATTAGAACAAATAAAAGCATATTGTTCAGTTGACTCCCACGCTGGAATAGCGAGAATCAGCTTCACGCCGTCGTTTTTTATCACAGATAAATGAACGTTGAACTGCTCCAAACAGATAAAGTAGGACTCCATTTGTCTTAATATTCTTACGTCTTTTGTTTCAACGGAATTGCTTAGAAAAAATAATCGGAATTAATTGCGAAAGTAGGTATCTATGTAGTGTGATAACGCGGCCTCACAGAAAATCGGCATGAAAGCAATGCAAGCCATAGAGTTAGTTGTGTTTTACCGTGTGATTAAGTTTACTGGAGGCCCTTAAATCCCCAAATACCCAAAGGAAGATAAAACCCCAAAAAGCTGGTAGCGCTCTTGCAACTCCTCTAATGTTGCTAGTGTCTATAGGCAGCACCAATTGTAAGCAATTGGTGAGTTTCACCTCGTGTTAATCCATGAGGTGAAAGGTCTGCTCATTTTCCGTCTATTGTCTCGGTAACTTTCCTTAACAAAACATAATCGAATCGTCAAAAAAATTAAAAACCTTAGATACTATATTTTAACCATATTAAGCTATCTTCAAATGCATGCTTTGAAGAATATAAAGTAATGTAACGTAGGTACATAGCTACGCGTAACAAGCCCTCAGTAATTGTATAATGTTCAGCTCGTACCATCAACTAAAAGGTCAGATATCATTTTATTTCCACACATTTATACAAAAGTAAAAATTTGATATTACCGTCGTAAGTAATCTCTTTAGGTATATTTATTTTATCACCGCCTACCACAAAGACGCGTACATAATCTAGTAAAAGTAGTAATCTAATATTCCATTTTATTCATATTTACATGACATAAATTCATCATCTTTTCGTAATTTAAGTGATAAAACCCCAAACACGATTGACCTAAAAAGATAGTAGACGCCAAAAACAAGGGCAGCAATTATAATGTCCAACTGAATTAATTTGGCTGAATAAAGCTGCTTTCAAATCAGCAGATATTTTATAAAGCCCGAATTTAGCAATTTGGTGCTTTATACTCATATTTACAACGCTTTGCACTTTTAAGTGTGGGAGAGCCATGTTTCGGCACGATTAGGCTGGCTCAACAGGAGTGATACCACGGCCTATCTGAATACCGGCGTGAAACAACACTTACGTTTTGTTGTGTACTTAAATGTAATAAAAACTGTTTTAAAAAATAATATAGGTAGAATAGGTCGTTATTATTTTCATGCCTATTCTACGAATATCAACGAAAAAAAAAATTGAAAATAGAAGTCCATTGCAAAATAACCTTTATGTACTCTAGTCCTAGAATTCACTGTTCCATAAACATTCACAAGGTCCAATTTACTCGAAAAATTAGTACATTGCTCACTCATGCCTATGTTTGGAACAAGTGCGACCTCACATAAATTACCTTTAGGAGCTCACCTTCGTTTTCCAGGTATCTTTCCTCTAACGTACCATGAAATCTGTTCGTCGGGTTACTTTGAGGAAGGTTCGAAATACTCACTTTAATAAATAATTACGTACCTCAAGTCCCTACGGTATTAACTGCTTTTATAATTTTACTTAAATCTAACCTGGAGTATATTAGGTAGATGTTGAAATCCAAAGGGTAGTATTTTATTTTTCAACACGTTTAGATAATAACGATAAATTATACTCTTACGTATCTAAAGATCACCTGATCACCAGATGGTAGGTATGGTAAAACATAAATTAGGAAACTTTATTATCTTCAAAACCGAATAGATGGAATTAGGTACTGCCTCTATATTAAATAACTCGACAAATATTATACATTTCCATGTCATATAAAAAAAAATAGAAGGACAGTATCCACAAAGGTTCGCTAAAATCGAAGAGTTTTTATATCATTCGCTTAAGCTTCCTTCAAGTACAAAGTATCAAAGTCAAACGAAAGAATAACATGGAGCAGACACGTGGACATTCGGTCAAAGAGATAATACGACGGTGATTAAATTCGTTATCAAAAAGGTTGTTAGGTATTCAAGTTGCTTTCATCACCTGGCGTTGTACCAAACGGGTGTAGGGTGAACCCTTTTCATTTCATAAAGGATGTTCTAAATTCTTCTGTTTTCACATCTATATGTAAATTGAGTCTTTATTCTATAACAGTGTTATTAGCATCCGTTTGTACTTACCAAGGCTATTTTAAAACATATAGGACTGTATGTTTTTAAAATATGTAATACTAGAATTTCTTTCTTTTCATGTTATTTTATATTTCGACCTCCAAATGAAATGAGAATAAATACTAACTTTTGAAAAGACAAAGGAGTACTTAAGTTTCTGTAATAAAAATATTATTTAATTTGTGACAAAATTATTGTTGATAAATGTAATACAAAATATTGTACACAGAATAAGCCCGCTCTTAATAAAATAAATTAAAATGAAGATCCTAATGTTCGTGATGAAATTACTTTTGGTTCCAAGGTCAGAAAGGAAACAACAGCTTAATCTTTATGAGATGTCCACCCACACACATTATAAATTGTTCTTAGCAAGGATTACTCGATGTTACATAAAGCCTTCTAGCGCGTTCCACATTTCTCAAAATTTTGGTAATATCTAACTTTTGTTTGACTAAAGTTAGACATCTAACCGCTCGTGTAAAACTTTACTGCTCTCTACAGTTTTCCCAGTGTATACTATCCTTTTTCATAACAGAGATATAAGCTTAGAAATATGACTAGCGGCTCGTCCAGGCTTCGTGTGGGTGGCCATAAGATTAATTTTTATATTTTTAACAAAACCCACCTATAGCTCATGTAAGTCAGGGTGAATGGTGTAAGGCTTTTTGAAATTGACGCTTTGAGTGATCCACAAATTGTTGTTCCGGTTCTGGGTGTGATTTGATTGTGAAATTGTAGTTTTGTTTGTACCCAAGACACAGGAGAAAAAGAGAAACATGTTATTTAAAAAAAGAATCTCGCACGTGCATCTTCATTAACGGTTCAATAACTAATTCACACAACTCTCTCAGTATATTTGCAGCAAACTACAGTCACAGTAAACTTTATATTAGCTCTGTATCTTGAATGTCAAGGTGCAAGCACAAATTCTATTAAGTTACTTGTAGAATTTCTGTTTGGCTGCCGTCTCTCATCGGAAATGACGCAGGTTCGCAATCTCGTGATAATCTCTAACACCCGGTCGGTGCTATTCGTAGCAAACTGCCTCGCTAACATTTCACCTTGAAGGGTAAATTAAATTTAAGTTTCATAACTTTGAAGGATGCAGGCGGATCGTGGTCGCGGTCTTATATCTTTGGAATATTAAATGTTATTTTACGGAAGGTTTTGTTTCCACCGGAATTGTCGTTTTATAAATTTTTGGGCATAGACTTTTGAAGAAGTTTTTTAATGTGATTCTTCGGCAAACGAGTTGACAGTCTACCTGAAGATAAGAGATTGCAACATATGAAGAGTTGCGTATGCATATGAGGTTTTAGGGATTTAGAGACTGGCGAGGAATAGGGAAGGATAAGGATTGGAGTTGTAGTAACCTAATTTACACAGCGAAACGCAACGCAGTGGTTGTTTCACGCCATTTTTCTGTGAGGCCGTGGCATGACACCGCTTGCTTGCGGCACAATGACACCAAAGCCATTTTTAAGTGTGACAGACACAATAATTACATGATAAATTATCTTAAGAGTTACAAAATTACTCAAATCTTTGACTAATCGTTATAACATTGACGAATTCTTAGAAACACCTTCAAATTTCGAATCAATCGAAGTTTCCAGTAAGTCTACAACAACCACAGTTGCGGTCAAATCACTTTGTAACTAGCCGACTTTTGTATCGCTTCTCCGTAACAAGGCTACAAGGTGAAGAACAAAATAACTTGGGGAATCTTTATTTTTATCCTGCCAACGAACGATCGCAATAAAACTCTTTGGAGGTCAATGAAGATGTATTATTTTCCTGAAGAAATTTTCTTGTTGATGCTTCTAACTGTTATTACGAAAAGTTTTTTAATACTTAGGAATGTGTTTTAATCATATTTTAATTAGAGTTATAATATAATACCAGTAAATTATTTTAAACACGGACTTGTTAATTGGGTGCAAGTAAGTGCTATCATATGGAAAATCATGAATGGTACACGACGATTGTTATCAGCATATTCCTGTCTACAATTTTCAAACGCATAGTTTTCTAAATACTTGGATGCAGTTGAATGTACTTGAACTAAAGCTAACAAATTTCAAAGTTTGTATAACACACGTCTTTAACTTCACTATCACTACATCGTAAAAACAAAGTAGCTTTCACTGTCCCTACATCCCAATGTACGCTTTAATCTTTAAAACTACGCAACGGATTATGATTGGTTTTTTTGATAGATAGAATGATTGACGAAGAATAGAATAATAGAATGTTTATTTGTATTATAGCATCTATTAAATAATGGAGAAATTTAGACTTAGCATTACACCCGTGCGATATAATAGATATAGTGAGATAAGCACAAACGTAAGAAACAATAAATAACCTACTGTCTTTCACCATTCTATTATAACCTGAAAATATACAGAAAAAACATTAGGTTTCAAAGAACCTGAGCTCTCAGAAGTAATGAAGCGGTAAATTACAATCGGAATTCGTCAAAGATGAATATTAAAGTCTTCAATTCAAGATATTGGAAGCGACGTAGTTTCAAAATTTTGCGTCAGATTGACATATTCTTTCTTTTCCTTTGTCTTTTATGACGGGTTGGAGTTGATAGACAGTCTTGGCAGGATTTTCTTGTGTCAGTTTTTGTCTTGTACACATTCATGATAAGACATTTTGGAGTCATTGAAATTAATACTGTTGATTTTATTCTTTGCTTTAAATATGGAATACGTTTTTGTCTTTTCAATGTATCCAGCCAGTAATACTTTTAATACCACAGCATACCTCAAGGGACGATCTCCGGCCACCGTAAGCACGGGCCTGCGGTCGGCGAGTAAGGGCAGCTCGCCGCCCGACCAGAACCAGGCCCGAGCGTAAGGCGCGTAGCGTTCCGCGCGCGCCTCAAAGAGCCATCAGACCACCACAGACGGGGCCCTAAAGGGCTGATATTCAGCCGGGGTTGCGGGGTAAGCGCAATGAGGCACCGCGACCTCGGCACAGAGCAGGAGAAGGAACAGGGTGGTTTTTAGTCATTAAGAGTCTGACACTCCCTCCTTCCCGGCCCTGGGCGGGAGAAGTCATTTGATGATTTTCACCTCACAAAAAAAAAGCATACCTTTTACCTTTATTTGAAAAAAGAATATGTGAACTTTAACGAATAGCATGTAATTGTTTGTATTTTTAAACTATGTTTTCAAAGGTTTATTTGAGATATTTCAAAGTGCAAGCTCAGATAAATAAACAATTTTAATGAAGTTGTTTTAGGTTCATAATGTTGTGTAAGCTACAAAGTTTGTAAATAGAACAGTGTGCAGAAAAACGTAAATTAATAATTAATATTCTAAATCGAGGAGTGCTGAAGCCTAGAAGTTCACATTTCGACACTGGTTTCTGTCACTAATTTTATTACTGTTAGTCTAGCGGACATTTATTTGCTACACCTCTATTAATTAGACGTAGGACTACTCTACTTGTCCCGGAAAGCTCGTAAATTTTGGCAATAGGGTAAGCGCAAATATAACACTTTTATTTGAACAATTATTTTGCACTGTTAAGGTAATATGAACATCTATACTTCTATGACAAATGCGAAAGTAACTCTGTCTGTGTCTGTCTTTTCTTCACGCCTGAACTACTGAACCGATTTCTGCAAAATTTGGTACAGACATAGTTTGGAACTCGAGAAACAGACATAGGATAGTTTTTTTTTACCAAAAAAGGAAGTCACGATTCTACGCGAATGGAGTCGCGGGCAAAAGCTATTAGTTAATAATACTGTCAACGTGATAACGATCACGCATTTAGATGTTTTTGGTAGGTAAAGTCATCATATGACTTCTCTCGCCAAGGGTATGTATGGCAAGAGGGAGTGTCAGACTCTTACTGACTAAAAATCTCATCGTTTCTTCTCCTGCTCCAGGCCTAGGCCATGGTACCTTATTGATCACGCATTCACTGGGTAGTGTAAAAGCGTGCATAACACCGACTAAATGGTGGATCCACCGCTTTTGGCGCCTCTTTTTTCACTTTTTTTAGGAAATAAATCGAATGATATCGATTATTTATAACAACTCCATGTACCTACTATACAGTTTAATTGTGTAGTTTTTTTAATTCACGATAAGTTCACAACTCGACTACTAGTTTCGGATAGTTTATTTAGTCGATTTAAAGTTATATGTATGCGCTAGCCTTTAGAGTGTGCTTGTAGTTGAGGTCGGAATAAATTCATATAGAACTTCTACCATATTAAAATTGAAAGCTGGAAGTGGTTTTGTTAGGCATATATAACATGATTTTGTTATTTCCCTATGGTGAAATCGGGTTAAAGACATTAATAATATTCAAATATTTCGGTGATTCTTGTATCCGACTGTTTTTAACTGACTTCAAAAAAAGGAGAAGGTTCTCAATTCGATTGTATTTTTTTCTTCTATGTCGTATTGATAACACTTATGGTACATTAGTTTAGCCGATAACTAATTATTTCTTAGAAGTCTTACTATATTAAGCGAAGGCCCAATTGTTAGCTATCCACCCATTCCCAATCCTCAAATCCCCTATCCTTAAATCCCTAATAACCCACAAGAGGCCGACAACGCACTTGTAGCAACTCCTTTCATACTACGAGTGCCAATCGACGGCGCTGATTGCTTACCACCAGGTAATACGGTAGTTTCCACCTAGTCAAATTCAATACTTTTATCCAAATGTCAAAAACGGTGCTTTTCTATGAAATTTGTATGAAAAACTGAGGTATGACGTCATAACAGTTTTGCGTCAAATAGCTTACTTATTTCTGAATAATGAGCTAAAAAAATCTAAAACTTAGTGTATCCATCGATCGATGAATAAAAGTATAGTTATTTTTCAATATTTTATTGTATTAAAACGTCGAATTAATTTATTTTTGACCTAGGACACTACCCAATTCGCGTGCCGTTTATCGACCTGTGTCATAAAAAAAGTTTGTATTTTTTATGGTAAAGGTCGGCAAACAAGCAGACGGATTACCTGATGGTAAGCAATCGGCGCCGCCCATGGACACTCGCAACACCAAAGGTGTTACGAGTGCGTTGCCGGCCTTTTGCGGATAGGGGTTGCGGATATAAGGATCGGAAAGGAATAGGGGAAGGGAAGGGCAACAATAACACACATAAACTATCTTTGAATGATAATATTCACGATCAGATCAAATAGCATCTATGTATGCCCTGGTTGCCTTTCATTGTTCCCGCCTATTGATAAATATTTATCTTCCCCATTAAACATTGTCAACCACACGTCATCGTAGCATATGTGGTCAAATGCTCCACCGTGTTTACGAAAATAACCTTTTTATGCTTGGATATAAAGGCGGTATTTCTATGGCCGTGTCTTTGACTATTGCTAAACGTTGTGTTAAGGACACGATATGTTTATGAGCCAGGCGTGAGCGCAAACATTTATGCTATTACCCTTGCTCCAATTATATTAACCCTGTTATACTTGACCTACATACGATATAAGTGATATTTTCGCAAAAACCCCAAGCAAAAGAACACTTCCTATAAAAGATCAATGGGACGTATTCAATAATTATTTATTTCCACGTGTGAGTATCTATCTATGTAACGAAAGTATTTGGTATTTTAAACGCACTTCCCGGCTATAAAAACAATCATAAGGTCTTAAGAGACTAAATGAAAATATAAATTCGATTTAATATTTTGTCAACAGACCAAAGAGTTCAAATTACTATGTATATAATATCAAATAACAGTAAATGAATTCACTTGTAAAATCCCTTAGCACTTGAGGTGTTAAAGGTCTATCGGCCTTCTACTACGATTGAGGTCGCATAACCTTAAACAGATTACAGTAGACCGAAACATAATAACAACACCTACGCATTTAGGTGCTAAAACTTCAAAGGCCTCTTTCATTTATTACGAAGAAACTAAATCCTACGATCAATGAATTTGACCAAAGAGGATTTTTAAGGACCAAGACTCTTTTGATATTTTAGACACTTGGTTCGAAGGTAGCTTAAAATAGATTTTTTTTCTACCTTTTCATTGAAATTTGCTTTGGTGACGTACTTATTTTTAGGTGCTGTCTCTTAGAGACCTAAGAGACTAGCTGATTAGTCAAGATTTGACTAACTGGTGTTGTCATAATGCAGTACCGTAAATTGAAGTACGTATTAAATTCCGTTAATCGTGGTAGTTTTTTGTTTGAGAAAATGTTAATCGTTTTATTAGGAAGGTGATGAAAAGTTTGATTTTTGTTATTAAAACATTTACGTTCAATAAGATAATGGGATATCTGCATGAGTTACCTACCACATCCTTTTTGTGAAAAATTGACACAGACATTACGAGGATTAAACAACAAAATGAAGTGTATTTATCAAATATCAGAGGTGGAATTTATTGTTATACTGACTTTAGGAGGTGAGTGTTGCCTGAAGGCGTTAGCAGAACAAAATACAGGCGAGATTCAAACACCTCAGTGAGGTTTGGGTGGCCATTGTATATGTACATATTTATAAATTGGTAAATTTATTGAAATAACGACTTACTTAGGTGAACGAACTGAGAAAAGTTCTGCTAGTTTCAATTCACAGCGGGACTCTTATTCATAGGATTTCAATAAATCTAATATGTATCACAATAGTTACTATTCAAAAACTGTTTAATCCTTACAAACTCCTCTCCAAGGTTTGGTCATAGAATTGCTATTATACTTTAGAAGTATTTTTCATGAATAATAAAGCAAGAGTACCTGTTAATTAATAGACTATCAGACTATGATATCAAACTATTTGAAGTTAGTATCGCGTGTACGATCAAAGCTTACGTCCCAAATGTGCGGTGGACTGCGAAGACGCGATTCACAAGCTAACCCAGCTGGAAACCCTGCACGCATCAAAACAGTCTATAATTATGACACAAACAACTATGTAAATATGGATTTATGTAAACAGTCGCTTTTGTAAACTTATTAAAATGGAAAAAAAGATAATTTTACTGTTTTTTCTGTGATTAATCTGTTTTAGAAGCAATTTTACGGAAGACTTGGGAGTTGGCACATGGACATGTATCCATCAATATTTACTAACAGAATGTCTTAATTATCTGCACGTATAGGTATGTCACTTGTTTTTTAGCGTGAAATAAAGTATTTTTCTTTCTATTTCTTATTCCAATAAACTCGACCACGACTCTTAGGCTTGCCTGTAGACTTTTGTGCGTGTATAAATAACAACAATTTAAAATCACGAAATACATAGTAATATATTATGTTTTTACGAAAATTGTAGTCGTCTAATCAATGTGTTTGTTTTGTTGCAGGCAATGAAGGATCGGGTACGAAATCGGTAAGTGTCAAACTCAATTACAGAAGTATCTCATTAAATTTTCATAGAGGTAGAATATACATAGTATATTATTATTGTTTTAATATGCTTGTTGCCTATGCTTAAGTGTGTTCTTGTAATATTTATTATATGAATATAATATTTAAGCGTAAATCTGTTTGTCAAATAAATACTTTTTTTCTTTTTTTACGTAGGTATGTAGATATGTAGTCTTATAAACGTGCTTAAATCATGACATACGACACGAGGGAATTCCATATCTAAGCAGTTATATTTAGAACTCGTTTTCCAATAATGTTACAGAAAAGTATTTTAATACCTCTAAGAATCCAATCTCGAACGCGATATAAACATTTTTTTCTATAAGCATTGAATATTTTCTCCATATTGAAATATCTTTTATAAACTCATCGTACAATTTTTCTTGAGTTTGAATTAAAATTACTTCTTTGTCTCGATAAATAAATTGAATGGTGTGTTTATGATTCTTATTACTTTCTTGCTTGTTTACTGAGAAAATAAAAATGGAGGATTTTGAAGTATTATTATCAATATTTGTGATGAGTATTGTTTTCTTACTCCTAATTGAGGCAGAGCCATTCCACGCAGCCGTCCAGGTTTCTCCACAGATAATAACGCTTCCCGGCATGACTAAAAAACTAGTAGACCTTTTTTCGGTGTAATTTCTCGCTTAGTTTACATCAGTAGCGAGTTAATGTTAAGTCGTTAGTTTAAATAAATTATGCCATACTTTTGTAAGTTACCTAAAAAATTAATACGGTAGCTGAAACGGTTTGACTCAATCAAATAATTGCATCACATATTCCACTTTAGAAATGCATAAATAATTCCAACAGTGTAGCACTTACATTCTCCTAACAGCCAATCTCACATATCTATTACAATTTGCATCGAACTGACCATTTTATAGCAAATATTCCCAAATCAGTACAGAACCCTTCACTTGGCTTTTACTCGAAATGCTTTGCAAATTCCCAACAGGGATCCGCTCAAGTGAAAAAGGACTGCAATTGAGTGCAAGCTCTCGACCAATAAACTGTAATAGGACACAGGAGAACTGTGACAAAACTATAAAGAAGTTAAAATGTTTGTATGTCTCTCCATTAACTATTTTACTTTAAAAGTAAAATAAGAAAACAGGTTTTTATGAGCTGAAAAGTGATAGGTATCTACTCATTGTATCTTCTTAAAAATCTTATTCTAATTCAAATTCTTTATTAGCATTCCATATGTTATTTAACAGGTTCTTTAAGGATTAGACTCAATAGAGTCTATAGGGTCTCCCTAGAGCCTCTAATAGACTAGTATAGGAGTACTGTAAATATCTAATTCGCCATATATGTGGCAAATAACATTCAGATCCATACAGTAGGAAAATCCCCTTATCGCCAAAAGGCTGGCAATACACTTGCAATTGCTTAGGTGTTTTGGTTGCCCAGGGACGGCGCCGATTGCTTATCATTAGCTATCCAATCCTTAGGCTCGTTTCGTTTACCATAACAAATTTTATGTATAATATAAAAAAATACTTTTGGGGATTGCTCGCTCTAGTTCAGACAGAGATACGGATATATAGACAGAGTACTTACTTAACTTCTTCAATTAATTAATAATGTAAAACAAGGCAACGTTCGCGAACTGTACTAAGTTTCGTTTTCTATTGAGTCAGCCCGATTTTATACAGTAGCAGGTCTAGGCTGTATTAAGATTACTCAGCGATTCCTAAACGTAGTAGACCTGGCCATTAACGTAATTCCTCTCCCTGGAATACTCTTTAATGTCCATAATCCTTATAGCTGAGCATTAAAGTAAATATGGATTACAGTACCTACATTTTCCATTCTAAAAGACTTCTTATCTTAGAGTAAAGGAAATATTTTATCAACGATATTATCTATATATTAAGTATCCAAATATCCTTTGATTTTATGAATGGTTACCTATACTTACTTTATTTTTCCAAAAGAGATTTTTGTTGGGAAGCCTTAGTGATATGGAATATGCACAAAATTCTTAATCAGGGTGAATATAATTTGTAACATATTGTTGATTTCGTTCGTTTATTTCAATAAGGGGTAAGCAAATGTGTATACTTTTTTTTTCTCATCTCGGCTGGACTTAGACTAAGTGACTTTCACTGACTAAAAACCACATCGTTCCTTCTTCTACTCCGAGTTGGGACGCGTTACATACTTAATTTCGCTCTCACCCGTTACCATAGCTGGAAAGGTGTAAACTACCAACATACGAGTTCAGTATCGATTATGACAATTAAAAAAAAAAAAAATTCCTAATTCGCATTCTAGCTTTTGATGTTTTAATTATGTAGAGTAGAGCCTGGTTTCTAATACTAAGAATTTACAATACTCCAAACGGAACAATATTACACCTGGGTGCAAGCACAAGGGCGAGGTAAAGTTAATTTATGTATGAAGAAATACATACACCAGTCGAACAAACAACAGCAAATTAAACTACCCCAAACTGATCAAATTACTTAATAAATTTTCTACTTAATTGCAAGAGCATAAGGTTTCAAATCTAAAATTAAAACTTTGTGGTTGCTAGTATTGCTGGTTCTGTATAATAAAACCGAGATGTTTAAAGACTTGGAACTTGATAAGAGTATAGCAACTAATATTAGCACTCCAGTTTAATATAAATTCTAGAATATTCTTACAACGTGACAGATTAGACTAAACATATTCTTGACTCTAAGGAGGTTAAGTCTGTCAGTAATTACTACTAGCTTCATTCCACAGCATTACATTTTCCCACTATTCATAGAATCATAAATTATTCTTAAAATCTAAGTCTTCTCTGGTTTTATAAAACTAAACATTATGTTTGTTTGTTTATCCAGGGAGGAGAAAAATATAAACGCTACTGTCATTAGTCTATAAAACAAAAATGAAGCGCCAAAAGTGTTGTTAAGCGCAAATCTCAAGAACAACTGAACAGATTTTTTTTTGTCTACGATAGCTGTTGCCAGGAGAAAAGTTTTGAAGCTAAATCGGGATTTAGCAAAATTATACTTATAGATGCGTGTTATTCCGTTAGCAAAACAAATTATTGATAAAGAGGTAGTTGGACTAGGATACCCGTGCGAAGGAGAGGCAGGCCTTTTGTAAACTTAACTTAAACATAATACGAGCCTGGTCTCTTAGAGAAAATATGGTATATAGTGTATTTACCTTCATAATTTACAAGACGTCTTCGTCTTTTGTAAAGGTTTGTGCTTCTATACTTTAGATTTGTATAAACACTTAATTTATTTCGTCAATTCACAAAGGAAAGATTTTGTTTTAGATTTATAGATTTAGTTCTAATAGAAACCAAATGGTTGTTTTTCTTGCGAAATTAGTAATTTGTTTGTTGGAAAGATGTTATTGAAGACTTCGAAATTCTTTAAGCATATTTTTTTACCATTTAGTTTATTTGTCATTAAGGTAAATAATGTTAACGGACTATGTTAGACATCCTTGATTAACATAACTATCCTTATATATATTATCTAAGTCCAAACGTAGTTAAAGTGCATCATTACACTGTTTTAGATTACCTGTATACCTGTTATAATTTACATAAACTTCACAATAATTATGTACATACATATAAATAAAGGTAGGTATGTATAGGTACTTTCCATTCACGTAGCAATTGTTTTTCCGCTGACTAAACAAGGGCTTTAAACTTAATGTTCTCGACCTGTCTCGATCCCAAAATAACCACATTATGTACACATTCACAGAGACTAAAGGTTTACAAAATACATACAAGCAGGTCTTAAAATAACTTTGGTCTTTCAAATTGAAATAGCTTTATTGAGTACTCTTACAATGGCTGTTGTTTGCTTCCATTTAAAAGGGAATCATTTTGGCTTTTATCGTCTGCTTGTAAATAAAAAATAAAAGTCATCGGTCTACGGAAGGGTTCTTGTATTTATTATGTTCCTTAAACGATTAAGGTTAAGGTTTCAATTAATAGGATTTAGGAAGAAAACTTGAATATGAAATATATAGATTGTAATGGATCCGACATAAAGAATCGAGGTATTCCTCGTAGCGCTCCCGTTTTGAAACGCTCCCATCTAAGCGCTCCCGTTTTATTCCTCTAAGCGCTCCCAAAAGGAGCGCTTCGAAGAACGATTAAAAATATTAAAATTTATTTTCTCGAAGCGCTCCCACGTTTAAAAATAGGGAAAAGCATGAAGTAAACGTAATGAATTATATCGATAATTTTTAAAAACTCATGTGTGCATCATCGACATCGAAGTTGCTTAACCAAATTACGAAATTGAGAGAATAATATCTTTTTGCTTTCGGCACTCTTATGTGTATACAAGGACCAATGTTATTAATACTTTTTTCTTTCTGATTACATTTTATCTTTCGTTTTGGGTATACCTAGTCCTTTAATCAACTCTTATGACACCCGTTTAAGGGAAAAGAGACTAGAGTTTCCTAAAATCGAAAAAGGAGAATTCCCAACCTGACAAGGTTACCTACCTAGCGGACTACTGCCCGATTGCGCATTGATTGGGATTTTATATCCGTGTGTGTGTGTGAGCACAAAGTAGAATGTGTGACGTTATCAATCAGTTGTTTCAATTCATTAGTCGATCTTCTAAGGGCACTGTCATTCCATTCCATTGTATTATAATTTTTTTTTTTTAATTTGTTATTACGTTTTACGTTAAATTCACGTATCAGTAAAAAAATTAAGTTATTTTAGTAAGAAACGCTTGACCACCTAAAAACGGGCGTGGTGTTTGATAACATGTCTAAACATGTATTAATATTTCATTTTCACTTTTCTTCGAATAATATTAAATAAAAATGTATTTATAGACGAATAATAGATATTTATACAAATGTCAATTTCAAATGTTGGGTAAATTCATTTCTATTTGTATGAAGAATCTTCTTAGAATTTATTTATAGAGACGTTTATTGTTCCACAAAACGAGTAATTGGATTCTGGTACTACTGTACGGATTCTATTTATAACTTTTGACCGTTCTAAATATCGTTCGATAAAAAGAAGAAAATAATAAAAGTATATAGACGTAATGTTATACCATACTTCTGAAACAAAACTGTCTTATGGAAATTTCAAACAGTACGATATAGAAAGAAAAGATTTCATTGTTGTGTATTAGATGGAGGATAATATAAAAGAACTTATCTATTGGCTTTTCATTCTTTCAGTTTCCAACTTTATCGTAATGAAGTAGTTTCTTTATGTTTGAGTTGCCAATAATAAGGTTTTATTCATGCTTCAAGTTTGCCTCAACATATTAGGCAAAAGTAATCAAATATGGAATTCAATTTTGATGATGTCCAATATGGAATATACGTGGATTTCAAATGACAGAATTCCATATTAAGAGACTATTCCATATTTGGTTACTTTCCTCTATATGTCTGTATTTTATTACGGCATATCTTAAATAAATTAACATAAAGATTATGCCATTTTTAATGTTTGATGGGACGGCAGACTCGCTGACAGATTACCTGATGGTAAGCAATCAAAGCCGCCCATGGACGCTCGCTACAACACCGCCGCCGCTCGGTTGGTAGGTTGCCGACCTACCCTGATCCCCAAAAGGCCGGCAACGCACTCGTAACTCCTTTAGTGTAGCGGTTATCCGATCAGATAATCCGTCCGCTCGTTAGCCGATTTATTCCATAAAAAAACCTTTTAGGAAAAAGGGATTTTGAGATTTAAGGATTGGGGAGGGGAAGGATTGGGCTTCCGGCAACCCTAGTCACGCGGCGAAACACAATACTGTTACTTCCGCCGGTTGTCTGTGAAGTCGTGGTGTCACTCCGGTCGAGCCGACCCATTCGTGGTGAAGCGTGGCTCTACCGCACTTAGATTTTTCATTAAGAAATTAATTTGCGGTTGACGTCTTTTTTTTAAATTTTGGTACCTACATAATTTTTAATTTATATTAGAATGAAGTCAGATATTATACATAAACTATCCTGATGTGAATAGTTAATTTTAAGTTTTTAGTTCTTACCGTACCGTGAGTATAAATTAAGTCACGCTTTAATTAAAATAATAAAGTAAAAATTACTTTTAAAATTAAATGCTTTCAAGAAATCTTTTGATTTAAATGATTACAAAGATTACGATTAGTGGTTTTAGTAAATCTAACACTATTTCAATTTAATTACAAAAACGAATTCCAGTTTATTTACGAAAAGCTTAACCTTTTTTAGAAAGACAGAAAGAAATCTGTTTTTATTCGGAATGAGACATGAAGGCCAAAAACAAAAAAATACAATAAAAAGTTTAAATAACAGGACCACAAAATAAAATAAGTCAATACTTATTGTATTAAAACAGACTAACAAAGTTACAATAATAGCAGATACCCTGGGTTGGCGGACATGCTCAATCCGAATGGGTCGCCAACTCAGCAAAAGCTGGGCACAGAGCAGTTCACTTGGCACCCCTCTTAAATCATTTTCGAGTAAGAAATTCGTCATACGTCATACGAGATTACATTTTTGTGGGTAGTTGCAATAATGTAACGTGGTAACGTGTATACAGATGTCAACATACTCCATTTTCTAAATTATTTACGTTGGCGTTTCGACTACTTATATATCAATACAATAAAGTTGAAAGTCGAATAAAAATGCGTAGGTGGACCTGCATCATGGGTAGATAAATTTATTTATATAGATTTTTTTTTGATCTAATATTAAAATTTTTCTATTTAGGTAATTACTTTTTTATATCTTACGCATAGGGCTTAAGGAGATGTTGATGTGGAAATTGGTTTAAAAATGAGGTCAATTGTGTCTCTCGTTCAAAATAAGAAATTAATAATAAGAATAAAATATAAAAAAATAAAAGATCCCTTCATAAATAGTAGCTCCTTAATATTCTAGTCAAATGTTCCCGCAACATGCAAATAGGATTATATTACTTTAGCAAAAGATATTTTGGTGTTTTCTTCTGGCCGACAAAATTATCTTATTTACTTCTTCAATGAATGATGAACTTAAATTAAGGTTATTTTTACATGGTTCTGACCTTTTGGCGTGATCCACGAGGCAAGTTTGTGACGAGAATTGGTTTCGTTTCTGAGAGTACCAGACCGTTGTTAGCGCGACGCGTTCTGCGCGTACGTCAATGACCCATCAGATCGTAACATATTTTCAGCCCTGGTTGCGGGGCAAGGCACCTCGTTCTCGGTCTGGAGGACTTAGTTTAAGTGTGGGAGAGCCATGCTTTGGCACAAATGGGTCGGCTCGACTAGAGTGGTACCACGGCCTCACAGAAAACCGACGTGAAACAACCACAGTGTTGTGAGTGAGCCAACGCCGTGTGAGTGAGGTCACCGTAGGGCCAATCCTTCCCCTACCCCAATCCCTAAATCTCCAAATCCCTTATTCGAAAAAGGTCGGCAACGCACTCTTAACTCCTCTGTTGTTGCGGGTGTCCATGGGCAGCGCTGATTGCTTACCATCAGGTAATCCGTCTGGTCGATTACCGACCTACCACATAAAAAAAGCAGTAACGGGGAGTTTTTAGTCAGTTTGCTCCACCCTATGTGGGAGAAGTCATTAGACTTCCCCCAATTTGACAAATGCCATAATGCCATGCCATTGCCAAAATGACTTTCCCCTCATAAAAGATGGGACCCACTACGGCCGGTGTCCAACCGCCTCCCGAAGCAGGAGAAGTACGGGATGGTTTTAAGTTTGTAAATCACTCTCGGCATAACCAGAGCAGGAGGAATCATTCGATGATTTTAAACTCTCAAAAGAGGGGTTTATCAATGTTTAAGCCCTATGCATTGGAAAGCACGTGAAACGGTTGATCCTGCACCTAATCTCTCTCCTGTCATGTCGGTCTTGTAATTGTAACTGAACCTTTAGATTAGGTTGAACAGCTGCCTCCCACGTTGTTCAAAAAAGTGACTCGACTAGTTTAAAGCGACTCAAAGAGTATTAATTCCTTAGCAAACCCCTGAACTTTACCAATAGCGTTTTGCCTTCGCTTAGCTGATTCTGAGCCACAAAAAACAGTTCATTTAGCTCCATTTTCGCGATTATCGAGATTTTTTTGAAAATGGGGTAGTACCAGGGCTAATTTTCCATCAAAATTAAGTTACTCCATAGTTGTACTGCTCAATTATCCCAAACAATATTGATTTTGAGAAGGTCATAAGTTTGTTCACTCACAATATCAATAACTCGCTTTACTTGGCGATGTCAGACAACCCATATTCAATTTATTACCAGTAAAACATTTAAGTCAATCACCGTAACTTTGCAATTAAAAGGTATTTGATCGAAAACGAAAATTATTATTTTTATGCTTTTATAGGTACCAACCTGTTACCACTAGAAAAATCTTTAAAATTCTCCATCTCTGATATATTCTTTAAAAAATTTGATTTAGATTAAGAATCAAATGAACTTAAACTTAACCCTTAGATTTCTTTCAGTTGTGTTATTTATTTATTCGATTTTTAACTTTTAAGTTTCGATACATAGAATCAATTTTTTTTATCAGATAGTGCTTTTCTTTTCACTAACATACTTTTTGTAAGTGTTTCTTTGGTTCTATTAGGTATGGTTATCTATCAATTGACAATCACGCCGGGCAACGGAAGAAATCCAGTGTAAATAGCTAGATAAACAATATACATAAAAAGCACCTATATATAATATATGTATCATTTGGCTTCGTATTGGCGGTACATAAAGCTAGTCTATAACTTTACCTATACTTAATTACTTCGTTAACCAAGTCGATACGTATATAGAGCAACTGTGTCCTAGGCACTTAATAATATTATATTCACCACTGGGAAACATATAACCTTGGTGCAAACACATGTTGCGTAGCTATCGGCCTTCATTAAGAACAGGGTCAGCCATATAAATAGAGATTCACTGAATTAATACCCTTAGGAATTGCTTAGTCATCTTCTAAGAGTAAATCTATGTAGTTACATCGGGAATGCTAATTTAATGGAATGTGCAATCCTACCTCCTTGTTTGTTTACGTTTATTTGAATACCTATCTAACCTAACCTATCTTGAATATATCTTTTGATCTTGAATATAAATTCCACCCGCTGTAATTTGAAACTAGTACAGTTTCCCTACATTGAAGTAAAAATAATAACAAATAAAAGCAAGAAGAACAGACATGAATAACCCGTTGTTACTAGAATAAAAACCGGTTTCCGAAAGGCCGATCAATGTTAAAATCAATTTAATCTCTTGTCAAGTCATCTGATTGGTTGACTGAATTATCACCAACCAATCAGATGACTTGACAAGAGATTTAACAGGTGATTAGTTAATTTTAGCGTTGACAAGCCTTTCAGAAACCGGGTGTAAGTATCCTTTCTCAGTTAATAAACGTAAGAAAGTCGTTATTTTTACCCGACTACGGCAAAGCAAAAAGAGGGTTATGATTTTGACAGGTTACGCATGTATGTGTGTTCATCTGCTCCCTCGTAACTTCTAAACTACTTATCAGAATTCGACAAATGACATATCATTTGAAACATCTTAATTGTCCGCTGGTTATAGCCTATATGGGGTATCACAAAATCTAATGTGGCGTCCTCTAGCAGACAAAACATTCAGAGTAAAAAAATAAGTTAAGATGAATATGCTGTGTATATATTTAAACGATTACAACATAATTTTTCATGACTATATTACATGACTTGATGATTTACTACCCAAAATATTTATGATAACTCATGTATATAAACATTTTTTTACGATTTACGGCTTTATTGAGACAATATAGAAAATATATTTCATCGCCTTATCAGCTCCTGAATTGACAATCGCTGTAATGCCATTTGCGAATTCAAACAATTCAGTCAGAAAGTTAAAACGTAGTATTTCAATTCTGAAATTTATACCATCCATTTTGACTGAATAATGTTATCTTTGTAAATCTGTATAAACATGCCCAGTATTAGTTTTACAGATTTTTAGTATTCGTGATACTACTGAGAACTTTCAGGACACTTAAAATCATAAAATCGTTTTACAAATAAGAAAAGACCATCAACCACCACGCTTGGAAGTTACTATTCCACGCGAACAAAGTCACGGGCAAAAGCTAGTAAAACAATACTTTATCCCGCTAAGGGATTTAATTCAAGACTCTTTGCTGGGCAGTGGGCACTTGGGCAGTCACAATTACTGCGTCACAACGCGCCTGGTGAAGGGCTCACAATTACATCTCATCATATAACTGTAGTAACAGGCCTAACATGCCTACTTAACAACATGTCTACATAATACATACCTTATGGGTTCAAATAAAACAAACATATTTGATTACAACAACTTTGAACAATGAGGCAATATAACTATACCTTTTTTTTTTTTTTTTTGGTGTCGGGTTGGAAAATCCTCATGGAGACCCACCGCCCTCGGGGTAAGGGCAAAGGGTACTGTCAGACTCTTACTGACTAAAAACCAACCCGGTGTTCCTCCAATTACCCATGTGTCGGAGGGGCGGGTATCGCCGAAGCATTCGTCGCAACCCCCCGACGGGTATTGGCCCGCCAGATGGTAAGGCGGGCCCCGTCACCCACTGCGGCCGTCACCCCGACCGCAGGACTCCACTATGAGGCGCGCGCGGAACACGGCACCGCCGCCTCGAGGCCTGCTGCTGGTCGGACGACTAGACGCCCCGAGTCTGTCGTCCGCAGGCCGCGCCCTACGGTGGCCGCAGGTCGGCCACTCTATGACGTCTAGTGCGTCTGCTGCGGGAGGGAAGAGAGGAGGCAGCCTCTCTCTCCCTTTCCGCCGCCTCCTTTGCGAGCATCACGGCCTCGCAAAAGATAGCGACGGCACTCCACCCTGACTCGCTCCCGACCATAGTAGACACTACAGCCGGAAGCGAGAGATTTCCCACAGCACCTACGGCCGCGACCAGGTCACGGCGCTGCTCGGCCCAAGCTGGACATTCCGCCAACGTATGCAGCGCCGTATCGTCGCGGCAATTACCACAATGGTGGCACTGAGACGTCGGCTCCCGGCCTATGCGACACAGGTACTTCCCGAAACACCCGTGTCCGGTAAGCACCTGCGTCAGCCGGAAGCTGAGGGCGCCGTGGCTCCTATTGAGCCACTCCTGTAGAATTGGCCTTACCGCCGCTATAGCGGCGTGCCCCGCCGTGGGTTGCGCTAAACGCGTCTGCCACTCCGCCACTAAGGCCTGGCGGAGTTCTGCCCTGCGTGCCTCAACCTGTCGAGGCACCAGGCGCTCGCCCCGCTCGACTGCCTCCGCACGCCACCAATAGAGTGACGCGAGGAGCTTTGCGTCGAGGTCCCAGGGCGGGGATCCGGCTAGGAGGCTCGCTGCCTCAAAGGAGATCGTACGGTATCCCCTTATTATCCTGACGGCCATCGCGCGCTGTGGCCTTCGCAGCGCAGCGATGTTGCGAGCCGTCAGGGCTCCCGCCCACACTGGCGCGGCGTATAACGCCATCGACCGTACGACCCCCATGTAGAGCCTCCGGGAGGAGTAGATGGGCCCCCCCTGGTTGGGCAGCAAGCGCGACAAAGCAGCAGCGGCGCCCATCAACCGGGGGGCGAGCCGTGTAAAGTGCGGCCCGAAATTCCACCGACTGTCGAGAACGAGTCCGAGGTACTTCATCGTGGACTCAACAATATAACTATACCTACAATAACATACATGGACCCTCAACTACTCAGTTACCACGTTTACTACTCAAGCGAGCCAGGTTATATTTCTTACTTTATATTTACGAAGGCTCAATGAAATAAATTAGGCCAACGCCACTTCAAAGGTCACTAGGTTCAAGGGCTAGTTCACCTCTTTATTAAAAATAGACGCCACTTAAATCTATTTTCATTTAAGTTCTGACATTTAATTCTACACGCCAACATTAATCTTTATACGGTTGAGGATCAATAAGAAATTAGAGAGGAGCCATCTTTATCGAAAAGATAAAATATACGATTTAATGTTGAACGACTTTAATTTTAATATTTTTAAGTATCCTTATTGTATTTATAATTATTAATTATTACCTTTTTCTTGTTTTTTCTTATCTGTTTATATTGAAGTGGTACCTATAACAACTTTTATCTATGACTATGCCCGCAGTACCTACCAGTATAAAATAGGCCACCTATTTGTTATTTTAGATTATGGTCTACATAATACATTACTCTATTTCTTTTCGACTTTAATCTGCAGTGCAAGCTATGCCAAGTTTCATTCAAATCTGAATTCGGGTTTTACACGAAAGAGTAAAAAATATTCATGCGTACTAACAAAATGTCGTGTTCAAATTATTGGTCCTATACACATTCAGTATACTTGAAATTGGAGTACGGCAATCTCTGCAAAGCCAATATTAAAAGCTTCACAGTTAGTTTAAAACAGTTTTTTCTATCACTGTATTATTTGGCTTTTCAAGATATCAATAACATAACATGCCACCTCTTGATTCCCAAAGATGTAAGGTTATGAGATCATTTTCAGTTAGGTATGTACCTAGTTCCATACAATTGCGAATAGTTCTAGTCTAACAGTAAGATATATTGACAAAAAAAAATTAGCTGTTTTAAAGTAAAAACTGTATAGTAAATTCTATAAATTAATATTGAAAACCTTATTCTTGTTACAGGATTTACCCGTGCAGCAGCTAGAAAAACTTAAAATGGGTGAGTGTCAATTAAGCTTAATTACGTATTAATTAGTCCTTAAGTGTACTTTGCGATCTAGATTTTTAAATAGACTGGGTTTTATTGCATTCTCAGTGAGGTGTTTGAGATGTAATTAATCTATTTTTGATTTTATTTTTGTTTTTACCAAATCTCCATTATTTTGTAAAAATATTTATTAATTTGCATTTTATAAAAGGTGGCCTTAATTTCGTATGCCCATTTCCTTCCAGCCAACCTTAGGGTTTATTGGAAAATTTGCGAAAACTTATCACTATGTTATAACTATATTGAGATTCGATTTTGATAATGTCTAGTTGATTATCTAGTTAGTAGCTATACTGTATCCACTAGCTGTTCTAAGGTCGATTGGCATATTACATTGTGCAGTCAGGTCTTAAACGAGATTGTTTCCTAACTTAGTAAGGCACGTGGTAATGAATGCAAAACAACAGAGACAAGTATGTTGACTGAAAAGTTTTATCCCGATAATAATTTTCCCATATACAGGGATTTTGCCTGAATCTACTTCTTTAAGGGACATTTAATCAGATAGTCTAAAAATTTTACGCATAACGTCCGATCCGAACTCGTCAAAATATGATTTGGTCTAGTCTATGGTATTCATAGTACCTACTTGATGCACTCTTAAATCTAAATACGTCAACTTACGATTTCTTGCAAAGAATAACTAACTTTATAGCTACTACGGAGTAGATCTTGAATGTAGAACGTCATTATTTATAATATGAACTCACTGCCACATACGTCTAAGTTTGGTGTATGAAGGAGGTGACACAGTCTGAAAAAGTTTTAGTTAAAAATGGTTGCCTTAGTTACATTGACCTCTCATCTGCCGGTATACGAGACAATAGAAAATACATTGTTTGTGTCTCGCTTATAAAGACCACGGGTTAAGTAATGACTATAACAAACTTCGTTTCATCCAGTACCAAGGCTCTCACGATCAATACAAATCGATGCACATAAATACGTATATAAAATTAAATCACAAATTCTCTCGCTCGTGGCATCACGCGTGAACGGCTAAATCGATTCTCGATTTTTTTAAGCTGTATTTTTATTTAGCTCAGGAGAAAGTTTTCATAAAAGAATATTTTCCAAGAGTAGATGGGGTACCGGGAAATAGCAAGCCTTTCGGTGCTGTACCAAAACAAATGACTGATACCGGGATAGATGGACATCCATGCGCAGCAAAGACGAGTCGCTAGTTTCGTAAAAAAATTCATCAATACTCATTTTCTTCAAACTAGAATATTTAGTTATGAAATGAATGTCATTCGTTCTTAATTCTCTAGAATCAATTAATTTATTCATTAAATATTCATAAAGACATTAGATGAAGTGACAGTTTCGGTGATGAAACCAGAATTCTCTTGGATATCTAATATAGTCTAATTTAATTAAATTTTCAATTTAGACTAAATACCTAGATGGAGATGAGATGTCGAAAACATTTATAATTATAATAATAGGATACCTATTTTGGGACAAAAATGTTCAAAATAAATGTAGATTATTAATGATTTTTTTAATTGTGTTCTCACTGAAAAGTAAAATCGAACGTACTTATATGAAATCAATAAACACACTAATGCTTATCTAAGTATGTGTTATGGAAAAGGACCGGGTAGCTTTTAGTCAGTAAGTCTGAAAATCCTTCTCACCCCACCCAGAGAGGGGAATATCTACGTAATGATTATACCCCCTAAAAAAAGTTTGACAAATACTGTGATTATTATAACATAAACATATCTATAATTATAGCTTGGGATATAATGCTACTAATTCTTCTAATTTCTTTATTGAAAATCCCTCGTTTTAACGTATATAGGTATACTTGGTAACTAAAGTCGAAGATGGAATACTAATTTCTAAAATAAAAAGCTTTCTGCCCATTCCATCAGCTGTTTAGCACCTGTTGGACGTGCGCATTCACGCTCGACCTATCAATCATGATTGATTAACCCTCTGTAAACACAATCAGTACATAACCTGTAAACATGCTAACTGGGTTTGGTATAATGATCCTGTTTGGCACGTGGAAGGTTGAACATGCGTTTCTCGTTGTCGATGTAATTTGAATGTTTATTAGAGTATTATTGTCTTTGTGTTTTCTTTGGTAAATAAATCTAGTTATTGTTGAACGGCTACGACTTTATAATACATACTTGGTATATACATAAGTATGTTTGTATGTTTTTATTTTTCTTTAATAACGTTGCCACACATTTGGTATTTCTCCTGTGTCCCACAAATTGTCGTTGGAAAAGAGTTTTTCAGTGCGGGAATAAAATCCACGACTCGTTGCTCAGAAATCGCCAATTTTTTTTTTATTAAAACTGTAATCCGTACCCACAGCTGAGGGTAGTCTCCTCGGAAGTACGGCATTCAGACTTGTCTCTTGATTACAGCGTAAAGCCACTCTACTGATTCATTCTTATCACTTTCTAATTCTAATCATTATTACCACTTACCATATTTATTTATACTTAAAAGAAGCGTTAACACGTAATACGTATCCAATCTTCTTCAAGTTCATTTAAAACTTATATTGTCATCATTCAATTAAATTTATGATGCAACTTTCACATGAACTGCAAGTCCCAGTGTGCTTTAGTTCGTTCAGTAAATTACATTACAAAATTAATGGCTTCCTGTAATTCGTGGTAAAAGTTTAATGTACAAGTAACTTATTTGTAACCTCAACACGGAAAACTTCGCTTTCCATGAAATATAACAGCTAAACAGCTTTTTGTTATAAATTCCTCACGCAAGTAATTTGTGGAGAGCTATAAACAATGTACAAACTTTACCGAAACACTAACTAGGTAAATAGTTTCAGTGTAATTTATCCAACTATTAAAATTACAAGGTTGGTTTGTGTAATTATCTAACTTGTGTTATTTTAACACAAGTTTAATTATAGTGTAATATGTGTCTGTCCTAAGCGTGTGAGACGAAGCGGACCGGCTCGACCAACCACAGTTTTGTGTTTGTTCGTGTGAAAGTGGGTACCGGAGTCCCAATCCTTATCCTCTCCCCATCCTTCCCCAATCTTTAAACGCCCAAAACTTCTTATCCCAATAATGCCGGCATCGCACATGCAACTCCTGTGGTGTTATGTTCATGGTCGGCGCCTATTCCTTTTCATCAAGTAATTCACTTGATGGTAGGAAAAGGGCCGAAATGGCGACTTATCCTGTAAAAAAAAACAACAGGCAAACTTTGAAGCTATCGGTCGCCGATTGACAATAATAGCATTAAACAGGTCCAGAGAGAATCCCTTACAAATCTTACTAACTTTTAAACTTTCGGGTTTCGTATTTACAACATAAATTACGCGGGTATTAACGCGAAAATAATTATCTAAATACCTTGGTAGGCTTGTGTACCTTGTGTGCCATCAATGAAAAAGATTCATCGCCCGAATGCGGGAAGCTGTGATATCGCATCTTCAGTCTGCTTGTGATCACGACCTGTGCAACCAGGTCGAAACGTCAAACCTACCAAGGTATTAGCAAATTATGTTAATATATTATACTCTAAAATACTACATTTCTAGCAACTCTCCTTAAAAGTTACCAGAGTATAAATAATTGCTCAAATTGTATGACTAAAATAAAACCGATTTTAAAATCCCACAAAGCAATCACGCAATAAATTCTGATTTCAAAAGTTATTTTCTGTTATAAATTGTTTAAGAACACTTTGAATCTAGATTATTGGTTTTACTTTATCTGAATATAAAAAAGTTTTCGCGATATACTCCGTGGTTTATCTTTAAAAGACTCAACCTGGCTTTGCTTTTAAGAACTTTTATCTAAGTAGATGTTATAGGTATTTTATATTTTTATTATCTCTTGTGACTTTTATCTCTGACTATGTGAAATTATACTGTATATTATTTACAACAAAGTTTAAAATGAGATGTACCCGATAATATCAATACTTCCTCGCTATTGAAACTCTTTGTTGACAGTACCCAGTAACATGCCTAGAATATAGAGATAAGTCTAAAACTAGGTCACTTTGAGTTCTGTTATACCGCAATCAGTATAAATGGTTTTCAAAAGTTACTTATTCCTTTGTAGAAGTTAGATAACTAAGTACGTGTGTCTAGATACGGAGAGAAACTATGATTGTGATCAATTAGGAAATACTTTATATTTACATATGTATAACGAAGAGCAATTCAGTAATAAAGTTGAGAGCACAGAAAATTCACTGCTGATAGAAATGATTTATACGTCTACGAGATAAAAAATCGCGTGGCGCCATGCGTGAAATCAGAAGTCGTTCATGGCATGTGTTCCTTCTCGAAAATTCCGTTTTGCCCGAGTTTCGTGCGGTATTTAAATGTGAGTTATTTGATCGTTATTTCTAAGCGATTTGTATGCGATCTTCGCGTCGTGATTGTTAGGGATCGGAGCGTTAAAGGATATAATAAATCAGCGACTTTCTTTTCGTCTTATTATTTGCTGTACTTGAAAAATAAATATTTACTCACGTTGGTGTATACAGAGCAGAAAAAAGTGTAACAAGTTCCTTTTCGAGGACAATACACGGGTTTTGTTAGCTTGAATTCCGTATACCTACCATTGTGTGGTATGTAGGTTACTAACCTATATTTTTTGCGTTTTCTGAGAAGACAGATTTAACAAAAATATGTATATTATAAAGTAGGCGAATGTCGGACTGTAAGTATAATCTCGGGATAGCAACAAGAAAAATGTGTCGAAGTAATTTTTATTAAGTAATACACATAATATAAAAAAAGATGTATGTATGTCAAATGTAAAAGAATTTGAATTACTTAGGCAATGCGTATAATAAAGCAAGCTTAGTAATGTCACATCACATCATTAGCCTACAAGCGTCCAATGCACACGAAGGTTTGAGTATTAATCACCACGCTTGCTCAAGGAGGACTGATTTCACAATTATAATTAGAAATTATAAGTCCAAGTTTCCTCGCGATAGTTTTTTACACTGTATGTCAGGGGTGTCTAAAAAAAAAAGTCAAAAATCATTTATTTCAATTAGACCTTTACAGGCACTTTTGAACGTCAAACAAAAATTTTGAAGATATAGTGTCAGTCTGTCGGTCAGTCCTAGTGAAGCTATTTGCTCGTTCCAAAGTGTAGATTCCGATGGAGAAGAACGAGCAAGAAACTCCATGGTTACTCTTTTTAAATCAGTTTCACATACAGATTCTTTTTACAAACAGTTGGTTCAATTATGTGAGAACAGTGTAACACTAATATTTAATCAACTCAATCAATCTAAAAAATCATAGAAAATAGATACATATAACTCGTAAAAAACACTTTGATACCTGTCAGGTTTCGAACCCTTGCATTTGCTAGGAATGTAATGTGTATGTTATTTGCAAATCAGTAAATTAATAATTCAACCAAGCTATGTTTATCGTTGAATGATAATGCTCATTACTGATGATTGCTCCTTAATTACATCGAAGCGAATGGTGTGGAAGCAAGTTTGGCATTGACTTCAGATAACGTTACTCACACTGTTTACTTACCAAACATTATTCAGCTTATATTACAAGAGTTGGTTTTGCAAATTAGAAATGTTTATGTTTATTTTATACTAGCTTTTGCCCGCGACTTTTTTCGCGTGGAATATCGCGTGGTGTAGACTTCCTGCGGATTTTTGGTTTAAAAACTATCCTATGTCCTTTCTTGAGTTCCAAACTATGTCTGTACCAAATTTCACATAAATAGGTTCAGTAGTTTAGGCATGAAGAAAAGACAGACAGACAGAGTTACTTTCACATTTTTTTTGGATTATTAAGACAGTTATACTTAAGCATGTTTAAATCAAATGCATGTTATTTAAGAATTCATGTAAATCAGTCAAAATAAGTAGGTATATTTTTGACGGGGAAAAATGAATTAATTACTTCTTCGGCTCTCGGTAGAGGAAGAGTAAGTGATAGACTCTTACTGACTAAAAACCCCCGTTCTAAATGTCGGCCCTATTTGGCTCCATCTTCTATCTTCACGGTTAGCGCAGTAGCAGGGAACTGGCTGCTGTGCAACGTATCGCGGGTTCGATTCCCGACAACACTTTGTTCAATCCACAAAATGTTGTTTCGGGTCTGGGTGGCTTGTGTATGAGAACTCGACTGCTTCTAAAAGCACCTACGACACAAGAGAAAATCATAGTGCGGGACAACATTAAAAAATATCTGTAATACGTATATGTGTGAGAATTATGTATGCAAGGTTTTCTTTACGTAGGTACCTACAATAGGTATATTATCTATAAGTAAGTCTTTGAAATCGAAAACAGAAAAAGAGTACATAATAGTTTTATATAAAGCTTCAGTAATATATCTTCGATAACCCGATTATCTTCAACGAAGTGATCTAATCACAAGCTTTGAGCGCACTTCAAAGGACTTAGCAGGGATCCCACGCGTCCACGTGTAACTTAAAATCAATCATGAACTTATAAAACTTATGTCCATAAATCATTTGCATTTTAATATTGGAATATTTATAAAGCAGGTATGGCTCTTAGTTGCGGCTTTGTCTGTTCTTCAAACTTAAATACGTTTCTCTACGTCCAACCATAAACAGATTGGTTGGATGTGCAGTGTTTTTTTAGGTTCGGCACGAATGGGTTGACTCGCCCGGAGTGATACTAGAATCTTGCAGCGAACAGCAAGCGTTAGGTAAGTGGCTACCAGAGGCCTACGCAATCTTCCTCCTCCCCCATCCCATCCCCAAATCCCCAATCCTCAAATCCCTAGCCCTTGAAAGCCAACAACGCACTCTCAATACGCCTGGTTTTGCGGGTTTCCATGCCATGCGGATTGCTTACCATCAGCTGACATGCGAGCTCGTTTGTCGCCCTACGCCATAAAAAAAAAGGTTAGATAAAGAATAAAGAAGTAAACAAACAATCTTTTTTTCGCATTCATAATAAAGGTTGGGATCGTACCTCTACTTCAAATACAATAAACAGCGAACTAAAGGTTAAACGAAAATAGCTCATTCATAGAGGTTTTACAAAGTGCGAGGAAACTGCGGTCATGTATTGTGAGCTAAAAATAGTTGAGTGTGTGTCTGAAATAATGTACGAAAGTGAGGTACAATTCTACCCCCTCTCTCTTATCCACCCTATGCTGACGTAGAACGCAACTAAAGGATCATTTGAAGAGGTTACATAGCAGCATCTTACGTGGAATATCTTGTTTACAACCTTTTTGGTCCAACGTCGCCATTTTGAATTTACGTCACATCTTTTTTTAGATAATCGTGCTACTAAATTGTATTTCGAACACCGTTTTGCTGTGGTTTTTTTTAGTAATGTAACCTTTTTAGTATTAGGTATAAAGATGGAAGTTGCAGAAAATCTTATACCTTTAGACGAGCACATCTTGTTATGAATCTCAAAAACGGCTTTAACTATATTATTTTCGTAAAATTTTGTAAACATACAAACATGCTTATATATATACATACAATTCCTGGTGATAAATCGATACACCTAGAATTCGTTTAAAAACAATGTATTAATAATACTGACTTAAGCTTGGTCATCCAGGTACCGTTCGTTAAAGATCGACATTATATAAATGATAGGTTTTTATGGCTTTTAATTATTTAGTATTAATAAAACTACAATTTTAGACATTGAACAGGTTTCCATCACTTGCTCTACTTAATCCATTTCTAATGCCCCTAACCCCTAACTCATAAAGATAAAAAGTACTCCGTATGTTATTCTAGGCCATAATATTTTTTATAAATGCCAAATTTCATTAAGATCCTTCAAGTTAGTATTACATTAAAGATTACAGACACATATCCATCTATCCATATTCATAAACTTTCAGGTTCATAATATAAGTAAGTATATATAAATTATAAAATAAATGTTTTAAAAAATTCCTTGACAAAATATAAATTAATTTCCACGGAGTAGACATTAATCAAGCTTGTTTAAAAATATGAAGGTCGGAGGCTAACTGCTTTTACCTTCAGTAGATCAAGTTCCTAAACCGAGTCAGGACATTTTTATATCAAATATAAAACGTCAGATTACCCTCACATCGTATTTTATATTGTTTGACCCTTAATTTATGATTTGAAAAACAGTTCGGCCGTAATTGGGTCCATGAAAAAAGAGGTCATAAAGATAAGCAATTATTTTGGCGTATAATATATTTTTTCTTGGGAAAATTATTCGCTGGCTAGAATTATTTTGTTGTTAGTGGACTGACACACGCTCTTGGTTGTTACAGGGAAAATTGAATTATACCTTATAGTATAAGGGTGATTTTTCGGTTTTTATAAAAGCGTTGCCCCACTCTAGGATTCTCTCCTGTGTTGTGTGTAAAGATATGGTTGGTATTTAGTCAATAAGATTTCTCTCGCGAAAAATTACGTGTCGAATTTCCCGCCACAAAAAGAAAACGGCCGTAGTCAGCCGTGGGAGAGCCAATGTTGGGTACGAATGGGCCGGCTCGACCGTCCTCACAGAAAACCGGTGCGAAACAACCACAGCGTTGTCATTCGCCAGGCTAATCTCTGGCCTCTGCCCCATCCTTTCCCAATCCTTAAATATCCGAAAGCCTTATCCCCCAAACGCTGGCAAGGCACTCGTATCTCTTTTGGTGTTCATGGGTGGCTTATCATCAGGTAATCCGTCTGCTCATTTACCGAAATATATCATAAAAAATGCATCGTTAAAACGGAGTATTGTATAAGTAATCAATAAATGTCTGTAAGTACGGCAGTAAGACTCTACAATGGAATGTACTTATTAATTAGTTCAATAGTCGTTAGTCGCACTTGTGTGGTCACAAATAATTCGAGTTCGTGTAGTAAGTAGTAGTTGAGTTCTTAACCTTTTCTATTTTAGTAATTGTGTTACTTAAAATAATATGAAGGTACTTATTTTAAGTTTCTCTCGAATTATATCGTGTACCTAGTTCATAAATAAATGTACAAATCTTTTAATTACCTTAATAAATTCAATTTTTCGCTACATTAATAAAAATGTTTACCACATCTAAAATGTTCTCAAAAATCCCAAACAAACGCGGTCACGCACCTGTTGTTTTTCCATTGGGTATCGAATAACCACGATTGAAAGGATAATAGAACAATAGTTAAACAATGCAATGTAAATATTTGAAAAAATACTATGCAAAGTCACAAATATACATTTCTATTATTATATTCTAAATAAACAGTTCCATTACAAATACCTTTTAAAACAACACACAACAAACTCTGGCACCCCTTATCATTTAGGATCGATCGCTCATCCTCTCATACATGATCGATCACTTCCAAAGCGGAATTGGGTTAATGATTAAATATAAACATATTGGTGTCACGCAAATAACTTATTTACACAAACATACACGACAGATACAGTTACAATAATTAAAGGGCTCAACTCAATCAATTCGAGAGCTTCCCGGATGTTTAATTTATGTAGTTGAGATTTGTCGATGTCAATGGTAATTGATTATGTCAAACTGGGGTAAATTTAGTATGAATTAATTAGTTTCGTAGGTCAAAAATAAATTGATTCAACGTTTCAATACAATAAAATATTGAAAAATAACTATCTATATTTTATTCATCGATCGATCGATACACTAAGTTTTAGATATTTTTTAAGCTAATTATTAAGAAATAAATAAGCTATTTAACGCAAAAATTTTATGACGTCATAACTCAGTTATTCATACAAAATTCATAGAAAAGTATCTATAGTTTTTGACGTTTGGATAAAAGTATTGATACAGTGTTTTATTCTCGATGGGTGAAATTTATCATTTGACCTCTTTCCTTGTACGGGGCGAGAAGGATTGTCAGAGTCTTACTGACTAACAACCACCCCGTTCCTTCTCCTACTCCAGGCCGAGGCCATGGTACTTGCCCCAAAACCCCAAGGAATTGAGACAGTTGCATTGCGTTGCACAATTTCTATTGATATGGTATCTTTAGCCTATGTATTATCGGGTGATCCGTCTACCCTTTTACCTGCCTCACATCTCATCATCAACCTACAAGTGCCTACTGCTGAGTAAAGGCCTCTTCACACAAGGAGAAGGTTTGAGCATTAATCAACACGCTCTCAAGGCGAATTTAAAACTTATAATTAGCAATTTTAAGCCCAGAAAAACTTATAATTGTAAATTCTTATAAAAAAAAAACCGGTTTCCTGAGGATGTTTTCCTTCACCTTATGTCATTGGTGTCTGTACGATCATAGAATACATACATATAGGTAACTCGGAAAAAGGCTCGCCGGCCTAAGCAATAAAAATTAGTAACTCGTGATATTAAAATGAAATATGTAAGTGTATAATCCATAGCCATGTACCTACTGTCCATCACTTCAGAGAATAAATTGTCTAGTTAAATAATCTACAAATGACTAGACAAGATTATCAGTTCATGTCTAGCTCAACTATGTTGTGCAGAAATAGGATACAAACTAATTTATAATCTTGTTGCAGCGGAGTCCAGCAAGGAGGGTGAGATGAAAAGCGAACACGTGGAATACCACCGACTCGGTAAGTAAGAAGTTGTCAACGTTAATTGTATAACAGTTCCGATGCTAATCCGATTACACAGCGAAATGTATAATTGAATAATTGTTCTGTTTTAATGGCTACATTTAGTTCATTAACCTTTTAATTCGAGACAAAATAGTCGACCAATAAGTGAGCGAACGGCGTTCGCTTGGTTTGGCTTGGCTTGGCTTATACAGTGAAATTAATATAGATAGATTTACAAAAGAAAAATCGAGAGAAGTTAAAGGTCGTAATTCGATTGGCATGTTAAATTAAATTATAGATCAGTAATTGCATAGAATTTGGACAACATCCTTCTATAGATTTTAAGGGAATTTGTACTTACATACTCAGATATTAAGGTATAATGTGGTTTTGGTATTTTAAAAATATATTTGAAAAGAATATGTAGTTACAATTTAAAATTTTCGCAATATCAACTTAAACTGATCAATTTATGGTCTCAATAGCCACATGTTGATACATTAAACATGTTTACGGGACGCACCCAACAACGTAACCCAATGACACGCTCGTTATCACGCTAGCGAGCTAAAAGCGATATTATCGCGGGACTAGATAATTAGGCACTGGCCAGTAATAGCCTGCTATCTACATTAAACTTCTGTTACCTCAGTTATCAGGTTTAGGTGAATTTGTCAGGCAAAATTGAACCTAATGATAATATAGCTAAACATTACTTACACTTGTAAGAGATATGATGTTAAGAGGGAGACACATTAGTCAGCTGTATGATCTATCCTACTGTCATAGATATGTCATGGTGTCATGGTAGCCGGAGGTTAAGGAGCCCACTTCTCATACATGAGGGTGCGGGTTCGAAACCTGGCAAGTACGAATGTGACTTTTTCCGAGTTATATGTACTTTCTATGATTATTTAGACACCACTGACATACGGTGAAGGTAAACATCGTGAGGAGACCTGGACTTATAATTTATAATTATAAGTTTGAAATCGCCAACCCGCATTGAGCAAGCGTGGTGATTAATGCTCAAACCTTCTCCCTGTGAGAAGAGGCCTTTGCTCAGCAGTGGGCACTTATAGGCTGATGATGATGACTGTCATAGAAAGCAAATTTTTCTTAGATAAGCTTTTCATTAAAAATACAGTGAAATCTAGATATAAACAACATCGACAATAGAAAACGAGCTTAAAATCGAACCAGCTACATTCTACAGGCTAATTTTCAGAATGTTTACACTTAAAACTTCGCGATCGAAACATTCAAATACCATAATTCTTACAATAAGGCTAAGTCCTTATTAATATGCCTAATATTAGAATGATTAAATATTATATTAATAAGATTCAAAATCTACACCCACAACACGCTTTATATAGGTAAGCCCACGCTTTATAATTCCAATATAACTGAGCTAGTTGCACAGCCAAGTGCGTCATGAATAGCGATCGATTCTCTTACAATAGCAGCTGTTACTCATTTATTCATAACTTAAGTTCTCTTTGCGGGATCATCGCGTCTTATATTCCTTAACTAGCGAATCACCCCGGCTTTGCACGGGTGCAATGCTGATACAAACTTTCTCCATTATGTAATGGATGTTATTATACATATAAACATCCCTCTTTAATTACTATATCTATTAATCTTTCAACCGCATCAAACTCCATTGCGTAGTTTTTTTTAGAGATTTAAACATACGTGTAGATATAGGGACTGAAAAAAATAGTTTTGTACTATGTAGTGAAAAGTAGTGAATAGCACACAAAAGGTACTTGTCTAGGTACAGAGAAAGAAGAGAGGTCGAAAGGGCTATAATTATAAACCGAGCAATATAATATAGCAATTCTTACTATTTCTCAGAATTCATGTCATATTAGCCTAGAAGTGCCCAACCCTGAGCAAAGGCCTCTTCTCATATGAGCAAGGTTTGATCATTAATAACCACGCTTGCTCAAGGGGGATTGTTGATTTCAAACTAATAAGTTCCAGGTTCCCTCACAATGTTACTATTCCGTAGTCAGTGGTGTCCAAATACGCTGAGAATTTCGTGAAAAGAAAGCCCTATTATAATGTCGAATGTTGCCAAATCTCTCGATCGCAGGATCGACACATCACACACTTGGAAATTCCTCTTGAGGACGATCATCAAAAAATACTTTCAAGTAACTGATAATTTGTCCTTAAACAGATGCTGTACAAACGAATGGTGAGCTGGTGTCCAGGTTAGAACAGCATGCGTCAGCTGATGCGGTTGGAAGCGAGAAACCTCATGTCCATGCTGAAGCGCAGCTCGATGTACCATCTGAAGGTGTCCATCGGGTGTTAGTTCAAGATGGCAGCCATGTCGGCGTGCATGATGCATCTGCTGTCACAACACCACCTAACGAAGAGGTTACTACTAAGGTAAGATATCTATACTAATATTATAAAACTGAAGAATGTTTTTTTTATAGTTACTATCGTGAGACATACTAAATTCATTGAAAATAACGAGTAACACACACACACACACACGATGACTAACACAGTTGGCTGCGCGATGTCGCTCTACATGTACGTTGCTCGTAAATAAGAGTCCCGTTGTAGCTTGAAAGTAGAAGAGCTGTATTTTTTTTTGTATTTTTGTAAGCGATAATCTTCGGAATTACTGGTCTCAATTCAATAATAATGTTGGTGGTGAATATTCCACTTATTGAGGAATACTACGACACATAGATGTCGAGCACCGGGTGATGCAGCACGGAAGTAGTTAGTTGAAGGAATAACACTAGTAATTCAAAACTGAGTAATCGTTGTAGTATACACATGTGGTTTATGAGACGCCCTCACGCCACTCTCGAGCTAGTGTGAACGTTGCATTTGCCGGAAATAAGTCATATCGATAAAAAATATATAAAAATACCTTGCTCTTACGGGATGACATTTTTTTATAATATTGCCACCAAAATTAAAACAATTCACCTTAAGAGTTTACGTCCTTTTTTGTAGTCAGATAATTAGCTGTAGGTAGCAAAAAATATGAACAACTACATCATTTATAACTACAGCTTATCCAAATTCAAAATAAAAACACTATGGACTCTAAATTGACACATCACTATAACATCCATTCGAGATCTCTATTCATTGCCTAGCCTACAATCGATGAATAAAATTTCAAACAAAGAGAATAGATTCCTAATTCAAATATACTCACATACTCGTTAGCCTCTAGAACGGAGTAAAAAGAGGATTGAAAGCATTACAATGGATCTTCGTACTCTAGAATATCTATTGTGCCCCAGACTGAAAATAAAAGTCTATTGGAAAGCGATGTCTTTTGAATAGATATTGCAGTCACATCGCTGTTATTGTAAAACGAATCTTAATCATTTGTATTTACGACCACATATTAAATAGAAACAATAAATTGCATTCGCAGTAATGAAAAAATATAAATCGGATTCGTACTTAATAGTTCGCATCGGTGACATTCAAAATATACTTGAGCCTTATTTTTTATTTCGTTTGACTACATTCACGGGACCACAGGGTCCCGGACTTTTAGAAGGCGTACGAGGGGCCGAAGCTAGCTCGCAAAATCCCTTTCAACAACTTTAACATAAGTGAAATGGGACATCAGCCCGCAATTATCCCTCTATGCACTATGAAAGTGCACCAATTTTATTATTATTTTTGTTTATACTTTTACAAGATAAAACATCGCTCGTTTGCTTTTGTTTCGATGCAAGTACAAGCTCATTGGCACTATAAAATAACATAATATTGTGTTCTAAGTCCGGACTCAAAGTGACTTTCTTTCCTTCACGTCTATATAAAATGAACTAGATATAGTACGACCACCCGTATCGCAATAAAGAGAATTGAACACCCACACCGCCATGTCGAATATATTGGCCGTATTTCCTCACCATTTATCACTTCGTTCAAATATCTTTCCGCCGATCGTTTTCAACTAAATTGCGATGCGAAGGCATTGACAATAATAAAAGGGGAACGACCTCCTTTAATGTTAAGAACTTTTATTAAATAGTGTGTACAAAATTAAATAAAACGTCAACAAAATATATCGATGTTTCTGAGAAAATAGACAGGTTTTTGTTACGCCCACACTTTTATTAATACCATCTTCAATATTTAGGCTCATGGAATTTCTTTATACAAAAATCGGTGCTAAGAAAATTAAAAAGAAAGTCACATTCTTATACCAACCCACAATAAAATTATTCACAGTAATCGAATGGCAAGCAAACATTTCTACCGTTCCGCAACACCTACACAAGTTGTAAAAAATATCTTATAACAACACAGGGTGTGTTTTTTCTCAGGTGTTCCATGGGGCTGCTCGTCTAGTACAACCGGGACAAGCTACGAATATACCCACTGGTCCTCACACTGCAGTTCGAAGAGCTTTTAACGCAGACATCACCAAGGAAACCAAGAATAATGTAGGCGACTATTTGATTTGTACAAAGTTATTTTGAACTTTATTATTTAGTAATTTAGGCCTATTTCTTTAAAGTCTCTATTTGAATCGATATTGAAAAATACTACTAGCACTGATATAATTTGTTCTTAATACTATATGACATTTGGACTAACTTTGCATTAACAAGACAGACAAAAACATTATAAGATAAAAGATTGTGTTTTTCGAAATTTAAACACAACCCTAATATTAAACACAATAGAGTTTAAATTAAAATAACCATGATTACGATGTAAATGTAAATAAATGTCCAATGACAAATCAATCATTATTGAAATAACAAATTACATAAAATAAGGAATAGGTTCCCGTTGTGCAGCTTGCACGTGTCCCCATGTTTTCAAAGGATGCTTATTACCCTGTAATTTTGTTATTTACCCTTCCTCGCTTCAATTTACTTGTATTTACTTATTTTATTTTTCATTTATCCTGTAATAGCGAAGCGTCGGTAAGTATTTCGATCCAATAAGGGATTTAAGTATTTACGCAGGATTATTCAGGCGCTTGTAAGGAGTTAAGAAAAGTTTGTTTTCAGTTCGGGGGTGTAAAGAAATATAAAATGACACCAGCCTTTCGGTTGTCTGGTAGAGAATGCCTTTCAACATTGTCCGCCTCTGTATGTAATACATAAAGTGTCACATAAATAAATAAAATGAAAGATACTTTTTATTACATAATATCCTTACAATTGGAACAGTGGTAATTTATTACTTTCAATAATGTAATATAGCAATAAATAGTAATTTTAAAGTTGGTAATACCAAAAATAATGGTGGATATTCACAAAGATGACATATAGCCTACTTCTTACAAAAAAACAATAATTAAGTAAAGGGATCTATAGAAATTAAATAAAATTATGACAAGAGAAAACAAGTAAATTTTCCTTCCAGATGCTTTTCTTAGCATTTCATGGGAAGTCGTAAACTTAAACATTATTTAATAACATAACATAACACTATCATTACACGAATTCACACAGCCAATATTTTTACAAAACAATACCAATATAATATATAAGCTTAGTTACATTATCAGTGTTCCAACCACTTATTAGATATTAACATGGAATGTGATAAAACTAAGTACTTATTATTACTAAAGTCCCTACTTCATTAGTCATGTATTTTTTTACTCTATAACTGCCGGGTGACAAAGTACGACCAACACGAAGAAATTTTTGATTCGACTTTTTTAGCTTACTGGCTTTAGGCTATGCTATATGCTATGATTTGTTATGATAATATATTATAACCCTTTTGTTATTAAGATGGACCATTACGCTGCTTACTCTGGCGTTCAGTATTCGCCGTTAGATATGGCGGAGTACGTGTTCTGGACTGGTGATGAACGAGGAGTCACTACTGCCATCGAAACCTTCCTTCAGGAGGGAATGGTGAGTTGCATTTGCATTTCAATGGCCGTGGTTTGTGTGGCTAGGAGTTGAAAGACGACTTGACGACGACTCGAAATCTGGCAAATACTAATAAGACTTTTTCCAAGTTACATGTTGTTTGGTAGGTTGAGGGTTGAAAAACATCGTGAGAAATCCTGGACTTTTCATTTCTAATCTCAAGTTTAAAACCGTCACTTCTCCTTAATTTAGCATGGGGATTCATTCACATACCTTATCCGTGTGAGAAGAGGCCGTAGTCTGTAGTTATAAGCTGATGATGATGAAGCATATTTTATCTTCATCGTCAACTCCTTGAGATACTCGACTGCTGTAGCCCCCACTTACGAGAATTTGCAAAGAAATACAACTTATATTCATTTCTGTTTTCAGATGACAAAGGAAGATGCAATTGCTTTCCTTCAGGAAATAAAATTCAACATTGATTATCTACGAGCGCACTACTCTCAAAATTTGAAGGCGGCTGAGGAAAGTGCTCAACAGGAGAAATTGAGGAACATGCTGATTGAGCAGGCCGAGGCAAAGGTAACATAACATTTTTTAAGTATTACATTTTGTGTGTGTACCTGCAGTTAGCCTGTTTGTTCACTTTTGGTTGGACATATCATTAAGTACCACATCGAGTTGTTAACGTCGAAGTCAATTGTCAGAAATGAAATAACAATAATTATTCGTCTTTTTACCACCCACATCTAAGGATTGAAATAGCTTGCCTACAACGGTCTTCCTGCCCAGTTATGATTTAGGTGACTTCAAGGCTAGAGTGAATAGGCTCTTAATAAACTAGTGCGCCTTACCATCAACATGGCAAATTGTTTACTGCAATCCCACTAAACTATGCACTAGTCTATATAATAAAAAAAAATACCTTGTGTTACTATGAATTCTCCTCTTCTTTCTTGCGACTATGTATAGGTAGAGGTCGCAAGTGCGACTGTTAAGTAAGAGGTCTCGATCAATTTTGTGTCGTATAGACTTGGCCTAGGGTCGGTCGTAAATAAGGAAACCTAAGACTTCATAGTGTCTTCCACCATAAACATTTCTCATAAATACTCATAATGCTCATATGTTTGTGATTGGCGATGACGGCTTGTGTAAGCTTAATGTGACATTAATTCATACTTTCAAGTAATAGGAACATCCTGTAATGATTTAAAGAAATAGATGCAATAAACAAATTTACTTACAACGAAACCCAAAAAACAAAATCAAAAGCTGGCGATAAATCTTTTGAATATTTCTCAGAATACAAAGTTCGGAAGAAATTCCCTTGATACCTTACTAAAGCCGACAAAAGTTAGCAATATTTAATTAAAATGGCTTCCTGCACATAAACAAGTCTTTATTATGGGTGTTCCCTAAATCAAAACGACTCGTTGTCTATCGGCTGCATTTTTGAGTCTCATGGAGCCGAAGTTAATCTGGAGGTAATGGAACAAGTTGCACTGGAAAACTAGGCACGTGGCTGCGTACAGCTTAAACGAACCTATTAGATGTCTTCGAAACGAAATAAGTTATACTGCAAATAATTTTCATTTCTTATATCTTTCAACATTTTGAAAAGCACTTTAAGACAGAGATTCCCTGAGCAATTTAGTAGGATGGAAACAATAAAATCTACTGTTACGCACAGGTTATCCGTATAGTAACCAAATTTCGTTTCGGTGAATTTAGAAGGCCCTTGTTTTGGTCTGATGTCTGTTGACTTTAAAGCCACTTTGGTGTCGGCACGTGTTCGAGTCGATTTGTAACAAACGAGTTAGTGGGCTTCGTCTGCCAAACAGTGGGATTGTTGCGATAACAAAGTTTTCACCGGTTGAAGTTTGTTACCTACTTGGTAAACCAAAGTTGCGTACATTTTGAGGTGACTTTGGATTTCGTAAAATTTCTGTCACGTTTATATCTGTACTTATAGCTTTAGGAACGTATTAAAAAGAAATTAAATTGATCTAGCTAGCAGAACTCATATATTACCTTCTGAGAATAAGTTAGTAAATTAAAAAGGTGACTGAACTATTTTACTCGTAAACAACTTTGGTTAATGGTAGTAAACGATCATCATTTACACGTAAAATCTATTAGATTACACATAAATCATGATATTTATTGAACTGTACCGAGTAAACTAGCTTTTATTGTCCATTGATTAAAATGAATGGCGTAAATGTTATTGTGCGTTTTATTAAAACACGGCTACATAGTCGGGGTGACACGAGCCACGTTTATTTATAGCCTTAAGCTCAAAAAGTGTAATTAAATGTCACTCAACGCTTTGCGGTAGAACAAAGTGCCGAGAAAAACGACGAAAAAGGCCACAACCGTGATAAAAGTAATGTGGGTGGATCCCTCTCTGGAATACTTAGTACAAAGCGAATTGTTTTAAAATTACAGTAGACTTATTGAATTCGATACTCTAGTATAGAAACATAACATTTTAGGTGACGAAATTACTTTTTTGTATTAAAGCAACTTTCTATCAACCGGTAATATAATTCTTATTTGATGCGATATATTGTCGTAGTAGTCGTAGCAAAATACTACGAAACGTAGCACCTGGCTACGAGATACGAGTATATCTAAACCGTGATCTAAACGATATATTCCTTCAGAATATTAAACGGTATTAATTAGTCTGGTCGATATAAAATTAAAGCCACTATAATAAATTTTTATTATCAGATCAGAACGCCATATTGATTAATAAATTGTTTTGTTATCGAAATTAACGTTAAAATGAACTAGCGTCCAATAAAGGAGTTCATTTAGTTCTCTCGTCGTATCAGTATGTAATACTCAGTTTTATGTATCTATTAGACCCATGTGTCACATTGGGCGTTCGCTGAGTGTTAATGAATCTTTAGGGCTCATAAAAGTGTTTGTGATATCGTTAAGTATAAAAATAGACTTAATATTATGATGTTTACATGTTTACAATAATATGCACAGTAATCGACAATGTACAAAAGTTGTTGATATACCTAATACGGTCTTAGTTTATGTACGTAAAGATTGCTTTGTTGATGTAAATTATGTGAATTAAGAACGTTATTAGAAATTCTTGGACATAAAGAGATCACATATAAAATATAGCTGCAAATTCAGAAAAAAAATAGTTTATTATGGTCTATTAAAATTTAAATTTCCTAATTGGTCTGCTGAGAAATGATTCGAAAGAATAATGGTAAATAAGTAGAATATAATTAGGGCCCCGCTTATTTTTCGGTATCGTTGTAAGTAATTTTTTTGTGGTGGTTAACTAATAACTTATTTTGGTATGATTTTTTTAATAAACAGTAGAAATTTAATTAATTATTAGTTTATGTTTTAGGAAAATACTGATTGCAAACATTTTTGCATAAAATTTTTAGGCAAAACACTCTCCAAGATTGTTTACATTTAGTCAATTACACAGATATGTAGACCATAATAACGTTAACATAATGATTTTTCTTATCTTCATTCCAGGAATACCAATACCGCAGTCCAGCTCTTCAGTCATTCCCATTCGGTAGCAGCCCTGACATTATTCGTTCAATTGCTAACAAGAACTGGGAATTAAGTAACAACCTATCGCCCGTGCCAGTCCTGCCTGTCAGCACCGAACTCAGGCCCGAAGCCATCAAGAGGACATACGACCCTATGTTGACTAACAGCATGAGTGAGTACATATACATATAAATGTTGACAAAATGACGAGTAAAGATGACGGATGGATTATGTGAGGAACAAAGGAAAATGCTAGAAAAAGAAGTGTGTTGTGTGTGATGATAAGGATTAATCGTTGGATTCGTTGGTTTCTAAATGGATAAAATATGTCAGATAATTCGTGGACCTTATGTGAATTTGAATACGAATAGGAAGAAAGGTATAGGACAATCAACAACAACGAATAATTAAATACAATTTTTGTCCAGCTTTCTACATACCAGCTATCGGTGCTAGCCAAAATGTGTTTCATTAATCAAAAAGACACAAAATGTTCACAATTGCTATATTATTTTGCCGCCCTAACCCTTGAACTTTCGTATCCCGACTTTCGAGTTTTTTATCAACTGTTGGAGTGTATAAAAACACATTAAAAACCGTTCCGGTTTTAAAAAGTGTCATTATTTGGTTTATTTGATATGCACAATACTTAATTTATTTTATTTTATTAGTGCCAGTACCAGAGTACGAGCGTGAACCACAGGCCTTCCCTGATGAAGAATATGAAGAGATCATGGACAAACTGAAGCCTACGAACATTCCCTACAATGAGTACACGCTTGAGGAAATTATCTACCAGCTGGCTAAGGTAACTATTACACTATACAGTACATTATTAACAGAAGATTGATATCTTTGTAGACATACTTGCATCACTACAATTTTCTGGTACCTATTTAGATAGAGATTGAGCGGAGCCACATACACAAACATGAAACTAATGAATAATTAGGATTACTTAATTCCTGAACTTGTAAAGCTTACATTATCAGAAATAACTATTTCAAACTTTATTGAAAATAACAACTTAGTCACGTGAATAAACTAAGCAAAACTGTATTCTATGATCTATCGGCGACGCACACGCTGCTTATGCATAAGAATTCCGTTGTAACTCGAAACTAGTAGAGCTTTTCTTAGCCTTAGTTACCTATATATGTATTATAAAAAATTGTCATATCATCATTCAGATTATAGAATCACCTGAAAACAACTAGACTGTTTCTGAAATGTTGAGTAGAAGGGTTGAGTGGTTCGCTAACAAAATCAATGACTAACACCGAAGAACGTGAGAAGCAGGGATGGCCCACTAGTTTTCAATATATTCTTCATGATAGTTACTGTGCCAAAACAATTTTAAACGTTTAGCTCTATAATTTAAAATCGAAATTGTGGTATCTTTAGCACAACTTTTTACGCACATAACATCTGAACATTTCTCCATAACTTCCAGATGATGTTCTCCCAGTCGCTGTCCAGAGACCCGGCTTCAGCTCGTTCGGCCACGCGACGATTCATGTCTTTCCTAGAAGTCCAGGCTGAGAGGGGACAACTGTCGCGCACTATTGAGAAGAAAGTGCTTGGTGCGTTTACTTGTGATAATTTGACATTTAAATTGTTTATTTTTTTATTTTATATCCAAAACTAATCGGATTAAGAAGCCTATGTTCAATGATGTAAAGTCTCATAATGCACGTTTCCCTTTTTTTCATCGGATTTCTAAATAAAAATTTATCTATTTGTAGTAAAATCAATTATGAAGCTGATATATGTATATTTTTACATGTTACAGACCTTATGATTGCGGCTTTGACGGACACAATAAGCGACCATCCAGAACTGCTGTCCTCACGCGACTCCATGGCAGCCAATACACCAAATAGGCAAACATTTTATCCATTTACTTTAGAATAAAGCCGTAGTGGACATACACATTAGCACACACGAGAAAAATGCAAAAATACGCGACGAAGTAAGTCCTTGTTAAGAGCAAAATTTATAAATAACAGCAAAAATAATTGACAATTATACCTATTAGGTTTTGCTGTGTTTAAGTATCACACTTTAAAAAAATAATACTTAGGTATTATTACTCCACTGACTGCACGATTGGATTGGCTGGGGAATTGGCTATTGTGCAACGTGTCGCGGGTTCGAATCCCACACGGTACAACATTTTGTTTGAGCCACAAATTCTTATTTCGGGTCTGAGTGCCGTATGTATATAAAGTGCCTGTAAACGCACACTCCGCACAAAAGAAAATCGCAGCGTGGGGAAATAAAAAAAAACTAAATGCGGCACGGCCGACCGTACCACCCTTTTCTAGAAGCAGTAACATTATACATATAGTAGCTACTAAGTTAAATGACTGATTAATATTAACAGCATAAGTACAGGGCACCCACAAACCATTTTTTCGTCTGAATAGATTTTCATCATACCTAAATAGACAACACATAGTTGCATAATACATTCGTTGTGTTCGTATCGTTTTTGATTATTAAGAAATTACTAGATATTCCAATGTTTTAATTATTAAAGTATTTTATTTAACTTGCAGTCTAATGGGACGTCCCTACGAAACCCGAGCAGCCAAACCGAACTTATCCCGTGAAATACTTGCAACCTACAAGAATGAGCTTCTAAAACCACAACCGCTACATACATTTAATTATCAAGAGACAATGTAAAGTGTATACCTAACTATCTATCAATAATTACGAATATATGACACATTTCACAGTGGTATATATTTTGCTAAAGAACTTAACCAAAGAAATTTTATTCTTCGGTAAAAAAAGTCATCAATTCTGTTTGGTAAAGAAAATTAGAATAAGATCATTAGATAAAAAATATACCTTGAGGTATAAACCAAGTATGTACAACTAAGTACCCAAATCAAAAACGTGGAAAAAAGAACATCGTAGCACGACATCTAGTGGTGATATCCTACAAACTGCCGTAAAGTATGGCGTCCAGGTAAAAAACCATTACGTTTATAGCTTTTGTACTCAGTGTCATATCTTCATAATTACAACCAAGTAGTACCTAATTATTTATTATTCTATAATTGTAGAGATGTTTCTTAGATAATATAATTATTGTCCCATATTATTCTCCTTTCAATGCCCTTGCATATTCATGATAACTTAAAAAAGAAACGCAGTAAACAAAAAGAAAAACTTGATCTCTAGTACTTTTAAAAGGAGCCAATGTTGTTTTAAAATTAGTATTATAACCTCTAACGTGTTAAGTTAGGTAAGTAATGTGAAATATATTTAATGGAATTTCGATCCCAACTTTGAAAATTTCTCTATTTCAGGTTGACTAAAAGTTGACCGAAAATTATTAGGTAAGGGTGTAAGACCATTGAATGTCATAATATAAGGAGAGAGAGGCCTATAATCGGCAGAGAATGTAAACCCGAGGAAAATCTCCAACTTCCCCTGTCATTTCAGTCTAAAAGACTATTTTGATTTACGTAGTATCGAGTCTAAATCCTTTATTGTATACCCCAAGAGACTTATTACAGTATCATAAATATATTAAAATCAATTAAATTATAAAATCTAAGTACCTACATTATAAAGGCAAAATATCTGTTAGCTTTGCATGTAAGAAACTCTCGTTTAGCTTGGTTTAGTAGATGAATATAAGTGCTAAATGTAAGATAATATTGAAATATATTTAAATAGTTAGTATAATATTTCTTCATATTTTTCTACAAAATATTCTTCACGTTTCGTCACCACGCTACGTGCATCATTGCTGAGTACACAATGGTTGAAGGTCTCACCGATGATTGTGACAGAAATCGATCCCTAAGTTGGAAATTGCATTAATATATTTTTTGTTCCCAAAAATCTATAACGAAAATCACAACCTTGCGACTAAATTTTCTCGATATGTAGTATGTGTCGAGACTGCCGCCCAATATTTAAAATCAACTTGTAAAAATAATTAAAAAACACTTGTTACTGTTGTTGTTGCAATTCTTTAACGATGATAATAAAGCGTGGTGTTGAAATGGTATTAATTAAAATGTGCAATTCTGTATTTCCCAATAGAAGAAAATGAGCTTACTTCCCTAGAACCGCAGAAAATGCATATCAAAAACATATCCAATTAAAAATCTCATCGATTGTTGATTAAGTAAAATTATACCGAAACGGAAGAACAACTTTTTTAAACCGCAATACAAATTGATGGGGTCAGGAATTTATACAAGATGTCTGTGGAATGCATTTTATTATGCCGTTTGATAGTTAGGTAGGTTTTGAATTATACAGGCATAGTTGAAAACATCATAAGTAGCACAATTTCTTCGATATAATCGCTATATTTTGTTATGAAGATACGGCAAATACACAATTGCACATTGAAAAAAGAAAATCTTTAAACTCTCAGCTACATACCAAATCTTATATGTATAAGTGAATGTATGTATAGTTTAGACTTGTGACATTCTATAAAAAATCACAAAAACAAAAACACGTTCTATAACTGTAAGACTAACATTATATTCAGCATTGTCGGTATTTTAGTGGTTAGCAAAATTTATTATATTTATATTATTCTTTGAAATATATTGTGGATTTAATAAAAAATGTTTTAATGTCACCATGCTTTCATTTTTAGTACCCTGTGTCAATACTTCAGAATATTTTAACCTCCAAGATGTTATATTTACACTCAATAGATACTCTCGACTTTTAAAATAAAAAAAAATAAAATTTATTTTCTGTATTGATTTACAGTAAAGAAATGCAGATTAAAATCATCATGTCGTGAAAACTAAATGGGTATAAGTATAAGTACGGAAAATTCAGCTCAACGTCGAATAAACGATATCGGCTAAGAAAGTGTAATTGTGAGATTCCACTTTGGTAACAAATTTTTTTCTAATCGCAATACAAAATTTGTAATGAAATTTAAAGACTTGGACACTATTCTTGAATGAATGAATGAATATTCTTTATCGTACATAATAATAATAAAAAACACGGGAAACAAAAGATAGTAGGTACCATTGGCGGTCTTTTCGCTAATAAGCAATTTCTTCCAAACAACCTTTGGATGGAGTTTTACTGTAGAAGAATTTTATACATTAACATCAAAATATACATAGGTAACGTTTAAGGAAATTAATAGGTACATATAAAAAAAATATTTTTTCTATTGCAATACATTTATTACTTTTACAGTATGTAAGTTTAATACATAAAAATAAAACAATTTAAAACATAAAAAGCTTATTCGAAGTGGTCTCCATTGGCTGCAATACAGTCCTTTAAACGTTGAGGCCAGTTATCAATAGAAGCACGCACTCTTTCCATGGGAAAATTCTTCACTGCCAATCAAGCGTATGCAATCCATTCAGTCCAAATTATCATGACGTTTAGAGCAAGCCCTACTCTCTAAAACTGACCATAAATCATAATCCAGCGGATTAAGATCGGGACTAGACGACGGCCAGTCTTCAGCTGTGATGAAGTCGGAAACGTTCGTTTGCAACCAAGACTGCGTGGACCGAGCTTTATGACCCGGCGCAGAGTCTAGCTGGAAGGACCATTGTTGGTTATTGAACATGGTGTTGTTAAGGGGCTTAACTACCTTCTCAAGAATGGTATTTTGAAAAACTTGTGTCGATGTTTTGATACCTTTTTCGCAAAAGTATGGCTCAGACACTCCTTCATAGCTTACACCCCACCAAACCATCACTGAAGTCGGATAATGCCGTCATCATCATCATCATCATCATCATCATCATCATCATCATCATCATCATCATCATCATCATCATCATCATCATCATCATCATCATCATCATCATCATCATCATCATCATCATCATCATCATCATCATCATCATCATCATCATCATCATCATCATCATCATCATCATCATCATCATCATCATCATCATCATCATCATCATCATCATCATCATCATCATCATCATCATCATCATCATCATCATCATCATCATCATCATCATCATCATCATCATCATCATCATCATCATCATCATCATCATCATCATCATCATCATCATCATCATCATCATCATCATCATCATCATCATCATCATCATCATCATCATCATCATCATCATCATCATCATCATCATCATCATCATCATCATCATCATCATCATCATCATCAGGAGTGTAAAGCAGCCGAGTGGGAGGTGGTTATTTTCACAAGAATCTTAACACCGCGATTTAGGATTGTGACGAAACGGTACAGCGTCATCTAGTGAGGACATTAAACGAAAAAACTTCTCGTCGTAGTATTTCATTTATAGTAACATTAGTAACGAATTGCTGTCATTGCAAAAGGCGAGGGTAGACATTTGTCAGAAAAAATCGAAAAAGAAAAAGGTCAAATTATAAAAACACAAAAATAACTAAACTTGCGAAGAATTTCAGAAAATGACGCCAGCCGTAGAATGTAAGCAGTTTTTACACCCATTCTGGTAGGCAAAAGGGACTGCCAAGTCTTTGGTACTTAGTATTTTTTTATACCTATATAAATTTAATTATATGAAATGAACTGAAACCTGATAATGGACAAATTAGTACAGGTAACTTCTTTTTAAAAACAAATAAACCTATGATGAATCGCAATAACTTCTATGATGGTTTTTAAGTTAAAACTTCATGGTTGTTTCTTTAATAGACTGATATATAATAGAATATTAATAATAATAGATTGACCCTTGGGAAAGAAAACGCACGAGTTCGGGAAAGGCAAAAAAAGCACGTGTGTGAAATAGCCCAGATGCCGAACGCTACACGTCCCTGCAATACGCCACATATAGAGCAACTGTATTTAAAAAAAATATCAAGTATGAAGGAGGCTTTGGGTTATAAAAAAATATTTTAGTACTTATGTCAGCATTCCAAAGAAATCGCATTGGAAGCCACTTGAGCTTATCACGAAATACGGACACATGTCATGTTCATACTTGCGCAAACCAAACAAAACATGAATCTGATACAAACATTTTGAAGTCACTCAGGTTTATTAAGTTAGTTAGTTAAGTCTTCTCGGAGATCAAGACAGCTGGCAATGCTGGCATAGATCTCAAGATAGATAGGTACTCAAGAATAGAAAGTAGGAGAGATTTTGCAACCGCAACTTTTGTGGTAATAGGCAAGAGGATTCTGCAGATGCAACTAACCGTCGACTAGTTTCCTGAATCTGCACAACTCCCAGTACATTCTGCTATTGATGTAAATCCCTAAGTTCTTGACTTTGGTGATAAACGGTACCTGGATAAGATTAAACCAGAAAATTTTAGAAACCATCCGTAAACGACCAATAACAGTAAACTGAGTTTCACGAAGATTGACACTGAGCCCGTAGCATCTGCTCCACACCATGCTAGGGTATTTGGAAAAAGTCTTTATTAGTTATTCGAAGATCCTTGGATTCCCAAGGAGCTTGCGAGTCAATTTGAAGATCATCTGCATAAAGGTGGTAGGAGGAAAGCAAATTGTTCGACATGGAATAAATAAATATAGCGAAGAGTAATGGAGATAAAACGCCACCCTGCGGCGCACCAGCAGTCGTTTCACTCTCACACCATGAAGAGTATTTTCCTATGGCCGTTGGAGATATGTAATTAAATGCGTTACTGAAATGTACCGTTGTATGTAAGTACCGTTAACTTGCCCAGTCTGTAATGTTGACCAGCGCTGTACTGTGACCAGGATGGAAACCGGATTGAAAGGGATTAAGAAGCTATTCTTGGATAGGAATGGTAATATGGATATAGGACGATACCTACTCGGCTAAGTATGTGAACTGGATTTTTTTTAAATGTGGTAGTTTGGACCTGTTTTCAGGAATCCGGAAAAAAACAGTGAATATGGTATAATTAAGGTTATGTCATAATTATAACAGGAAGGATTTCCTCAAAGATAGGGGATGCCATTTGTGGCTGACACAGTCACTTCCAACGGTATCAGGGGTGATTAACATCAAAAGCGGCAAGTTGATGAAAGACAAAAGATGAATAAACAGAGGTTGGAAGTCTGATGAGTAAAATTAGATTTTTCATTGAAATTGAAATCAAGGAGCTACTAAACAGAAACCTGTTAAGAAAAAATATTTTTTTAAATAACGTCGGTAGTCACAACAGGAAGAGGCATTTAAAAAAAAAACTTTGCCTCACTTTAGGATTTTCTCCTGTGTTGTGGGTGCGTTTACAAACATACAATGTCACATACACATGACACCCAGACCCGAAACAACAATTTGTAGATCACACAAAGTGTTGTTCCGTGCGGGAATCGAACCCGCGAGTTGCCCAGCCACCGCACCAATCGTGCAGTCAAATAATTTATAAATAACTTGTGGTTATGTCCGACTAACTAAAGTCGGAATAAAAAAAAAACATTTATTTGGAGGAGTCTGAAATGTATATTTATGTTGGAGTATCATCATTCCGCTAACAATACCGTTGTGAGGATAAATATTAAATGGTACAGAAGTAAACTGTAAGATCTAGATATACATTGAATAATTCGTTATACACTAAAATGCCATAATAATTGACAACTACACCAACCTACAAAATCCTGTATCAAAGTGTAAAATCTCACCAAGTACTTTAGATCTAGCACTAAAAATATCGCAGTTATATCAAATAACTTTCGAGCCATTATGTACTTTATGTTTTATGCAACAGAAAACAAAGTTAAACATAGAATGTCATAAGACTACAAATAAGCATGCCTACTAGAATAAAAACTGACCCAACACTGTTTTATTTTCACATATTACTACCAGTAGTAATTTTATTTGGCACATTCATAAGCAGTGTAGTTTAAAAAATACTATTTGAAAGACATAAGCAGACATCAAATACTTTTAAGAATACTACATTTTTTGGACACTTAATATTTGTATCATTCACATAATAAATACAATTATGCAATTAAAAGTAACTGTAACTATTGTGCGGAATGCAGCAGCTATGTTCACTATATTGTCACTTCACTGTGAGAGTACAAAATTGTTATAAAAATATGTCTGTCTAAAGTTACCTTATAACTAATGGGACCCCGGTAAGGGTAGCAAGCCTGTTCTGACAAACCATTTCCATGATAGGAATACCCTGCAGTAATTCGAACCTTAATATATTATCAAAGATTACAACACTATTTTCTGCTCAGAAGATTCTAATATAATCAATTTTCTATCCATTTCCAGCGAAAAATTAAATCAATTGACACAAATACTACCATAACCCTTGATTAAAAAATAGTGTTGAAATCTTAATATAAATGCAACAATTTAATCTGAATCCTCTTCTTGCTCCTCCCCACTAGGGCCCGCGTAAAACTAATATAAACTGGATAAAGGTGGAAACGCATTCTGCTTGCTTACTACAACTTTCTTGTGTTGATATGAGATATACCCCTTAATTTTACCATCATAAATCAAATTTGCAACTATGCACTGAGTTTCATCAGCATCTACATCATCATGTCCCATCAGTTGTAAAGCAGCTTGGAAGCTAGCTATTTCAATTTGATGGCTATTTTCAGCTAGATAGACTTTCCTGAATAAATTCCTATAAGCTGTAATCTTTAATTTCTCCACAATTAAATATATACCAGCACTAATAAAGAAGCTTTCATGTTCCTCCATTACACGATCTATTCCTCTCAAATCACCTTTCTTCACAGCAGAGACTAGATCCCAGAATTGCATTAAGTCATATTTCTGTAGCAACTGTATGGATGGCATAAAGCCCAGTAACATTTTGACTGGAACTAAGTAGGTTAGAATAAGTCTCTTATTCTTAATACTTTGCTTATGACAATTGTGGAATGCAAATGAGAGATAATCATCAGCAGATCTATAATCTGAATCGAACATAGCTTTGCGACCTACAAAGTATCTATAGGTGATTTGTTGGGCTAATGGGAACTGATCTTTGAATGGTGAGGAATCAATAGCTCTTATCAATGGTTTGCATAGGTGAAGCTTGTTAATCCTAAAGTAAACTTTGAGGAGTTGGTTGACAAGTGTCAGCATTCCTAATCTCTTGGTGTCAGCATCAGATGAGCGGTTGTCTGCAGCACAGACCCTGAAGCATGCTAATAAGCTCTCTGCCGCTTTTTCAAGGATCTTCCCGTTGCTTTGAACTGAAAAAAAAAAGATTATAATCAACAATCAAAGCATTTAAATGTAATTACTACAACAGACAGAATTTGACAGTTACCTAAAAAAATGTTATTTATATTATTTATTATTCAGATCTTCATTGGAGACCCACAATCCTAGTTGATAATCATTGGAGATTCAAAGATATTTTCTAAGGTTTTAAAAATATATATATATTGCTCCACACAATGGTTTTCTCATTTGTCCCCCAGAAACAGAAAAACTATTTGTAAATTACATAAAAAGTAGTGTATGATGTGGGAATTGAACCCACATGTCATTGCATGGCACCTGATTGGCCAACCACCGCACTGCAAGTGTGCAGTGAATTGACAAATTATTTGAACTGTACTTACGGCAGCTGGCTTCAGCTTTTTGTGCAACAAGCCTCAGGTCCAGACAGACTGTGTACATAACTGGTAGGCCCCAATTCACTTCCTTCTGATTTTGTAACAGTCTTACAACACAGGCCACACAGGCACTCTGATGTTCAAATGCCTCCATGAATTCTCTCATATACAGTGACTGAAAATGTAAAATATTTATGTTATTTAAAGATAGTATGGCATGTTTTGATCCAAAGACATAATTTTATAAAGATTTATATTCAGTGGGAATTCTTAGGGGTGAGGTATATGTTTCTTGGTATTATTTCAACTAATTCTAAGCAACTTATGGACCTGAAAATGTGTGACAAAAAGATAAGCCCTCTTTGCAACGCCTGTTAAGCTGTGCCTGTTATTTTAATTTAAGATCCACCTTAACATGCAAATAAAGAATTTGAATTTAAGTTAAGTAAACACTAAAATGCGTGATTTATTAACAAACCTTAACACATAGTAGGTGACTGATCACAATCTCGTCCAGCGGAGCCACACAGTTCCCTTCCACGAGTGTGGCAATGTCACTTGATCGCAAGTTCCTATTTCCAACATGTTCGTCACGAAGAGACAGTAAACGAGCTAGAAAATTGCCCTGAGAGGTTCTATACATGCGCTCGATCAGTTGTATATATTGGTTCAGACTACCGGTGGACGACATATTGAATTGTTATTTGTTAGACGATTACTGTATCATAGTTAATATATACAAGCAGTCAAAGTGAGCTGCGTCTTAACTTCTGTCAACTTGAAGAGTTACTAATTACCTTTTCTTACAACTATACACTAAATTCAATAATACATTTCACCTACATTAAAGATGAAAAGACAAATCGGAAAATTGACAATTAAAGAAATTGACATTTGACATCAACATAAGTATACCCACAGATGTGCATAAACTACCTACCCACAGATCTATACCGCTTTTATCCTGTAATCATTGAGATCCAAATAAAATACGTCAAATGTTATACCTATTTATTTATTTATGCACAAGCCAAGAAACTGCACACAAGGTGGACTTAATGCTATATTCCTTCAATATACCTACTAAAATATAACGTTTGAGATATAAATAGTAACAAAATTACATTATAACCCATATTTCGTAAATTATTGCAAAAATTGATGAAAGATTAAAAACTGATATGAACCAACTTGCTGTACTTGTACGTTAGTAAAAAAGAGTAACGATGGTGACAAGCGACAAGTTTGATTGACAGTGACAAGTTTGCTACTACGCCATGCAATGTCACTGTCACTTCTGTCTGTCACACGTGGGATATTAAAGCGGCGAAGGCGAGGTGTTTTGTAAATTTGTATTGCTAATAATTGTATTGTTGATAATCTAAGATTTATAATGGAAGAGAACGTTGCGTTAGACTCGACGAAACAAAAGAAATTTGTTAAATCCATTAGAGGCATAAAAAAGCTAATTAAGGTAAAAAAATGTGAATTTTATGTCAATAAAGAGGGGTTATAAAAAGAAACGTTTTCTGATATTTTATTGAATGTTTACAGAAAAATGAAAAGAAGACGAAGCCTCAGAAAAAGGAGAAGACGGAGTCTACTCAGCCGCCGAAACCTTTTAGTATGAGACTAAAAGGTGACAAAGTTAATAAAAATAAAAAGAGGCGCAAGCAGAGAGGACTGGTGTATCTTGCACATATACCACATGGATTTTATGAGGTTAGTTTAAATAATTAGACTGAAGCACACCTAAATATGTAAACATCTCCGAAGATGTTGATATAGTTCTCAGTATGAATTAAAAACTACTGCAATTGCATAATATGTCTTAATAAAAAAAATCATTCCTTAATTATTATTTCAGCATCAAATGACAGAATATTTCAAGCAATTTGGTGTTGTTACAAATGTAAGAGTGATCAGATCAAAGCGCACTGGCAACTCTAAAGGTTTTGCATTTGTTGAATTCAAAGAACCTGCTGTTGGACAAATTGTTGCTGAGACTATGAACAATTATCTTATGGGAAAGCGGTTGATTAAGGGTAATGAATCTTAATGTATAACAATTAAGTATCAAATTGCTTTACTTAAATAATTAAAATTGTAACATATTATAATGTATTCTTGCTGTAAAATCTTTCATAATAATTATAGAATAATAAATAGAACTATAATGTATGAAGTCCTAATGATTCCATATATTTACAGCTGCCTATATTCCCCCTGAGAAACAAAAACATAATGCATTTAGAAAGCATTGGAATAGTGTGAACAATCCTACAAGTAACAGAAGATTGAAAATTAAAAAGGTAAGGTAAAGGTCTTCCATTTGATAGAGGACCCAATATTTAAACATCAGACATGTTCAATTGTTCAGAATCAGCATGTATTTGTAACCTAATGTTTTTTTTTATTTCCAGGCATTCAATGCAGACAAAGATGAAGCAACCGAATTAAAAAAAGCTAGGAAACTCTTGTCTAAGTAAGACACACTACATATTAAGTCAAATTTTATAGAGAAAAATCTTTAGGAGAAGAGAATCTTTAATTCAAATTTTTCATTCTGTTTCAGCTTGAATAAAAATAAGAAGAAACTTAGTGATTTAGGTATCAATTATGACTTCTTTGCACCAGTAGATGTGCCAGAAGCACTACTTAATGAGATTGTTAAAGAAGAAAAAGTTGATGGTAATGATTCTGTGAAGGAAGAAGAAAAGTCTAAGAAGGGTAAAAAGGCCAAACAAGAACAAACAGAAAATAAAAAAGCAGTAAAACCTGAAGTTAAAGACAGTGGTAAACCACAAGAAGTAAAGGGGAAAAAGAATAAAAATAAAAAAGAAGACAGCAAACCAGATAACCTACCAGCAGAAGCAAAGAAAGGTAAACCTGCAGAAGATAAAAAAGAAACAGTTAAAAAAGCAAATAAGAAAGATAACAAACCAGTAAAAGTTGATGAAAAACAACAAAAACAAAAGGAACAGAAATTGAAGGATGCTGGTGTTAAACCAGCTGAGTTTATTAAACTAGACAATGATGATTCTGGTGATGAAAGTGGCAGTTCAGATGAATATGCCTTTGACTCTGATGAGTATGAGAAAATGTTAGAAAAAATGAGTGAAAATTCAGAGTTGTCATTTTTGAGTGATGAGGATGATGAAACCTCTATTGATGAAGATAATGAAGAAGATGGGGATGGTGATGAAGGCGAAGAAGAAGAAGAAGAGAGGTTAGTTTATTTGTGTTTCTTGCTGATTTTCTCCAAAGAGGTGGACAAAAGTTTACTTGCAGTTTGTCCATTTTCACTATATGCAATGTTGTTGTAAATGAGGCTTAATTTCAACTTGTAATTTGTCTGATTTAAAGTTTTTATTTATTCCTCATCCTTAGCAATACTACTTGTGACTGCTCCATTAACAAGACAGTACATTTTAAGTAAACATTAATTATTATATTTCAGTGATGAAGAAGAGGAACCACCTAAGAAGACTAAAGGCAAACCTGCTTTAAAAGCGGTTCAGCCTATATTAAGTAAGAAACAGCCTCCAAAACCACAGGCAAAGAAACAACCACCACCAAAACCGCAGGCAAAACCTCAGGAACAAAAGAAACCTGTTGAAGCTAAAAGGAAAGCACCTACAAGTAAGTCTTATATGTCTACCTGTTTTGTAATGCTTAATGGTGGTAGAATGACACACAGAAAACAAGCATATTGCCAAATATCACATTGGTCACTGCACTGGCAACCTATGTTCACGAAGAATTTCATTTCAGTTATTTTCTGTTGGCAGTCAAATGCTTGATGTAGATGTTATTAAAATTAAGCATAGACTATATTCAGCAGATAGTTTCATAACTGCTTAAATTTATTTTTTTCAGAACCAGCAGTTTCACCCAAAAAACCGAAGTTTGAAAAGCAAACTCAAAAAGCTATGAAGAAGCAATTTAAAAAGAAGTAGGTAAATAAATATGTGAAAAAAATATTTGTTTTATTTCAATATTTTAAAGGTGACTAGAATATCTTTAAGTCAGTATGTTTAATCGTAGTTTAATAATGTTTACTATAGCTGAGCCAACCTGGAATGGAAATATGGAACCTAGAAAACAGGAATGACGATTGAATATAAAAAAAAGTATTTTTCATCGTCCATCAGATAATCAATACATAGTATAAAACTAAGTGGCTTACTCTGTCCCTATTTCCTATGTAAGCTTAAATCTTTAAAAACTACGTAAAGGATTTTGATGCGTTCTTTTTTAATATATAAAGATTAAAGAGATTGAAGAGGATGGATTATATGTATGATAAATAACAGCCTACGTAGGGGCTGACCTCGCTAGTACCGTATTAAGATAGATAAAACGAATGATCATAGACTACCTAGCTACGTCACCGCAAAGCATAAAATGTGAGTACCTACATAATTGTGAAATCACACTAATTCAAATCAATACTTTGTCGTTAAAAGTATTAAATTTTAATAAAAAGAAAAAAAAATTAGCAGGTACTATTTATTTATTGACTTCATTTTTCTAATAACTTGAAATAACATAAAACCAATATCATTTATTCTACCAATAGGTATACAATAAAGACATACTGATACATGCGGCGGGGTTCACAGGACACTACTTATTGATAAAAATATTTAAATATTCAAAATTTAATAAAATGTACATAGTACACAACTACAGACTTATCTACTTTGAATGAAAGGTGCAATTATTTAATGGAAAAATGTAAGAATTATAATAAGTATTAAAAAGTTTGATTGACTTATTTTATTATTTGTTCCACTATACTTTGATGAAATTTTAATAAAAATGCCCTGCATTAATTTGTACTTATTGAATAATGAACTTGATTTGGCGTCAATCAAACTTGAAGATATTTATAACCTTACTGAAGCATTGTTGACACCTTATAAGTCTTTCACAAAGAACATTTTCTTTGTTTACTAATACTAATACAAAAATATTTAATTTGTTCTTATAAATTGAGCTGACACTCATTTTGAACCATTCCATTGTCACACTACCTCAGTAAGGCAGTTTTTAAATGTATAATAAAATTATCTAATATGTAAAGTTCACGAATACTCTCTGCAGAAGCCACTATTAGCTCTACCACAGATGGCAGAAGATATCATCTTCAATTAATTCACATACTAGATGTATGTTAAACCTTGCAACCTAACTTACATAATATCTAAACGATTTCATAACTACACAATACTAATATATTAGTAATAATATAAAAAAACGATTCACCACACAAATAAAATATGTGTTTGAATAAATCGACAACAAAATTATTTAATATGTACTCATTTAAATTTGTTATGGAATTACTCTGCCTCATTCAGCTGGACTATAACGGGTCTTTCGTCTTCTTCGTCAGCATCTAAGCCAGTGAAATCCCATTGCAGTTTATCAGTCAGATTGTCTTTGAACCGTTCAATCATTGTTAGGAGGCGCCCATCGACTTTGCTCACATAAGCAGTACGGAAAAATTCACGCAGTTTCTTGTAGACTAAATTCTTGTTCATAACAATGTCGGCAAGGAAATCTTCAGGCATTTCTTCAATTTGTATTTCAATTGTTCTAATGAAATGGAAGAATACGCTGCGGTATTTGTGTATGGCATCATCACAGGAGCACATGAGGATCACCAGATTTTTCCAATGTTCAAAAGCTTCGAGAGAATGTCCGATGAGGAAGCACAGGTAGGCGAATTGTAGTTCGCCAATGATATGCAGAGGCCTGTAAGAAAAAGAAATAGCAAAAATGAGAACACTGAAATGGAATGGGGTAACATTCGACAGATGAGTAACAGAGTAGGTATGATACCTACTTGAGTCAGGCGATAATTCGCCTCATTTATTACATGGGTCTTTAACATCCCTGATGAGAAGTGGGTGTTATATTACATGTCTGTACCTCTATTTTGCTTGTTTTCCTTCATGGTGAAACATTATAATAATTTGAATTTTCTTGTTATAATGAACCATGTTAGGTTCAAGAGTTGTAAGAAAATTCAAATATTAAAAATAGACTTACTCATCATGTTGTGCAATCATGAGTTCCAAGGAATAAGATTGATCCAAGTAGTGTTTTGTAATCTCTTCTGGTGTGGATCCCGGTGGGTACTTGTCTCGTGGAATTTCTGTGAATCTCATTGACATACCTGAAAGTAGAAAAAGTAAGTTAGAAAAATATGCGACCAGTTCTATTTATAACAACATTTTTGTCACTATCTTTATCAAATCACAGTTATGAGAAATGTTTCAAAGATAATTTAAAAATGCAGTTGAATTTTTCGTTGTAAACTTAGAATTATAAAGTTTACTGCTGAACTGTAATTAATTGAAATGACACAGACTCTAATTTTAATGATAACTTAACATCAAGATATTCAAGACAACTCAATATAACAAATTACCTGGAGCAGGTTTTAGATCTGGCAGCATTGCATCCTCCCTTTCTTCTTGTGTGCCCCTCTTTGCTCTTTTAGCAGTAGATTGTCCAGCTGCTTCTTCTTTATCTTCTCCAGACTCTTTTGTAGGCTCTTCCGTACTTTCTTGACTTTCCATCGATGCTGCAGATTTTACTCCTCTTGGCCTCTCCTCATCAGTCATAGAGAGGAGTTCTACAGAAGCTCTGATCATACCATTTTCTGGAGACAGCTTTGCTGCTAACTCAGCTGTAATAGGAATAAGGAATTTGTTGAGAATATTATTTGCAATTTTATTATCTTCATGGTTATTAATCTGATAATTATGTTTCAATGTCACACAAGATATTTACATTGTATGTTGGTTATAGGTACTTTTTCTACCTTGGTTATCTAACCTTCAAACAGACAATATAAGGGAGATATTATTAACCTACCAGGTATTTGAGAAGTAAGTAGTTTCCATTTCTGCCATATCTCATAGGGATATGGTGCAAGATGACGGTCCAAATTAAACAGATTGTCTTTCAAACGTTGAATGCTTTCTTCTGTAATCTCTTCTTTGCTCATATCTTCTGTCTCTTTGTCCCACATTTTGACTAGAAACTCCTTTTTATGGAAGTAATGCATGAAACCTGATCTGTGGACATTGCAACAAGATAATAAGCAACTATATTTTTAGCAAACCAGTGAATTCATAACAAGACCTTTATTAACATAACATTTAATAACTAGTTGAGAATAGTTACAGCAGCGTAGGCTATTAAAATTATTTTATAATGGGTAGTATTGCTTAGCATCATTACTTTCGTAAAGTCATCTGTTTTATGTTGTTTGTTGTGAATTTGGGAACGTGTTTTATCGAATATAATATTTTATAAGCCTTTCAGTAAGAAATACTAACCTTGGCGACACGTCTCCAGTTCCCTTGCTCACTCCAGAAAAATGAATATAATGTAATCCAGGTGGAATCATTTTAATTCCGCGAAAATCCTCTTCAGTATTCCAGCACTGCATATCTATGCCAAATTGTGTTTCTTGAGGTACTCCGAGGAAAACAAATGTTCCTCCTTCGACTAAAAGTTTTTTCGCAGTTTCTTGGTCCATTTTGTTCAGCAAAACCCGAAGTAAATCAATAAAATGTGATAAAAATACAAGCGATCAATATGTTTACATCCGGGAAATGTCAAATTTGTTTGACATTTGTCGAGACGGGTTTCAGAGGGGTCGGGGAGGAGACAAGGGAGGAGGTAAGCTTGTTCGAAGGACCACAGGATAAAAATGACATATTTATTGGCTAACCGTAGTGCAGCGTACACCACATAGATATTTATGTATCTCTCTCTTTCCTTTATCCCTTGTATATCTAACCGAACTAAATAATTTATTCTGAAATTGACTCTGATGCAAGTTTTTACTTTCGGGCTAGAATTTCTATAATTTTTGAAAATCGTTTTGTCTATGATGTAATAATAACAATAAATAGGAGGTCAAGTACACGCCGTCACCTACTACTATTATTTCCTTTTTCTATGATGATGATTTTACTACTTGGTCGAGATTATGTCTATTGTTCATATTTATTTCGCTTGCTGTAGATTTGAGACCAATTCACATTGTAAAGGCGTGCCTATGACATAAGTTATTTAAATCTAATTAAACTTTCAGTAAGTAGGTACTTTTCTTTTTAATTATAATTTAACTTATTGTCTATGATAATTATAATTCTCCTTAGGCAAATCACAAAAAAAACACAGATACTTGCAGTGGCAAACCCATGTAAAGAAGATCTATTGTTACACATACAGCTGTTAACTGTTATGGATTGATGATTTTATCATAGGTAGGTAATATGGGTATCGATACATAGGTACGTACACATACAGTCCAGTGATCATAAATTAATTCAACGTTGCTGTAGCCAATAGTTAAGTAGGTACTTCAATCAATGAAAATGCAGGTAGCTACGGATGTACCTACCTACTTGCAAATATATCATCTATAAGTACCTACTTACCCAATGTAAACTCTATATTAAAAATCCACTAAGAGTGCATACATAAGTACGAAAATTGCGCCGATCCCAAAGAGGTTTGTTTTCCACTTGTGATTTCGTCAGACGAGCGAGCACACTCGTTCGAATAGTTTGCGTTCGTTGAAAAATTCCTACCGAAATTTTAGTCTGAATTTTTTTCGAGTTCTCGCGTCGAGAGGTTAACACAGAAAGCTAGATGTCGAGCATTACGCAGCACCTGCATTTTTGTTTTAGAACTGATTTTTTTTGACTAATTATTTTCAACAGGTGACGAATTCAACGTCTCGAGCACCACTAGCGCCGGCGAGACGGAGCGGCAATCAGAAAAGCGCTTTAGTTTAGCTGTCGCTTGCAATTAGTGGATTTTATGAACCAACCAGACTATCCCACTATAATGTACCTACTCCGGCTTTATTTCGTGGTTTTAATTATCGGCGTATCTGTCTTCTAATTGGTACGGTTTTGTTCTCTTTTTAATAGCTACAAAGAATGAAAATCATCGTTCCTAGCTTAGTTAAAACTAAAGGAAGCAAATGTTAAGTATATTTGCCTCCAGACAGGCCTAGCTTTGGTGTAGTCTGTGCCAAACACGAACCATTACGTAATTTAATTTTGCAGAACGTGTAGAATGTAGAAGTCTCAGAGTTCAAACGTTCATATTTGAAAGTTCGTTGCATTTGATTGCTGCCCTGTCGGTGATTTTTGAGTGGCGTTAGTTCCGCGATGTCTCTCTGTCAAGCGACTCCAAAACCTAGTTCCATTTAAAATTCATCAAAGTGAGTGATGAATATTGAAGAGAAGCGTACTAAATATTTTCATATCTTGTTTCCTTTTTTTCCCTTCCTGATTCGACGTTCAGATAAAATGTAGTATTTTCAAGGAAGATTTTTTACTAGCAATAAGCAAAGCATTTATTTTGACCGAATTACAACTAAGCTTTCATCCAGATTATTAACAGGACAAGTAGGAATCTACGTGGTATTTTGTCTAGCTAGGGCTATGTATACTTATACATATACATTAGCCATGATAGCATACCGCGGACTACCTAGCCAGCTACAATTTATACCTATCCGTTATTTTGTAAAGTATTCATATTCGAGTTTCTTAGCTATACAATTGACAATTGGCACATTTTAATCAAATTGTTCGCAGTCCTTTTTCACAGCTGGGCCTCGATACATCGGATTTTTGAGTTAGCTGACGAATAGAGACTCTCAGTTGGTATACACCTGGGAAATTAGGATGTAAATTTCCATTCGCTCGCTCCTGCGGACCTATATTCACCGTTTCTTTGTTTTCATCGGAAATTTAAGGATACAAAGTCTCAGGGGTCTTCCTGCGCGAAGACAGCAAGATTAGGCCGCGAGGGAAGATGAATAAAGGGGCTAACACATACACAAGGGCTCCAAGATAAAATTCACACCTTCTGATAGGAAAATTGGATCCCGTTGATTACAAATGTGAATATTTCGTTGTTTATTTTATTTGTATTGCTGTGAGCTGATTTAACGTTACCAACAAGGTTAGTATCTACTTACATCTCTATAGATAGATACGTGTATGATATTCCAAGAAAGAATAACGAAGATACATCATATTTAAAAGAAAATATTTATATAGAGACATATCAATAGCGCTTGATTTACCAACAACAAATGATACCTACAACGTTACGTCTCTGACTAGTTTATAGTACCTGTGGTTACAATACAAAATCCATGGAAAATAAATAAAGTACCTAGGTAGCTTCTTATGTCTACAAACATTTTACTCGTCATTTTCATTTCGCTCTTACCTGTCGAAGTTACTAGGACCGAACACACATCGATATAATAACTATGTAACCTGTACATTAATGTACATCGACAACACGTCTTGGAAGCACTCCGGAGACATGAACACTATTAAAAGTTCGACTAACTCCGTGAGAGTAGCGACGCAACTAGTTTATGTTAGAGACCTATCTAAGCACCAAATAGCCTCGGAGATGTAATTCTTACAACGCTAGCTAGTGGTTGTAAGTTTGATACTTCGGACATGACAAAATCTCAGGAGGACGATAGTAAAGATAGGTAAAACTTCTTTTGTTTTATTATCTCTATCGTTTGGTATAAATTATCTGATTATTTTTCTACTTTAAAAAAAAAATTCTACCTAGAAGTAGTTGTCTTCGACTGTAGCATTTTTCTTTTAAACAAAGACTCGAGCTCAACGTTAACGGTCAGTTTTGGATAAATTTGATCTTAAAATGTTTGTTGTAGTCCACAAAAGGTTTAAAAGGTGAGAAATCGAAAAAACAACTAATAAAAAAAAAAAATGTTATAGCTAAGGCAGTACAAAGTTTGCCGGGAAGTTAGTATACATATATAAAAATGAATTGCTGTTTGTAAGTCTTGCTAAAACTCAAGAAAGCCTGGACCGAGATGGCTTATTGTGGCCTTGATATGTTCCTCCATGGATATACAGGGAACGTTTAAACGGTTAGACAAATTCTAAATTAAAAGGAAATGTAAGTTATATTTTAGGCATTACGAAGTTTGCCAGGCAAGTGCATCTATATTACGAACTTGTAAATACAGAAGATAAATATTTTAAACTACGACGCAGCACTCAATGCTACGCCGCGCCGGGCGACGCTGAAGCTAAAGCCTATGCTACAAGTAATTTATACCTCAACAAGTCCTTTACCGATTCGGCCAATTTTGGAATTAATCCTTGAATTATTCGTGGAAGTCCAGACGGTGTTTGAAAGTAGAGAAAATTAATAAAGAGACATGAACACGTGTAAAATCGACATCCACGCAGTCGGAGCTGCGGGCGACCGCTATTCTTTTGTAATATTTATGATATTCAAAAACATTAATAACACTTTAGTAAAAGAATATGTGCTACAAAAATGATCTTTATTTATTGTTTGTCTACAGTTTACTCTACCGAGGCAAAAAGTAATATAATCACGAAACTCTCATATATTTTAATAAACATAAACAAAACTCTGAACTTCTTTTGAAACAACTATATATTACTTACCGTAGGTACACAATAAGCGCCTGTTGTGTGATGCTGTATGTTTATACAAGTATAATTTATAACTTACTAGCTTCTGCCCGCGACTTTGTCCGCGACTTTAGTCGTTCATGACTTTTGGCAGAATTTTTTCGTTCCAATTTCCAATTTTGAAAACAAAAATAATCAAGTCGCTCAGGTTAGTGATGAACTAGTATAACAAAAAAGATTCATTCAAATCCGTTCATTCGTTCCGGGGATGAGCGTGTACTGAACTACTGACAAACATGCAAAACAATATTATACTGCACCCTTTTTGGTTTTCTTGAAAAATATTTGTACAGTGTACATTTATATGGTATAGGGGATTGTGAATAAGTAATGGGTAGATTTTTCTTTAAATTATTTAGATTATTTTGTAGTATACAGTTATAAATGATATGATTTTGATTTCGAATTTAATACTGCAATCGTAATTCGTATCTTAAAAGCATCTCCACAGTACTCTCGAGGTGAAAATAAAGCGCAGTTTACACAATAATAAACTGCAGTAACTAACTAACAAAATACAAGTTGGAACTTCAACAACTGGGCCACTGACCGTACCGCTTTAGAAGCGGTTAACGTAATTAACGTGAGTTGGACCTTCAGTTAAATTGCTTCATTAATTTATTAGACCAGCGTTCGTGATTGACCATAGCAGTTAGTTGCTGAGAGTGCTTTTCAATTCAATTTCAGATGTCAAGGGTATATTTTATTTTTTTATAGAGTTTTACGTCTCGTTGATAGATTCTTCGTGACAGGTAATAGATTTAGATGGGTGCTATTTTTGTTATTGAAAATTGTTATTAAAATAAATGAATTGGTCTTTCCGGCCTGGGGGGCGCACACGCTTGATTCCTCAAGCGCGTTTCGTTAGACTTGCCTCCTTGCAAGAGCCTTGTGTCAGATTCGAAATAACTAAAAATCACCTCGTTCCTTCATCGATGCTCATTGCGATTGCAACCCAGCAGGCAGTTGTGATTGGATTGGTTGTGGATCCCCAGCGCGGTGATGTGCTAGTTATCTATAACTTTGAAATTAATAAGTTATGAGTAATGGTATTTTTTTTTAGTAAAAGTTATTTTTAATGTTTTGTTCGGAGGCCCAAACTTCCTCATCCTTCTCTAATTCTAAATCTCTAAAGTCCTATGTCCGAAAAGGCCGGCGACGCACTCGTAACTCTTTGGTGTTGCGGATGTACATGGGCAGTGTCAACTAATCCATCTGCTCGTTTGCCGACGAATCACATGAAAAAATGTAGTCCTTAGCAGTAGGTAATGCTAGCAGTAGGCTCGCTACTATAATTAGTAAAATTGTGTAGATATTTTTGTTTTAAAATGTAAGTGGAGGTAGGTGTTAACTCTAAAAGCCAAAGGTTGTTTTTAAAGCAATAGTATCTCGTCCTCACTAATTTTTGATAGCCACCGACTAAAAGTAATTAAAAGTTGCCGACAGTCCGGTCGCGCGACCTGCTCTTAAACATTATCTATATTTTAAATCGTTAGGTAAAAGTGTCTAGGCGTAAAATTTCTTTTTGTGAATGTGGTTAGTTTGACTTCTATTTTTATATTGGATAGCCTTTTATTAACGATTCATGTATAGCAACATCATAACAACGAACACGCAAGCGGCCCATTTGTTGATGGGAGATTATCATGTCTGGTTCGATGCGTCCCAATGAGACGAATACTAGCAACAATTGTCTCATGTACCTAGACTCTGTAAATTGGAACAAAGACTACTGCATTGCGGCACAAATACAAATACAGAGATGTCCTGATACTACCTACTTGGAATCCATTCAACAACTACCTCTCAAAGTGAGTTACAACAACTAGTATATCAAAACATTGTAAACCTAATACCTCACTACTCGTATTTCTAACCGAAGTGGTTGGACATGTTATTGTTTCAGTTATCGACGCGAAGAAAATTGAATTCGTCCACAATCCGCAGGATTGCGGGATCGGATCCGACCCGGAATCGAACGGTTTGTTTCCCAATAGTAACTGCCATTTGTTCCGAGGACCATTGTAACAATACCAATAGATTGATTGGTGTTATGTAACGGTTTGTTGTTTTAAGAACGAGATTGGATTGGCAAGGATGCAGTTGGGATGTGGTTTCTTTGGAAGGATAAGTAGGTTAGCAGCTTGGGGTGATGCATTAAAATTTAGACCTTGAACTCTTTTTGCTGTTTCTTTAATTTGCTATCTTGTTAAGAGGCAAGCCAATTTCAGCATATTTTCTGTTTGGTGAGTCTCATTGGGCGGTATCTACAACCGGCGGGGCGGTTACAATTTTCTTTAAGGTGTGTAATGAAAATATATTCACTCATTCATTTAAGCATGCTATTGACGTGTTTGGACGTGTGTAAATTGAAAGAAATGGCTCGTTTAGAATTTAAAAAGACATCACAGACAAAGCTTTGAAATCCAATAAATTTGTGAGACAAGATTGAAGAAATTTCTAGGCAGATTGTAAAAAGTAATTTGAAGTGTTAAAATGTTATTGAGAGTTCAACGTTTGAACGAGAAAACAAATAAAATGGTGAATATCAGTTTCGGGCTCACAGTCACAGTTTATTTATACCGTCGTCGATCCGTTGATAAATTAAACAGATCGTGATCGGGTTTTTGTACCGAAATCTATTCTTATATTACAAAGCTGAAGTGTTTGTTTGTTTTTTTTATTGATCTAAATGGGTCAAAAGTCAAAAGTCAATAATAATTTATTTTAATTAGACCACAGTAGGCACTTTTGAACGTCAAGCAAGCAAAAAAGGAAAAAAGTATATAACATGAGCTTTAAAATTAAGCGTGTCAGTCTGTCCGTCTGTCCTCTAGTAAGCTATTTGCTCGTTCCAAAGTGTAGATTCCTATGGAGAAGAACGAGCAAGAAACTCCATGGTTACTCTTTTTCAATCAGTTTTACAATACATTTCTTTGTTACATAATTTAGTCGGTTCTGATATGTGAGAACAATGTAACACTAATGTTCAGGCAAAAAGTACGAAAAAGAAGTGAACCTCAAGGACAACATATTTAGACAGCTTGGAGATGATCAGTCCCAATTGGCGGCGCCCGTTCACGAACATGACACGTACACCAGCATCGTCCAACTCAACCATATTATAGGGAATTGGGCGATCCAGTGCCCGTGCCACCGCCAATGAGACCTCTGAGTGAGCATGACAGCTCCCAGCCGACACAAGTACCTATATTCTACATGGGATTTTGACCGTTATGTCGCCTGATGGTAAGTGATGATGCGACCTACGATGGAACACGCCATTACCAACATTTACGTTTGGGCGTTGAAGACACCCAGGTTTCCTTCGGAGAACGCAGACTGCGGCATTGGATTCCAGTCTTTCGCGGTTTTGATGGACCTCTTCGTCCATGGGTGGGCCATGCAACAAGACAAGAGTCTGACACTCTATACCCTAGGCGACAGAAATCAAATGATGATTTACACCCTCAAAAAAGGCACTTGTTTTCACTTTTTCAATTAATCTCGAAATAAAGACTGAAAAAAACTTACTAATACTTCTGCCTACCCGGGTTTTGAAACTTAAACCACTTGATACGGCTTGTGAAGTCCTGAAAATGGCAATATTATGATTGTTATTTTTTTAAATTTATTTGGTAACCAAGCTTATTTCTTTCAGGGCCTACATAAAACCAGAGTTGGTGAACAAACATAAAACTTTCCAATTTAAATAAAATACCGAAAGGATTGAGTTAAGAAACTTATTACATTATTTCAATAAGATTCCAGTTTTAAGTGCGGAATTTATATTAAAGAAATTGTTAACGTTTTTGAGTCGATAAAATCTTTAATCGCAATTGTGGGAATAAAACATTGAGTCTTTCAGCGGATTTAAACTCTGTTTCACTATTTTTGTACAAATACCTGAAGATAACTTATTAATAAAACTTAAAAAAAAAGCGTTAAATCCCTTTAAACAGTAAAGTATTAATATGCAACGTGAAATTTTAAAGTAAGCCAAAGGAAAAATATTTATTTTACATAACTGACCAAATTCAGCAATTATAAAAATATAGTCCATAGTCCGACAGTCTGTTTGCAAGTGATATTATGTGCTTGTTTCAAAATGCAGATTCGAATGGAAAGATGACATAAAAAAGGAATAATGTAAGAAACCCCATCGTTCATCAATTTCATGAAGTGTTCTGTTCTCTGCATTGTTTAATGTCATCAAACATGACACGCATAAAGTTATAAAAGAATACTGATATCTAAATTAATTTACCTTCTATATAAACTTTTTGTTTAATCAAAGTTTTTGTTTTGTGTTTTTTTTAATATTTTCTTACACTAGGATGCTTTCATGTATCGTGGGTGCATTTAAAAACCTATTATTTTTCATAAACATGACACCCAAACCCGGAACAATAATTTGGGGATCACACAGACTACGAGATACGAACCTGCGACACAATTTAAAATTGCTACACAACACACCTGAATACAACATAACTGTATTTATTATCTGTTGGTTAAAATCTTACGGTAGTTGAGATAGTAAGAAAACGTAAAGGAACTTCAGAATAAAAGAACTCGATCAAGTTAATTACTAAGAACGTTTTGTTGAACACTAATTGACTATTTTTTGCGCTAGTGGCCTTTTGAGGACAAAAGTTAAAGTAAGTAGATGAACTCATTAGTGCTTTGATAGTCTTACGACGCCTGCCTTTTGTGTTTCTTATATAATGTACATTAATTTTGTCGTAATAGCATCTAATAGTGTTTACTGAGACTTCTGAGAGTATCACATAACACAACTTAGACTTCTCTTAATGTATTTCTTTGTGGTAATTATGTGACCTTTTTTGAAGTTCAGAGATTAGTACGTATGTTTTTTTTTATCCAAGCACAGCTACTGGACAAGTTTGTGTAGATTACTTTTCTAGTTTTGAGGAAAGTACTTAAGAAACTTTTTTTTGCTCGCCTCTATTACATTAGATAAAGTTATATCACAGGTATGTAGCTGACTTGAATGTGACAAGTTTAAATGTGGGAGAGCCATGCTTCGGCACGAATGGGTCGGCTCGACCAGAGTGATACCACGGAAAACCAGCGTGAAACAACCACAGCGTTGTGTTTCGCCGAGTGAGTGAGGTTACCGGAGGCCCAATCCTTCCCCTTCCCAGACCCTTCCCCAATCCCTAAATCTCCAAATCCCTAATCCCTAAAATGTCGGCAACGCACTCGTAACTCCTCCGTTGCGGGTGTCTATGGGCGGCGCTGATTGCTTACCATCAGGTAATCCGTCTGCTCGTTTGCCGACTTATTACATAAAAAACAAAAAAAAGTGATACATTTAAAAACGTCTACCTACTATTTCAGGGAATGTGAAGTCAGATACAATAAGCGTAATGTGCTTTAAAGAAAACAAGACCTTTACTCTCCGATCTCAAATTCAACACGAAAATCAAGATATTGAGATTAGTTTCCAATATATTCCACATTATCATATCGTTCGTCTGTGATTTGAATTTCGTTTGCGAACATAGAAATTATATCGTCATAATGCCGTTTGGCAATTTCGATGTTCAACTGTCTAGACAGAATAAATTGAAATACTGTTTGAGGTCAAGATAGGCGTCATATCGCTGAACATGATAATTCTGAAGACATGAGATATATTAGTTAGTATCTAAATATTAGTATGTAACAATCAAGGATAGAAGATAAAAAGAAAATATTTCACTATAGGAAATACGTAGAACAATACGTATGCATTCGAATTACCACAAAAGAATGGTTAAAAATGTCTTTATTAAAATTTTTCGCTATTTTGACTAAGAATTTTAAATAGGAACTAAGTTGTAGATTTTTAAGCCGGTCATAAGAAGTCTTACCCTGCCTTATCCGTGTGAAACTTTTTAATAAACCAGAGACGATTTACGATTTGATAATTTTATTGAAATTGTCTTCAAGTATTTTATCTGTGCTTATGTAAGACCACAAAACTCCTGAAAAAGCCACACATAGCGTTTGTTTCTGTTTAACCCATTGACCAATATACAATACCGGATTAGAGATAATAAAAAGTACACAGAAAAGATACAACAATTTCTATAAAGCAGAATATATCTCGTCCACAATATATTTTGTTGGACAAAACGCGTGCGTATCATTACGCCTAGTCTACATAGTGCTGACTAACGAAGTAGTGTCGGTGCGAAGAAATGAATGTATCGTAACACGCCTCATTAGGCCGAGGCTTGATTCACGCGTGCTACACAAAAAAAATGTATAAAGCTGGAGCATAAGGCCTAGCCTTCACTAGGTTTTATGCTATAATATTGTCTGGGTTTTTAATGTTAAAGGTTCTCGTTTCGAAAATGGAACATGTTGTTGTTGATTGTTCAACTTACTACTATGATGTAATTAATTACGTTTTCTCGAAAATTGTCGCAGTGACGCATAATCTGAAATAAGACGATAGGCTCTTATAAATTATGAATAGTGTGTACTCTGATATATACGAGTACACATAGATACAGATAATACTGGAAAAAATTCAACTTCATTACAAAACAAACAATCGACATCTTAAGTGATACTCAATGAGATAAAAGTATAAAAACATTACTTTTGATACATAACAACAAAATGATTCCAAAACTTTACTAAATTGTATTAATTATCAGTCATATAAGTATTACGAGCGATTATTTTCTCGCTCAGCTTTCTCTATCGTTAGGGTACAAAACCGCGTTCTTGCCGACGCTATAATATTTGCGCCTTTCCTCTTGAAATTACGAGTAGCTTTACCCAGGACCACAATAATTAAGGATATCCATATATCTACATATAGTTATAATGTTTTCTGTTTGTTTCTTTACAGTTTTTTTTGCGTGTTTTTCACTCGCAAGTGGGGTACGACTTTTTGTCATGTAAAATATGGACTAGAATAATACTTCTGGTTCTGTATTTGACTTTGTTTGTATATGGTTATGATGTTGTAGCAAAGTCGTTGGACGTGAATATTTGGAATGGTGTTTACATTCCTGTTGTATAGTTTTCAAAAGTTTTATGTCTAGACATTTCGATGTAGGCAGCTTAGTTTATACTATTTTTTTATAATCATTAACGTTGTTATTTATGGCTCTGTAAACTTTGGAGGTTACTGTGTTTACCTATAGTATGATAAGTAAAGTATCTTCAATTTTTAGGAATGTATACCTCTAAATAAAGCAAGTACGCAGCTCGTTTATATGATTATTTGGTAAGATCCGAAACTAAACGTGCTGTAAGCATTCCCAATTGCCTTGAGGGATACCTCTTCGCCTCAGCCAGCCTCTCAAGCCTCGGTCGTGAGGACGATAGGGCACACTCTCTCTGTGGCCTCCACTTCAATCCCCCTTATTATCCTCTTTTGTCCTTTTACCTTTTTGCACCTCCTGTCTGCCTGAGTGACGTGTTAAAATGCAAAAAGCTGAGACTATAGTAAAATGTAGAAAGGTTAAATGAAAAGGTTTTGGGTTCCCAAAGGGTTGGTTTGAACTCGTGCCATCCAGTTTCTCTATGACGAGACTAGAGGGAGTGCGTCATTAACTTAATTCTGTAGAGAAATAACAAGATTCTTATCAACGTTAAGCTTGGAATGAAAGTGGAGTTGTAAATTTCTGTGTAATATAACCTTACTGTTTTAGAAAAAAAATGTATATACATATACATAGTAAAGTTAATAATTAAATGGTGCAGATAATGTTATGAGAACGATTACTTTCTAATGAATGAAATAATTAAACGTCATACTTTACGTGATTCATATTTCTAACAGGACTGCTGCCTGTAAAAAGCGAGTGACATTCAAAACAATTTAACTTAATATACCTTTATAATTATCCTACCAATAAATATATACTTAAATAAAACATCTTAGAAAATCCACCTTGAAGTGCAACACGACGATAACATCGTATGCAAATGCCTGAAATAAAGCAATATTTTGAACAATAACCCTCAAAGAGTTGCCACATGAGTGTGGGTACAGGTATCCGTCTTGAGCACAAAGCTTTTGAGAATATCTGTGTTCATTACACCGGAAAAGAAAATTTGTAGGACACCTGTAGTAACTAGAATGTAACAAGGTGCACAATAGTTGGGAAGTAATTCCTTGTGTGTTGTGAATGCTTTTGTAACAATTTGTAAGAAAAGTTGTTTAGTAGTTGTTATGTGTTTATTTATTATTGTACAGGCTGTGAAAGGGTTGGAAATAATAAATATCTAATAGTAGGCAAGTAGGTAGGTAGTTGTTATTCGGTTCAGATATGTAATGTGACAGGCTTATAATCATCATCGTCCTTAACTCCAAGAAAGGGGAATTTAGAGCCCCATTGGTGATGTCGGTAAACTGCGAAATAGGCTACATGGCTGCTAAATAATGGTGAGATCAGATTTTAAGAATCTAGTAAAGCTCATCATTCCTTTTGTCTTGAGTGACATTTTTAAAGTTCAATTACTTAATTAAATTAAACTATTTAGGACACTTTTAAACGTCATAAACAGAAGAAGTTCAAGAGTGTCAGTCAATCAATCTGTCTACTAGTTAAGCTAGGTATTTGCTCGTTCGAAAGTGTAGATTCTTATGGAGAATAATAAGCAAAAAACGACTTGGTGATTTCTTTTTCAACAGTTTCATAAGTGTTAAGATAATGTTTAGCTAAAGAATTGTAAAAATACTCGAAAAGAAAATTTTGTATAGAACAAATTTCTAGGGCCAGGTGACTTTGACTGGCTTATGTACGAAATACGTTTATCATCTTAAATTAAAACGTTAGTAGGTTTAGTGAACCTTTGGTACTTACCTTGTTAATTTGCTAAATAACGGTGTTCTATAGAATTGCTTAAAACCTATAGATAATGTTATAGTAAAAAAATCACCTTTCTCAATATTTCTTGTAAACGAATACTTTCGTTTCAATAGATAATATAAATTAACAGGTAAGATTCTTATCCATTTCAATTTAAAATTTGATATTTATTGAAGCTAGATTGAATCCTAAAATAAATATTTTCACAGAGGTTGACAAAAAATTCAATCAAGGTATTGAGTATCTTGCCTAGTTTTTGTGATTTTGAAAGTTTGGTTTTATTTTAATTAATGGATTATATTATTGAGTCCTCCGTGTCTTTGAGTGGCTACTGTTATTTGTAGCAACGACCTATTATTACTACAATTGAACCATGATTTTATTGGACTGAGAATGTTACCATTCTAAATAACAGGCATAACAGATCAATGAATTCGTAACTGTTTTAACCACTTTACTATGTGATATCTGTACCCAGGTTCTTCTTTAAAACCGTAGCCCTTCAAAAATAAAATTAATCGCATATCTATACGTATAAATTCTAACCTTTTAATAATAAAAATCCCATTTCAGGTGAATCCTCCGACCTCCACGATCTCCAAGATGCTGGCGTTAGGCGAATGGATCAAAGGCGATATAGAAGGCAGTTCTCCTTACAGAAAACTCTTTACAATACGCACGTATCTGTTGTGGGCATTTTGGAGCAAGGGCACGTGAAGTACTAACCACCGGTAACTTGGACCGTGTTCCCGTTACCAGCTGGCTTATATGTATTTAACAGGAATATTTAAAAATGGATTTTCTGTCTCAAGAAATATGTGGGTATAATAACCAATTTCCTCTTTTAAAGAAACTAAACTAACAAAAATTCTAGAAAAATATACTGAGAGTAATTTAGGATTGTAATTCTAGAACCTATATTCCTATGGATTAGGTAGGTAATGCTAGCGTCCTATAAGCCTCTATAAGCTTAGTCATTCGTCAACGCCTAGTCACCGACGGTAGAAACTTGACGTGTGTAATCTCAGTCCTAAGTTAGGGATAAGAAGGGTATGCCTTTGAGATGTTAAATAGCAATGTAAATTTTAACTGAAGACTAAGTTTAACTACGTGAATAAGTTTAATGATAATATATCTGTCTATTATGGAGATACGAAACTTCTTTTTTGTGAAAAATTACTGCGTTTTTTTTTAAATTTTTTTGGATATCTGTGTGAGTACGAACTAACTTACTGGCCAATTGTCCATCCCTAAGTTTACCATCAGATATATTTTACTAGACACAATTTTGTCCCTTGCCTATCGCATGCTTTTTCTTTTCTATAGCACAAGAATTGTCTTTATCATATGAAATAAAAAAAATTCTTCACGTTTAAAGATTTATTAAAACACATTTGCCTAAGAACAGCATATCTGTCTTTGTCCCTATCAGTGTAAAAAGGTAATATCCCTTATCATCTTCAAACAGTATCCTCATTGAAATATTGGATAGATAAATAGTGTTGTGTCCTCCAATATAAAGTATGGCAAACCTTATCAGCTTACATTTTATGACCACGTAAATAATGGTCATTTTCGAGAAAATTTTATTCAATTTCCTGGGTCTCTGCTTTGAATAGACTATGTTTTGCATAATAGTTTGCGGCTTTGCATCTTAGGTATTAAAATATTTTTGCTTATTCACGGTTTTTTGATCACGGTCTTTGTCCTATACTTATCTATTCTTAAATGTTGGAAAAACATTTTCATGTTTTTTATTATTGTGAAATAAAGTACATATATTATTATTGTCAACTGGCTATCCAAAACTGTGCATAATTGGCATTAAGTCCGCCTTTTGTACCAACTTCATTTCATTGTGTACAATCTCAGAATACAGAACAAACATTTGTTCTGTATTTTGAGTGTACAATAAAGGATAAATAAATAAATAATTTTCTTGTCAATCATATCTGACGGCCGTCATCTTTTCTAGCTGCATTAACGGATTTCTTTTTTCTCACCACCATTCAATTTATTAACAATATAATATTTATAACTCATCGTATGGATCAGTGTGATATAACATAAACATTCAATATTATAACCTATAGCAGTAGTTTCAGAATGGTAACTTGCCCTCCTCGAAAACGAATGCGCCTAATCTTTTCCGTTGACCGTCGAATTCCCTGTGGAACTATCCCCTACGATATTGAAGAACCTATTAACATGAGGGATGCGTTGATTGCATTAATCCAATGCAATCATTACATGTTCCTTTACATTCGTGTGTTAGTTTCGGGCACTCGTAACCTAATTTTCTCTGTATCTATGGCAAAGAGTAAACGTGACTTCTATGAAGTATAGAGATTAATTTAAGTGAAATTGTAACTTCCAAAAATTATAGAAAATATTGTTCCTGTTAACATTGGAGAGTTCGTAAGCTTTTGTTCTTCTTACGTACTACCGAAAATCTGAAGTAAGTTTTCCTGTGTAGTAATCATATAATGCTGCCCGGCGTAAAATGTTAAATATTCTTCGATTCTTAAAATATACTGACGCATGAATCATTGACATCCACTCAGGTTCTACTTTTATATGAAGAAATACAAGCTTGGTTTTATGTGATTAATTTTAGTGCCTAGATACAATGATTCTGAAGATTTCTTTGAGCCCTAGACTTTGTATAAAGATGATAATGATACTTAGAATAGAATGAAGGATCTAATCTTCTTTTAGAGCATGCCTGGGTATTGTAGTTTCGGCTTAGGCTTGAAAAGTCAAGCCTAAACCGAATGAGTGGATAGTCGTACCGACGAAATATTTCTTCAAACATTCAGATATCATTCCAAATTAAATATCCTTTACAAATGGTCTATATTCAAGATCGACGTTATATTTTACACGAAGGAATGTCGAGGTACAGAACACGAAGATTGGTGAATAATTGAATTATACAAATAATGGAAGAGAGTGAAGCAAGTTAATTAAATAATTCAACTAAAACCAGATTCAGTGCCGGCTGAAATCTGAAATTGTGACTTCAAGTATTCACGAAATCGTTAAACATTACCGGAGCCCACTGGGAAATCATATAAAGAACGTTTCTAATTATTCTTTAGGAATAATAACCCGCATCCTTCAACTAATTTTGTTAACACCAAGAGACAGATGTTAGGTAGGACGTTTACTTTAAATATTTTAACCTAATTCCTCGTATGTGTAACACTAATAATATGATGGTCACTCATGCTGCAGGCTGCATGCCAAAATCCTCCTTTGGCTTTAAGCAATACCTCTCAAATTTCTGTGTCCTTACATAAACGGTGTCCTATAATTCCTACGGGCGACAGTGCCCTGTGTAACTAAGGTTGCCTAATTTTGTACACTCGGTTAACTCGTAAACTGGATGGCATGGTAATAACAAGAGGGAAAGGATTTTGTGCCTTTAAAAAAGGGTAATATTATTTTAACATGATAATGATTTTTATGGCACAGGTCGGCAAAGGAATATACGGATCACCTGTCAGCGAGCGGCTGCCAAGTGCTTCGGATTTGAACGTTTGAGGATTGGTCATTGGAAGGAGAGAGAAAGGATTGGATTGGTTATGCTGGATTAAGCATTTAGGTGCTTAGTTGCTTCATAAGTACATATTTAATGAATAGATTATAATTATCAATAATAATTTCTGTGCTACTAGTGTCTGCCGCTAATACACGTACAACAAAAAAAAAACAAGTTTTTTATGTCTTCTTAATTAAAAGAAACAATTTAATGGATGAATCGTTAATCTTTATATATAAAAATGGATCGCAAAATGTGTTGGTAAGTGCATAACTCAACAACTACTGGACCAATTTTGCTAATTCTTTTTTTGTTGTGTTTGTTATTGTCAGAAGAAGGTTCTTATCGAAGAAAATATTAGAAAAGTAGAGGGAAAGATTAGGAAAAATTGACCCTTTGATAGCGAGATAGTTGGACCTGTGCGAAGCGGGGGCGGGCCGCTAGTAAGGTATGAAACTACTATAATGGTTTTGTTTAAAAAATCCGCTTACAAAGGAACTGTTGTCAGAACCCTTTTACATGGCTGAAATAATACAGGGGTCAACACAAGATTCCGCGCACAAGTTCTTTGGAAATCTTGGGTGCAGATATTATGTTCAATTATAAACACCAAGTGTGAGCTGGTAGTGATAATTTATTCAATCTACTAATTGATTACTACATAACCCGGGTTAGCCAGTCTGTTTAGACGATACAGGGGTCATTATCCCAGCTTCCTTTGAATACACATACCGTATTTAGTAATTATTCACAACGTCTGATTGCTGCTTAGAAGTGGAGAATTATTCAACCAGCGGCTGTTTGCTGTAATTATTTGTGGTCAAATCGCAAGACGTGTGTGGAGAGAAAATCATTGATCAGTAATTGACATGTGGGTGTAAAAGGTTTTTGTACTTTGGAGCTACTAAAATGTTGGTTTCTTTGTGACTTTTAGAAGAAGCTAGGTGATTTTATTGTTAAAAGTCTAGATTAGTAAAAAATTATAAGAAATGTAGGTAGATCTAGTTTATGATTTAAACATTTTATACATACGGTATTTTCTTTTTTTATATGTGTTTTGTTCTTGTAATACTGTAAATGTAGGTCTGTATAAAAAAAGAGCAAGGGAAACAGTAATCGAAAAAAAGTGTTACGTTAAAAACCGTTTGCTAGTTTGCACACGTTAATTCTCGCAATTTAAGGATCATCTTTTAGAAACTTGGGCAAAAAAAAAATCTTCAGTTATAGTCATATTCTGCGTGGATAAAATCCCTAATAGTCCCTACATGTAGCTAGATAGCCTGTGTCCGAAATCTATGTAATATAAATATCATCATAATAAATTTTAAATGCGAACGTTATAATATAATGAGGGCTTGCTACAGATGTGATATTTTAAAAGAGCTGATTGATTAGAATAATCTTTTAGTTTAAGACGTAAATACTCAAAATACTGCACGAGTATTAAATATTCAGTTGTACTAACGCCTAGCTCAATTCACTAGATACACAAAACACGTTCTGTAATAAAATTCCGAACTGACTTGGGCGTAATAAAACATGTATTACAGAAAACATGGCTGACATAAACACAGTTATTTTTAATTTCGTTTGTCTCCGACTGCGAAAATCAAATTAAGTACTTAAATAGGTAGGTAGGGAGAAAATCCTTGTTGTAGGGAAAATGCGAATATTCTGTCAAAACAAATTGTGTGTAATCTTTGGGCGACCACCTCCCCGCAAAAAGGTGAGTTTCCTCCATTATGAATAACTTCCACAGCGTTCATCTAATTTAACTTGTAAACATTACAATTTAGTCGCCCATCTCGACTTGATGCCTCCAAAAGTGCTATTCGCTACCTTTATTACAGGAATTTTTATTTCGTATCTCGTTTTTGTTCGCTTGTTATTTCTTTATGAGTAACCTCGTTTACGCTACCCGAAGCTGCGAAATAAATTTTGATAGTCGTTTTAAGTAATATAAAGATGGATTTGTTACTTTTTGCAATTATAGTTTTCTGAGATAAGGTTTAAATTAAAAATAACGTTGTCGTCGTGGTGGTCCCTAGGTTGAGGAGCCCGCTTCTCATGCATGAGGGTGTGGGTTCGAAACCTGGCAAGTACCAATGTGACTTTCCGAGTTATATGTACTTTCTAGGATTATTTAGACACCACTGACGCACGGTGAAGGTAAACATCGTGAGGAAACCTGGACTTATAATTTCTAATTATAAGTTTCAAATCGCCAACCCACATTACGCAAGCGTGGTGATTAATGCTCAAACTTTCTCCGTGTGAGAAGAGGCCTTTGCTCAGCTGTGGGCACTTATAGACTGATGATGATTAACACAACATTATTATGTATATTCAGGATTAATATCGCAGAATAAATTTAAAATATAGGTAGAAGATGTAAATAAGTTTTTGCTTTAGTTGACTCTGCAAATATGAGAAAGCATACAGAGTATCCAGCTTTCAAAACATCAAGAGCTTTGTTTAATGACGTCAATGTTACACCGAAGCATACATTACAAAGTAGCTTGCACCCAACCGAACATGGTTTAGCGTTCAATTGGATACTGGAAATACCTTTTGTGCAAATTGCCCTTTACCTAGGTCTCTCACAATGTGACCGACGCAAGCGAGCGTTCGGCTAACATCGCAGTTAATGGTGTAATTGCATCCGTTACAGACGGTGTGCAGCGTGGCCTCTGTCTCTGTGAAGGTGCATTGTTAGTTCCGACGATTGGCCCCCAGTTCATGATGTTCCTTTAGATTTGATCAGTTTTGTACTTAATGAACAAGATAATGATAATGTTATTTTTTTGCTAAAATAAATATTGTTTGGAGTCGAAGAAGTAGCCTTTAATAACAGCACTTGCATCGGTGATAGCATATATTATCTTGAATGAACTAAACTGACATACCTATAGGAATTTATACTAGGAAACGTCAATCAAAAATTGATAAAACTAAAAGGATTTACCTGTGCTAAAGGAACGGTTTGCAAAAATAACACTACTCTCTACAGGGAATTCGGAATCAAGATCGTAAACTGTCTATTGAAACAAGCGATACCTTTTGCCGTTAGTCGTGGCTTACGTGTGGCCGGCAGATGGCAATATTGGCTATCTCTATGCAACGAGGCACCTACAAACGTTACGGTCTGCCAGCATGTTGCATTCAATTTAGTTAAACTGAATGAAATATTTTTGATACATTTCAATGACATGGGAAATATGCTATGCCTGTCAATTTTTTTATTGAATTAGTCCAATTATCTTGTCTATTTGTTGAAAGCAAGCCTGGTCAGTTTATGTTTATAAATTGTTAATGATTTTGTTTCTATTGTTTACATGTAGAACGGCATATACAATAATAATTATTGTTAAAATACCAGTTTATATAAATTAAAAGTGGTAGTCTGTGACATTTAATAGCAGTATGTATATAGTGTGAAGGCAAGATTACATAAATTCAATTTGGGCACCTCAGAGAGCTTTGCAAATTGCCTCGTCGGCCAGCAAGTGGAGTTAACCCTTTGATGCTGATCGCTAGCGTCATTCCGTCACTCGAACACTCTAGAAGCTTTGAAACGCCCCATAGATATTCAGTCAAAGTAAGCCACGTCACGTTCGAAGGGGAATTTAAAATTCTCAATAGACATTTGCCGGACGAACGCTAGACTACTTTGAAATTTTAAAGCGGACTAAAGTGAACCTGGAATCTAGTATTAGAACTTTTATCAGAGGAAAACACAAATTGAAAGGAAGTAAAGAAAAAAAAAATCGGTTAAATAAAATTATATTTTGAAATAATACCAACACATAAACACTTTGTCATAAAATTAAAGATATTGTTAAAAAATAAAGATTACCATTATCACAACACAGTCACGGCATCAGCAGAAGCGTAGATAACTCTCATAGTATTCGTGTATCCGGATCCTTGTCTCCAACCGGAGATGATGACCATTGGGTCTCCGATCCTAACGAAACCTCTCTCGATAGACCATTTGATAGCAAAATTTACACGTTTTTCAAGGTCAGAAGCCCAATCAGTCTCTGGCTCGTCTAGAAAAGAGCATTTTTTATTAGAATAGTGCCGATAGCGCCAAGAAACTTGTATGCATAACTTCCTAAGGTATGCTGTCATAATTAATCATTTCGAATATTTATAAAAAGAATTGAAATACGGACACACTAGAATTTTTTCGTGTCACAGACATATTAAATCCCGACTAGGAACAACAGTTATCATTATCGTTCATTAATTGCATTTCATGATGTTTCTTATGGATAAGCATGCTCCATTTTAGCGATAGTGGTCGAATAATTTTTCTATTTCTTTCATAATTTATACAGTTTTAGACCGAAGTTTGTATTTATGTGTCAGTAGCCTCGAGTAACTAATAAATTAATATGGTAGTTTTTTCCAGGTTGATACAAAAAATAACGATTACCTAAAATAATTTATTAGTTGCGATAAAAAAGTATTTTCCTTTTGTTGTTTAGAATATATTTTGCTAAACAAATATTGTTCGTAAGATATTTTTAGGTATGTATTTTTATTTATATTTATCGAATTTAAATACGACTGTGTTAATTATATTCGTATTAGTTTCATAAATATAAATAAAAGCAACAAAATTTTATAATATTTTCTTTTTCTTAACTTACCTTCATAAATGAGAGGTACAATTCCTCTCCACAAATGCAGTTGTCGGGCCACCAATCCGTACCTAGTGACCGCTATAATGGGACACCTAGGCTTGAACTTGGCGACAGTCTGAGCAGATTTACCAGAAGTGGTCACGACTATGATGGCTGCGGCTATTGACCTTTGTGCTGCTAATACTCCAGCCATAGCCGCACCTGTTGCCTGGTCACAGGGTAACGGCGTCTGAGAAGTAAATGAAGTAGGATTATAAAATTTGCTTTGTGCTGGCCGAATAAGTATGCTAGATATAAAATGCTATGTAAGGCTTAGTAATGAGACTACGTTTTTAGGTTACCGCGGAGTGGACTCACGATATAACATGTCCTCTGTCAATTTTCCCAGAAAATTAATTTAGAATTTAAAATTAAATAAAATTTAGAAAATTAATTAAATTAAATGTGTTAATCTAGGGTATCTTATCCTATCTATATACCAAATCGGTCCAGCCGTTTTTGTGAGAAATGATAACAAATATACATCCATGTATTCTCACAAAGTTTCACATTTACAATGGTATAATATAGTAGGATATTAGGATTACTTTGTCAATAAAATCATTGAAAACTTGTTTAGTCCAAATACAAGACTCGGCTTCTTTGCAAGTGGCGCACATGGCGGCAACAGTATCTACAGGATACAACCCAACCGATGTTACGGCACAAAGTACGAGGCTGTCAACACCGTCTATGATACAGTTAGCTATGTCGAGGAGTTCAGCTCGAAGTGGAATCTTTTTATCCCTCATACTGCTCAAAATGTGCGCACTCACGGCGATTGGAGCGTTAACCTGCAAAATTGAAAATGTTTCAAATGTAAACATTGAACCGTTAGAAAGAGAGGGTCTATTAGTTGATGATGATGATCGAATTTTAATAAATAAAACGTTTTCCTACTCTGAGAGTTTGTCCAACGTCGTGATGGAAATATCATACGTGATAACCAGAATTGGAACAATTATTTGTGGATCACACAAAGAGTTGTTCGTGTTTGAAAATTAAACACAAAACACGTTGCGCAAACCGTAAATCAAAGAAAATAAAAATAGTCTCCGTAAGATGTTAGGTATCACAAAATTTCTACACGATCAGTTGATAGATTTCTCGTATTTCAGGTAAATAGCGAATCGTATTTAATTTCGTAGGGTTATATGAATGTACCTGACAATGTAATGACCATATGACCGTAGTATCTATTGTCAGCGATTATTATATTATATGGCTGAATTTTTTTTGTTAAGTATATTGAAGACATGCATAGCTGTTGGTAGACCTTATTTTTTAAGATGTTTGTCATCTTATAACTTACTCTATTAGCTCTGGCTATCATATTTTTTTGTGCTATAACTAGCTTGTTTGGTGAAATATCTGATCCCAATTCCTGTCTTGATATCATTATTCCATCTGCTACCTAGAACAACAATATACTTTTTAATATTTTGTTTATATAGTATACTTCAAATTTAAACTCTATTAATAGATAGAATATCTATAATAAAATTATTGCTCGCATACAGACCTGCAAAATAGCATCGAAATTACGAAATCCTTCAATTGTCTGAATATTTGCTACAACAGCAAGCTTCTTTCCTTTTTCACCTAAAATGGCTTTCAGTTCCAAAACGCAGCTTGCTGAGTTCACAAACGATGCAACAATAATATCGATCTGCCCAAAAAAATATGATCAGTAGGAGATAATACATTTTATTTGTCTTATATGAGATATGTTTTCTTGGGTGCGTTGTATACCCATTCTTTTTTTCGCAATACCATCTTTTAATTTTTAACACAGGTATGTTGCATCTGCCATTATATTATCTTTCCAAGGTACGGTCAACAAATTATTGGAGAATTTTGTAACAAATTGTGTATCTTATAGCATTACAATAATATCGGACACTTCTTAAGAAGCTACATAAATCAAAATAACACCAACCTGATTCTGAATCGCCATTTCGATATCAAGTTTATCTTTTTCAGTATAATTCGGCATATTGAGAACGACATTAGGAACGAACACGTCTTTAAACGACCCTAAAAAGCCCCCTCTCTCAATTCTACAAGTTAGTGTCGTAGTCGATATCATTTCCACTTTTAACAGGATTGTCTCATTGTCCAATAGTATAAGATCGCCTTTTTTCATTTGTTCGGCAAAATACATAAAGTCTACGTAAACCGTGTATGTAGAACATCGATCCTTGTACGTTTCGTCTGTTGTCAATCTTACCACTTCACCGGTTTTAAGTTCTACAGATTCACCGTAAGACTGGAATTAAATAGTGGTAAAAACTTTAAATAATAATAAAATGTGCCTTGCTGTTACGGGAATGTACTTACCTTAATTATTTTTATGGAATAGGAGGCAAATGAGATCTCGGATTACCTAATGGTAAGCCAGTAACGCCGCCAACGAGTCAACGTAAGCCTTTGATTTCTAATATATTTAGTATGGTTTCATTTCATTAGTAAAGTCAAAAATATAAGTGGTTAAATTGGACATAATTATATTCTGACCACTAATGAAGTAATAGTTACATACCTCAGCAAGGCGTCCGGTTCTTATCTTTCTGCCCGATAATCTCATAGCTATTGACATTGGATAATTTTTGCCCATCTTAATGCTGTAATTTTTGGCTGCGATTCGAAGCATTTTGATGCATTCCGTGTGTTCTTCTCGGGGCCCAAAGTTCATGTTTAACAAAGCAATGTTCATACCGGCTGCGATCATTTTTTCCAATATTTCAACGTCATAAGTAGATTTACCTGAAGATGGCACCGTATATTTGATCAGGTTTTCGCATTTGCTTTTACATTTATGTTTAAAAATATATGTATCATCTGAATAAATTTTGTATTCAATCCAGAAAATTAAATAATAACAATTAAATACCCATCGAGGCTATGATTCCAGTGAGACGGGTGCATGCTGCTGGCGCTTTGATATCTAAGTTCAATACGTGGTCTAAAGGCGTAGCGGCATTCGCTGCAGCTAACTGCTGCCCTGGTAACTCCATGGCATCATACTGTAAAGGTGAGCATCTTTTGTAATCTATTTTTTGTGTGCTGAGATCTTATTAGATTGATAAAAATTTGATAAAACTATAACATAAAATCGTGAAAATTGTAAAGCGTTAGGTTAAGCATTGGTAACATATACCATCTTTTTTTAAAAAGTCTCCGTTCTTACCTCGCCAAGTCTGCTATCGTGATCAGTTGGCCAAACCATGATCAGTTACTGTACTAAAATTAAATATCTTAATAATGAGTAAATGATAAAAATAAATAATTCGTAAAAACTTGACTATTCTGATATAATTCTAAAAGACTGTTTGACAGACGACAATTTGAGTCGTATTTACATAATGCCATGTGTTTTGATATCTTGCATGCTTTATGCTCAAAGAGTATTAATAGGTATAGGGACAAATACGTCTTTAAAAATCCTATCACATCAGTCGTCAATTTGTTACACTATTTTAAAAGAGGAATAAAAATTATTTTACTTAAATATACACATGAGTCGGTGAAATACAAAACATTATAAATCGCGCAATCTAACCAAGTCATTTTTTACGACTATTAGTCTTTGCAAATCCAAATCCCTTTAGCAAAATCGTGGATAAGTACGTTTACAAAGTCAGGTGGATCAGTACAATCACAATTGGGGGGTAAGCTGAATGATAAACAAGTACCAGAGGCCACAGCTGCTAACAACGACGACAAAAATAAATAAAGCTCAGGTAGATAAACAAAGTCGAGTTTTATTTGTGGTGTAACCATTAGGGGAAAAGATAAACGTGTCAACTTAGGCGAGATGCCTTGTGGCTCTGAAGATTCTCTAGAAAACGCCTTGAGATCTATTAAGTTTTCATATTTTTGGTTAGTTCTTTATTGTGAAGCGATATGTTTTGCAGCTAAATATTTATAGAAGCTTAGATTTCTAATTACCGTTTAAAATAAACGGTATAAAGAAGATATGAGAGCATAGTATGGAAATGCAAGTTCTCACAATTTATTTATTGAAAATCTTACATCACTTGAATTGGAGAAAAGCTCTTTTTTATAAGCAGGATGTACACATGCGACACGCTGACCTTTCCTATGTAAATAAAAGTCCCGTCGTGACTTTAATTTAGAATGTCTCACAATAGTTACTAATCAAAAATCTTACAAAATTAAGAAAATTAAAAATAAACTTTAGTGAAAGGAACTGAATAAAAGTTTCGTGACATTCTTTACCAGTAAAAAAAGTTCCTTCTAGTCCATAATTTCTAATGCTGCTGACGATTTCTACTTCCTCTGATAGTACAACGACGGGCTCAAGAGAGTTTCGATCTATAAAATTTTCGTCCTTCTGATACGTAAACCTTTTGTATTCAGACTTACACCATCTCCCAAAGGCCCACATCAAGAGTCACAATGAAATTCACGAATCGTGATGCGAAAATATATTCAAGTCAAATATATTCCACTTTACGTTGAAATGGTGAATAGGTACAGAAAATACTTGCTTCATATTTTAAAGCATAGCGGTATTCATAAAATCCCTATTTCTTGACCTCGTGATTTTTAAAGAAACCTCAATTTCATTATGTTCTATAGTAGAAATTCTTAACATTGCAGCATTCAAAAGCATTAGAAAATTTGGTTTAAAAAACGAACAATAAAATTGAGGTTGACTAGTATGGAGAAGTGGAATTGAAACCAAGTTCTTTACTATAAATTTAATAAAATAGATGCTAAACAATTAATTTTTTTATCGCCTCAGTTACTATTGTTGTTCACAGTATTTTCTTTACTTCGATTATGTTCTGCACTTTAAGAACTTTGGTATATTTCTTAATAATCGCGCCTTCCAGTATTACTTTAATCATCATTTAATTTTCCAGCTTCACTAAGATCGCCTTTTCCGACTTCACTTGCTGTTTTTTTGCTTTACTTTAATCACTTTCCCAGCTTCACTTGGATACACTTTTCCTGCTTGAATTTGACATCAACGTCATTTAGATCACTTTCCAGCTTCACTTGAATGAACTTTTCCTGTTTCACTTGAATCACCTTTTCCAGCTTCACTTTGATCATCTTTTTCAACGACACTTAGATCACTTTTTCAGATTCACTTGCATAAACTTTCACCTGCTTAGCTTTGATCACCTTTTCCAGCTTAAATTGGATAATTTTTCCTGCTTCACTTTGATCAGTTTTTTCAGTGTCACCTGCATAATCTTTTTCCTGATTCACTTTAATCACCTTTTTGACTGATATCACAATCATTTGTTACCTATTTTGTGTTCGTTTTCAATTTCTTCACGTTTTCGTTCTTTTTTATCATTCATTATTTAGTACACTTGAACGTCTCTTAATCGTCCTTTTTATTTATTTTGTAAATGTTCACTTTACTATCTTGTGTTCTTTATCTGCGAGGCTTGTGTTCTATTTTTTCGTTGATATTCATATCGAAGTATTGATAAGATTTAGGATACCTACAAAATAAAATATCAAGGTTAATTTATATTTGTGTTTCCACTAGCAAAATAGATAAATAACAGAGATTCGTGTCCAACGTAAAAAAAGAAGCTAATTGTAAGAAAACATTGCCAAATTGTGTAAATTGCTTTAATCGCTCGATGGAACTTTTCTTAGATAGTGTTACATTCGAATCTCTTATTGCGAGGACAAAACGAGCTAAATTTGGTATTTTTTATGGGATAATGTAGTGGTCACCTTTTAAAATGCAGTGTTCATCAATAGCTTGCTTATGTGCATAACCGATACAAGATTGTATAGTTTCAAATCTTGTTGCCCCAGATCCACCTATAACAATAGATAGGAATAGTGTAATGAATAACACAAATTTAGTGAAAGGGTGCAGCGGGGATTATACAAACAATCCCTCGACTCGAATCCCTCGGAGTATTCTCCATACTATTAGAGATAGAAAAAGCACATCGAGGCCACTTCCAAACGCAGTGCCATAGGGTCCAGCCGGTGTCACACCTGACTCAATAGATACAATACTTCTTTTTAATTAAATATTACATATGAATGGAGCATAATGTATCATTACCTATTTAATTTCCAATTATGTTTTAAATACACCAACACACATTTTTCATCATACGTAACTTTATAACGTCAACAGCTATTTGAAAGTTAGGCTTAGTGCTTTAACGTTCTCTATTTTATTTTTATTTTAAAAACTGTGCCTTAATTCTTTTTTAAAAATAAAAATATACTAGTTTCTGCTCGGAGCTGCACCCACGTGGTATATTGACAAAAAGTAGCTTATGTCCTATTCCGAAGTGTATCCTATGCCTGTGCCAAATTTCATTCAGATCCGTCTAGCCGTTAAGGCGTGATTGAGTAACAAATATCCAAGCATCCAAACGTACTTTCGCATTAAATTTATAATAAGTAAAAAGTAAGATTTTTAGTTGAATGCGATAATATCATGATTTTATAATTAATAGGAACATGAATGTTCAACTAATGAAGACTTGATTATTTACACTTTGAAGAAAGTTAACAACAATCAGTAGATGGAGATGAGACCGTCTGTTACGACATAGCAAACTTGTGATATTTACACAAACCGAATAGCGTGCATAACATTTTCTCTTTGACAAACCTGTATCACAGATCTTTTCTGGTATGCAAATGTCATGTCCTTTTCTTTCGATGTCTCTTGGCGGCAAATACATATTATTTTACACTAGCTGTTGTCGCGGGGCTTCACTTGCTGCTCGGCTCCTACAAATCGTAGCGTGATGTTTTAGCCTAAATCCTTCCTCGATAAATGTACTATGAAACACAAAAAGAATTATTCGATTCAAACCAGTAGTTCTGAAGATAAGCGCGTTTGAGGATGTGATATGATATAAGTACCTATCGCTAAGCAAAAGCCTCTTCTTACACGGAGAAGGATTGAGCATTAATTCATACTTGCTCAAGGCGAATTGGCGATTTCAAACATATAATAAGAAATTACTTACGATGTTTTCCATCAACGCATATCAGTTCAGTGGTGTCTAAATAATTATAAAATGTATATATATCTCGGAAAAGTCACATTGGTACTTGTCAGGTTTCGAACCCACACCATGCATGAGAAGCGGGCGGCTTAACCTCCGTGCCACCACAACAGGATTAGTTGACATACTAAGAGATAATCAAATAAAATCAAGTGGATATATTTCCAATTTGTCAGTACTCACTGTGTTCGACTTTTCTTAGATACAGTGACTTTGCATACTCGCACTGTATCACAGAAAATGCTTCCTTCAGACCCCTTTTCCAAAGTGATGTAATAATCTTTAAATGAAATCCAACGGTTGGCGATAGCATATTGAAGTGCGAAGTTTATCCTGTTTTGCACAGTATCGGACCACGTCCTGCATGGTGCACCTGTTGCATCATAAAACCAATAATTTTATTAGAAAGTCTTCTTTTACCAGTAATGATAAATTATTATGATCAGGATCAAGAGCCAAATCACGTGCACAGAAAAAATGTACCCCAGACATTAACATTTAACGTAGACATTCGTGTGGATGTTAAATAAAAGCAAATTTACGGTTGCGGGGCAATAAGGTACCGCAGGAACAAAGTGGTTTTTATTCTGTAAGAGTCAGACACTCCTTCTTCCCCACCCTGGTTGAGAAAACCTATGCGATGATTATACTTCTAGGTAAAAATGGTTCAAACCTTTATACAAAAGTGGTATGACACTCCGGATAGCTTTTAATCGCCTTACGGTCCTAGTTGTTGTACTAACTGTTATGACAGAACTGTTTGGTCGAAATAAGCTTAGCAGAGCTACGGTACGACCACTGACAGTGGGTACTATTATAAAATGAGCTTTGGTCTGATTTGCTGCTACAACGCAAGACATGGCACACGCTTCGGCTGCATTCAATGGCATTTTCGTCTGAAATATAAGTACTTATGACTTCTAATTTTCTATGTACAGTCAGGGGTCAAAAATGCAATTGCACTCTACCAATTTTAAAATGACCAAAATATCTTTGTACAATAGAGTCAATGGTTGAGGACTGTTTTAATTTATAGCATAGAATCTAAATTATTGAATAAACTGGCTGTGAACCATTGAACATTTACTAAAAAGAAATTTTAGTCATTTTAAAATTCGTAGAGTGCTATTGCATTTTTGACTCTTGACTGTACGTATTTAGCATCTTAAATATTTGTTTGATAGTGATATATTTAAGACATAGGAAAAAATAAAAAATAAATTAAAATATACCGTAAAGTCCTTACCCGTGACATTAGATCCCAAAACTCGCTTTTATCAGTACACAGAGGTTCAACATTACAACATAAGTTATTCAGACTTTTTATTGCCTCGAACACGTTGTTCATATCAGTTGTTTCATGGAGGCATAAACCAGTTGCTCCTTTTAGAATGGCGTTCGTCACATCGGATATTTCTCGAGTGCTTGCAATGCCAGTTGTAAGAATTTCATTAAAAATCCAACCAGAAACGTAGAATGGCTTGCCCGCCTGAAACAAATCAACTCCCATATTCTTCAAGAGCTGGCAACACTCTTTTAAATCTAGTACTACACTGGAAGAACCGATTGTTTACCATCCAGTGATCGGTTTGGTAGTTTACCTGTCCAATTGCAGTAAAAATCAGTGTCAAAATCCAATTGGCTAATGGGATTGAATAAAAATCTCTACCTCACGACATTTTGCTGCTAAAACATTTTGTATCCAACCTATGCGACTGCGCAAAGCAGGTTCCACTTCATAAGTTAGATATTCTCTTGAAAGTAAAATACCGTCAGTTTCCTGAAAAAATATTATATATTATAATAAATCAAAGTCTTTGAGATTACCTCCTAAATTAACTTATTTAATACTTACTTTAACAATCTCATCTATGTTCATATATCCCTCTTGAGTAGATATTCCAGCTATAATTAAAGGCCTCTTGTGTTTAGTTCCTATAGTTTTTTTTATTTTAGTGATCGTTTCAACGTTACGTGGGTAATTTACAATAAGCATGTCCATCTACAATAAATATCAGGTTTTTATTTATTCATTATTGTAACACGAAAATATTTCAAAAATAGTATAGAATTAGATTAAAATGTTTAAGTAATTATACAATAGATAAGATAAAATTTCATACCTGGTATTCCAAAGCAAACTTGATCATATGTAAATCCGTTTTTGAAATAGATGGTCGTGTTAGGATGGCACCCCTCATGAACACATGAGCAAAATTTTGCAAATACCCACCCTTAGTGACAGTACATTGTACTGATTTCTCATGCTTATCTGTGCACACCATAATAATTTCGTCTCGGTCAATGTTTATTTCCATCCCCACTGTCACATCAGATATTAAATAAGGATCATCAACGAATATTTGCGATTTATTACATTTATCAAATTGTGATACTTCATTAGTTAAAATAACTTCTGAATTCTCTTCAATCCATATTTCAGACACTTGTTCCTGTTGGACAATTTTACGTAAGATGGAAAAGAAAAATGATTTGGAATTAACATTTATGAGATGTATCTGGTCAAGTATATAATAGTCTGAGAAATTAGAGGGAATTACGGATAAGTTTTAAACGCCCTTAGAGAGGAAGGGCTTTGTTATGATGCATTTTACCAACTGATAATGATAAAAACTCAATTCGAAACGTACCTCCGAATTATTTTCTTCTAGGATTCCAGACTGCACCATACTGGTCTTTAGTTCAATAGACGTACTATAAGGCCATTCATAAAGACCGTATTTTGCAGCCAAAAATGATGCAGCCTTGCCAAATTTTTTAATCATTTTAACATTATCTAGCGTTGTACTGTGATATGTCTTAAATCGTACCACATTAGTGCCTATTTCCAACAATCTTTCGACATCAACGTCTTGTATTTCTGTATCATCTGTAAAATTGTACACATACTCTCTTCATTATTATACTTTGTTTTTTATGATCTTTTTAAGACTTATTTGCATGTGCATGACTTCCCGACGTCCCGACTTAAACTGGTCCAAGATTTGAAAAGTACACTACTCTAATATTAAGTTCCGATATTATGCAAAAAAATCCCAACTCAACTAATTAATGTTGTTATTTTAATAATTCATCGTATTGAAAAGTCAACATTATTTATTTTTGACCTAAGAAACTAGTCAATAAACATCAACTTTCTATTATCGATTTCATTTAAATCCTATAGTTTGTGTATCACTGGGACCTAATCTGATGGCAAGCTATTGGACAGTCCACGGATACCTTCATCACCAGTGTTAGCCTAGTGCGTTGTCGACCTTTTGGACTTACTAAACATGCAATGTTATTAACTCGTATACTGCATACCTATCTGATTACTAATTGTTATTTCCTATGTAATGTGCAGCTATAGATAAGGAAATTTCACATAAAATTTAAAGAGCGAAACTTAATCTGGACACTGCCGATGCGGCTGATGTTCAAGCCAGGTTTGATAGAGGAACGAGCAGGACAGTAACTCGATATCAGTATGTCCCAGGGTGGCGGGTCAAGCGCAAATAATGTATCTCGGTCTTAGTCTCGAGCAGGAGAAGGTACGGGGTGATTTTAGTCAGTAAGAGTCTGTAATTTGCTCTCTCCATAGCGGCGAGCGGGACAAGTCATTAGTCATCACTTAGCAATGCCATAGCAGTTCAAAGTATAAAACAAAGTCGCTATTTCTGTCCCTGTTTATATGCCCGAATCTACAACGCAACGGATTTTGGTGCGGTTTTTTCATTGATAGAGGAAGTTTTGTATTGGATAATAAGTAACCAAATAATGTCCGTCCTTTAATGGATATTAAATAGATGCTAGTTATGTATAAGTCAAACCGATAATCTGGTTTGTAGACCACTTTGTAATTAAATTATCGGCTTTATTACAAAACAAGGTTTTTCTTTAGTGTATGTAGGTCTAAACTATTGGGCGAGTTTATGCATTTCAAATTCAATTTGAAGATGAGAGTAAGATTCAAAATATTGAACATGACTCAATTGTTTAAACCAAGACTAAATATAAATATTGTTTTGTATTAAAGTCTTACAGGTATATAGTAAATGAAAAAACATAGCTGCTAAATAGGATTTAAACTCAACTCGAAAATTATTACCTATTGTAACCATTAGCAAGCTTCTCCTATGTTCATAGGGCGGTCCCAAAACGTGTTTTACATCAGTAATGTCAATATTCTCAAATTCAATTTTATCATATATACTATCCATATCCGATGCAATATATTATCAACACTAAAATAACTAAAAAGTAATAGTAACTAGAAAAGAGAGTAATTATAAATACAAAGTAACATTTCCAAAAAGCTCGCTCTTTCAAAATTGACAATGATACTGCTTGTCAGAATAAATTAAGGAATGAGCCACAACGAAGAAGGTTGGTTGATTGTAAAATTGGAAATCATATTTAACATTTTTAATGTTTTTTTATGGGATAGGTCAGCAATCGAGTAGACGCATTACCTGATGGAAAGCAATCGGCGCCGCACATGGACTCCCGCAACACCAAATGAGTTATGAGTGCGTTGCCGGTCTTTTGAGGACAAGATTTTCGGATATTTAAGGATTGGGGAAAAGGGGAGGGATTGGGCCTCCGATAACCTCAGTCACAGGGCGGAACACAACGCTGTGGTTGTTTCACGCCGGTTTTCTGTGAGGCCGTTGTATCACCCGGTTGTTCCGGTCGAGCCGAACCAATCGTGCTAAAGCTTGGCTCTCTCACACTTTACCCCCCCCCATTCCCCTTACGTACTTACAGCCAAGGTTAAAATAGAAACCTATGACTAAGACTTAACCGCCCGTCTGTTCAGCACAGTGTTTTTTGGAGTGGTAAGTCATTCTATGACTTCTCTTCTATTAACCCTGCCCGCGGTGTATCAATTTGTTACTCTGCACCTGCCCATTACATTAAAAATTTATAGATAACAAAATAAAAAAAAATCATCAACATATTATTGTAATCAAATGAAAGGTGGATGTTTGTACATGGCCCATAAAAAAACTTCCAAGTTCCTATATAAATGTTACGTGCCTGACTATGCGGGCTTGGGTTACGGGATTGGATGAAATGAAACACTAATACCGGTTTTCAGACTTTCTATTGCACTTAAGTTACAGCGTCCACGGAGTTAAGTTATCGGCGTTCCTCTCCAGCAGAGTCCGGCCGACTGACACAACTTTGCCGTTCACGCTGACTTAACTCACTTAACTGACTGCACTGCACTTCACTATTTCACTCACTTTTCTTCTTTCTCACTTCTTCCTTTTCTTCCGAATCGCTTTAGACTTAGAACTCAACTGCCAGCGGTGAGCCGCAGTTCCGCTTATATACCCCCGGTCAGGTTCTGGAACATTCAATTTCGTTATTCTTTTTGATCGTCATGCCTCCAGAACCTTCCAATAATTTCGTTATTCATTTTTATTTATTCTCCTTCTCGCTCTTTAATTTTTCATTTCTTTCACACAAATAATTCCAGAAAGTTCGACAAAACTTCTATAAACTAAAAAACTTCATGTTTACGGCGGGACTCGAACTCGGGGTCTCTGTGGTGTAATCCACACGCCTTACCGATTACACCAACTCGTGTTGACAATTCACGACGAAATATACAATCTCTAGGCAACGTTTGACAACCATCCATTGACGTCATGATGTCAAAGAGTTTGAACCACTTTTCCGTCACATAAATATACGCAATAGAACCCAAAACAATGATTTTTAGAATTTTTGTTTGTCCGTTTGTCTGTGCGTTTGTGTGGGCTTATGTCCAAAACGGCGTAACCCAATTTAATGCGGTTTTAACTATTGCGTTGCTGTTTGCTGAGATTGTTTGCATTTACTATTAGTTTTGTTTATATCGGTTCATAAATAAAAAAATATGTCAATCTACAGAATTGCATCATCACATTGAACTCAAACTAAGGCGAAGGCGAAGGCGAAGGCGAAGGCGAAGGCGAAGGCGAAGGCGAAGGCGAAGGCGAAGGCGAAGGCGAAGGCGAAGGCGAAGGCGAAGGCGAAGGCGAAGGCGAAGGCGAAGGCGAAGGCGAAGGCGAAGGCGAAGGCGAAGGCGAAGGCGAAGGCGAAGGCGAAGGCGAAGGCGAAGGTGGTAGCGCGTTCAAACACAAACTCTCCTATCGAATACTAGTAGACATTAGGAATTAAACTTGTGTCACTGAAATATTTGTTAATATTGTAGTGACTATGGACATGGACAATCATCCTTTTCTTCAAAAAATTTGTTTTTAGGATCTTAAAGGATTAAGATGCAACACTCAATTTTATAGAATTTATAACTTTATTCACACAATTACACGTATCTAATGTCACAACATATGTCATCCATATGACATAGAAGATGCTTTGTGATGTACCTGAAAAAAAAATTGAAATATAATAATTGTATCTTTCCAAAAGGCCTCTTCTCCAACGGCGTAGGTTTAATCACCACGCTTACTTAAGGTGGATATGCGATTTCAAATAGTCAAAAACTAACAAGTTTCATCATGATCACAGTTATTATGGGAGAGCTAAGCTTCGGTACAAATGGGTCACCACAACTGGAATGTTACGGCCTCCTTTTAAACCGGCGTTAAAATAACAACAACGTGATGCTTTGCCGTATAAGTGAGGTTGCCGGAGGCCCAATTGTTTCCCTACCCCATGCGTCCCCTGTTCCCAAATCTCGAAAAAAGCAGGCAACAAACTCGTAACTTGTATGGTGTTATGGGTGTCGATGGGCGGTATCGATTGCTTACCATTAGTTAAGGAAAAATAGAGACTTTGCCAATATACATTTTTATTAGTTTTACGTACCAGATAAGTGTGTGACACTTATCGGAAGTAAGTTTTCCATTCGATTTAGATCTTGACACGATGATTATTACATGCACATATGTTATCGCAACACAAAGAAGTTTGAAGGTGATGGATTTTCATTTGTCTAAAAATAAGAGGAATTTAGCGTAAACAGTGGTTCTAGATGATAATAATGGAAGGATAACATGCAAGAAGCTGAATTTAAATATCATTTAGGAACCAAATTCAATTTATGTTTCGGTACCTTTACTTGTATTTATTGGACATGCACTTATACAAAACACGTTAGTCCAACAGTTACATACCATTCGTAGATAACCCAAAACTGAATGAGATAGGGTGTACCACTACTACTAATGTTTTCAATAAATCCTGTTTTGACTTGAGAAGCTAGTGTTAAAGGCCAATTGGAGACATTATATTTCTCATAGTGCCATTAAACATTAATTGGTTTATAGATGAAAATGTTTGTAGATGAAAATGTTTAGTTTTCTGTGAGAAAATTCATCTTGATTCCTAATACCCGAAGTCCAAATTTAATGAAATTATTCATATCAATCTCTGATAACACGGAATTGCCTGTGAAAAAAAGAGTTAATTAAACGTTTTCTAACTCATAATTTTATTGAAATTACTTGAAGTCACCACAATTTACTTCTTTAATGTAATTAATTTAAATCAGAATCATAGTCAATAAAATCAATATTAATATTATAACTTTACATACGTACTGATAAAAATAATAAATGGAATTGTTTTCTGAAATTATGTCTTCGCATATTAAGGTACTGCTTACTCGTATGCGGCGTACGGGTTTTGGCTTCTCGAATAGACATTGTCTTCTGAAAATTAAAAATAGCCGTTTTCTATGTTTAATTTAACATCACATGGCTTAATGGCTTTTATTATTTTATTAAAAATGACCACTTACATCGATTATGTTTTCAGTTGTTAATAATATAAACAGTCTATAGCAATATTTGAAATAAACGAAATTGGCCACAAACCTCATTGAATGCATTGCAATGGAATGCCTTCTATTCCCATTCCTTAAAACGAACCTACTAAAAAGGCTGGCAATGCACCTTTAACTGTCAACCTCTAGCGTTTTAAATGTCAATGAGCGGCACAAATCGCTTACCATCAGGTGATGTATGCACAATGCTTGGGTGACCCTTTATCTCATAAAAATATTGAGCGCGATCCCAAAGGCTACGATAGGTCTTATCGAGGAAAAACGAAAAATTTTCCGATAATTTTAACCTACAATGAAGATCTATAAATTAATAGCAATTCAGTCTAAGCTATTTACCTTTTACCAACAGATGGATACCAGATCCCGTTTTATAAACGTGTTAGATTTGTTAACTATGAAATCACGTATTTACTGCTATCATAATAAAATAAAAAAATTAAAGGTATAAAAATAAGAGCATAAATAAATAATACATTATATAAAATAATCAAAATATCAAATCTAAAATAATAAAATGTAACACGATAAATAATAATACATTACAAATAATAATGACACTTGAATGACATTGTCATCATAGTCAGTCAAAGGTTACAGAGCAATTTAATTTCTGCCAATACTGAAAAAATATTAGTTGCGTTTGAATAAGGTTCATTTCTGCAATAGCGAATTTATGGCTAGTTTAAGTAGCTACGAAGTATGAGATATTCATTATCTCTATGGACAATAATTATTTTTGTTTATTTCATAATTCTCTTAGTACTGAAACTAAGTAACTGAAGTTACGAATAAATTACTTGTATAAATTAAAATTGCCTCACTTATATTATTTAGTCGAGCCTCCAAAAAATCTCATAAGATTTTGTAATTTCTTAACGACATGCCAACGTAAAATTGTTCAAAAAAGAAAATATCAGCAAGAAATTTTCATCAAAATGCTTACAAACGTTGTCAACGTTTCTCGACCATTCTTTTCTTATTTGTACAGTTTGCGGCAAGCTAATGGACAAACAAGGGTCGCGCCAATGTTGATTTTCAGTTAGACCGTGCAAGAACGCTTGTATCTTACCGAGATTTATTTGCGTCGCAAGCGTTTGTTGGATGTGTAACTTTGCTAAGAAAATGTTATATTTAAGTATTATCTTTTTTACAACAGCTTTAAAGTTATTAGACTCGAAATCTATACAGGTAAAATTTGTAGGTTTGTATGTTTGTAAGTTTGTATGTAGGGGTAATCTTTGGGATCGCGTGTCAGATTGGCAAAATTTTTTCACAGATAGATATAGAGCTACAACGCTCCTGAATGCTATAGGCTATAAAACTTTCCGCTACGATCAAATGGAGCTGAGCAGCAGGTGAAACCGCGCGAGAGTAGCTAGTAATTAATAATCGTCAGTTTTGTTATTGTTTGAAGTCCTGGTAAAACTAAGGTTAAAAGCGTTTTGCATGATCACTATTGGTGCCTACCTAATTTATAAATGTTATATAAATAAATATTATATTTCAACTGGGGCTACGAGTGAAAGCGCGGCCCTGGCCCGGAAGAAAAGAAAGAGAATGGTGGTTTTTAGTCCGTTAAAATCTGACGGTTTCTTTTACTTCACCCAGAGCGAGTAACGTCATTTGATGATTGCTCCTTGATGATTTTGGATGCAATAAAATATAAAAAGCAATCAAACTATTGTGACTGATAATGAATAAAAATATTTTTACTTTTAGCAAAATTTGACGCGATGTAACCTAATCAACCACAACACAGTATCGTATAAATTAAACAAAAAAAAAAAAAAAAACTGTCAATAATTCTATTTATGTATTAAATATAGCCAGTTGTTAAGTTCCCAATTATAATGGTTCAAATGATCAACACCTTAACTTGAAGTGTCTACAAAAATATTACCATAACCATCATCCCTAATATTACCCTTTTATCGCTTATTACCATGTAACAATGGTACCCTCGCTTACCTACTCATATTAGCAAAACTAATTATACGACACAATGTACGGGCCCCGCAGAAAATTCCTCTGTAATTCGCCTAATGTCTTAATTTCCGCCAATTATCGTCATAAATATTTATTAAGAAAGTAATTATGTTTTAACTTTATTAATAATTTTAACTAATTAGATTATCTTTAGGTGAATTTAAATTATATTTTTTAAGCCAAGGTAGGTAATTGTGAATTCAATTTAAAATGTTTTATTTTATAATTACTTCTGAGTTCAAAATTTATCAACAACTTTATCTGATATAAATTATGTATATAGGCGTTTTCCAACGTATGTCGTGGTCTCTCGCTTCTTGTATACGCGGATTCGAAATCTCTAATGTACCAATGTAACTTTTTCCGAGTTATACCTATGTACTTTTTAAGATTAATTAAACACAATTGCGTCATATGGTGAAGGATGAAATCGCAAGGAAATATGAATTCATAATTGCTATTTCTAAGTTCGTAATCATCATAATTCATCTTGACCAAGAGCAAGCGTGATGCTAATGCTCTCATACTCCGTGTCAGATGAGGCCTCTGCTTATTAGTGTATACTTATTGGATGATTTTTTTAAACTACATCAAAAACAATACCTTCGTTTAAAATGTACGGAGGCGTATTGGTTAGAATAACCTGTTATTTCAACTATTTGCTTTCGTCCAACTGTTATTTCCATGGGCCAACTTTTAGACACATCCACTTAACAAGTAAGAAGAAAAATCCTAGAAAAGTTTGATTACAAGGCGGCTTTGGGTCCTGTTTTCATAACTACGATACTCCTGAAGGAATAAACGGTTTGATATCATCGGCTCGAACAAAAGTTTGGAGCCCTAGGGATATCGGGCGAAGTCCTATCTTCATCTTATATTGGTATTGTCCAAGTTGTATTTACTTTTATACGAATGCTTTTCTTCTTGGTTAGTGCGTTACAGGGAACGTATATTATGTACTGAGGTTTTAAATAAACATACGTACTGTTATGAGATTTGAAGATATTCAAATTTTAAATTCAAATTCTTAATGAGCATTTTGTATGTTAAATGACAGGTGGTACATTTTAGGGATAAGACTTATTAGGCACAGCTGAAAGATATCATGCAGTAACATAATTTATAAATCATTATAAATGTGCTTTACAATAAAATTAATGTATATAAAACTTTTTAGTATTGTATGTATGTGTGTGTGTTTGTGTGAGGATGTGCATGTGTATGTGATTGTTTTTATGAGTGTGCGCGTAAGTGCTTTTCGTGTGTTCAGATATTATTATTTTATATTCATATAGATTCTTAATTTTTCCTGATTCGTTTGGTTTATTTAGTGGCTCGGCGTAATCATATCTTTTTTTTTTAGTATACGATATAGAGAATCCAAAGACGACCTTATTAAGAAAAACACTGATTCTGACGTTCTATAGGTAATAATGATCACCATCACTAAAGTCTACGAGTCTCAGTATGTATGAGAATATGATGAACTGAATTATTTTTGACACAAATAATGCCGCAATGTAGGGTAAATATAATAAATTTTAAACATCCTTCTTTTTATGTCAGGTAATATTCTCTAATATTCCTTATGTGTGCGCGTCTTTCAATGCTCATTTATAAGTCGCCATACATGCGTGCTAGTAAATTTTTAAAAACCGATAAACCAATTATCCTAAGGTGGTTTGTATTAAATTTTTGAAGCTATCGCTTATCGACTTTATAAACAAGCCGATGTTGTTGAATTAAAGGGAATTTGTTTGCAAAATTGCCCCTCGGGGTATTAAAAAATTGGGTCTCGTCTGTGTATTTCAATTGGCTTCAAATTGAAACAGATTCGTTCGATTTTAAGAACAAGAATTGTATCGTATTAGGTAATTTATCTTACTTGGAAACCACTGAAAAGGTATAAATTTGAATTATATAAATATCTGTAGGGGTCTTTATTCTTAATTGCATGTCGTGTTTTCTTCTTAAAAACAGCCTTTTTATTTTATCGATACATAAATACGTCATTAACCACTTGCCTCAGAAATGAGTAATGTACAATAAAGAAGGTAAAGGCACTTATGACTATGAAACTATGAGTTTAGTTAGTTTCGATAACAAAGGATTTGTGTTATATTTCTTTTGTATACATTATGATAATAATAAGAGAATATGGAGATAAAGTACGCAGAAAACATTTATTTATTTCTACATATTACTTTGCCTTTACAGGTAACTTAACCTAATTCGACATAGTATATTAAAATATGTTTCCTAAACTATTGACCCTAAACTTATAATAAATTATAATAAACAACATAACCTATAATAAACTTATTTTCTATAAACTTATTTAACTTTAAATTACAAATTATATTTCCTTACATACTACACAGTAAGTGGTCCTTGTGAACAATGTAAGTATATACATTGGAAGTTTAAAAATAGGGTTACGTATGTATAATTATGGATCATTTTGTAATCAATGAAAGGAGTCGAAAAACTTCAAAGTTCAATAATAACAGGAATACGAGGTAGAGCTAGAATTGGCGAACTCACTGTGACAGTCTTGGAAAAAAAAAATGAAAAATCAGTTCTTTCCGCAAAAAATCTAACGGGTATAAAGGTTGCCAAACCATTTCGAATCGGTGACCGCGCTATCCGTCCCCAGCACACCATCTACATAGAATATAAAATATTTGCAGAGTTTTCACGTGGACAGGGCTTTCAATCAGCTGGTGACAGTTAGATTGAATCCAATATGGAGTGTAACCGATGGAATAACAGTAATTGACGCCCAGCGAATTCTTTTCAATGCGTAAATTAATATTTCGCTTGATAAAATTGCAGAACAGTAGAAATGATTACATCTGAATGAATACAATTTTTAACACAATGAAGTTTTTTTGAGCAATTTATGACGAATTACGAATTATTATTATTATTCTAGCTCACTCACAATTTTGTAATTGTGAGTATACTAGAATAATAAGCGTCAGGTTCACTACATGCCTAGTACCTATATAGTATAAGTCGCTTCCTCCTGTCTGCCCTAATGTATACTTAGACCTTTAAAAGTAGGTGACACATTTTAATTTGATTGAGTATAATGATTCAATAATTTATTGAGGTGTTTGGGCAAAATTGCGGGCAGGAGGCTATAGTCCAATAATATAACGAATAAAATTATTTTATCGAAAATTCAGCTGAAGTTTATTCAAACCTTTCAGTCATTTACCTTTGCATTCCACTAATATCCTTATAACAAAAAGGAAAGTATAGAACAATACTAAATTATCTGAGTACAGAAAGAACACAACAACTACATTGAGCTCTTCACCTTAGAGATTGCGTTACCCAAAAGTTGTTCTAATAAACTAGCGGAGACTAAAGTATACATAATTCAGTTACCTCTCAGAAATAGGTCAAAAGGATGTGACAACAGCCGTGTAAGGAACATAATGGAGTTGTGCACTTAGCCCGCTAATGCGTTGCGGGACTATTTATTTGTATTGACACCGATTGGCTAATGTCCTAGCACAATACTGGCGCGGCGCGACGCTCCTCGCTTTAAGATAAAACTTTTATTCAGTTTTATTTGTGACTTGAAATACGATATTATGAATTTTGTTTCATAATTGAATCAGTTCTCAGCCTATAAGTGCCCACTGCTGAGCAAAGGCCTCTTCTCACACGGAAAAGGTTAGAGCATTGATCACCACGCTTGCACAATGCGGGTTGGCGATTTCAAACTTGTAATTAGAAATTATAAGTCCAGGTTTTCTCACGATGTTTACCTTCGCCGTCAGTGGTGTCTAAATAATCATAGAAAGTACATATAACTCGGAAAAAGTCACATTGGTACTTGCCGGGTTTCGAAGCCAGACCCTCATGCATGAGAAGCGGGCTCTTTAACCTCCGGGCCACCTCGACATTTTTATTATTAAGCTTAAGCTTTAATGCCATCACACATTTTTTTTGTGAAGAGCCCTAGTTATACAGGGTGTAAGGGACAGCCTTCCGCAAACTGATAGGGTGGATTCAGTATATCGTCTTAAGTTGACCGGTACATGAAATTATTTCAGGAACGTTATGGGAATCCAATTAAACCGATTTGTTTCATTACCTTACACGCAATGTATCGCTACCACCGCAAACGCACGCAGCGAACGGCAGCGCTCTTATTATTATTACTTTACACTATAGGCAGCGCCGCGACCTTACGTTCAGACAAACGGTCGCGCTCGCGCCACGTTTTAATAACAATAAATTATTATTTAAAAGATAGCCGCATTACTTACAAAAGACAATGTAATAATCGCGCTCGCGCCACGTTTTAATAACAATAAATTATTATTTAAAAGATAGCTGCATTACTTACAAAAAAAAATCTAACAATCATAACATGGTACTTAACTGATAAATGATAAAAAAAGAAAAATGCGTAGGTACCTTAGAATCGCTCCGGTTTCCGGCTCTGGAAAGCATTTGTGATGCGGTCTCGCATTTCGTACTCACTTGCACACGCACTCACAAACACTTTTTCTTTTACGTAACCACACAAAAAGGGGTCCAAATGGGTTAGGTCTGGGGATCGTGCTGGCCACGGTTGCGGTCCAAACCTACCTAAACTACGTTTAAATAGGAAAGCACTGGTAAGTGGTAGCGTCTCCTTACGTTAGCGAACCAATTACAAAATCCACGTAGGTATTGGTCTTCCGGCGCCTTTTTGTCTGGGAACAATGGGCTGGTTTTCTAGCAAGCGTTGATAGTCACCAGTAATTATCCTGGAGTCTAATGGATGGCGACGGTCAGGATACCTACACTACTACAACACATTATCATCTCCCCATAATCACGCGCGCTAAACGTACCTAGGTAGTAATTTCGCACAATTTCTACAACAAAACTTCACTACACTTCACACACTACATAACTAATAAAACTTAACAACACTACTTATAACAAAACTTTTAAGCCGAATGCGCGAGCGATCCGTGCCGACACACGCTCGCGGTACACAAACAATAACATCGCAGCAAGGCACAATGGCGACTGCATGTGATGAGACACACACAAACATAAATCTGTTGTTGCCAATTATACGAAAATTACAAAATTTCGGGGTAAAAAATAAAAAATTATGCATGGTCGTAATTTATCATTCTGTTATTTTTTGTAGAGAAATGAATTGATTAAATCAATTTAATTCTAATTTCATTGTTTAGTTAATTTAGAATAATAAAAGTGCAGTGTGATAGAAAGCTGTGCTTCCATTCCAGGGAGATTGTGTTTAATTTCTGGCTCGACTATCAATTCATGGCTATTGTGAAGCCATGTAAAAATCTGTAAGTAGTTTAAAAACTAGCCAGTAATCGCTTAAAAAGAACAATCAATTAATAAATTAGGTAGTATTTGTAAATGCTTTAAAATTAAAACTAGACTAATCTTTATTTATTTCTTATTCAATTTATATGCGCGACAAGATTTTCATTAATTTTATTGATTAATGAAAATCTCATCAATGTAATTATGAATGCAAAGGAGTTCTCAAGTTTTAGATAAATTTCGCTAGTTCTAACATTTTTGTTTACTACCTGAGGTAACAAAAGTTAAAAATTGGCAACACTGGTTCAATCGGGCAAACATTGTGCAAAGAAGCGAAGGCGGGGCGATAGAAAGGGACGCAGCCACAGTATAAATATCATACAGTATTGTAACTCGGCCGCTTGAAAGAAATAAATACCTACAGCCGCGCGGTACGTAAACATGCGTTAGGGCTGCTCGTCTCCAGTATTTTAATTACCTTTGTCTACTTTCTGTTTCCATTTAGTTTTGTGATTGTAAATATCATTTTTTTTTATATAAACAAATAAAGTGCTTTAAAAATAAACAAACAAAATTTCTTTGCCCACTAATGCCGAACTGAACAGCTGACTACGAATGTTCTAAAATCACAACCCTCAAACATCAAAATATTACATGAGTCTACTTAGCTGTTTTATTGTTGTTATTAAATATTTTCTAGTATTATTCATAAATGCAGATAATAAAGAAATATTATTAATAATAAAATACCACACTCTCTACTTTGAATTATACAAACTAACAAAACATACATGAACCGTTTTAACACAAGCGTAAGTAGGTAGGTACTTACTTACTATAGGTTCTATTAAGTTAGTTTTTGAAATCTGATCCAACAGACAAACTGTGTATACAGTTTTGTTGGACATTTTATACTTTTTATAATGTAAATTGTACCTGTTAAGCAATAATAAATAAATAAATAAATAAGGTACCTAACGTATCATGATTCATTCAGAACCAGAACCGCCTATAACTACCTATTTCACTCGTCTCAATAACTTTATTCATATTATTTATAAATTCAAACATCTGTTTTCGTGAGATAACTGGAAATAATGATCCATAAAGACACACATTATGTACCTACCTAGGCTACTAGTAAGTAAAATTATTTTATAGTCTTACCTTTCAGAGTTTCCAGGTAATTTAAAAAAAACTTATGTCTGGATGCGTTATTGACGAATTCATGCAACCAAACATATTATCAGCACAATATTTCCTATTCGTCATATTAAATAATGTACTCGAGCTGATTTCTAAATAAAAGACAACACACCGTCCGTTCGTCACTGCGGTACAGCCGCGTCTGTCTGCGTCCCGAGCGCGTCCCGACATCGGGCGCGTAGGTATAGTTCGCGTTTCGGCCGTTTCTATGAAGTTGAAATACTTGTAGATATTATTACCTTGACGCAGCTATTCTGTACGTTGGACGGGATCGTAGGTATTATACCTACGGCGCGCGGCGCGGCGATCGGCGCGGTGGGGCGCCGAGCCGCTGCGCCGTGACCGCGGTGCGGTGAGTTCAAACGACTCGCGCTAGGTAGAAATTGAACAACTGATTTCATGCGTAGTTCTTTAGAGAATTCACACAACCATTGCGTATTTTTTTTGTTTTAGCTGTGTTATTTACATTAATGTTATTCTTCATACATAGAATGTAATTATACATTGAAATAGAGGTGTAGGAACTGAAAAAACGAAAAAAAAATTGAAAATTTTCCTGAAAGAATTTTCACTGGAATATGATTCAGAATAAGGAGCTGAATGCACCCTGTTAATTTGTGGAGGGCTGTCCCTTACACCCTGTATAGTTACTTTTCTCCTAGGGTATGGTGAGAAAGAGTTTCAGACTATTACTGACTAAAAACCACCGTTACTACTTTGCTGTAGACTGAGGATGCGGTACTTTAATGTGCTTGACTTTCAACCCTGGCTAAACATCAGTCCTGTTGGCTCTCTGAGGCTCGCGTGGAATAATTAATTTAATATGACTTTTTTACTGTGACACAACGCTTAATATGTCGATTTATTTTCATAGTTTGTATCCGTCATTTGTGTTTGTATAATTTTTGTATAATGTTAAATTCAAACATAACCCAAAAAAACTTTTATCAACATTGCTTTGTGAGCGAAAAGTTTGTATAGAATTCATATTTATGTTAACTAATTGTTTAACGTGATAGACTAAAACTCACTAGTAAAACAATAGTCAAACGGCAAACTTGGACATACAGAATTCATACGTTCCCTAGTCGAAATTATTAAATGAAATCACAAACATTTAAACTTACAAACCCCTATTACAAAAGTAAACACTTTGTAAAATTGAAATTGAATTTGAATTTGAACATTGTTGAATCAATGCAACTTTATTGAAACATTTCGTTGGTTGGTTGTTAACCAATTAAACAATTGCATAACTAAATTGTTCGGTTGGCGCGAATAGATTTTGAGTTAGAAACAATATGGCGTCGGTCGCGACCGTTGCATTTAAACGTACTCGTACATTCGTTTAAATTCGGTTTTTAAAATGTATAAAATGATTATTATATTTTTAAACGACTGCCCAAAAATGAGTGTTATGTTTTTATACGGTTCATGTATGTATGACCCAGGCAGAATTAGACATAATTCTGCCATATAGCATGTCGTTGGAATCCTTCAATCATCCCGGGTGGCATAGGATAGGTTGTGTCTTAATAAAATCATGGGGATGCTATAGGGTTTAAATGACAAATGAGATAATTTAATAAAGCATGTGTTTTGTCAAGTCATTATCATATAAAGAGTTTGAAAAAAAGATTACAAAAATATATATCTTATATTTCTATTTTGAGACATTTTCAAGAAAAACACATTTTTATTATGAGATCAATTTATTTCTTCGACGAGTAGCACTCACTTAAATTTACTTTTTCGTGACTAATATTTTTTAATTATAATTTTGTACTTAAACTTTAACAATTGCAAATGCTTACCTAATACCCGAAGTCGTTGGTTTACTCTCATTAAACATTTTATCACTAAAATGAGCATTTTTTATTTTTTATCATTATTATTTTTTAGATTACGTTACATACTTAAAACTATTTGAATGGAACATGTTAACGACATTTAAAAGTCAACTTGCCATTTAAATTTGGAACATTCGATTTTCTTAGCAAAATAAATATTATTTTAATAGCCTACTCAGGCCTAGCTATTTAAATACTAATCGTTGTAGCTATGACTTCATGATAAAAGTGTGTCACCTAGCACCTAGGTCGTCACTCGTTTCATTATACGACGCTCTGCGAACAGATTCTAGTCACAAAGAACTAATAGACAGTAAGTCAATAACACCTTTTTGAACTACAAAATTAAGGGTTTTCTGTAAAGTAAACTCCACCTCATTTTTAATTTTAATTCGATTTATTAATTATATGGTTAATAAATACGTACATTAGCGTAAACTAAAATCTTTATTAAATTTTTTATGACTACTATGAATAAAAATTTAATTAATTATGTGTTAACCAAAAATCCCATATTTTGAATCGATAAACTCGAATCGATTTTACGTATTTGGTGGTAAGTCTGCACCCACCATGGGCACCTGTAATATCAAAGAAGTTACAAGTGCGTTGCCGGCCTTTAGCGGGTTGTTAAGGCTTTGAAAACTGGGGTTAGGGGATGGGAAGGATTGGGTCACTGGTTACCAATCACAAGGCAAAACACAATGCAAACAAACGTATGAAGCCTTAGTATCACTTCAGTCGAGTCGAGCCATTCGTGACGAAACATGGTTCTTTCACACACTGGAGACAGCCATACATCAAAATAAACTTATTTGATGACACACAATAACACACATTTTTATTTCTAACCAGTAGCGAAATGTGGTTGCCTTACTCGAATCCAAAGTTTATGAAAGTTACTTTACTGTTTACTTCGCTCGCAGTGGTACGACGACGCCTCTTAAGTTTCTACGGCGAAATTGCTATTAGAGAGATTCGCGCCTAATGGACGCGTAATTGGCTGCTTCGCAAACTAATGGACAATTATGGCGATAGACGTACATTTTACGAGAATTATAATATGGTTACGTCGCCTTTATTATATGCTAATACCGATAAGTCAAGGTGTGTCGTAGGTTTTAAATGTCAAGCGATAATAAGGTCAATAATAAGGCAGAAATTGACATAAAAATGAAATAAACAACGTTCCATTGTTCATAAATAATATGTAAATTGAAAGTATCATTTAGTATAAAGTTCAAAGATTTTAGAGATATTTTTTCAATAGGTGGGCTAATAACGTACGTACATGTCACCTGATGGTAAGCAATCAGAGGCGCCGCGTATGGACTCCCGCAACAACGGAGGAGTTACGGGTGCGTGGCCAGTCCTTTGGGGAATACGGTTTTGAAGATTTAGGATTTGGGGAGGGATTAGGTGAGGGGAAGGATTAGGTCTCCGGTAGTTCTACTCACACGGCTTACCACAACGCTGTGGTATTTTTACGGTGGTTTTCTGTGAGGCTGTGATATCACCCTGGTCGAGCCGACCGACGGATGGAATGGATTCAAGTATTTTTTTATATTGCTCGAAACAGCTTCATAAACATATATACATATACAATGTACGTTATATGTATAAAGTCATACAATCCACATTTACAAGCAAACATCGAGCCATGTATAAAGTTTGCAAGCGACATGATAGAAGCAATGCCATTCATTCATCGCTAACTTTAAATCCAATTAACTAATACTGTTTGTTTAAGCAAAAGCAGTTGCATACTATTTCCTTGTAGGGTCTGTTTAGTTTAATTTATTACTAAGTTAAACTTACAATTCAATTTCACTTCTGCTGTTGTTAATTAAATTATTGTTGAATTAATAATTATGGAAATTGTCTGTCTGGGCTGCAAGCGCTCGATTCGATACTGGTAAAAGTGTTGTGTTGTAGTACTCAATTTTGTAAAACTTATACTAAAGGTCATTGACATTGGTATAATTAGGTAGGTACTTATAAACTATATGGAGGAGTGGAATGAAACATGTACGGTATTTTATTTAGTTTATTTAGATTTAAGTGACAGTGTGACCTAGCCAAAGAGTGCTGCCTCAACTGAGGGCCGGGCTCGCCGTTAGGTATAGCATCGGTAAGACCTCTCATTGAGAATTAGTTAGAGACGCCAAGGCGCCGCGGCGTCTTCATCTTCCGCCTGACGCAGATCTGGCAGAAGAAGAAATGGGGGAGTTTTTAGTCAGTAAGAGTTTGACACTCCCTCCAACCGTACCCAGATTACCAAGTACAGCCAAGTAATTTGATGATGATTTTCCCCAATCATAAAAAAATCTAGCCAAAGAGGAAATCTAGTACACAGATGCGCGATCTGTATTAGTATTAAAATTTTATTACCAAAAAAGTTTTTCTATTAAAATAAAAATAATATTAATCGTTGCTCTTTTATAAACAGATGTTTAATATGTAACTAGGAGCTGAGCAGAATCAGTGGCGCCGGTCAATATTGCCGGACACTCAAGTGTATCTGATGTGTGAACTCTGTGGATTTCCGATAGAAGAAGTCGAGTGCTGTGTCCATACGCTGCGGAATAGCGACCGTATTTGCTAATCTCAGTGTGTGCCGATTATCCGTCATATTTGATCTGTTATGTAAACTTCATCTTTCAATGCTACATTTTTATGTAGTACGTATGTATGGATTTGTATTTGGAAACTTTAATTTGTTCTAAATTTATATCGAGTTGTAAGTAATTTTAGTTTAATAAGTAATTTATTATTTTATTTGAAATACTTATAAGAGTAGGTACATTTTGAACTTATTTTAGTTTGTAATTATATATCTAAATTTTGATAATCCGTGTATAAATACAGACTACAGAACTATGACGATGTCACGTTAAAATACTTTTTGGTAAGAGTGTGTTGAAATCGCTATATTATAGTGTCGTAATTATTTTCAGTATTAAATCATTTAGGCACTTAATTCATAGCTGTATGTGTTATAGTACTTTGTCACACGATTAACCGGCGACAGTTTGATAACGTGATGATGCATTGATGTCACATAATTTACTAGCTGATTATCATAGGCATTATGATGATAATATATTATTATTTATGTTCATGTATCAGAATCCATTTAACTTTCTGATCAACAAGAACAGACTATTTTCTAAGGTGTTTAATTGCTTGATGTATAGGAATTAAATTCGAACAAAATTCAAATAAACAGATATTTTCGCCTATTCAGAGTAGACGCCCGAACAGAACGAGAAAACCAGTACTATTGTTATCATGTACATAGTTGTGTAGTAATCGATGTTTAATGCCTTAACCCTGCAGTGGTCGCGCCCCTAAAAGTTTCATGAGTGGTCGCGTGGACTACATACGTAGTCCATATACAAATTGAAAAAAAACAAAAGATTTATTCATAAACTTTTATTAATTAAATAAAAATAGAATCAGTACAGTTTTCTCTTTTTAAAAATAATTATCACAATTAAATCACAACCTCTGTGTTACAAATAATCAACATAATAAAAAATCTTCTCTAAAATGGCACAAAAATCACATGGATTGTTCTAATTAGCATCACAATTTATAAAAATAGTTAAATTTACATCTAAATGTTGTTTTCTGCACAGGACAGACACATAATCTTTAAATGATCTCCACATACAAACTTACTGCACTTGGTGCACATCTTTCTAGTACTTTTGTTGCGCGCTCTTCCACAGTCATGGCAACGGCGCACAACATTGCTCGATGTACCTTGCGAGGTAGTGGGTTGAGTTTCTGCATACGTAATACCAAGAAAATCTTTGATTTTTATTGTGAGTGTTCTTGGCAACGTTTTTTTTTCCAGTCTCTTCTGCGCTAGTGGTTTCATCCATGCCAGAGACAAGTCAATAAGGGACTCACGTCGGCTGACATGTTCATAATTTTTGTTTGCCGTGTAAATGCACAATGCATTGAGTGCACTCAAATTCAGCAAGCGGAAGAAAACTGTAAGAGGCCATCTTCTTGAGTTTCTCGCTACATCATACATGGAACACATTTTATCCACCAGGTCGACTCCATTCTTAGTCCTATTGTAGTAAGTTATAACTTCTGGCTTTCGACTATCTCCAGAGTCTTCATCAATTGTAGCATCGTTGTGCATCGTCGAAATCATAATAACAACTTTATTGGGTTTTGCCACATAAGACAACAGTGTACATGGTGGGTGAAACCCAAATTTGGAAGAATGTAGTGGGTTTCCTCTTGCAACACGGAATTCCCGAGGGACTTCTCGTTTATCTTTCCGTACCGTCCCGACCATAGTTGTACCGTTTTCGAAAAGTTGTTTTGCAGTTCGAAGTGAAGAAAACCAGTTATCCATGGTGATATTCATATTTTTGCCAAGGACAGGCTGTGCCATTCTCATAACAATGTCATGTCTTTCATTGCTCAGGCGAAAAGCACCATCTGGTTGTTGGCCAGCATATATCTCTAAATTATATGTGTAAGGGTAGTGGACATCAACTAGCGTAAAAATTTTCACCCCGTATTTTGCCGGTTTATTTGGAATATATTGCCTGAAAGGACAGCGGCCTCGAAAAGCTACCAGCTGTTCATCCAAAGTCATTTCAGCACTAGGAATAAAATATTTTTGAAAATTTGCAAGGAACAATTCAAAAATCTCTCTTACCGGGGCTAATTTATCAATTCTGGCACGGTCTTGGCGGTCTTCAATATCATCAAAGCGTAATACCCTTGTTATAAATTTAAACCTTTTCTCCGACATTGTCAAATATATGGCGTCGATCCCTGTGTGTTTTACATGTTCAAATATAATAGCAGTACTTTTCCTTTTCCCAACTACTCCAGCCATTAGTAATATCCCTATATAACCTCTAATTTCAGTTTCATTGGTCTGTTTAGCATCTCGTTCTCTTCTATATTTCTCCTTGATATAATCAATTTTCTTATTAGTATATTTGGTAATGAGGTGGATGATATGATCATCAAAAAACAGTGACATGCAGTCTTCTAGGGTTGTTTTTTGGCGAGCTGTTCCTTTCGGCCCTGGGGGTACAAACACTATATTATGGCTTCGTGTTCTACCTCTGTTTAGGGGGACAGTTTTCGACCATAATGTATCATCTACTCCCCTGTAAAAGTCCGTGCGTCGGCGACGTTGCTGAGGTGGATTATCTTCTTCAGAACTTTCGTCAGATCCCTCACCTGGTATATCTTGCTCTTGCTCAGATTCCGATTGATGGTCTTCCTCTTCTAAATTATCAATTTCTTCGTCGGAGCTCGATTCAGCTTCATAAACATCATTTCCGACATCAACTTCAGCCAGCCACGACTCAATTAGTGCATCACGTGCATTGTCCATTTTTTGTCTAAAAACAAACACCATATTACAATAATCTACCAAAACAGAACAAAATAAAGTATTTTTTAACTAAAATAAACGAAAACACAATAATTCAATCTAAAATAAACGAAAACACAATAATTCAATTTAAAAAAATACTCACGTAATTGGTCGCGCGGATTACAATTGTAGTCCACGCACTTTACTGAGCTCCTGTGACACAACCGCGCGAGTCCTACGCTTGCGCTGCACTGAGTGCGTCGCTCAATCATTCATTTGAAAGTACCTGGAGGCGCCACAAGTTAACGCAAATCGATTGTTGGAAATGATCGATTTTGTATAGGTGGATTACATATGTAGTCCACGCGACCACTCCAGGGTTAAGGAATAATTCCACCGATAGCCAAAGGAAAATAAAATAAATAGTTCTATTTACTGAGAAAGATCTTCCTCGTGAAAGCAAAAATACTTTATGCGTCCCAGTTGGTCGATACGGAATTCTTAGAAACTGAATTATCCACCGGGGAATGAGGGTAAATAAAACCCACCCCAAAATAAATAGGGCTAACAACGTACACGTAGGCAATCATTTCGTTAAGAAAGTACGAGTCAAGTTATTTCTCTTGGGTGTCAGCGGGAGTGAGAGGAGGTTGGGCAACTTGGACCACAAATCACTATTATGTCAACTTGTAGTGGACTGTGAAAGCCTTTGCGCTTTTCGGGGTGCATAGATTACTTAAGTTTTCTAAACTATATTTTTATACCAGTGTTGGGCTATACCATTATTTATTTACGATTTTCCCCTGTCTCCTAACAGCAATGCTGGGTTTTCCTCAACGATTTGGAAAGGGTGTTTTCTGTCTATTGTTTCTCGCTGGCGGTGAGTTACGAGATTGGAAAAGAATAATGACACTGTTTTGGTGTAATTTTTCCTGGAACTGTAAGAACTTTATAGCGTTTCAGTTTTCCTGTGGACGGCAGGCTGCGATGCGTCCCATGGAAAAAATAAATGCTGAGATTTCCAAGGTAAAATCTACGTTGGTTTTCATCCATAACTTGCTCGATATTAATTTTCATTTTTGGAGTTTTTTCATGTATAGGGTCATTTAAAGAATAATATCTACACGTAATTCAGAGAGTATTAAAAAAAAAACTAGGATTTTCTCCAGTGTCGTGGGTGTGTTTATTAACATACACGTTCACAAATACAAGCCACCCAGACCCGAATCAACAATTTGTGGATTTTATCATCACACTAAGTGTTATAAAAAAATCTTCGACTCGAATATAAACAAACAGATTATTTAAAAATTCTACAATTCTACATCTTGAATATTCTTTAAGTGACATTTAATAGAATGAAAGATAAGTAGTATAAAAAATTTAAGATTATAATTATCGACCTCGTACTTAGTTAATTATTAAAACAGGGCAGGTTTTAGCTGCACTAAAATTACCATGTTACCGTTGCAGCGGGATTCGATTAGAATAAAGTTAGGGAACTGCGAATGTGCTAAAAGGCGTTACGTAGGAAATTAAACGGTATAGCGTTTATTATAAAAGCTAATTTCAAAGGTCAACATTTGGCGTCATTAATCTACTAATTTTTAAACTGTTTTATATTGATATTGCAGTCTCAAAATTAATAAAAATTGATGCAACCCAGATTACTAAATTCTGAATATCATACCTTTTTCGAAGCCTTTACTTTTCCAGTTGTACTAACTATATTGAGGGTTAACAAAAGTATACACTGAAAAGCTATTATAACTAGTTTCATACTAACTACATAATGTATTATGAAGGGTAAGCAATTTTTAGAAAAGGTCTCTTAATGCCGCGTCCATATCACCGTATTATAACAGGGACCTGCTTCCCGGTACGTCAGTTTCTTAAGTGACACAAATAGAGTACCATCTCTGCATGCGGGCAATATAAAACGTGCTCGAAAACTTGTTACTTTAGATATTGCTACAATACTGTATGATATGCCAACATTTCACGCCTCGCTGATTTTAACATGTGATGTTTGAGTTTTGTTATCATTGTTGTGCATAGAGAGATATTGTTAAACTTTAATGACGTTTAAACTTCTTTATAATGTTATTTCTTTGAAGAAACGAAAGTGCATGCACATATATAGTTATATTTTGAAAAAATAAACACTAAAATACAAAATGTTTAGCTAAAACGTCAGCATATTGAAAGCACTTAAAAAATTATGCAAGTTCGCTGCAAAAAGTTTACCCTTGGCATACCGGAGTACAAAGTTGCCCAACTTCCTCTTGACTTTGCAATGAAAAATATAATATAGTGTCTCAGCTGCACATCTTACACAAGTCATTAAAATGGACCGAAGGGGAGAAAGGGGTTGTGTGTTGCCTGGACGATGGGCAGCATCATAACTTTTATGTGTGGTCCCTTTAATAGTGCTTTATAATTTAATGTTGTGTTTTGATGGACATGTCTAAACTTCAAAGTCTGCTTGATTACGACGCTAAAATGTTTGTTGGAAAATTAATGAACGTTGGAGAATTACAATGTTGTGACAATAAAGCCTAAAATTTAGTATTAACAAGTCATAGCTTGCTATGTTTACTGGTCGTACGTTCCAATAATTCCATAAATTTGTCATCTGTCAGATACTTATGTTATAATGGAGTCTAATCTTTATACACACTCTTACGTCTTCTCACACGTTAATTACCACGCTTGCTCAATGCGGGTTGGCGATTTCAAACTTATAATTAGAAATTATAAGTCCAGGTTTCCTCACGATGTTTACCTTCACCGTATGTCAGTGGTGTCTAAAGAATCATAGTACACATAACTCGGAAAAAGTCACATTGGTACTTGCCAGGTTTCGAACCCACACCCTCGTGCATGAGAAGCGGGTTCCTCAACCTCCGGGCCACCACGACGACGGGACCAGTTTACTGTTAATAAACTATGCACAAGACATATTGTAAGTTGAAGAAAACACCATAAACTTATTCCCTGTGCGTAATTCCATATAATTCCAAGACTCATCTGTGAACTGCTTATGTTATTATAAATGCTGTCTTTACATAATAGGGGCCAGCCTACTGTTATAAAAACATGCACAAGACTTATCATAAGTTAAAAGGAAACACACTAAACTTATTTCCTATACGTTACTCAGAAGCGACTAACAAAGCAAAAAGTTAGAGAATCAAAACCGTTTATATAATATTTAAAATTTTAATCTTAATGTTCACTAATCGTAAAAAAGACAAGTTGGTCTATATGTCGTGGTGGCCCGGAGGTTAAGGCGCCCGCTTCTCATGCATGAGGGTGTGTTCTATGTACTTTCTATGATTATTTAGACACCACTGACATAGCGTGAAGGTAAAAATCGTGAGGAAACCTGGACTTGTAATTTCTAATTATAAGTTTGAAATCGCCAACCCGCATTGAGCAAGCGTGGTGATTAATGCTCTAACCTTCTCCGTATGAGAAGATGCCTTTGCTCAGCAGTGGGCATTTATAGGCTGATGATGGTTTATATATATAGGTATAAATAAAACGACTTGGATATTTTTTGCGTTGAAAATATTCCTAAGAATAGAAAAGTGACAAAAATGTCACGATGTTATCATTCTGATAAAATGTCTTATTATTTTTTCTCACATTATTATTATTACGCCATTTATAATACGGGCTTCTGTTTATTTTCATTCAAATGATCTGCCATAAATATCTTTGCTTGTCTTTATGTTACGTCATAATTTTACTGAAAATGTACAGGCAAGTAAGTTTTTACTTTCAAATTGAAATATTGCTGCTTAGATTATGATCTGTGTAATTTTAAGGATATAAAACTTTGTAAAATTGTTTTATAGTCCAATTGCATTATAAAGTATAAAATAAATTCGCTTTCTTTGTACCTACTCATATCCCTATGTATGCTTAAATCTTTCAAACTAAGCAACGGATATTGATGCGGTTTTTTGTAATAGATATAGTGATTAATTAGGAAGGTTTTGTACATTAATTTAATAGTGGATAAAATTAGTATCAGCATTTTTTTAATAGGTAACCATCTACGCTACCGCAACGCGCGCGCTGCTCAAGAATAAGATCCCCGTTACGACTTGAAACTAATAAAGCTTTTCGCATTTTATTCATGTGAGTAACTCATTATTTAAATAAATTAAGTATCACACGTGTCAAACCGGTAACTAGTCTATACTAATATTATACAGAGGAAAAATTTGTAAGTTTGTATGTAGGGGGTAATCTTTGGAACCGCTGGTCGGATTGCCAAAATTCTTTCACTGAACGATAGCTATCCCTTAATGCTATAGGCTATAAAACATCACGCTATGATCAAATGGAGCCGATCAGTGGGTGAAACCACGTGAGAGTAGCTACTCTCACGTGGTTTCACCTACTCTCTCGTTTCACTAACTAGCTAGTTAGTAATAAAGTATCACATTCAATACCTACAACTCTCAACCGTCTTCCGTTGATACAATTACACCATATAAGGGAAAATGATCTATTAGACCGTAACAAATATATATAAAATTTATTTATAGACCCTTCAGCTTTGTCTCAGTGAAATAAAAAATCCCAATAGTAGACATCCAGTCGGGATTTACTTAGTTACGAAACCGCTACGGGGTGTCTTATTTTCTCAAACCAGCGTGCCGGGGACCGCATTAAAGAAGCTTACACAAGTATATAGCTTGCATTGTAGGGACTCCATATGTTATTCTTGAAGGAAATATATCCTAAAACTTTATCTCCCCTAACAAATTGACTTGTACGTACGGTATAAAAGTTATATTCAGTTATTTTCTTCATCTTTCGGTTCATGTTTTCATTAGTAAGTTGTTAGGTATAATGGGTTGAAGATATTGATAGTAATTACCTAATTAATGGTCTTATTTAAATGGCTGTTTGATTTTGATTCGTTAGTTATGGTGAATTGTTTCGTATTTTAATAAAATCAATGTCACAAATCTTCAAAATACTTTTACGTCCGGTTCGTCTTTTTGTTTTTTAAAAACGTTGCGCTACACAAGAATTTTCTCCTGTATCGTAGTTGTGTTTACAAACATACAATTTCACATAGGTACACATTACACCCGGACCTGGAACAACAATTTGTAGATCACACATAGAGTTACGGCTAGTAGCCCAGCCACCGTGCCAACCGTGCAATCAATTTATAATAATAATATAAATTTATCAATGCATCCACGCAAAATCAACTCTTAAGACAACTAAATAAAAATGCAATTCAAATATAATTTTAAATTAAAAATACATTCGTTAATTATTTTACTTACTAAATATTATTATTATACTTGTAGGTATTATACAAAATTCAAAACATAACAAGGTTTTTTCGTAAATTGAACTCACCCCGTCTATTTGTCACGTCCAATTCCGTCCAAACCAATAAATTCTTAGCGTCCCTACTAAACCGTAAAGCTGGTATAGCAAAGTTAGTGGACTCCTTACTAGACACAGCGTGGCAGACGAGTTGGAAGCCACAAATTGCTCAGGGAACTTACCTCAGTTCGGTGACTGACAGGAACTTTGTGTCGCGTAGTTTACTTAAGACTTTAATGAATACCTACAGTTACTGTTGCTTAGATCATTTACCGTTCCTGCTAATGTTAGTTGCCTTGTGTTTAATACGGCAACAAAGCCTTTGTTCTCACTTCGGAGTTATATTTCGCGGTTAGATTATTATAATCGTATGTTGATATAACGTAAAGTTTGTTAATTAATCACAATACGATTTCGGTTATTAATTGTCTTAGATAAATATAGATTTATGTTTAATTTTGTTAAGATACACGAGGAGGATAATTAAAGGAATTAAGTCGTTACACGAGGCGTTGGTTGTATAAATAAATATAGTATTATTAAGTTTAAGATTATTTTATACTAGTTTCTGCTAGCGGCTTCGCCTGTAGCACCAGGGTAAAAAGTAGGTTACGTGTTATTCCAGACTATAATCTATCTCTGTGACAAAATCATCAAGATCAAGAGTAGCAGTTTATAGTATAAATAGGAAAATATCAGGCGCCGAGAAGAAGAAGGATCGGGAATGGTTTTAAATCAGTGCGAGTCAGACACTCACTCTTGCCCTACGCAGGACGGGAAAAGACATAAATATGATGATTTCCGTCACAAAAACAGAGTTATTTTGTTCAAAATGTATTTTTCTCATCGCACAAAAAAGTAAACACATTTTATTTCAATAATTTTACAAACAAAACAAATACAACATTAAGTAAATAATTAACCGCAGCCAAAATGCCGTTGAGCTCTTTAAACTGTTGGGTAACTTCATTAAAGGGTATTAAACTTTTGTTACACATGGGATTAGACAAATTAGAGCTTTGATGTTACTTCAAAAGAATTTTCACTATTTTGAGACCATTTCACTTATTTTGAACGAGATCATTATTACACTATGTGATTTTCAAACTTTATAAAGTGTTTATTTTTATACGTTTATGCAGTAGGTACCTATTATAAGGAGGTCTAAATGCCATAGCATCATGTCATCCTTCTTGTCAACCTTTTGTCATGGCAGTTATGCCACTGATGGTGATGGAAACTATTGTGAGTAATCCTGAATTTATTGATATTCAGAAATTTTCTAATTTTATCAATGCAAAAACTAAGATAATGGTGTTTATTAAGAATTGTTGTTCCAGCATTGGAAATATTTTTTTTATGAACATACCAATTACACAAGAGCAAATCCAAAAGTATTGAGTATTAATATAGTTAACAAATACACAAAATCAGTTCTTAGTAGGTCAGAAAATAAAAAATATATATGTATGTGAAGATCGTAGTGGATGCTACGTACTCCGTGCCGCATTCCCTTAAGGGAATAGAGCTGTCTTGAAGACGTATATTATACTTTGAAATCAATTTCTCTTCAGCATATAAGCAGAGGGTCGTTAACCCTTCATATAGAGGGTTGTTCGAAACTTGCAAGCACCCTAAAAGTAATCAGGGAGATCAGAGTAAACATGAACTTACTGTCATGCGGGTATGTGTGTGTTATCATTAATTATAATACTGTTGTGCATTCATTTTGCACTGTATTTAGTACAACATTTTATAATGAAGTGGATGATAATAGTTTATATTTGCTGTAATTTGACTTTTTAAACATAGTGCTTAATTGTTTCAGACTTAAACTTCGATAAACATTGAGTCGTTTTAGTTTCCAGTGGGATTTTATTGAAACAACAATAAAATAAGTCTCATAAAACGAACATCGAATGTCGAATATTAATGATTGAAATAAACTCTAACCATATAATTTACTATTAAAAACTTACTATTAAGGTTTCATTACAGAACCTAGAAAATTTATATCTAGAAATGTCTAAAACAATTGAATTCCAAGTAAACCTTAGTAAAGTCTGTTAAATCTCTAATGCTCATTTATCTATGACTTAGAATGTTGAGACTTGAGACTGTTACGACGCCAATTTCTGTAGTCATTCGCTATGCAAGACGATGTGCGCCTCAATATACCAGAGTATAAGTAAATGGAACCGACATGAAAATACTATTTAATAATAATAATAATATCGTTTATTTGCATGAAATATGGTGCTTACAGATCTCACAATACAATACATAGTACTTCACATTTTGCCTACTAAATTCAGCAATTTATCATGTGTCTATAGAAAATTATATAGTTATAATTACATAGTTATATGGTATACGGGCAAGAAAATAAAGATTAAAAATATGTATATAGCTTCATCAAAAACCGATATTGATAGTCAAAGTAAAAGTCAAATCACTTATTTTAAATAGGCCACAAGAGACACTTTTAACAATAACTACTGTCTTTGTTCAGTTCAGGTTCGATTTCCGCAAGGAACAAATCTTTGTGTGATCCACATATTATTGTTTCGGGTCTAGGTATGGTGTGAATGTGAAATTGTATGTTTGGAAACGCATCCACGGCACAGGAGAAAACCTTAGCGTTTTAAAATATAAAAAACATTAATGAACATTTCTTAGTAAGTATGAAGAGCAGAGAAAAACATATTGTACACGATACAGTCTTTTCTAGTATTCTTTATCTTTATCAGTGTTGCCACAAGATCGGTTGATTTAATATGCATCCAAGGTGTTCAAGAGGTTCAACGTTTTAAATTGGCTCGCAGCTCTGAATACTAAAGTATAGTTTAATTACATTGTCTTATAGGTTCTACTACCTACTAATCAAATCAGTTAATTGAATTTAAAGGAGCTGACACTGTTGCCTTACAGGCCAATTGTACTGATAAATGAAATTCTACCGTAGATATATTATCTATGAACAAATTCTTATATTTAATTGTACCCCGTTGGTTGCATAAAACAAACTGGCGACATTGTCAAAACTTTTGCGAAACGAAAAGAAAATACAATTATTTGATTTATTTTAAGAAGTATACGGACTTTATCACCAATAAACACTTTATTGTGACAATTAGCGATACTCAGTGTAGAGCTACGAGCATGGCAATAAATCTCGTAGCCACGTAGCCGCGTAGCTCGTAGCACTTTTACGTGTCTACGATGCGCGACGTCTCAAATACTTAGTTTATTTTAACACTTTCTCACGGTTAAAAACCAAATAAGCTTCATTCGGTTGGCAACGAGGCGATGAAAAGTTTTATTACATTTCAGGTTAAAATGTTAAAGTAAGTGGAATTCTTAAAAACTCATGTATTTTAAAATGAAAATTTTATTTTTAAATTGTTAAAGTTAGATTGATTGTTATATTATTATAAAACTATAAATCATAACGATACTTAGTTTTAACTCAGTAAGACAAATTGAACAGAACTGTCGTAAAATATAAAGGGGTTATAAAGAAAATACTGGATCAATAAAAATAACAGCCAGCAAAAGCGAAGAAGACTAAGAGTAATTCATGTTAAGATTCTACTTTTATGTATTCAGCAAGAACACGAACTATTTAAGTAATAATGAAAGTCTCTCTTGTCGTCAGGATGAACAAAACAACTGGGAATACACGGTCGCAAATGCCCATCATCAACTTTATGTGAACCTAGTGAACTTACTGTGTCTTTGCTTGTTAGAAAAAGCATTTTATTTACAAAATATAGCCATATAAATCAATCTACCTTTTTAACACGCTTTTGTTAAGTTATATTTTTTTTAAGTAGTAAATAGATAAAATCATATATACTAGTGAATATTCAAATAATTCGTACATCAACCTGAGTAATCTAGTTTTCATTTTAAAAGTACTCAATACAAAGTTTTTTGTATGAGAATATGGTCTATACTATATTCCATTTACCTATAGACCGAAGATTAAAGTAACAAAATATTCTATTAATGTCTTAATCATTTCAAAGTCTGAAGTATCATAATGCTTTTTAAGGCAGAGTTCACAATGATGTCGTAATACAAAAAAAATGGCATCGATATGTATGAACACTAATTATTATTGACGGACAGACAAAGTACCTTCACAGACATTGTTGTCTTCGTAAGGCCTGTAAGATCAATAATTCAAACGTTCGGTGTATACTACGCTTTACTGTGCCGCGTCTAATCCGTATTTATTTCCCCAAAACAGCGGAACAGCTGGCTTCAGTTTGCGTCCCGGAATTTATGTTCGTGCTCCTTGCGTCCCTGGGAAACACGTACGGCGGGGTTACGATTCTTATGTTAAGAGATAGTAACTTTTGATATCATTTTGTGATTAGTCTTCAAGGGTAAGGAGTTGTGGTGAAGAATTAGAAGAGTCTTATATTCATTAGGTTGTATGGCCTACTTTCTTAGCTATGTGTTTCACGAGATAATTCGATTGATTTCTAGCCACTCTATGAACTCATAATTACAAGCAGCGAGCGCTATAACAGCTGAGGTGAGTGCCGCACAGCTGTTTGGAGATAAGTAACTTACGATGTGACTCAATACTTCAAAAGGCAGAAAATGCTGTTGGTATTAAGTCGTATGATTATGCAATCGTGTATTACAATCATAGCAGCACTTAGAATGTTAACAGGTCTCACCGTTTTTATTATACGTACACCAGAATCTTCATTATTTATTTCAAACAAACAAAAAAAAAAATATATAAAAAAATAAAAAAAAAAAATAACTTTAATACAATCTACTTGGAATTTACCAAAATAGTCCCCCTCACCTACAAGTAGACAGTGAGTGCGGTTCTATGTTTTGCTTATATTGTAACTGTCGAGTCATCTGGCGTGACACGACTGAGCTGATAATACGTAACCTACATGTTGGGATTACGCAACGCATAAAGTTTTCAGTTAAGTACACTTTAGATGCCTTAATAAGTTTTAATGTGTCTACAATGAGGACCCTTTTTTGGAAGAAAGTGTTAATACTAAATAATGAATTTCAACGTAAAATGAACAGAAATCATTTATTTGTTGAAAATAATGACTTACGTGGATTAACTAAGAAAAGCTCTACTAATTTCAAGTCACAACGGGACTCTTATTCATCACACAACACGCGTCGCGTCGCTCCGACGCAACGTCACAGGTAACTCACGTAGGTCTATATTTTCAATATTTTTTTTTTCAATATTTAAATAAATAATTTAAATTAAAGTATGTCTCACAATATTTACTACTAAAAATAATTCATTTATTTCTAAAATGTGTTGTGAAGTATTACTCTATGTTAAGTATTATGGCATCACATAAATATTACTTAAGTTTAAACTTAAAAGTTAAGTACTGGTAAACATTCTCAAAAATGTAAAACACTTGGTTTTGAGTTAGTTAAATATTGATTACTTTCTCTTTTTATATATTAGGTTTAAAACAATATGTTTTTAGTGTTAAGAAGGACAAATTGTATTTCTCTCCGCTCTCTTAAATGAAATAAAGACAAATACCGGACAACCCCATCGAAATAAACATTATTATTCTAAAGTTTTCTACCCACAGCATAAAGTGGGGCTCCTCTCTCCATTCAAAGAACGTCTTCGGTTTTGCCAACATAAATATTTTCTTGCAGCACATAACTCAATGGGGTAATAGATCGGCGCATTCATGGCTATCTGAGACAACATTCTAATTTAAATAGTTTGTGGGCAGAGATAGGGTCGCTTCCCTCTATAAATCACGGGAAGGACCGCGGCCCGGCGTTTAAAAAGTTAAGCGGAGATGTTCTGCTCTCATTCCTTTTATTAAGTCGATTCGGAATGCAGAAGGTTTTTTAGCTGTAACCATTGTGTAAGTTGTTCAAAAGTGCTATTTTCATTGACAATGATATATTTGTTATTAGCGTTAATTTCTTTCAAAATTATTAATTTGTAATCTGCACGCTAGCCCTAAATTTATTTAAACCATATTTCAGCAAAGAATTCTATGTCATTGGAGTTACTATAGCTGAAATTTAATTATTTGTGTATGATACTAGTATTAAAAGGAAAATAATTTGACGAAATTAAATAAAACATCTACAATGTGTACCATCTAAAACACACTTCAGTATATATCACTTTTAAACTCTAAGAAAGTAGATAGTTCGCGATTTATTATCACAAGCAGAGAAAAGAGCAAACACACTTCAAAGCCCCAAGCTTCTAAACTGTAGAGGTGGAGAAATGACAAACATTGCTAGAAAGAGAGAAAAAACGAAGGAATAAATGAAAAATCCATTACGGGGATAAGGGAAAACAGCTCCATAACACTCGATGTTCTCGATGCAGAGAATCGATTACCAACAGTTTTAACAACACAAGGCAATACTCGATACGTTCGAGTAAATGGATAAACGTCTATAAGGAGACTCACCCTAATTGCAAGAGTGAAACTAATAAGGCTAGAGGTAATATTGAAGTTTTAGTACCGCTGAAGAAATAAATGTACTTCTATCCTAGGTTCTACTCGATTCATAATGACTCAGCGGTTTCTCTTCGACATTGTAGTCGTTTTTAGTTTATTTATTTTTCACTACTCTAGTTTATATCTAGTCTATTAAAGATTTGCGCAACTTAACTTTATAAAAACAACGTGATGTAATCATCACGCTTGGTCAAAGCTGATTGGTGAGTAGTATAGACATAGAATCCATCAACAACTTTTTTTTTTGACTGAGTCATGATTACGATTATATAGAAAACATTTTTTTACTCTGTAAACAATTTCGATAAAAGTACAACTCATTAGAGGAGTAAATAATTTTCATTCAAAGCTTAACAAAAAATATAACCAGATTTACTATATATATTTCTTTCGATTACCGTTAAAAGTATTTTGCACTTTGAACCAATTCACCTTGTACTAAACACACAAACTTATCTCAACCAAACAATTGCAGTGGATATTGAACTCCAAAAGCCTACTCCTTAGGTTCATTTCACATTATCAGGAAGCATATTACATTTTAAGCAGTTCTACATAAAACCCTAAGGAGCATTGCGCCTAATACATTACCGAACTTATGGTCCGCAGTGTAGTCGTAAACCTCAGAATGTATGGAAACTATTGAACACAAAAGACTACAGGGAATAGAATGCTTTCAGTTAGAAATGCACTTTTCTAAAAATGGAATTAATATTAATAATGTACCGGAGTAATATTTAGGATTGCTCAACGACGTAACATTTCGTAACCTGTCAAATTATGTAAATACAATTTTATCATCATAACGTTTTTAATGGTGTAAGAGAGAGAGAGAGAGTTGCACGAAAACGAATCGAATAATATAAGAAGAGTGACTATAAAAAGAGACGAATAATATTTTTCTCACCCGGGAATCGGACCCGAGGCCGCTTGTCAGGAATCAGCATTTGTAATCACTTGAATATCGAGGCCGTCAATAGGGAGAGTAACAGATAGAGTTAAACAATTTATGAATTCTCTTAACTACATATATATATATATATATTGTCTATTGCGCTATCAAATTAAAAAGCTACATTCAATTTTATTATCCGCCTAAATAAATAAATCGAAAAGATACCATTAACCAATCAAGAATTTGAAAGCAAAACTTCTTTAATTAATGTTAAATTATTCTAAAACAACATCCAAGCCTATTAACGGTCGGTATCAGAAATCTTGTAACTTTTCGCCTTTAAAACTTGCGAAAGAAAAACGTTCACCGAAATTCAGTTCAAAATAAGCTCCCCGGTCTCGAAGCGATTACCATAAAACTTGTTTAAATGGTAATATTAGAAGACGTCACTTGCCGCAATCGTCTCCCTTAGGGATTTTAACCAAATCTATCTCAACAAAAATACATACACCAATAAAATCCAGTTAAACATTTTTGTACTACTGCAAATCTTCTTTCAGTTATACAAGAGATTATTTTAGGCTGTGGCACAGTGAGATGACGAGTTTTACGAATCAGGATTTTTCTATTTCAAGGTGGTCGGTTTCGTGATGTCAATTTGACGAAGGACTATTATGGAATTTTTGAGTCGGTCCGATTTTTAATGCAGAATGGGTTTGAAATGTGTATTGTGATAGGTTGAACATTTGAAAGGATTTTCGCATACATTGAGAGCTATTTCAATGGTTGTGAAATCTAATATTTAATCTTATTGTGAAGATACACGTTGATAACAGGTATAATTTGGTAAAATTTTACACATGAACGTGTTATATACTAAGATAAATGGTTTTATTTTATTTGATGATTTACCTCATAATTTGTACTAATACCTATTAAAACGGTTAGTAGTTGGTTTGTACTTTGAACGCAGTAATCTCCGGTACTAGTGGTTTAAATTGAACAATTATTTTTTTATTTATTATGTTTTCGGCTTACTCACGTAATAATTTGACGAGATACTACTGGCTACTCGAGTCTGCGCTGTCGAGTAGCCAGTAGCAGCACGACAGTCGCCGAGTCGCGTGTCGCGGAATGCTGCTCATGAATATGGGCCTCTAGCATGGCTTGAAACTAGTCGAGTATCTCGTCAAATTATTACGTGAGTAAGCCGAAAACATTATAAATAATTTAGAATGTCTCGCGAAAGTTATAATAAAAAATATTTTTTTGTTAAATATTTATTATCACACAATTTATCTGGAAAGGCTGGCTATAAAACATCACGCTCCGAGTTGTAGGTTAAACAGCGCGAGAATAGCTATCATATTATATACATATAATAAGAAGCAATTACCTAATATCTACCACATATAAGAAGTTCTAGACAAAGTAAGTGAAGATTTTTATAAAACGTATATGAATATATATATGAATATATCCCTTAGAAACTTCAATAATATTTTATTTTAAAATCCTTTGCTTTGCTACAAAGTTTGGTTGACTTTACATTTAAATATCCGGATGAAAACCCTTGTCACTGTGAAGAATTAATCTTTGAGCTTGAACTCTGAATTCGACATACTGTTAGTAGGTCAAAAAGGTTATAAAAATATAATCTACATTTTTATAAGAAGTTTATAAATGGTTTTCGCTAAAACCTTATGAAAAAAATGTAATGTGTGATTTTTTTATGGGAAAGGTCGGCAAACGAGCAGCCTTATCACAAGACTGTAGGACAATACCAGAGGAGTTACGAGTTTGTTGCCAACTATTTGGGGATAAGGATTTTTGAGATTTAGAGATTGGGTGAGATTAAGTAAGTATTGGGCCTCCAGTAACTTACACACATAGCGAAATGTAACGCTGTGGTTGTTTCACCCCGGTTTTCTGTGATGCCGTGGCATCACTCCGGTCGAGTCGACCCATTCATGCCAAAGCTTGACTCTTCCACACTTAAGTTTAAATTTACTTACTGCGGTCTTCATTCATTCGGTACAGTCGTGGTCGTCATTGTCGTGGTGGCCCGGTGGTTAAGGAGCCTGCTTCTCATGCATGAGGGCGTGGGTTCGAAACCTGGCAAGTACCAATGTGACTTATTCCGAGTTATATGTACTTTCTAAGATTATTTAGACACCACTGATTTACGGTGAAGGTAAACATCGTGAGGAAACCTGGACTTATAATTTCTAATTATAAGTTTGCGATTGCCAACCCGCATTGAGCAAGCGTGGTGACTAATGCTCTATACTTCTCCGTATGAGAATAGGCATTTGCTCAGCAGCTGAGCTCAGCAGTAAGCACTTATAGGCTGATGATGATGGTGATGATGACTACGGTCTTCAAGGCTAAGGGTGGAAATGATGGCAAACCCCGCTTATATGTATATAGGCTCATAGTTCAAGAGTGAATAGCTACAGCCTGATGGTGATAACCAAGTCACATTTGTTACAAACAGTGCATTAAAAAATTATCATATTTCAATTGAAATGACGCTTAATTTGGAATTTTGGGAACACGTTCGTTTATTCTTAATTGTTATCTCGCGAGTTTATGAAAAATGTTCCTTTATAAATAACAATTAACTGGCTTACATCCTTGGGGTGCAATGACTTATAAGCTAAAGTCGTGACCGGGGTGCGGGAATCTTTTGCTAATAGGTAAGCACGTGACCTGAATTATCTTGTACTCTTCTAAATATAAATTTTTTGTATCTCACTTCATTGTCGTTGTTATGACATTTTGAATAGCTTATCGAAGGATCGATGTTTGTTTTTTAATCAAATATACAATAAACCGAACGCTGGCGTTCGCGCATTTTTAACCGACTTCAAAAAAGGAGGAGGTTCTCAATTCGACGCGTATTTTTTTTTTTTTTTTTTTTTTTATGTATGTACACCGATTACTTGAAGACGCCTGGACCGATTTGCAAAATTCTTTTTTTATTCGATAGGGTATACTTGCCATTTGGTCCCATTGTCATAAGGTCAGGATCTGATGATGGAATCCTGGAGAAACCGAGGGGAACTTTCGAAAATTGTAGGGGCGAGTAGTGTTTTTGTATGATGTTTAAGTAGGCCTTTATCAACACTACAACTTGACGAAGGTCGAAGTCGACCAGATGTTGGAGCTGGAAGACAGTCGAGGGATCTCCTTGACTATTTGAAGTAGTTGCCTTATGTTTGGGCTTGAATGATTCGTATTGACGAGCACTTTGCAGCAGGCTTGGTTGTAACTGTCATTAAGGGTCTGATGATGAGAACGAAGGACAGCTCAAGGAACTCCTGAACGGTTTACAGTAACTACTTCGTATTTGAACTTAATTCATTTATATTGATGAAAACTTTGTACCTGTATGTATTATAACAAGTGAAGGTCTGCAGATTACCTGATGATGGAGACCATTGACCGACGAGGGAATTCCGGATGGAACCGAGAGACAGTCGAGAGAACTCCTCAACGATTCATGGCAGCTTCCTTGTGTTTGGGCTTAATTAATTCGTTTTGATAAGAACTTTACATCTAGATGGATTGTGACTGTCATCAGGGATCTGATGATGAAGACGAAGGACAGTCTAGGGAACTCCTCAACGGTTTACAGTAGCTACCTCGTGTTTGGACTTAATTTATATTGTTAAGAACTTTCCTAGAGAGATGGCCTGTGTTCCAGTAGTGGGAACATTAAAATGGCTGATGATGATGATGATGATGATGAGAACTTTCCCATTTCTTGAGATCTATTTTTTTTAACGAGCGGCTCCTTTCGTTGGCCTAGGTACACAAAGCTACTTAAAAAATATATACCTACTATTCAATATGTTAATTTATATTTAACATGTTACTTTAGTTTACAGAAGAACTTGTAACAGATAGGTACTAAAAAGTAAAAAATAAAAAAAACTACGTTTAAAAAAACCGACTTCAAAAACAAAAAAGTATCAAATAAGTAATTAAAATTGATATTTTAATACCACTCTTACGTACGCGAAGCTAATACTTTTAATATTAATAATAAAACACTATCAATTCTATGTGCTACCTATTCATAGATTTGAAGTCGGTGCCAAGCCCTAAACAGAGTAAAAAAAATGAGAATTAAGACTGTTTAATTGCTGAAAGACGAAATTTCCACAACTAAAAACGCAGCCATCTACTACTACTTTTAACAACCAAGTACGAGAAAACTTTCATAATTCATCCAAATATCTTTCTAAGCTATATACAGTTTCGCCGGTAACGCAACCATATAGACTTCTGATTCTACGCTTACGCCATCAAGTTAGAAAATCGGTACTACATTTCTTAAATCCTAACAAATAAATTCACACGCGCCCGGCGAGTGTAGGTACTCATGTATCATGCTTATTATATTATGTATTAGGCTTGGCACCGACTTCAAACCTAGGAATAGGTAGCACATAGAATTGATAGTGTTTTATTATTAATATTAAAAGTATTAGCTTCGCGTACGTAAGAGTGGTATTAAAATATCAATTTTAATTACTTATTTGATACTTTTTTGTTTTTGAAGTCGGTTTTTTTAAACGTAGTTTTTTTTATTTGTGTCTCAAATTGTCACAATTGTCACGGTTTAAATTTCTTACTTTAATTTAGATTATTAAATAGGTATTAAAATCTAACTTTATTATAAAGTTTAATTTCTTTAATTATTTTAATGTAATGAACGTTAATGACGAATTCTTACTAAAAGATTGAATCGTTTAAACATTTCCAAAGAATTACTTGCAAACTTTCTCAATTGAATTTTCAAATAAGAAGGGTTATGTTAATGCTAACAAATTAATGTACCTTCAGATATAATTAACATGATGTATGATAAGTTGTAGCGATCCTTTGCCTAGAGGGTCCGAAACCGTCTAGACTCTTGTTAGGCTATTCCCTTAGGGACATAGGCGTCTAGACCGCACCTAACTTAGCCAAGTTTCTTTCTATTTCAGTACAATAAAATGTCACAAGTTTTCGCAAAAATTCAAACATATAATGGACAGTTTTTCTAGTCGCGACCAGTCAACAATGTTATTGTGTGTCAGATAAAGTGTTTTTGTACCTCTAGGGATTTACTATTTCAGCCAGCAGTTAGTCAGGGGTTGCGGGGTAAGCGCAATGAGGCACCGCGACCCCGGCAAAGAGCAGGAGAAGGAACAGGGGGTTTAAGTCAGTAAGAGCCTGACTCTCCCTCCCTCCCGGCCCTGGGCGGAAGAAGTCATTTGATGATTTTCCCGTCACAAAAAAAAGGATTTATTATTTAACTATTGAACACATATTTTTATATTCGGTCTCTGCATATTTGTTGCTTTACGTGTGGTTAGTCTTTTTGGCATTCATATTATTAACATAAATATTTTTAGAATTAGATGTACCTTTTAAAATACATCGATTATCACAATCCTAAGTTCCAGAATGGTTACGATCGGGTTTTATACAAAATTTATTTGAAAATAACGACTTCTACACGTGATTTTACTGAAAAAAGCTCGACTAGTTGCTAGTCAGAAGGAGACTCTTACTTATTAGCAGCATGCACATTTTAATTATTAAAGTTTATGTCACCATATAAACGTCAGTGAATCGTTATTTACAACAAATACAAAAATCATAATTATTTTTTAATTCTTCACTTATTCAATGAATCTTTTACACACAAACAATCGATTAAAGCTAACAATAGCATTATATTACTAAAAACACATTTAGCACGATCACTTGAACAAACAAAGCAATTCGTTTGGCGAATTAACGGTATCGCAGTGGGGCGCTTTCCGCATAGCAAGACGTAAAGAAATTTAATTAGCGTTCATTGAGATAATTCACTGCTTCCACAATAGGCCGACGAAAAGACAACTTTCACTAAGTATTTGGACACACGGCTTTAGGGAATGAGCGATAAATATAATATTTTAATTGCTAATATGTTCTGTTACATTGTCTAATAGTTTTGATCGTCATGTTTGAAGAAAGTGATGATTGCTTTTAGTGTTTGGTGTTGCATCTTGGCCTTCCAATTTTGGTGATATGAATGTTATAAGTTACTTTTAAACATTTTTTTTACTATTTATTCGGTGCTGAAATACAGATTTATCTTGTCTTCTACTAAAAACACTTTTAAGAGTTGGTGAACCTTCATAATTGAAAAACGTTGCATAAGAAACTCAAGTTACATTTACACAGCGCTTAATTTATTAGATGAAGACTGATAAACAAAGGATGCGTGTGCATAGACTTGCACGTATTGCTGTATTGTAATCCATAAATGGAATTCCAAGTATGGACTGCAAAAGTAACGTACATAGTTCACACACTTGAGCGCTTGTGTCTTCGTAGACTTATCCAGTTTAATCGGATTTACTTTATTTTATTTAAGGGGTGGAAATTTACCGAATTACTTCCTTTTAATGTAGGGAAAGAAGGGGAGTGTCAGACTCTTACTAACAAAAACCTCCTTCTTCTGCTCTAGGCCGAGGCCGCGGTACGTTACTGCGCTTGACTTACAAACCAGGCTGGAGTCTGCTTTAGTCTTTAGGGTCGGGCGGGAGGGAGTGTCAGACTCTTACTGACTAAAAACCTTGTTCGTTTCGTTCGTTCGTTCGTTGTTCCTTCTCCTGCGCTGGGCCGAGGTCGCGGTGCCTCATTGCGCTTACTCCGCAACCCTGGCTGAACATCAGCCCTATGGGGCCCCGTCTGTGGTGGTCTATTGGCTCCTTGAGGCGCGCGCGGAACACTACGCGCCGTAAGTCTGCCTTAGTCTTGAAAATACAACTTAATACAGGTTTGACAGACGTATACGAAATATGTCACGGACTTCTAAACAACAGATCTTGATCCAATTATCTAACTCTAAGAACAGATAAGTAACAATGCTGAGACGAAACACTCTGAACACTGGTTGCGTATCAATTATTCAAGAGTTATTTATTGTTTTGCTATAGGTACAGACGCAAGTGGGAAGTTTAAGTTGTTTTTGCAACTGAATCGCCTTTGATTTTGTACTCTAACGTAATTAGATAATTAGCTTGGTATTATTATTATATTTTATTAATTTTTTTTTGGTGTGGATTTATTTTGGGTTTTATGCAACGATTTGGAACGAACGACTGCACAATTGGTGCGGTGCGGTTCGAATCCCGCACGGAACAACTCTTTGTGTGATCCACAAGTTGTTGATCCGGGTCTAGGTGTCTTGTGTATGTGAAATTGTATGTTTGTAACAGCACCCACGACACAAGAGAAAGTCCTTATGTCCTAACGCTTTTTTAAAAAGAAAAAAAAAATGATTTAACTTATCCTTGTTATTAATGTTATTTAAAACCCGTTCTTAACATTCGTTGCTTCACAACATTAGTAGTCTACTCCCATAAGATATCACATAATCAACTGCGTCTATCTAACTAAAAGCTTCTTCACATCATCATCAGCCTATAAGTGCCCACTGCTGAGCAAAGACCTCTTCTAACACGGAGAAGGTTTGAGCATTAATCACCTTCTTTATCAATTCGGATTGGCGATTTCAAACTTAAAATGTCCAGGTTTCCTCAGAGTGTTTCCCTTCGCCGTATGCCAGTGGTATCTAAATAACCATAGAAAGTACTTATAATATATTATTATGTACCTTAGAAAAAATCACATTGGTACTTGCCAAGGTTTTGGACTTGCACTCTCATGCATGAAAATCGGGCACTTCAGTCTACCACGAATTGAAAGTTTATTAATACTAACAAATTATACTAAGAAACACGCTTTTCACCCTAACTATAATAATCATAAAACGACACAAAGTGTCAGCCACAAAACTGTTAACTTTGAAACTCAACAAGATTTCCCTGTAACACTTTTACGATGACATGTCACACCGTATTATGTTTTATAACCAATTCCAGCTATCCTTTTAGCGACCGTAATATATGCATAAACAAGGCCAGACGCCATAATATGAGTTACACCGCAATGCACTCGAATATTACACATTTACATAAATGTTAGAAGATTTGGATATGACCTTTGAAGATGGAAAATATCTCTGTGTGACTTTCTTGGGGTTTATTTTTTTTAAACTAGTGTAGAGATGAATTGTTAGGAGTTTATGTTATTTATTTTATTTTTGAGACTCAATTACAATTTAAAATGAATATGGACTGTAAGTTTTGGTCAAAAGAAATTAACAAAAAAAGCTGGGCGAAGCTAGTATGTGTAGTCATCCAACAATAGTGACGGAAAAGGTCAACTTACGCTCAATTTCTTATTAAATTTTTGAGAAAATTGCAATGCAAGATTTTTGTAAAAAGTAGAAGGTTGATCTTCTTGCTGCTATTCATACTTTAAACAGTTTTAACACCACATTAGTTCTGAAAACACGACACCAAATAGTCTTAAGAAACTACACCTCCTTTAGTCTTTTAAAAAAATAAATGATATACCGTCCAAACCTTCTTACTCAACAGCATAACCCTTTTAGTAGTTCCACGTGATTCCACCACAGGTCGGGCAACTTCGTGTTGCCGTAATGTAAAACGTCCTGCTCGCGTTATTATTATTTAACTTTGTCGCTGCGAACAAATGTTGTTCCCGGTTGTAACCGACAACCGTCGGAATGGAGTTCCAAACTGCGAAATTACTTTTTTGTGCGTTAGTATACATATATATATATTTTTTGTGTGTTTTGTCACGTCAAAAGAATCTAACTTTGTATTGAAGCTGGACTTTGATAGCGGATTGTTGTATTGTGATAGTTTTGTAAGATATTTTCAACGGGACATTTGTTAAAAATACTTTATCGTTTAAGGCCGCTATTGTTGTATATGTATTGTAGATTAATGATATACGTGATCTCACCGAATTGCAATGGTATTATTTTGTGGAAATTCATTTCTAAACGGGGCATAAAATATTTTAAATATCATAAATATTTTTCTTTTTATACAAAGTAATAGATCGTAAAGTATCATACTGTAATTGTAAACTTCACAAAGTTAGCTTCTAACCCTTTTTTTTTCTTAAAACGACGTTACAAGTACGAGTTAAAATCTCCTTAAACATTCAAAATTCTTCTGAATACACATAAACAAAAAATATGTAACGATTGAATCAACCAATAATAAACTAATAAATCTACCAATAAAGGTCAATCTTTGGCAAATACTTGACATTTAAGTCGTGTTATTTACAGTCTATTTAGTAGAACAGCTACTCAAAATTAATGGCGTGAGACTGAACGTAATCAATAAGGCGAGGATCACGAAGATGAAGTTAAAACAGAGTTCCCTTTACATTGGGGAAGGTCGAGGACCCTACACTGCGTGGATGGTTCTTAAGAGAGGATAGCTCGATACACGGACACACTAGACAGACTTCATTTTTTGGAGAAACGAGTTAGGTGAAAAGTTAATAAATTTTTTGTTTTTAATAAAGGTTCACTTTGCTTTAATAAGAATAATTGGTTGTTTGTTAACGGTTGCTTAATTTCAATATAATAAAAAGTAAATGTTTTGTATTAAAGAGTGACTGTGCAGGAAGTAGATGTAATGTTAAAAGAATTATTTCTAAATACAATTACGAGTACTACAGCAGATGTTAAAAGAAATATTTCTAAATGCGAGTACGGCCTTGTGTATTACATACATTACTTGTATTGATAATATCTTTCAGATTTCGCGGGCGATGTCCCGGTCTAAGACTGCAATGCACGACAAAAACGACAGCACGAAAGTAACGCCTTAAGATTTCGTAAATGAAAGTAACTCATTGATGATAAAATCATCTCCGTTTATCTTATTAAAATAAACAATCCCAACCCTCTCAAAAGCCAATCTCTCACCAATACCTAAATCTCCAAAACCCTAATCCCTAAAAGGTCGGCAACGTACTCGTAACTCGGTCCGTTACAGAATATAATTTTTGACCTTTATCCTTGTAATAAGGAACCAAATATGTACGTGCATTTGTCGCATGCTGACGAAGACTCTTGCCAAACTTGAGCCGAGTGGCGGATGTCTCGAGTCTGTCAAACTTGAGAACAAAGACCTGATTATGAATACACCGATACATGCTTATACCAACGTAAATTATCTTTAAGTTCGTTATTTAAGGACTATCGTTTATTGATTATTATCTTAAAAATACCTTTTGTATTTTGATAAAATTTTTCTCTACGGGACGAAATTTAAGGATTTTCTAAATGATTCATTTACTGTGTCTAATAGTTTTTATATTAATTATCATTAGTGGTATTTTTATATTTGATAATACAGAGTAATAACGATTAAAACACATTTTTAATATACAACTGCATTTAGTCCGTTCTTACTTTTAGGTGTTTTTTTGCATTGGTTGAACTAATCTACTTAAACAATGTTCAACTAATCGTCAAGTTCTCCACACCTTATTTTATTACTATTGATTCACACTCCATTTTCAAAGGCTAGCTTGAGTTATCACGGTCGTTCGAGTAAAAATAATATGACCTTAAATAAGCATGAGATGGAAGGGAATCCATTGGAATTTTTATTCAAGATTAAATCAAGTGTGAATTTGATCTGGGTCCGACTTATCTCAACATGTCACGTGAAAATCTGGTGCATATATTTTCATGAACCAAGTCAGTAAAAGGGATTTAGAAAAGTACAATATGTGTCGGAGGAATTTTCATCAGATAACTGTAGAACTAGGAGTTAACTTACATTTTAATTATTTGGATCTAGCGACCCGAACCGGATTCACGACGATACTAAAATTCTCCACTATTTAATTCACTGATGTTACTACACGTATAAACCTTCCTCTACAATTACACTGTCAATTTATTCCTATTCTATTACTTAGTTTTATTCTACATATGTAGTCTCGTGTGGATCTATACTAAACAGTTTTTAAATGATACGAAATTGCGCGGTATATTGAGCTAGACCTTTCGAATGTGTCACAATTTATGTATTCAAACACAGTAAGATGTATATGTATGATACAATTGATGCAAAAGTAAATACATCGAAAATTCTTTCCACGATTCACTAGTTTTTAATAAATAAAGCTTCAGATAATTGGTTGAAGAAAGCTATTTTAAATACATACTTCGTTTTAAAAACAATTTAAGCTAAACTTAAAGGGGCTAAATTGTCTTACCAACTTAAATTAAATTTCGACCACAACGGTTAAATTGCGGTCAAGTCAACAGAAATGAAGTGGAAGAGAATGGAGAATTCAGCGAAATTTTGTCAGCGCCATATTCCCGACAATTGACGCACTGACTTAGGGAGTTTCAGTACGAAATTGCTGATTCTATTGGTAACTGTATTTTTGTGAACTTCCGTATATTTTCTGTGTAAGTTTTACTAAAAATAATAAAGTTTTAGTTTTTTTGTTTTGTTTTTCTTGACCTACTAACAAAATTATTTAATGTGTAAAGTTTTAAGTTCGAGTAGATTGACTACAATTCAGAAAACGAAAACGAAATTTTTTTTTTATATTATTATTATTCTGATTGGTATTTTTTTAAACTTTACTCCAATGATCAAACAATTTATTAAAATAAATTCTGCAGCATAAAAACATTAAAGCCACATCCAAGGCTCCCAAATAGAATTACAATGTAATATCCAAAGAATAAGCTATTAAGCGTCATTTTAATTACAATAAGTGCTTCATAATTTTAACTTTTTTATTTCAACGGCCTAACATTCTGCATAAACAGTTCTCAACAGAAAGCTTTAACAAAGCTTTTAGAGGAGATCGTAACTCCTTAAGTACTTCTTTAATGACGTCCCTTAGTGTTTTATAATTAGCGTGAATATACATCTACGTATTCTGTTTCAAATTTACTATAGAGCACTAAATTTACTATAGGTCACTAGTGATCGTAAGCAAAGGATGTTTGATTTTTAGTTAGACGAGTTATTACCCGAGGTATTATCTCACAGAATACCGGCGTGAAACAACCCACAGCGTTGTGTTTCGCCGTGTGAGTGAGGTTACCGGAGGCCCAATCCCTCCCCCTCCCCTATCCCGTCCCGATCCTTATATCCCCAACCCCTATCCACAAAAGGCCGGCGACGCACTCGTAACTCCTCTGTTGCGGGCGTCCATGGGCGGCGCTGATTGCTTAGGTAATCCGTCCGCTCGTTTGCCGACCTATTACATAAAAAAATTAAGGGCGTTTAATTATGGAACTATTTTTCTTTTTATTTGTGGACAATTGTAGGATTGTTTTTATAATAACTATCGTGAGACATACTTAATTAACTAAAAATAGCGGGTTACTCACGTGTAAATATTGAGAAAAGCTCTACTAGTTTCGAACCACAGAGGGGTTCTTCCTCATGAGCAGCGTGCGCGGACGCGGCGACGTCGCGCAGCCTTCTCACGCACACGCACATGACAAATTACCACCCTGTTTCTTGCCCTGCATATGGCCGGAGCCGCGGTACAATATAACGCTTTCACCCACAAATCTGGCTCCATTATTGGATTCCAATGCATCTGCATCCCATTTTGCATCTGTGTACATACTTTTACATCTGGTGGAAAGTTAGTGAATAGCTTTGCCTCAGCTATCACAACAAAGGGGTGGTGGTGGTATTATTGAATAGTCTCTATAGTTGGGCATACAAAATGTATTGTAAATAATGACTTACTGACGTATAATCGACGGGATTGCGGGCTAAACGCTATAATATAATGCGGCTCCCCGGTCTGGACCAGGGGAATGAACGGGTTGGTTTTAAGTCAGTAAAAGACTAACTCTCTCTCGTCCCACTCAGGGCGGGACATGTTGTATCGAGTTTCAAACATGTCAAATATGTTTTGATGACATCCGTTTTAATTTTCATGGTTACCGTACACGCGTAGAAGTTCTAACTTCAAACGGCATTGGAGCAACGATCATTAATTTCTAGGTAGCATATCTAAAGTTTTAATAGTGTCTCTTGAATTGTTAACTTAGAACTTGAAACAATATTTAACTTTGATTTACTTAATTAAGTATTCTGCCTGAAGAGATTCTTAGAAAAACCTAGGTGAGTATCTATAGTTCGTCTCTCTATACTCGTACTTAGAGAATTCACAATTTAAGACTTCAAAAACGAAAAAGTTTTTAATGATTTTTAATAATTTAGTTTCTCAGAGTATCTAATTTCTTTGTGAATTTTATTAAAAAAGTTTTCTGTGTATTATTTGAGTTATTTTTAGAAAGTTATTTTATTGTAATTGCGAAGACAATTATGTTGTTTAGAGGCTGTTGCTGTATTGTAAATAACTACAAAACGCAACAACTTTATTATTACAAAAAAATATAAATTACTCACGTGATTTAATTGAGTACGCTGCTCATGAAAAGAGTCCCGTTTTGTCTTGAAACTTTTCTTAATTAATTACATGAGTAAATCATTATTTCAAATTAAATCAGTATATCACGATGGTAACTATTAAAAAAAAATATTTTCTTTTTTTATATCTTACCGCAAAATATTATTTTTCGCTTGCATGTTGAATATGCTGTCAAAAAAGTTAAGTTTGGTTATTTATTATGACGAAAATGTTATAGCTTTAATATGTATGTATGTGAATTTATCCAAACAAAGTTATAGGCAATCGACAACTTTCACCAGTTTGCTAAATCTAAAACACGTCTAACTTTAATCATGATTTATGTCGTGACTTTGACAGGGTTCCAAAACTGATATTAATTTTAATTTGTGACAAAAACTAATTTTACCCCTAAATTAATCTGGATTGTTGAAATGTTTTTCAACAAGATTTGGATAGTACTTATTTATACTCACTTTTTAAGTTAAATTAAAGCATCAGTTACATTAGACATGATTAAAGTTTATTTTTATGAAAATATAAAAAAAATATTCTTTAATTATTTCTTTTTTTATTTTTAATTCATAAATTTGCTATTTTATACGTTTATGTTATAAATTTCATATTCTTAAGATTTTTTATGGACATCCGCAACAACAGAACTCACTCGGCGAAACACAACGCTGTATCATTACGCTCCCTCACTATATTTATAGTAATAGTTATAATTATTTGTATGTTACAAAAAACACAAAATGAAACTGTTAACTCTATAGTATACAGATATCCACTTGCTGTAAAACAGGGTTGTTTCTGTAAAACCTGGCAGCAGCAAGTTCTACACACAAACCTTCGTTAAGATTTTCTTTTAAACTCGCAAGAAACAAGCAAAACAACACAGTACAGTGTGCAACAAAATTTCTCATTTGAAAATAAACCCGTGCTTGTTAAGGACGATACATGTAGAGTCGAAAGTGCGCGTCAAAACGTTAAGGGCATAAAATGTAAAAGAAAAAATAACGCCAAGTATCCTCGAGTCAGCAAAGAGTTCGCCACCATGCATACAAATGTTCAGACATGTTGTGTCTACTTCAAGGCTTAAGGCGGGCAGGTAATATACTCAAGAACGTGCCATACAGAAAATGTGATTTTTTGGCATTCCTACCTTGTATTTTTCAAACATGGGCACATGTGATACAAAAACCTTGCAAAATAATATTATTGTCAATCTTGAATTATTATTTTTTTGTTATAACAGTCTTTATCTTTTGTCGTGGGAGCATTCGCAAACATTCGGTTACAAAAATACACAGTAATGTCGTACACCATATCAGTTGAAACTGTGTAACAGCCTCTTGTAAGTTATTAGGGATTTGTGTGTGCGTGATGGTATCTAATGTTTTGGGTTAATAAAAAAGACGGACATTAAAATAAAAGTATTATGTTATCCCTATTATAATTTCACAATTAGTCACCTACTTATATCATGATTTTCGACTGTCTATACAGGCATATCTACTTAATTTTGCGTCCTTACGAATTCTAATGATTATTTAGCACGCGTGATGTGATTGGCAGTGTCCCTTTGTTTTTGCCCCGATTGTCCTTACAGATGCCAGCTTGATAAATGGACTAAGGGTCAATAGATGTCAACCACTGTCCGTTCTGTTGATGTAGGATAGTACTTATTCATTTGTATGTTTTAGGGATTACTATATTGAAAAGAAAGGCAGTGTCAACTGAACTCTCTATTGACGCGTCTGTTCTTATATTATTGTTATGATTGTGACTATCATTCTAAGTGACTTGATATAAGGTATGTTTTTGAATGTTTTTGTTTTATTTTATTATAACCGTGAAAAATATTATTGTATTTAAATAAATATAGATTCTTGTACTGTTTACATTGCATTTTGCAATCCCAATTTCTCGTCTCCAAGTTTAATGCTTATTGCACCTACCATACCTCTGCATCACCCTAAGGTTGACAGGTGGATGCCTATGGCATAAAGTTTACCAATACAATTACATGACCCATAAAAATGAAAAAAAAAATTATATGGGACTTACAGTAACGGCCATTAAACCGACGAGGCAGTTAAAGTTATAAATATTTTAATTGAAACCTACCAGCAGTCAGTACAGAAATTAATAAAAATAATGATAAAATTTATTGATATAAGCGGTAAAATAACAGATACATTTTAACTCAAAGTAAAATGAAAAATGAGTTTTACCTTTAGCAATATTTACATTACTGTGTCAATGAAAACGATTTTTATGTTCCTAAATAAATAATAATTATTAAAATTTTTTATTGAACAAACTCAGTAACGGAGTAAAACAGAACACCAATACCAAAACAGAGTGTAAGTAAGACAAGTAAGTGTTATATAGTAATTCAAGTAAGTATGTTAAAATTGTGTAAAAAGACCCATATTATTTCTACAATGTCTGGACTTAAACAGATCTCTGAGTTTGTTTCGGCATCTACATAGATCTCTACGGTGGCTAGGGCGTGAGGTTGATAGCTCTGTCACACGCTCCGCCGCCTTCTTCGTGAGTATCACTGTTTCGCAGATAGAAGATAGGAGGAGACGCTTCCCAGTTCGTCTCGCTCCGCACCATGGACTTGACTAAGGCCGATCGCGAGAGCTGATCACTTTCCTGAGGACACTGCGATGCTTATCCCAAGCAGGACACACCGCCACGGCATGCTTCACCGTATCTTCCGCCTGGCAAATACCTGCTTCAGGTGGAAGATGAGGATGCCTTGGCGTCTCTCTAGCCATTAACCATAGAGGGGTGTTACCGTTGTTATTACAGCGTGACTGAAAAATATAGGTATATGTTTGGTGTCAGGAACATACCTCTGTGACTAAAAACCCCCCTGTTCCTTCTTCTGCTCTGGGCCGAGGTCGCGGTGCCTCATTGCGCTTACCCCGCAACCCCGGCTGAACATCAGCCCTATGGGGCCCCGTCTGTGGTGGTCTATTGGCTCTTTGAGGCGCGCGCGGAACACTACGCGCCGTACACTGTTTCTGGTCTGGGTATCATGCGAAGTTGAAGTTGTATATTTTTCAACGCAGCCATAAATACTACAAAAACTAGAGGGGGGCGGGGCAATCTTTAAAAAAAAAAACATAGTTATATCAGTTACGTAAAGTAAATGCGAGGTGAAGAAATATAACTGTACAAAAATGTTAGCCACTAAAGCACTAAATTAAAAACTTTGTACATTAAAACACGAATAACTTGAAAGTTTCAATAGCATTTAATAAGTCTACGTGACACGAGCTATTTCAAATATTAAAACATGTTCTGTAGTTGAGAACGAACACTGAAATCTCAATGTTACCTAAAACAAATATTAGAGATAAGGAGCAAAGGTCATGAATAAATAAATGTTAGCGGCTTTGGACGCGTAGGAAATTAAAAATGGAAACCATGCTTAAATAATCTGTAACAACAAGACCGAAGAATAATAAAACCCCTAAAATATGATAATGTTAGTAAACACAACAATAGCACAAAACAATATTTCTCATCCAACAGTCGGATTATTTTTACAAGATTAAAGTTATGCTGGTATATAAAACAGAGGTCTTTTCACCGCAAAACCGAAAAAAAACAACAACTTCCATACAAACCCTTTGTACAAATTCCGTTTGTGGTCTACACGTCATTCCTACAGTGCACCACAAATAAAATTTAAACAAAGGCCGGGCCCAAAATAATCGCGTAACGCCAAAAACATTCCATTACAGTACCACAGATATACCGTACTCTTCTAAGTAGAAGTCTGTCTCACTCATTATCTGTGACGCCGATTCCTTTTCTGAAAAAAAGCTTTCAGTCGCCAGTCTCACACACGTTGTGAAGGCCTCTCAAAAATTCATCGCCCGTCTACGAACCCTGAATGGGTTCCGCAGTCGGGGCTGACTTGCCGTGCCCGGTAATCTACTTAATAAGTAATCTTGTAGGGACTCTTACCTCTGTTAGGTTTGGATAAGAATCCTGTTTTCTTTTGTTCGTTATGGTGCTAGTATGCTTAAAGAGTATTATTGACGTAATAATTAAGATATTTGACTAGACGATGTTTTCTATATTTAGTAATACATAATCATAAGGTAAATTATGAAGGAGAACCAATTAATTTAATGTCACTGAATTATCATCACTCGATTGTCAATCAAAACATCGGATCCAAATACTCAAAGTTGGTAGGTACCTTCGAGCAACAAAACAGAAAAAAAAAACACTTGACAAACACAAGTACCAAGCAACATTAATTACATTATCTCCTCAACAAACCACGTTTTGGCGCAGACGTACAAACAGGGTGTGTAATCAAAAAATGTAAAGTGCTTATACGTGATACAATTACTAGCGGAGTAGACGCTGTTGACTGGATAACATAAGAGATTAAAAGTTTGTAACAGCTTGACGCAAGGTAAAAGTTACGAGGAATGAACTTTGCGGTTCGTTTTTACGGGACGATGAATATAATCTGCTGTCTGTAGGGAATGAATGAATATATTTTACCTTTTCATATCATTTCTTGTCTGAAGTCATATTTGCTTTTAAATATTTAATTTCTTTTTTACTTTTTTACAAAATAAAGTACGAACGTTGCGGGGTTTTTAAAATGAATTCCATTTAAAAAACCCACATGTTATATGAAGAGAAAATAAAATATGAAATATTTAAAAAAATAGAGAGAATAAAAAAATTATATTAACATTCACACTGCTATAATTTAATAAGACACTACAGACGTCTTATAAAAAAATAATTCTATTAAAAAGGACTTTCTTATTCATTTTAGCTTTGAATTTCAAATAGACAAAGACTTATGTTGAAATAAAAAAAAAGATATATCTTTGTCACTTTTAAGGCAACGCTACGATTTATTCCAACTTGCGATTTTACTGGCTTCGACAGACCAATGAATACTAGAAATGCAATTTTGCTGCAAGTCGACTATTTCTGCTGCTGTATTTTCAGTCCGTTCCTGTAAACTTATGTTGGTATTAATCCTAAGAGAGAACTGGTTGTACTATAAGATTCAACTATTGTTAACTATCTCAGTTGTAATTATGTTTTAAGTTAGTTTTGTATCTAAATTAAAGCTATTAAAATGACTACACAATACTTATCTATACGTATTTCAAATTAAAATCTTGTACAAACATCAACTTCGACCCTTGTTCCCCTTAATAAATTAAAGCAGTCAACGTCTTCAAATATTAACATTTCATACACGAGAATGTTACCGCTAAACAAATGCAAAGATAACAAAACACTCGACTTTTCATTCCTCATTTTAAATGCAATCATAATTCTAGACGTCTCATGATAAACAGGTCGCTTCAGACGTATGTCGAACTGTATGCAAATGAGTTTTTCTTTTTTCATACGACAGCGACACCACAGCAGATTTTCATCCAAAATATGCGCCGGTCTCACACGGGGCCCTCAAAAATTCAACGACGCTAGACTTTCGTCGGCTTATTCTGTTTACTTTAGTTTTACTTCGTAAAAACTGATGCATTACTATAATTGCTAGTTTTTTAATTAAATAAAACGAACAGTTTACTCACTGGAAATGTGTTCGTAATTTTGAGGATATTACAAAATCACTTCCTTCTTATTTGTTTTTTGAACTACAGGCACTAATGGATCTCAATTTTAAAAAAAGACTTATTCGCTTGAAAATAAAACAGACTTTTTTATGTGCAAAGATTGCGTCAGTGGACGATCAATAACAGAACAAACCTTTGTATACGGATAACCTCCAGTACTGGCTAGAAATTCTCTTTGTTATGGATAGACGAATTAGTCAAGCCTAATGAAGACACGATCGAAATTGAAGCAGTGTTCTTGTTTGGTAATACACAGATACTATGATAGCTAATCTCGTTTCCAGAAGCACTATGCATTGTAAAGTGATTGTCTCATCAGGTTTGTGCATCTTCTCATCATCTCTTTGTCCTCGATAGATTTTGTAAATGAGTGTTTGTTGATTTGAGGGAGATTGCTTCTTTTTTAATAAAGCAACGTGTGTAATTTGGAACGGTTTTATGTAGCGTAGAACATTCAAATTCAAATTTTTTATTAGCAATAGATAATATGTCCATTTAGGAAATAGTCTCAGTATGGGCCCGGTAGGGACCGCTTAAATAAATTGTGCAGTAGCATACATTTTGAACATTATCGAATGAGATTTTGGTTTGATGGATCACCAAATCGACGTAAAATAATTTGGTTGGTTGCTGGTCGTTTCCAATTAGGCTATCTGGAAGACACTGAGAGACTTATACAGTTATACTCAACGATCAATAAATCCAAAACCATATAGGGTATCCATAATCGATAATATCCATATAATTTAATTCATATCCATCATACCCATCTAGGGTATAATATGATTGCACGGTTGGTGCGGTGGCTGGGCAGCTGGCTGCAGTGCAACGTGTCGCGGGTTCGATTCCCGTACGGAACAACTCTTTGTGTGATCTTCAAATTGTTGTTCCGGATCTGGGTGTCATGTGTATGTTAAATGATATATTGTAACTACACCCACGACACAGTAGAAAATCTCAGTGTGGGGCACATTAAAATTATTAAAAAGAAATAAATAATTGTTTAATATCTTTGATATAACCCACAATAATATGCCTAGGGGTAAATGAAGTAAAATTCGAAATATTTTTTGTGCTATTAAAAGGTAAGGTAAGGAGAAATCGTTTCGTAAAATAAAAATAATTTAAAAACTTCACTGGACAAAAGTAAACAAAAAATAATATTTTTATTGAAATTACTATTTTTATTATGTAATATTTAAAATTTTCATTGTATATTTCTATCTGAAACATAATAAGGCAGTTGGAAGGTACGTTTTCGGGTGGTAGCTACGTAGCCAGTCTCCAGACAGGGGCTGATGAATATTTCACTTCATTATAACAGTTGCTGTACTGGTTCTTGTGTGTAATATTAACGCCATGACGGAGTCACAATGGTCTCGGATAAGTCATTCTTTTAGTCTTTTTTCTATACAGTCGCTTGTTTAGAAGAAATTACAACTGGTTACTTTGTTTGTTGTTGTAATCAAGTTGAAAAAAAAAAAATTATTTAGCCGTGTTAGTTAATCAGTTCGAATAAGTTTTTTTTCAAATTGTTCATAATTATATTATGTCTGTAAAGATTTTTTCTTTTCATAGAAAATGCTTGAAATTAAAATACTAAAATTAAAGTAACACTGAAGTACCTTTTACAAATACATAAAATTACTAAACTTATTATTGTTGTGAGGTCGATTGCTCAAAAGTCAGGCAGCATTGGCAATGTGGATTTTAATTGCATTTGTTTTGCCGTTTGTCAATCTTTTTTTTTGTACAATGTATTTGTAAAGAAGTACACTCGGGTAATACTTTGTATTTGATCCGTAGACCACGTAGCCCTAGATCAATATAATTTTATTTTATTGAGCGCGCAATCGAATTATTTTGGTATACCAAACGATTTGGTATATTTAATTCATTAATAAAATCAACTTGAAAATTCTCAGTGTAGATAAGTTTTATATCGAAATGAATTATGTTGTAGTCTTTACGGAAACCAACCATTTATAATGCAAAGATCACTTACGTTAACAATAAAAAAGGCCGATTTTCAGTAAAACTCTAATTCAATTGTAGTACACTTTCAAGATAAGGTCCAAGGGAAAGATGGAACAATTTTCTTTTTTTCATCACTAAAAGGGAATTTTTGCTAAAAGCAAAAATAGGCCTAAACAGGACCAAATAAGGTCCTATTAGGCGTTTGTTGAGATTGCCCGACGTTTCCAAACGGCGACGTTTAGAATAGAGGTACTTAAGAAAATGAAGGTTATAATTTATATTATAATCTTACTAACAAGCAACAGAACTATTCAATTAAAATTAATTTGTTTGAATTGTTGGGTGATTCAGTGTAATAGAAACTATGATCTCAGATGCTCAGTTAAGTGAAGGGTGATGTTCAGTAATAGTAGTGGTCATAAATTAATCCCTACTGAATGCTCATTTAGATAATTATATTTCAAGTAAAATATGTTTCTTTTTTGTAAATGGGGCCTATTTTCGAAGGAAAGAAAATCATCATTGACTCCAAGGAAAATCGTTCAATGAGATATATCTCACACTGGGTGGCGAAGGAGTTTCAGACTCTTGCTGACTAAAAACCACCTCTTTTATTATCCTGTTTTATTATGAGACCTACACTCGCTATCCCTGGACTCTGGAATCAGCTCTAGTAGGTCCTATCTGTAGTGGTCTAATATTTCTTGAAGGCGCGCATGGAACGTGGCGTTTCGGGTGTTCTTCCCTAGTTAGCTTCTCTTACTTGCTGCACTGTTCTTATGGCAGCTGGAGCGTGCAATGAAGCAATTTGAGATAATATAGTAAAAAAAGCAACACCACCGATGGGGCCTTGTAATGTTTAGCCGGGGTTGCATGGTAAGCGCAGTGAGGCTCAGCGGCCTCGGCCTAGAGCAGGAGAATAAACGGGGCGGTATTTAGTCAGTTAGAGTCTCATACTCCCCCTCGCCTCACCTGAGCGGTAGAAGTCATTTGATGATTTTCCCCTCACAAAACAAACATGATAAATTGATCTTTGTATAAAATTCGTAATTTACAAAATGCATAGAAATCATTTAACACTGTTTACAGTAGGTATGACATAATTATTCAAATATTAAAACTAAATACAACAAACACCAAACCTTTCGATTTGTCAGTTTTGACCGGACAGTCGACATTTTGATTGATCGTTGGACGGTTGGCGCAGTGGCTGGGCAACTGGATGGCTGAAGGCTGACAATACTTGGACAGGGCCGAGCGAATTATCATTGAATTTTTCGTCCTTGTCTGGAAGCTTATAACAGGAGGAAAAGCATAAAAAAATAAAATTCAAGTTCGTAGAAAGATTATTTTTCTAAATAATACTTAATGCAATACAGCGCATTCAACGTCTTTGGTCCACCCTTTTCTCTCACGGCAACAGAATAAAAGCTCTTTTAGGAATCAAGTCACAAGCCACAGCGATATTAAAATTATACGTAAAAAATAACAATATATAAAAAATAAATAATTTAAATAAACCATTTTAATTACTGGCTTCAGACCAAAAAGAAAAAAATATATAATAGAAAATAATATACTTTTGGACTTTTACAAAATATTATACTAGTCAAAGGTCCTAGACTTGTCTGAGTGCCATTTCTTATTTCATACCAACTATATATAATTGTCCAAATCAGTAGTTCACGTGGATTAATTAAGCAAAAAATCGTAATGATAACAATAAAAATTATTGACAAAATATATAAACATTATTATCATTCATAGAATACTTAGTGACGTGAAAAAATTATTACGGAACATTTCTTAACTTTACTCATTGTTTATGTAATTTTAAAATTATTAATAAAAAAAGATGAGACAATTGTAACTGAAAAATATTCAGTTTAGTGTGTGCGTGCGTCTAATGAGGTTAAGGATCTGTGTATGTATGTGAGGGTATATGTTTATGTTTGATTGAGTGTATTAAGGGAAAGTGGGTGCGCGTGTCATGTGAAAAATATATAATAAGCTTAGTTTTTATGAAATGGACTGACTCTGACACCGAATTTGCTACTTCGTTTATAACCCTCAGAAGTCTGAAAAGCGATCAAACGTCGTCAATGGGATATAAATTGTCTCAACTTGAAATATAACTCATTGTGATCAAACAACGCTTCCCTTTAATTTTTAAACCAAAAACTCAAGATAGGTTCGTTCGAAAGGAGGCGTACGTAAATTCCATTTACTGGTGGGAAGTGCCGGGCTCGGGCCCCATCGCAAACTCTACTTAATTACGCGCATAAATTGAAGTGCTCTCTCCGTACACGATGGATGTAGCCACATTTTAACTCATAAAATATCGTTTCTTTGAAATTACCGAGGATTGGTCTACCATAATTGGTTATGAGGGCACATTGGCATGCGCGGTAATTTTATTCCAGGTGTCGCTTATGGTTGGACGCTGAAAATTTAATGCGGTGGTCAGATTTTGATTGGGATTGTACCCGCATTCATGAATATCGGTACGAAAAATCTGTGTTTAAATTAAAAATATTTTACTTATACTGAGCATCTCTTTGTGACATATATTTTTTGGTCTTCACACGTAACAGAATAAAATATATATATTTTTTTTATTTATTGGGTAGAGACAACAAACAGCTACATTATAAATAGTGTACACAGGCATTATAAACAAAACTTGATGTAACAATGCAGCCCACAACGTTATCCACAAATTAACACAAGATTATAAACATGGAAAATAATACAACTTAAGCTAAATTCTGTATCGATATAAGGTAATTCTGTAAGCGACGGCGATAGATTTGTGAATTTCCTAACCGCTAGTTAGCGTCTCTAGGGATTTATTAGGTAAGCAGTCTTTTTCCTCTAATAATGTAAGCGTAATGCTTGGGCAAAACTTACATTAAATGCCAATAATAATCACGATACTTAATAATATTAAACAATGAAAAATAGACTTTCAATCATTTGTTTAGTGATCAAATTACACCTACGATTAACGACCATGATCGCGATAATGAATGGCATTTCCCGTTAGTGTAGCCCAAGCATAAGTGAAACCTTGTCACTATGTCCTAACCGTATTGGTATGTCACTGATATCTTTTTAATTTCAACTGATAGATTACTAATTCTACATGGTCATGAAATATTAGTCAAAACATTAACGACAAAATAATACTTACTATAGTATAGAAGTGAAAAAAATACAAGAAACATTTAAAAATGGTCGGATGGGTCAATTGTACTCACTATAACTGCATAAAAGGCGTAAGTCTATGAAATAAGATTATTTATAGTGCTGTTTCATTATTATAATGATAACGTAGTCCCAAGTTTAAATGGTGACTCCATTTCATGCAAATGTGTAAAATCTATCGTGTATTATACGTACAAACTATATGTATTGTCTTAAATATTCACAAATCAGTTAAAATCTAATCAATTATAACCAAAAATCAAAGTGAACGTTTGAGTCAATCCTTTGACATTGATGATGACAATATTGTGCCAAGCTTGTGTAGTACAGCCATGCCTCGGCACGAATAGGTCGGCTCCAGCGGAATGATACCACGACTTCACAGAAAACTGGCGTGAAACACAGCGTATTATTTTACCGTGTGAGTGAAGCCGTGAGTCTTTTTTTTATGGAATAGGTCGGCAAACGAGCCTACGTATTACCTGATGGTAAGTAATCAACGCCGTCCATGGACACACGCAACGGAGGAGTAACGAGTGCGTTGCCGATCTTTTAGGGATTAGGGTTTTGGAGATTTAGGGATTGGGAGGGATCGGGGGAGGGGAAGGATTGGGCCTCCGTTAGCCTCATTCACACGGCGAAACCCAACGCAGTAGTTATTTCAAGTCTGCAGTTTTGTTTTTCATTTTAAGGCGTAAACAATTAATTTTCGATTTTTTGTCGATATTATCGTCGGTATTCTGTGAGGCCTTGGTATAACTCCGGTCGAGCCTACCTATTAGTGCCGAAGCTTGGCTCTCCCACACTTAAAGGAGTCTACCGGAGGATCAATGTGAGGCTACCAAAGGAAAATCGATAAATGTGTGCCACCATTCTCGAGAAGAATTATTTTTTTTTTGTTTGTTCTTTCCATGAAAAAGTTATCCCAAAAGCTAATTTTAGATAAAAATACTTAAGATACTCGTACCACGTATTAATAAAATATCATCGCAGTTGCCATGTCAAAAAATAAAATTTTCTTTTTATATTTACAGGAGTTTTTTGCTCTGGAAACTGATAAAGATATGGTTTATGAAACTATCAATATAATGTACGATTGCCGTAAGTGTTTAAAAATAACAGATATAATAAATTATTCATCGTCTTGTTAATTTGTGCTTATTGTAACATAGCTTAAACAGTCAATGTTGGTGGCCATGCCACATTACTTAGACTCGGAGCTTCAGATTTTTTCGAAAAAGGTTTCATAGAATATTTCAATAAAATAAAATTATCGATCAGCTTTTAACATTTTTTTATAACTAATACTATACAATTCTACTATATCTTCGTGCAATGGCAAGTTCGATAGTGTGGTGTGACGTGTAACATGTTTTTTAACCTCCCGCATACTTCCAACGTCGTGTCCATCAATCTCTAGTTGTCATATGCCTTTCATTTCTTGTCATAACCTGTCCACACCACAATAGACGGCTTTTGTTCATTTACTGTTATTTAGTCGTTAACTCTAAAGTTTCAAATAATTTTAATGTAAGGCTGGTGGAATGGCTTCATTGTTTTAAGGGGGAAAATCATTCTAGATTTCTACTGTCTTGGTTGTGACGAAGTGGAGTGTCAGATTCTTACTGACTCGACCCCGATAGCTGGTTTTTTACTGCGTACCATGTTCATAAGATATTCATTCACATAAGATATTGGTTTATATTTGAGAAAATTCTAGAATGAAACAACATTTTTTAACGAAAGATTTTTTTAATTCCTTTGTAAGTTGTTTATTAATTTTATTTATTTATTCATTATTAAAAATATTCCTTCATTTCAATTATATTAAATATTATTTTATTTTTAGACAGCGAATCGTATGATGGGTATGAAATTTACTCCCTAGTTAACGCTGGAGTGAATATAATCAACGTCGACATGACACTACATGATACTGAATATTTCCAAAAAATCAAAGGTGCTTTGGAATTGGCTCAAAAAATACCTGAAAATGTTCCATCAGCTTATAAGTGTCCTATTGGATTATCAGTGACTATTTCTGCTACTAAACCTATTGATGTTGACGAAAGAGTAAGTTGAAGATTATTAAATAGTCTTAAGTTTTGAAAATTAAAAAATAAATGAGTGTTTTGATACCAAAAAGGCTTTTATCCCAGAGGCAATGCAACCTCTTTTCATTACTTACTTTATAAATTACATAGTCCACAATGTTATTATCGATCTACTTATTTAAGACAAAAATAATAATTTTAGTCACCTTTCTTGCCTTTAATACTGACTGCATCCTCGAAAGACCCAACTTTCTATTTCTCATCAACAATTAGTCAGACTTAAAATAATATTCTTTTGTTTTTCTGTTTCGAAGAAATTTTCTCAGGAAGAAAGAAAGACAAAGTCTCTTCGATAACTAATTAAAAAGTTTCTTCCAGGTCGACATTATAATTTTAAAGGATGTGACGTCGACGAACCAACTCTATGAATTCAAGAAACAAAATAAGAAATTATCATCTATGGCAATTTTATTCTGGCCTCCGTTACTTGGAATTTTGGATCTACATGAATTAATTAAGGTTAATAAGACATTAAATTTTATAAATGAAGCTAATATTTTACGTAATTTATTGTTCAATGTGAGTTTTCGTTTTATTAGATTTCGAGCGGTCTCGTTTTGGGTCCGAGCATGGGTGACGTGTTTAACGTATATTACAATGTTTTGAAACTTTGTAAAGATGTGAGTATTATGTCTTTTTGGTATTATTTTCCTTTGTAACTTAATAGAGACTGCCTTGGCAACGGTAAGTGCTACTGTAAGAAAGGACGTCCAGCGTTTACAAGGGAAATAATAAAACTGTATTTTTAAATTTCGACTTTATTTTCGATAGCTCAGAGTTACAAACAGATGTTTATTGATTATTCTATCAGTTTTGGTGTGACAAATAGCTTATTGCTAAGACAACTTTGTTTAAGACTTAAGGGCACGGGAAGCATTATACTAGCTTTATGTTATTATTCATAAATTTATCGTAGGAAGTTGTAATAAGTAAAAAGGGTTACACCAATATAACCTGAATGTTAATTTGGGCCTAACAAAAACAAAGGCTCGCAAGTTGAGAGCCTACCTCCTAAATATTGTTAACGAAGTAAGTTTAATTACTCCTTGTAAATTGTTTAAAGTTTAGCACTTGGAATATACCAATTTGGTTTCTGTATCGCTGTGATTTGTGGTTATATATATAGGTAGATGCTTTACGTTGCTGGTGACGGCAGGGAAGATATTAGCCAGTACCTTCATATTTCATGTAGGTGTCGAAGGAGTACATATTAGAGGTCTGGCAATAGTGCTCTATGATGGACTTAAACCTTTAAAAAGGCGCGGTGGTTTCCAGTCTGGGTACCAGCGGCAGCACTGCTGCGCGTCAGAGTCGCTCAACCACTGCGATAGACCTTTAGTGACCTGTCAGGCACCTACGTAATTGTTATATATGTGTGTACTTGTAAATTGACTAGGAATAAAGACACTGCCATCTTGCCTGGAATCTGCGCGGCAGACAATACTGCTGGGCTATCTATACCTTGGTGGAAGCCCTGCGGTAACGCACTTTGCGGTAGCTTGTAAATAAATTCAGAATCAAACTTGCCTTCACGCTTCAAGGTCAAATAAAAAACAGTTCTACTACTTTAGATTCGAATTGTTATTAATTCATAACTTCTTAATTACAGGCTCGTAAGCCTATATTCTATATGAACCCATCCATAGCAGAAGATTATTACAAATGTCCAGATAACAACAGAAATTTACTGATACAAGTGCGTGATTTAATCACAAATAAATTTGATGGTATTATTATTAAGTACCGTGGAGATGAACTGCCAATAGAATGCATGCAAGCATTTGTAAGAGCCACAGAGGTTTTAGAAAAAAATACCAATCCAACTACAGAATATTTCGATAAAAGTTCTCCAGTAAGTAGTATTGAACTTATTTTTAAAATGGATGAAACTGTATTATATATAGCTGTGATGATGATGTATACAAGGCGAGACTTCAAGGTATCAACTAAGCGAAATTACCATGACTTAGGTTCCCTTAGAACTTAAACACTGAATTCAATCAAGAACTTGCAATTTATTTGACTGTTTGAATTCATTATTTATTTTTCTTTGTTTTTTTTATGTAATAGGTCGGCAAACGAGCATACGGATTACCTGATGGTAAGCAATCAGCGCCGCCCATGGACACCCGCAACGGAGAAGTAACGAGTGCGTTGCCGACCTTTGAGGGATTAGGGATTTGGAGATTTAGGGATTGGGGGAGGGGAAGGATTGGGCCTCCGGTAACCTCACTCACACGACGAAACCCAACGCTGTGTTTCACGCCGTTAACTTTGTTAAGCTTATACATACATTACATTCTTACATATCCTGTTGAATATTCATACATTATCTTGTTGTATATTTTATTGATTGACTTCTTCTCCTTATAGTCGGCTCTTTACATCTAAGGATAGTGGTCAGTATCGGGGTAACATCTGGAGATGATATTCACCTCCACCGGTTTTGATAGGAATCGATACATATTCTATTTCCCTAACCGTCCGAAAAAGGAAAGATGTGAAGGAATTAATTATGTTTCTTAACTTTTGTGTCTTAGCTATTACTGCCAGTTCTACAACCCTACACTGCAGCTCTGGCTGCTTCTATCGCGGCCGTTACATGTGGTGCACGAGCTATCTTTGTATTTACTACTACGGGCTCGTCAGCTAAGGATATGTCCTGTGCATCACCACCGTGTTACGTGTTTGCAATCACAAGGAGTGAAAAAACCGCGCGAAAAATGCACCTGTACAGAAAAGTTATGCCGTTGTTATATCAAGGTGAGTTTTATTAGTCATGGCTGCCTTACTTGAAACGTCTTAAAAACATCAGCCGCGAAACATGTAACAGGATTCTCAAGATTTTTTTTTGGAAATAGTAATTTATCAAACGACTTTTTTTTACCAGGGTGGAGCGATAGGAAATGTCCGAGTCTTACTGACTTAAAGCTACTCCGTTCCTTCTCTTGCTCCAGGCCGCGGGGCCGTAGGATACTCTATTGCCTTTGACACGCAACCCCACTAAGAATAATTGGGTAGTTTCCTAGGTCAAAAGTAAATTAATTCGACGTTTCAATACAATAAAATATTGAAAAATAACTATTCATTAAATAACATTAATCGATCGATCCACACACAAAGTTTTAGATTTTTTTAGCTAATTATTAAGAAATAAGTAAGCTATTTGACGCGAAAATGTTATGACGTCATAATTCAATTTTCATACAAATTTCATAGAAAAGTATCGTTTTTGACGTTTGGATAAAAGTATTGAATTTCACTTATAGTTATGTTAAAACGTTAGTGGAAATTACCGTATTTAACATAACATGACGTTTGTACATAGATACGTTATTGACTCCTTCGAAATAATTATTTTACAGAACTGAGTTTGTGAATTGCGCCTCCTTTCTGGGATATTTTTTATTAGATTTGACTTGAACTTCATGACGTGATTTAAAATGTGTACGTTTACTTATGTAATTGTTAGTGGTAAAATACAAGACATTAGCATAAATTATTGTAATTACAGAGAAACGGTTAAGTTCCTGGCAAGAAGAAAGGTTGGCCCGAACTGCTTTTGGCGTACAATTTTGCCTCAAACGTGACCTACTCGACTACAAAGCCAAATTAGTGGTGTTAGCCCCCTCCGACCAAGGAGCTGCGTACTGCAATAGCTTCCAAATAGCTACTGTTTCAGAAGTTATGAAATTGTTTTTATGCCAAAAAAAGGAAAACTGATGATATATTTTTCTAATATACCTTCTGTTATTAATGCAAAAAGAAGCAATCCATGCACGCTTCAGACTATCACTTCCATAGTAAACACATCTATTGAGACCAATACATTCCCTGATGCATGGAAGTGTGCTGTGGTGCGGCCTTTACCAAAAGTCAGCAATCCAGACTCCTGCAAGGATCTTCGCCCCATCAGTATCCTGCCCTGTTTGTCAAAAGTCCTGGAGAGGGTAGTGTATACTCAAACTATCGAATACCTGGAATATAACAATATACTGCCAGATTTGCAATCTGGGTTCAGAAAGGGGCGTGGGACAGCAACTGCACTCGCTGATGTTATAGGAAACATTCTTGAGGCTCGTGACAGGGGGCAGGGGACGATTCTGGCTTTGCTCGATTTTTCTCGGGCTTTCGATGCTATAAACACCGCATTACTGCTTTCCAAAATGGCATATTATGGATTTGCAGCGGAAACAGTAAGGTGGTTTGGTAGCTACTTGGAAAATAGGTCTCAATATGTTGAAATCTGTAACCAGGATGGATCCATCTTGTCCTCCTCCCCACTTCCTGTCTCGCGCGGAGTACCTCAGGGATCAATTTTGGGGCCACTTCTCTACATTCTTTACAGTGCGGATATCGTAAAGACTTTTAAACACTGCAAGTATCACATGTATGCAGACGACATACAAATTTACATATCTTGTAGGCCTGCGGAAGTGCTACAGGCTACACAAAAAATGAATCATGATCTGCAGAGGGTTGCCACTTGGGCAGAGCATAACTCTCTGGTACTAAACCCAGCTAAGTCAAAATACATGGTTCTGGGTAGTAAGAGGGCAGTGAGTGCCATGCTGTCAGTTGGGCCAGTTATAACAATTAAGGGAGATAACATTGAAAGGGTGAACACAGCTACCAACTTAGGTCTCACTATGGATCCAGAGCTACACTTTGAGAAGCACATTGTAAATTGCATGAGGAACTGTTTTTACAGACTTAAAATGCTCTACACATTTAGAAAACACTTGAGTGTAGCTCTGCGCAAACAGCTTGTGGATAGCCTGGTACTGTCAAAGTTAAATTACTGCGACACAGTCTATGGCCCGTGCTTGCTGGCAAGAACAAATACATTAATCCAGCGTATACAAAATGCTTGCATAAGGTACTGTGTTGACATACCAAGGAGAAGCCATGTCACTCCATTTGCAAATCAAAACAATATATTAAAAATGGAGGCTAGAAGACGACTACACATGGCAGGTCTGTTGTTTGGAGTCATAACTACTCAAAAACCACGGTACCTGTATGAGAAGTTAAATTGGAGGCAACATTCATGTAAAAACCACATACGCTCTGCAACAAATCCACTATCTATTCCTCAACACAGGACTGCGGCCTTCAGGGGGAGTTTCAGGTATGCTGCGACTCACTGTTGGAATAACCTGCCACCACCAATGCGAGGCCTGAAAACAAAAAGTAACTTTTTACTACACATGAAAAAGTATTTACAAAACCTACAGAACTCAACCTAACCTAACTCTCTTCATTATTTATTAATCTATTTATCTACGCAAATTACAAAAATTAGTATATATTTCTAACCTTTAAGGTCGCGGCCTTCCTGCAAGGGATACAGGCATCCAACATATATTGTCCGCGATTACATACTTTCCCCCTGTTAGTACAGCACACGTGTTTCTGCAAATAACCCTTGGCTGCATGCTGGAAACAAGACACACATTTACTACACACACCTACACAGTACAATCATACACGACACACGCTTTTGTTACACGATTACATGTTAATTTGAATAGCCTGTACTCACGCTGCTTTTCGCTTCAAAATGTTCATAGATATGGTGGGACGCCATCACGTCACCCAAGGATATGCTGAAAATCAGCGCTGTGGCACCAGTCCCTTGTGGTTGGGGTCTCAGCAAATGCTGAGCATGTCCATTTTTTGCGCTCGTACCACATTGTATTGTTAGTTACAACAACCGTAAGGAGGAAATTATCAATTTAATTGGATTAATATATGTTTTTCGTTATTGTTTGGTAAACACAAATGTTACTATCTTGTCCTTATGGTTCACAGATAATAAAAATACACGCGACCTCGCGCATACTGTTAAAATACTCTGTGGACCATAGACAAAACTTTTTGTAGACAAAACCTTTTGTTTATTTTTTCTTTTGTTATTATAATTTGTTTTTAAAAACCATTTTTTTGTTATCTGTGCCATTTAGTTTAGATTTTTAGTATTATTTTATTTTCTTCTTTTTTTGTATTTTTGTTTTATGTGTGTGCGCTTGCGCAAAAATAAATGTATTTTCTTTCTTTCTTTTCTTTCAATAATATGTAGATATTACTTGAGAAAATGGAGCAACTATATTGAATTATTTGTACATTTATCTCACATGACGGGGATGTGTTTGTGAACTGAAGATAAGCTGAAGCCAGTTTATTGTATTATTCCAGTGAAGTAGTAAATAAGCTAGCGTACCGTTTATCGGCTAATTATTATAACTGTCTGTATATGAATGAATATACCTAATTACCAATTAATTATCTATTAATCTAAAACGTCAATTAAAACATCGATTTCCAATAAATAAACGCCTCCGACCTCTAATTAAAACTATTAGAATAATTAATCACAAGTCACGCCTAACACGATTAGTGAGTTTACTAAATTAATAATGCATCTATTCGTGTAGTGAATAAGTGTGAAATTGTGTTGTATAAGAACCAACAACAATTTTCATTTGACAGCTATAGGAGGTTTATTTTGTTAGTGCAACTAAAACAAAGGTTTGCCACTAATTGCCAGATCGCGGCCGCATTGTGTAATGTACACAAACTCTGCCAATACACACACCCTGTATTGTTTGTATCACTTGTAGAATCGCGGAAGCATTCTTTTGGTTTGATCAACCATTTTCGTTTTTAATTCGTTAGTAGTTATATATATTTTGAAAGATGGAATTACTTAAATTATTTTTAATTTTATATAATTGAAACATTTTTGTAATATGGAGTTCGAAATTTAATTAAATTGTAATTTGTAACCGAATTTATTTTCATTTAAGTGATGAATTTACGAAATCAGTCAACATTATTCATTCTACAACAAAACAGACTTCGCAATTCGAACAAAAACAAAACACTACAATTTCACTGCGTAGTAGTGTAGAAACGTGAGCGATACTAATTGCTAAGTATAAACAGATTATAGACTGCATGAGTGCGCATTTAAATGAAGTACCATTTACATGAGACCTCATTAGAGTGAGGACGTAGGTAACGCGAGAACTAAAATGCATTTCATATTCTCATACAAAGGATATCGCATCCTGTTACAAGAAGCCTTTGCATTCAGATGCATCGTCCTAAATTCACGGGCTATTCTGCAAACATATCTTAGTTTACATCAATATTTTAGTGTAACAGCAATTTGTGTAATTTTGATAAAATTGCGTGTTTTTTGCAAATTAATATTATATTCAGTTGGAGTTAAATAGTGACGTGTGATGACGACATACACCAAAATAACATCTGTCACTGTCAAGAGGTCAAGAGGTGCCAAATTTACCAGAAAATTAACAGTAGTGTGTAATTTTTTCAAAGCCCAAAGTCATGGAAACTGCACCATTTTTAATAATACTCAAACGCATACTAAAATAAGTTAATTAAAAAATGTACATATTTACTCTCTCTCATTTTTTGCTCTTTTTAATAAGGTTTCTAGACTTTGATATTATGAGTGTACGGTGCAGTAGTTAATGCAAAGGCGTCGCGTAGTTGTACGGCGCATCGTGCTTTCGTCGTTCATTGCAGTGTGGGAGAGCCAAGCTTCTGCACGACTGGGTCAGCTCGACCGGACTGATATGGTGGCTTCACAGAAAACGGCGTGAAATAACCACAGCGTTGTTTCGTCGTGTGAGTGAGGTTACCAGAGGCCCAATCCTTCTCCTCCCCCGATCCCTCCCCAATACCTTAATCTCCAAAACCCTAATCCCTAAAAGGTCGGCAACGCACTCTTTTTTTCTTCGTAACGGGTGTCCATGGGCGGCGCTGATTACTTACCATCAGGTAATCCGTCTGTTCGTTTTCCGACATATTACTTAAAAAAAAAATTGCAGCGGTAGGCCTTGCCAAACTAAATATATACAAACAAAAATCTACACATTATAAGCAATGTATGGTATGACGAACCGCATGCATGAAACGCCTCGTCTCCGTTAACTCTTCAACAGAGACGAGATTGCCTAAGGCAGAGGAGCCCTGTCATCCAGCAGAAGTACATCGCGGATTAGTGTTAAAGTAATGTAGATTATCTTTATCATTAAAAAAAGAACTAAAACTGTGAAACCCGTAATTGGTATATGTAAATTTGTAACCACCTAATTGTATCAACGTATTTTGTTATTCATTCGATAGTAATTAAACTGCATTGGATTCCCGCTAATAGTTATTGGAAATTATGAATATATGAATATTTTCACTAAATTACATTTTGCTACGTGCTACGGTTTTATTTAGCAACATAATCACAATGCAAACTTATTGTTACTTTAACTAATTAAAAGTATGAAATAATAATGGTAAGACAAATATAATGCGGAATAACCCAAAGCTTTGTTCATTCGTCGAGGGCTCGCTAATGTCACACGAAATAAGACTAAAACGTGGATATTAAGATGCTCTCATTTCATCCGCCTTTGAAGGATTGTGCTGCCAAAAAGAGTGGGAAGCTCCACGTCATGTCGAGAGCTTGCCATTGTCAGCAACATTCAAAGTCATTCAGAGACCATGTTTGAAGCCGACAGCAGGCAAACAAAGGTTTTCGTACACTGTTCCATGCGGAAGATTGAGAATTTTTACTTACGTGACGTCATATTTTTTGTCTGGGAATGGCAATTCCGTAATTACAATGTTATTTTACCTCTCCTCAATATGAAATAAATAAAAAGAAATGGAGTGAATATTTATTATAACAATTTATCAACTGAAATATTAATTGGAGTTTTATATTATTAAATTAAACACTTTTACCAAATATAATACGGTTATGTGTAATGTGTTCAACTTTTTTTTATTCCTAAGGTCGGCAAACCAGCCGACAGATTACTTGGTGATTAGCAGTCGCTGCCGCCCATGAACATTCGCAATACCAAAGGAGTTACTACAACAGTGTTGCTGGCCTTTTGTGGGTTGTTGGGGATTAAGGATAGGAATTTGGGGATTGAGGATGGAGGGGGTAGGGGAGGGATAAGGCCCCCGGTACAGTAAGTACCTCACTTACAAGGCGAAATACAACGAAAGCGTCGTCTCACGTCGATGTTCTGTGAGGCCGTGTTATCACTCTCGGTCGTGCCGATAGGTCATTCACACCAAAACATTGCTCTTCTACACTTAAAATACGTATAAGTATAGTGTAAGTTTTCTATTTGTCCATACAAGTTAGCTAAGTTACTCCACTGTCTTATGTTCAAGGTTGATTAAGCATAGCACTTTATTCAATTCGGATCACTGCATGTGAGGGCTAATTGACTTTATATTCTGTTTCCACGAAGAGGGATTGTTTCAAAAACAACACCAGTAGCCCAGATTATAAAAGAATACAATCGATAAAGGCTTATACAGAGTACTGTGTAAAAGAAAAAAAAGGAACATTTGAATTTCCCAAACGGCAAGCGTTTCAACCGATCCGTCCATTGTTTCTTTAAACGGTTCCAATAAAAATGCAAATACACAGTCTATGCGTTGTGTGCGTTGTCCACTATCGACTTTCAAACTAGTTTATTTAGTTCTAACTTTGTTCTCTGCTCTATTTACTTCCAGTGTTTGTCCTGTGTCTAGTCTATCAAGTATGACCATTTTGTATCACTAAGGATTTATTTTTATTTGTTTTGAGTTTTTTACTGAAAAATTTTACAAAATAAAAAAACCGCCTTCAAAAAAAGTCAAGCAATAAAAGTTCCTACACTAAAAAGTAAAAAATAACAATTTGAATTACTGTAAAAAAACTTAATTTATAGGTAAACTTATTTGACATTAATATTTTGCAAATATTCAAAATTTATTACTTATTTTTGGAGTCGGTGCCAGCATTTTGATGTTGAAACTTAATGTTAGTTAGGTTTTTAATATCCGGTGCCATTTTTCGTACATAATGCTTAAACATTTTCAATGTACTTAAAATGTTTTTGTAAGTACATATTTTTTATTTAAAAAAATGTGCAAATCGGACATTTTTTGTAGAGAAGTCTAATCTGTATTTATGTCTTAATTAATATACCTATATTTGAGTATGCAAATAGGTATTAAGTAGTTTTATAATTAAGTAAGAGGTAGTTTTTCAAGGGATTGTTGCCCATTTGTATTTCCTTGCATGGGCTGGCACCGACTCCAAAAATAAGTAATAAATTTTGAATATTTGCAAAATATGAATGTCAAATAAGTTTACCTATAAATTAAGTTTTTTTACAGTAATTCAAATTGTTATTTTTTACTTTTTAGTGTAGGAACTTTTATTGCTTGACTTTTTTTGAAGGCGGTTTTTTTATTTTGTAAAATTTTTTTTTATTTGTAGCCGTTTAGTGTCTTTTTTTTTTATTATAATGTGTTATGGCAAAGAAGTCAATATCGTTCCTACATTTCTTTTGAAAAAGTTACAAGTGAAATACATATCATAGTACATTGTTACTGTGTAATCGTTTTGATCTCGAGGAGAGATGATATGATGCATGAGATACTTATGACTTATAGTTAAAATAAAATAATAATCTTATCATAAATTCATATTAGTTCTCGCCAAATAACAAAAAACTAGATATTTTCATCAACAGACAGATAAAGTTCAAAGATACCAAATGCAATCTAATTTAGTATCTATGATTAAATACATTCGTACATAGAAAAAAGACCGATGCAATTATTGTTTTGTATCAATTGTAACCCATTAAATGAAGAATACTATTTTGTTATTACTAAGAACATTCATATATAGACAAGTTGGTAAAAATATAAAAGACCATCGCTATTGTAAATATACATTTATGAATCATTCAATGTATGAACCTTTTTTAAGTAAGTATTATATACATATGTGCACACAAAAGAAACACAATTATTGTTTTGTACGACGCAATTATTGTTTTGTAACCCATTTAAAACGACTGTTTTGTTAAAAATGCCAATTAATTCTCTTAGCCTATTACCAGGAAAACGATAAGAACACAATGACGCATTTCACCACTAATGTGTAAACGCAGTCCACGTGGACTAATGCAAAATAGCCAATACTAGGCCAAACTCCGCCCCCAAAGGTATGCGGTCCCGCTCTAGAACCTTTCGGCCCCATCGGCCATCTGTTCTACGAGCAATGTGCCGTGCCCACTGTCACTTAAGTTTGGCATTTCTTCGGGCTATGTCGGTGACGCTGGTTCTTCTGCGGATTTCTTCATTTCTGATTCGAACATGCACGGAAACTATGAGCATAGCCCTTTCCATTGCTCTTGACAGCTCTAATAAGCTTACACAATACTAGGCCCCATGCCAACCTTCCAGCTTCATCATCACATCAGTTCAATAGTACCTTACAGCCAAAGTGCATCTTATAACAATTCTAACAAGCCCAAACACGGCTAGGATATATTAATTAGGTACGCAGTTCCAGTGCCTACCTTCCAGCTCCATAATCATCATTAAATCAGTTCGATGATAACATTTCCAACATAATTATTTAAGATCATTGGTTTACAGTGCATTTTCATAGTTGCTGAACTACCTTGATTGTGATATCTATGCGAGTGTCAAGTTTCATCATCCATTTCTGATCTTCTTCACCAGTTCCACCTCATCAAACATTACTTTTTGACTGTAAATGCTTGAGTGCTCTATGAAAATATTAAAATTACTATATAGTTGCCTATAATATTTGAGGAGTTCCCTCGATTTCTCATGGATCCCATCATCAAAACTTGATTTTGAAAAGAATGGGACCAATCTGGAAGCATATCCTTTCAATCATAAAAAAAATTTTGCAAATCCGTCCATAAACGACGGAGTTCTGAGGTAACAAACATAAAAAAAAAAAATAAAAAAAAAAAAAAAAAAAAAAAATACAATCGAATTGAGAACCTCCTCCTTTTTTTGAAGTCGGTTAAAAACTAATATAACTTATACGACTGAATATTATTAAGTGTAATAACAAGTTGGGGAGAAAAACAGTTTGATAATGTAAACGTTCAAATATTCATACATTACATTATAACGTAATAAGAAAATTTACAGACTTTATAAGTATTATTTGTGATGAACTCTAGAAAAGAGATAAGTACTTGTAATCAAACTAAGTCGTTTTTCCGTCGGGAATTAGAAAACACCAAAGTACTGGAGAGAAAGGTTAAATACATAGTAATACATTTTTCCTCTGTGGTGGTAGAATCAACTGAAGATTTCTCACACTCCGAGTGAGTTTAAAGTGAGTGTCCAGTCCAATCCAGGCCGGGCCACGGTACATTTATGCGCTTAACCCGCTTGATTCACATTCGCACACATTCTCTGGACAAAGAAAGCAGAAGAGTCAGTTTTAGTCAGTTAGTCGACGTTTTATGTACTCTATATCTACTAATGTTATAAAGAGGTAAAATTTGTAAGCTTGTATGTAGGAGGTAATCTCTGGAACCGCTGCCTGGTCGGATTGCCAAAATTCTTTGCTAGTGAAACCGCGCGAGAGTAGCAAGTTATTAACATACGAGCTTAATGATATTGTGTCAAAAATAACTTTTCATATATAAATATTATTTTCACAGGTTTTTCAACGAGGTATACATCGGAAAAAAATACAACACGAGAAATTCGGTGAAGTGACGATCATACAAATATTTTATATCCCATAATTTCCCTAGTGACGACCGAGCTCCGTGTTCGAAAGATACGTCTTTTTTATACTTTTTTGTCACACTCATTCTCAAATATTGTTTCTCTGCATTTCGGTAATTCGTAATTTGAATTTTTTACCGGAACATGTTTGCCAAATTAATCAAGCGAGGTATACATTTTTTTATAAGTCATCAGTGGCTTCAGATACTAAAAACTACTCGGTGCATAATTAGAAAGCCCGGTTTCGAGTACAAGAGTATTTAGTTGCTACCGGGGACACCCTCTAATTTTTCTTTTCTTCTAAATCAAGGCGCATAGACTTCCCAATCATCAGAAAATGTCTACTCGGTTTAATTAGTTATATGTAAAAGTCAAATTGATAATTTCGTTATACATGTATGGATACTTTCAGACTTGTCTACAGATAATAATTAAAATATCAGGAGTAACATATGTACATACTCATATCAGTGTTCAAAAATAAAACTTATAAATAAAATTAAGAAGAGAAACACTGAAAGACAAACTATCATAACTAGACGTATTTAAACTTTCAAAGAAGTTTGTCTTAAGAAAGTATAAGATTGATTAACTTGTAAAGTTCTCGTCAATGAGAGTATTTAACAAACTGATGGAAAATAGTTTTCTAGAAGCCGTGAGCTGATTCAACATAAAACAGAAATCTTATTTAATACGGCTCAGCGCACCATCTTAGAGTTGAAGTACGGTAGTATGAAAGAAAACTTCTCGTTTATTTATATTCCGACCGCTTCAGGCAGCTGAGTTGGTTATTGAACATGGCAGTTTTTTCATAATTAGAATGACGTCGTAAGTCAAGAAGAAATGTGTTTAAGATCTCATTAAATATTTCATATTTCTCCAGGTAACATGTCAACTAAAGGTGTGTGGTAATATCTAGTTATATAAATAAAAAAGTTGTAATGAAGAGTTAGAATACTTCGTTCATTATATTTTTATTACATTTGTTTTGTAAATTTGTAAGATAAGGAATAATTTACTTTCATAAAAAAATAATGATTCGTCAACTGTAACATCAAATTATTGATCTATGTTAATATACCAAAATTGCATTCAATTTTGCTATAAAATACCTTCGACAAAAATAGTTTCTATACAATTTAACGTTTAGTCAGGAGAACAGGATTGAGAGGAGTTTATAAGAAGCGTTCATAGCATGTTGCGGCTTAAAAGAAGGAGGGGATGGGGGTCGGATCAAATTAAATTGAAGACTAAGCGGAAAGCGCGGAAGTGACCAGACCACATTATAGCTGTAAGTTACAGGAGTGCTTCAGAAAACCGACGTTCAACAATTTGCCCGAATCGATATACTTATTGTGGTTGATTATATCAAAATTCAATCCCGCTTCTTTACACTCAAGAAAGCTATTTTAAAAGTTATTTACTAAATGAAATAAAAACCTTAGATATTATTCTTTTTTAAAATAAAGAATTCGTTAATTATCTGGGAAGAGCTCACTAAGTAGTTTTGATTCACAACGGGTCTCATATACATGTACAGCGCTGCGTAGTAAGCCGTTAATTTGAATTGTTTATAATTATTTTTAATATTTAATTTATCGAACTCTTTATCTATTTTTAATACGGAAAACTATATGGAAAAATCATATTAAAATTACAGTGGTAATGAGACCAGATTAGTTAAATTAATTTCCTCATCTTAACTGAAAAAGATTTTTTTAATGAAAACATGTTTATAAAATCGATAATTTATTTGTATTATAAATTTTAAGGTTATGTTTTTTAGTTGTGATAAACTGACAATAATAAATGTTTAAAGGCATAGTTGCCTTTAAACTGATAATACACAATTCGAACTAAATAAATTGAAAAGAATTCTTTAAAACTCATTTCGTGAATTGTCAACGTTCTCCAGACAGTTTAAAAGAAGACAAAAATCGGACTACTGCAACTGACATGATATTTTGTACTTTTTGCAATACTTTTTACGGCGGATTGGACGAATCTCCAGTGTTTGAAATATATCTGAAGGAGAATCTGCGGTGGCGAATGAAATTCGAATTTCTAGTGAAGTGCAGCGAATATTGAATGTAACGAGTAAAACGTTGCAGGTTTACTCGTTGCTTTTTCCATTTTTCGCACTAAGACTTCGAAGGTTGAATTTACTTGGAAAATTGCTAGTCAAGCAAATCGTCCCGTACTTATAATACTTTGAACTTTGACTTTCCTGTTAGTATAGTGAAAGTAAGAGTCGCTAGTATTTTTTTTATAGGAGAGGTCAGCAAACGATGATAAGCATTAGGCACGGCCCATGGACACCCGCTACACCAAAGGAGTTTCGAGTGCGTTGCTGGCTTTTTGGGGATAAGGTTTTCAGATATTTAAGGGTTGGGAAGGGATGCGGAGAGGGGGACGGATCACACTTAAATTTGTAATACTAGAAGTATTTCTTTAAAATTCTCAGCCCCACTTTAATTTTATTTGATATACCTAGGCCCCAATTGCTTGAAATAAAGGAATAACAAAAAAAACTGTTATAAATTATCTATACCCCTATAAATTATCTATATATATGAAGGCACCGGGGGGTTGGTACAAACATCAACATCCTGATCATCGTCTTCACAGTCCATCGCAGGGCGTAGGATTTTATAATCAGGCCGAATAAATTACAAAAATAACGGACGTCGGCGATCCGTCTCCTATGACTGTCACAGCGCTCGCTCTCCAACATAATGCGCACGCAGAACTGCCAGTTTGACGTTCCGCCAGAGTACGATTTATGGTACCCTCGTCCGATGAATTGTAATATAACCTCCTTCAAAATTCAATTTAAATAATCGTCGCTCCGACACGGCCAGACTGACATTCGCTCGTCCTCGAGCGATCTTAGTTCTGTGGTAATTCTGGAACAGAAGAAAGATTCCACGTGTATAGCACGCTGCTCGTTCATCCTGACTAACATGCGCTTTTCATTATCATCATTTTCAGTTGTACCTACTTCCAAAACAACATATCCCAAACCACACTGATACAGCCTCAGCGATTGGTGTGCATGGACCGGATGTATGCGTCTCTACCACCAGCCAACATGCTCCGGCAAGACCACATCATCCCTTCGACCAGCTCACCACATCACCTGCCTGGGTCAGACTAGTGCGTCCCTCCGACTAGACACCACGTGACCTAGACCGGACGTCACTATCCTTCCCAACGATCAGCTACGCCAACTCACAACTATATTCACAGACATTCACGTTACCCAGATGAAACTAGGTACAACCATCAACTGACAATATCTAATTTGGAAACTATCTCGCTCGTTATAACTACAGTAGTTGGTTCAATCATGTGACCACGCAAATAATGAGGAAGATGACCCGTTATCACAAAGAAAAGGAACTTTCTCACCCGTAGATGTCTCTAACACGCCTTTGGAAGCTCTATAGCCGCAAGCGTTCACTTCTTTAAATATTGCACCGCTGGTCTTTAGGCAGTAAAAACGTGGCATGAAAAACAGATGACTGCGTGCCCCCTCTTTATCCGCGTCAGTTACAGGTCGTTCTTTCGGATTATCAGATGGTTTCCCATCAAATCCCACTTCTGATGAAGGCACCGGGGGGTTGGTACAAACATCAACATCCTAATCATCGTCTTCACAGTCCATCGCAGGGCGTAGGATTTTATAATCAGGCCGAATAAATTACAAAAATAACGGACGTCGGCGATCCGTCTCCTATGACAGTCACAGCGCTCGCTCTCCAACATAATGCGCACGCAGAACTGCCAGTTTGACGTTCCGCCAGAGTACGATTTATGGTACCCTCGTCCGATGAATTGTAATATAACCTCCTTCAAAATTCAATTTAAATAATCGTCGCTCCGACATATATGTATGAATGTCATTAGTTTATAACATAGTAAACGGGAACCTGGGCTAAAATTTTCTACTTATAATTTTGCAAATCAAAAACCTGCCTCTCAAGAGATTAATAATATTTTAATATTTTTTTTTATTTAAGTCCAACTAACGGGCCCTATGATGGAGGTTTTAATACTTTTAACAATGTAAATAACTGTGTTCTGAAGCTCTAGCTCACTACACGTTAATAAGCGAAGGTGCAACATTAAAACAACGTGTTATGTACGAAGCACCTACTTATCTCCTATCTAGAACCGTTTTATATTAACGCCAAGTCTTTTTAATTATCTTAAAAACTCATTTTCAGATTACAACGTTATTCAATAATTAATAAACCTTACAAGTTTTTTCATACCTATATGCACACATGTTAATACATGTGTATATTAGTTAATTATATTAAAACTCGACTGTTTACGTTGAAAATAGTTGCGATAGAATTAAATAAACGCGAACAAGTTGAGGTTTTTAATGAATATTAATGGTCGAAACTCTCGGAATCGAGCTTGACATGGGCCCGCGAAACTCGGAGCCTAATATAAATCACGGCTACACCAACCTTTAAGTATCGTTCTACTTGGGACTTTCAATTGTTCTCTTTTGAAGATAACGATTGTAAATCACTTGGAGATGTCCGATTCAATGAAGACATGACTTTGAGGCTTAGATTTAACAGTTAAGCGTCTTAATTGAGTTTAATTTCAGAACGTTTATTTATTTTTTTGAATTTATTCTTCATGCAATTACATTCTTATGCAATCAGGCAATTTTAAAAAAAGAGCAGAACAGTGTAGTTAATCTTTATTGCATTATGTCTGTAAAGTGGTAGAACTTAAGCAATCCTATTTAAAAAAAACATGCTTTGTCTGTAAATAAATAAGCTTTATTTAAGCTTATTTATTTACATTTTTTTATTAAATTCTTAGTGATATTTAAATATGATATTTTATTATTCAAATATGATTTATGTCTTGTATATCATGATTGGTAAAATACAAGAATAAGTAAAAGAAAATAAGTACCTGTAATTATAAATTACCACGGCTTACAGTAGGGAAGTAACGCTTACATTGTGTTTTATCGTCCAAATTCTTAAAACCCCACCAAAAAGATGGTAACAAACCTACCTCCTATTTGCTTACCATCAGGTAAAAAGTGTTATTATTAATGATTGCCTAATGGATCGAGTGGCAACACGTGTCGGCAAAGTGTTATTGGGATCATCCTCCCGGTTTTCTGAAATTTTCGATTAGTAGTAGGTAATCTGAAATAATTTTATGTGGCAATTAATTTGTCCGCTCCCTATGCCATGGGATTTAAACTTAAATGGGTTACTATTGTATGAAGCATTATGTGCCATATGGGAAAAAAAACCTTTTCTGAATAAAAAATATTAATGTACACAAAGTTAACAACTAGCAGCCCAAAGTGGAACATAACAAAGGTAACTTCGTGCATACCTAGTAAAGATATAATTTTATATATTCCCAAGCGTAATGAAGACTAATAGATTTTTCTAACAAGTTACTACATTTATCACCCGTTTTCTTGGTCAATGTTATCGGCAAAATAAAAAAAATGCGCCAATGAGAATTATATAGAACCCTCTTTTCGATGGTTCAAATAGATAATATTCTTGCTACCTCATAGAAGAGAGAAAGCAACATAATAATCATAAATTCTATTTGAATTAACAATGTTTTGTTGCTTTATTTCAAAATATACTAGAACTCATTTGTAAACTATGTATGTTTATAAAAGTCAATTTTTTAATACAAAATCTCAAACAAACAAAAGAGAAATACACTTCCAAATAAATGACTACTAAACCAGAGTCTAATAGTCATGTTCAAATTACTATTTTTAATAAGATATCTTGACTTTGTTCGGTCGAAATTCAAATAATTTCTGCGATTAAGCTCTGGGTATGACACACGAGGCAGCCTCTTCAGACGGTACTCTTAAAGATCATCCTCCATGAGTGGCTTAAGTTAACGTGATGCCAGGCATTCTTATAGAGGTGAATTGAAGGTTGGGGAATGGTGCTCGCTTGCAGTTTTATTATACAAATGGCTGGTGTATTATTAAAATGGTAACATAAATATAAGCGTGGAAAAGTAATGCTTCGGCACAAATGGGTCGGCTCGACCAGAATGATACCTCTAAGAAAATTGACGTAAAATTACCACAGCATTGATCTTTTTAAGAAAAACGTTAAATTTTTTATTTGAGATTATCCACACTTAGAATATGTTTTTCATAGTAATAATTTATGGATTACAACAAAATATTGTATTGTAAAATATCTTTAAGATTAAAAACTACATGAACTTTATTTATCGTTAATCAAATTAATTACACTGTACCAGAATCAAATAGAGCAGCGAATTAATTCTACAACAGTTCAAACGGTTGATATAAAAAATGTGATGTTTTTTTTATGAAACTGTAGAGAAATACGTAAGATTCATTAAGCTCAATTTAATTACAGTACACGCTACAGTAGTTAATTACATTCCGATGGTATTCAGGGTGAATTATGGAGGCGAAGTTTTCGTTCGCTCTCAGAGAAACGGAAAACAACAACAGTAATTAAAACATGAAATTATTTAGTTCTTATAGGTAGGTACTTATAGTTTATTTTTGCATGAAATAAATGCATTAACAGAAGTGCATAACATACCAAGGTACTCTGCCTGTTTATCCGTATGTATCAATATTGGTCAGGGACAGGGGCCATAGTATTTCCATAGATATCATATACCAGTCCATAGCCACCCACACCCATAATCATATAATTTTTAACCATATTGCACAATAGTCCTGCATCAACCGGGGATTGTCCTTGGGTGCACTTTTGTAGTGCATACAGGGCAATTGTTGGCTGATGTCCCATCACATACTAAATTAAAGTTGTGCAACGGGCCTCTGCGTGTTGGCCTCGGCCCCTCGTACGCCTTCCAAACTGTCTGGGACCCTGGTCGTCTGGGACCCTGTGGTCACGTGTATGGAATCGAACATAGAAAATTATATATGTTCACTTATTTGGCTGATAAACATGATACTTATATGTTTCTTAATAAAATATTGATTTGGATAAGATACAGTGACGCTTAAAGAAACAACGAATTGTAACTGAATAGTAAACTAATAATTAACATACTGATTTTGGGATAGAAATATAAGAATGAAAAATAGTAATAATCAGGCAATGGAAAATAAATGCTGGTAAAATTCTACGCTATACACAATAAAAGCAATTCTAAACACAATAAAAAAATCTGAACGTTATTTGTATTTCTTTTTTTCTAAATAAAACAGTCTACCTCGTTTACGTCTTCATTACCACTTAAAGCTACTTATATCGAGTCCAAACGGTAATTATAACACCCGATCCTTGGAGCACTTCACGCCAAGTGCTTGATATATTTCGGTCATTAGTAGTTAATGAATTATTTAACTAACGAGTCAACTCGGCAAGCACCCTGTTATTGGCTGAATTATTTCTACCTTTTCTGCTTTCGAATAGCATATTCCGTTAATTGCTGTCTGACTGGAGCTCACTAATTGCTTAAGTTCGGGATCTCTTCGCTCTTCGGTTTAAATACTCGAATACTATTTAAGTAAAAATTTCTTAAGACTGTTTTGAACTTCCCGTTCATATTTTTTTTTATCTTACCATGAGTTTGCAGACGTTGAAAAACCATGGGCTAAGTGCGGTTAAGAAGAATGTATAGGTGGGGTTTTTCTTGGTGCAGCGAAGTAATATTTTAACAGAGCCAATACTTCGCCTGGCTCTTTTTTATTATTGGTATAATCATAAGCTGCTGTTGCGATGAATAAGTGTCAGTACCTACTTTCAGTTCGCATAGCATAATTACGTATAGGAAGGACTATTAACATACTCACACCAATATTTCGCAGTGATAATTATACACTAATTACAATACAGTACTACGAAACAGTTGATTTACTACTGCCGTTAGCACCGGCTGCAACTTTAGTCAATACGGTAATTTCCGTACTATTAACTGTTAATATAGAGAGCGTCTGTGTGCGAAATTATTAGTTTCATGTTCAATTGTATTGGCTCTCATCAAAGATGTTATTAATGAACTATGCACATTATACATTAATATTGGAATTTATGAAACAAATGAAGTTGTCAACACGTTAGCTGCATTACAAACAGTTGAAGAAAACGTATTGCCTGGTTTACTACTTAATTGTCTCTAACATAAATAGGTTACCTTATGATACAATCGTATTTATATGCTATTAAATAAAGCATTGAATACTGAAATGCAACACAAAGTGTAAAATATGAATACATTAAAAATAAAAAAGTAGAATATAAGAATATGAACAAAAAAAGAGAATCTAACCTCTTTAAAAAGCTTCGTAGAAAAGTCGACGTAGCGAGGTCGCTCACGAAAATGTAAAAGATGAAAAAACGTCCCAAGGAGTACACGAATGAATAGGAGTTGTCCTAGAAGCGTCGGTCGTCCAGATGGTTAACATTTTATGCGAGAATTCACGTGCGCTCACTGCTGGAAGAAAATCTTGCGGTCACATGAATTTCAACGGGGTTTACGCGACCGACCGTGTGGAAGGAAATGTTTTTCTAGGATATCTATGTATACCTATATATGATTTATGTCATTGGTAAATTATGTGCCGTAGAAGATGGCTCTAAAATTCTTATTAATCTGACGTACCAAGTATTGTTATTGAAGTATAACCTTTATTTCGGAATCGACGTCGACCACGAGAAACCATGTTTTTATGAACCAGGCACTGTCGAGAGACAATTCTGACGCTCTAAATGGCTGTGTAAGTAATTCCCGAATCAAATTAACAATATCGGTACACATTTTTTTCTTCAGTGTGTAAAGGAAAGTCGAATCCTTTTTGTATCTAATATGATGGAAAACGAGCGGACTTATATCTGATGGTAAGCAATCAGCGATGCATGTATGGACAGGCTGTGGACGTAACAACGGAGGAGTTACGAGTGCGTCGCCGACCTTTTGGGGATGAGGGTTTTGCTGATTTTGGGATTGGGGACGGATTTTGTCTTTCAGCTGGTCCAGCTGACCCAATCGTGCCGAAGCATGGCTCTCACTTAATTAATAAACGTCTTTGCCATATTTTGTCCTAACATAACTCTGCAATCAATATTCTATCTCCAGCACAATATGCAATCTTAGAGGATGAGCTGGCTAAGCAACCTTTGCGCTTTGAAGCCTCAGATATTAGGTTACTGTGTTCATGCAACATTATGCTCTGAGGCAAAATAGCTCCCTTTTTGGCTTAAAAGTCTTATAAGCTAGTCTTTAGGTCAGGGTCACGGCATAGAAATTTAGGTAATGTGTAAAAAAAATCAGTTGACACAAATTGGCTGTGTTTTAAGATTCAAAATGTCATGTGAATGTCATCTGTTTATCGTGATGAGAAATGTTATGCATATCGTATTTCGGACCTGGATACGGATTTATATATGGCAATAAGATTTGGATACTTTAAAGTTTATTGCTTTAGTTTTACATTAAAACCGACGTGGTAACCTAAATAACGGAATCCAATGAACATTTGACGGTTTGGGATAGTTTCGGTTACATTTTATTTTAATTCAGTCTAATACTGAAGTAAAATAAAACAAAACTTATTACTACAGAGGTTATGCTATAACGAGAAATGACAAATAAACTGCAAGATTAACGTGGGGTGAATCAACAACGTATCGAAACATGCTTTATTTAGGTTCCGGTGTCACCCGAAATTGTACGAAATTTGTGAAGCTATGCTATATCGTTACAGTTACAGATATGTTTTTATGTCTGGTATCCGATCCACATACAGTTCTAAAGCTCCACAAAATTTCTAATTGTGATATTTTTAAATAACGGAACGTAATGTTAATTTTATGTTTAATACATTTTGCTACAGATAAATGGTACTCAAAAATAACACTGCTACATTTGAGTAAAGAGATGTACGTGCGTGTACATTTATTTAATTATTTATATCACCTGCAAACACGAATGAACTCTAAGCAACGCGGGAACATGGCAGCTGAACATTATGCATGATGAATAAAGAGAATATCTCACATTAAACCGAGAAAATGTCTTCTAAAGTTTGAAAACGATGTACGCGAGGAGCGCAAACTCAAATAATAAAACAAATTCTAATATTTTCATTTAATTACATTTTGCTGGTAGTTTTGTTGAAATGCCACTATTATTTCAAATTCAAATATAACCTTTTATATCTACAATGTATGTTGTATTGTTTTATTAACTTTACCTTTATTTTCATTTGCCTCGTTGCATTGGTCAAGAGTTGATAATAAATGTTTAAGCTAATATTTTCAATCCGTCGAGGTATATAGACTCATGAATTTAAAAGTGCATCAATTAGATACAGAATTTCGTCTACGAGAGTGGAGCAATTAAAAAGAAGTGTTTGTTTTAATAGAAAGACAATAATTTGGATAACAGAGGAGATTCGTTCATCACGTATTTTTTTTTATTTTAACCTCTTTAAATGAGCAAGCGATTCATCTAATGGTAAGCAATCGGCGCCTCCCATGGACACCCGCAACACCCGTGGAGTTATGCGTACGTTGACGGGTGTTGGTTTTAGGAAATCCTCCAAAGGCTGGGGTTTCGGAAATTAAGGGATTAGGAAAGGATGCACCTCCCTGGTGGCAAAGGATTTGGCCTCCAGGAATCTCACTTAAAGAACAACGTTGTGGTAGTTTCACACTAGATGTCTGTGAGGCTGTGGCATACTCGTAATTCCGGGCGAGCCGACCCCATTCAGAAGCATTGGCTCTCCCACACTTATCACGCATTTTACTTATTACTAAGAGCAGTTATAAAGAAAACGATTCAAAAATAAACAGTCGAAGGAGATTACTCATCTGTTCCATCTCATAAAATATTTATTCCAGTATCCAGCTATTCAACTAGCAAGTCCTATACATAGTAAGTCAAACTCATTCCGCACAAGCCGTCGGTAAGGACCCAAGACCGACCCGTAAAACGTTTTCATAAAAATGCAAATCGTCCGACAACGTATTGCCGACGACCAAGACGGGAACTTCACGGGAACTTCCTTCATCGAATTAAAATACTTTCTAAAGATAATGTCATTTGCTGGTAACTTTTTCACGAGGTTTTGACTATGCTGTGACGAAGTTGATACAAAGAAATAATGTGACAAAGGTGTTCATTCAAGTTGTCGTTTCTGAATTTTTCAAAGAACGAGTGGATTCTTTGTGTTCGTTTTATAGAGGGACATTGATAGAAGCGCGTGAGATATTATTATTCGTGTATTTTCTGGTACTTTTTTTTATTTGAAGCTGTTTACTCAGAGTGTTTGTTGAAACACAGATTGGTTTGAAGCAACAAAAATGCCTTTCGTGTTCGAATTAAGTGAACCGAAAATTTTTAACTTATTTATCACACATTTTTGCTTTCATCTTTTATAGAAGTTGAAACTGAAAATGCTTTCAGACATGCAACGTGCCTCGGGGTAAGGAAAGTAGACCGCATCATCTTTTTGGCTTTAGCTTGCTCCGCAAACGGTGTTAGTTGGGGCAGCTTTGAGGCTTACTTACAAACAGCTACTTTGGTATGACCGCGAGATCTGTACGCCTTACTTCGTGCACGTCCCATAGAAATCTACGGAAGATATATCAAGAAATGTTCACCATTTAAATTTTCCACTATAACTTTAGAAATAAAATGAGTCGATATTCCAACAATCTAATTTACGTCAGAGATTATAGAAGGTCGCATGCATTCATGCCCTTGTTGGCATAAATTCTATCTTTATTTTATTTAACGATAGGTATAAATATAGGTACTAATTTTCAATATACTCCATTTTTATATTTCATGGGTTGGTGGTAATCAACTAAATAAGTTGAAAATTAGTTATACCTATCGTTAAATAAAATAAAGATTGAATTTATATCCGGAATATTTTTCTTAAAGAAGAATAGACTTAACGTAAACTTAATTACACCGTATTTTAACATTTAGAAGGAACACGAGACAAGATGTCTTCCACATCTGTTGGCAAATGCTCAAGACTCTTTCCAGCCGGAGAAACGTTTAAATACTAATTTAAGAAACATAGAGCCAACTTTTTAGTAATGTCAGTTTCAATTAACCGTCTTTTAGACTTCACTTGGAAAGAAAAAAAAAACCTAAAAGATTAATAAATGACAGATTATTATTATTTTGCCTGCTACTGTTTAATCAAAGCAAATTCTATGACAATCCCAGTCGTTTCGTCACTTTTTGAGCGAAGATATTTCATTTTAAATATCAATCATTCAGAAAAACAAATGCTATTTTATTATTAATAAAATTATAAACAATTATTTTCATATTAATATCGACCGATGAATTGAAATTTGGTTCTCATTAATGCACTAAGGCCAAACGCTTGTGTTTCTTTTTGTTATGTGATAGGTCGGCAAAAGAGCAGACGGATTAGCTGATGGTATGCAAACAGCTCCACCCATGGACACCCGCAACAACTGAGGAGTTACGAGTGCGTTGCCGAGCTTTTGGGGATTTAGGGATTGGCGAGGGATTGGGGAGGGGAAGGATTGGGCCTCCGGTAACCTTACTCAAACGGCGAAACATAACGCTGCGGTTGTTTCACGCCGGTTTTCTGTAAAGTCGTGGTATTCAGAGTAATACCGGTCGAGCCGACCCATTCATGCCGATGCATGACTCTCCCACACTTAACTTACATAGGTACCTTGGTACATTTGGCACATTTTTTATATTTTCCCCCTAATAAACGCAATCTCATAGCCTAAGGCAAACCATTTACTTTAATTTCCACCCCAAAATAATATTTACATAAACTCCGTATATTAAAACATAATAAAACTTTTATAATACAATAAGTGGGAAGCGAACAGGAATACGCATAATGCGTCTAATTTCAGGAGGTGTTACGTTTGCACTTAATTAACTTTACGAGTTGGTATCCTCAAAGTGATGTCGTAAAATCTTAGGAGCCACGACAATACTTACGTATCATTGTTATACGTTATGGCTGCAATAAACGTCTTTATTATTGCTCCTAATTAGTAGGTCGGCACGTGGTAGCCCGTAGAGATACGTTTATCTGAAACGCGTTATGAGAGAAAATGTATTAAAGTAAGTGCTTACGTTGAAACGCCTTAATGCCTTAATTATATTCCGGTTTGAAATACGCGGTGCGATTGTTTGTAAGTTAAATTAAATAGGATTATTTCTGAATTGCATTCTTGTTTCTTAAAAATTATTATTGAATGTTCAAAAATTTGCTTATTTTTTAGCAATTATGGTGTTATCCAAGGCAGCAGGGATGATAATTGTTACTATTTACTTATAAAGTTATCTTGAAAACCTTAACGATATTTTGTTATAATTATTACTATGTTACATCTAACTCATATTGATTGAAAAAGTAGAACGAAAATTCAATGAACTTTACCGTAAGCTGAATCAGTAATCTCTTGTATTTTCTCTCAGCTTGCCGGCTTTCATATTAGTCCAAACTACACAGATTAACTTGATCTAATCTGATTATGTCTTACGGAAAAACTTTTCACTTATCTCGACTTTACTTGGCGCTCGACCAGGAAAAACCTCGAAGACTGCTTAGCTGTATCTTGTTCATATAATAATGACGTAATTATGTTATCAAAGAGTTTCGTCCCCAAAAGGGTTAAAATCATCAAATGACTTCTTGCGATGTGATTTGAAGAAGCAGGAGTGTCTTTTACTTACTAAAAACTTTGCTCTGGGGTACGGTACATTATTAAGCTAGCACCTGGAACCCATTTTGGCCTGTGTGAGCCGTTGGGCCCCATCAATGATGTTAGGATGGCTCATTGAGACACACGCACAATGCGACGCACCATGGTCTATCTATTGGTTCTGGTTCTGGTCGGACGGCGAGCTACCCTTGCTCGCTGACACAGACCCACACTTATGGTGGCCTTAGAGGGCTGCGCGATCCGCGACGGCAATGCCTGGAGTATCTTACGCAGTGTGAGAAGGATAGTTTCTTCCTTCTTTAAGAGCATGACTGCTTTGCAGAAGAAGGTGACTTTTTTAGAGTGGAGAAAGTCATTACAGTCAGTCTTCTGACACACTGGGTGGTGCGAAATCGGAGAATCACACTTGCTGAATAAATCCCACGCCGACCCCTTCACCTGGGGCAGTAACTTGGTTGTGAAGTTCAAAAAGTTCAACAACTCAGTTATTTTCAGGGATAGAAATTAATTACAGTTTGAATCGCAATCTTTAACATTGCTCAATAACATAAGGACATTTTGAGGAATTACTTTTAACGTTATTCTTTTTTATAAAATATATACTCCAATTTATATTTTTTATAATGTAGGCAGAAAATTATATTTGAGCTTTTGACAAGTAACGTGCCTTAGTTGAAAGGCAAAATGTTAGACAGACAATTTAAGTTTAGAATAAAAAGTATACCATATATATTTTATTAACTTCTAAGACAGCATAATGAAAGTTTTTTATTTAAATTAATGTAATGAATAAGAAAATAGGAAATCAAATTTGATTTAAATGACGCTTATTTTAAAACTCATTTTTATATCCTCATAGTTTGGTAATTTATTCATTCTGGTAACAAAATTACCACCTACCCAATATTAAATTCATAATAAAATCAAATCAAACTGACTACAAATAAGTTATGAGGGTGTAATGAAGGGTGGGGGACTACCAAACCATCCGATGTTTTCTTAGGACCAAGCAAATTATAACGACGTAGAATATTCAGCTCTATATTTCATACATAGTTTTACATTTTATATAATTGTTTTACTTTGTCATCGTTGGTTCAAAGGTCATTTCTTTTGAGTGTAAGTATTGGTTCCTTTACATTGTCAAATAAAGAATGAGATTGTTAATATTTAATGCTCAACTGTCCATCTTAGCAAACTTTGTCCCGCCTCGAATATTTTTTTATTTAATTAAGTCATATTCTCTAACCTTTTAAGCCTTCCCTGTATATCTAGCAAAATTTCGGTTCAGCTTTTCTAGAGTTTTAGCGAGACTAACGAACAGCTATTCATTTTTATATATAAAGATAAATAGCGCTAATCTAACAAAAAGTCAGTTTATCCATCTCTGAAACTGTCAAGAATTGGACGTTCAAGAAGAGAATAGGACCACACGGTACCATTTGTTTAGGAAAAAAAACGTAAGGCCCTAGTTGTAATGGAACTCAACTGATTGACCTTTTTATTCGGAGGAAGTTAAATAACGGTCTAATAGTCATAAGTACTATGAATAGGCAATAATAAAAATATTTTTCGTCAATTGATAATCACGAATTGTCTTTAAGTTTATTTTTACCTAACACAACTTCGTAATTTTAAGTCTTCATAAACAACTGCTCATCATGAAAATTCGTGATGAAAACTTTTAGGCTTATATAAGGAAAATTATCTGCTAAGTTAAGTTTCACAGATTTATCAGTCTGAAGTGTACGTAATTCATATCAAAAACTGGTTTATGATTAGTTTTTGATCAGAAAAGTTTTTAGATTACGTTCTTAAATAAAAACTTTTTCGAATGGATAAGGCTTTGTTAAGGTTCAGGATGATGAAGCATCCATGCTTATGTTGATTAAGTGGTTGTTTTGTGAAAACACACATACAAAGTTAATTTTTGTACTATTGAATTATTGCTGAATAACCTATTCTGCATACACATACTGCATGTTTAATTGCATGCTGCCTTTAAGATTGCTTCTTGCATTTTTCCTTATTTGATGCAAAGTCAAAATCAAAATCATTTATTCGAACTAAACCATAAATAGGTACTTTTGAAACGTCAAAATAGAATATAGTCTATGGGTCAGTTCATCAATAAAGTTAGGCTTCCATTCTGCATGCTTGTTTGCAAGTTGCATATTACTTGCATGAGTTGCATGCTCGCTTGTAACTTTTATACTTTAGATGTTATGTTATGAATAGAAAATGCAGCTTTAAAATGTTATTATTATTAAACTAAGAGATATTAAGAATAACATGTTGGTAACAACAAATCTTTAATAATATGCAAAAATATAATTAGGCCTAACAAAAGTATGCCAAGTTATATTTATAAATAAGGCCTATAAATTGTTATGCCAATGTCATTTCCTTCTTATATTTCGTGTCGAAACTAGCAGTTTGGTTGCATAAAAGAGTACGTTTTATATACAATTCCTGAAGGAAAAGAAGATAAACTATGTACTGTTTTATAATTTATACCTGGACGTACGTGTGTCGTCACTGGCGTAAACGCTGGGTAGTAAAAAATAAGGGTAAAACCTACTTCAGACCTATAAAAGATTCTTAACGTCGTGGTTTTAAGTTATTTATCAGGTAATCACAAAGATGTCGAGTTGTAGTACATTTTTCTCAAAGTAGGTCCAATTACGGAACGCCTCGCGGGACGGTAACCAGCATCCAAAACTGTGCACGTTTGCAATGTTATATCCATATTTTTTTATTTCCACGAATAAGAGAATCCGGGATAAAATACGACTCTACGACGAGCCGAGGTGCGGGGACGTGCTGTTATACAAGACAGCCGCTTTATTTATGCCCTCAATATTTTACAAACCATAAAACTTCTTCGCCTTGAAAATAACAAATGTTTTATGTTAATAGGTTTTTTGGAATTCATACCGGGCCGGGTAACATTTTAATTGATCCAACTTTTTGGTGCATTATAAAGAATGACTTAAGAAAACCAATCGACCGTGTTTTATGAAAATCATAATATCACACTGATTTGATAGGTTTGAGGTTTTTACGATTTTAATATAGGTATTGATATTTTTATGCCCCAATTTATTTTAATTCTGTCATTTCTCAGAGTTTAAGGTAAGTGTAACAGACAAAAATGTAGTAGCTTCGTGCCCCTTGCATTAGAATAGATGAAGGCTTGAGGACTCAGGGGCAACCTATACCTTACACCGTTTACATGTCTGAACCTTCCCGTCATCAGATAACATATTTATCTCAATAAATAAAAATCGCATTTGAAAGGTCATAAATGCAAAAAAAGAACAAAGGTTTTCAGCATTTTTAAACAAATAATTAAAAAAGTACTGGAATTACTTTGCTTCCAATGAATTCATTACAGTACATCTATTTTAAAAAAACCGGCCAAGTGCGAGTCGGGCTCGCGCACAAAGGGTTCCGTAGCATCGTTTTCAGTGTAAGCACAATAACTTAACCAAAATTACAGTTAAATCAACCTATCTCAAAAACTATAAGAGATACTTTGATCAAACCAAAAATCGTTGAAAGAGTTAATTAGCATGCATCACCTCTATTTTTTTTAGAATTTTATACCCCGTAGTTATAAAAATAGAGGGGGGGGGACATACTTTTTACGACTTTGAGAGCTGATATCTCAAAAACCGTTCACTTTAAGAAAAATGTTTTTTAAGAAAACTTTATATCATTTTAAAAGACCTTTCCATTGATACCCGACACGGGTATGTACATCGAAAAAAAAATTTTCATCCCTCAGTTACATGTATGGGGGGCCCCACCCCCAATTCTTTTTTTTACTATTTAGTGTCATAATTTTGTAGCGGTTCATACAACACATATTCCCATCAAATTTCATCACTGTAGTACTTATAGTTTCCGAGTAAATCGGCTGTGACAGACGGACAGACGGACAGACGGACAGACGGACAGACGGACAGACGGACATGACGAAACTATAAGGGTTCCGTTTTTGCCATTTTGGCTACGGAACCCTAAAAACGCAAAAAAAAAGAACGTTGATGAGTAGAACAACTGCGCTAAAGATTTTCTAAAGGTTGCGAAGCTATTTTCATTCTGTGCGAGAGTTTATAAATCCACAGTATATCAGTACTAGTAGTTTATCACCCCATTCAGGTTGTAGTATCAACTAAGTAAAGAACTCAAGTTCTTTTCATCTTTCATTTTAAGACCAACGTGGCTGTAGTGTGTGACTTGAAGACTTAATCGTAAGAGGAAAGAGCTTAAATATAAGTGTATTTTACTGCTTCAAAGAAACTTTACAAAAGATATCGTTTTTCAAAGAGTCACGAGTGACAGTATTTCAGTCGGCGACACTTATTTATCGAAGTCCGTGACGTTTAACCGCTCCTTTCGCCGGATTATGTCTTCGTATAGTAAGATTAATAGTGAGGTGCTTCATCAAAGAAGAAAAATGCAATTTTCTAGCGTGATTGAAAAATTGTTCGCTGTATAATGTAAGGTCGAATTACGTACAGAATTATAGAACATTTTAACATTGAATGATGTGTTTTCTTCACTTTCAATTATATTGTAAACCTTTAGACCTGATAAGGTAATTTTTTTTTTTAATTTTGGAGACTATGAAACCTTCATTGGATTCTAAGCAAGTTTAATTTTATTAGTTAACAGCATTAACACCATATTCAATGGCATAATTTATTAAATACGTATACTTACCTAGGCATAAATAATTCCTTTGTATGTTAGATTCTTCCAAACTCTACAATATTATGAATACTGTCACGTATTCACGAGGTTTGTGTCCCAAACAATAACCTCAAAACGCCAGTAAATTCTATAAAAAATATGTTTAACATCATGAAAATAAAACTCAATCCCATTATGTCTGCGTTTATATTGTCGTCCGAATATAATGTGTGAATAATGTGGACCTTCCATTCAATAAGGGTAGCGCGTTTTTGTCGTGTATCCCTAAAAAGATATCTACCCTTTAGATGTATTAAATTATGGACTATATTTTCTGGCCTCACTTCCGTTCGGCCTCTGCTCTTTTAGTTAAGTAATACGGTTTACCTGAGAGATTTGTTGGACCTTTTCTCCGTGAGGTGATTAAAGGAAAACCGTGTGAGGTACCGGACTTGGATGTTGGAGAAAAATATGATTTTGTCTGCCGGAGAAAATTATATTGTAGAAAATTTAAAGGGCGAAAATTCAGCTGTATTCTTAGGAGTACATTATATATTTTATTATTGGATTTTTTATCTGTATTTTATTTTTCTCAAAGTAAGAAAATAATCTTAATGAAATGATAAATGAAACACGTTTGTTTCCAAAAGCATCAGTTATTTCATGTATTTCTCGCCTCATTTCCCGCACCAAAGATTTCAGTGGTCGTGCGTACTTCATATGACGGATACAAACGTCCACTTACATTGTAAGCACAAGTAGTAAATGACTGTAAATGTACTGTGAAGTTGAGGTTTATTTGAGTTGCGGTTGCTTTTATGCAGATTTTGTACGTACATGTATTATAGAGTAAGGTTTTTATGTCCTCATGGTGATATAATGGAACTATTAAGTCACTGCTGTAGCATACATTGCTGTTTTCAATTTCCATTGGAATTGTTTTACGTCTAAAGTCTTGTGACATTTTGAAGTTGATTACGAGTTTATAAACATAATTGTAGACATGTTTTGATAATTAAAAGCCAAAAAAACAGACCTTGAAATCTTTGTGCTCACCGAGAACAACGAAGATGTATTTTTTTCAAAGTAGGTAGCTTCATACTTATTTTTTTACCTATTATAAGTTTAAGACGTAGTTAAGTAACTCCTATTAACAATCGTTTCTTTGATATAAACTTAGCCTATTAATTTGATTATATTAGTACTGGTTGACTAGAAATTGCCTTTGTTGATTTCAAAACGGCTTCACTTTATTTGTGTAATCTAAAAATAAATTTTATGTTTTTTTTTATATACAGTCCTGTATTATAATACTGTTTACGACTTCGTGCCCTTTGAGCCTTAGTAAATAAAATTAGGTAATTTCTTTGTAAGCTAGATCTGTAATATTTTATTTTGTGATTACTCGAAATTCAATTCAAATGTAATTTGATTTTTATTGTTGACTATATTAAAATTTCGAAAATTTATTATTTGTTTTTTGTTGAATAGAACAAATCTAATGTCAGTGGTCTAGTTGTATTTCAGTGCATTATACCTAAACACAAGTTCTTAGACATTACTTTATTTTCTTTAGCTGTGCAACAAACTTGCGTCTTTGTGGCCCGGTGTTTAAGGCGCAAATTTTCATACAACAAGATGCGATAGTATAGTAACATCCAAATATTTGGACAACAGTGACATACAGTGAAGTTCAAAATTATGAAGGATTCTAAACTTAGGTATATTTACTTACTGATTAGATGTTTACAATCCTCAATCTGCCTAACTTAAGCAAGGTGATTGATTATTGCTGAAATATTTTAACGTGACGAGAGACTTTTGATCAGTTGTAAGCACTTCAAAGCTAATATGATGATGATGTAAAAAACAGTGAAAATAATGACTGTTTCATCTAATACATCTTTCGTATTATCCAATTCAATAACTTTAACTGAAGAACTATAAAGATACGATATCGTTGGAAGTTCTTTCAATATTTTATGAAAGTTTTAAAAACTCGAATGTCCGATACTGTACGTGTTGCAGTAAGAACACTAGGCGTTGCCATGAAAAACTTTTCGATTAGCGTAGGAAGATAAAAAGAGAGAAATGATTATTGAGATATTTTCCAACTTCGGAATATCAGTTCTTTCTTGGATACTCTTCTCATTAATGAAAATATTAAGTTGTAGTTTAAATGGATGTTCTAAATAATAATCTTTATAAGTGTACAAACACAAAATGGAACTTAAAAATATTATGAATATATTTGTAGTTTGTACACAGAAAGCTATGTTAAGTGGCAATACTTATGAGATTCAAATTTATTTATCATGATACCTATTTATAATAACTATGTAGCTCATCCAAATTTATATTATTAATGTGAAAGTAACTCTGTCTGTCTGTCAATCTTTTCTTCACGCCTAAACTACTGAACCTATTTGTGTGAAATTTGGTACTGACATACTTGTGTCAGAACTCGAGAACGGACATAGGATAGTTTTTTCAAAAATCTGCAGGAAAATACTATTTCACGCAAACAAAGTAGCTGGAAAAAGCTAATATTTTTATATTTAAACTATTTGTTTTCACGTAATAAAGGTTTAAGCAAGTACCTTTTTTATAACATACACTAGCTGACCTGGCGATCTACGCACCGGCATAAAATCAACCAATAACTTAAAGTTTAATAATGTCAGTTTTTTTGCCGGGCAAATATGTAATGCCAATCACTTATAAAGCCGTTTGTATGAAAAAGAAAGTCATCCGTTTATGAGTCTACTAACCAAACCTGGACTTTCACAAGATCTAAATTATCAAAGATGATCTAGTTGTTTCAGAGATATAAGAGAAAGAGTAACGAACATCTACACATTTTTGTATATAATAGAAAGAATAGATTAAATATTTTGTGAAAACAATTCCCTATTCAATTTATCTAAATAATCCTCTGACCCAAGGCGTTGCGCCAAAAAGATGTCATATCTAATAATATATTATACTTATATTTTTTAACTCAACACAGTACTGCTGCAAATTTTTGGCACGTATTCTAAACATTTTGCATGCAATGTGGAATTTAATATATAATTTTGTCAGCAACGTTTGAGAACAAAGTTCCATTCGAAACTTTACATACAACGCTTGGCCTTGTTTAAACTTCGTTACTGAAATCTGTAGTCCGTGATAACTACTTTTAATAGATTATTACTAAATAACTTTTTGTGTAATTATTCAACAGTTTTGTTTTATTTTTTAAAAATACCTATGACATGGATGTGTTACCTGGTGGTAAGCAATCAGAGCCGCTCATGGACACTCGGAATATCAAAGGAATTATTACTAGTGAGTTGCAGCCTCTTGTGGGTTATTAAGGATTTAAGGATAATGATTGGAGGATTGAGGATGGGGGAGGGAGAGAGGGAAAGAAATGGGCATGCGGTAACCTCACACAGACAACGAAAAACAAGTGTGACTTCACGCCGGTTGTCTGTGAGGCCATGGTAACACTCCGGTCGAGTCACCACATTCGACTCTCCTACTTTTTTTTACTTTATGAAATACATAGACTTATGTCTAACTTAGCTACCGTTAAGTGGGCACTTGTGACATAACCAATTTGCTACAATAATATTTTATGACTTATTTTATTGCTATAGAATAAATCCTGACAGATCTTGCAATCAAGAGCGTCTCAAATACGGCAAAACAAATTGGGTCGGAGGAATATCGGCCAAGAAGCGCCGAACCCAAAATCATAAAACGATTTTCTATTTCGGAATCAATCCTTGTTTTTCTCTGAATCCAATTTGTTGTACACTTGCAAGGGACCTTTTTAATCAGAATTCCTCCGAAGGCTTAGTTTACATTAACGGTCCGATAACGTTTTTGAAAAAATATTTTTGAAGTAAATTTTTGGTCTAATGTCACACTGTCACGTAACGTTTAGTACAGGGAAATATTTTATTTAAATCTCACAGTTTAGCGTAGTTTGTTTCAAGGCTATGACTGCGTTAAACTATTATAAATAACGTACATACGAATAAACTAGCCTTTTCTTACGGATTCATTTCAAACGTTTCTTTGTACATTTTTAGTATGGTAACTATTAGAGAGATAAAATTAAAACATTCTTTAGATACTATTGTAAATAATAAGAAAAAAAACAACGACGACTGCAACAAAACTTTAAAGCAGTATGTAGGCTGCTGTTATGAGAGCATTTATTGATATGAAAATAAGGATTAAACAAAATATTTTGGCAAATTGCACTTACTACTTATATAATGTATGTCGTTATATACAAAAACAAAATAACTATATGGAATAATAAATAAGTTCCATCACTGAGTCTCCGTTCGGTGTCACGGAGACTCGTAGTGTGCGTTACCTTGATTTTCCCGTTTTCCTTGTCGCAAAGCGTCGGAATTGAGTTTTTGGCGCCCATCCTCTTTTTTACTTAAAAGACCTTCGTAGCATGCCGTAATAAATACAGATACATTTTGGAGATGAAGGCTAGAACACCGGCTATGTACCGAACAAATTGCTAGGGATTTTACACGCACCATAAACTTATTATCGCTCCGTACGCTGCAAGAAAATATCGTGATGAGATATTTTATGTTTGGCTCTGCGAGCTTAGAACAACAGGTTTATATTTATATTTTCGTGTAAATCCTGTATTTCTATATTATATTATCATTTTAAGAACCTTTTTTTTGTAACTTTTATTTATATTCCTTTGCTAACATGATGTAAAATCGTCCAGCTGGTTGGTGTTTATGAAGTTAAGTCGTGGACTGCAATAGCAATTATTGTGAATGGCTAATTTAGCCTAATTGGTCTCTGGAAACAAGCCAGAATTCCTTCCTGAACTGCAATTGTGTTAAGTATGTCGTATGTAGTATACATGTATACATGTTAATGATAAGAAGTTTATAAATAACTTATTTTTTTTAATAATTATACTTGCAACTTCACAGCTTGAATAGCAACACTAACAGTCATAATAATATGTCTTTCGCTCTGTTCATTTGTTTCATTTATCGAACGAGCTCCGCGAGTTTACGAACAATGAAACTTACTTTAATAGAATTGGATTGGTCGATAATACCCCTCTACTTCTAATTTGCCAACATATATTAAGTCATCTGCGTTATTACGAAACAGGGAATCATCGTAAATATCACAAGTCACAACAAGTCGATACAAGTACGAAACAAAAAGTTTTTCGAACGAAACAGATAGGAACATTCGTCGGAATTGGCAATACTGAGCTTGGGCGAGTCCCGGATAGTTCTCAAAAAGGAATTCGCCCGGGAGAAAAATTAGATTTGCGAAACAGAAACGTGTCCGAACTGAGATGTTAGGTTAGTTAAGAATTATCTAGTGTTGACGGTAGCGGAAATGACGACGTAAAAGGTTTACGATTGATTAGAGGGAGGATATTGGATGTTTGTTTCCTTATTTCTTGTAACAGGTATACATGTGAGTAGCGGATATCTGCAGTGTTTGTATTTCAAAGTGTATATTAGTCTAGTCTAGTATGTGTGTAGTGTCTGTTATGTAGGTAGACTGGGTACGGTTGTGCCAGGGTACCGTTGTGACAGTCGCTGTATTGTCGAAAATATAGGGATTAGCGGGGGGCGTGCAAGGGGAAAGACGGACGCCTTGCACGTCTCAACCTGTGTCACAGTGTTGCGTCATCCGACGCGCAGAGTGTAAGTGACCAGGAGCACATTTTGATTTTTGAACGCAAAAAGTAAGTATTTTGATTCATTATTATTTCGTAATTGCTATTACATGTATACTGATAGGGTATTGAGTGTTGTTCATCGATATAAATCAAATAGTAGCAGTGTAATATCAGTGGTTACATTTATTGTAGGCTATTTTGTTTTGACGTGGTGGTGTTTATTTTACTAAAACGATCTGTGGGTACAGTTGTGACATTTTTACTGGGTACGGTTGTGACATAAGTTAAAGCGGTTGTTTATTGTTTTAGATGCCTAGAATACGCAAACGAAAGACTACAAGAGCACAGTGCAGCTTGAATCAGTATGAAGATGCTTACAAAGAACTAAACGCGGGACTTCTTTGCGACAAGCTGCGGAAATGCATGATGTTAATCGCATGTCACTATTGAGGTATATTCGAAAACGCGATAATGCCAGCACGGGCGATAATTAAAACAATAGCATTAGCATGGGGTATGTTGCTCACAATAAAGTGTTTTCCGAACAACAAGAGCAGCAGTTGTCAAAATATTTACAGCGTTGCGCGGACATTTATTTCGGACTTACTCCAAAAGAGGTGCGGAAGTTGGCCATTGAGCTTGCAACAATATAACCTAAAGCAACCTGCTACTTGGGCTGAGAATGAGATGGCAGGCGAATAATGGTTCCGTTCATTCCTGAATAGAAATCCTTCTTTATCTGTTCGAGTAGCTCAAGCTACAAGCCTTTCAAGGGCAACTAGTTGATTATTATATAAAAATAAATAAATATTTTTTGCAATTAAAGTATTTTATTGGCATTTTAGAGTATTTTTATCTTATTTTGTGATCATATTACAGTATTTTCATCGTGTCACTATTGACCCCCAGTACTGTCACAACCGCCCTTGGGGTGGGTACGGTTGTGACAATTTACCTTTTTTTTTAAATTTCATTTTATGAACTAACCATTTGATTTAGACATATACTTTCATGTTTATACGTTAAGCAAGAAATAAACTTCATTAGAATATATTTTTTGTTCAGATTAATAGCATAAATAAAAAGCTATAGTCAATCATTTGATAATTGTCACAACCGTACCCAGTCTACCTATTTACCTATTTTGAACTTTTTGAAGTAAATGAAGGCACACAGGCAGACTGGCTTACATGGTAAGTGACCAACGCCGACCATGGACACCAGAGAAGTTTTAGACGGCCATTTTACTTTTGATAGAATAAAATCTTTTGTATTCTTTTTTTATTTGCTGCATTATGGCTAGTATTAAAATTATACGAGGAGTCTTACTTGTAATCTATACTATAATTATAAAGAGGTAAAATTTGTAAGTTTGTATGTAGGATGTAATAGCTACAATGTTTTTGAGCGCTATAGGCTATTAAACGTCACGCTACGATCAAATGGAGCAGCGGGTGAAACCGCGTGAGAGTAGCTAGTATTAAATAAAATATTAAATGCATTATACAAATAATAACTCTTAATACAAATCCACTTATTGACTTTTGTTGTTTTATTTATAATGTTCAAAAACCTTATATGTATAAAGCAAATAAAAACAAAAATAACTCACCGTTATTGTGAACGTAATAATAACTTTTATACAAAGAAAAATTATTTAGTTCAAGTTTACCCTACCTTAAATAAAAGCAAAAAACCAATAGTAATTAATAAAGTTGTAACAACCAATTTTTATTTTTAATAAAAAAATGAAACTTATACTTTACAGGGTCGAAGTTTAAATCACAAATTATTCCTGAGGGCAATGTAAATTCACTTTTTGAAGTAGTATAATGGAAATTTCGAGCAACCACTTGGAAAGTCTTTTGATCTTGAGAATTTTACTGAAACATTTGGTGAAAGGCTAGAGCACCATAATAGGGAACTTTCGTAACTGTCGGTTTAAGTTTTAAATACAGGTAAGGTTGAATATGCAGGAATGAATAATTTTCTCCGCGGACATTTTTATTTATGAATTGACATTGTTTATTTATTTATGTTAATTTCTTATTAAGTATAATGTTTCATTACTTGGTAAATTCAGTACCACCTCAACTATCAATTAAGTTTTGATTTAATAATAATAGGTTTGTGGTCAAATATGTATCTAATTCCATTTTCATCACTATAAGTTTTCATGGAATAGAAAATGTACTTATGTTTTTGATTATTTACTCAAATTATATATGTTTTACCTTACCTTTTGAATGTTTTCTGGACCATTGTGTAACAACTCAAGGACAAATTCGATCCAGCCGTTCTCGAGTTTTGGCGAGACATAGGTACCAAAAGCAATTAATTTTTAGACGTAAGAAGAAGAATTTTACTTTTACCAAACTTCAATTTAAATCATTGTTTAAAGGTGATCTTGTTAAAAGGTAAAAAGTAACTCAGTTATTTGTTTGATGAAACAATGTTTATCAAAATACTTCCAAAACATCTTTAAGGATTGAATACTTAAATCAACAAAAAGTCACTACATTCAAATTAAAAGCCTTGTCCAACATTCTAAAGGGGTCTGACTTACTAAAAAACATTCTTCGAGTCTGATTGTCGAAAAAAATACGAATTCCATCAAAAGGAGTTGCATTCGTAAAGTGCTGAGAGTACGAGGTTGCAGTGGTCTGAATTTCCCCAACTCTGAATGGGTATTCACTAAATGCAAGCTCTTTCTTTACCTTTTATAACTTGGAAAGACGCGAACCTCATTCCTTCTAAGATTCTTGCTTTTTTCTCATAATGCAATCATTAATATTTTTCGGTTCTGTTAATTTTTTCGACGGTTTTGAGATCTACGTCGTAGTTTGAAAGGATTTTCCGTAATTAAAGCCTAAGTTTATATCTAGATTTGTATTTACAGTTTTAATTTTAATGACACCCTAAAATGACCTCACAGAGTGTTCATTCAAAGTCTTATTAATCAATCTTATACATTAGTTACATTAAGATGATGAACTTTATCCTATAATAGAAAACAAATTCATTTAAATATAACTTATTAAAATGAATTATCACCAAAACAGGTATTTTCGTCAAAACGACAAGAAAAATCTTCATAAAAAAACACTACGAATCGACATTGAATCAATGTAATATTTCCATAAAAATTCATCTCAACATTTCTATAACAAAATAAACATAGCCAAAAAATAGAACAGCATACGTGCACGCATAAAAATAAGATATCTCATTCCATATACAAATGCAATAAAGAGAAACAACTTTTTTCTTAACAATTGTAAGAAGGGGAGTTTGGAATGTGTACTTATATTCTTCCTGCCTCGATCCGCACAGTTTGGACCGGGGAGCTGAGAAAAGCACAATAAAGTATTGATTGGTCCATTTACAGATCCTCTCTCTATTAAACTTTTACAATAAAAGAGGGAATGGTTTGTAAACTTGCCTTTATGGTGTTTTAGAGTAACTCCTTTGTTGATTGAGCGCTAGTGCGACTACATACATTATCGCTCTCGTAAAAAAAGTTTTGATTGTTTTCTTACAAACACGTTGTAGAAAATAAGAAGTTGCTTCTTAATCTGATTGATTCTATAATTATGTCCTTTGTATAGATATGCATTTATGGTAAGCAATCAACGCCGACCATGGACACTTGCAACAACAGAGCAGTTACGAGATTTGGAGATTTAAGGATTGGGGGATTGGACGCTGTGGTTGTTTCACGCTGGTTTTCTGTAAGGTCGTGTTATCACTCCAGTCGAGAAGACACATTTGTGCCGAAGCATGGCTCTCCCATACTTACTTATTTTTCTAATTAATGTAGACTTTATCATCAAGAGTAACAGGGAGACTATCACAGACTAAAACCACCCTATCATCATCAGCCTAAAAGTGCCCACTGTTGAGCAACTGCCTCTTCTATACAGAGAAGGTTAGAGCATTAATCAAAACGCTTGCTCAATGGGGGTTGGCGATTTCAAACTTATAATTAGAAATTATAAGTCCAGGTTTCCTCACGATGTTTCTGCTTATTAACGAGGCTGCATTACATGGTTGCGCTTGACTTGACTTGAAAATTCATATAAAAAAATTATTTCTTATTAATCTCTTGATTTACTGATTTGGAGGACGGACTTATCATTCGGCGTCACTTAGACCAAATACTCTAATTCACCATTAAAACATATATTGTGATCTCCTTTTGTCAAGTTCTGTAAACGAAATCTAAAAAATCAGAGTCTAGAATAAATACATATCACATTTTACGTAAACCTAACAGCACAGGGGGTAAAATATTTTATTTTCCTAAAAATACCATCACATTTCCTTCGCGCAATGTTGTCTCACTGGTTAATATTAACTTATATTTTAGTGGTCAAAACACAACGCGAAGAACGAAGCTCTCAGAAAGTTTGAGTAGAACATGCGTCGCAATAATAAATTTATATCTCCCGTCTTTACGATGAGCACGACAAATGGAAAGCGAGCTGCGGGGCCGAGATAAAGAAATTATACCCACTGTATACAGACGTGTTTTATTACATCTTACGACTCCCTCATATAGGTATTAAGGGAGTATTTAAAGGTGGTTTCAAATGAGATGGAAGAAGCTATTTCTATTGATAAGAAGTAAGCTTAAATTTCAATTAAATTGATTTTTATGGTTCATTTTTATCTATAAGGTAAAATTCCGAATCCTTCTTCAAAGACTCCGCTGGCCATCCGTCTGTAACAATATGCATCTTCTCTTTTTTTAAATAAGAATGTTTCCCCACGCTATAGGATTTTCTCCTGTACCGTGGGTGCGTTTACAAACATACAATTTCACATACACATCACACCCACACCCAGAACAACAATTTGTGGATCACATATAGAACTTTTCCGTGCGAGAATCGAACCCGCGACACTGCGCGGCAGCCAGAGTACTAAGTTACTAGTTACTCAGATAACTAGATAGAGTTAATTAGATAACCACTACCGATAGACTGATGTTTTGTTTTAATGTTACGTCAAACGATCTTTTGTCCGGCCTGGGTGGGGTGAATGGAACATTGACAAACTCTTACTGACTAAAAACCACCCTGCCTCGGGCTGGATCTGCAGTACATTATTGCGCTTACAACCACAACCCCGGCTGACAGCCAAAGCTTGGAGGGATTTTTTTTTAATGTAATAAGTCGGCAAACGAGCAGACGGATTACCTGATGGTAAGCAATCAACGCCGCCCATGGACACCCGCAACGGAGGAGTTACGAGTGCGTTGCCGATATTTTAGGGATTAGGGATTTGGAGATTTAGGGATTGGGGAAGGGTCCGGGAAGGGGAAGGATTGGGCCTCCGGTAACCTCACTCACACGGCGAAACACTACGCTGTGGTTGTTTCACGCCGATTTTCTGTGAGGCCGTGGTATCACTCCGGTCGAGCCGACCCATTCGTGCTGAAGCATGGCTCTCCCGCACTTCATTTAATTCCACACAGGGATGTTGTATTTCTGTTGTCGCTATAACGAAAGATACTATAACAAAATAAAATTAATATTCATTACAACAAACGTGATTTTGCCACGGGTCAATTCATGCATGAATTAAATTAGGAATTCACAGGTTCTTTTTAGTATGTAAGTAATTATTTTTGGTGATTTTCTGAATTACGCGCGTTTTCACCCGCTGCTCGGCTCCATTTGATTGTAGCGTGAGGTTTTATAGCCTATAGCACTCAGGAATATTGTAGCTATAGCTATAGAATTTTTTTTTCTATTTATTCCAAAGATTACCAGCTACAAACATACGCTACGCAAACTTAAAAATTTAACCTCTTTATAAAATTAGTTTAGATTGTGTTTTATTGTCAATTATTTCTCCTTTCTTTTAAGGTATTTAGCAATTATTAAGTACCTGGAAAGATATTGTATTTTAAAAACGTTAGTGGAAAATGTGAAAATAAGTTGAATTATCTTAATTAAATAGCTAGCGCCTTGTGAAAATTCTTTTAGTACTTGGACTACAACTCCCATAAACTTCCCAGGACAATCAGCAATAAAAAATCGCAAGTAATTAAACAAAAAAAAGAGAAGAACGTAGGAACTAAATTAATTTGCATTGTATCGCATCCGAGACTTGGGCCAGTGTCGCTTAGTTAACTTCATTATAGTTTCCTCTCGCTGTTGGGGGCTTCGAGAATGTTCTTAACTAAACTATTACGGCCATTGCCTAGCGCATCCTGAATGGTTGCCAGCTAAAAAGTTAGTTTTTATCTTTATTTACTTGAGGTGGAGAAGTTATTTTCTTATCTTAACTTAACGTTATTTTTTATTCGATGATACATTTTTATTTAATAGTTTTCGTTTTTGCCAGGACTTTCTGATTACATTAAAAACTGAAATACGCAATGTTAAATTTTATATTAAGCATAAAAAAGCATATGGGGCGTGAGAAGGATAGTTCCCCGAACATCACTGCTTCGCAGTAAGAGGAGACAGCTTCCTAGTTCCTCTCGCTCTACATCATGGCCTCGACTGAGACCTGAGAGGTCGCCGACCACTTCTATGAGGACACGGTGGTGCGGTGGTGATCAGCTCAAGCAGGGCACACCCGCCAGCGTTGAAACTTAGGATGACGCAGAGGGGAGACAGCGGCCGGTGTAAGAAGCAAGTTAAACCACTATTCTATGTACTATGTAAGAAATCGATAAATGAATTTCGATAACAGCTATAATCAGGATTAACCTAATTTCATTTTTATCTTAAATCGCAAATAAGTATATTATTGTAATGTTAATCGAGATCTGCTTAAAGAAAATATTATTATTTTGTACTGGCCGTCCGCCAAGAATTAGTTCCTGGATACATTTTCACAAGATCGGAAATCGCTGTTCAATAGAATAGCTCTACTACATATTTTTGTGATTTGCTTGCATTGCCTCTTATCTTTTGTCTTAAATTGCAATCATTCTTTCGTTTTTGTATTTTGATACACAATAAAAAATATCTTTTTTATTAATAACATATACTACATATATTTTACAATAAAAAAAATATTGAAGAAATAAATATATATAGTATATTTATTTATTTATTCTTTAATGCACATATGATAGACAAGGGCACACAAGACGGACTTAATGCTATGTATGTATGTAGTATGGCATTTTCTGCCAGTAGAGGAAGCTTAGGGTTAGTGGAAAATCAGCAAAACTAGGCTTGTTTAAGATATTGTAATTATATATGATGAAGAACTAAACTCAGCGTTGCAGCGAAATTGTATACCTATATAAATCGTTAAAAGATTAATTTGTTTTTAGCTTATACTTGTATTGACGGGTAGCGCGTTCCCTAACCTAATTACGCTAACTGTGAAGGAGTTATAGTAAAATGAGATGTAGATAAACAAATACATCATTATTCAAATAAAAAGGTGACATAAAACATCGAACCGCATACCACACAACCACTTGACTCACAAAACAAATAGAAAACACGTAAAGACGAGTGGATATAAGCTTTTCCCGAAGAAATAAGGATGAAACCACAGGCAGGGAGTTATAAATAAATAGAGAGGAACAATGCTGTTATGCTTCCGAAATATTCGCCGCAGTGTACATAACAGAATTCAGAAGGTAATATGAGTAAGAGACGTTTAGTGGAAAAGTTCGCAGATTAAAAATTCCATGCGCCCGTTATACCACTAACGCATAGAGAATTTATAATGTACAAGATATGAACATGAAACTTTCTGGAATTAATATATGTAAAGGTACTTAGGTATCTTTGGTAAGAATAACTACAATTTCTAGATTGTTGTGTTTTATTGTCAGTAAATACTTAGTTCATTTTATTCAAAAATATCTCCCTAGAACGTCTACAAGCTAGCTCAAGACGTATTGGCGATTTCAAACTTATAATTAGAAATTATACGATCAGGTTTCCTCACATTTTTTCCTTCACCGTATGTTAGTGGTGTCTAAATAATTATAGAAAGTTCATATAACTCGTAAACATTCACATTGGTACTTGCTAGGTTTCGAACCCGTACTCTCATGCATAAGATGATATTAAAGATTATTTAAAAAATGAATAACAAGCACCAGGTGTGTTGCTGGTTGTCTTCATAAAAAACTTCAACAATGTAAGAAATATTGTATTTAAATAGGTACAGTTACTGGCAGTAGGTATGTATATGACAATCGATAAGTAGGCGCGATGTCGTTTTAGTGAGCAAGTTGGGACCGAGCGCCAAAAATCGTGGTCCCGGGCCAAATGTGGTCGTAGGCCCGATGTGATATCAGAAACAGCGAATTTCCCATCATGTTACAATGTCTTTTGTACGTGAGATACCAGAGAAGTCTAATCTTGTCTCTCCCCACCATCTCAAATCTCCATAATATTATGATTTTAATCCTCAAGCACTTTACCAGTAAAGGGCCAACAAAACCTCTCATGTTACGGGTGTATTCTGTATCTCGTGTATTTATACTATTCAAGTGTCCATGGAAGGCGCCGATTACTTACCATCATCTCTAAAAGTTTTCGTAGTAACTTATTTCGATAATTAATCTTTGATCAATGGATTTACGAAAAATAACATGTTTATATTGATTTGTACCTCCTTGTAATAAGATGATTTGTTATTTTGAGACAATAAACTTTGAAAATCGCTGAGGTACCCATATCACATTAATATTATTATGATCAAAAAAGAATTTTGTTCAGAAGTTTTTTCTCAATAATATTAGGTTTTTCGGAAAAAGTCATCCATATTCTAGCCAATCCAACCCGTCAAACGCGACCGGACATTTGCGAATGGTCATTCAACGTACATATCAATGTGATCGCTCACATTATTATTTCGTCGCCCGTCGGTGCGTTTCCGGGGCTGTCTCGCTAACTTTTTCACCCGTCATTTCAGACCCTCCTCAATCCACGGTGCGCAAATTGAATGTGATCCCTAACAGGTTCACTCGATCGTTTGTCTCTGCATTGACGGGTTGTTCTGTTTTTTTTTGTCCAATTTTATTTGTCTGTCAACAGTTACGTCAAATGTGAACGAATGTGAAGTGCAACTTTATTTGCACTACACAGTCGTAATCTAATAGTTTTTTTTTCAGTTCCCGTCTAAAATATTTTTCACTTACTAAATTTCAATAAACCCTAAAACCCGTTAATGCGAAATCCGTCAGACTCAAATCCACCCTCAATATACCGTGAAGAGCTTTCTTTTCACCGCAGACTTTGATTTTGTATTTTTTTTTCCAGGTTCTTCAACACTTAAAGGCCCTTTACCCCGCCATAGATTCAATGGTTCCATCAGATAGGATCTAAATTACTATGGCTATGTACATTTGAGATTAAAGGGGTGTCTGGAGCCGGAAGCAATTCATGGGAACGCTGATAGATAGGTAGTTACATAGCTACAGCTTTATCTATAGTGGAAGTGTTTGACGGTTGTTCACGTTCTTTTTTTAATCGAAATCGTTTATACTTGTAAGGCAATGTCTGTAAAGTCTGTCTTTCTTTTAATTCGTGAAGATATTGTTTTGTTTTTTTTTTGGCAGGAGATTTTGCACTCAATTTCGTAGACTTTAAAATAGAATCTATATTCAAGCTACTAGTAAAAATTGCAACAACAAAAGTTCTAAAAACGTTATGGTTTTTTCGTTCTAATAAAAACATATTAAATATATTAGTTTTTCTTTGATATCTTAGATGTACAGACATCAGCTTATTACAATTTAAGATCATGGTTTTTTGTTATCTAATAAGTAAACAGGCTTAAAAATACCTTAGTCCACGTGGACTGCGTTTACACATTAGTGGTGAAATGCGTCATTGTGTTCTTATCGTTTTCCTGGTAATAGGCTAAGAGAATTAATTGGCATTTTTAACAAAACAGTCGTTTTAAATGGGTTACAAAACAATAATTGCGTCGTACAAAACAATAATTGTGTTTCTTTTGTGTGCACATATGTAGATAATACTTACTTAAAAAAGGTTCATACATTGAATGAGTCATAAATGTATATTTACAATAGCGATGGTCTTTTATATTTTTACCAACTTGTCTATATATGAATGTTCTTAGTAATAACAAAATAGTATTCTTCATTTAATGGGTTACAATTGATACAAAACAATAATTGCATCGGTCTTTTTTCTATGTACGAATGTATTTAATCATAGATACTAAATTAGATTGCATTTGGTATCTTTGAACTTTATCTGTATTATTATTTTATTTTAACTATAAGTCATAAGTATCTCATGCATCATATCATCTCTCCTCGAGATCAAAACGATTACACAGTAACAATGTACTATGATATGTATTTCTACGTATAAGTATGACATTGGTAACTTTTTCAAAAGAAATGTAGGAACGATATTGACTTCTTTGCCATAACACATTATAATAAAAAAAAAAAAACACTAAACGGCTACAAATAAAAAAAAATTTTACAAAATAAAAAAACCGCCTTCAAAAAAAGTCAAGCAATAAAAGTTCCTACACTAAAAAGTAAAAAATTACAATTTGAATTACTGTAAAAAACTTAATTTATAGGTAAACTTATTTGACATTAATATTTTGCAAATATTCAAAATTTATTACTTATTTTTGGAGTCGGTGCCAGCCCATGCAAGGAAATACAAATGGGCAACAATCCCTTGAAAAACTACCTCTTACTTAATTATAAAACTACTTAATACCTATTTGCATACTCAAATATAGGTATATTAATTAAGACATAAATACAGATTAGACTTCTCTACAAAAAATGTCCGATTTGCACATTTTTTTAAATAAAAAATATGTACTTACAAAAACATTTTAAGTACATTGAAAATGTTTAAGCATTATGTACGAAAAATGGCACCGGATATTAAAAACCTAACTAACATTAAGTTTCAACATCAAAATGCTGGCACCGACTCCAAAAATAAGTAATAAATTTTGAATATTTGCAAAATATTAATGTCAAATAAGTTTACCTATAAATTAAGTTTTTTTACAGTAATTCAAATTGTTATTTTTTACTTTTTAGTGTAGGAACTTTTATTGCTTGACTTTTTTTGAAGGCGGTTTTTTTATTTTGTAAAATTTTGTTATTGGAAACACAAACTTGATGTCTTTACTTAATGTATTAAACAGAAAGAACTTTTCAAGTGCTCGCAACTTCAGGCTAGCGTTTAAATATTTTCTTGAGACATATTAAATACGTCTTTTGGTGCATAAATTAATAAAGTTTAAAAAGAAACTTAGTGGACTGTGTGTTGTTTGGTGTAATTGCTTCGAGTAGTCGCAGTTACCAGTTCAAGGAGGCATGAGAAGTTGGAGGCGAGCAACTTGGAGGACCGCCGGGAAGCAGACTTATTACTGTCAAACGTGCTGGTTGGGGTCCCATTGCGAGCGGGTATTCACTCGTGTTTTAGCTTTGGTCGAACGATACAGGTAAATTGTGAATAAATTATGTTGTTTAAAAAAACATTATTAATAGTTATTGTTTTTGCATCGTTCGCTGGACAAGAAATAATAATTTGGGTAAAATTATATCTATTTTGTCAAAAATATTTTCCTTTTATTAAAAACAGCATTACTATTCGAGATGACTTCTCTACGGGTTTTACCGGCTCATAATAATGATGAGTGAGTACTGTACAGTGAATATGCAGATTGTATCTTTTACAATATTTTTAACCAGGTATATGATTTATTACTTTAATAAAACGTGCTGCAAGTGGGACCATACCATTATTACTGTCAAACATACAAGTTCGCGTTGAGACGTAGCTCGCTCACTGACGCTGCTGAATTTAGATAGCATTATCGTCTGCCCGCATTTCAGTTATGGCTTTATGCATGTAAACTATCTAAGAAAGTTTCCTTTAGTCATATTTGAATGCATACATTTCGTTCTCTTATAGTGATCGTTAATTTGAAGGTCTTTAAGATTTGAATAAATTTCGAAAGTATTGATTTGTTTAACTCTTTTTTTTATATTGAAGAGGTTTTTAATAAATGACGCAACCGATTGCAAAAATGTAGGTTATCATGGAGTTCTTTGCTCGTTCATCTCCATAGAAATCTACACTTTGGAACGAGCAAATAGCTTGACTAGAGGACAGACCCGAAGTTGAACTTTTTGATATTTAAGTTTTTGCTTGACGTTCAAAAGGGTCTTTACTGGTCTATTTAAAATAAATGATTTGACTTTGACTAATATCGTTTATTGCGTCACGTTGACAAAAAAACTACGTAGGTTGGTCTCATGAGAATTCTAAAAACAGATTGATATATTATATCCAATTGAAATTAGTCCCACGGGTAATTTAACAAAATAATTCTCTGAAATAGTTTGTTACTACATTATCATCGAGAGATTATCAGGGAATTGAACATGGTATCAAAATAAATGTGAAATGTTCAATGACATGATAGTGTAACTGAAATTGGCGTGTGAAATTGAACCGCAATTCATTTTCGGTATCTACATAATAAAATTATCTTATTGATTTTAAATAGTTTTTTTTTATATATAATTAAGCTAAATATGATATTTGTTTAAAGGCACTAATCTTAGAAAATACTTACTGGTTAGAATGAAAAAAATATTTTTGAGCTGTATAGTCTATTTATTAATACAGAATATAAAATAATATATATGTTATAGTCAACAGGTACCGTGCAAGGAGAGGAACCGCGTGAGAGTAGCTAGTATGTGATATTTGGACTCTTTCAATATGGGCATAATATTCTTTCGATTTTGTCATAAATGTACGTAAACTATTCGAAATTCCTCTTTATTCACGTGTCCAATAAATAATTAAATATGGGATGTAACTAATATTTTTACGTATTATTAAATCATTAGAATTATGATAAAAAATGTTGTATACATGCGTAAAAATCTTGAAAAAGTTCCTATTTGAATACGCTTCAAACATCTTGACATCACAATACAAACATAAAGGCAGAATAGACACAATCTTGAAATAAATTGATACGAAAGTCACTGATCTTTTCGTAATTGTATTTTCTTTTTCAATTCCAGTAAAAAATGCCATTTATAAAACGTTATCACGCTCCTTTGTAGCGACGAAAAGTTTAATTCCAAATTGTTAATGTTCATTGAACAAAATAAATTGGGCAAAGTTTTCTGTTGGAGATAAAAGCGAATCACTTGTGAAGTTACATCAAAATACACACGTTGTTTACATACACTTGTCACAAAATAGATTTTTTTGTCCTTTTATAAATCAGAGCGCTTTTTTTTTTGAGCTGGTGATGTCATACAAGTTATTTTAGTTACGTTGTTTTCAAATTGCTGTTTCAAAAGAGATTTACAATTAACAATATGCTAAAATAAATTAAGTTCAGCTCAAGAAAAAGGAAGATAAAATGTCTTAAATGTGCCTCTATTACTAATTACAATGGTTCAAGTAAACCCCTTCGTAGAAAAACTCAAGGAGGAAGAAAATAATAGCTTTATACAATAAAGTCTTATTTGAAAAGTCCTAACGACGTGTCAGAAACATGTTTTCTCAAATCAAAATCAAATAAAGAAGAATTTCAAACTAAAGAAAATAAATCAAAGCCCGAGGCAAACGAGATCTGCTTCTGTAAACATTCAACAGACAGTCAATTAATATGAACGTTCCTATGCTTTGTTATAATTTCTCTTGAAATATAGGTATTTCAAAGTAAATAGTTTCATATACCTATGTCTAGATCGGAGTGGTATGTACTACGACCTCACACAGAGAGAAACCACGCTTTTTTGTGAGGGCAAAGTCGTCAAATTACTTCTCTCGGTGAGGTGAGAGGGAGCGGTTATCTTGCTGACTAAAATTACTTTAACTACCTCATTGCGCTAGCCCTGTAATCCTGGCTGAACATCAGCCCTGTAGGCTCCGTCTGTGGTGGTTTGTTTCTTTGTTTCTTTCTAGTGCGCGCGAAACGCTATGCGCCCTACGCTCGGGTCTGGTTCTGGTCGGGCGTCAAGTTACCCTTGATCGCCGTCCGCAAACCCACGTTTACGGTTGCCGGAGATCATCACTCGATCCGACGCCCGGAGTATCGTCTATTGCAGCGTGAGGAGGACTCCCTCAGCGTGAAACGACGCTGACGTTGTGTTTCGTCATGTAAGGAGTTTGTATTTACAAAGTTCTCTGATTCAGCAAATATTCAACGTATACCTTTCAGTACCACTGGAAAAATTCTTTGCGTTTTAAAACTGGCGTTTATCCGTGAGACTTCTCCCACGGGGCAGTTCATACAATATTCATACACTGCTATATAAGGCTGATTGCACACTTAAACGGTGGTTCATATCAAAACGAGGCAAAAGCCGTACTGGGACCATACGCGAAATGACGAGTGGTGATACTGGATTGGATAATGGAGTAATATTGTATTGGTGTAAAGATAATGGTTACGAACTTTGTATAAATACAACATAACATTGTACTGATGCAATCACAGTCATAAATATAAATATTTTTATCTTAAGTTTCACAAACTGATTTTTGATGAATAACAAGAGGACTCGGATTTCATCTTATGTCGTTTTGTCTGCTAGATAATATTATTTTATAAAAAAAGACACAAAGTACGCTATATAAATCGGTAAAACAGAATACATGAATGAAATAATAAATTCACAAAACATGAAAGAATTTGAAATAGTAAAATCATCTCAAAACTGGTTCATACCGACCCGCACCAGTTTGAAAACGTTCCATGTGTTTGCGACAAATACTGTTGTTAGGGTTTCTTTTGAATGTCAAACAGTTCTCACAATTCATGTGAATCGATGCTGTCAAACAGAAGTACAATTCTGAATGGACATACAATACATTTCATGTATGGAAACTTGGTCTTTGTTTGAATTCAAATGTTCAATTTGTTTCTGTTTTCACTGTCATTTCCATAAAAACTAGGTGTAGTATTGTCAACTTAAATTCTACCTACTCTATATTTTTTATGTGTTTTTATAAACTTAAAACATTAATGTCAACGATTTTTTAAATTCATCAGGAAAATACTTCTGAAAAGCTGTATTCGAATTTCCACTACAAATAATTAAACTCAATACAAGAATCAAACAACAGTTAAAGAAAACGATACCCTTTCACACGTAATTAAGAACTAATTTCGAGTCCCTCTACAAAACAATTTTAGCTTTTTAACCGTCACGCTGAACACCATCAATCATCAAGGAGTACGTTTGAAAAACATGACTCAAACGATTCATCACGGATGGTAATTATCCTAACTGCTTCACTGTAAGACATTTTGTGGTTCCGGTTAGTGGACTGTAGCTGCTTTTGATGTTACTTAACTTTGTTAATGTGTTGTGTTAAATTATGATCTTCTTGTGATACACAGATTAAGTGTACCTAAATTACGAGTTTTCGCTTTAATTACGTTTTGATTTCTTCAGACAAAAATAACTTGGTTCAGATTAAAGGTATCGTGATCGAATTCGTGGTGGCCGGAGGTTAAGGTGATCGCATCTCATGGTGACGGTTCGAAACTTGGCAGGTAACAATGTGACATTTCCGAGTTATAAGGACTTTCTATGATTATTTATACACCACTGATGTACGATAAGGAAAACCGCGAGGAAAACTGGAATTATAATTTCTAATTATAAGTTAGAAATCGCAATCCTACTTGTGCAAGCGTGGTGATTAATCCTTTCTCCATGCGCGAAGAGGAGTTTGCTCACAGGTGGGAACTTACATCATATCGAATATGATGATGTGAAGATTAAAGATTAATTAACAATATCGTTTCTATCGTATAATACATATTTTACGTTATGATGTTTTTATACATGTACAATTTTTTTTAGAAATACTTGATATTACGTAAAATAATTCATTAATATTTTATGAGGTCGAAAGCCAATCTTTCCCAAAGAATCAACGTTAAACTACAAACTGAAACTGTTTTAATCTCATTATTCTTAAGTAAGAAAATTTTCGAAGCAACTGCAATGCGGGTAATTTCAAAATAACTTCGCTCCGAAAATTGTAGGCTTAAACGGACTTTAGATGTTCGTCGATTTACGTGACCAACTTAATTAGTCGGATAGACCTTCTTGCACCTGCGGAGAAAAGGGATTTACGGCTTAAAGAGGTAGCGAGTCTTAGAACATTCGGGAGCTACTAGTATACATAGCTTATTTACTTTATTACTAAGCAAGATCTAGATTTGCTAGAGAGTTGTTTATGTGCCCAATTAAACCTTGTATAATAAATAACTATTTAGAATAATTATTGTCAACATAATTTATTGTCTGTGCCTTTAAACAAAACAAGGTTAAGTACTAAATAATGTAAGTACAATGTAATGAATTAATTATAAATGTATGCTAAGTAATTTCAACTTTGAAGTTAATTAAAAATTAATGTTACTGAAATCCATTTAGCTTTTATGTCATTACAATGTGCCTGGGAACAAAAACGAGAGTCTGATAGTAACAAGTCTTTATAATCATAAAATAATATATTATCTATGATGTTGAAAAACTCATCAGAACGTAGATATGTTACAATCAATATACGATTTTTGTATGTGGTGGCAGGGTTCCCCACGAAAATAAGGAATAAATTCCATTTTTTTGAGAAGACTCAGAAAGGATCAGATTGATGCATGTAGATAACTGTTGACTTCGAGTCGCACTCCGATTTTTGACTCAGGATAGGCTATTTAATTGGTAAAATGAGACCTTTAAATATTAATAAGCTTCAGAGAATTATTTATCATTTATTAAAAAAGTCAAGAGTGATAGTTAAAAACAGCTAAAATCAGCCTCGCACAACATCACCACAATCACCATCAGCACCAGGAACTATATTCATATATTTATAAAGATAAATACTTAATTTACGATACCTATTTAAGTCTGATAGAGCTATGCTTTGAAATCAATGGGTTTGTTTGACCGTAGTGATACTACTGCCTCACAGAAATAGAGCGTGAAACAACAACAGTATTGGTTTTTACCTCCCCCATCCTTCCCCTATCCCTAAATCTTTAAAACCTTAATATCCAAAAGGCCGGCAACTCACTCGTTGGTCCTCTGGTGTTGCTGGTTTCCGCGGGTGGCGCTAATTGTTGTTAACCATTTGGTAAAAAAAATATCACTACAGAACAAAATTAAATTTAAGATTATTTTAATATTATATTAGATTGAATAATAAAGCATCAAGGTTTACGTGTCAATCTCTTTATGTTGATAACATTTGTAACAAAGGATATCAAGTGAAAATCAGGTAGACAAGGAATCTATTCCTTTAATCAGTGACCTCTGGCTACTCCAGCGAGCACCGGTCAACATCAAAAGGTTCACTCATTAACGATATCAAAGATTTATAATATGAACAATAAACGTGTTTCTCACTGAACATAGTTTTCTTGTAAAGACTTTATTAGATTCATTTGTTTTTGTCTTGTAACTTTATTTATTTTGTATCTGGATAATAATAACCAGAAATGTATGGCAAATGGTTTCAGTAATAAGTTTACTATATAATTATAATACACGGAGAAGACGCGTTTATGAAAATAATTTTAATTAAAAAAAAATACGTAAATAGTAACAAAACAGTAATATTACAGATTCACACCCTTGAAAACCAAATAATTACATTAACACACACAAACTCAGAGTTATAATACCAGAATAGCAGAGATTTCTAAGAGGTTCATCCACAATCGCACCCACGATCCCTCTTGTGATTTTCATCGTGTTATGAGAAAGGCTTCCCGGGCTAATGAGAATGAATTGCACTCGGCGTCTGCGAGGCCAACATTACTTTAGAATTAGTGCATTTTTCACTCGCCGCTTTAACGCAATCCGTCTTAGTTTTAACTTGGATTTATTAGCGCTTTAAATTGATTTAATATTACTCTAAGATAGTCTTGTGGATAAGAAAATATACATTTAGAAAACAATTTTCATTAGCCTAAATGCTTTTAATAACCGTCTGTTATTTCATCTCTGTAACATAATTGTCAGTGCTCTCTTTGTTAAAAACTGATAATGTCCACGGTTTCGAATAACATTTGCCTAGAAAATGTCAACAAATTAACTATTCGTCGCTATGCTGTAGCATACTTATTATGGCAACAAATATACTATTATTATATTTTCATAAACAAATAGATAAAAACACTGCGTCCCCCGTACATCACAACATACGAAGGTATTTTCAGAATTACAATTTCGCGGTATACACAGAAATATCCTTTCTCACATAATTATAATGGAACTGAAATTGCACAGTTATAACAATAAACGCAATATTTAGAATTACCATAAGCCACGTTCATTTGAGAACACGGAAGGGAAGAAACACACGGTGCGTTCCGGTGACACGTTTTGTTCTATGCCTGCGTAGAAATAATACGAGTTTTGATTTTTAATTTGAGCGACAATTTTTTTTTGATGTTGATACGGTTAATGTTGATATAAGGTGTTTCGAAATATAGTTTAAAATATTAAGGGCTGATTTATCAATAGTCAGATAAATGTCATCTAAGGAATAAAATTGTTGCTGTCACTGTCTTATACAAACATTCTGACGCGACAGCATCATAATTATTCCCAGGATAACTTTTATCTAACCATTGAAAAATCAGCCCTTAAGAATGTATTCTTTCGCTGACCAATATTTAATTTAAAAAATTAAAATAAATATTACTGTTTATTTCGCCACAAAATTTAAACGACACAAAATAGGTCGGCAAACGAGTAGACGGATTACCTGATGGTGAGCAATCAGCGCCGCCCATGGACACCCGCCAACGGAGGGGTTACGAGTTCGTTGCCGACCTTTTAGGGATTGGGGATTTGGAGATTAAGGGATTGGGGAGGGATCGGCAGAGGGGAAAGATTGGGCCTCCGGTAACCTAACTCACGGCTCTGGCTCTCCCACACTTAGTGTTAATTTTTTTGAAAGGTGTGTAGGTAGTGGTATCATGTTTGTGATTCCTGTGTTGTGGTGCCCATGGTGCCCATGGGTAACGCTGATCGTTTACCCATTAGGCTCGTTCGGTGACACTCATAAAGTCATGTAAAAGTTTTTAATTTTAAAATATTCTTTAGCTACACGTACAAGCAAAACCTATCCGTTGTAAAAGATAATACGGTTGAAAATAGAGGCACGTACCTAATACAAAAAAAAATCTGAACAGATTTTTCGTATAGACAGATTGAAGTTCTTCACATAAGGGCAAAACAATTTTAGTAGGTCTGTAACATAACAGATAGGAGACTCTTGAGAAAAATTGGCATTTGACCGGAAAAAACGGACGTCGGCGTCGCCTTAAGGTCGCGAGGAGTGAACAAAAGCTGATAGCAATAATGATATATAGAAGGATTTCACGTGCCATTTAGTAAATTGTTGGATGAGTTGTTATAGATATTTCTTTGTTGTTATCTTTATATGGACAAGCTCCATGCTATAACATAAAAATATAGACGAGATTTCTAGCACCATTTTGTTGCTTTTAGTTTTATCTATACTAATATTATAAAGAGGTACTTAAAATTTGTAAGTTTGTATGTAGGGGGTCATCTTTGAAACCGCTGGTCGGCTTGCCAAAATTCTTTCACTGACAGGTAGATAGCTACATCGTCCTGAGTGCTATATATAGGCTATAAAACATCACGCTACGATCAAATGGAGCCGAGCAGCACGTGAATCCGCGTGAGAGTGGCTAGTGTCTGATATTTTTTAACGTTCCAAATATAGGTACTAATATGTGACTCACACCTTTTCCAGAGAATACTTATTCGGTATGTTCAGAGAAAAAAATATTAGTCTCATCACCATTAAACAGATTTATTTAATAAAAACCAAGGAACAGTAACGCTAATAATGGTGTGTGTTTGTAGGTAGAACCTGTGCTACAGATCACCAGGCAAGTCCTCCGACGTATCCTTATTAAACTCGTATTGTAAGAAGTACTTGGATATTTGTTTGAGAATGAGAATACCTACATAACATGTAAAAACTTTTTCTAATAAAATATGAAACGAAAAGATACACCACACACAAATCACAAACGAATTCGAATATTTTCGTATATCGTACACGTCATTATGCACCAAAAAACCGTGTACAATATTCAGAATCGCAGCGGGCACGCACACGCGTAGCTCTCGTATATTTTCGCGAGGGCTCCCGTTCCTCGCACATGTTTATCCAATTTGGCGTAGTCTGCAAAGTTGTGAGCTCGCAACACGTGTGACGCTCAAATTAGAGATTCATATTAATTTAGGGCTTACAGTGACAGCGCTTTGCGCGCCCGCACGCTAAGACGTTGAACGACAAACTTACATTGAATCTGTAACACTTTGCTATTCTTGCAAAGGCGAGGTCACCGTAAGTCAAATTTTATCGGTAGGTATGGTATATTATTAATTTTTACATAATATAAAACAAAGTCGCTTCACCTATGTATGCTTAAATCTTAAAAAACTACGCAACGAATTTTAGATGCGATTTTTTTTAGTTTTTATTCAGTTTTTAGTTAGAGTGATTAAGGAGAATAGTTTTTGGTATCAGCCTTAAACACGTGCAAAGCGGGGCCGGACACTAGTAATTTAAATATATGGCTTATTTTAATAGGATGTATTATAAAAATATCATCTATTAACATCAATCTAGTGAGAGGACACATTTCGAAGCAAAGGAGCCAATATTTATTTTTTAAACGGACATATACATATGTATTTACTAAATAGGAATAAAAGCTAGTGATCAAATTCAGAAAATATGAATTGAACTTGGCATCATACTGCTAAACTAATCAATAATAATTTGTTATAAAATGCAATGTAAATTCTATCAAGTATTCTATGTAGTAAGAATCACTCTTATGGTAATAACAATTAGGACTAGATTCATTTAAATCATTCAAAAATTTGCACAAAGCAATTTTTTGTGAAAACTATAATTCCCGCTGAATAATTCAAACTAGTTAAAGTTATATCAATATCAATAGCAATTAAATATAGCTGAGTAGCCTGATCGGTTGATTAAATGAACAAAGTAATCAGCAAAATTACCGGTGGAAATAAAAATATAACATTTTAGTTTTGATAGCCACAGGCCTAACTGGTAACGAGTAGGTTGTAAAAAGTGAATGTATACAGTTTGGGATAGGTCGGCAAACGAACAAGTATATTACCTGATGGTAAGCTATCGGCGCCGCCCATGCGACACCCGCAACAACTAACGAGTTATGAGTGCGACGCGGCCTTTTGGAAATAAGAGAGATCGGATATTTCAGGATTGGGACGGGAGGAGAAGAGGTAAGTATCTCCGGTAACCTCACTCAAATGGATAAACACATCGCTGTTGTTGTTTCACGCCGAGGCCATGGTATCACTCCGGTCAAGCCGACTCATTCGTTCCGAAGATTGTCTCTCCCACACTTAGCTGCACATTTAATTAAACTGTTTATTTATTTTGCTAGTAGCCATACAGATTGCTAGCAACTGGGCTGATGTGTACTTACTTGTTGAGGCCTAAGTCCAGCTTGTCGTCGTGGCCCTAAGGTTAAGGAGCCCGCTCCTCAAGCACGAGATTCGAATCGAATCGAATACGTGACTTTTTACGAGTTACATGTACTTTCTATAATTATTAAGACATCATGGACATACGACAAAGGAAAATATCGTGAAGAAACCTGGACTTAAAATTACAAAATTTCTAATTTTAAGTTTGAAATTGCCAATCCGCGTTGATCAAGCGTTGTTATAAATGCTCAAACCTTCTCCGTGTCAGAGGTTTTTGCTCAGCAGTGGGCAATTAGAGGCTGGTAATATGCGATGTCCATCTGTAAAGGTCTGTTGTCTGATATGATGATGTTAAATTAACATGCTACCTATCTACGTGTAGGAATACCAAAGTATGCATTAAAACTTGTCGTCAGAGCTACTCTACTAAATACTTTAACTACGTATATATAGTCAAACAAACTCAATAAAGTCTCCATTTAGATTATCTGCATTGATATGCTGAGCAGTAACTCACTTTGCAATTTGAATGCAAGGCACAAAATTAGCCGAAATAAGTAATTCCGGGACTGCATAATATAGCACGTTGCGTTGGCGAATTTTCAAGATGGCTGCGAAAGTTTCTGTGTTGTTTTATGTAGGTAGGATTTTGCGTTTGATCTGCATGAGATAAAACTAAACATTATAATGAATTAGACAATAATACTGAAAAGTTTTTATCAATTAATTATTTGCAGAACAGATAAATAGAATGAACTATAGAAAAAAACTTTTTTATTATGTGTGCAAGTAGAATCTTACTATTACTAGTATTATAAAAGCGAAAGTTACGATGTTTGGATGTTTGTCACTCAATCACGCCAAAATGGCTAGACGGATATGGAGGAAATTTAGCACAGACATAGAATACACTCCGGAAAAGGACGAAGCCGCGGGTGGGAGCTAGTTTTAAATAAGTTATGTAAACAGCAGGATGTGTTGAATACTAGTATAGTCACTGCCAGGCGGCGCCTAAGTCTTGAGTTTTTTAAAGATTACAATGGAGAGTACTCACATAGTTGAATATGTATGCTTTTTATTATATATTACTAAGAACTGTTTCGAAGTTTTTTTAATCATCTTTTTCAAAATTTTAAGATCATGGTTATTATACTAGTGTGAGGACCTGTTATTAGGTCCGATTATCGTTTTATTAGTCTTCCATGCTGTATAAATAAATAAATAATTACAATTCCAGCTAAATAATTCTAACTAATTAAAGGTATATCAATAAACTTATTGTAATAAATAAACTTGAAGGTAATTATAAAAAAACTGCGTCTTAAAGCCATTCATTAACACTCTCCAATACCAGTTTTAGTGATAAACTAGTGTGACGTTATCGATCGAGGAGAAACAAAACAACAAATATAGCAAACTCATTTAGAAAATCCGAGCTGCATATTCGAAGCACTCGTTACATCTAACGCCTCTGAAAAATCACAAAAAATATATGAAATTATTTTAATAAGTCCTGTATGAGCCGTACGCTCAATATTTTAAGTTGGGCTTAATTAATACGCGGCGACACTCCATTCGTCGAAATTAAGTACCAGCAAAATTTTATTAAATGTGCCGTGCGTTTCGGTGGTCTGACAAAAATCATGTTATACGGCCCATAGATACATGTCACTGGATATGACCATGCTATTGAACATAAATTACTGAGCCCTTTTCTCTTTAAATACACAAAAAATCGATTATTTTCTATTACACAACTTGGCTGTCTTTTATTTTTGGAAAAGCTAATATCATTTTTAGAACACAACTTTATAGTTTTTTTCTAAACTTGGAAAAGTCATCAAACGCTATAGGCGGGGCTAGAGGAATTGTCAGACTCTTACTGATTAAAAACCAATCATTTTCTTCTGATCCCCAGTCCACGGAAGATTATTGCTCTTTGATCCAGGCTGAGCCTCAGCACCGTTTGCCCCTCTCTGTTGCGGTCAAAAAGCTTTTTGGGACTGTAGTGTATCTTGTTTTGCAGTGCTTCGTAAGGAATTTAATTGTTTAATATTTTCTATGTACATTTTTAGGAATATTATATTTTTTATCGTAACAAACCTTCCACGTTTAATTGCTTATAAAACCGATTAAAAAAAATGTTATTTAAAACTTAGTACACAATTTTCTATACACATATCCTTAAACCAGTCATTTAAGGACGCAGTGCAGCCCTGAGAAATGTTTTATACAATCATACTTCAAAAGCTAACTGACCGTTTATTCAAATTCTTAATCCGTAGTTTCGTACCACATCTAGGACAGTTAAGGGTGGTATAGTCGGGTAGGGTAGGCAGTCTCGAGGGCCGTCTGCCGTAAAGTATCGTTTAATGACGTGTAACGAGCGTGGTCTCCGCACAGAAGTTGCATGTACATGGAAAAAAAACGGAGAATGCAAGCCCCGTACTAGTTTGGGTCCCGTAGATTTTTGCTCTTGTATGTTGTTGGCAGAGCTGCGCAAGCTGCGTTAGGAACTTCTGACGATGGACGCAGTTTATTAGTATTTTGGCAATTCTGGAAGTCTTTTTTGTAGTGTTGCTAAATGAAAAGGATATAAACGTAGTCAATGCTTGTTTTCTAATTTTAATTAGATATTTATTTTGAGTATTTAAATTATTTAAGTTTAAACTTAAAATTATTGGAATATCTTAAAATATTTATGTATTTATTTTCAATTTCATATTGGAGGATTTCACGCCAACAGCTTTTTCTGTTGTATTATTAGTTTACAGTGTAAACTAGTTGTTAACTAACTGCACGTCAATTCTATAAAATTTGTTTTATTTTGAATAGTGTTCGAGTGCGAAGTGAGCGTCGAAGTGACGGGGAAATTAAATTTTAGAATGCCACATTTAACGTCATCTCATACTTTATCCATCAAAATGTTGCTGTCAATTTAGTTCAACTCGCAAGTTTACCTATACTCACAGCGGATTCAGATTCGAAGTTTAGAATGAAGTCTTACAGAATCACACTGCTGAACCCTAAAATCTGTCAACTAGTACCGAAATGATGAAAGGGATCTGAAGCAGCGATTTGTTTGCTACATTTTTAAGAACAATTTTTTGTGACATATGGATGGACTGTGCTATCTGTTGAATTTATAAAAATAGACTAAATCGTTTTTAAGTGAAAATGCAGAAACAATTTACTGGACACAAATTCTTTACAGTTATGTTTTATTCCTATTGCGGTAAGTGAATTTTGTTGATTCGAACTTCGAACCTTTGAGTTTTTAACACGCTCTGTTTATCGCTTACCCAATGAAATATAAGTACAATACGCATCATGGTTGGTTACATACCAAAATACGATGAAATTAAAAAATAATTGTGGTGAGAAGCATTCGATTCAATCAGATTTACATAACAGGCTTGAACGAAATGAATTACAAATATTATAGACTGGCAATAAATGTATTTGCACAGATCGATAAATTGAATACTGGCAGTAGATGTAAGTAAACTCTTGGCTAATTCTTTTTTGGTGTTTTACGTCATTGTTTCTACATTCGGGACTTCAATATGGTTTGGTCATCTTGCAGAGCACCAGGAACTGTGAAACCGAATCCCCTTTCAATGAAGCAGTCATGCTAATTAAGGAAGCGGCGTAAGGTGTGAGGCAACGATTTTTTTAAGACCTAGCCGCCGTTTTGGCGGCAGGGCTCTCAAGACGATCTCCGGCTACCGTTCACGGCGAATGAGGGTAGCTTGCCCGACCAGAATCAAACATGAGCGTGCCAGTCTTCTTTTTGCCAGTAAATGTTTGTAGTAGTAATAGTTGATTTTGTTGCACAAACACAAATTTAAACTTAGTTGGAAATGCGTTCTTAGTTCATATCGAGTACGTATGTATGCGTCATTACTGGAAAACCGAATCCATTTACTGATTTCCACATTCCGTTAGTCGAAGTGCTTGAGCAAAGTTTGCGGTGCCAATCGGAAAAACATTTCCGTGTTGATTATTTCAAGTTATATTGTACAAGAAGTTCGTTAGTTCAATTTTATGTGTATGTATATTCTATACCTAGTACATACTATAATAATACATGTAAGAATATTTTAAAAATGCTGCTGTTCTGCTCTGCTGCATGGAGTTGGAAATAATTTAAATTGATACAACGGGTTTTTTTGTCAGGGGAATATCATCACATGATTTTTTCCATCCAGGGTAAGGCGAGAATGAGTGTCAGACTCTTACTAACTAAAAACACGGCCGTTCCTTCTTCTTCTTTAGGCCGAGGCCACGGAGACACATTGCGCCTACCCCGTAACCCAGCCCTGTAGGCTGAACATCAGCCCTGTAAGACTCTGTCTGTAGTGGTCTATATTGGCTCTATGAGGCACGCGTGAAACGCTACGCGCCATACGTTCGGGAATACAGGCGTGACGCATTGATTTCGACTTATTCATCTCAGTTTCTCCACTGCTATTATCTCGTAATGTAATATAGTCTTAGTCATTATCCGTATACTTATTCGTTAATCAAAATCATTAGACATTCAAAATTTTCCATCGCAATGATTTAATCAGGGAACTCCGAGCTGCACAATCTCATTACCTCGTCTCGCTCGCCACTCAGCACGGGACGACTTTTTCGTCAATTTGCATACGTAATTAATTAACTTTTTTTCTAGAATGTTTTTCTTTTTGTCTCCACAGCAGGTGGACGAGATAAATGTATTCTACTGAATACGGGTAGCAGAAATGTTTAATTTAATTCACACAGTTGAGACGTTTTTAGAGAACTTTACAGAATGGTAGTGGGTTGTTATAATAATATTTTGTCTAGTTCTTTTGCGAGTTGTGTTTGAACAGGAAGGTAGTGTACAATTATTTTAGTATTGTTGTCGTTAAAATAAGTTAAGATCAGCTGCATATGTAGATATAACACCATACTTGAGACTGAATCAATCCTTGTTTCAAGTAATAGCAGCAAACACAGCGTAATTAACAATACCTTGAGATAATGAATACATATGTAGATCTATTATAGCTGGGTCTTCGTTAGCTTTGAAGGTGACCGCTCCCCTTATTGAAATGCTGGTATGTAACTAACAGCACATTAACCTATCCAAATGTATTAAACGTCGTCAATTAATATTAAACTGCAATACATAACAATAGGGTTTAAATTTGGTTGAACTGATTTAAAAGATAAGGGTAGGGTTGACCTGCTGGCGCCTGTACATGATATTACGTAGACATCACACAAGAAGCCTCAGACCTCCGCTCATCCTCCGGAGTCTGTTAAATAATTTAACAAATTGGTTCTCAAGGTAAGTTTAGGGCTGCTCGCATGACCACACACCCTTTCAGCGGCGGAAGCCTCTAAGAGGCTCGCCAGACTTCGAGCTCCGCAGGGACGGAGATATAAGATGAACTCGAATTTTGTATACTGTAATAAGTACTAACAATATATATAAAGAAAAGATTTTTTTGGTATTAATTTGAAGGGAATTTGATTTTCTTTCAATTTAAAATCCGATATAACAGCAGTTAGACATTAATATTTAGGTAGGTACATATTTCTTAATACTCAATAATTAATTGCATTTCACAATGTGATAGATTATACAATTTCTATAATAACTCACTTATTCCATCTAGGTGATGAGTACTAGGCTCGGTTCGGGAGACTCAACTTTAGGATTTTTGACTTCAAAATATGAATTAAGAAGAATATGGAAAATGATATTCTACGTTAGGAATACAAAAATACTTCAGTGAATATTAATTATTTTCGAACCAAAACAAATTTATACAAACGTTAGACTTATAAGATTTGGAAATAAAAGAGAAATAAAATGAACAGTATCCAATACGTTGTCACTAATAAAAGTGCCGGTGTAGTAAGAAGACTACACTAGCATGCGGTTACTACGTAAAATTACATCAAATCAGGTGAATTATTAAAAAGTTTCAGTACAACTTCCATAGTTCGCGAGTTTATTGGGCTTTATAGTCTTAAGAGTTAGTAAAACCTTATAAATGTTAAGCCATTTTGTTCTTTAACACCAAACTTATGGGCTCATAAAATTTCGTATCTTTTTTAAAGTTATAAATGAATTTAAAATTGTAGATGAATGGGTTAGAGCTGGAATTTTGCATAGCTTTTTTAAATAATTTCGATGGATTCACTTAATGTTTTTTTTTACAATTATATGATTCGATATACCTAAAAGAACTAAAATAACAGAGACCATACTGATAGTGAGAAACAAAGGAAAACGTTAAGTCTATATTAGAAGATAAAATATCGAGATTTTAACTCATTTTCCTATAACGAAACTCCTAATCAATTGACTTGTTATACCAGATCATTAAAAAAGAATAAATAAACAATTTAAAAAAAAACCTACTTTAATTCCCAATAACCTCAGGTTAATATCTCCTTGAGCTTAGTAAAGGTTGAGTAATTCAGGAACGCACCTTACAACGGTAGCTCGTTTGGTAATTAATTTTCAAGGGATTAGTGTGCAAAGGCCGAGGATAAAGAAGGTTCAGGTCTGCCCTTTGCGCCGTGTCGAATTAAACAATTTTCCCAAATAAAATACTTGAGACTAAACAATTTAGAAACCTTTTTTATTTACGAACAAGCATAAGTTAGATGGAATAAAACATGACATGTACATAACGATGTGTATAAGTTTCTAAGTATATGATGTGTCATATAAAATAAATTATATTTTGTTTATTATTATTCCATTTTAATAATCTTTTTGTTGATTATTGATTAATTTAGGCTTTTGCCAAGCACATATAGAGAAGTTGATAAAAAGTACCATCGCAACATTTCTAACAGGAGTTACATAGAAATGCAAAATTTATCATCAGCGTCATCGTCGGACGAAAGATGCCGAACAAAGGTCTGCTCTTACACCTCCACAGTCCCCGGCTCCCCGGAACTTCAAGGATCTCCTTCCCTACGATAACAGGTAAAGGTACAACATGGACATTTGACATGATTTGCGTCTTTTCCATGTTCATTTTTAGACCCACTTATTTGGATAATTTACAACGCAAAAAACATTGGTTAAACATTCTTATCTACATTAACATGACATGATATGTATGTATATATATATATATATGTATATGATATGTATGTATATATATTTTATGTGATATAAAGTATGTATTTATTCCTAAAAGAAAATACAAAGTTTATTCAGTAGATTTCGATTTTATTGAATACAAAAATATTTAATATAATGTTCAAATTCTTATTTAATCCTAGGATCTTCCATTGAATAAAATAAATTGTGAACTTTTCATCATCCTTCGACTTCAAAGTATGAGTAACTGCAGTTGTATTTTTCTGCAATAAAAAGTAATAAAAAAGATAAAAAAGTAAGTAAGAAAAATAAAGCAAGTAAGATGTTGACCAAGATTTTATTCGAAGCAAAATAAAAACGACATTATGCAGTGTCACCAAACTTCAAAGAAAACGCTGGCGAGAATCGCAAACGCAAATGAATATCAACTACTGAGGTTGCAGTAAAGCGAAGTAAAATAAAAAATAAACACACTACATTCAATATAAACAAATCTGTCTGAGGCGTCGTACTTTCCAGTTCTAGTCTCACGAAAGCTTTTTCCACCTATCCTCTATACAAACAAGGACGCCCACAAAAAACGTTTCTATGCAAATAGGGGCAAATAAACCGTGTGTGAGTCACTAGCGTAAAGATGTAGGGCGGCTAGATGTGCTCGGGGGATTTACTGATGTCTTGCAACGAGGAACTTCAAGTCTAGTCAAGGCCTTTAGTTGTATTCATAAAAATGTAAACAAAAATTATGAAATGCAATTATTTGTTTGAAGATAGACAAATACCTTGTAGGAGTTACATAATATATACGAGTTGAAGCATTAAGAAAAGTGCTCTTTTTGCTGGACAGATTTTGAAGCAGAACATACATACATATTATTAAGCAATTTCTACGGGTGACGCGAGTGGAGCCACCTATAGAAGCTAGTGCTAAATTAAATAAAATGTCATGCTTATGATTCTTATCAGAATCATAGCAAAATAATTAAGGTAATCGAAAAAAGCTTAAAGTCGTCGTGAACCCGGCTTTAAGGTTCCCACTTTCCATGCATGAGGGTGTGGATTCGAAAGAAGTATAGATGCAATATATCTTTTTCTAAGTTAATTTCTTAGTGCTATACCTCTGAAAAACAGTGAAAAAAAACATCATGGCAAAATCCGTACTTACAATTTGTAATTATAAGCTGGAAATCACCAATCCGCCTGAGCAAGGGTGGTGGTAAATGCTCAAACCTTCTCTATATGAGAAGAGGACTTTGCTCAGTAGTGGGCACTCACAGACTGATGATGATGATAATAATGATACGATGAACGTGATGACTCTATTGTATCCATTTACAAATCTACAGACTACAAAAATGTTATAAATATACAATACACAATCTGCGCACAAAAGTTCCTCAAAAATCTGTTTAATAAATGTTACCTTCTTATGGAGTTTTGTTTCAAAGATACTTAGATAACTTCCAGTATCATCTTAAGTCCTTGTGGAGCACCTTCTCTCCCACAAGATCGCATTTTCGGTGGCGTTTTATACGCGACGCATGCTTGATTCCCACTATACATATTTATGATGTCGCCTGGTTTCCTAACGGAAAAAGAAAGAATTTTATGGACTTCTACATATATAGGTGTCAGGGCAACAATTACGTTTATGGCGGTCTTTTTATGTTTTATAGCTAGGGATACTAAAGATACTTCATGATTTGTTTATTTAATACAAAACAGTTTCATTCTTAGAATGGAAGGACGTATTTCACTTCAGGAACATAATACATGTAACTTATTACCAAACACTAATAGATCACAACTTTTAACGTCCGAAAATTTTGACGTTACAAAACGTCATAATAATTCTGTAGGTACCCAAATATTAGATAATTTTTGACAGTGTGATGAAATAGAAGCCTGAAATAGAGGCTTCAAGCTCAAGACCGGGTGTTATGATATTGACTTGCTAAAAAGTTGATTAACAGTAAATAGTAAAATTTCAATTAAAGGTAATGCGTCGAAATTGAAGAACTGGAGAAATTCACCGACTCAGTTTGATTCCAAACGGATATTCGGATAAGTAGAGCAAACACTTTCCGGGGCTAGAACGTCTTAAGACGAACAGTTCACAGTGGGAGTCAGTAGTTTGTTCAATCAATCGCAACTTGTACGATGGATTGTGTACTCGATAGTACCGTTTCGCGGCTTCGGCATAGAACTACTAATATTGGAATTGTTTTGTTCGAAATTGATGCCTTTTGTCTGCGAAATGCAGTGAATCGTTCCTTGGGGATCCAATTCATGATCGTTACTTAGAGTGTTATAGCCTCTAACTCGAATGTAACAAATATTTTGCTATCATGTAGCTTCTACCTTTTCTCTAAGTTAGAACATACTAATAATACAAGTCTGACATACTAATAGAATTTAGCATGATAGAATTTTTACCGACTCCTATACTGACAGCTTTGTACAATAATTATCATACATTATTTTAAGAACACGGTGTTTTCGCTTGTTCGTTCTCTACACAAATCCATATTTTGCACCTAGCTTCAATGAAAGAGTAATCTATTTTCAACGTATCAAAAAATGCTTTGAATTTATAATTTTATAAATATCGTAGCTTTCTCTACATCTTTCGTTCTAGTACTTAGTTATCTGTTAATAATTGTTTTAGGAATAAATGTGCTGTTTTAGTCTCATATAACTCTTTGTCTAGAAAAATGTATGCGCGAGGATGTTTACATGTCCAATAAGCTATCTGTACATGTTATTAGAATACTAATTTATAGTATATGTCCACTAGTTCTTAAAGTGTTAACTTTACAGCAACCGGACATATCATCTCTGAAGGACATCTGTGTAGGTATAACATTCGCAGCTTACATCTGCTATTTGCATTCTACGGTGCAATTTCACTTACAAAACACGCAGACGTTACTAAATGCACCGGTCGCCGGAACGTAAACATTGTTCACATCGCTAATTTACCACCGTACAAAGGAAAAACATACGAGAAATAAACAGAGGTATTCCGGACATTTGGCCCTGCGAACTCGTATTCCCACGAATTTTCCAGTAAGCACACGGACACTTGAAATAATGAGCAGAGAATAGGTTTGATAGTCTACCTTGTTTATTTTGTTAACGATACTTTGAACTGTGTTAAATACTTTTTATTTACTTACAAATATATTCCAAACTTTTTTCTAGATTTTTTATTGAATTTGTGGAACGTTGGATTTTCTATATATTTTGTTTGGAAAGTTTTAGACGAATTTCCTATTCAGATTTCTTCTTGTGTAAGCTTCGAAACTAACGCTGACTACCATTCACGGCGTTTTGTTTACAAGACTATTAAAAAGGGAAATCGAAATTTAAATAAAAATAATTTTACGAGGAATAAAAGTTGAGAGTCAAAATTCACCTGCTGCTATATTTTCTTTTTTTTCTTTCCAGCTAGAGTCACAGTACGGAATTAGTAAGTAAGCATTTTTAGCGCAAGTAGTCCTGCAATAAAATGCGTGTAGCAAATCCTCTAAATGCAACGTGTAGAATTTTCATGGTGCTTTAAACAGGTTTTTTAAATTCACACCATACTTTTCCTTTGTGTGGAGGACGAGACATTGAATAAACCGATTAAATGGTGCAGTTTTTAAAGCAAGGTATGTTTAAACATGGGAGATGTTACAACTGTCATTAGGTACTTATTTTGAAAACTATTGTATCGGTTAAATTTATAAACGCGTAAGTGCAAAACTTAGTACCTTTAACTAGATAATGTGTAGTTTTTTTATAGGATGGGCCTACGCATTACCTGATGGTACGCAATCGGCGCCGTCCATGGACATCGGCAACACCAAGGAGTTACGAGCGCGTTGCCGGCCTTTTAGGGGATAAGGGTTACGATGATGAGAAAGGAGAGAGGGAGAAATTCGGCCCCCGGTAATCTCACTCACACGGCGAAACGTAACGACGCTGTCTTTGTTTCACGCCGGTTTTGTGTGAGTGCGGAGGTATCACTCCGGTCATGCCGACTCATTTGTACCGAAGCATGGCTCTCCCACATTTCGCATTTCGTCACTTAGGTAAACTTTTGAAGGATCCCGTTTGGGTTGTGAAAACTTTCAGTTTTAGGGTTGCGGATGTAAACGCAAGAGTCTGACACTCCCTCTCGTGCAAAGTAAAAAGATTAAGTACCTATATAAAAAGCTTTTGAAATATATAAAGGTGCCAAAGATTATGTTATTAACTGGTTCATTCATCAAAAAAGGATTTACTTACGAGTACATAACATCTACTTGATATGCTCTCTCATTAAAATACAAATTTGCTTCACATTATAGATTCATGTTAAGCTACTGTATTGATTTCAATTCATTGTCAGTTTAAGTGTGGCTAACTAATAATGTTTTAAATATCCACGTTTAAGTTCACCCTACACAAAGTTTAAAAAGTTACGAATGATTTAAAGTATTCCTAACAAAGAACGAATTCTCAACAAATAATTGAGATTTTAGCGAAATCGGGATTAATTAAAATAGCTTTCTATATTTAACGATTCTTGTTATAATATTGTTTTAGGTAAATGATAAACAATTATCATTATTCAAAAGGATTTGGTTTAATCTTCTTATAAATGAATTTATTAAGTTGACTTGCCAGTTATTACAATTTAGAATCCATTTTTTCTCCTCGTTTTTGAAGTGGCTGAGAAGCGGCTACAGAGCAACTTACAAAATGTGACTAGCTGTAAAAGACATAAAGACTATAACTAAAACATAAACGAAACAATCTTATATTTAGCATCTAAAAATATCAACAAAAACATTTACTCGCATAGTTTCAAGTTGTGCACGGAGGTTATAATAATTTAACAAAAGTACCACATCGAACAGTTACGATAGTAACTCATAATACAATCACATTATTATAAATAACTATCACGACAAAACTACAAAAATAACGGGATTCTCTTACAAAACAGCAGAATTACATAAAATCGTTCACAATGAAACAATGAACAAGTTGAAGGAAATGAAGGAGTGTGATACTACGTAGGTACACTCCTTCACAGAGTAGCTCTTGGAAGAAAAATTCATAAAGATATATTATAGGATATTAGTAAAAACACACTTGGCAGAACACATATTTATTACTTGACGTTCTCTTGTCAACTCAAAAAAAGAAAATTCAAAATACTATCATAAAATGCATAGAGATTAAAAAAAGGTCGCAATACTCTTGCTCTAACACTCCTCCTTAATCTCATGCATATGATATGTACACACACATCTTTACTTTATACACGCAATCCCATACCATTCACACACCACTCATACTTGCCTCTGGGGAGAGCCTTGGTCAGAGCATCTGCTACCATCTTATCTGTTTCCCGATACTCCAATTTTATAGCTCCCGACTCAACAGCATTGCGTATAAAATGATATCTCACATCAACATGTTTTGTACGTTGGTGATGTACAGGATTATTGGCTATAGCAATTGCTGACTGGCTGTCTGAGAAAATCCGAATTGTTTCTTCCTGTTTACCAGTCATCTCTGCAATCAGCCTTTTGAGAAAGACAGCTTCTTTTGCAGCTTCTGATAGCGACACGTATTCTGCTTCGGCTGTGCTCATAGCCACCGTTCGTTGTTTCGTGCTTTGCCAAGAAACTGCACCTCCTTGAATAAGGAACACGGAACCTGAATATGAACGTCGATCAGCGTCTCCTGCATAATCGGCATCCGCGTAACCAACAACAACTTCTGGGTATTTTTGTTTGTTGTATGTCAACCCAAGCGTCTTGCTTCCTTTCAGGTAACGGAGGATTCGCTTTGCTACAATCCAATGTTGTTCCTCATAGCATTCATTGAACTGGCTAAGATAATTAACCACATGAGCAATGTCAGGCCTTGTACATACTGCTACATACATGAGCGAACCTATCAGTGCTCGATATGGAATTCTCTCATCTGGTCTCCTTCCATGTGTAGGCTTCTCTAGCCGTTGACCGGGTACTGCTGGTGTAACTACTGGTTTGCAGTCTTCCATATTAAATGCCTTCAGGAGTCCATCAATATACTTCTCCTGATGCAGTTTAATTTTGTTGACATCTTGAACAATATTAATTCCCAGCATTAACTCAGCTTTGCCGAGATCTTTCATATCAAATCTAGACTTCAACTCTTCTTTGAATTTGAACATCTCTTGCTTATTGTTCCAAAATATCAAAATGTCATCTACATACACAGCAATAATCATTATGTTTCCATTCTGTGACCGGGTGTAAACGCATGGCTCATTTTCAGATCTTCTGAACTTCAGTCTTATAAGTTCAGAGTGAAGCTTTGCGTTCCACGCTCGTGGCGCTTGTTTCAGTCCATACAAAGATTTTTTTAGAAGACAGACATAATTCTCCTTGCCCTTTACCTCGAACCCCTCTGGTTGCTTCATATAGACGATTTCATTTAAGTCTCCATTCAAAAATGCCGTTTTAACGTCCATTTGATCTATGCCTAACTCTAAACGGGCGGCTAAGGCTATTAAGACTCTTAATGAGCTATGTCTGACTACAGGCGAAAAAGTTTCAAAGTAGTCGACTCCTCTCCGTTGGCTGAATCCTCTTGCTACAAGTCGTGCCTTATAACGAGTCTTTCCCCCCGCCTCTTCTTTAATTCGAAATAACCATTTCGAATCAACAATGTTGCACGACTTTGGCTGCTTCACCAACGTCCAAGTTTTATTCTTCTCGAGGGCTCTCAGCTCCTCCTCAATTGCGGCTTTCCATTTGTCTCCATCTTCTCTAGATAATGCATCCTGAACAGTTAAAGGGTCTGGCGATGCCTTGACTGCTTGGTAAGTTACAAAATCTGGATATGCTTTTGGTATTCTTTCTCGAAGCGGATATCTTCTATCTGATGGCCCATTGTCATTTACTGGTAGCTCTCTACCTTCTTCTACAAGACCATCCTCAGGATCTGCTTCATTCCCCTCGTCAGATGATTCCCAAACCTCATCTTCAACCTCAACATTCTCAAGAGCTGGATTTCCAGGTTCTTCAGGAATTTCTGGCTCTTCATGATGAGTTGAAACTCTATCATACTCAACCGTAACATCCGTCAGCGGTAGCGGGACGGCTTGATTAACGGGAGCACGTAGCTGTACTTTTGAGTTTTCAAAAAATATAACATCTCTACCTCTGTGCAACACTCCTGTCGTAGGGTTAATAAGGCGATAACCGTTTTCGCCATATCCAACATGGACTAACTCTGTGCCCTTAGGATCCCATTTTGTGCGCTTCTGATCTGGAACATGAAGATAAGCTTTACATCCAAACACTCTGAGGTGGCTTAAGTTCACTTTTCTTCCAGTCCAAGCTTCTTCGGGCGTTTTGTTTCTCAAGGCTTTAGTTGGAGACCTATTTTTTAAATACACGGCGGTGTTGACTGCCTCTGCCCACAATTTTCTGCCTAAACCAGCTTCTTCTAACATTGTCCTGGCTTTTTCAGTGATAGTTCTGTTAGCTCGCTCAGCAACTCCGTTTTGTTCGGGTGTATACTCTATTGTCAGTTGGTGACAGATCCCTTTTGCTTTACAGAACTCATCCATACGCTTATTGACAAACTCTTTGCCATTATCAGATCTGATAATTTTAAATTTCTTTCCAGTTTGACGTTCAGTAAGTTTTACGAATTCGGCAAACTTCTCAAAGACCTCTCCTTTACTTTTCAAGAAATATACAAATGTTTTTCTAGTGAAATCATCAATGAATGTGAGAAAATATCGTGAGCCTCCGTACGACTTCTCTCTCATGGGTCCGCACACGTCTGTGTGGACTAACCCTAAGACCTCACTTGCCCTAGTGGCACCAGTTTTCTTGAAAGGGTTCTTGGTCTGTTTTCCTACTGCACACGCTTCGCACTCTAGCTTAGAAGCAGTATTAGAAAAACTTACCCCATCTGCCATTTTGTTTTTAAGTAACATTAGGTTCCGTACCCCTAGATGTCCCATTCGCCTATGCCACAATATTATTTCGTCAGCAGCGGTTGAAGCTAGACCTACTTCCTGTGAACAATACTGTATTTTATAGACACCGTTATTTGCAGTACCTTCATACAAGGTCTCCCCGGAAACCTTACATCCATCTGCTTTGATTATCTTAAAGCCAGATTTCTCAAATACAACTACAAGGTTTTTATTTACAATTGTGCTAACACTGAGTAAATTTGTAGCTAAGTTAGGTACATACAAAACATTATTAATTGAGACGTCCATATCCTCGTTGACTACATTACCAATTGCTTCACCAACCACAGTTTCTCCATTTGCACAAGCTATTACAATTGATTTGTCTAATTTCTTAAAGTCTTTAAGCCAATCTCTCCGATTTGTCATGTGGTTAGAAGCTCCGGAGTCGAGAATCCATTCTCCATGTCCTTGTGCTGCTGTTGCTAACGCTAATGAGGTTAAGGCATCCTTCTTTTGAATAGGGTTTTTCGGACAATCCTTAGCCTTATGGTTCTCTTTGCATATGAAGCACTTAACGACACGTGATCTACTCATATTCTTGTGTGACTTATCTTTCTGACTTTTATTTTTAGCTTGTAATGCGGTTGTCACGGTACTAGGACTTGCTTGATAAGTATCCTCCATCTGAAGTAATTTCGTTTTGACGTAATCTGTAGTCAATTCTATGTTTGTGTTTTCTATTGCTAACCTCATGGGTTGGAAAGTCTCTGTCAACCCCTGTAGCATCAACGCTGCAAGTAATTCATCATCTACCTTTTTTGCCCAGATCACGTAGCTGTTGCGCTACTGTCATTATGGCAGTTATGTAGTCTCTGATTGAAGAAAATTGCTCTAGTTTCAGGCTCACCAACTTTGTAAGAAGTCTGCATCGATTATTCAGGCCCTTGTCTTCAAAGGCAGTCTTCAGGGCATCCCATGCCGCTTTTGCAGTCTTCGATTCACGTACGTGTATCAAACAATGTGGTTTAATCATTAAACAGATTTTTGCCCTCGCTTTCTGATCTCTTTTAGAGCCGGAAACATCACTAGCAGCTGGTGTTGTTTGAGTGTATTCCCACAAGTCTTCATGAATTAGATAAAGTTCCATCATGAACTTCCATGTATTATAATCAGTACTACCATCAAGTTTCTCTATTGCTGGTAAACTCATACTTACTCCTTGGGATGGATACGATTGTGATTGTATATGCGTACCATTGCCGCTGCTCCCAGAGTTATTCATGATCGTACTTTCTATTTCCGCTGGTGATCATAACCTGAAGGAGTGTGATACTACGTAGGTACACTCCTTCACAGAGTAGCTCTTGGAAGAAAAATTCATAAAGATATATTATAGGATATTAGTAAAAACACACTTGGCAGAACACATATTTATTACTTGACGTTCTCTTGTCAACTCAAAAAAAGAAAATTCAAAATACTATCATAAAATGCATAGAGATTAAAAAAAGGTCGCAATACTCTTGCTCTAACAGGAAATTAAGTTTCCAACAGTAGATGTGAAAGACAGAAAACGTTCCGGATAATTGCCGTGCGGTTAACTGAGGCCATCCGGTATTACACGAACAATGAATAAAGCGACTGGAGTGACCATTTTGTCGACACATTTGTTAATATACATTATTTAATATTATTTTCGTTGCATTCTGATGTAGAATGACTTAACATTTTTATTTAATTTTAAAACTTTATGTACTCTCACTTTGTGAGTACAAAAGCGGACAAAATGCTACTACGACATTATCTACCAGTCAATTGCAGGGGTAATGGAGAAAAGTGTTAACAATAGGTTTTAAACAAGCACACAAATTATTATTAAGCAAATGTTCACAAATATATATGCAACTAGATTTGAAAGATAGCCGAGTAGTTGCCGTTTATATGTGGGCAACAATTTTCAATATGTAAGATACATATTCCTGGGAATTAAACATTATTTTCCCATACCTGTCTAGGTATGGGAAAATAATGTTTAATTCCCAGGAATATGTCGGAATTTGGAGAGACTTAACTGTCTAGTTAAGTCTCTCCAAATTCAGAGATACTAACTTTAATAATTCCTAACTTTTCTAGGTAAAACCAAATCTTTTTTTTATCTTAAGAAAAGTTTTTATTTACTGTTTCAGAGTTTCGATTATTTTTCTTCTTCAATATAATGGATATGGTTTTGTTTGTCGCCAAAAATGGGTCAACATTTGCTTGTTCTCATATACAGTTTTGAGGTCACTGGAGAAAAATGGAGGTTGCATGGTCCACTTTTAGTATGACTGTGTTTTATTAAAATACATGTATAGATTTCTAATAACTTCTCTCTGGCTCTAAATATAAAGTTCAATTTTGTTTGTGATCAAGGGCTTGAAAACATACTAACGTATGCGCGGACACAGCTCAGGTTGAAAATCACGGTTGAAAATCAATGCGCTATCAAAACAAATGCTAAACTTACTATACTGTCTTGTACTGTAATAAAGTGGGAAGTAATGAAGGCGGCTTTTATTAACAGAATAGGCCAGCTTTATTGCGTTTACCATCCGAACAAACAAAACAACAGCGCTTAAACTTTCACTACTTCACATAGCCTAACCCTTTAACCGCCACTACAAAGAACAGTCATTGCGGGTTACCATAGCAACCGCATCCCGTCGGCCGAACGACCATGCGGGTAGTAATCGCCAGTAGGCTGCTTATTCGCCTTACAGCATTCACGGGAATAAATAGAGTGGTCTTTTTGAGCCAGTCAGTAGGCTTACGTTAAGAGATTGCTCTGCAGTATGTCTATAAAACTGCTAACATTGTTAACCTTTCAGTAACTGTTGGCCATTGTTAAACAACTTCCTGTTCATTCAAAATTTCCAATTTACATCATGTTATAATCATTTGTTAGGATTTTCCTCATCCATGTTACTTTGTTGATCGACTACAGCGAATCCTGATCAAAAACTTCGGGATTGAACTATTAAGTCATTTCTGCCTATGTGCTTTTGTAGAACTTTACGTTTAGTATAAAGGAGATACTTGAAAATTCATTTAAAGGTTTAAAAAACAGTGTAAATTGCAAATTAATTGCTGTGAATTTGGTTCAAAAATTCCAAACGATGGTGACCCTATCGGTGACGTTTACTCACAAAATACAGAACTGGAGACGAGATAAAAATGTTTCAGTACACAACGGTAATAATAGGCATCGTTTTAAATAAGGGTTGTCGCAGGTGAGATGAAGCTTTATTTTGCTGGTTTATTTATTTGTTTAAGTGGAAGTAACTATTTATTTCGAAGTATTTTTAATTAGGTGCGATATCAATGGGTAACAATTATTTCAATTGTAAACTTTCTTTTAAAAACTCATTCTTATAATTGTGATTGGAGAGCAGATTATTATATATACTGTATACATTATGTATATTAGTAATTCGAAAAACTACAACGTACATAATTAAACGTGTTGATACTGAGAGTCAACATTACCCTTTTCGACCTTAAAATTAAGCTGCTTAGTTATTTATAAAGTAACACAATGAATTAAATATAACAAGTAAGTATAGGTTCAGACAGAATTAAAATAAAAACACACATTAAAAAAGGGCATGAATATCAGAAATGAGCATTCAGCAGTTTTTTTCTAAAAATGTTTTTCCAAAGCCGCTGGCGTTTTAAAGACTACAGATCACAAAAAATAACAAAGAATAATGGGGTGACCGCAGACATGCCATAAATATGTTGGTATAACGTTGTGAATAATTTAACCAGGGTTGGGCCTAAGTCAATATTGTTCCTGGTGTATGGAGGTTGCGTCACAACCTGTAAGTTATCGCACGGACGCGTGTTTGAGTTCCTTAATACAACGTACGTACCTATGTACTTGTATTGACTTTGATTTGGTGAGAGTTAATTTCGTTACAATGTCCCGTTTGTATTGGCTGTCGGTTGGGCCAACTATTTGTGAAGTGTAACTAGCCATAGTTTAAGGTGCCAGTTCCCTAATTTAGAGGGCGGTTCGGAATGTCTCTTAGTTAAATTTGTTTGGTGGTTTCTGTTTTGTTGTTTTCGGTTAATGAAGTGTTAGTTTATAAATAACTGGCAGGACGGCCTCCTATTTAAGGTAGACTTGAAGCGACATGAGTACCCATCCAGTGGTTTTACCTTAGCATTTTTACGAAGATGTTTATAGTTACTGTACACTTTTATTATTAAGTACTGACTAACTTACATTTCAATATTTAAAAAAAAACTTTAATTTCAATTTTTTGAGCTAAAACAAAAAAAAAAACAACTAGATCCCATTAAAATGACTAACGGGATCTAGTTTCATTTTCTTTATAAAAAATAAAGTTTCTTTTTTCAAATTTAAATAAACAGGTATCATTAAATTATGGAACACAATTGAGCATCATTGTTTGTGAGTTATTCAAACAAAATCAAATAGCTAACAAATAAAAGTTATTGGCATTGCCAAACGAATCTAGTTTTACATATGAAAGCTTTCATTAATAATGGCTGTATATTCAATAATTCACACCTAAAACCAGATTTATTGTCATCGCGGTACACTAACCATATTTTCTATTATTCAAATGCAGGAAACGGATATGATGCAGTTTATAAATTACAAAGCAACAAAACCTTCCACAACCACATTGGCTGATTCATGGTATGAATTTATTCTGCGTATAATTAATTGTGTGGGATATTATTAAAATTGCTCTTTAATGTAAATAGTGATTGTCTCCATTTGTGAGTTTAATTGACCATTAATTATTATTTTGACTGGACTCTTGACATAAGATAGTAAATATAGATTAAGTTACTTCGATTAAATGTAGCTTTCGAATAATAAAAGAATTTTTAATATCACTGCAGCAGTTTTTTTTTTAGTTTTGCTCTTTGTAAAGTCATTGTTAGTAGCCCAAATGTTGAGCTAGAGGTTTTGGTGAAATACCCAAGTTGCATAATCTATATATATAAAAGAAAGTCGTGTTAGTTACTACACTTATAACTCAAGAACGGCTGAACCAATTTAGCTGAAAATTGGCAAGGAGGTAGTTTAGAGCCAGGAGAAGGACATAGGAGGATAGGATAGAGTAGGTAGTGTAGGTTAGGTAGAGTAGGGTAGGTAGAGTAGGGTAGGTAGAGTAGGGTAGGTAGAGTAGGGTAGGTAGAGTAGGTAGAGTAGGGTAGGTAGAGTAGGGTAGGTAGAGTAGGGTAGGAAGGGAAGGTAGAGTAGGGTAGGTAGTCAAATGACGGGAGCGACGCCGCGGGTAAGAGCTAGTAAAATATATTTGTGACATTGAAGATGTATTAGTAAGCTGCGTGACTTTTCCCGCGTCGTGTAATCACATTGCTTTATCAAATCTTCAGCCTATAAGGGCCCATTGCTAAGCAAAGGCCTCTTTTCAATCGGAGAAGTATGAGCTTAATCAACACGTATTGTACATATGTCTTACTAGAGAAATCTATATATAAGTATTAAGTATTAGTTACATAAGTGTTAGTGCATGAAATTAATATTATTTTCCATAAATCAAAATAATCGTCAACGGGTGAGGCCAGCCTAATAATAGAACGGAGAGTCAGTCTTACTGACTAATAAACACGGCCATGGTATTTATAATTGCAACCCCGGCTGAACATTGGTCCGTAGTGGCTGTTTGAGGGGCGCATGGAAATGGATGCGCTCTTACGGTTAAAAAATATCATTAAAACTATTTTAGAACGTTCTAGAAGCACATTGTATATTCAATTCACACTCAGCTTCTAGAATGTTAACGAAGAACTAAATACAAAAACCTGTTTCAAAGATTCCTCGTGAAACTACTCACATATTCTCGGAAACTTTTCCCAGTATAACGTTAACAGTCTGAACTTATAATAGAGGTATTGTAACGTTTTGACAACCATATTACTTGAACATTATTCGCGAAACTACCACAATGTCTCGGTAGTGGAAAGTGCACCTTTGAGCCTCCGTTTAGGTTCAAAAACAATAACATTTGCATTCTTATAAAGGGTTCGCGTCCAATAACCGTTTCGCGGAATTGTTGGGAGTTTTAGGGTACCGTCGGTCAAGATGGTGAACAAAATGCCCATGCCCATGTTTTATATCAAAATTGTTAGTAATAATATTTCACATATCGAATTCAGCAAAATATAATAAGTCCCTATAAGACCACATAAAAAAATTATATTTATTTATACAGGAATAAATAGAAAACCTTATTCTTAAAAAATATACTTATACAATTTCTGTTAAAGAGATATTATTTTCAATAATCAATGGCAGTTGTCAGATTATTCCTAATGTTATGGTACCTTTTGTAAATCAGGATACAGAACCCTCCCCTCTAGGTCGGAAGCTCATACACACCAAATGTATTTTTAATCTATTATTACAAGCAACCTTTACATAACTGCGCCGAAAAATACTTTTCTTAGGATGCACGCACATGAAAGTGGATATTACCTTCTTATAAATTGATTTTAACAATTTGAGAATTCCATTCAAGTACCATTCAAAGAAATTGCACACTATCATACCCAGTACTTACTTTTTTAATCTGTTTTTGTTCTTTGGATCCGTGTTATATTGTAATGTAGTACTAGGGGTGTTATGTAGTATCCATAATAGTTTTTAGCAATAAATATAGCCTATGCTATATATATATATTAATGGTGAATGTAGTTTCACTTTAGTGGAATTTTTGAAATCAAGACATTAGTTTTGTGTTCATTATATTATACTACCTAATTTCTCTTCTTTATAATATTAGTGTAGATATACAAGTAGCATGATCAATATACGGACTTCACGGTGGGTGTAAAGGGTTTGACCGGATTCTGTACAACCTAGTGATACCGGTTGATGTGATCCCGGAACAACACTTTGTCATGTGTATTATAAACGCACTTACGACAGAAGAGAAATACTACATTGAGAAAGGGTTTTTAAAGACAAAGTACCTGTCTTATTTGACAAAGTTCTTATTACATAATACTACAAATTATCAACAAACAACTAGAATGCTATCCCCACTCTTCCTAAACTTTAGGATAACATGCATAACAGCATAAAGCTTAGCATTAAAACAAAAGGACCTGCCGTATAGCATAGTATCACGAAAAAAGTCCAAAAAGTGATAACAGGAGACTTGGAGCAATTAAAGCTGTACACCCGTATATTAAAAAACGGAAAAGCGTAAAACAAACGGTAGAAAAGGCAACGGAATTTGTACAATAAAAACAAAGTGGGCTGTGAAAACAGGATTCTGGGGCGATCCCGTAATACAGTTTGCTTTAGAGTCGTTGTTGATTTCGTATTTTACATTATCTACCTTCTGTGATGAGGGAAAAGTGAGGTTACAAAAGCTTGCATCAGAACAATACTCTACTTGTTGAGTTGACGCATTATTTTTATTTACTCGATTGTTCCGTTTTTCTGCATTCATTGAATGCCTTATCAGTGGCGAATATTTTTTGGTGCGGGTGCTGTAAATTCTACAGTTGATACTGCGTGCATGTATTGTAATCACATATTCTATTGAATATACGACTAGAAATACATATATGTTGTTGGTATTTTTATCTTTACGCTATAGTTGTCAATATTCAGTATCATACACATATATTACAATTCCAAGTTTACTTATATAGCTTGTATACGACTCTTTTACATAAGCAATTGTATGAAAATAATTGCGACACTAAGCTTCTCAGATGTTTACAATAATCATAACATTAGCAAACAAATGATGTTAATAAACCATTGAATTATTTTCCGGTACACCATGATCCAAACCTCACGAGCACAATATCCAATAATCCGGAACTTTTACTTGAATCATTATCACTGTAATTTCTTTTTATATTCCTTTTTTTATTTTTTCGAGCGCGAATTTAATTGCCATCACTACTTCTTCAGAAAGCGGTTATGGTCCATTTAGTTAAATCGTAACTGCTTTATTCGTTGCTCTCGCGGTATAACAACAAAGGGTTCCGAAGATAAAACAAATAAATTGTTACCCGGGGGCCAACTCGAGAAATTGGTGTTTTTACAGATGTATTTAAGATTTTTCCAAAATTGCTTCCTTGAAATTGATTTCCGTCAGAGAAAGTTTTGGTTTTGGTTAATATTTTATGTAAACATACAAAAACCAAGTAAGAAATCAGAAAGGAACACATTATTATTATTTGTGTTGTAAATATTTGATCTAATATTAACAAGAACGACTAGCAATCCCAGGGGCCTGGTGAACTGTAACACGGGTATTTCATGCCTATCTCGGGCACCAGTCTCACACAATTTTTTGCATTTTGACTATCGAGCGCTTCTTTGTAAATATTTATTTTTATTTAGTGTGCTGAAAATATTATTTTGACTTCAGTACAAAGTGAACAAAATCAAATATATCTCCAGAATCACTGATGACCGGAATATAAAGATTTATGACCAAATGGCTTAAACAACGTAAAAATCTCACAAAAACTTAAAAACGGGAGTATAAAACTGGATTTATCTGGCTACTAAATCCGTCGTATATTCTTCTTTTATTTTATAATCCAATTTCTCTCATCTCACAGTATAATGCAATTCTAAAGTCATAAAGTTTGATTTAAGCCCTGCTTATGCTGAGTTGGGGCTTGAAACGATAGACTACTAAATTTCTTAAGACTTTTAAGTTTTCGGAACTAAATAATGTATTAAAATGTATAAAGCAAAAGTTATATATAAAATCCTAAATAGTCCTTTAGACTACCTTGTTATTTAAGTAATTGTAAGTGAATCTGCCGAGTATGACTATTATATTTGTTGCAAAACTAATTGTTCACCTATAACTTTATAATAATTTGACTAGAGATGATATTTAAATAACGTTTGGACTTAATTTTATTATAATTTGCATTTCATAAAAGGTATAGGGTAATAAGAACATAAAAGTACTACTAAATATATACCTTGTCTATAAATATGCCTAGCAAATAAACTTGAATTTAAATTTAGAATCGAATGTTGGGTAAAAAAATACATAGGATGGCGCATATGAAAAAAAGAATATCATTCTCAATATTTTAGATATGATTAAAAATAGGTGGAAAGTAAAATTCGTTAAACTAAATAACATTAAAAATGTACACCAAATAAAAACCACAAAAGTCGGCTGTCCTGCTATGTGAACGACTGTCGGTGACAGGAAATGACAATCGAACAGTTGAAAGGAGATTGTGTAGGTCGACCTATTTTAAGTCAATCTCTAGAGGACTTATCTAAACCAATTTATCGAACCAATAAAAAATTGCCGTGATCTTTTAATAATTTAATTTTTTTATTTGAATGTTGAAGTGAATCGGGTAAGGATATTTTTTTTTTGTAGTGGGAAACCAACATACGGTTTACCAGATGGTAAGCAGTCGACGCCACTCGTAACACCACAAGAGCTCCATGTGCTTTGCAGGTTTTTGTGGATTGTAGAGGTTTAAGATAGAATATACGGATAGAGGACCGAGAGTGTATAGTGTTTGGATTTTTTTATGGCAACTGATGCCTAGTGAAGGCGATGTTAAATAGACACACATAATAGTCGATTACAAGTTTACAATTTATAAGGTTTATAAAGGGTTTAAGGTTCACTAGTTTTATGCTCAGTAGATTGGCTGTAATATATACAGCCTTTTGTACCTATGCAAAGTCTATAGATGCATGTTTTAGCTCTGTCATAAATTTGGACATTTAAGGCATAACGTTAGGTAAGATCTGTTTCTTTGATTTTATTTTTGATTTTGGTAATACGGCTTTAGAGGTTTGTATTGATTTCGTATTGTGATGTTTAAATGTAAAAATATAACCACTTGGTCACCTACACATAGTACTAAAAATATATCCTAAAAAAATCATCACTTTTAAAAACCCACTTCAGTATCTTTGATATTTACCTATAGTTTTATTCCACTGACTGAAGCCCGAAAAATATTTTCATGTTTCCTAAACTCCAGCTAGAACACATTTCATTATAAATTCCGTCAAAATGTTGCATAATTCTGCTGGGTTCACTACATAAGTGCTCTGCCTGTGCCTGTGTCCACAAGAATCTAATAAATAATATAGGAGTTTAAAAAATGAAGCGAAGAGCAGAATCTCGCTGCGCATAAATATTGTATGAAGTGTTTCGAGGACAACTATTGGACAGTAAACGGTGTTTTATGGGATAACATTTATTGTTTTATCGAGCTAAACCAAGATGGTTCTTTATTCCGAACCTATTGTTTATTGACCTTTGTGAATGGGTTTTATTTTTGCTTTCCTCATGTATTGTTTCTACTCGATAAATTATTTATAAATTGTTCGTATTGGGGTTATGATGACTGATGTGTTTGTAGCTTTGTTTGTTACATAAATGTTTCATTGTATTATATTCTTACAAGTTTGAATAATCCCTTATCTGGCTTGTTAGTAGAGTAGTAAATCGAACACAAAATATTCGGAACCTAAATCGATTCAGATTAAAGCTCGATTAGAAGTGTTTTGATTTTTCTGAGTATCACGGTACATGAGCATTTTAGCGGTGTGCATGAAAGCCAAAAGAGTTACGAATTACGATGCTGACCTTTTGGAGGTTAGGAAATTTGAATTTTCAGCCATTTTCCTATACTTTTTATTTAGAAATAACAAATTCTTCTAAATAATAAAATCTCAACACTTTATCACAATATTTTATTTTTAGGGAATGTTGGACTTCAGAAAACACCTTGAGGTGTTATTGTAATCAGTTACTAGAATAAGGCCACATTATACCAGTTATCTGAAGAAACCTGAATCCCAGTTGATCAAAATTTTATAAATCTGATTATGTAACCCGAGTAAAATCCTTTTAAAGTAATATAATAAATCCCTGAGATTATCTATACCTAGCAATATTCAGAGACTCCTCAGGAGGATAAATTATACTGGTAAATGATTTTACAACCGAGCCTTAAGACTTAGAACCCTTCAAAAGCTGGGTTAATGCCTATTTACGATCCTGTTTGGGGAATATTTCATTGTTAGACGTAAATATCACTGGTTGTCAAGGCCATAGGCTGTATGTATCTCTAATCCAAAGACAACATGGCAGAAGAATGTATGTTGAAAATAAAAATAAAATGATAATAAATGTATGATGAGTTACAATATTTTTTTAACAAATTCTTAAACATTATAATGCAATTATGCTTTGGTTTAAATTAAATGCTAGATATTTCTTAGAAATCACCAAAATTAACTATATGGTTGCATTGAAAACGATAAGATCCGCCCATAGACTCGTGGAACGTGGTTCGGAACGTGGTATTAGGACAGTCACAAATACATCACAAATATTTTGAAATCATTTTCGTTCAACGCTAATTATTAATTAACCTTAATACCTTAATAATAATAAAAATATTTACACCACTTTATTTGTTTTGTACTGCAAAGGTATGCAGACAATTAAACACCACCGGCTATTAGGATGTTAGCTTTAAGAAATCCAGAAGTAAGTGCTTATATTTTACAATTCGAGTTTTGTTTAAATAAAAGAAATATTCATGAAACGATACCTTTGAAATTTGTAAATAAAATTAAGAAAGTCAGTGTTGAGACATCCGTACCCATTTTTGGTGACGCTTATTCTCATAACTAAGACATTTCCTCGAGAAATTAAAGAGACCTGATATCTTATCTCCGATTCACAAACCTGATGCAATCCTAACAATGACCATTAGATCGATTTACCTGCGCACCCGTAACGAGCTAGTCTCTAGTTTCCCTAAGGTAGCAAAATATCTTACCGTAAAAATTGCAAGAATCCCTTTGCTCTGTAACATTAACAGAAAAGCTTCCTAAGAAGATCTTTCCTGTTACAAAAATATGTAGAAATCAGATTAGGCATAATGTACATAATATACTTTTAGGCATAATGTACATAATATACCTATATTAATATTATAAAGAGGTGAAATTTGTTTGTATGTAGGGGGTCTTTGGAACCGCTGGTCGGATTGCCAAAATTCTTTTACTGATAGATAGCTACAATGTTCCTGAGTACTATAGGCTATAAAACATCACGCTACGATTAAATGAAGCCGAGCAGCGGGTGAAACCGTGCGAGAGTTTAATATAAAAATCTTTCGAGACTTATGGTATTAGAACCTTTATTGTGTTTCAAAAAATATTGTATTAGGTCCTGATGTGAGTGGTGAGAGATGACATGTTAGTCTCTTACTGACTAAAAATCAAACCGTTTCTTCTCCCAGTATATTATTGCCTTTGTATTAATAATGTACCTCATGATGAAATTTGAGATTAAATCGGAATCAAAATTAAAAATGTATTTTGAAATTGTATTGTTATTTCAATAGGTCATAATACAAAAACATTGGCAGTTGCTATCTTCGTTAACTTTTCACCAGCGAAAATTGAGCTGCTAAGCGAAGAAATTTTCGAAACTTTTCTTTAGGCTCACTGTTTAGTATAGCTTTATCTTTTTGTATTGACTCCTTCCTCCTTAGGTGGGACTAGAGTATGTGTCAGGCTCTTATTGACTAAAAACCACCTCGTTTCTTCTCCTGCTCTCAGTCAGGTCTGCGATACATTATTATTGCGTTTGCTCCTGCAGTGTTAAATACCCAACAGACTAGGATATTTAAAAAGTAATTGTGAATCAAAGAGGAGTTTTAAATAAACTAAGCTCATAACTATATACATCAACGCTAGTAGTACCGCCAACTTATATCCGTCTAAACTGTACTTCTGCCGGGGAATTCTAAAACATCTGGTATAGTATTTCGTTGTGGGTTCCAATTTGTGTCTCGTTGTCAAGTAGGACATAAAACACTGGCCGTGTGTTCAGTGTGCTTTGTTCTGTTTGTACCGGAGTTTCTAAGGATTTGTTGCTATTATACGGAATAAAATGCTTTTGAATAAGAGAGAAAGAATGTAAGAAATGCTTGTCTAGATATTTTGAGATGTTATCTTTGTTTACTGATGGCGTTTTTTTAGATTAAATGAGGTGTCGTTATTTTTTATACATGCTACTTGTAAGAGTGTTTTGGTAAAAAAGCAAATGATTTATTTACTTTTAATGAAATTTTAAAAATAGTAGATCGTTCATTTTAACTACACCCAATATTTTTATCACCTAACACAACTTTAATAACAATTCATCTACAACTTTACTATAAAACCTTAAAAAAATGGACAGGAAATTAATTAATTGACCAGAAATTTTAATAAAAGAGATTAAAATTTTCCGTTACTCCATACGGCATAATAATTCCCAAAAGTCAGTGTATGCAGCTGACGTGATGCTTACTGTACAAACCATTATTTTTTCACAGCCCATCACTGACAGAACCAAATAAAATTAAAATCATGATTAAATTTCAACCCTATACCCATGTCCTTAAGATCCATATTATCCATCCGGCTGCATGTTATTAATATTGTGTGGTACCTAATGGGTCGTTCATTTTTTGTGCTTGAATATTTCATTTCATATTTCGGAATAATTAAGAAAAATATTTTTCAAACCTGCATTTTGGATTATCATTGTGACATTCATATAAAGTCAATATTCCAAGAACAAGAATCATAGCTATTTTAAATTGTTATTTTTTGGAGCCTCTTTTTATTATCACTGATTGAGACCTGCCTAAAAATGGCTACTATATGTACTTAGTCTAATATATAAATGTAATTTAATTCAATGAAATGTAAAAAACAAGTAAACTAAAATAAGCTAAAACATTGCAACACTTACAAAACAAAAGATAAAAATGCCCTATAAACGCCAACGCGTTACGTTCTGCGCAATAGAGGGGGGAAAGAGGTGTAAGACTGAATCTCCTGGAAAACTAGCCCCGGGGGCTTTGGATTGATGACCCCGATGCCTCAGGTGATCCACGGATAAATTGCCATAGTGCCCAGCCAACGGTTTTTGCTTTATGACTTGCTGTTTTGGGAAATATTATGGCAGCTCTGTGCTCGAACGAAATAATATTATGTCAGCGACCATAAAAATATAACAGGGTTTACGATCTATTGACCCTTAACGATCTTTAAATAATGACCTTGAAACTAAAGTACATATAAATCAGTAAATGACGCGGAAGGTGACTGGTGAATTTTTTGACAGATTTAAAAGGTGCTCTGACCGTCTCGTTTCGAGCGGAAATTGAGTTAGAAAGCAATCGTCTTGACCCAGTTCCTGGAGGGAAACTTTTCTTGTTTTTAGTATAAAATATGAAACGTCAACAATTTTCATCACTTGCAACGAATTACACTTTCGTTATGAAAGTTTGTATTGATGTTTTGAGTTTACATTCTGCACTGCAAATTCAACTTAATATATTGTCTAATATGCTTTGTATGGACATAGTTATGATATCAAACAATGATAATTAATACAATATAAGTGTGGGAGAGCAAAGCTTCGGCACGAATGGGTCGGCTCGAATGGAGTGACCACTGCCTGAATACCGGCGTGAAACCACAGTGTTGTGTTTAGCCGTGTGAATGAGGTTACCAGAGGCCCTATCCCTTCCCGATCCTTATATCCGCAACCCCTATCCCCAAAAGGCCGGTAACGCACTCGTAACTCTTTTGGTGTTCCGGGCGGCGCCGATTGCTTACCATCAGGTAATCCGTCTGCTCGTTCGCCGACCTATACCATAAAAAAATACCGGTTATATTTAATACAAAATACTGTACAAATAAATACAGAAAGAAAGACGAAAATACTAATAATATCGCCGTTATTTACACCAGAGGTAAAATAGAATGCATTTTATCAGAAGTTTGAAATTAATTTCAGTGCAAAAGCAAAGTTTAAGGTTCACAGCAAAGGTTCACTGTCTGGTATTCACTGGCATTTTGCACATAGGTATCAACTATAATAAAGTTTTATTGGATGAACTTTTCATTGAACAAAACAAACATTTTGTATAGTTTTGATTAACGTAGCTGTCTAATTCCTGCTTGTCTAGTAAAACGAATGGAAAATTATAACTTAGTTGGTTATTATTATATTATACCTATTTATTTTATTAATAAATTTGCAAACAGGCGGAAGATTTTGTAAGTATAGATGGGTGGATTTGTTACTAGGTAATTTAAGTAAAAACTACCGAATGTATATGAATGAAATTTGACATATTTAGATGTAAGTTAGAGTCTGGAACAACATATAGGCTACTTAATTTTGACTGCACGGTTGGCGCGGTGGCTGGACTTGGAGCGCACAGAAAACCCTGTTTGCAACATCGCTCGCAATAGTGATAAAGTTATAGAAGCTGTAGATAGAACGTTGCGTGATATAAGACAAAATGACCAACCAATGGGCCTTATGGTGCTATTCTGTGGAGACTTTAGGCAGACACTCCCTATAATGACTGCACGGTTGGTGCGGTGGCTGGGCAACTGGCTGCCGCGCAACGTGTCGCGGGTTCGATTCCCGCACGGAACAACACTTTGTGTGATCCACAGATTGTTGTTCCGGGTCTGGGTGTGATGTGCATGTGAAATTGTATGTTTGTAAACGCACCCACGACACAGGCGAAAGTCCTAGTGTGGGGCAACGTTTTTGAAAACGAAGAAAGAAAAATAATAACCTGTGAGCGGAGTTGCTGTCAGGAGTAAGTGTTTTTAAAGTTTTGTTGGTACTTTCAATGTGATCAGGCGTAATATTAACGTACTTCAAAATTGATTGACTGCCTACTTCATAACGTTAGCAAAAGCATAGGATTATGCCAAAAATAATGCTTGCTTTGTAAAGGTATTTAAAAATATTCGTTTCTTTTTCAAGAAATATGATATTTTTTCCAACATTCCGTAATACTTTGCATTTAATTTTCTTTGTAGAATGAAAATATATTTTTCACACCATAAACCAAGGCATATTTAACCCCACATTACGACTAACAACGATTGCAATTTATGTGAGAATGCAGACACATGCCATGTCTCTCGTTTTTTTAATTGTAATTCAAGAGAATTTGTCATGATTTCTAATACTTAAATATTAACTAAATTTTATTAACATTCTAAAGATGAAAATAAAAAACAAAAACACATTTTGCCAAAAAAAGATTTTTTTTATATTTTTTATTACCTAGTGGCATGGCTGCATTGTCGACTATTCTGGAAAGGTTTCCGTTTTTGGGAATTTCGGCATAGAGTGATATAAATAAAATTTATTATTTTTCGGTTTCAGAATATTATCAGTATCGTAGTAGGGAACAGTGTTTGCTGTCGTTCCGATTGCATGGAATTTTATAGTGTGACATAACACTTTTTTCGTGAACGGGAGCCTACCTGGAATTAAAAGTCATACTGTATATTTAATATATGTACCTAGATAGGCACTCTCAATATATTTTCTTTATTTATTTATTTAAATTTATGCTCTAACGTAGTGTAGTTGAAGTTTAAGTTTGTAATAAGTATTTGCGTAGGTATGTAAAAAATAGTTTTGTCTTATATTTTGTTATAATTTAATTGTTTAATAATAAGTAAGTTTGACTCAATTGTTTGGTATAAAGTTTATTTTAGTCTAAGTTTAGTTTAAGGTCTTATCTGTCGAATTAGGGAATCCTTGTAAAGATAGAATCACTTTTGATAAATAAATAAATATATTTTTACTAAAAAGTTTCATATGTTTGACACTCTCCTCAATATACCTAGTCTCTATTCCTCTTTATTCACCGAACGTCAGCGCATCACGATAAAGAATAATAAGGGTTATGAATAAGCGAAATGTATCTTAAAGGACGTTCCTTGAAGTAAATATGGAAGCTCGTTAAATTTGTTAAAATACCGTGAAATATTGCGCTACGTCGGACACTCGAGGGACTCAACGCGAGATTTATCAGTCTCTTTATATTTTTCTAATACTTTCCTAAGGGGATTTGCATCTTGAATGTGCCACGGTTCAGCAGGTTTCGGTATAAAATGTAATATTAAAATATGCCTATGGGGCACTTTTGCATGTGATGGAATTTGGAAATCTCGGAGGAGGCCTCAGATATGCCATTTTTTGTTCTAAAATTATACTATTTTTGTTATAACGTTACGTAAAATTTACTTATTTAATATAACTTTTGAAACAAAAATATATGTACAAACAGAAGTTACTATATGTTACACACCGAGTATTTGTTATGCTTGTATACTTAATATCCCTAGCTACTAAAACATTAAAACTATAAGGAAACATGCGAATTAAAAAAAGGACTTTACAGGTAGGCGGTAGATTTTGTGGCCTCATTTCGTATTCGGAAAGCAACGTAAAATAAATTCTAAGTAAATTCCAAAGGATTCCACATACGGCCTAGTTGTAAATGGACTATTTAAATAATAAATTTAACTCGTAAGTCTAACGAGTTCGTGTTGTTAGCCCAACTTTGAGGGCAACATGTCAGAAAAGTACTTTGAAAAGGATGAAAGAAGGTACCAAACAAAGTACAGACGTGAACAGAATTCGCGTTAGCACGTTTTACAATTTGTTACATCGCTTAAATTGTAATAAAGCTTCAGAGTAACACATACGTCTGATAAAAATTTGTATGTAACGGGCCTAGTTCGCGCAAGCAAAACTGAACTTAAAGGCGAAACGGTAGAGTTTGGAATGGTAAATAAGCGGAACTTGATTTAAGACATTATTTTATTCACAAAAGTGCCGTGTGAGGTTTATAGAAAGAGGTGTACTGTGAATCCCGGATGGATACAGTTCGTATTCTATTTACCTTAACAGATGCCATCATTATTCCTTAAGCATTCCTTACGAGTGAGCGTCGTGTGGAATGAAATTGACAAATTCCGAAGGAACCCAAATGCCTCGTTACTTTTCATGTATACCTTTGATAATATTTTATGAATAGTGTTTGTGTTTCAATTTGTCGGGTCGAACAAACGCATTTACCCTCATATTCGCTCTTTTTCACTTTAAATGTGAACTGAATTCTAAACGGTATCAACAAGTATGAGGAAAAACATTTCAGCTGTGATGAACTGATAGTATGGTACCGTTTGAACAATACCGAAAAAGTTGTTTAGTTGCCAAAAATCTTATATTTTGGTCTTTCAGTGTTTGGTAGTTTGTATAGGGAATGATATATGTCATGTAAGGTAGAAAAAGTTTATTAATGGTGATGGAGGAAAAAACTTCGGAACATTAATTAAAAAATATTATATAGCTAGATCGGTTGTCAAAAATGATTAATTTTATCAATAATTTAATCACATTAAATATTATTGGAATATTCTCTCAAAATATAACTACGAAGTAATATTGGCGACTACGTCACGTTTGGCCGATCAAAAATGCCAATTTCATAAAGTCATATTAATGGTTATTGGGTCCTTTTGTTACCGTCCGTTTAATCAATGTTTCAGTTTATTACTTTTGAATATTATGTAAGGTAGCAACGGAAAGTTAATTGTTCGAGTATTTATGTTACAAAACGGATAAGTACTATCGTTTGTTAATTAATTTAGGAGGTCAATGAATTGAGTAATTAAGGCTGATACGTTCACGTCTTCTTCTAATGAAAAGGTTTTACGACATGAAACCTACTTTTTAAGATAGATAGGTATTACACTCGTGAAGTGTTGTTTTAGTTTTGTAGAGTCACATAAAATAAACTTATATGTTTCAAATGTAAGAAAGCCATGATGCGGCACGAATGGGTCGGCTTGACCGGAGTGATACCACGGCCTCACAGAAAACCGGTGTGAACCACAGAGCTGTGTTTCGCCGTGAGAGCGACGCACTCGTTCCTTCTGTTGCGCGGCCGTTATCATGGGCGGCGCTGATTGCTTACCATCAGGTAATCCGATTGCATGTTTGCTGAACTATACATTAAAAAAATATGACTGTAACATCAACACAAAATGTATGCATTATTCACTTTTAGTAAAACATCAAAAAATTAAACATTATTTTAAGTTTGATGACATTTTAACGTTTCAAAACAGTTACAATAGAAAGAAAAACAAATTATAAATTCAGACCCTCTGTTTGTAAAAATGCCATTAGTCTTTAGATTAATTGCATTTACAATTAAATATGTAATAAATGAGGCACTCAGAACAATTAATTAGATTTCTCTATGGCATCGGAGGAATAAGCGTCGGCGAAACGACGTTCGCCTGCTTTTAATAGTCCTGGTCTCGTGGCTGTATTTAATTACTTATGTACCGACTACATAAATATGTAACTGTACATCTGAATAATTTATTTGTATGTAGCAATTAAGTATTAAATGATTCTGTTAAGAACATCAGAACTACTAAGTATGTGTTAAGAACGTCTCGAATGGTTTATTTATAAAATTTGCGATATAAGTATTGGTAAATGTATGTATAACATAGTCAAATTCTGAATAAATAAATAAAATATTTAACGATGTGGTAGCACGAAGGGTTCGAAATAAAATGTAATTTCTATTGTTGTTACGGTAAGTATTACAAACGAAAAAATCGCGAGGAAACCTGCACTTGTAATTTTTAATTATAAGTTCAAGTTTGCCTTGAGCAAGCGTGGTGATTAATACTCAAACCTTCTCCGTCTGAGAAGAGGCATTTGCACAGCAGTGGGCACATATAGGGTGACGATGAGATGATGTAAAAAAATACTCTGCAAACTTTTCAGTAAAGCAAATAAAAAAGGCATTCAGAAATGTATAAAATCCAGTAGATCGTAGGTACCTTTGTAAGCGTATATGGTTGTATAGCGAAAGCAAATAAGTCAATATAAAGTAATTTGCTTTCGTATGTAAATGTAGGTTTTATAATATTCAATGTTATTAATATTAAAGACAGAAATGTTACTTTAATAACAGCTGTAAATTAATTTCGTACACATATAACTTCTATCTGCTCAACAAACAAATAATGTACAGTACAATGTTGATTTTCGTGTACTTTATGAACTAATTTACTCGCAGTTCGCACAGTAATATATATGTACTCAATGTACTGTTCTACAACATTATTTAGGTAACCACATCAATGGCTTAATTTGCGCCTTGTCTTAACGATTCAGTTATTGTTTTTCTACGCAAAATATTAAACAGGGTTTGAGCTAAGCACAATATTTTTCTATACGTCATTCATTTGTATATTTTCCTTGAATGACACTCAGACATGGGACAATTTTGTGATTGATACAAAGTTGGTACACCTTGTTTGCCCAGCTACCAATTACCAACTTGATTAAATATCAATATTAACATTTTTTATGGAATAGGACAACATATGCTTACTTAATGTTATATGCTGTCCAAATCCATAAAAAATTGATCTCCTTAAAAAATCTTCCTTCTTTTCCTAAGTATATAATTTAAAACATAATATATTCCTTCGAGATCAACTATTCAGTAGTTTAGACTTTAGCAATTTGATATGTACAAAAATAGTCTCTATAGGTTTTGTAGAACAGTTTAGTTTATCTAACATTCACTAAATATACAATTCTAAATAAATATGGATAGTATCACGCTCCTGTAAGCCAAATTTCGGAAACTTGTATGGAATACGAATGCTCAAAAGGGCTATTTTCAGATTTACTTAAACAGTCGAATATTATGAGAAAGTCAGTAATGCGTGCTGCATTCATAAGTTACGAAAAGGTCAAGAAAGTTCAGGAGCCTTTTAATAGCTCGGGATACACACGTGCTAGAAATCGTGGACCTGTCTCCTAAAACCGAATGTGTAACGACAATTTATGTGTATTTTATTTGTTCAAGTATGATAAGTTTATTTCAATAAAAAAACAGTGTATTATGACACTTATAATTAGTAAGTAAAGACTTAGATTGGTATGTACACCAATTATGTTTTCTGGATTCCAATATGCAAAAGGATTAAATTTTTTGCACTAAGGGAGGGCGGGGTTCAAAGTGCCGGGGGTAGGTTGTTCCGATCCAAATAACTCCATGACGAAAACAGATAGCAATAAGTGTGAAGTGCGTCGCGAAACGTCAAATCATCCCGCTATTGCGTCAGCCATTTTAGTGACGCTGTGTCGGCGTGTAAGAGTGGTAATGGATTAGTGACCAAAAACATCAAGTAAGTAAATTTTTTCGTCTTTAAACTTTTTGGTCTATTTCAATAAATTTTCAAGCTATTTGTTTCTTGCTAGTATCAATTGGACACCCTATGGTGATTATCTTTTTAATATTATTGTTAGCTTTTTATAAACTAGGTATTTCATTATAATTCTAGGTTAGAATGAAAACGGGATTTGGGGTTCAAAGTTCCTCTGTCGAGGGGCTAGTTGTTCCGCAGAACAACGTGCCTCGTAATGAAATACGTAAATAATAATATTAAATCTTTGTTTTAGGATGAGAAACTATAAACGAAAAACCGAACGGGGCAAGGTTTCAATTGCTCGGGGGGCCAAACGCCTCCTGCCGGAGGTTGTATATGGGGATTGTGCGATCCATGGCGCTCTACGGTGCCCCTGTGTGGGCGCCGGACTTGAAGCGGCGGCCGGCTCGTACGCTGGTCGCGTCCCAGAGGGTCATGGCTATCCGAGTAATCCGCGGGTATCGCACGATCTCCGGGGAGGCGGCGAACCTCCTTGCCGGATCACCGCCGTGGGATCTAGAAGCGAAGGCGCTCGCGCGCGTCTACAGTTTGCGCGCAGACGCGCGTCGCCAGGGCGAAGATCCTCTGCCGCGCCAAATTAGTGCGTGGCGGAATGAGCTCCGGCGAGATCTCATGGCAGAGTGGAAACAACGACTGTCGCAACCGAGGGCCGGGCACGCTACCATAGCAGTGGTAAGACCCCTCTTTGAGGAGTGGCTTGAGAGACGCCACGGCGTCCTCACCTTCCGTTTGACGCAGGTGCTTACCGGGCACGGCAGCTTCGGTAGGTTCCTGTTTCGGATTCAGCGGGAGGAAACGCCCGAGTGTCGTCATTGTGAGGACCACCTAGAGGATACGGTGGAGCATACGGTAGCGGTATGCCCTGCCTGGGCTGAGCACCGCCGTATCCTCAGGGAAGTGATCGGCGGCGGCGACCTCTCGCGCCCGGCCTTAGTCGAGGCCATGGTGCGGAGTGAGAGGAACTGGGACGCCGTCTCCTCCTTTTGTGAAGCGGTCATGCTCGCAAAGAGAGAGGCGGCCCGCGTGAGGGAGGGAGCAATCCTCCTCCTCACGCCCCAGCAGCCGCAACTGGCGACACTACGGGCGTCGGGGATCGAGGGACGATCTCCGGCCACCGTAAGCACGGGCCTGCGGTCGGCGAGTAAGGGCAGCTCGCTGCCCGACCAGAACCAGGCCCGAGCGTACGGTGCGTAGCGTTCCGCGCGCGCCTCAAAGAGCCATTCGACCACCACAGACGGGGCCCTAAAAGGCTGATGTTCAGCCGGGGTTGCGGGGTAAGCGCAATGAGGTACCGCGACCTCGGCACAGAGCAGGAGAAGGAACAGGGGGGGTTTTTAGTCAGTAAGAGTCTGACACTCCCTCCTGCCCGGCCCTGGGCGGGAGAAGTCATTTGATGATTTTCCCCTCACAAAAAAAAAAGGTTTCAATTGAGCTCAAACCTTTACCAAAAGCACCACCAAGGTTGTCTAAAACAACTAAGCGACGAATAAGAAAATCAGCAATACTGACGGATACGCCTGAAAAGAACGCTTTGGCTGAAGAAAAAGAAACAAGAGTAAAGAGTAATAGTAAAATAAAGAAGCAAAAAGTTGAAAAAAGAGTCGGAAAGAAAAAGACAGCTGTTACAATCAAGGGAAATAAAAAAGAGGCAAGTGAATCCGCATATGTTAAAGAAAATGTAAAACGTAAAGTCCTTCAAGAAGATGCTGATGAAAGTGATAGTGAAGTAGACAGCATGGAATGGTATTGTTTAATATGTTGCGACTCATATTCTAATTCAAATCAAACAACCAGGTGAACAATGGATTGAATGCGTCACGTGTAAGAATTGGGCTCATTCAAAATGCCTGAAGTCTAAAAATGTTCATTCATATGTTTGTCCGAATTGTAATTCTGACGACGAATTTTCTGAATAATTTTTATTACATTTAATTAAGTCTGTTATCACAGTAAGCCATTAGTTATTGATCTCAGTAAAGTCAAAGCTATAAAGACTGAATAAATAAGCTATATCTCGAGATGTTAAAATTAGTTGATTAGGTATTCTCTGTATTTTATTAAAGAATTTTCTATTTTTGTTAATTAAACGTTTTGTCAAAGTTGATAAATGTTAGAGATAGTTACTAATCTTAAGCTGTTTTTTTAATAAATACTTTAAATTGTATGCCGTGGTGTTGATTTGTCAAAAACTTTAAAATTTTGTACTTTTATAAATAAAACTTAATAAATATTCAGTTAAATTTGCCTAATTTTATATATATACCTTTTCAACTAATCTTATATTATTAATGATTGGATTAGACAAGCGGAACAACTTACCTCAGCTGAGGAACAACCAGCCCCTTCGTGGGGCTGGTTGTTCTAGTCCTAGTCGACTTGCTACAGAAAAATGATACTGCGCTAAAATATATTATTATTTCAATGAATTGGACTATATAATTTGAAACTAGAATACATTCTACATCTATTTATGCAGGATTCATAGATTTTAGATTTATTTATTACGTTAATATTGCGTCCTACTCCAAAATCGGAACTTCGAACCCCGCCCTCCATGCATAAACACAAAATCCATGTCACTACTGAGTTAACTGAAATTTAAAAGCTCAATCTATTCTATTTATTTTTTTAGACGTTCCAACTTGAAAAGTAAACCAAAGTAACTTCATTTCATGAAAGTTGGAAAACTCGGAAGTTTGCAAATTTTTCGGGTGTCATTTTTATTATTTGTTGCGAATAACTTGTCCATCAAATACGACAAATCTTTTCGAAGTATCTCGCTCCGGATACATCAATTTGTCACAACATAAAAGAACGCGAAGCAAACTTAGAGACCCAGTTTATCAGAATAACGACCTTTTTCAAATGTCTTTTAGGTGACACTTGGTTCATTTATTATATTTTTTTCTTATCCATTTCAACTCGATCACATGTTAGGTATTACTCAGCGTCGTTTTAAAACGTTATCGTTCTATCTCGTGTGAAAAATGTCTTTTTGTCAACTCGAGAATTCAATGGAATTCTTAACGAGTTAATGGAACGTTCGTTCTAGAAAACAATCGCAAACAAAGAAGTAAATTTAATGTATTGTAGTCAAGACAGATTGTAATAGTAATAGATTGTTTGGATTTTAAGAATGAAATGGTGTGTTAAAGCATCCAATGTGATCGTTTAGTATTTTCTCTGCGTCTGAATTTACGTTCCGAAATTCATATATGTTTTTATCCTATTTTCACCAAAATGGCAGCAGTTGGAGTTCTAGGAATTACCTAAAGAGACTGAGACTTTTATATATATTTCGGCAAACGACCAGACGGATAACCTGATGGTAAGCAATCGGCGCCGCCTATGGGGAGAACATAGGCGGCGGAACAAAGGAGATACGAGTGAATTGCCAGCCTTTTGGGGATAAGGCATTCGGATATTTAAGAGAAGATTTTATTGGGAAGGGCCTCCGGTAACCTCAATCACTTTATGAATGACATTATTACTAAAGAATTTAATAAAAAATAAAAGTATATTCGTAGTGCAATAGAAGACAAAAGCAAAATCATATTTTTTTAATTAATTTTGTAAAATACACAAATTCCTGAACTTGTTCAATTTAATGAAATAACTGAATATGAACGTTCATAGAACCGAGAAAAGGCAGGCAAGTGATAAAACTCCTCACTTCTCGGTAGTAACATGATGTTAATTGAATTTCAAGCATTCCGTCTGAAATTTGTATGAAATAGGAATTCTGGGTAGTTTTGTAATATATAAAATCTATACTTCCCAGGACTTACTTTAAAATATTTCTTGAATAAAGTCCACACTTTTTATTCGCATTATAATGTACATTCTCCTTGTTAATATAGTATTTCCTTTTCGCTGCACTCAGTAAAAAATGTACCCGGGACAATAGGAACAAAACCAACGGTGCTCCTTTAATAAAACCACGAGCAAATTTTACAAGAAATGGAAATAAATCCAACCGCGGCAACTAAAGATAGAAATAATAAGCTATAACAAATAGGAAACGTCCGGGCTCGGTGCAATATGGTACACTAGAGACCAATGTACGGTATGAATTTATATTACGTATATCTATTATTTTTCTCGAACCATACGAAAATAATAGTTTGATTCAGGATAAGTAGCAGTCATAGTTGAATACGGTTTAATTGAATTTAGAATTTTATAATGTTCATTTGACATTATGACGGCTACGCAATCGTAGCTGACAACGCTACGGCGTAGCTGCTCGCGTAGCATTCTGCTCCACGCGCCCAGTGTATTGTGTATTTCATGTTCAGCAAACATTGTCAGTGGAAAATATTGCTGTTTGTTTTTCGTTACTCTAAGCTCATAATTTAAAGCCAGATTGCAAATGGCTGCCCATAGTAAAAACAACCTGACTCGCTGTTTAATATTATCAATTAGGTTCATATTTAAAATAAAGTGTATTTGCGGTATATAAGTTATATAACGTACCGAAAATAGCGATTCACGCTTACAATTAAATAAATTAATTTAAAATTGTATTAAAACAATTTTACATCTAAACTATGAATCCAAGCTTAACTCAAAGGATTCTGACAAAATTATAATAATCTCTTGGAAGAAGCGTCGAGATTGAAAGTATGGATCAGACGGCATTAGCATTTATATTCAGATTCGAGGTAAAAGTTACTCATCATTGCTTAGTATTCTCTTCTGAGTATACTCGGAAGAAATTCTGTATTTAAATCTTGGTATATATTTATGAATTATTTTCTCCTTCTCGGCGTTAGAAGATTAAAGATATCAATGTTTTAACAAACTTTCTGTTCCTTTACTTATTTGTTTGTTAAATCCTTGCTATTTGAATTTATCAGCTGATTTGGTTTTTCTTGAAACCGGTTTAAAGGTAATCAACCTAAATTCTATAACCTTTGCCATAGGAGCACGACAAAGTAACATTGTGTAGAAATATTATATAATGTGACTAATTTTGGGCTAATTTTAAACCGTAATCGATTTGTCCGCCCACAACCATATTATATTAACCACTTTATTTTTCATTGTGGCTCGTCTCACAACTGTAAGGGTCCGTCTCCTCCAATTTGGGCTACAATTAAACGTAAGCATTAATTACATTGGCCCCTATCCCCACCGTTTCTGCCTTATTTCCCTTTTGCTTATTCAGCGGGACCTATCATGTTTTTACAATCTTAACTAGAAGTGCCTTTGGACTAGAGAATTTAAATAATTTTCTTTCATTATAATTCATATTTGAAAACTTTATGAATTATGAATGAGATAAATGTCAATCTCATATGACATGTGACGTCAGTTTAAAAAAAGTGAAAGAAAAATTTATTTTAAAAAGAAAAAATGTGGAGACATTTCAAATAATATTTCTTATTCGTGAATTTTCCGTTTGTGTAAGCACTTCGAACTTTTGATTTAGAGTAATCGTGTTAAGATGTCAACAGTGCCGCTTCCATTCAGTGAACTTCAAAGACAATGTTACGATTTTATTGTAGGCAATTTACGGTGCGATATACGCGTCCCTTTAACGCCTACCCTCGTATAATTTGGATTGTGGGACTAATAAGAAAGAAACAATGCTAATGAAATAATACCTATTAATGAAGTGTCTACGTATTATTTTAATTAAAATTTCAATGTATTACGGTCCTAAAAGTTATTGTAATTAAGGTAGATTTTATAAAAGATTATGCTACAGCACTTTGTTATATGTTTACGTAAAAAAGTATTTTATTATTTAAGCTCGAAACTAAAAAGCATTCGAATAAACAAAGAAGTTGAATAAAAGTCAAAGTTAAATAAACGATAGCTGTGACATTGTAGTACGTAAGGGACGAAATAATTAGTAAGACATTTGAGTGCACAAAATAATCCGAGTATTAATTAATTTGTGCGAAAATTAATCACCTGGCTACATTTTTCAGCGTCCCCCATTGGTAATAAAACACTCGCGTAAATAGTATCAAGACAACAATAATTCATATTTGCGTTATTCTTGTAAATAATCAAGTGACCTTTGGGTGGTCACAAATTATGCGCAGTTGGTAATAAATCAAGTCCCACGGGTACCAGTAGCTCAGCCTAATTGTATTATTATTTATGGGCCTTATAGCAATATTGTCGTGCTTGCACAGTTTTGTGCAAACACTTCGCTGGACGCTTGTTTATTAGATAGGCGTTGGATTAAAATTAAATGGAGATGAACAATTCTTCCTACCTTATTGGTGTTTCTGATTAATAGCCGAAAAGAGGAATGCTTTTTAAGTTTAGTATTTTAATTATAACGCTTCAAGTAAAATTAAAGAATAAAGTTTAATTCATACTGAAACCTCAGTAGCAAGACGTGTAGGTTAACATTTAACTGGGGTTTGCAATAAAAACATACCAGAACAATAATTGTATTACAATACCATTGATTTGTCATCGTAATTTTGGCTAGATCACGGAAAAAATCTAGTCTAATCAAATTCTATTATATTATATGTTACATGACTATTATATTACATATTACGCGAAAGTTTTGATGGATGAATGTTTTATAGTAATTCAATTAAAATAAGTGTAAGTATGTATCATAATAGAAATGGTATAGGTATTGGTATTGGTTCCAACATGGAGACAGATTATAGTGCAGTCACTGGCAGAAAAAATGTTACAATATTCATAAATTCTATAATATATTTCCATTAAAATTTTAATGTTATCTTTAAATTTAATAGTTAAGCCGACGATTTAAACATTTTAATTACTTAAACCGAGGACGTGCGAGCCACGATGCGTGATATTGATATTTAATTTAATAAGTCTGCTACTTGAGGAAGCGTTTACGATGATAAGGAAAAGGAAAAGGACGTAACTACGTGATTACGTAAAGAAAATAATATTATGCTATTAATTTACACATATATTTGTTGGTTCTCCATGATTTTATTTTTTTTTTAATAAGAAATACTCGCCATGTTGGGTATTACAAATTAGTAGAAGGAGCGGTGACAATAAAAACAATTTAGAAAAAACCAAAATTACTCTCCGGTTAACCATCCAATTGTATTAAGATTGTCTCAAAAATACCAGTTTGTTTAAGGTTTTCTGTTTAAAATGTTATAACCGGAAAAAGTATCTGGACGCACACTAACCTCCTACTCAATAATCGTCCTTATACCGCAAACAATACAGTCTACAGAAATAAACAGAAACAAATATTAAATACAAAGTTTTATTTACAAAATACGATAATAAATAAAAACGTTAAGAAACAGCGGAACCTGCACACGGAAATGCATAAACGGGCAGAATAAGCGCTGAGCTTAGTATGCGCACAGTTATGCTCAGTTGCTCGTATTCGCCTGCGGTTAAGATAAGGGGAGGTTGTGATACCCGTTTCCCCTTAAACGTGTCTTTGCACTATCTAGAAATTTCGAAGTTGCAACTGCATGCAGCGAATAATAATCCCACCAGCATCATTATTTCGCCGTTTAGTTCTTTTACGCAGCTGTTCTTATAACTGAGTAGTGCAATTTGAGGTGCTTAAGTTAGCTTAACGGTTGGGGTATAGCACTTAGTTCATCGTAGTAGTCCTTCAGAAAATTAATATTTATCTATGGAGTATCTTATATTAAGAGACGACCTCTATGAACGGTAGTCTGTGGTAGAATAATGATTGTTAAAAGTAATGGGTACAATCTTGGTTGAGATTTTGGAAGAAAAATGTAGGCCCTTGTTTTTTTTTTAATCTGTCCTACTCATGCATTTTCTCCTGTGTTGCGGGTGCTTTTACAAACACAATTTTGAGTATGCGTCACACCCTCACCCAGAACAAAAATTTGTCGATTGTGCGGTGCAGGAATCGAACCCGCGATATGTTGCGCTGCAGCCAGTTGCTCAGCCACTGCGCCAACCGTGCATTCGTATTTGTATATCTTCTATTGCTTAAATTACTTAGTCATTTATTTGCGAACTAAAATTGTAACTTTCCTACTAATAGTCCATGCGTCACTGTAAGTGTGCCAACTAAAAACCAGTGTTGGATTGTCACTGAGCCTTCCTTATTCTGAGAATGCAAAATGTTTGACGATACAACGTTCGATGTTTCATTTTATTTTTTGTTTCTATTATGTCTTTGTTTTTGTGAGGGGAAAATGACATCATCATCAATGACATCAGACATCAAATGACTTCTCCCGCCCAGGGTGTGAGGGAGTGTCAGACTCTTACTGACTAAAAACCCCCCTGTTCCTTCTTCTGCTCTGGGCCGAAATCGCGGTGCCTCATTGCGCTTACTTCGCAACCCCGGCTTTCTATTATGTCTGGTGCCGAATTTTTCTAAGAAAATTATCTTTTTTTATTTCCTCTAACCGATACTTTCATATAGAACTTAAAGTCATAGACACATCAATATTGGCTGCTGTATAGAATTAAATCAAAACTTCAATAAATTACTTTGACTTAGAGAAAAAGGTTCCAAAGGATGCTAGGAAGAGAATCGTGGCTCATCTAACTAAGTTTCGAAAACCCGATATCTAAGTCAGGCTCTATTCTGCCCGTACCCACGGCATTCAAGCGCAAACTTTATAAAACCTTTTAGTTTAAGTTTCGCGACGAAATTTCCTCCACAGGCATTACCCAATACACGTTAGCTTATCTATTATAATATAAAATAGGAATTATACCAAACTAGTTCTCCTGTAAGCCCGTGTACGTCAGATAAGCCCTGTACGGTACAAGTTTGAAGTCTTACCAACATTACAAGGCAATTGGGAACAAAATTTACGAAGAAAGTCAAATACTTATCATTGTTAAGACTCCAATTGAAGTAAGTAAAGGTTGTCAAGTGATTCTCCAGCTATACAACGTCTGGGATACCCTTTCATCAATTACAAATTTGATCTTGATTTCGAGTGTTGTTTGACTTTATCAAACTCTTTTGATTGAATTAATTTTTCAATTCACAACTGAACTCGATATGTCGAAATAAGAAGGTCAATTTTAAATATTATTATAAAAATGAAAATCTTAAAATACTAAGCGCATAAGCTGACATTGAAAAAAGTAAAAAATATATTCAACTAAAACCACCCTTGCCTATTAGGTGAACACCATTTGGAAATTCAAATTACGTACCAAAGAAAAAGGCAGAAAAGTTTCTCAAATGAGATACCCAATTTAGAGAGACCCACTTAAAACTGTGTAAGGCTCGATAAAAAGGTCTGATTTCATTTAAACAGAATTCATTTTTATTAAAAGTCGATACTAGGTCGCATGTTCCGTTGTCCGTAGGAAACCACTTCGAACGTAATCTTGCGGATTGGTAAAATTCAATTTGCTCGTTGCACTAGCAAAACAATAAGCCATACACCAAGTTTCGATTCGAACATCGATATCGATATTCGATAAAAAGTTATATCATTTGTGCTGGATCGTTGATTGAAAAAGTTTCTCTAAATGGCATTACAGATATCGGTTTGTAGTTGTTTGTGTGTGTTTAAATGTAACTAATGAGATTAAAATTGTTTAGTGTTTTGCTTTTTGTACTAAAATCATAAATAAATATTAAGAGGATTCCGTTTATAAACATTTTCGTGGTTTAAATGAAGACACATCAGAGACGTATCCTTTTTAACGCAGTAACCATGCAATACTGTCTTATAAAAAAAGTTGTTCTGCAAATCTATCGATAACTCTAAGAATCTTTCAACAAATAAACCAAAAAGTGAAATAGAAAATCGAGTGAGTAATTCAATGACGTGCTATGGAGGAAACTCGAATTTGATACCAATAATAGAGTTAGCCGTCGACGTCAAATACGTCGAGCGGTGCGGGCCTTGACACACGACACAATCATGAATTTACGACAAACTTTGTGAGAGTACGGCGAGTTCTTTTAGGAACTAACTAAGTTAAATCCATAGACTGACATTATTATAGTTGGTAGTAATAAAATATATTTGTGGTTTTTCCTTAGTTGGTTTTATGATTTTAAGTTTAATGCCAAACAATTTGGTTTTTTAATAATACAAATACTATCTAATTTCCTCTTCGATTAAATAACATATTACTTTAACACATTTTATTTTGTGTTTACCGACATTGACAAAGGTCTAATAACAAAAACACTAGTTACAACAGATGAGGCAATTTTCTGACAACAAACAAAAAAAAAAATTATGTAATCCATCCCAATTTTCGGTCAATACAAAACAAGATCAGAGTCTCAACATTCACACAGGCAACATATCACTCAATCACAACCATATAATAGGGGCAAGTAAGTCCGTCGGTTATCCGTATCCGCATTATCCGCACTGGCGGGAATAGTGCGGATATTGCCCCTCAAATTATCCGTTGACCGCTTGTAATCCGTTCGACGCCACACGCCACGCTCTACTGATTATTGGGAACGATGAGCTATTATTACTAATATAGTAGAAATACGTTTGCATTGTGTCCAGTTTAATTGAGTTTCTAATTGTGTTAAATGCACTTGTCAGTACCAGCGGGTCTCTATTGCGATTTCCAATGGGCGATGGGTACCTACCTAATTAATATCAATGGTTTAACTTGATTTTCTTATTTTTTAAGATCAAGCATTACTCATCAAGTTTACCTATCGGAAAGATATGAGTGGGTAAAATCATCACTTCTTTTTAGGCGAGAAGGAGTGCCTTTGTCTCTTACTGACTAAAAAACCCGTTACTTTTCCTTCGACAGGTCGAGGCCTTAGGTACAATATTGTCCTTGTCCCGCAATCCCGGCTGAACATCAGTTCTGTTGGACCCCATCAATGGTGGTCTATTACCTCTTTGAGGAACGTGCTTTAACAAAGAACCTGAAGATAATACTGTGTGCCTATCATTTTTAAGCAATAACTATTAAATTATGACAAATGTGTTTGGTTATAAGAATTAAAATACTACCAAGAATAGATCATCATTTATCTCTCAATTATCTCTTCTTGGCATTATATAAAAAACTTCACACTAATATTTGTTTCATGCATTAAACATATGCATTTCAAGTGTGGGAGAGCCATGTTTCGGCACGAATGGGTCGGCTCGACCTGAGTGATACCACGGCCTCACAGAAGACCGGCGTGAAACAACCACAGCGACGTGTTTCGCCGTGTGAGTGAGGTTACCGGAGGCCCAATCCTTCCCCGCCCCTTATCCCTAAATCTCCAAATCCCTAATCCCTAAAATGTCGGCAACGCACTCGTAATTCCTCCTTTGCTGGTGCCCATGGGCGGCGCTGATTGCTTACTATCAGGTAATCTGCCTGCTCGTTTGCCAACATATTACATAAAAAAAATATACCATTCGGATAGGTAATATTAATAATATTATTCAACAGCAATATAAGCTATTCACCGCTTATGTCCCACGCGTCGTATCATTAAGTTTGCATCTAATCAAAACCTCATGACGCGTGACTTCAACTGATAAATGGATTATGTAACACCAGACCTCACCTTTGTCATTATGTTATCGACATTGAGCCCCTATAATGATAGTGGTAACTATGTATTCTAATAATAGTTTCATAACGTTATTTCAAGTGTTAAATGTATTCAATGGCTAGATTCTGCCGACGTTTTTGACCGCAATAGTAGGAGAAAAATAAAAACAGCCTATTCGTCACTTTAAATTATGTTCAATCTCTATTTGAAAGAGAATTCATCCAAATTGATTCAGTAGTTTTTACGTTAGAGAGTAACAAACAACCGACCATCTATCAATCCATCCATACGTACATAAAAACTTTCGCGATTATAGTGTGTGTAGTAGATTTATTAAACATTGAATAGGTAATATGTATTCGTGGTTAAAATAATAGGCGTGCACTGTAATCATACAGTGATTAAAACTATTCAATTATTTCTCAGTTCGTATTTCAAAAAAGGTGTAAAATATGTTATGGTCAATTATCCTTCAGAAACAGATAATTGATCATAATAGTATTTATCTATTTTACTATAATAAAAGAAGATACTGAACTTTAGCATTTTCAAGCTGTTAAAGGTGTTCATCGCCAGCGCTGATTAATTACAATTAGGTCATAGGTCCGCTCGTTTGCTTCATGCCTCAAAAACATTTAGTTAGTAGTAAAATTACTTTGTTGAGTCTTAATATTTAAAAAGGTACTTTTTTTTTTATCTAATAAGTCGGCAAACTAGCAGACGGATTACTTGATGGTAAACAATCATCGCCATTGACATCCGCAGCAGAGGAGTTACGAGTGCGTTACGTTGCGTTACCTTTTGGAGATTAGATTAGATTTGGAGATTGAGGAAGGGGAAAGATTGGGTCTCCAGCAACCTCACTCACACGGCGAAACACAACGCTGTGGTTCTTTTACGCCGGTTTTATGTGAGGCCCAAGTATCACCCCCATCGAGCCACCACATTCGTGCTGAAGCTTGGCTCTCTCACACTTAATACGGCCGAGAGCTATAACTTCATTTTTTTCATAGTGACGACGATTAAAAATTCAGAACAAACCTACATAAACAAATACAATACTATGACATTATTTTTACCTGTAAAAAGAGCTCTCACAGTAATAAAGTTTTCCAAATATTTTTACCGTAAAATATAAAAGTATTTTTTTCATGTTTTCATTAAAGTTAAAATAACATAACAATCATTTAAAGTTTATGGATGCATAAAACGGGGCTGCTATGCTTATTTTGCTCTTTGTCGCAGTAAAATCTCTGTGGATTAAAATTATGTGACTTTTACGATATCCTTATTCACCTTTGAGGCTGATAGCTATGAAAATTTTATTCTGGGAAAAGTCATCGGAAAATTTGGTTTTTAGATTCATTTTCATATCTTTGTGTGAGAGTTTTCTTTGTAAAAATATGTATACGGTAACTTCGTCAATATTATATATAAAATTCGTTGAATCGATTGGTATTTTATTCAAAAAAGGAATTTGGAGGAGGGGCAAGGGGGAAGTTGTCAGCAAAAATACCAAGAAGGACATACCAATATACTTGGACTAGTTCTCTGACCTTATTGATGATGTCCTTAAAAAGGTCAGGTACTTGTTATTGACGCGTGCTTATTAACGTGGAAAAACAAAAGAAGTAAGCCAAGATCGAGACGCTTATTGTTCCAAAGATAAAGATATGTTGGATCAATCGTTTTGGACGTAATAGAGATCTTAATGTTGTACTTATTTTGTTCACCAAAACTGTGTTTGTTAGTATCGTTTAGATATATATATATATATTTTAAACAATAATGGATTGTTAATTATTTAAAATTGATTTGAACAAAAGACGGACGCTTTACTGCACTTCAGCCCTAGCTGATTTTTCAATGGTTAGTTAAATTTATCTAATGAATAATTATGATACTGTCTTTTCAGAATGCATGTATAAGACAGTGACAGCAACAGTTTTATTCCTCAGGTAACATTTATCTTACTATTGAAAAATCATCTACATGCCGCAAAAAAATATAAATTGGATAAGAAGTATTCGAATTATTCGAGAAAAACAAATTCGAAATTGAATTATATATCGAACTTTATGATACTTATAAACAATATATTGTCAGTGATATAATGTAAGGGTACCCTTTCACTGCTTCTAATTTTGTACAACGTGCAGTATGATCAATAGTGCAAAGTTAGATGGTTAATAGTAGAAGTTAGTAACTTTGAGAACACGATAACATGACGTCAAGCTCCATGCATGACCTACATTTTGCAAATATTAATGTAAGAGATGATATTCAGAAGGGTGTAATATAAATTTACGAAGTTACACTTTTATTTGCTAGTATTAATTTAGCTTTAAAACTGAGCAATTGAGATAATTAAAATAATTTTCGCGGTATCGGTATAAGGTACGTTATAATGGATAGAAAACTTACTGCCAAACATCATTCATGCTATTTACAGTAGAAAATTTAGAGTTTTCGGCCGCACAGAAAACAACAGTTACGTTGTGTTTCGTCGTGTGAGTGAGGTTACCCTTCGGCCCAAACTTTTCTTCTTCAATCCTCACACTCCCTATCCTTAAATCCCTAATCACCCACAAGTGGCCTGCAACGGCAACACATTTGTTACTCCTTTGGTATGATGAGCATCCATGGGCGATTGCATACCACCCCGTATTCCGTCTGCACGTTTGCCAACTTATGACATAAAAAAGTAAAAAAAAATTTCAAGTTACTTCATAATTTCAAAACCTTAACTTAAAGCCAAGTGAACATAGAACACGCACGTACACATTGAATAATAAAATACTTTATAAAACACGTTCTTAAACTTAGCGATGCTTATACGAATAAACGAGCTCAAGTCTTAAATAACAGAATACTTACAGAGACTTAGTGTTTCTTTTTAAAGTAGACGTTATTCAGTGGCTTATTTGCCACGCGTCCTCACCTACTGGCTAATTGCCGAGGCACGTTAACTGGATTTAAGTTACAATCTGGTTACCTAACGTTTAACGAATTCAGACTGAGTCAGTTAGTCCTGTATGTGAACAAGAACTTTAAATCCGTTGTTGCGAATTTAATGAGTAGTTTGTAAGTTTTAGTATCCTTACTTTACCTACTAAAGTGTGTATGTGTTTAAGTGCTTTTTGTGATTTGTGCATCTCACAATTGTGGTTGGCTTAAAAACCAATTTTCAGTATTGCATTGCAAGATAAGGTATTGATAAAAATAGAACGATACAATCTTTTTGTTAAAAAAATAAAATAAAAAGTAAACCAATATGTTAACAAATTCTGTTGCTCCCAACCAAATTTAAATTGATGCAATTCACATCTACAGGAAAGCACAGTTCTTGATTACCTGCTCGTATTTTCAGCTATTCAACCTGCGTTTGCCAAAACTCCACCAACGTCCGATCTCGACAAATCCTTTTCACCAAGACAAATATTGGAAAAATCCAAAAAAGCATTTAGCCGAACGTAAACTGACGGACTGCTGGACGTGTGCCAAGTAGTAGTTTCTGTTCGATTCTTGACTCTCGACGTTTATAAAACGTCGAACGAATGCACCATCGTACTCTCTACAGGCGGCTCGAATAAAAACACCCACTAAACTGCCATAAAGACAATCTTTGTCAGAAACAAAGTGGAGATATTTTCTTTTTGAACGACGTGGCCGGCAATGTCATGGAAGTTTTCATAAAAATGCAAATTCAACCGCAACGTATTGCCGCCAGTCTGCGTTTGCACTCAGTACTCCTTCATTAAATGTAAATTCTTTATCACGCTCTTTTGACTCGTTCACTGTTAGTTATTAAGGCATACAACAGTGCCATCAAGCCGACTTTCAACATCATCTCTCAATAGAATTTCAACTTTATTTCCTGTGGGATAAACTGCAGTTCTTCTTGGATCTTTGTCGGATTATTACGCACGCAAAAATGTACTTACCATTATTTTATTTGTCACATCCGCAGCATTTTAATTATTACAATACTTTGGCTGCTTCTATATTAAACTTTATATTAAAAATACATGTGGTGCAGTGTTTTGCCGGTTTTACTGTTGGAATATCACAATCTGAAAGATTCCGTAATAACATAAAATTATTATACTGTCACACCGAAATAAAATACAATTTTTATTGTACGTAACACAGGACGTATGCGATTTTAATTTTCATCTTATTATGTACCCTTCATATGAAATAGTAGATGTATCATGTAGAAACAATAACAACAAATTGAAGATAAATTATTTATTTGTATAAACAATACGTCTTTTTAAAAGTCATAAACCTTCACGTTTGAAGCGCATCTGCATCAAAATTCCATTCGGTACCCAACGTCATATTTTATCCCTTTTTATCGCAACCGCTTGCATAAGTACGACTAGTATTCTTTTTCAATGACAAAGATTCGCTTTCTGAATAGCAAAAGCGGTGAATCTCACTTTTTCAAGAGGCAAGGGTCGTTTCGTTTATCGATCTCGTATCGCGAACGCCGTAGGAATCCCAATCGAGTTTTCGATGAAATTTCTGAGACGATGACTATTTTCCTTGTGTATGTTTTTTCGCTGCACCATTTAGGATGTAAGTGTTTTGATCAGACAAGCTGTTTATCTTTTTGTTTTACTATTTTCTGGCACTGCGAAGTTTCTTTGTTGAGTAAATTGTGTAATAACATTGTGATAGATGAGTAGGTACATTCATAAATTTATTTAATAGCACTTGCAATGTTTTATATGTGATTTCAAAATACATATATACGATACTTATACGGGTCATTAAACAAACAATTAGATGTTAGATTTATATTTATAGTAAGGATTGCAATGTGTTACTAGACTAGCTTAAACTTCAGCTTCATCAGAAGCATCATGACATATCACGTCAAAACAGTAATAATAATAGAATCTTTTGTCTCAGAACTGAACTATTCTCTACCATATACTGCCAACGCGTAATGTTATGCATCGTATATCCAACAACATTTTCAAAGCATTCATACACGTATGCCAGTAAATAAAACTGCATTGAAATGTTTAAACTGAAACTGGGAGCACGGAGCTCGTGTGTACATTCGTTTAGTGTTCTTCAAGAAATATAGAACAACTTACTTTTACATGCGTACTGCGTTGTCTTGCCAGTGACTGCGATGTCAGAAGAATATTATTGGGCTTTTATACTTTATAACGTTCATCAAATAATGAATTTATTTTTGTTATTAGGACATTTTATACCATAAGTAATAGTAAGCAATTGGCGCTGCCTATGGCCACTCGCGACACCAAAGGAATCGCAAGTGCGTTTTCGGCAATACGGAGATAAGTAGTTTTGGGGATTCAAGGATTGCAGAGCGTAAGGATCGGGCTTCCTGTCACCTTAAACTGCACTTTTAGAATAATACAATATACCTATCAACATTATTAAAAACAATTTTAAAAAGTTACGATGGTAAGTGTTAATAATATTAGGGTATAGTTAAGAGCCTTTTTCCATAAGATCACATACAGTTCTAGACTTCGTTATATAAATAAGTTCTTTTTTTGCACGACCTGAAACTTCTCCCTTTGCTCAGTAGAGGTCACCACAAGGCGCGGTACAGTGTGTATCAAAAAAGGAATTAATAAGTATTTTTCAAAAGAAAGGCATGATTAAGTTTTGTGGTTGAGTCACTTATTTTTCTGCTTTAAAATTCTGACAGATCTTCTATCATTACTACCAAATGAAAGCAGCAATTTGCTTGGAGCAGAAAAAGGAACGGGAAGATTTTTAGTCAGTAAGAGTATGACATTCCCTCTTGTCATACCCTGGGCGAGAGAAGTAATTTGTTGATCTTCCCTCTTCAAATAAAGTTTAACCTTTTTTTTAAGATTAATTCTACTTGTACCTACTCAGCATTCTTGGAAGATATTTAAGAACAAAAGGCTGGAAAATTCCGATGTAAGACCTCAAATATTTGAAATATTCTAGTCATTTTTTTGTTTTATGACAACAATGTTATTCGTTTTACGATATGTAAATGTTGAATATAGTAAGTATTAGATATTTATATTTATTAACAACATTATTTTTTTATTCTTTAGGTACTTAAAAATGACAAGAAATATTAAAAGTCACTGATAAAGTGTAATAAATAAAATTAAACTAAATATCATCAAAATTAACGTCGTTTCTTAAAATTTGTTAATTGTTCATTTACTTATTACTTATTTTTTTATAGTTCACACTAAAGTTAAAAGAATTTGAACTTACACTGAAGTAATATCTCTATAATAGGGAAACCTTGTTACTGTTCACTGTTTCCATCTCACTTTGATATCAAATTGCTAAGAGTTTCTGTCTCGATAAAGTCTATGTCATATTTTGTTCAGATAGAGGAAAGCGAATGACATTTTACGGATATAAAGTTACTGGAATGTGTATGAAACTTGAAAAATAAATATTGAATTACTTATTATTATTATGATTTTATTTATACTAGATTCGTGAGTTTTTGAGAAAAACATTTGAATAATATTCTTCGTTTTCGTAATATTAAATAAGTTGCGGTAATTTTAGTATCGCTTTGAGAAATCGGAACGTCTTCTATGTTATAAAACACTTTATACTTGATCTCACAGTCAACAGAAACTTAGACATATCCAGCATTGTCGAATATCTTGGAAAAATCTCAACTAAATTATAGGCGTCATGAATCTACTATTAACACGTAGCCGCAAGCCATGCTGCTCCAATTTGTTCCAATTCCGAAGTTTAAACAAACTTTGTGCGAAACTTTGCATGATTCCCGTGATTAAATCGATTTCGGATTGCCGGTGAAATTCCAAAACTGCCGATTCGTCGTTAGAAGTAAACGGCTCACCGAAGTTTCGGCACGTAAAATTTTAAATCCGAACATTATTCGGTTTGGTGCTAACTTTATTTAGGTTTTAATTCAAAGATTTTTTCTATTTTAGTTTTCACGATTTATGTCGTTTTTATTAAGTATTTCAAAGTTCTTTTCTGCATTTTTATTTTGTTTGCGTATTTGGCGTATTGCTTTTGTTCTCTACTTTTATTTGACGAAACACTATGGTAGATGCTCTGTACGCTGTCAAACACGAAATATCTGACATCTCAGCATCTCTTGTCTCATTAACCATCACCCGTCGTTCTCAATTTAAACAACAGAATTAGATCTAGACTAAACTTGGAGTCGAACTGTTCCACTAATAAAACGCGAGTCGCTAAAGTTAGCCGAGAGAATTTGTGATAACGTTCTATTCAGTCAAGTTTGCCTGCAAACTCAAAGAAACTGTGAATCTAATACTTTGTTCAATCACGATATTTTTCAAACCTCTAAATTCCATTAACGGTTTTCTATTTGTTGGTTAAAACTATTGTTAGAAGAAAGCGCTATGGATTCGTCGACGAAATTAAGATACTTTTGTTGGATTTAATCACACTTGGTTAGTAAAACATCTAATCTTAATATGAAATTATATTTTTATGAGCGATACATATGAGCACATAAAAATGTTTTCATTGGTTTATAAAGTTAGTTTCGTAGATAACAATTTTTAAGACACCGGAAAAATTAAATATTTCATGTCGATGCTAAATATTATGAGTTGGATAATCTCTATGTAACTTATTGAAAATGCTAAGAAGACCATATTTTTCTATCATCATTATCACTCGATAGACAACCACCTCTGAAAAAGATCAATAAAACAGTTTTAGTAACCGGGTTTGTGATTGGTGGGTACTATAATATTTTGACTTCCACTAAACAAATAATTCTTTTTATACCCAATCCCAATTTTACGTAATTAAAAAAAATATACATCTATGTTAACCTACCTCTTTAATTAATTTCAACCTGTTCCACATTTGAAACAGAAATAATAATTTAGAAACCACAAACACAAACTGCAGCCCATTTAAACTGATAGTCCGGCTAAATTGTTTGTCACAACATTAATTCACAATTTGCACGGTAATCCAACTAATCGCATTCGTAACACAGTCAAATGGACTCCGGCATGTGTCGGTCGACAATTCAGTTATCTAGTAGATATATCCCAAGAGTAGCACGTAAGACTTTTGAAACAAGCGCAAACGAACTTATTGTGGGGGTATTACCCGTACCGTTGAGTTCGCCCATTTTTTAATCTCGTTCGGAAAGTTTTGCGGTTCATTTGTGAGTTTCTTTCGATTTTCTATGTTGGAAATACGATGGTTTATATTTTGTTTATATAAGTATTATATGTTCGATGAAAACTTAGTCAGATCTTAGTATTATTTGACTGCACATGTGGCACGGTGCCGCGGTGGCTGTACAACCGGCTGCCGCGCAAAGTGTCGAGGGTCCGATTTCCGCACGGAACAAGTCTTTGTGTGATCCACAAATTATTGTTAAGGGCCTCCGTGTCACATGTATGTGAAATTTTATGTTTTTTTCTTTTGAATTTTTGTGTTTTGGAGTGTGTAGCCACACTCATGACACAGGGAAATATTATAATTTGGGGCAACGTTTTTTTTATAAAAGAATAATATTGTACTTACAATTAATTATCAACTATTCTTCAGTAACAATTTTTATTCGAAAACGTACTTAGGTCTGTCAAGACACTAAGGTATTTAAATAATAGTTTTCCGCGTAAATATATGTTATTAGTACTAAGGTCTGGCTTAAGTAACTATTAAATAATGTTTTTGAGTAAGGTTTTTTACTCAACTTAGTATAATTCATTTCCAATATCATTTTTGTCAAACATAATTATTAAATGATGATGTCACAATCATGAAACAAGTAATCTGAAGAGTTAACGAAAAAAATATATATTGATAAATAAATTGGTTAGATATTTTTAGACAGACTCAAAAAATCAAGAACAATATATTTCCATTGGTATTATTAGGTTTGCTTGCTTCTACTGCATAACCATGGTTTGTCGCGTATGTCGTTTTACAATTCACTTATTGGGAAGTGATCCCAAGAGTAGTACGTGAGGCTTGCTGTGGGTGCGAACGAAGTTACCTACTGAGAATCAAATTGGGAATAAGATTTTTTTTCTGTGTGTTACTTGAATTTTTACTGAATACTATGCTTTCTTTGCGTTTTATAAAGATTACGTTTTTGAAATTTGATATTACCTTTCTAATTGTCATCCTAATTTATTTTTTTGTATAGTTACTCTACGGGATTGAGAAAAGCTTTTGATTTTAGTAATTGTAACTGACATGTCCATACAATCGTTTTTGATTTGCCTCCTCTTATGTTATGTGTAGTACCTAAAAATTTTCGTAATTGAAGTGGTGCTGAGTAGGTATTTAAATTAACATTAAAACTTTTTGCACTTATTAATATAATGTAAAGTAAGTTCGCCTAGAAAATTTAATTTATTCAAACCATTCATTTCTTCAGACGTTGTATATACTTAGTTTCATAGCACAGTAAACAACACAGCACAATCTCGAAATTAACTAGACACGGAGCACTTAAAAAAATATTATTCAAAGAAATTACATTCCCCAAGGAATATTACGTTGGCTCGTTTCTTTTTATACCAAGGTAAGTTGGCTGCAACATTAGTTTTCCAAGTTAGCCGGTTTCCTTCGTCCAAAAGTGGGGTAATATTTTCCAAAGATAAATTTTAAATGCTTCAGGTTTTGCACACTTAGTTTGTTAGATTATAGCGTCGTTACACAATTTATTGCTTTCGTGTGTTGTAATATTTAATGACCTTTTGTTTCTTTGTTACTTTGTTACAATGTACAAGATAAGGTTTATTTGAAATCTGCGAAAGAGCCACCTATTCTGGACTTTAGTGTTCTGTTCGCAATAAAGATGCAATTAAACGCACTTGACTGCCGAACTCGAGTGTTTTCCATTTGCAACATTTGTACGGTTACAAGAAAGTTTATACACATTCTGTTTGCTCGTTAAATTTAAATTGATAGTAAAATTGAAATATTTGAATTATTATTAAATTTGTTTTTGTTTTTTGTTATGTTGTACAATTAGACGGATTATACCCGACTGTAAGCAATTGGCGCCGCCTATGGACGCTCGCAACACCGGAGGAGTTATTTGTGCGTTGCTGGCCTTTTGGAGATTAGCGTACCTATCAGATATTTCAGGATTGGGGACGGACTGCAGGAGGGAAAGGATTGGGCTTCCAGTAACCTCACTCACACGACGACCCGATGCTGTGGTAGTTTCAAACCGCATTTCTGTGGCACCGCGGTATCACTCTGATTCCAACCCAACCCATTCGTGCTAAAGCATGATCCACACTTTTTGAATAATAGTGACAAAAAATCGAAAATTGATTGTTTACGCCTTAAAATGAAAAACAAAACTGCATACATCAGATGCAATGGGTATAATCACATGACTCGTACGAATAAACTTTTTACAAACGAACGGATTTTAAGGCTTCAATGGTAGCGGATCATTTTAGTTATGTAATTTGCAAAACATCATTCAATCATAAAATAAAAAAGGGTATTTTTGGAATTAATTTCAAATATTTCTTTGGTAGAGTGAGTAAAATTATGATTTTCGTTAATGAATGAAAACAAGCATGGAACCTTTACCAACAAAGTATTATTTTCATTGAAAATTATTAAAATCTTAAATCCGAATTAAAACACGTTCATACATTGTAAACTGAACCGAGCCTATGAAAGAAATTATGTATCAGGCCTTTAATCGCTCTCATAGTAACCCCGGATGCTATACATCGCTGGATTTTCCTCTGGTATTTATTTTAACATCAGCTTAAATCCTGACGTACGATTACGACTGCGAGCTATGCTGACCGTAAATATTTGTTAAAAACACAGATAAACAATGTAAATAGATTACAGGATTAGGTCACAGTATTCACTGAATTGCGATATCCTATAGTAATCTGTACCCACAGAAATTAAGCCGGTTTTATTGAGTGCCTTTGATAATATGTTTAGAGGCTTTCGATTCTAGTTTACATAAGTATTTGATTAGTTTAACAATTTGTTTGTTTTTTTTTTTTATGTGATAGGACGGCAAACGAGCATACGGATTACCTGATGGTAAGCAATCGGCGTCGCCCATGGACACCCGCAACAAAGAAGGAGTTACGAGTGCGTTGCCGACATTTTAAAGATTGGCATTTTGGGACTGGGAACGGATTGGGGTAGGGGACGGATTGGGCCTCCGGTAACTTCACTCACACGGCGAAACACAACGTTGTGGTTGTTTCACGCCGGTTTTCTGGGAGGCCGTGGTATCCTCCGGCCGAGCCAACCCATTCTTGCCGAAGCATGGCTCTCCCTCACTTAAATATATTGGTATATTTGTAGATTTTAGGTAACATTGATTTTTTGTATATTGAGTTTTCAGTTAGTAAAGAAACTAACCTTCTGGTACGATGGTGTTGAATATTCTATTAAATACATATACCTAAATACGGCTGTGGCTCCCAGAAAAAAGCGCCCGTTTCTCATGCATGAGGGTTCAAAATCTGGCAAGGGCCAATAATACTTTTCTGAGTTATAGTTTGTACCTATGTACCTACTTTCTAAGTTTTCTGAGACACCACAGATTTAAGGTGAATGAAAACATCGTAAGGAACCCGGGAATTATAATTTCTAATTCTAAGTTTGAAATCGCCAATTTTTCTTGAGCAAGTGAAGTGACTTATGCTCAAACCTTCTCCGTGTTAAAAGAAGCCTTTGTTCAATAGTGGGCACTTATAGGTTGATCATGAAATTATACCAAAATCAAATATCTTTAATTTTACTAGCCAAGTGTGGGTCAGAAAATTGTCTAAAAGAAATTCGATTGCAAATTAAATGTTTGCGTTTGTTATTAATTAATTAATTAAAGCTGACCTACCTCATTACTAAAGTATTTTTATTTTTATTTCTTAACTTCAAGTTCTTCTAATTGGAACAACTATTGTGGACAGTACTTTACATACAGTTGACTTGAAAGTTTCCAAACATTCCTTCTGATGTGAAACTTTTCCTTTGTTTTTCGTCAGTGACAGATTTCCTTTCCATTAGACAAATTGTTTTAAAAAGTTTCCAATTCTAAAAGTTAGCTCGAATAATGAAGAACATTAATCAGAACGTAGGGACGATCGTATAAGTTTTTGTTAATAAAATTTAAATTTTCTCTTTCAACAAATACTTTTATTATTTTGATACATCATTACAACAATAAAGGTGAAGAGTTGTTTTATTTTTCATATCGTACTAATCTCATTAGCTAAGAAATAGATATTATTTTATGTGATAGGTCGGCAAACGCTCAGACGGATTGCCTGATGGTACACTTTGGGAGGGTACCCACGGGATTGGGGGAGAGGAAGGATTGGGCCTCCGGTGTTTTCACTCACACAGCGAAACACAACGGTGTGGTTGTTTCACGCCGTCTGTGAGGCCGTGGTATCACTCCGGTCGAGCCGATCCATTCGTGCCGAAGCGTGGCTCTCCAGCACTTAGTTAGTTATAATTGATAATAGTCTCGTGGTTTAAGAATTACTTAAATTATACAATAATTATGTTATTGTGCCTCAATATATTGAATACCGGGCCGATGGCCGATGTGCCTGGAAAGTGCTTGAGTGGATGTGGATGGAGTCGATGTTTATTGCACCAAATTATGGGGCCCAAAATTGGACAAAAAATCTTTATTTAATGAAAAAGGTTGACATTAAATTAATCAGTATTGGAGCGAATTACGGTAAAGTAGTATTGTTGGTAAACCAAGAATATTTTGTATTAATTTTATTATAGAATGAATAAAATAACTGTAACAATAATTCTTTTATTTATTTGGAAAATTAACAGTTGTAATTTAAATTTTAATATTAAAACATAAAATAAATGCTTTACCTACAACATTTACCACAGAATATAATAAATTAAGTATTATGATTGTATTTAAATGAAAGCTGGAGTCTGCAAATGTTTATGGAAATGCTGTATTTTGTTCTCAATCTTGTCGCTGGTTATCACGCATGGTTACTCATTTATTTTGTAGCCTAGATATTTGAAAAGAAGTGTGTCCTATGCAACTTATAGATAACGCAATCCTATAACAGGTGTTTTTTGCGAGGTATAAATCATCAAATGACATCTCTTACCAGGGGCGGGCGGGAGGAAACGTCAGTTTATTACTGACTAAATACTCGCCCGTTCCTTCTCCTGCTCTAGGTTGAGGCCGCGGTGCCTCATTATATCAGTTCTATAGTTCACTGGCTGTGGTGGTCTATTAACTCATTGGGACGCGCGCGGAACGCTAGTCGCCTAAGCTCGGATCCTATTGTAGATGCTCACCGATCAAAATGTATCAATAATTGCACCCAATTATTTATTTTACTAATCTGGAAGTAAAACTAGTCTTCAGGTCAGAATGACCAACAATAACAGCAAGACTTTGAAAATGGAAACTATATTTTTTATATCCCAACAACCCAAACAGAACCAAATAAAAAGCAACATATTTCTCCAACGAAACCGCCAGTCAATGCTCCCACACAATATGTATCCTTTTCAAACATTCGCCATTATGGTGGCTAATAAGACTGGGGCTTACTAGACCTCAATTTATAATAAATCGAACAGAACGTTATCGTTTGCTTGCACACAATGAAACGTGGTATCTTCGTCCACAGTCACCGGAGATCAAAACACCCTAAGGCCATAACCTTGAATGATGACCAACGATTTGTTAAGACCCCGTCCTCGGTCGTTACGACCTCTTTTCAGTTTTTACTCCCCTTATGATGTTTCATTTTATGATTGCCTGCAGTATTAGGAGCGTACGTGACTGTTTGAAATATGTTTTTAGTTATTTTTTGTGGCAGCTTTTTGGGTTTGTTACAACAATTGTACGGACGCCTGTTTTTTCATAAAAGGAATTTATACTTCTGTATTTTTCACTGGCTACCGACTATATTCGCCCTTTAATTAATTTACCTTTTATGTACTCACGATAAATTATAATTTAGAGAGGATTAAACATTTGCTCCATATATTATTAAATTAATTAACGAGAGGTTGTCTTAATCAAAGCAGAGCGCCCTAAATCGTGATTATATTGTTTCAGCAATCATCTGAGATTAACCTCCGAGGTTCTAAGATAAATATCTTTTACGATTATAATATATCACGCTGCTTAATTAACATAAACCATATTCCCGAATCCATATTTACACTCTGTACTACTCTCCTCCATGAATTTCTAGCTAAAACATTGTAAGCTCAAAATGCTGGCGTCGCCGTGTTATAAATCCGTTTTGCTCGTAAAGAAAATTGTGTAATATATCATCGTGTTAACACCACGTGAGAGAACCCGTTTATCAACTCAAGCCTCCTAATAATATCTCTTATGAATGTTATTTCACCTTTTTTAAAACATTCTGATACCACGCACGTTCCGGGAAATGATACAATAACACAACATAATAAAGGTAAATATCCCAAATCTAAAAATGTTTTTGTTTTATTAAAAAACGTGTGCGAAGGCGTTAAGTTAACGCTATAGTCTGAGGCAACACATTTTAAGTAGATGTCTTCCTTTCCTATGTAAAACTATTTTAATTTTCTTTCTTGGTTGACTTGGAGAATGAAAATAATGTAGCTACGACGAAAGAACACCTTCCCGTTCATTCAGGCTCTTGATTACTAATCTACAATATTCGTTTTCATCTTGTTGTTAATACTATAAATACTTATTATTTATTTTGGGTGGCATTATTGGGTAATACAATACTCATGTAGTGATTTTAAAAGATGTCTACGTGCATTATGTGGTGCAGACTACTTAGACAGCTGCTTACCTTTATTTAAAAAATATTGTATCCTACCTTTGCCCTGTTTGTATATTTAAGAAATTTCTATTTTTGTATACAAAAACCCGGATCTCTTTATTAAAAAAAAAAATCTGTGACTAGTAGAAATAGTAGATACCCCAATAAATTATTTGTACCGAGCCAACGCACAACATTATATAACAGAAACTCATATTGCATGGCTATCAAAATTTACAATAAACTTCCAAATGACCTAAAAAATCTTAACCTAATGTCTTTTAAAAGAAAATTGGTTGAGTTTTTGCTAAATAAATGTTATTATTGCACTAAAGATTATTTAGATGACCTATCATAGACTTAGAATAAGTAGTGCATAGTTATAACTAGATATTAAGCGAAATAATTTGTACCTACACCAATTCGGTAGAATGTGTGAGATTCCATACACATAACACAAACACCTATATTTGTACTACATTCTCACAAATAAATATTTTCTTTCTTTCTTTCTTTCATTTACTTTGCTCTAAGTGTTTGTCTTTGTAACAAAACATACAAGTTTTTGAAATTCGCTTGTTTGTATGCTCATACCTAACTAAGACCTAAACTTTTAAGACATATGTAAGGTGGTATATACATAAATATACTCAGTATACCTAAACCTTAGTACTATAGAATCCTTAAGGACAATGCAGCCATGTTTTCAATTACAATAACAAGACATGAGTAGGGAATTCAAAATTCAATTACAACGTTACCATGTCCCCATCCATATGTTTTACGAAAACATTTCAAAATATTACTACCTACACAATGCGTTGGGGTACTTGGATAGTAAACGTCTTGTTCTAGGGGTAAGAAAATGAAATTTACATTCGTATAACAAACAGGGGGACGATAAATACACTTCTTTGCTTTGAATTTAAAATTACGAGTGTTTTTATTTCGTAATTTAAAAATGTTTACATAGGTAGTTCTGTTGTTTGTGGTAGATTGAAGCGTCCCCCAGTCAAATAGAATGGATGAAGTTGTTTTTCATCGCAGATTTTATAGGGAAACAATTTAATAGGTCCTTCTTGTAAAGTATACGTTTATTTTTATGCGAAAGATATTTTTGTTTCTTAATATTAATGGGGTAGTGATTTTAAAGGCAATTTACACGGTATAAGTAAATAAAGGGACTACGTATTAAGTTGTGGATGACATTTACAAAATACAAATTTCCTTTATCAAAAAATAAGCTTTTATGGTTTTCTATTTATGGTTAGTCAAACAAGGCATGATTACGTAAATTTTCGGACCCAGATTCTTAGCCCAAAACCTTGTCAAACGCAATTATGATCTTTTGATTTTACTATATATTTGACTGCATTTCAAATAAAGTACATTTAAAGCAATAATGACCCAAATGTTACTTAACAGTAGCTTTAAAATAAAATGTTAAAATAAAACTAAAATATAGATATACAACATTTATTTTTGTTCAAAAATTTTATTTACATGCCCCACCAATGATCATGTTTACCTTGTGCTTATAGCGAAGTAGGTCAGCAAAAATGGACTTTATATGATGCTGTACGCACGCTTGCAATAACTCTTCATTTCAAATGTGCTCTTCAAAGAAATTGAGTGCCTTACAAAGCAAACTTTGAACTAGGTAATCGTACTTCTTCTTCAAGAACCCTTTCGCTACGAATCGTTGGCTATCGATTCAATGAATCGTCGCCAGTCAAACGACACAGTACCTTAGTTACTTTTTAGTTGTTACACTGAATTTAGTTGCGCTAATAAATCGTAAGGCCTCCTATAAAGCTATTCAGCACATTTTCTAGGTAATTTGACAAAAGATTAATGTTTTCTTGAACGAGTTACAGCAGTTTTACGAGTTTTAAATCAATGTCAATGTTTTGAACGACTATTTGGTCAGGTAGGGATTGAGAATATTTTTAAAAGAAGACGAAACTGTCAAGCCATATTATTTTTTTTCTTGTTATGTTGTCCATTCTTGCATTGCAATCTTTCTTCATTTTTTGCCACTTCTATAAGTATTTTTGGCCATTCGTAAGTAATTGGAATGGACGGTGCATAGCAGCTATAGCACTGCTTTAAATATTCTAAGTGAATTTCAATATCCTTAAAGTAGCGCGCAACATAATTCAATAAAATATTTCCCAAAACAATTTTCCGATTCAACGCCCTACTCCCAAGCGAACGGAATCCACCAAAACAAAATATCTAAATAGAGATGTATCGACTAACAAGTACTGACTCGATTCGTTCCCTCTTCAATTTGCGACTGCAAAATTGGATTTGATCCTCAACACTATTCGGATAGTCGTTTATCTCAATTCTGTAGGCACAGACAAAGCGTGAGTATCTATTGGTGAGAACCCGAAATATGCGAGCGTATCATAAATAACACATCGATCTCAGTCGAAACTACAGGTCAGAAACCAAACTAGGGATCTGATAGTGTCTCGCCTAGATTTTGGGTTGTTTTAACATGTACTTGTTATTTATTTTGTTGGTATTTGAATTCTGTGTTGAGAGCACCATGGTCTTGTTTCAATGTTTTCTCAGAGAGTCTAAAATAGGATTCCTATTTAGGTTTCGCACAGCTGGTATCACTTACAAATTGTGAATATTTTACGATTACGTGTTTATCCTCTTTCATACATTAATTTTATAATCAATCTTTCTAAGTCAGAATAAATAAAAACAATTTTTTTAACAACATGAAAACCAAAATTAAATTCTCATAATTCGTTTTAGAATTTCGTTCTCATATTTAGTTTAATCCTGCATATGTAAGCGATGCCTGCTACAATAAATAAACGATTTATTTCTGCATTTAGTAGCATGGTTTTTAACCACCACTTCGGCTTTTTTAGTATACGGTGACCAAATTGCATAAAAAGAAACCTTATAGGTTCGTCATGTCACAGACACATTAAAAAAAATGATATTTTTTATTAAAACTTGGTAAGTAGGTATTCTGTGAACCACTTTAACCACAACGAACTATAAGAACTTTTATATAAAGTTGTTACGGAAGGAGATGAGCGAATCCGAAACGCACTTGGCTACTTTTTTCTTTGAGGGTCAAAATCATTCAAAAAATTCACGCCCCAGATGGAAAAGAAGGCGAAAAAAGTAAGACTAAAATCTATCTTGTTCTTTTTCCTGTTCCGACCTGGACCATACTACACCGCATGGATTTACACCCGCAGCTCTGGTAAGACATCGGGCTCAGTAGGCCCAATCAATGGTGGTCTAGAGACCACAGATCATCGCGCAATCACCGACGACCGTAGTGTCTCTTGGGCGGCTAGGGCATGCGTTGAGGTGAACAATGATACGGAGCAACGTAATGACTTGACACTTGGAGACCCAAGCTCTATTTTTTAAACAAAGAAAGTGGCTTGGATGTGTACAAATTAAACAATAAATTTAAAAAAGCAATGCCTTTTGCCTTTTACATCCACAGCGGATAAACTTGCACTTTCATTTGTATGGACTTAAAAAGGAGACTCACCTAAGTCTGTTTTAGCTTATATATATACTTATATATTTTTTATGACATGTAAAACTGCTATTTCATAGTCTTTATACAAAATTAAATTCATTGTTTCATTGCTTCGATACACATTTTCGCATTTTCGAATCGAATCTGTCTCCACACACCAACACCACACACCTAAACATCGTATTTTCATTTCATACCCTGTCCTGGCCTATTTTCGAATAGTTCATGAAAGCCCACTCATGGACACAGGCCAGATTTCAAAATTATGACTAACAAGGTAAATGTGATTAGTAATCTTGCATGTTAGAGTACTTAAACCGTACGGCATTGGTATTAGGAGGTAATGTGCTCTAAAATTGTTAATTTTATTTCAGATTTTAAGAAAACTACATATTTCAGTACTCTGAAGGGAGTTAATACATAATTTATCAATAAATACATAAGAATGTATAACGTAATGCCCGTTTCTGACCAGTCACGTTAAAAATCGACTCGACTCTCTACTTAGAATCTGTGCAGATACATAGTCCTAAAACAACTTCGTCTGATTCGAGAGTTGAACCCGGCGACCAACCTGAACCTGTGACCAAGCGATGTTCTGTTTGTTACAGAAAGTCCTATGAATGTCATACTCAAGCGATGAGAATTCGATATTCGAAAAAAAAACTACCCGTTGATAGGATCGCAAAAAAAGCCGGATCACCTGATGGGTAAGATATTAGCACCCATGGACACCCGCAACAACGGAAGAGAGGGGAAAGATAGGTAGAAGGATAGGATAAGATGTGTCTATACATTTAAATTCAGAAAATGGGAGAAAATGTAATAAAGTTTGTGTAAAGGTATTTGCTGAAATATGTTTTTAATAAAATTGAGCTACTTGTACTGATTTTCCAATAAGCCAACTCTAAGCTTATTTCCTTGCTTTCTGTATCCAATCTCAACCAGATAGATCGATGACCTAAATATGTACACCAGGTTGCTGATTGCAAGAATCCAATCTGGAATATAACCTTAAAAATATTGAAAACTTTCGGACTTTCTTTTACCTAACAGATTGTTATTACGGCTCTAGGGGGGACTTTTAAAATTATGGAGAACCCAGACCACAGAAGAAATAGAAATGCAAAAAAGTTAAACGACACATTGATTGATAGTAAGCAATCAGCGTCGCCCATGAATACCCGCAACACCAAAGGAGTTACGAGTGCGTTGCCGGGCTTTTAAGGATAAGGGTTTCGGATATTTAAGGATTAGGAAGAGAAGGTGAGGATTGGGATTCCGGTAACCTTACTCACACGGCGAAACACAATGGTGTGGTTGTTTCACGCCGGTTTTCTGTAAGGCCGTGGTATCACCCTGGTTGAGCCGACCCCTTCGTGCCGAGGCTTGGCTCTACCACTCTATTTACAATTAAAATAATATATTAATAAAGCTTCACAGTTGTATGTAAATATATCGAGATAACATCTTAACATGCTTGTACCAAGAATAAGGGCGCCTGACGAAGGAAAAATATGATAAAAATATTGTACCTAAAGGTCTTGCAAGCTTGCGTGAGGGAGGATACATGTCCGTAACTTATTATTTTATCAAAACACTTCCTTATGAGATGTTCTGGTTTGAAAGGAAAATGCCAAATTATGATCTTTCGGAGTAAATAAAAAATGATTGGTTAGTGGAATTTGTGATGAAAGATAATAGACTTGCTAACTAAAATACATTAGATATTTAAAGTTATCATAATACAAATACTAATAATTTCTTGTAAAGAACAGTCGTAAGTTAGAAGCTGATATGATAATCCAGTATTTGTATTGGTATGCTTATAAATCCGGTAGATGGGTGGATATTTTTCTGTTTTATTTTGTTTATGGATGCTTAAATAAAAAAAAAATGTGATTTGGTTTCTAAATACACTTGCGGAAATGAACCATCTATCTTCGTTCACAATCTATTAAACAATTTTTAATTTATCATCAGACATCAATTACTTACGTCCGCTAAGAAAAACTTAAGTATTTGACCAACCTATTAAAACAACATTAAAATATGCCAAATATTAGCAAAAAGATAAAAAAATAGAATTCATTTTAATAAAATTGTAAAGATTAATTTATCGAGACATTCACAAAAGTTGGGGCATTAAATAAATAATTGATTGAAGAGTAAATCGTTCACAAATAATTTGTGCCGGCTAATGGAGACAATTTAATTGAATAAACTGCACATAAGATAATTGCATCATCGTTTAATCAATCGGTAAACGAATAAATCTGGTTTCCATTTATTTTTGTAGGTAATTTGCTTTTGGACAGTGGTACGTGAATATTTTAAAAAACGATTTTCGGATTAAAACGTAGAGTAAATAAAAACGACGTGGAGTGTATAGATAGGTTTCGACTTTCAAATTTAAATAAATTCTGTTCGGTTTTAGTTACATGCACCTAAATGGATTTGATTGTGTTGAAAACCTTCACTATAGTGTAACATACTGAGGTCAGATTGAAAGAAAGCTATGCGTTGTATTTACTTTTTATAACATCTATCCTAAGCCATATTAAATAAAATTTAGTCGACCAGTTTCAAGCTATACTGGGCTGATAACCATGACCTTACCTACTGCGTAGATGTGTGAACATTTCATGGAAAGAAATAAGTTTTCACTATAAGTTTATGTTTATAAACACTTAGCTTTAATTAACTAACTAAGCAATATCTATGAGTCCAAATCCATCAATCAGAAAGCAATCAAGATATCAATTAAACATTACCCGTAGGGCCCTACGCCACATAAAAGCCCGAAGCAATGACATGTTTATATTTAATTTCTCAACCGAAATGGAGTCAACATCGCTGTATTTCTGAAATTAATTGTAGCCTCCGTTTGTCAGCTTGGCAGTAGTATAGCAGTGCCATGGATGTAGAGATTTGTGAAGAGACGTCTAACATAAACATTGGTTAGTGCCTACGATTTGTCTGAGATGTCTAGCTATATCTGTAATGTTCTTCTTTGGTTTGTATTGAACTAAATTGCTTTCAATCTTTTTTGATAAATAACGTCGTTTCCCAAAATACTCCTTTTTTATTTTAAAAAAGACGTGGCCTTACACTAGGATTTTACAAATCTTCAAATAGTTACAATGCGGCAGTCAAACCAGTCACAGACAGCCAGTCTATTGCCAAACCGTATGCCTATTAGGTAATATAGCTTTACAGTTTGACGGTGTATCTATACTAAGATTGGCTTTTGGCTTAATTTCGTTATTATAGTTAATCCAGGCAATCATAGTAACATCATCATCCTATGCCCTATAAGTGCCCACCACTGAGCAATGGCCTCATCTCACATAAAGAAGATCACAGGAAATTAATCACCACGCTCGCTCAAGGTGGATTGGCGATTTCAAACTTGTAACTTGAAATCGTAAGTTCAGGTTTCCTCACGATTTGTCTGTTTACGGTATGTCAGTGGTGTCTAAATATTCATAAAAAGTACATAAAACTCAGAAAAAGTCGCATTGGTACTTGCCAGGTTAATAATAACATAGCACATCTATTAAACGTAGCTCCGTGAGTTTCCCAATGTGGTCGACATGGAAATGCCGCGGGCGGTAAATCCGCGCCGCACCACGTGGCGTCCATGCCACAAAAGTGCTTTTTGATAGACAGCCGTACAGTCCCAAACGTTTAATGCCGCGTGTCGGATACAGTGGAGAATTTTTAATTTAACAACCATACTAGATTAATTACAGACAATTTTTTGCGAATGTAAATCTGAATGGTCTGCGAATTGATTCGAATATTTGTTTAGGGACTTTTTAGCTTTATGGAGCTGTTTTTGTTTGTTTGGGAATTAGTATTTGTTGTTGAAATGAGAGACAGGGGAGTATTTTATATTATATCTGCCGTTTAATTTTTTTAACAGTTCTATAGATTTTGTATCTAGGTAATCATGTTTTCTACTCGGCATTTGAATGAATGAAATTTAGATACGTTGCTAACGCGTTATTGAATCCACAAATTAATTTATAGATAAATCTGATTACTAAGAGTCTATTTTGTTAGGAATGCAAATACAGCTTTATGAATGCTAATCAATACAAACGAAGTAAAATATTTGACAGTCACAGAATACGTAATTTTCCGGTCCGATAACAGAAAATAAGTTGAAGAGTAATTTCGTCAGCGAACAGGGCAATAGTAACGCTTGAGTCCCGAATAAAATACGAATATATTTTCCCTGAAATTTGTGGTATTTTCGTCGATAACAGTGTTTATATTCTCAGTATCACAAATAAAGATCATGATACTGAAGTTTATTTTATTAGCTGCGTCTTCGGAAAACGGGTATAAGCCGAAGGAACGAATGAAGTGAACGGAAAAGTTATCACGTTTATCTGAGTTAACATAAACTGCAATTACCCAGTCACCAAACGTTCTCGGGAAGGAAACGAACGTTTTCTCGGGCCTATGAACGGGGAAAACGACTGTAGAGAAAAAGCTAAATAGATATTTTATCACTTTTATGGCCCCTTACTTTGAGCTCTGTTTGAATTACAACTCGTTGTGACTTTTTGCGTACAAACGTACTTCGACGTAATTCCGTGTTCCGTGTTAATGGGCCGTATCGAATTTCGAAAACACATTGAGAATGTAACCTTCTTAGATTTGTTTAGATTTTTATATTAAATGCTAAATGGTTACGATAATATCTTATCGTACTTACGAATTAATTTGAAGCTTAAGATTTTAACAAAAATAGAAGCACTTTTTGGTTCATACCTGTACCACGTTTTAAAACATAACCAACAATCACTTTAACAACTTCCTCACTTACGACGGAATACGTTTATCCTCATGTACCTAGTTACCATAATAAATCATTAACAACATACACTTAGCGAGTATGGTGTAGGTAATTTCATTTACACAAATGGGTTTGTTCGTAACCAAGGTATAAACGGCATACCAACAGTCACACAATAGGCACAATTTATTATTTATATTATTTTACATAGAAGGCATGACCCGGCAAGATTTGTTTCAAATTTCTTCCGGCTCCGTTTAACTCGGTCACAAAGTGAAAATAATAATATTTTCATACGTAACATGACGTAATAAAATGTGGTCGTAAGTCGCATGTGGACTGACCATTTGTAATATTTTGACCGAATAGCGTAATTGGTAATAGAGGGCAGCTACTGGATTAATTATTATTACTCCTAAGTCACGCACGAATAATGTGCTTACCGCATATTTTTCCATATTTTCAACGATTACACACACTGATTTTGCTTGGGATTCCATTGTGCTAAGCCAACATAACAAATGGTTCTTGACTTGAAAAACTGTCGAAGGCCGCTCATGACTTTCATTCACACATGTCATCTGTCATCAGATCCCCTCCAATTCTCAGAATAGCATATAAAATGAATAATTTATCAAAAAAGGCCGAAACCTTACCCTTATCATGTGATCGACCTTAACTCAGAGAGATGGTGGAACGATGTAACGACACATCAACCTAACATTCGGCATAATTCTCTTCGTGAACAATGCCACATCGTTCGGTTAACGATTTCCGAAGCCTTTTTTATTAGGGATGTGTGGACACTCTGATTAGCCCATTAAGCTGAATCCGGGTTTATAGTCAGCAGAATTACGGAGTTTAAGAGATCTCATCACTCAATGATAAGGAGTGTTTGAACCGAACACTAACGTTTTGATGAGTATACTTACTTTTGTTGGCGTAGTTTAATGTTCGAAAGTTTATGTTTCTTAAAAAAAAAGCATGGTACAATCAGAAATGTAATAAAGCAGGAGTTGCAAAATAATGAAGGACGTTTTTGATCTGATTTTCTTATATTGTCTAGAAACTTAAAAATGAGACAAAGGGAAGTACAATAAGCTTTACAAACCTTACAATTTCCAGATAAATAGTGTAATATCTAGCTGACACATACGTACATGACAGCTTTTCAGACAATGTGTGACCATAATCACATCTTTACAGTTCCTTCCTTGTGCAGACTCGGTAACTGTAATTGCCATTTGCGGAGTCATGAATAAAACATCTGCTTACTTAGATTCACCGTATTCGATTGTGGTTAACATATTTCTTGCTTAATGGAGACGAAGAGTTGTAAATAAATTGTCGGTAAAGTATTCCGGGCAGCACTCGGTTCAAGAGTGTAAGATTAAAGAGGCAACACACGTTATCAGCTTCGCAGCGTTATTTAGATTTTATTGAGATTTATTTTGATTATTTATTACAGTTTCAATTCAATCAGGCGTTTAATTTGTAGTTTTTCTTTTTCTTTTCTTTTAATATTTGCTTTTCTTCCTTCTTGTGACGTGCTGATAAAGGAATTTCGCAATGATAAAACGATTGCAATTAAATGATTGATTATGTCATACAAAATAATGACTTGGTCTATAGTTAATAACTTTATACAAATACAGATTTGTGGCAAATATAGAACATTAGCGCTATAATACTGTACTGTTAGGTAAATACGGATAGTTTATACTCCAAAGAAACAGGTGTCATTTTAATCATTACCATCATCAACTGCTTTTCTATTGTTAGACCATGAGCCACTTGCATAGGAGATTTTGCAATAATCATAACGCTTGGTAATCAGGTTGCGGTTTAGTTTCGGATGTAGTCTTAAATTGAAGTTTGAACTATAATTTATTACACAGACATACTTCACAGTGCCATTGAATGCTTTGAGAAAGGAAATCCCAATAATATTCATTTTGCTTTAAAAAATTCAAAAACAAAGTATCTGTTGTTGTTTAAGTGTGGGGGAGCCATGCTTCGGCACGAATGGGTCGGCTCGACCGGAGTGATACCACGGCCTCACAGAAAACCGGCGTGAAATAACCACAGCGTTGTGTTTTGCCGTGTGAGTGAGGTTACCGGAGGCCCAATCCTTCCCCTCCCCCAATCCCTTCTAAATCCCTAAATCTCCAAATCCCTAATTCCTAAAAGGTCGGCAACGCACTCGTAACTCCTCCGTTGCGAGTGTCCATGGGCGGCGCTGATTGCTTAGCATAAGGTAATCCGTCTGCTCGTTTGCCGACCTATTAAATAAAAAAAAAATAAAAAAACCACAGCCTGTACAAAACTGATCGCTCTGAAATACACTCGTTAGTTAAATTTGAATCCACCATCGATCTCCAATTAGTTCTTGACAAACGAGAACGTCAATTACACAAGAAGACGTTGCCAAATTAGAGCAATAAATCATTCGTGAGAAGTAATCATAACTGAAAAAAATCAAAGTTAAAAATAGAGGAAATTCTGTGAAAAATTTCGTTTCCATAATTTGAATTCGTTGCGTTGTAGAGACAGCTGTCGTTGGCGACACGGCACGGCATGTGAGACTTGTGTAAAAATATATATTATCTACGTGTGCAGTGTACGGGAATAATGGACTAGAGTTCAGAATAGCTCATACTAATTGCATACTAATTTGTGAAATGCTTTGACGGGCATATTTTGGAGTATGTTATAAATTTTTATTCAAATTACGCTGGAAGTTGATGACGGAAACTTGAAATATTTGAAATATTTGAATACTGCTGTGTACCATGCTTACTGAAACATTGAACGAGTTTTATTTTTGATAAGAGAATGTGCAGACATAGAGTGCTGCGTTATTCACATCCATCAAGTAAAAAACTAAACTCATTATTGATATAAGATAGAAACTAGCATTCCTTTAAAAACATCAAAAAACTCAAAAGAATAATGTAATATTATTTTCACTAAAATAAACTTAATTTCTAATAATCTAAGTATAAGTAAATCTCATAAAATCTGGATATAAATAATCAATTTTTCATTGGTTATGAGTAGAATTTATAGCTTCATTATCCGACTACACTTAGTAGGTATTGAGGAAAATATATTTCGTCCGCGTGTCTTCATCGAAGTAAAACTTTAAGAATACAAATCAGTGTGAAGACACAAAAGAAAGTTTTATTTACTTTTTACGGCTTTGGCGGACAGACGTGATTGCTCGGAGAGCGAAAAATAATTTTATTTCTTCTTCGTTTTGAAGAAATTTGATACAGAATTGTGTTCTGTTACCTAGCTACAATATTAGGTAATGCTTCAAACTTATAATTATTTCAAGTTTCATGATAAGTATTGTAGTAATATACAATTATTACTTATCTATACTAATATTATAAAGAGGTATAATTTGTAAGTTTGTATGTAGGGTTATCTTTAGAACCGCTGGTCGAATTCCCAAAATTCTTTCACTGATAATTAGCTACAATGTTCCTGAGTGCTATATACTATAAAACATCACGCTACGATTAATGGAGCCGAGCAGTGGGTGAAACCGCTCGAGAGTAGCTAGTATCTTAACAATCTGCAATACTCACGTATTTTATGTAGTTTTTTATATTTTTTGTTATAATAGCCCATGTATGTAGGTTTTCATTGTAGAAATATGAGTTTAAAATTTTATCCAACAAAGTAATTTCAAGTATTTATTTCTACTAAAAAATAAATATTTTCTATACTTCTTATATTTTTCTCTCGAGAACGAAATGAAAATGCTTAAATGAAATATAAATCTAGCTTTAAATGCGTCATTAGGCTTGGATGACGGCCAGTCCGGTACTTATTGTCCCATTTTCTTTTCACTTATATTTTAGTTGAACGACTCTGTTTGTCCGTCCGTGTAATCTATTCATAATGTTCGTAGCGAATGCGAAAAATTTATTCGAGCTAAAATTAATTAGTATGGATGACGCAAATCTTAGTTATGAAGTTGTTTAAAACGATGTACGTCATAATAGAGTAGCTGATTTGAATTAAGATCTATCGTAGACTTGGTCTGTACCATAAACTACTCTTGAGTTTAAGTCTATACTAATTTTATAAAGAGGTAAAATTTTTAAGTTTTTGTTTGTTTGTATGTAGGGGGTAATCTTTGGAACCCCTGGTCGGATTACCAAAATTCTTTCACTGATAGATAGCTACAATGTTCCTGAGTGCCTATAAATCAAATGGAGCCGAGCAACGAGTGAAACCGCACAGGAGTAGCTAGTCTACACTAATATTATATAGTAAAAATGGATAGATTTTTCAATTTTAAAAGACGAATACTATACTTATTATTGAGAGGAAATTAATTATTTATCATACAAGTGGTTATAAAATATTATTTTTAAGACAGACAATATTTTTACAATTTTAAGTTACTTAAGATAATAAAAAATCCACCAACTTAAACCCAAATTCAAGTACTTAGCTAATTCTTCTAAGCAATAAATCTTCATAACAACATTGATAGTTAAAAATGAATCGCTTTATTTTAAATCGTGCTCAAAAGAAAAACTTAAAGATAAGAAGTATCAATCTTATGCACGTTACCGATCCTGACGGGTCGTAGAACTTAGGTGAGAGTGTTTGGATTAGTTCTATAAACTTAACCTTTCTATGAAAACTTATCTAGCTCTAAGTTTGTGTCAGACTTTAAATGAAGATCGATGGTCTAGACTTGTCTCTTCATCAATTCTTTAAACGTGAGCAATCAAAATTTCTACAAAGTACATAATAGTCTTCTGTCAATTTACGATTGACTAGATTACGTTCGGTGGTTTTCTTCGATTAAATTTGTAACATTTTATTGGAAAGAAAGAAAGAAAAAAAGAAAGAAAGAGAGAAATAAAGAAAGAAAGAAAGAAAGATTTTTGTATGGCACTTGTTTCCGTCCGCGGCTTCGTCTGCGTAGTATGTTGATAAAAAGCAGACTGTGTGTCCATTCAAGGTACCACCTATATAAATACCTAATTTCAAGAAAATCTGTCCAGCCGTTTTGTATGAAAGAGTAACAAAAGAAAATGTATGGATATATGATCCATACATTTTCTCAAACTCTCACATTTATAATATTAGTAGAATTAGATGATAGACTTTATATGTCACCCACCCATTGAGTTATATGACTTTTCCGTAGTCCCATACATTCAACCACGTATTCGATAGAATGCTTAGAACGAAAGTAAAAATGGATCATTAAAGTATTTATAAACCAACAACAGCAGTCATTGATAAATAAACATTGGCTATAGGAACAACCTTGATATAATCAAATTAATACGATTTCAGTGCCGTTCAGTCCCACCGGGGGTTCGCGACGGTGACTATTAACAAATGGACGAAATACCCACTTGACAAACAACCACATACCACGTGTTGTTAATGAAATTAACGACTGTGATTAATTGTTCGACTAACGCAACTATGCGGTAGGATTTAATTAGCTATATTTTTTACATTCGTTTTTACTGAAGCTTAAGTTTGAATTACCTAATATGCTGATGAAGAAGACTGAAGGTGTGTTCATTATCATTACTCAAACGTAATTGTCCATGTCTTATTGTCAGGCTATAGATAAATTAAATGTTTTTATAATAACTATCGTGAGACATACTAAATTAACTAAAAATCGCGGGTTACTCACGTGTATAAATTGAGAAAATCTCTACTAGTTTCGAACCACAGAGGGGTTCTTCCTCATGAGCAGCGTGCGCGGACGCGGCGACGTCGCGCAGCCTGCTGAAAAGCTCTAACAGTTTCGAAACTCTGTGGTTCGAAACTAGTAGAGCTTTTCTCAATTTATACACGTGAGTAACCCGCGATTTTTAGTTAAATTTATTGTTGTTTAATGATACTTTCGAAAAGATTTACCCCTAACCTTATATCAGACTTAAATTAATCCTTCTCAAGAATATTATAAGATAAAAAATACTATACTCACACGTTCGATCGTAATTCGGATAAGTTGGGATCCAATGAAATAATCAAACGCTCATGTGGGCGGCGTGAACTCCTACTGAACATTCGGTCATCAATAATGTATGAGTTTCAAACGACAAAGTATGAAGACAAACATTGCGTCGCTTGTACGGTGGTTCATTTGCACGTGCCAATAGAATTGCACGGTGTTCACATGTTGGAGTTATGGCGAGACCACGGCTTAACAGATTAGCGGGGTTCAGTTCCTGTCGCGATCGGTAAATGTTTGTTTTCCGACGATTTATAGGATTGAACAATTTGGATCACTACTTTTAAGGGATATGACATTGAGTGGGTATATTTTTTGTATTATTTTGGAACGTATTATGTTTTTTTTATTGGGTATAGACAACAAACAACTTCATTTTAAAAATAGTGTACACAGACATTATAAACCAAAATGGATGCAACAATGTTAGCCCGCAATGTTATCCACAAATTAACAAAAACATAGGAACATGGTTTATGCATGTTGATCTAAATTATGATTAATATTAAAATACAAATACCTATCATGCGTACAACTCTAAATTTTAATTGAAAAATTGAAACATTGTACCGTCAATTAATTACTAACTATAATTCATTTTTATTATAACATTGAAATTTATAGGGTTGGCCAATCAGACAATATTTTATTGTTTTTAATTTTAGATTTGTCTTCCAAAACTCGCTCCCGCGCTCTCTTATCAAAAAATCTCGACCTTAAAACTTGGTAGCAGAGCAGTCGCGTCAGAACGTGCCTTGCATGTCTAATGTCGGGAAGCGGATTGAATGAAAGTATTGTTCAGGAACAGATAAAAAAACGAACTACTAGGTGAATGGTACACAGTGCCTTTCAAACCCAAGAACAGTTGTCTCCTCACTCAAATTGAATAAGTTTCCCGCAGTGCTTTGTTATCGGGCATTTCATCGAGTATTTTTGTACCGGAGTACCCGTACAAGACAATTTCACTTATAATTTTGAATGTTGATTTTGTTTGTTATTTTTGTAAGTGAAATGTGGTATTTTTTCCCGACCGTAATCTTGCAATACAATGTTTGCTGCTCATCCACCCGGCATAATCCTTAAGTTACTGTTTGTGACAGATATGAGACGGAAAAGTAGCTGAGGAAAATAATATGTAAGCTTCTAAAGATTTCGTGTGCAAGTCGTTTGCATTTACTAGTCAATGTATCATACATAACAACAAAATAAAACACATTCAAAATGAAAATGAAAACTGCGTGGCAACTCGTTTACTTAGTTGCGACAATCAACGAAAATATATCAAAACGCTATCTATCTTTAAAATTATTCTGTACAAGATTTACGATTTTAATTATAGGCTATGCAAAGGCTATAGGAAAAATCCCAAGGTGTGGTAATTTAAGAGTCTGAGACTCTCTCTCTATTACAATTGGTTAGACCAGCATAATGCCGGTCCTTATAACAGCTTGGAGTTGTCATGCTCACTGGAAGGTCACACTGGCGGTGGCACGGACACAAGGTCGCTTAATTCCCTATATATATATACACCCTATATACACGTACACCAGCATCGCCCAACTCAACCATATGTTGAGTTGGGCGATGCTGCTGTACGTGTCATATTCGTGAACGGGCGCCGTCAGTTGGGACTGGTCAGCTCCAGACTTTCTATTGTCCTTAAGGTTACTTTCTTTTAATATTTGAATAAATATTAGTGTTACACTGTTTTCACATAATTAAAACAACTATTTTTAATAGGAATATGTATGTGAAACTGATTTAAAAAGAGTAACCATGGAGTTTCTTGCTCGTCCTTCTCCATCGAAATCTACACTTTGGAACGAGCAAATATCTTCACTAAGAGGACTGACCAACAGACTGACACTATACATTTAAAATTTTGTTTGACGTTCAAAAGTGCTTGTAAGGGTCTAATTGGAATAAATGATTTTTGACTTTTGACTTTTGGTCTTCCACATACCAGAGCAGGAGGAGAGAAAGAAAAAAATTTTGATAATTTAGTTTATAAGGATTGCCTATTATTTTTGTTAGGCATATTAATTTTATCGTCGATTTTAGAGGCTGAATAATGTTCAATAGGTTTTATATCAAGAAGTATATAGTATCAAGTAGTATACTTAATAAATTGTTTATCAATTGATTGCCTTGTAAAGTGAAAGTGACTGCGAAATCTAGGTAAACAACTGGTTGTACAAGAATTCAGAGATTCTTATCTTGATGTTGAACTCATTAAAGGACATTTACACTAGTTGCTTTGATTGCGAGATTTGTAAGTACTTATTTCTGACCAAACTATTTACGTAGATTTGTTTGCATGAAGAAAACCATCATGTCTTCTCAAAACCAGGGTGAGGCAAGAGTGAGTGGCAGACTATTACTGAGTAGAAACACTCCTGCGCTAGGCCAAGGCCGAGATACTTATTGCGCTTGCCCTACAACCCTAGCTAACATCGGCCTTGTAGAATCCCGTCTGTGTTGGTCTATTAGCTCTTTGAGGCGTGCAAGGAACGCTACGCGCCGTACGCTGGCGTTTAGTTTAGCTTGGGCAGCGAGCTATCCTTACTCGCCGTCCTCATCGCTCAATTTCTGATGCCCAGAGAGTCGCCTAGTACACAGTTACTAAGCTTGGAATTACATAGTCGGTGTTTTTAATTTTATTGAAAGTTGAATTAAATGATAACTGTTTAGGCAATTTTGTTCGTGGTTTCAAATACCCTTCTAAATTGCTTAGTTGTTTTCAGTGATATCAACTATAACACTTCTGTGTATTGTTTGAATATAACAATCAATATCTATCCAACACCAATTTGCTTAAAACAAGCGAGTGAACGACATGGTGGCCTGGAGGTTCAAAATCGAGTTCAAAACCTAGCAAGCATCTATGTGATCTTTTCCGAGTTATATGTGCTTTTTAAGGTTATTAGACACCATTGACATACGGTGAAGAAAAAGATTGGGAGAAAACCAGGACTTTTGAATTCTTATTAAGTTTAAAATTGCCCATCCGCCCTGTCTGAACGTGGTCATTGACGCTCAGACGTTGTCCACGTGAGCTCAGCTGTGGCCTTATAGGATGATGATGATGATCCAGAATTAGAATAAAATAAGAGACACCAATGGTTTCCCCTGTATTATTTTCATTAAATTCTAGGTCTAACATCATACTCACTGAAATGATCCAGTTACTTATGTGCTCCACAAGACTAACTGCTAACTTTAGTTCTCTTGGATACTCAAGTTTTGCATTATATCCTTCAGCGATATTACCAAACATATCTCACTTCACAGTTCTCAAAGCAACTTGTAAACAAATGAATATCGCATTTTGTATGTCCACATTACTGCTATGTAATCATGACTGCACATAAAAAATCTGTGTCAGAAGTAAAAAAATGTTTCGGACACAACTTATTAGGATTCTTAATCGTCACAGAAAAGGTCAAGAACCGATTCGTACCATAATACATCCGAATGAAGAAGTCATTATTTATTTATTTATTTATGGACCTCTATCAAAAATTATACAAGAATCATGGCTTATTGAAGGTATGATCGATTGAGATGTGTTTCCTTATCTTTGTTGTTAGTCTTTGATTTATCTTTCGGAAAAATTGAAGAATCTTTATAAGTTGGGTTGAAGTACATCACAAAGAAATTTATTGTTGAAATACTGACTAGATGTAGCTTTTCGTAGTCTATTGCTGTAGTTAATAAAATCAAAACCTCCTCCATCGATGTTTAGCAGGAGCTAATGATTCCTAAAACGTTTAAAGTCAGCCACTAATGGGCCCAGTTTCACCTGTGACCCGGAAAGTTTGCGCGTTAATTGCAAACACTTCGCCCGCGGGTAATGAAGGCGAAAGTGCATATCACTGTACATTGTACGCGCTTCCTAGGGTTGACAGGCTATTGACGAAATATTAAAGTTTCGTAGGGACAAATTTCCACATTTTCTTTTCATAATTCTTAGAGTTTATTTAATTTTTAAGCGTTACATTTATGAATTGAAGTGCTAATTATTATAATTCGAATTGTTTTAATACTGTGGAGATTAGTGTGTGCAAGTACTACAAAATTTAAGTTAGACAATTCAATGTTTTTATAACTCTTTGATAATACTCAAAAAACTTGTTTGAAATAAAATTATTTTTATCAGAATACTCCAATTGTTTTATAAATAAGTAACTATTTCTGGAACGATCTTTATATTTCAATTTTGTATGCAAAGGGACAAAGACATAACTCAATGGCTGTTATTATTGTGACACAGACCTTACATTTCATCTGTCCAGGAAAAGTGTTCCAAAAATATATCACTGTATCCCGGTAATATTTTCTCAGTTCAGGTGGCAACCCTAACGGAACTGGATGGTTAGGGAGGTAACTTTGCTCGTTATTTATTATTGAGCCGTTGTCCTGTAACGACTTTAATATGTTACGGCTCATTTCAACACTTTAATATTTTGTTCTACTTATACTTTACCATAGTTTTTTACTCTAACCTCAAGTGCTCGGTGTTATACCAAAATTATAGACCCGCTAAGAGTAATGGTCGTAGTTCATTATATCGGCCCGTAAAAGTCTGCCACAGAATAAGGGTCCTTTAGTGTACCGTATGATGTTTAGTTGAAAGAAACTTCACAATTCGATAGAACGCTAATATTGCATAATAAATTTAGAAGGATCTTTATTATTCAACATTAAGTACAAATATTTTAATTAATTTATTTTTAAAGTTTTCAAAGAATGTGTCAACTTCAAAAGAAGCTAGCACGGCCTTATATAAAACCAGCTCTGTTTAACCACGTTTCATCCACTTTTTTTACAAAATTGTCAATCGACTTCTCCTGCATAGGCTGGAAGCGTGACGGTGTCTGTTTCAGACTCATACTGACTAAAAACCAAGCCGTTCCTTCTCCTGCTCCGGGCCAGGTGTAAACTGCGATCTTAAATCTGGTTACCAAACGTAAAAATAACCGCGGAGGGCTTGCGATTATGTTTCTACGTGGATTATAGATCAAAAAAAGTAGTGGGCCGCATCTATGATGGTCTGGATCTGGTTGCGATACGTATACGTATCTATTACTAGCTTCCGCCCGCGGCGACGCCCGCGTTGTATGTTAATAAAAAGCCTATGTGTAATCACATACATTACATACATATTATACATTTTCATTACCTACTAACTTTACAAAAAAAGTATTTATTAAATTATCTTGGTAGGCTTGACGTTTCGACCTGGTTGCACAGGTCGTGGTCACAAGCAGACTGCCTTAAAAATTTCAACCTTATCGGTTCAGCCATGTTTTCTGTGAGATTTTGTTAGTCAAGAATTGTTTTAGGTAATGTCCATTATCAAAACAACATAATTATGCTAGGTATGCGGAGGCTACTAACAAAACACATAGAAAGTTAATTTCAGTTTGCGCTGCAATATCATTAGTTTAATTGTAGTTTCAGTTGCATGAATAAAATTTAATGTTTATTTTTAAAGCATTGCAATTAATTTAACTCAAAATAATTTTGAACTAATAATATATCACGCACCCGTGTTTTGTTTAAATTGGAAATTCTGTATGTTTTTTGGTCGTTTGTTATATCTGTATTACGAATTCTATTTACGCTGTAGGGCATGGTACTGTAGCGGTTGGACTCTGCCGCGATGTGTCGTGGGTTCGATTCCCGTACGGAACAACTTTTTGTGGGTTCAGGGTGTTTCTTTATGGGTCTGCGAGACATGCGCAGAAACATACATTATGTTTTAAAATCTACCTACAATACAGTCAGGGTCTTTTCAATCAGACAACCGGCTCGAACTAATGTACTTTAATGAATATCATAAAAATAATATTAGTACAATGCGCATTGAAGTAAACTGCTAACTTAGCTTAAAATGATACTTATATTCTAAAGGAGCGTACTCACTACGTTATTTATTGTTAGGGAGCTTACATACATTTCAACAGTAAGAAGCAAATATATAAAAAAAAAATTAAGATAAAGGTTTTACTTTAATCAATATTTATTTAACAAATAATAGTGATGTATTAGTGTATTTACTTAAAACTTTTTTTTTTCGAAAGAATATTGTTATCCTCATATTATTACGACGGTGAGTTGCTGAAGCCAACCTAGACCAGTACATATACTGCCTAACGCAAATTGCTGTATATCTCCAAAATTAATATTTAAAATAGTTACTGCTAATAAATGTACTGAAAACATAAAAGAATAAAATTTTCTTTGACACTTTTTCATATACTATACGTATGTGTATATATCCGTTGGAAACTACGAAATTGAAACAGCAGGCAACGTTCGTATTTTTCCAATTCCACAGATACTGTGTCATCAGGCTGCTTGCCGTCAAAACACGATGATATATAAACGAGCACGGTGGCTTCCTGCCAGACCTGACTGCAGGGAGACACACGGCCGTATCGACCTGTTTGTAATTAGATTAAGTGAATCGTATGACACCTCTGTGGAGATATGGCCTCCTGGTACCTGCCTGATTGAAATGTATATTAATATTGAAGGGAAACGAATTAAAATATATCTACATTTATTCATTTATCGTACGAAATAATTAAACATGTTTCTGAGGATTAAGGATGTTTGTGACTAATAATAATGAAATTTGAACACTAGATTGCCTGGTCTAATAAACATATTGGATTGTTTTAAATAAATATCTTTGAACTCATTACATACAAGTATAGTCAACCGCAGAGGCTAGGGTGATAATGAATTTACCTATGTGTAGATTAGGTCCACGAACGATCTTAAGGTCGTTACCATTACCTATATACATCAGTTTATCATACATCTTCATTATTTGTTGTTTTCAATCACTCCAAACAAAATCGGATTTAAGGATATTTTGAAGTTTGATCAGACAATTTTGGAGATTCTCATTAATCATTTCCGACCTTTCCACTTTCAGTAAATAACAAGGCAAACAAACCGTTATCCAAAATAATATTAACTTTAGATAGCCTAAATAAAGCAAAAGAAAATTATCTTGTAAACGATATCGACAGCGCCTATCCGTTCTTTTGTGCATTTCATTTGAATCTTTAGACAAAGGAGAAAAATCTGAAGAAAATATTTATGAAAAATCTTTGCGGAAAAAATTGCAAATATGACATGGGTAAACGTGTTTATTGTTTATCCTTTTCAAGTATTCCAGTTTGCTCACGTTTTTATCCCAATGTCTGTGTGTCCGTTTATGGATTCGAGCATAAATCCGTTTGCAAAACGCCAGTTCGTACCGTCCTCGTAGTACGCGGAATCGATGCGTAGTTTTGGCGCACCCGACCCCTGTAACTCATAACGAAATGGCGTATCGCTATCCTTTGTTGAACACAGGGTATAGTCGGATCTAATTTCGATTACGATATAAGTGATTTGATGGCCTGATACTTTTCCATTATTGTTTTATACCTGAAAGAAAATTACACATCAAAAAACCGTGAGTAACAATATTTCATCTGTACTTATAATAAATCTGTAGAGAGGTCAATTCTTTACATTTAATATATTTTCAAAATAACTACCAGGGGGTGGTAAGAATCGATACTGATGCCAAAAATGCAATCAGTAAAATTTTGTATGTCTGTCTGTCTGTCTGTCTGTATGTTCCTTATAGAAACAAAAACTACTCGACGGATTTGAACAAAACTTGGTACAATAATTTTTTATACTCTTGTGCAGGTTACAGAAACTTTTCATCACGCTACAAATAATAGAAGCAGAGCAGTGAAGGGAAGTGTTGAGAAAACGGGAGAAGTAACTCCCTTCTTTCAGTATACGTCGCGTGTATGGCCTGAAAAAAAATATTTTACAGCATAAGTCTATCTTTTATGGTTAACTCACAATAGCACGTGTAACTCCTGATAGCTTAGCAGTTCGGATAATAAGCCATCATACGGCATGCCGTCGCATGTGAACACTGAATCATGCTATAAGGATTATTTATATACCACGCTCGATTGACGCGGTATAAAAAAATAATGTTATATAAGTTTTAACCTTCGATTTTGTTCTATTGCTATATTCTGCTTTTTATCAACCCAGCACACGGACGGAGCCGCTGGCGGAAGCTAGTAGAACATAAGAAGGCTTTCTTTAAGTACACAGTACGAAATTTATACTCAGACAAAAAACATATATGTATTTAAACATCAATATAGGTACTTTAATTGGATCCAAGTACGACATCCAGAATCAGTGTTTTACTTAAAAAGAAATACTATCACGCCATTGCTTTCGCTATAACATAATAACCATATAAACATCATCCAATACAGCGGTGGTTAAAAACATTTAGCCGTTTTAAATAACCGTAAACCGCAATTCTTTTTGATAACGCGCCTCTCAACGTGGAAAGAACGTGACAATGGTCCAATATTGTTTTTACCTCTCAAAAACATCGTTAAAGGCAGTTAACACGGTATTATAGACCGGATCGGACAGTGCAAACCGGACACGAACGCTGTTCTGTTTATGTTTGACCGTTCCGGCTGTATAGGGTTGCTCAATTATTGGCATAAGGGTGAAGTGACCGACAGTTTGTAAATAGTTCGTGATTATTGTTGATAATAGGTGTAATATCAACTGACCACTGTATTACGCTCATAACACAAATGCTGTTGACATTTACTTTATAATGGTTCTATGGAATATACATCAATTACCTAGTAAAGGTATTGAAGAAAATGCAATGAAGGATAGTGTATTTACCTACCTACTTAGACATATATTTATATAAATGAGTACACACAATAAACAAAGAACATGATCACAATTTTTTGCGACTCTGGCTTTCGTTTATAATACAGATGTCCACAAACCCCAAGATATAGATGTAATAAATGAAAACGACAATTTTATTTCAAACAACGGCCAACAAAATCCAGTAGGAAATACCCGACAAATAAATATGAATGAGTCTTTTAGCTTCATCTCAGTCCAATTTTCAAGACGATCACTACTTAATTCAACCATTTACTTTCAGTATTCAAATAACTTGGTATATTACATTTCCACTTGACAACCCTGGCAGGCTGGCCGTCCTCCGTCCGGTTACCATTACCATACGGCCGGCGCTTTTATTCAAATCGCCGTTTGTTCCGGTCAACGCCTAAAATAATGTGAAATCGTACGTGAAATTTAACGTGAGCCAAATTTAGTAAGTTTTCTGATTAGTTATTATAGGTACCTACTTAACTATCAGCAAAATTATAATTAACAGACTATTTATCGCAGGCAGTCAAACATTTTCCCCTTCCAAAAAGAACGAAATAACAATGTGGACAGATTGTAATAACACGAATTTAGATCTTCATTCAAACCGCACCGAATATGATTAACTGATTTGAATTTGAAAGCTCACTGATAGGAACTGCTGCCCTAAATATTAGCCAGAATCGCGATGTACAGCAATCACGTTTACGAGCGATAAAGTTCAATGTGTGAATAGATGAAAAGTTTTTCATATTTGCACAACATAAATCAGCATAATAATATCAAAGATCAATGTCAATCTAGAAAAGGGTCCTGTTAAAGAATACCTAAAAAATTTCGTAATTTTATTTAAAAAAAAGAATGTTTAGAGATAAGAGAATTATTCGTCTTGCCGTTTCGAGTCTGAACACGTAAAGAGCACTTTGGAGATGCTATACAAGTACAATCGAGAGTAAATCAACTTGACGTCAATTAGGCATGTCTGTCTGAGGACCAGACGAAAAAGGGATAAAATAAGCTTCAAGTTTGATAATATGTAGCTAGCTGAAGCAGATGTATCATGAGAAGAAGTACTGAAAAATGTATGAGATTTTCTTAAAACCAACAAAATATCTTTAGCCTTATATTCACTATGAGTTTTGTATTCAGAATGTTTATTTTAGATTCAACTAAGTATGCAAAGAATGATGATACTTGCAAAAATATTATAATGTATGTTGATTTTTTAAATACAATCACTAATTTTATTTTTCAGGGAACAAAGAAGAGCCCTTATTTAGCATTAGGTAGAAATTTATTGGTGCTGCAGCTCATTTAGGATCATAGACTATTCTATAATAGGTCTTGAAGAAAAACAAATTATCCCTTCATCCACGACGACTTCCAGGGCATGGAATAGCCATGCTCTGATACTAACGGGCTGGCTTGAACGGAATGATACGGCTCAGAAAACAAACGTAAACCTAAGCTTATCTTGCGTTTCTCCGTATCAGTGAAGTTTATAGTCACTCACAAGTTCTCCCCTTCTCACCCTCAAGTAAATCCCCAATCCTCAAATTGCTAACAATACTCAAAAAGCCGGCAAAGCACTTGTAATTCTTCCGTTGCTCCATGGGTGATGCCAATTTTTTAAATAAATATGTATGCTGGTTTGCTGCCCTATCCAAAAAACACGCATACTGAAGTAAAAACTAGTCAACAATTGTATATAAAAACCCATGTGTTTCACCACCTTAATTTTATTCTCTCTAAGTAGGTACTAGGTATACTTTTAATCCAAACTTACTTTCACAGTCAAGTGAAACTTACATGGTTGTATTAGAAGCGAATCGTCGAAGATGGGCTAATAAAACAGCAATATAAGGGTAATCGGCTGTGAGCCATCGATAAACGAATCGATTTAAGTTCCCCGTAGTGACTCGCAACTCGTGGTAAGTTTAAATTGCTACACAAGAATTTTCCTTTGAAGGACTTCGTTTGACGCGTAAGTATAGATATACTGCTGAAGGAGTTATCTTTTGTCAAAGTTTCAGAAAGGTAATGTGCTCATATTTTACCTGGAGTAAGTAAATGTGTCTTTCGTATTATTGAGCATACATGTTAGATACTTTATTCTATCTAAATGTATGATGCCTTAAATATCAAAGATATAGAGTAGCTATACCTAGATATAAGAACAAAACTCACAAACGTTCATACTCGAATAGATATCCAAAAATGCAGATGGGCTGGGCATGGGTCACCTCATTAACAAATGGAGCTAGGAAGTCACCCTCTGGCCAAGAGATGGCAAAAGAAGGAGGATCGTTAAATCAGATGATGCGAAGACAACTTGAACCAATTTGATAGTAGCAAAAGACCAGACCGATTGGAAGGAATTGGAGGAGGCCAACACCAAATGGCACACCAAATTTATCGAGTTTTGTAACCCAGTGTTTAGGAATAAAGGGCTATTATTATTTATATATTTATTGCCTTTAAAAGACTAGTTCACTTTACAAAATTGATAGATAAGTAAAGAGGTTTTTGTTACAATTAAATATTAATTTTTATTACCTATTTATTAAGTTATTTTTATTAAATTGCAGTTTTCTTTACAACCTGAAGCACCAACGGCAAATGTTTTGATTCGCCATAAGACTATTGATTCCACTAAGACTCGATTCCGGTGCTCACCCTAACCAAGTCGAGATCGAGAAGAGAATTAGTTTAACTAGCGTTTCAAAAACTGCAGTGTTATTACTTAGGTGCACTCCCAAAGAAATCTGATACCTTTTAAGGTCATATTTGAAGCAACGTAAAAGATGAGCAACATCCATATTTTGTTCATGCATGACTGGCTTTACTTTGCCCTGCAGTATTGGAAATTATATTATTCTGCACATACAATACCTACGTGATGTGAGAAACAAAAATCTTTGAGTACGATGTCTCGATGTTAAAGTATTAAGGTTATGTTAGGAATCGAGAGCTCAGTTTAAAAGTCACGATTTACATAAGTAGGAATATTAAAAACAACGCTGAAAATATTTAAATTTTTAAAATAAACCCTGGTACGTGATATTCTTCTTTTTTCAAAATATTTTTTTTTTTTGTGTTGTTCTCGAAAATATGTTTTGCAGGTACCTATTCATTTAATTGTAGGTACCTAGACATTATGAGAATTTTCATGCATTTTCCAAATATTATAGGGAACTCTAGGAAAAACAAATTAAGATTAAGTTGATCTCTAGATAAACTAACGTTCGTCAGCCACAAAAATCAATTTAAGCAAAACAAGAACATTCATTCGACCAGTTTCATATACTAGAGCGGGCGCCTATCAAATATTTCATAGCAACGTACCTCTGCGAGACAGGAGCGAAGACATCTGGCGGGACAGGCGGGCAGAATTCAATTATATAGAACGATAACATCGCGACAGAGTTCGCATTAAAACAAACAGCATTTCGCAATAACGCGTTCCGTTTTATGCTCTTTGCATTAACATAGCAAGGTGCACGTGTGTATAATTACGTAGGTACATATGTGAAAACATAAATGTAGTTTAATTGCTATTACTTCGAGAAAAGTCGATATTCACTGCACTTCGATAAACATTGCAGCTTTCCTCCCTTTAATAGCCATACAAATAAGTAAACTCGCTTACAGTCACAGTTTTACAGTGTAAACACTAAAATAAAGTGGAGTTCACAGCTAAGAAAATAAAAATAAACTTAATATAGAACATGCTGAAGGCAGCCGTGGGATGTGTGCGGACTATTGTGAGGTCTCCGGTAGTTCTCACATTGTGCGGGCTAAGATTGGATTTCTTCAGCAAACCTACGTGAAATGTGATCTGCTGCGCTATCTCGGATAAATAGGGGTAGCTCTCGTGTAAAATAAATATTTACATGAGTTAGTGCTCCGTGCTAGACAGCTGATTGTTACTGAGATGTCTAGGTTTTACATTCAGTAGAAGAAGGTAGCTATTAGTTACCAAAGAGTTTAAAACACATGTTACTAAAATAAAAACGTGTGAGTAACAAAGGTATATTTAATTGATACTTTTTATAGTGTTCTATATTTAAAACATTTTTTTTATTTTTCTTCTATTTGTCTTATTCTTATACTCAGAATTTACAATTAAATTTACATAATATTATAATATAATTAATATAATAAATATATTTAATATATGACATATTTTCTAATTAAATTTACATCTTCAATACCAAAGGAGTTACAAGTTAGCCGGCCTTTAGCGACCTTATTAAAAATTATCCCGCCACGTTTTTGTTTTTACAGATCGAACATCCAGGAAAATTAATATTTCTCTTTGCAAAATTTATTTTATTTAATACCTCTAAGAATGTTTTATCCACAGAAGTATATCGGTATTATTTATTCGATAAACACGGAAAGTTGAATCATGTCTGTAAATTGGATATTCTTCGTTCAAATGTCAGCAAATGCCAATATTATTCGTTTACCTAAAGGTTGATCTTTCCGACATTTTTTTTATTTCTGTTGCTGTGCTAGACAGGGTTTTATCAGAAATCGTAGGTAAGTATAATATGTTTGATGACTTTTAAATAAATTTAGTGAAAAAGTGTCTACAGATTTGTGTTATTGAAATAATAAAATTGATGATGATTTTTAAGTAGGTAATATTGTTCAAGCATTTGTTTTAGCAGTGAATTATTACTTTCAATAAGTTATAGTATTGTTTAATTGGCTATTTCAAAACTACTGCGCTATTTACTTTGCCATAACTATTACCTCTTTTAGAACAATAAAATTTGGATTTCTATAAACTGTTAGTTTTTTTTATGTCATTTCAACAGATACATTTAACAACTTTTCTCATTTAAGTAATTAGTCTTTGGCAAGCTATCAACACTCTTAAATGAGTGTCGGCACCTCTCAATAATTAACATTTATCGCCTACTAGTTCTGCTACAAAATCAACTAATAAAAGTTAATACCACCCCATTCCGCCCCAAAATCGACACCTTTAAAGATTTATTTACTCTTCTATTATTTGTTGATGCGACGCTGATAAATACTTTCCTATTTTGAAATACATTGCTGGTTTCTCTCTGAATGGTGTACAAGTTTAGTGTTTACAGCGAGTATCGAATGCTGATTTGTGATGTTGGATCTTCGAATTCGAAGCAATTAATTTGTGCGTCTGTACGATTTGTAAGTTATGAGCGTGCGCATACCGCCCCCTCGCCGCACGGACGGCGTGCATTTCGGGTGCCAAAGAGTAGGTACGGTAGAAATGACAAGATGTTTTTGCACAAGTTAATATTTTAGAGACGATTCAATATTTAGTATTTTTTTCATTAACCAATATAACATTTTTCTTTGCAAGGTATAGCCAGCCTGTTGCTAGATATTTTCAGTTCCTTTAACAATATATTATTTATTCTTTATAAAAATGGCAAACATTTATTCTATTATAAAAAAATATTTTTAAAACAAAACCGAAAATCTACCTAAAGATTAGAATAACTTAGAAAACAATCATTGTTCAAGCCCCGAGCAATGTGACGCACACATTTATACTCTTTGTCGTAGCGATTGATTTATTTGGTCCCATTTACTTGCGCGTGCGCACGAAACAAATATATCATCGACGACGCTTTGATGCGCCGCTTGATATATTCACTTTTGTATTTGTTTAATAATTTCTTAGCTTGGTGATTATTATTTTTATTTCAAACGAAATTAGGTGTAATTTACGGGCGTAAAATATTTTGCTTCGAGCCGTTTGTCATTTTCATTATTTTTGATTGTTTAGTGTAATATTGTGGTGATATTTCCTGCAGATTATTACGATGAAAGCAAAGCCAATAACGTAGTGCACACAGTGATATCAGTTCACTGGAAATACAATGAGAGATTTTTAAGAATCCAATTGACCATTTTAGATCATTCCTGTATACTTTAGAAATATGCATCCCTCTGACTAAAGCAGGTAAAATGGCATCGTAATTTAATTATATATTATGTATCTTCTTATTTTTTACTTACAAACCGCCTCTTTATTTAATAATAACCTTAAATGCTATTCCAAACCAAAAACCACAAGATAAAACCAGAAGTTAAGTGATAACCCCTTTATTATTACTTCCAAAACTGTTCCCAATAACGCAGCCGACTGTAATATACAAACGTTGGTAACAGTTGTAATTCAGCCGGGCGTTACTCTCCGTCAACGCTCGTCCCTTTAATCCCCCTTTATGGGTTCACTGTTATAATTTTAACCTGTATTATTTTATATGGTGGACCATTATCATGGATTATGTTGAATATAGAGTATTATTTATGTGTTCCGCATGCTGGTAACACGTGTTTATCTGTTCTGTGGTTTATTGTTGAATTAAGGTGAGAATTAGCCTTTTAAATTCGATTGGGTTATGTGTTATTACTGTATTGTTCTGAGGATAGAAGTGGTTGGGGCGCGGCTGACAATAAATGAAATTTGTAATTGCAGACTACATGTTCGTAATTGAGATTACGGATATTAAAAAATCGTACTTGAGCAGCGCAGCGGTTTTAGTGAGCACGTACGAGTATATCATGAAGAAATTAGCCACACGTTCAAAGCTAAGAAGAGTACCCCTAACTTTTCGTATTTTACGAGTCATGTGAGCCTTTGTGAACCGCAAATCTTAGGATTGCAGCTCTAGAAATAAATTCTACAAACTTGACTGAGATAGACTCTCCAATTTCAAATTCTCGATTCTAAAATAAGTTAGGAAATGCAATGTTAAAATATTTGAAATGAAAATTTACCTCACTTCACCTCAGGATATATTAAGGAAACCAACTTTCCATTTGTCAACATAACATAGAAATAATTCAACTAGAAGCTTACTTAAAGCATGAGATTGCTCTAGGGGCTAAAATCTAGTTGGCAAAGAAAGTTCACGTGAGTAGGTAAACGTAGGCGAATATACTGGATTTGTTACAAAAGTATTTATAGAAAATATGTTGTATTGGGTTCAGAATATTTAGACCCATTTACCCATTTAGCAGTAGCATTGTGAAACTGCTATAGTGGGTGAGCTATGTTTTTGCACGAATGGGTCGGCTCAATCGGAGTGCTAACACGGCCTCATACAAAACCGGCGTAGAATAATTATAATGTAATATTTTGTCATGTAAGTGAGGTTACCGTAGGTCCAATCCCTTTTCCTCTCCCCCAACCCCAAAAGGCTCGCAACGCACACGTCACTCTTCTGGTATCGCGGGTTTTCGTGGGTCAGGTAGTCCACGTGTTCGTTTGCCGATGTATCACAAAAAAAGTTTCTCAAATACTCTTAATATTATGAAGGTGAGTAAATATGCCTTTACACGTAGACCAACTCAACGTTTATTAAATATTATTTTGTCAGTTTAAAAGGCTTAGGTTTTTTAAAGAGCATTACTGCTACGTCCCTGTTAGATGTTTTTCTTTGGAATAAATAGGTTAATTAATGAAAATTATATGAATTTAGAGTCAGAGAATGTCAGAAGAACATATCGACGACGTTCATTGAACACAGTATAATGCAATTCACGAGATAATTTGTCATGGCGTATTAATAAAATTATATACAAAATCGTTTTAGAACCTTCACTTGGTGCTAATAAATCTAATTACGATCCTGTCACATTTGATCTTGAAAAGGATGAAAATAATTATGCTGATACAATATTAATAACGGTGAATGAAGGAATTCTGTCTTTTGACGAGACAAATGTAGTATTAATGAGTCTTTGGTAGATGATTATAGGTTATACTGACACGTTAGAGAGAACTTTGAAAATATATTTACATTGGCATACATGAATACTCTGGTAATTATAGTCATTTAGTTTCTTAGATGAATACAGGCGTAGATCGTAGAGGATTGTATTATTAGAAATAATTTTACACTTATGCCATTATTATTATGGCATTATTGGAGCTTTAAATATGTAATCGATATAACTGACTTCTGTAAAGATTTATTTACTATAAATTTAAAAATAACTGTTTTTATACTGTCATTTAAATCTGACAATCCTTTTTAATATTGAATCTTTATTCCTTTTCTCATTTTGATTCAACTTATACGACTGCAATCAATTCCAACGCCTGTTGTCTTTGTTTAATATTCACTTATCTCGTTGAATATTTCTCATAACAACAAGATTCTGTGATGTAACCTCTGTTTTGTCATTAACCTGCGCCGCACGCCGTCCACTTCGTCCAACACGCGTGTGACGTTTAATTTTGTACCCCAATGATTGATGGCCACCTCATTCATTTTCATACTTTTGTTATATTCGCGAATCTAACTCAGTAGACTATGTTCTGTCTGTACGTATTATTGTCAACTGATTTATGTGATATTGTTTTGTAGTGTAATGAAGTGAGTCTTTTGTTTTTTATTACGTACAAGTGATTTTGTTTTTTTTTTGTTGGATAGGTTGGCAAAGAGCAGACTGATAACTTGCTGGTAAGCAATGGGCGCCGCCCATGGACATCAATGCCAAAGGAGTTACGAGTGTGTTGCCGGCCTTTTGGGGAAAAGAGTTTTGGATATTAAAGGATTGGGAAGAGATGGAGTGAGAGAGATTGGGTCGTTGATGGCCTAACAGCCTACGTGAAACCACCACAGCCTTTTGTTTCGCCACACGCCAATTATCTGTGATGCCATGGTATCAGTCCGGTATTTTTAAAAATTGGCTCTCCCACACTTTTATTGTTTGTATTTTAATATAATTTTCGATTATTTGTTTATATCGAGTATGTCAAAATTCTATGTATAATTTAAATAAAATAATTAGGTACTTATACTTACTGAAATAATAAAGGTACTTATATGTAAGTACGTTGTAATAATATGTACATATATCAAACACAATTCAATCACAGTCCAAGCAGACAGAACGGACAGGTTTGTACGGCTTCACTATAAATAATAATAAATACATACGACTGTAGAAACCTTACAAATTCAAACAACTTCGTCGTTCGGCAAACCAACAAAACAACTAATAAATTGTATAAATAAGCACAAGCATTATTTTTGAGTGTATCGGTACTAAGATTTGAAATATTCGTAAATATTTGCTTCCTTTGTACGTGGTTAGTATATTACACCATCATCTTATTTTCGTGTTGCATAAAGTGTTATTTTATAATTGTAATTATTGAACACATAATTGGTTAACGTTATTGTGAAAAAAGATTTTATTTTTACGACTTTTACTTTATCATAATCTACTTTTATGTCTTTACGTCGCCTCATAGAGCCAATGGACTACCACAGACGGGGCTCTACAGGGCTAATGTTAAGCTGGGATTGCGGGGTAAGTGCAATGAGGCACCGAGGCCTCGGTCTATAGCAGGAAAAAGAAGAGGGGGGTTTAGTCAGTAAGAGTCTTGACACTCTCTGTCGCCTTACCTTGGGCAGGAGAAATCATTTGATGATTTTCCCCTTACAAAAAACATATGCGTCATGTCCTTATTGTAAGTGCAAGCCTATAATAAACCGCAGCCCTACCCTGGAGCAGAAAAAGAAATAGGGTGGTTTTTAGTCAGTGTTAGTCTTTCTATCCCTCTCGCCCTAAACAGGATTGGAAAAATTCACTAGATTATTTTATATCATTTAAAAAAATAATATTTACCTCATTGAGTGGTCGTCCGTTCCTGGAAAACGGAACCGAATAAAGGGAAAACTAATCACCAACAAATTTCCTGAGAACATCATATACATTATTATGAGCGACATTATATATACATAGGTATACATATAACATTATGTTCATTCGAATAGATGCGGGCTTGTCACTCATACAACTATTATACAGCCAATAATTGATTGTATTGAATGCCAGAACCTGATGTTGACATGACGGGGGGCTATACGGGCTTGCCCGTCTTATGTCTCATTATACTTTGTTATGTTTGTCACCATAACAGTGGCTGGGATTGTCCTAATAAATGTTAAAGAGTTGTGTATCAGGAAATGGATGGTAGAAGATTTTGCTTTTATTAACTGGCTAGCTTTTAAACAGTACTTGACTATGTAACTATACATACTAAATTATTTAAAAAATATTGAGTCAGCTGTGCGACGTAACCACGATGCATAAACGACTCATGAATAAGAGTCCCGTTTCGAATTGAAACTAGTTTAAATTAGCGTTTTTTTTCAGTTAATTCTCGAGAGTAAGTCATAGTTTTCCATAAACCAAGTAGTTTATTGTTTTGGTTTCAATATGTTTGCCTGATTGGTGCATACGCAAGATTGCTACGTAAGCGCAGACCCGGATAAGACCTGGTCTAAGACAAGCATCACATAAGCGATTATGAGATCTGTTTGTGAGCCTCGCTCGTAGCCTAGTGCCACTCCGCAACCTGACGCCCTAGGCTAAGAAGACATTAGCCTAGTCTGCCTTAATGACAATACGAGTCTGCCTATATGACTTGTATATGTACTTGTATTATGTATGTACTAAAATTTTATTAATAAAAAATCATATTTCTTTAAAAAACATTGAGCTTGAAATACTTCAATGATTATGTCCTCACACTACTTACTAGATAGAAATCGTAAATCTATTTTATGACATTTATTATAATCTTTTTATTCCTTTCCTCCTTTCGAATCCAAGTCTGATATTTGATTACGATCATGTCATAATTGTACACACTTTTTTAGCGATGACCGTTAGTAGGAACAAATAATAAATCCTATATACAGTTGTCCTAATCAGATCTTGTTATCAAAAGCTGAACGTAATGAGCAAACTCCATCAGAAGATACATCAAGTTGACATAGCATTACCATACAAATACTGCAACGGTTAGTACGAACAAGGCTACTGGTTGGTTAGAAATTTCAAGAAGCTTATTCGAAGGTAGATAACGTATGGTCGGGTACAGTAGCCAATCAGAGATGCCAAACGTACGTCTCTGGTGATGGATGTCTTCGCAGCTTGGCTGAATAATGTGGTAGCTGTGTTCGACAGTACCTCCGTTCGGTTTGCTTTTCTCGTAAAATCTTTAGTCGTAAATATAGATTCCTGTAAAAGGTGTGATAGTACTTCTAGAATAATAATAGCCTGGTAGATAATAGTTTGAAATGCTTACTTAATGTTCTGTATTTTATCATAATTAAATATTCTGATTCAAATGTAAACTTAAATGTTAAATAATTTTCTATATTTAGGGTTACTTTACAAACTAAAACAAAATTGCTTTACTCTATAAGTTCGAATCAGTGAAAAAAGTAATATATAATTTAATTGCTTTAAAGAATGTAACGTTAGTGGTGTCATACATTTCAGTCAAAACTTCAACATACAAAGTTTACGTACTAATCATATCTACACTTGTATCAGTTGTAATTGGCTTTAATTAAGGCACGTGATTAGACACCAGATTTCACTAGCCACTGAAAATAACCTAATCGATGTATGGTTCAAGACATCTGTGACAAACGCTTTAAGTAAGTTAGTAACAGTTAATTGCTTTAGATATTGAAAGTGCAGAAATGAAAGAACTGATGATTAAATAAAAAAAATGCTTCGATCTCCAACCCTGCGAAGCATAGAAGACTAATCGCTGATAAATTTTGAAATGACACGAGTGTAAATGATATCAAGAATAAAGGTGTTTGTGATCGTATGTGAAAGAGAAGAACACAATTGAAAAAAAGAAACAAAGTTTATTAAATTAATGAAAGAAGAAAAGTAAGACAAATCTTTAGAAACATTTATAATAATTCTCTATCAATTTTCATTCGAAATGTGTATTGTCGTAATTTTTTTCTCTGAAATTCTTTCCATTATTTTGAAATAGGATTTCCAATTATAAATTTACAGATTTATAATAGTTTCATTCAGCAAAAAGGGATTGAGAAAGCCGTGTTTAAATAGTAACAACAAAATGAAAATAAATTCCACGAAGCTGACGTTTACGTTCCAGGAAAGAACGATCTGACCTTATTGTTTTTGTGCGTACTCTCTTTAGTAGTAAAGGGATACTAAAATATCAAAGAAGAATCTCTACGATCACACAATTAGGGTAGCTTACGTAAAATCGTTTAAATACAACTAATTTTGATGACTTACCAAAATTAGTTTACAAGAAACAGGATCCATTCACAAAAGTATTTAACCTGATTCTTTACTTTCATTTTAACAAACCCAAATTGATTGCACCACAGTTGTAAACAGAGAGCGTTAACCTTAATTCGGAGCTAATGACTAGTTCATTAGCTGTGTATTATACCGCGTAGTTTACTGGACACGGACGTGGGAAAGTAAATACTGGATTGTGACGTCACATACAAGGTGAGTGTTGTTATCAAACAAGACTGAATGCGGATTGTTCCTGACACCAAACTTTGGATTATAAACTGGGTTTCAATTTTGTTTTGACTTTATTCCTCTTGTTAATTATTATTTGCAGGTAACGAGGATCATTGTCGAAGTAAAAGTGCATCTGAACTCTTATTATATATATTTGATTGCACAGTTGGCGCGGTGGCTGGGCAACGGGTCGCGGGTTCGATTCACGCCTAGTGTAGGGCAATGTTTTAAAAACAAAATAGAAACTTTCATGTATAAACTGCAGTCAAAGGAGGGATGGAGAAAGGATTTCATATGGCCTCAAACTTGATGAGAATTGTCGATTCTAAAGATAAATCTGTCCGAAGTTAATCTACACTGTTCTTGAGTAGCATTTCAATCTCGCTGCGAAACAAATTAACACGAAACATGATATTAATAGCTGATATACGATCGCAAACTCATTACGTTGTCGACTAAATAACACTCCATTACTGAACTCGTCTCACCAAACGACCAATGAAAAGCGTATACGAAATTCTTTTCTGAGAAACGTTTGCTATCCTCTTTATTGACAGATATAAAAACGAGTTTCACTGATGAAACAAACGCTGGGCTTTGTTCTTCAATACCTAGTAACATTGCGATATACTTTAATACACTTAATTCGTTTACAACAGTTTGTTTAATATTTTTGTTTGCCGTTATGCCTTCTTTCATAGTTCAGACTTCCAATTTTTTTTTGGTAGAAGTTGGCAAACGAGCAGACGGACTACCTGATAGTAAGCAATCGGCGCCGCCCATGGATACCCGCAACACCAAAGGAGTTACGAGTGCGTTGCCGGCCTTTTGGGGATAGGGGATGCGGATATAAGAATCGGGAAGGGATAGGGGAAGGGATTGGGCCTCCGGTAACCTTACTCACACGGCGAAACACAACACTGTGGGTTGTTTCACGCCGGTATTCTGTGAGGCCGTGGTATCACTCCGGTCCAGCCGACCTATTCGTGCCGCTTGGCTCTCCCACACTTAGAAAAAACTCTCATATTTTGTTAACAAAATCCTTTATGTTTCTTCTATCTAGACAATTCGATTAGTAAGAAAAACAAGAAACTTTGGAATACTATACTTATCTCTAATTTTATATAAAAATGATAAACAATAAATAATGCTAGATACTTAATTTATTAGACTTAAGACAAAACAGACTGTAGTGTTGTATGTATAAACAATCTGTAATTTTAAATACACCCATGACATATGAAAAATGTGTATAACATATTGTGTGGGGTTACAATAAACTAACTTTTAATTCGTAATAAATAATTAATCTCGCGCATGATAAGCTTATAAAAATAAGAACATGGAAGTCAACACCAAAACAGAATGGAACATAAACAGATTTTTCCAGAAATCGTTTTCCCAATCCCAGCTCAGGATACTAAAAACGGCGAAAATATTCAGAACGTTAAATGGGAAATCTGTAACAGTAAATTTGTCGTCATTTAAACAGATTAAAAGAAAATGTAGCGTGATATTGAATGGCGAATTCATTTGAACCTTCCCCGGCTCTCGTTATTTATAGCAACTTTGACGATCCGACTTACTGAGAAGTTTTCGATATTAAGCCACGTCTGTGCACAGTGGCTCTCGCTGGCCCATTTTTTACACATCATTAATTTACAGAACATTTTATAGCTGGCACACTGCGCAAGCCACTTTTTGCTCTCTACTCGTGTTTTGTTGTATTGTGTAGTTATGCGTAGTATTATTGTAATTCATTGACATTTTTTTGTAAGCTAATCACAAATTATATAAAATCTTGTTGGTTTGCTTAAGAAATTTGGAATTCATCCATATAGAGCATAAAAAAACTAGACTAGAAACAATAAACATTAAAATTGTGTAATCCAAAACCATAGTTTTAATCATCAATCAATTTTAAGCGTACTTTGTACGATAAATATATCAAGAAAATAAATTTAATATCTACTGAACCATTCTTGTACTTTACAGTACTTGTCAAAACTGAAGTCTTTCTCTCGTAAACATTTCAGCATTGGCCTCTCGTCGTCATTTTGTATTCTTCAGTTATACGATTATTAGCGTCATAATTTATTGCTGGATCAAATAAATTGTTTCTTTGAATCCTCTTGAATCCAAGAAATTATTATAATTTATATTTGAGAATATTTTAATAGTAATAGAAAGATTTATGAATGACTCGTAAAGTCTTGTTGGTTGAGCGTTAGATGCGACTGCCAAAAAGAACATCAAGGTCAACTTTTAGTTTTTTTAATTACATTTTAAAAATAATGTAAAATTCGATACCATTTGAAAATAGTGAAATTTTGACAAAAATTTGCCACACAATTGTGACACTTCTAAACACAATAAGGCGTAATAATTCTTAAGTAACAAATGATCCCAATAACCGATCCAATAATTGCACTATACCATAAAAATCCATTGTCAAGGGCAGATGCATTTCACCGTGACAATATTAGCACGATCAGAGTCAAAATGACGTATATGTGACGCGTGACGAACACAATAGAGACAGAAACTATTGTCACAAATCCAACTGCTAGTAATAAGTATCGATTCTTAATGCTGTACACTACAAGTGAATCACGTTCTGCAAATAATATTGGAATTAAAATAAGATGGTCTCGTTTTAGAACCAAATGGATTTGCTAATACTTATATTTTTTTTGTGGTTCATTTAATGGATGTTATTGGGTGATAAATTAGGGCATTATTCTATGGAACAGTATGGTACTATCAACCCCAGATGTGGTGTTCGAAAAGCTAGTTTAACTCCATAACTAGTTTTTGCCAAGACTTAAAGTCATATAAAGAGGAAACAAAGATTGGAGTCACGACTTCAAGTAAGTAATCACTGTGTTTAATGATCCATTATAATTATTGCTCTCTAATTAAACGCAATGAATGTTATACTTATCTGTCATGACTTATTTAGAACTAACAGTAAACACAAAATAAATTAAAAATATATTATGATTGTAACAAAAATGAATAAAACAGAAGTATCTTGCTTAGAAGATGGACGTTAGCCATCAATAATCAAATGATATGGAACCACTGAACAAGTTTATATTCACCTTACGGACATTAAAGGCACAATAGCATTATATTTAACTCTATGGTTGCAAGCATACGTGCTACTTTTGCATCTCCACCAAGCAACTTAGTTGCTTACTGACCTTCAAGAGTGCGTCCTAATATTACAATTCCAAACGCTGTGTTCACATCTGTGGCTGGGTTTAAAAATAACCAAACTAACATTTTATCGCTCATTTAAGTGAAAACCTTTATTAATTCCCAGGTAGTAATAGGATGTTAGCCAACTTTTATTATGTAACATGTTAAAATAAAATAAAAAACATTTAGGTAATAAAGTTTTAAATACAAACATTTCAATGATTATTTTATTTACGTAGGATGTATAATTTGGAACTAGATAAATTAAAAAAATATTTCTATTAATTTATTTTATAATTTATTGCACACTATATAATCACTCAGGGCAACTTTAAAATACAGAATATGTACAATGGGTGGTATTACCGCTAAATTCTATTCATTACAGACAACCCAACACAACTTGAAGTGTGACATTGTGACACCTATTTCTTTGAGGCGGGAAAATCATCATCTCTGGCCCAGGGTGAGGCGAGAGGGCTGGAAGTGTCAGACTCTTACCGGCTAGTATCCCGTTGCTTCTCCTGCTGCAGGCTGAGGCCACGATACCGTATTGGACTTGTCCCGCATCCTCGGCATAAAAATACCTTGTACATAAATAAAATTTAGTTCAATATGTATATTATGTGAGTTTTTTGTTTTATTGAATAATCATGTCTTATCCATTTTAGAAACATATAATAATAAATATTTGGCAAATGACCTTGCAACATTATGCCGCTGTAATCACAAAATTTTGCTAAAAGTAGCAAGTCTACTTTAGGATCCACTTGGACAGCTATTTTAAGACATACTGTGGCCACCCTTCAATTGAAAACGGTCATATTTATGTTAGGAAAACATCGATTTGTGATTTTCTCTTGTTCGAATACATAATGTTTATAATTTTATGTTTGTATTATGCTTTAGTCTCGTAAATTCGATTTACGGTTCATAAATTTGCTCAAATAGCAAGCAAGTCCTTTTTTAGCTTCGCAGTTACTCAAATGGAAGAAACGTTAATTTTATGTCATTGTATAGTATAAAACAAAGTCTTTATCTTTGTTTCTATATCCCTATGTATGCTTAAATCTTTAAAACTACGCAACGGGCTTCGATAAGGTTTTTTTTTTATATACAATCATTGAAGAGGAAGGTTTATATGTATAGTAGAAGGTTTATATGTTTGCACTATTTAATGGATGTTCCATTAAATAGTGCAAAAATTTAGTATTAGCATTATATCCGAGCGAGATCGAGGCGGGTCGCTAGTTCATTATATACTCGTATGTATAAAATAATGTATAAAAACAGTTTCTGAAATATTTTTCTACATTAGTAAATTAGGTTAGTAGTATTTCTAATCATACACTTTATCAATGTTGACTATGCAGCTCTACACAAGTAAAATATTCTAATTAATCCTAAGCTACTAAGCTAATAGTAAATTTATGAACATTGGATTTATTGCTTGCATTCTAATCTAACAAGGAACTAAACTCGATTACAAAACGATCAATTTTACCTAAAACGTTTACATTGCGATCGTAAATATTTGAATACCGATAAGATACACAAAGAATCGAAGCACACAATCTTGATTCTATTCTTGTTTTCCAAAGCTGATGGAATTCCAATCACAATTGTAGATACTAGCGCGAGATTTAAACTTATCATTTCCCTTTAAATAATGGGTCAATTATCGCTTGCAACTTATCAGGCTGCACTTATCAAATACTTAAAGTTATAGGCCACAATATTACAAGAATCTATAATCAACCTTATCTTAATGATATTCAAGTTTAATTTCTCTTGGAGGACTTGTTGCGAGGTAAAGAATGGCCTGACCAGAGTACATTATCTACTTAGTTTAGTTTCGATCGACACAAAACTTTATAACTCGGGCCATGAGATTTATTGTAATGAAATCGTAAGGATAGCATTTTCCTGTTCGTGAGTTATAGATTGCTGTGCGAATCGTAAATAGTACGGTTTGGTTTAATAAATTCTTTGGGTCCCTTGATCGTAAAGTGAACTTGATCTGCGGAGGTTTAATATGTTTCCAAAGTTATATTTAATGATAATTTCAAAGTTTTAAGTACGGCTATAAAATGATGTGCCGACATTGAAGAATTGTCCGTAATTTCGTTTTGGCAATTAGACTTGCCGTACCAATGCTATGACATGATCCGACATAAAACCTTATATTAAATTGTAGTGATTTATGTTCATGAATAAGAATCTGTAATTTAAATGAATCGAACAATTTAAAAGAGCTGGGTATAAAGCTGCAAATTAAAAAAAAAAAGAAAATAAGAAAGAAAGAAAAACATTTCACAAGCTAATAAGCAAAGTAAACACGGCACGTTTATTTCATCATCAGCCTGATTTTTTCCACCGCTGGACATAGTCCTCCCCAATTGCATGCCACTGAACTCGATGTTCTTCTCATCCATCACTGCTAGCCACCCTGCGGATTTCATCAGTCCATCTAGCTGGTCTATCTAGCCTTACACTATGTTTGCCTAGACGTAGTCTCCACTTCGAAACACGTCTATCTCAACGGTCATCAGTCAACAGTGAAAGTGTGTGTCCCTTGCAAATACTATTGCGATTTCCAAATACTTACAGCAAACAGTTGATTACTTCAAGGAAACAAAATATGGAAGTTTACATTTTAAACCAAACCTAACCAAAGCAATGCACAATGAAAATGAAAACCTAATTCAGTTATGAAGTGCAAACTAAATAATTAAGTTATCAACAATATTGCTGCTATAAATTCAGTGAGAGCTACTTTACGAACATCTAATTCATGTGTAACTTTATTCAAACTGTCAGATTGAATCCGAAACTACAGTGCACAAATCACAGCTATATTAGATTCCACGAAATTTATCGCCTCGACGACTGCTAAAGGAGACGGATCGTGTTTCTCAGAGCACAGCGAAACGCTGTATCGTTCACTTTTCAATCCTGCTACCAAATTTCAAATGTTGCTATTTCTGGCGATTTATACTCGAATCCAGACATGACAGTGCAATTTGAAATATTAGAAAAACATGTGGCTTTCCATGGATTTTTTTAGTCCCGTACGTGGTTGCTAAAGTCTAATAAATACATGTTTATGTGTAGCAAACTGCAAGACATTATATTGTCAGTTAACTTTTAATTAGGCCGTTACTTCTGAATCGTTAGTGAAATTCTTAATATCTCCTCGAATCTGGTTAATGTAATTAGACTTCACAGACGACATGATATTAAGTACTAATTGTATTTTCTGCAATTTCGCAGCCTTAATTTTGTATCAACGTCAATATTAATTTAAACCGACAAGGATTTACGTCCAAAACGAGTATTTAAACATGTTTTCGAAAGCTAATTAATCACCATCGTAAAAATTAAGTGTCATTCGATATTGAGGTTATGTGGAGCAACGAATTATACTCACACCAAAATTGATCATTCTACTAATAATTAATACCCCGATAATTACTCTCTGGGCCAAGTCACAGCTAATTAGTTACCAGTTCAAAGAACTCATTCGTCTTTAACCAGATTGAAATTCTTTCAAGAAATTCGATACGTCTTCAAATCAAAGTATAAAACGAACTGTCATATTTTCCAAAGACATACGAAATATTGCTAGAACACCCGCGTTTTCGTCACGTTCTACGATCATTCTTCACTCTTTGTGACACTTGGAATGTCTTACAAAAACAAAAGCTCGAAGTTTGGCCACAGAGTAGAAATATCCCACTCAAGTAAAATTTGCTTGTAGTATTCATTTAAGGGCTTTCTTTAGACTATGGTTCTACTTGAAAAGAAACATGATATCGTAATTATACATATCGGTGGATAATTGTCGGTCTTCAAGAACTTTGTGACAAATTGTGATCACATTGTTCGAACTTGACAGCAAGATATCAAAATCTATTATTTAAAATATTAAATTTGATACAAATTATAAAATTGTAGTTGTTATCTTTCGGTGACATAGGAATAACATATTATTTTTGGTAACATAAAAATTTAACAAAACATCTATCTTTGATAAAAAAATCTAACGAAGAAAAACATAAAACACAAAGAAGGTAAATATTTAAAAGGCTGTCCATATTTTAGCGTGGATGTATCACAAAGAAACAAAGGTATTGTGGGAGTTAAATTCAGTGAGCAAGTTTTTCTAAAACAAAGGATTGTTGTGGTTATAATGAACAATGAAAATAGTCTTTATGGCGTCACTGCTTAAATGCTTGGATGGATTTAGAAATAGTTTGTAGTTGTTTTAGAACATATGTGTACTTAAAAACTTAAATCATAAAAATGTAGGAGATGAAAATCCGGGAAAATAACTAATTTTAATAAATTGGAATAATTTGTAAATAGGTTGGCTGATATTCGACATACATACTTGAGATAAATGTGTACTTAATACTTAATAAATAATATATAAATTTTAAATGTATTAGTTACATTACAATATTTATCAATTTTTTAAATTGATTCTCTTTACCACCGTTTTTTTTATTATAAGCATTTGCCGTCCCACATGAGGGTAAAGGCCTACCTATAGTTTTTTCATTTCTATATGCACAAAGCTTTAACACCGTAGAAACATTTTAAAAATAACAGAAGTATCTATTTATTGACAAATGTTGTTAACTTTAAAATGATTTAGAAACATGAAAAGTTTTGAGAAAAGAAGGCATGACTGAATTGAATAAAGTGTATGTTGAATGAATTTATTATATTGTTTGTTATATGTTTCTATTGTTTCTTCTTATAGTTCATTGTAGTTATAAATGTTTGAATAGTGTAATTGGCTTCTGCCGTTCTATTTAAATAAAAAAAAATAAGAAAAAATGAAAGTAGTCAGTCAGCTAGTCACTTAGCGAAATTAGCTACCAGGCTCTAAAACTATCACTGAAAAACAAATAAATAAGCTATTTTAATTGCAGTTTGATATTTTACATAGACAGATTTCTTTATTGTTCCGAGTAAGCGGTAATAAAAACGTTTTTACGACGTCACACTATAGACCTTCGCAGGATGTATACTTTGGAAATTTATTGACGGACCAATTGAATTTATTGTCAAAACTAAAAGTTTTATTGCAAAAATTTACATGCATGTTTGTGAGACGGCAGACGACACAGTTTTAACGAGCTCTTTTAATTTATTACTAGGTTAAATTCGACATTTTATTTTTATTTTTGGCGAATATTTGTTTTCGTAAATTTGTTTTTTTTTATCTTTTAGTATGATTAAAACATATTAATAACTAGTTCATTTATGCTGATTATTGCACGATATTTAAGTTTTTATTTCTATAGTTACACAAACGATTTTTTTTTCCTTCTAGTTAGTTCAATAATTCCGCCACATAAATAGATACAACTTGACCTAAGTAATACCTTCCAGAAAACCAGCGTGAAATAACGCTTGAGAGGTGTTTGAGTGAGGTTATCGGAGGCTCAGTCCGTTCCCTACTCTTCCCAAATTCCCAAATCCTTAAAACACCTTTCAACCCCCAAAAGAGCAACAATGCACTTTCAACTCTACTGGTATTCCTAATGTCTATAAGCAGCGCCGATTATTTTCCATCAGATATTTCATATGATCGTTTGTACCATAACAAATACTAAAACATCATGTCAAATTGAAGTGGTGAAAACATTCAAATCCAAGTTATAAAGTTGATAACTGAATATGTCTTTAAAGTTGATGGTTGTTTAACTATTAATAAACACCCCATGATGTTTTAATAAATATTAAAAATAATTTTATACTTAAAACAACTTCATTTCAGAATAATTTCAATAATATTGTAATTATAAAGTCCACTATAACTTTTATAAGATCGTAAAATTTGTGGAGGCCAACATTAAATTTAATTTATAGATGAAGTGATTCATATTCAATTTTGAAAGTTGGGAGATTAGATCATGTTTTGGACAATGTCATTTTAATGTCTTAATCAAGTTTTACAACTGGACGATAAATCAATTTCGCTATAAAGTTTTATGTTTGATCATTTTAATCAAGATGTAATTATGCACCTATGTTAGGTGTTCAGTAGATTATAAAAGAGTAATTATAATCCTAATATAACAGACTACTCTCGCGCGGTTTCACCCGCTGCTCGGCTCCATTTAATCGTAGAGTGATATTTTATAGCCTGTAGCACTCAGAAACATTGTCGCTACTTATCTATCAGTGAAAGAATTTTGGCAATCCGACCAGAGCGTTCCAAAGATTACACTCTACATACAAACAAATTTCACCTCTTTATAATAATATTATTGATAACTTTCCACAAAATAACGCAAGTTATAGTACTGAACCGTAACTGAGTTAATTAATTAATAGTAACAATTACACACCTGTGTTGAACACCACGTTAAAACGTAATGACTTTAAAAATTTTCTAAACCACGAAGCAAAATGACTTGTCTCGCACAATTATGCTGTTTTCCTTTTTACTGCAAAGCATTTAGCCAAAAAACCAGAACCTCGTTACGTGATTTCAAAAGCAAAGGCCTGTTACAAACTATGCATTAATTAGCCTACTGAAACTCAACAAAAGAACGTATTAACACAAGCAGTAACAAAGCGTACGAGTTCAGTCGTGTTTGTAAACCCAACCCTGGGTTGCTGAATCCAGCCTCATTGAATTAAGTGGTCAAAGTGGGGCCGCGGACGCCGCGGTCGCACGTGTGCAGAATGCCTTATAACTAGGGTTACCATTCGCTAAAATGAGATTGAAAGTCTAATTTCAATGTTAAAAGTTAACATCAAACTTATATAGTACATGAAAATATTTAATTCATAAAATAAACCTTCATAGTTAAAACTAATTTTCAGAAAATTCAATCATTATTATTATACTCGTAGGTACCTGTTCTCTGGGGCTTATACTGTAATTCTGTAATCTCAATCTTAGGGTATCCGCAACGGTAATGGGTCCTCCCTCAGGGATTTCGCTAATGTACTTTAATATTCTTCCTTAACCCACTGATATTAGATTCCGTATCACTAGATATGGGCCTTTGTTTATTATTAACCTCTCGTCTTTAGCTTGTGGTAAATCATCGTCTATGAAATCAATACGTTATTGGCAAAGCAAATGAAATGAAAAACATAAATTAGATAAATAAACTTTTACGATACCCTTATATTCCCTCTTAAAACATAAAATATTAAACAGTTGTAACACTAAATGGTATAATAACAAGATACAGTTTCCTTTAAAATATTTTGTTATAAACTTATCATTTTCTATTACGCCTCTTTCAATTTACCCCGCAATACACTTCCATCACGTTAACAAGACGTAATAGCAGGTAAACATAAGACAAGTGCCATTATGATCATTATTCTCGTCATAATAGGATCCTATTTTGGCTACAGTGTCCTTTACTGCTAATAAATGTAACCATGAATGAAAACGGTCGTATTAAATAAATTAACATAATGATGGTCACCCTAATACAACGTGTAGCAGTAAAAAAGTTTGTCCCGATAGCCAGAGTCGTTAGCTTGGCAGTTTTGTAAAGAATATGCGATTAGCAGTGCTTGCCTTGCAAGGATTTGTTCCTAACTTGATTTGTGGGATATGTCGGAGCTTTTTACGACAGGCCTTATAATATTTATAACTAGACGCGAGGCCTGAGACCGTCATAATTTTGTTGGACACCCGAAATCTAGATTCTTAGGTACTTTATTATCTGGATTATGTCATGTGTGACATGTAATATTAACCTTCTGAGTGCTGGGATTCATTTTGACGAGTCATAGTTATGAAAAATCAGACCGTGCCATGTTAAAATGCTAAAAAAACGTGTACCTAAATGACAGGAATGCAAACCATAATTATGGTTCAACGGATCAAAATTTTAACAAAGGAGAAAAATAAATTAAAAATGTCAATATAATACAATAATCCAAACTAATATCATAAATGCGAAAGAAACAGTCTGCTTTTTGAACCGATGTCTATGAAATTTGGTACAGACATAGTTTGGAACTCGAGAAAGGACATAAGATAGTTCTTATACCAAAAATCTGCAGATAGTCACTATTCCACGCGAACAAAGTCGCGGGCAAAAGCTCGTAACAATATAAAACTAAATAGAATAAAAAATGATCGCATAATTATACTACACGTGGTATGATAATTAAATAACTTATAATACTTCAACCTACATACATACATGTACATAATTATACTAAAATAATAATGTGACTCATAACACAAAACAAGCAAAAACCATAAACAATTTGTTCAACAACAAAAGTATTTTAATCAGCTCCGAACAGTTTCGAACAAGTACATAATTACTCAACTGAAAGCTGCTTAACGTTTTACAAACAGAGAGACAGATCCCTAGATAGTTCATTTATTCTAGTGGATATCATCTGTTGAATGAAGCATTATTAAAACGTGTTCATTGTGATAATGCTGGCGATCCCAGTATTAGTTTTCGAAGGTTAGTTTATAAATATTAGATACGATAATCGTTCCTATGTCCTATGTGTTCCTGTGTCTTTGAGCTTTTACGAATTAATAAAGCACATTCGGACTAATGCAACTCTGATTACATAAGTACATGTATCACGTTATACAATTCCAAATAGGTCTTTTAAGACTAAAATTTTTTTACAATATCTCAATATCCGCTATGAACTATAGGATTTGTATAAACTTTAATAGGATATGTAATTTATATGCACTTGTCTTTTGTTTTGTCCGGAATTTCTACAAAAATGGTGAAAAGTGGCTAAGTTTAAAAATGAAAGAAAATATTAGTATGTAAATAATGGGGTCTAATCTTAATATTATTAATCTAATACCAAACAGACTAACAAAACAACCCAAGCAAATGAATACTTCTCAAAAACAATTCACATGGTATTTTATTTTGTTACAAAACCTTATTAATTAATATGAAATTGCTTGTTTCACTATTAAATCCTTTGATAAATTATTACGTAAATTCATTTAATTTGTTTCTGTCCCCAACGTTGTAGTTTCTCGTCGACATTTAATTGTTCGTTGTACGTTGTTTGTTCATTATAGTGAAAGCTTCTATATCCAGCGTGACACAAACATTACTGCTTTAATCTAAATTATGATGAATAGTTCTAGGAACCTGTTTAGCTGATAGATTTTCTAATTGTGTTTTATTTGCCGTTTTGTTTTGACGTTTTAGAGTTAGTGATTTTCTTAATGTCTGTTCTGTCTTAAATACTATATATGGTGTGATATGCGAATGAGGCTCATTGACGCCTTTTCTGGGTCAAAAAATACATGAGAGTGGGAAAAATTCTAATGAGATGACCTGTGGCTCGAAACTGATTTTTTGTAACAAAATAAGTTATCAATCAAGCCACACTTTGTACTCCAATCAATTGACCTTTACAATGACTATGACAAATCTGATGCTGAACTTTCCTTTAAAGAACAAAACACAAACGCAACCGTCAAAACTCACGTTCACAATCAAGTTTCAACAACTGTAAACCAGCTTTTCAAACACTTGCGAAAGTCTTCAAATAAACAGTTACCTAACTCAAACTTAGCTAGTTACTGAATACAAGTTCAGTGAAATGTGTGAGAAACACACGAATCACAGAATTAAACATGCTAAGTGTAACTTGTACTGCTTGTGTTTTCCGTTGATATCAGCACCTCTACCATCAGTTCAAAGAAATATAATTTTTTAATATTCGATAACGATGAAAGAAAGAAAGAAAAAATATTTATTTGCATCGTAAAAAAATTAAAACAATAAAATTAGGTACTTAAAACTTAAATGGTAAGTGTGCACAGCGCAAAAAGGCCAAGTGCTCAGCTAAAATGCCGTGACCCGAGAGCAATAACTCGAGTCGCGGCGCTGATTTTCAGCACAAGCCCGTCACTACAATAATATAAAAGCACATAATTGCTATAAAAAAATAATTTTATAGTAATAGTATATTAAAACGTAGATGACGTACATTTTTATATGGAAAATTTTTAGTTTTCTCAGTGACTGCTAAAAGCGCTGTTATAAAATTTTGTTTACAAAAAAATATGTCTCCGCTATCGAGTATTGACAAAAACTTTTTTTTTATTGTTAGGCTTCATTCCTGCACAAAGGTCAGCAGTAAAATGAATCGCACTGACAACTATCTCGATTAAATTAAACTGACTATTTACATTAAAGTTCTGACGACGGAAGCTTCAGACTAATAAGAAAACTAATAAAAATGTGAGTAATACAATCGTAAGTGTTACACTATAAGAATTTAGTTAAATAATTAGTCGATTAAAAGGTTTAGTCTATGGATGATTGCATGACATCGATTCTTACTAATCGATGTCAACATTATTAATGAAAAATAATAAGGTCGGTCATTCGTCCGGTGGCAGTCGTCCTGGTAAGAGCTATTGGAATTGAGTCGAAAGTGTTTTGCTATGCAAGTATTTAATAGTGTCTAATGTAATTAATGCTTGGTGAATAAAGTTAAATATATTGTGTGAACTGGACTTGTATCATTTATCTAAGTGCACTTGCAAGTTGCGATTACCCTTCTACATCTCAGAAGTGGGATTAACAACAATTTTGATAAATTGTCTGTTATTCTACGCCCTAGGCTAACAGTGTAAGTAAAACTAGATTTTTTTTTTCTTTTCTTTTTTTACCTTCATAAATTTATTTTCCTTGGTGTAGTGAAATTGTGAAAGAATTTGTAGGAAGGTGTGCCATGATTAACGCTGTTGCAAGATACTAACCAGAAAGGATTTATTCCTTTACTTTGTAACAATTATGGTATGATTATTATATGAAAAAAAACGGCCACATCATTTTGAATCCCAACGGTTTTACTTTCAAAATATATATACGATATAAGACCGTGAAACTGAATACTGCTATTGATTGGTTTGCCTTAGTTTATTTTTTGTTCTATTCTCTTTTCAATCGAAACTCGTAAAATACCTACATGTTTGAAAGTTTAAGATGTTTTCTACATACATTTTTGTGTGTGAGTTTTAGATAACCATGCCAAGAAGTGAAGATAGTGAAGTCGGCACCCCTTCCCGGACCGTGACTAGAAAACGACGCAACCTAAGGTCAAGCAGCTCCAGTAGCAGCAATGATGAACGATCCAGTCGACGCAGAAGTAAGCATCGCAGGCAGCAGAGGAAACGTCGACAGCGCAGCACTAGCTCCTCGGAAGAAAGCGAACGTAGGTCAAGGCGTTCTCGAAGGTACAATAGCCAAAACAAGTTTTTTAAGAATTTCGTGGAAATGATGAATGTCGTTAAGAATGTGAGTGAACGCGATAAATTTCCGGTTCTTAATAATGTCGTCCCTGAATTTGACCCTATGTCCAAGGAACAGACAATGGATGCATGGATTCATAAGGTTGAAGAATGTTCTCAAATATATGGGTGGAATGATAGGCAGTTAATCCATTACGCGTTACCAAAACTGGCCGGCGTAGCCAAAACGTGGTACCAAGGATTACCTTCCGTTATGTTTTCATGGTCGGAGTGGAAGGACAAGCTTAGGGAGTCTTTTCCGACGCGGGAAAACTATGCGGATCTACTAACGGATATGTTGAATAAAAGAGTACGTCATGGAGAATCACTAGAATTGTATTACTATTCGAAGATGAACCTTTTAAACCGGTGTGATATAGCCGATAAACGTGCAGTTGACTGCTTGATAGCAGGCATTGACGACCGAGGTGTTAGATTAGGTGCTCAGGCTGTAGAATTCCATGAACCCGAACAAGTTTTAAAATTTTTCAAAAGTATAAAACCTAGCCAAGACAAAGTGTCTTCTGACTATAACAAAGTTAAAGAAAAAGACAAACGAAATACAGTCCAAATTCAAAATACATCTAGCCCTAAACATACACAATCCGGTCTTAGATTTAATCGTACTACTTGCTATAATTGTAATGAATTAGGTCACCCCTTCTATAAATGTACTAAACCCAAAGTGCAATGCACCAAATGTAAACTGTTAGGTCATACAGAGACAAATTGTCCTAGCAAGAAGGGCAACACTTCCGAGGTCACTTCTAAAACTGTTATGCAAATCAATAGTGCTCATTACTCTAATCATAAATATAAAATGCCAATAAAGTTAAATAATAAGATAATAGAATGTCACGTAGACCTTGGAAGTGATGGCACTCTTGTTAGGTATAGTGATGCGGTCAAATTAGGATTAACTTGGCAAAGTGTACGAACACCGTTATTGAAGGGTTTGGGTAATGTACCATATCAGCCTATTGGTTTGGCATTCGTTTCTATTGAAGTACAGGGGGTCATTCAACATAATGTGGAAACTCTTATAGTAAATGACGAACTCATAAATACACCTGTATTACTTGGTCATACTTTCACGGAGAGACCAGACGTTAGGATTATTAAAACTAATTCAGACGTGATATTTCAAAAGGTACTAACCTCAGTTAATGATAATGAGACAGTTAAGTTTCCTCTTGTTTGCGTCACTGAATCTCACATAGCACCAGGTGAACTGAAGGCAGTTCCAATTCGATACGAGATTGATTATACCGGGCAGGTCTATGTCAATGGTGGCATAAGGGGATACGGAGGTTCGGAATATTATCAATTACCTGGTGGATATCAATTAAAACAAGGTCTAGGCAGCATACTTATACAAAACATTGGAGATAAGATTTTAACCTTACAAACTGATGAATTAGTGACGCGAGGTTACATAATAAGTGACTACTTACAAATAAACACGGTGCAAGAATCACATGATATATCGGGAGAATTCTCATTTAATCACGGTGATAATCTAACTCCTAAAGAAATACATGTCTTACAACAATTATTATATAAATATAAAGATTGCTTCTCGAATAATTTGCGAGATTTAGGGTTTACAACAGTTAATGAAATGGTGATTAGTCTCAAGGATTCGGAACCAGTAGTATACAGACCATATAGGTTATCGTATACAGATCGCCAGCTAGTACGTAATATGGTGCAAGAGATGTTAGATGCAAACATTATCAGGGAATCAAATTCCTCTTACGCTAGTCCAATTGTATTAGTTAATAAAAAGTCCGGCGAAAAACGTTTATGTGTGGATTATCGCGCTCTTAACAGAAAAACTAAACGCGAACATTATCCATTACCAAGGATAGAAGACCAATTAGACATGTTAGCTGGCAGTAAACTATATATTACCTTAGATATGTTTTCTGGCTACTATCAAATACCTATTTCGGAAGATTCTCGCGATAAAACTGCATTCGTAACGCCCGATGGGCAATATGAATATAACCGAATGCCTTTTGGTTTAGTAAACGCACCTTCAGTATTTCAACGTACCGTTAACAAAATTTTGCAAAAATCTAGAGTAAAATATGCATTAGTATTTATGGACGATATCTTAATACCAGCCAGTAGTTTCGAGGAGGGTATAGTGAGGTTAGAGGAAGTATTAAATTTGATAAAAACCGGTGGATTAACATTAAAAATGAGTAAATGTAATTTTTTCTTCAATAAAATAGACTACTTAGGGTTCGAAGTTAGCGAAGCTGGTATAAGGCCAGGGTCGTCAAAAATAGAGGCAGTTTCGAAATTTCCGGTACCTAAAAACGCTCATGAGGTTAGAAGATTTCTTGGCTTGTCAAGCTTTTTCAGAAGGTTTGTCAAAGGGTTTGCGGTCATTGCACGGCCCTTGACGAGCCTTTTGAAGAAGGAACGGGATTGGAAATGGGGTAAGGAAGAGGGTGAATCATTCGAGCAGTTAAAACGGAAGTTAGTTGAGCGCCCCGTGTTAGCCCTCTATCGCCCCGGTGCGGAGACACAGCTTCATACCGACGCAAGCAAATTTGGTGTTGCTGGTATTTTAATGCAGAAGGATGAGGCTGGGTTTCTGAAACCGGTAGCTTATTACAGTAGGCAGACTACAACAGATGAACAAAAATTACACTCCTTTGAGTTAGAGACCCTCGCGGTTATTTCCTCTCTTAATAAATTCAGAGTTTATTTACTGGGTATCCAATTCAAGGTTATTACTGATTGTAATGCTCTGCGCACAACATTGACAAAACGAGACCTAATCCCCCGGATAGCTCGATGGTGGGTACAATTTCAAGAATTTGATTGTGAAATTGAGTATAGGCCGGGGGAGAAAATGGCTCACGTCGATGCTTTGAGCAGAGCTCCAATCGAAGCCGACTTTGACAACCAATCCATAATAATAGATGTTTTATCTATAAATACAGAAAATTGGATTACCACTATCCAACAGACTGACGATGAATTAAAAAGAATAACTACTATATTGGGCGACCCGAGTACTAAAGATGCTGCCGAAATACACAAAAATTACAAATTGAAAAATGGACGCCTTTACCGCATAATTAATAAAGACACACTGCGGTGGGTTGTACCAAAGGGAGCACGTTGGCAAATCTTGCGAAGCAACCATGACGATGTAGGCCACTTTGGCTTTGAAAAGACATTAGAGCGCATTTCTTCATTGTTTTGGTTTGCAAAAATGCGACGCTTCGTTAAAAAGTATGTATCGGCGTGTATAGAGTGTGCACATCATAAAATACCCAGTGGTGCAAAAGCAGGTGAACTACATCCAATCCCTAAGGTGAGTAGACCTTTCCACACTATACACGCTGATCATCTTGGCCCTTTTATTAGAACAAAACGCGGTAATACCTATATTTTAGTAATAATTGATGCATTTACGAAATATATAAACATAACTGCAGTCCGGAATACTAAATCTGCCACCAGTATAAGAGTATTTCGTGAGCATTGTAGTTACTTCGGTACGCCTAGTAGACTCATAACTGATCAGGGAAGTAGCTTCACTAGTAAAATTTTTCGAGAGTTCGTTACGTCTAACGGGATTAAACATGTCTATAACGCTGTCGCTACACCTCGCGCAAACGGTCAGGTTGAGCGCTACAACAGAACGATACTTTCTTCGTTGGGCGCTATGAATCATGACAAGCCAAATGGAAATTGGGACGAACATCTAGCAAACATTCAACTAGGCATTAATACGACCCCTCATGCCACCACTAAAAAGACTCCTTCCGAACTGTTATTCGGCATAAACTTAATAAACCCATCTCAGGGAGTATTGAATGAGGTTATCTCAGATATGGAAACACCCGTTAGTACAGATAAGAATTTAATCGAAATGAGGTCAGAAGTAGAAAAGTTAATGAAAGAACAACAAAATAGGGACAAGGATAGGTTTGACAAAAAGAGAAAAAGGGTCACCTTCTCTGAGGGCGACCTTGTGAGAGTTATTCGGGCAGTTACTGGTATCGAAGGCCAATCAAGGAAATTAGAATCGAAATGTAAGGGGCCTTATAGGGTTAAAAAGGTTCTTCCTAATGACCGATATGTCATAGAAGATACTCCTCTTACTAGAAAAGGTAAAGTATATGAAGCGGTTGTTTCAGTAGATAAAATGTTTCCTTGGGTAAACTTTAATGAGTCCGAATCTGACTCTTCAGAGTCCAAAAGTAGTAATGAAGGTAGCGAAGCATGATAAGAATGAAACTATTGTAATTAATCTGTGTATAATGTGTGAATGGGTATGATATATGATAAAGTTATATACTATAAACGTTGTCATGGTTTGTAGTATAATAATGATTTAAAGAAAGTTACGAAAGTTATTGAGTTAAGGAACGCACTATGACGTTGTCATGGATCGTAGTGTGTTCAAGAAGTACGATTACACTGGTCAAGGTAACCGGCCAGGGTATTCGTTTCCAAGGTCCAGTCAGGTAACCGACTGGTATTTCTAGAAGTCTCGGGTCATCGTGAAGGCATTAAGTCATTGTCATGGACTAATGTAATACCCGAGTTGATGCTAAGTTATGAATAGTAATTGTGAAGTTATTGTTAATTATGTATGTATGATGCTATGTTTGATATGTAAACTTACGTTAAATTGTTAAGTTATTAATTTATTATACATCTTAATTATGTTAAATAATAATTTGGAAAAGTAACGCACAAGTGAGTTTAAATTATTACTCGAATTTGATGAATTAAAACCAAAATATGTTGTAAAATTATCTATGTAATGCAGTACAAACTATATTATAAATCAATGTAAGGTGTACAACGATGGGACTCGTAGTGGGACGGAAGGCCGAGCTGTTACACTATAAGAATTTAGTTAAATAATTAGTCGATTAAAAGGTTTAGTCTATGGATGATTGCATGACATCGATTCTTACTAATCGATGTCAACATTATTAATGAAAAATAATAAGGTCGGTCATTCGTCCGGTGGCAGTCGTCCTGGTAAGAGCTATTGGAATTGAGTCGAAAGTGTTTTGCTATGCAAGTATTTAATAGTGTCTAATGTAATTAATGCTTGGTGAATAAAGTTAAATATATTGTGTGAACTGGACTTGTATCATTTATCTAAGTGCACTTGCAAGTTGCGATTACCCTTCTACATAAGAGTCAACAAATATAATCAGAATGCTCCGAACTGCTAAGCTATCAGGAGTTACACGTGTTATTATGAGTCAACCATAAGATATAGACATATTCTGTTGTAGGATGATTTTTAGATAATTTTATATAAAAAATCCCGTGATACATGCTTTTTATGTAACTTAAACTACTAATGCTACACATGCGATGGAAGTTAAAAAATGGAATAACTTCTCTCGTTTTTTCAACATTTCCCTGCACTGCTCTTCTCCTATTAATTGTAGCGTGATGAAAAGTATCCTATAACCTGCCCAGAAATTAAAATAATAATAGTACCAAGTTTCGTTAAAATATGTCGAGTAGTTTTTGTTTCTATACATAGGAACATACAGACAGACAAACAAAAATTTTGCAGATTACATTTTTGGCATCAGTATCAACTACTAATCGACTGGTTAAGTTATATTGAAAATATATTTTATGTACAGAATTGGTATCTCTACAGATTTATTATAAGTACAGAAGATTACTAATCGTGTGCCTACTAATTGTTATCAATATCTATTTATCAATAAATAGGTAATTAGAATTTTCAATTTCAGGTGTGGTACCTGATAAACCTAGTCAATATTTCTTCCACCCGAAATTCACGTGATTACAAATGGCAGTTTTTACTTATATTGTGTTAAGATAAAAATGAAATTGTATTATATTTGAGTGCATTCTCCAATTTAGAGAGTAGGTTTCTAGGTAAGACACGGGCTTTACGCTCCTCAATTTCCTGCTTTGCAAGCAGAGATTCTGTTGCACAGTCCGCAAAACATCTTCAACTGAAATGCGGTTTAGGTTGCAATGTACTTGGTTTCTGAACAAGACATTGCTGTCTTATTCAGGAAATTGTTCGCCAAATTGCAAAGTAAGATTTTTGTTCATACATATTTGAAAAAAGAACTCTTTAAGAAACATTTAAAGACTGATTGAAATCAGGACTCAGCTGAATATGGAGAACAATAAAGTTTAGATCGATATCTTTTCGTAGAAAAAAAAACGTCAACAACAAAAAGTTTCGATACCAAAAACGATTAACAACTAAAATCAATTAGTGTAACCACATAAGTCAGAACAAACTTTCACTAGCCTTTCCAACCAAAGGTCGAAGGGTCATAAATAATAAAAGCCTTCAAACAGTTGGGACATCGGAAACATTTAATTGTCACTACACAACAATTTACAGGTGTGTTGTTCTAACGCCGATACCGTGGGACTGAACAAGCCCGGTGTGGTAATCAATCAAGTGCTGTCCCAACTTGGAATACAATTATGAACTTGGTCCGTGTCACTGCAGTAGTGCTGGTCCAATGTGATTAATTAGTGTTGTGTATAAAATTATGGATGTGGTTGTGCGTTGCCGTTGTATTATTTGCTTTTGAAATTTGTGTGGAAATAAATTTAATTGTTTTGTTATATTATCTGTCTCTTAGATTTTCCCAGTAACGTCAAATTCAAAATTCTTTATTTGCATGTTAAGGTGGGTACAAGGATCTTAAATTAAAATAGCAGGCACAGCTTAACGGCCTTTTTCAGGCGTTGCAAAGAGGGTTATTACTAGCTTATAAAATAATATTAAATTCATCGCACATTTATATTATTTTTCTTCGTTCGCGTAATTACGGAACAAAATTGCAAGTATGGCTGCTTTTCGGTTTCTTGTTACACAAAATCGTTAGTGTGGCCAGGGCCTTAGAGATGAAATAAAATGCATTTTAAAATACACCAGTTTCAAATTCTTTGTTATTAGTATTGATTTAATAAGTCCACCATATACAGCAATAGAAACTATTTTCATTGTGGATTTTAGGTTCAACCATTTGAGACCAGTGTATATCGGGCGTTTTTTCGAAAACAAAACACCAGGGATTAAATGTTGGCTTTGCAACAATACCCACAGCAGCAACGCCGGAAAAACAATAAAAAGCAAAATTGTTTTATTTATTTCCTAGTAACAATGGCATTTGTAATAAAAACGTGAATTACGTAGCAGCTGTTCGTTGCGTTTCTAATCATATTACGGCAAATTTTCTATGAAAACAAAAGGGTATCCTAAGCTTCAATAACATTGGACTTGATAGCATAGAAAATATCTGAAGCTAAACCTCTCAATTCCGACAACAATCAATACAATTTTATAAGTTGATTCGAAAGAGAAGCTTGTATAGGATATTTTGTTGGAAATATGTGGACCTATCTTAACTGGTGAAACGGTACCGACAATAACAGGGATTGGGAGCAAACGCTGGTTAGCAACACTAACTTGATATTGGCTATTCCAATATACACGGCACAGGATTATACATTGGCGGGGAACACATACATGGATCTAGTTCAATGGATGTGACAACAGACGATTGCGTAGATTTTTTTAAACTTGATTTTATTGTTGTTTAGTTTCAATTGTATTCATTACAATAATCTTATAAATGGTAATAAAATAATAAAGTAAAAACTATAAACACCATTATTTTTTATAGACATTTTTAAATGTTTTCAATTTAATAGAATTATATCAATAGACGAAGGTTTATAATAAAACCTTAGTAATAAATGATTACGAACGTTTAGTCAGTTCTGTAACCACGATGTTATTACAAGTAATAATTGCATTGTATATTATAATGATTTGCGACCTAATTCCATTCGCTGACTAGTTCCACATTAATGTCAAGCCCGAGGCTTCCAAGTGCCATTGTGTGAATTATTTCAAGCTTTAAATATACGCTCATTTATCAAGAATGCTTGTGCATAGCGTATCATTAAATTGAAATATGATTAATTCTAAGTAATTCATGCTAATATTTAGTAATTTAATCTAAATTATGAATATAGAGTAAGACCTTTTCAGTGTTGCTGCTGTCTGTTTCGTATTAAATTATGCTCAAATCATGCAAACGTTGTTGGCTCTTAGCTCAAAAGGGCGTACAATGTTTGCTCGTACAATTATCTTTTATGCTAATAAAGTTACTTTGTTTTCTTAGCTCTTTGTCTTGACAAAATCTACAAGTGATTTCCATGATATTAAGTGCACTAACGTTAGACCAACACTCCTTGACCTGTGGGGGTCAAACATTACAACTGCAAACAAAATTTAATTGGTAGCCCCTGTGGACTTTGTCTAGCCGTCTGCACGCTTACAATACTCCTATGTTCGGCAATGTACTCTACAACACGGGTACTATAAAGTGATTTTCGAGCAAATAAATTTTGCAATTAAACGATAAACTGATAAATTTGAAAATAAAATAAATATTAAAACGGAAAAATAACTCTTACTACTACTACTTGTATCCCTGGTACAAAAAAATATTCCACTGTTTATATATAAATAAGTGCAGTAATAATAGTAATAAGTTTATTTAATCGCTTTAAAACCAACTATTTATGTATGGTCAGTACGTATACGTATACATTCAGTAAAATAAACATCAAAAATTAATACCTATTTTTCAAGTTGCGAATACAAAAAATTAAATTCTGATTTAAATTTTCATGTTGATAAGTTTTATTGAAAGATGATATGATAGCATAATTATATAGTATTCATTAATGCATTCAACATTACTGAAAGAAAATATTTTGTTAACAAAATAACAAAATTTTAGGTACACAAAAAAAAATCTGAAATTCCCTATCCTTTAAATCCAACCCGCAAGAGGCTGGCAACGTACTGGCAGTTACTCCTTCGGTGTGTACGAGTGTCATTGGGAGGTACTGATTGCTTACCATCAGGTAATCCGTCTGCTCGCTTATCGAGCAATGACATTAAAAAATACAAACAAAATTACATAAAAGGTTCATCACCCAGTCAAAATACGAAAACACCTGAAAATAAATAAGAAACAATTTATTTATACGATGCCATTTCCAATTGTTACAAAATCTTTGTTGGTACACGTATGACGCGAGCAATGCTGAGTCGACAGTATCGCGGCCGCCAGAAACAATATTTTAGCGGTTTAAAAGTATAAAGAGAAACGTGAGTCGTGTGTACTTTGTACAAAGAACTAGTACACGGCAGAGTCGGCAGTATTGCCGGGTTTTCATTGGGTAATGGTTTCAAGCACGCTATTATATTATTGTCGTTTTATATCTTGGGTTACTGGGACTAAAATAAAAGCATAGGATACATGATAAATGTTTGTTTAATATTGAATTTTTCCTAAAAATTTTATCGTTTTTTTGTTTATATGTGCGTGCAATAAAGATTTTGTTATTGATTAAAACACAACATTTTTTAAAAGGATATTTCTGGTAAATGTCTGCCCTAGACCTTATAATTTTATAATATTTAAAACTTATAATTATTTTTTAAATGTTAGGTAGCTGCGATGGTTATGCGGTGGCTAGTGGTGTGCAACATGTCACGGGTTCGATTCCCGCAAGAAACAGCTCTTTGTGTGATCCGCAATTTGTTGTTCCGGGTCTGGATGTGAAATTGTATATTTATAAACTCAACTACTGCACAAAACACGACGCCAGTGTGAGGAATCCTTTAAAAAATATTTAATTAATAAATCTTTTATTTATTTATCTATATAAATAAGGAAGTGATAAAAATTCTCACTAAAACTATTGATGAAAATTTGTAAATAGTACCTACCGTACCGTTTTAGATTTAAATTCGACCGGGATACCCAAACTGATCCCTTGCTCAATTATCGCATGAAAACACCTAGTGACAGGTCTGTTGCCTCTTCATATACGGGTAATTGTTTAACAAGAGCGTAATTAGCGAGCTATTGTCTTGTTCATACAATAATTTAAAGGGTCAAGTAGAACATTTCCCATAGTTGCTCCAACAACTTATGCGGGTACTCCAATTAAATTGCACTTTAAACGAGGAACTTCTATAAGTTCATAGAACTTAGTTCAAAGTGTTTATCTAACTTAAGGTAGTCAGTCGTGTTTACCTTCTAATGTAACTCAGTTGGATAAAACTGTGATGTCAGTTGGTTTCAGTTCGCCATCCGTGGACGAAATTGCAAGAGATGAAATTTTAATATTTCATTTCTTTGATTGAATTTTTCAACATTTGAAATAGAAATATAGTCGTCGTGATAATAATTTAGTTCTGAATTTGTTTTAAATTACTTTTTCGTGAAATATTATCTTATTACACAGGTGCGCTTTCCATTTGTCAAAAATTCTTTTCCATTTTAGTCTGATAATTTTGAGACTGTTTTATTTTAAATGAATGTTGAACATTTTCGTCAACCACTATGATAACGAACAACAAAGAACCGTTTTATTCGAAATTAAATTTTACGGAACATAAAATATTATTATAACTACTTTCTTCTGAATTTTCGCAAGTCGTTCATTTAGTATTGAATACATATTAAAGTCTACATGTCACTTAAAGCAGGAACTATGCTATATACTAACTACCTTACATGCAGTAGTTGAATCGACATCCTTGGTTAGTCCCGTTCTCAAACTTTTGGGGTCTGATCACCCGTAACAAATGTCATAGATCTTCGTATAACAATTGGGACCGACCACTTTACTCTCAGAGGAACTGATGAAACTTCAACAAGTTCTAAACTTAAGACCACTCACCGAACTTAATAATTACATTTATTTTTACCATTGCTTCTTCAAAACTAAAAACGTAACAATTAATACCAGTATCTTCGATTAAAACACACAATTTATACAGTGTCCAAATTCTGCTTCAACCTAAAATTTAAACTTTACGCAGAAGAAATAAAGTTCAGAATTGATTAGAAATTTATCTCAGATCGTTTAACCGTAAATTAATTACTCTTAAAAACCTTCGAGCGTTCTCTAATGAAGCATCACTAAGGAATGTTAACAGCTACTAATATGTTAAACAACCAATTTAAAAAGACCTGTTATTTCTTTTGAGGTTTTTGTGAAAAAAGTTCTACGCAAGCGATGTGGGGCGGGGTTCATGTTAAGCTGGTGAGTTTCGATGGTATAGCAATATTTCACTTCGAGATGAAAACAATCAGTAAATATTAAAAGACGGCATGATTTTTTTACGCCTCCACTGCTCTGATTTATTTTAAGGCCGTTATGAATCGGTGCATTCGCGTTCTTTAATAACATGAACAGGTCACGTATGAATTTTTCATGTCCATTGATTCGGTTTTGTTTTTTCGATAAAGGGTAATTGCGTTTTTTTAAATCACTAGTACAATAATTACGATGATAATTTTAAAATTGAAATAGGAACATAATTTAAAATAGTTAGCTATTGTTTTATTGATGACTCATAAAAAAGTTTTACTTATAGCATAAAATAGTATAATTTATTAATAGCAAATAAAAAACAGAGCTTTATAGCAGTAAATTCAAATAGAAATGAAGTTCATAATTTATATTCTTGTACGAGTATAAACACTAAAGTAAGCCACAGTATATATAGGTATACTATATAAGTAACCTAGCAACCCGCTCCAACTTCACACTACTGATGCTAATTTTTTCCACTATTGAATGTACATATGTTACTATATATACAAATCTTTCTCTTCAATCACTCAATCTTTTAGAAAGACAGAAACAGTGTTTATTTGGCACTGGGCACCCCACAGAAAGATATGTACAATAATAGGAGACCATATACACAAAAAAGAAAGAAATGCTAGAAACAAAAATTAAAATTAAAATGTCAGGTAAGTATTAAAAAAAAACATCAAAATCCATAGCTGAGTATTTAAGATTTAATTTAAGCATATATAAAAGACAGAGAAAGCTTTGTTTCATACTATGTAGTGTTAAAGTAAAATATTTCTATCTTAGATTTACAAGGTAAAGTCCAGGTGATATTCTTTTCATAAATCACCCCAATATCAAATTAAATGAGGTATAAGTTTGTTTAATTTCCACCCTTTGCAAAGACTCTCTACGACCCCATACGGTGCTAACAAGTGCAATGGTACCGATAACAATCATGAATATAATTAAACATATACCACACATGACACCCCTAATTGTTTGATCAAAAATGTGATTACGCTGTGTACTTTACTAAGTGATTTTTATTTACCCTTGTACCTACATTATTTTAATCAGATTACTGTTAAATCTATTTATTAATCACAAGGAACCTTTATGAGATATATGAAAATTTCTTCTATTTTTTTCATTTCATTTTCAATTTATTGTAGTTTTAATGCTTGGTAGTAAAATAATAACAAAATTTTAAAGCCGAACTTTAATTAAATCAGCATAAATGCTCTGGGTAATAGGTTTAACTCAGGTGTGTCTTTTCAGTCCAAAAAAGAGCACACTTGGCTCCCACTTTTCGAAGTGAGCCTGTTCCTGTCACCTACCTCGAACTTCTTGGCATCGACCTCTCAGCAAAGCTTAATTTGGTAGCTACATCGTAACCAGGGCTTTGACTATGCTTCCAAAAAACTGGGTGTCCTTTCCAAGGTACGAAAAAATTTTTACTCAAAGCCAGTTGTTAAGCCTATACAGCTCAAGTACGCTCATGTTTGGAATACTACAGGCTCCCATCTTTGGGATTGACCCGCCCAATACCAACTTGAAGCCCGATGCTATCGACAGGCGTGCCAGAAGACTGGGTGACAAGACACTTACGGCTGACAGACTTCAGAGTCTCGAACACAAAAATTGTTAATTTAAATTTATTTATATATTTATTATTACAAATTATTAATATACAATCATTATACTCAACAATAAACAGAAGAAACGTGAAATCTTTTTAATCGAAAAGCATGCATAAGGATCTGGAAGGAAATAGATACAACAAAAGTAGCGCCAAAATTCTGAAATTTGGTATCTTCTTTTCTCAATTCAATTTTAATGGAAAACAGTCATAGCAATATTCCTGACAAGATTCTGTATTGCTGACGTTAGACGTAGATTCGGAAAAAAGTTAGTTAAGGCGAAGGATGCAGTTTCAAAAGCTTGCAAGTATATAATACTTATTCCAACATATACAACTGATGGATAGAGATAGATACAACTGACAAAAGGGTGAAGAAAAACATCGTGTAGAAACTTCAACTTATAAAATCAAAATGCGATGATAATGTTGCCGTTGATGTCAGCTAATGTTGTTTTTCCCACGTCTCGTGACCTCCGTGTTGCAATGTTAATTAAAATAGATTTAGCGATATATTAGCCAAACAATGGCCTAAATAAATTAGTTACCTGTCATCGACGCCATTTTATCTCAGCTGCCGTTCAATAATATAACGTCCAATTGCACTATCCAACATTGGGACCGATAGTTAATCGATTGTGTTCTATTGGGCCTTAACGTCAGCGTTTTGCATAAGAAAAATAATCAAAACCATAAAAAAGAACACCATTTAGAGATAAAGGTAACAAATAAATATTATGACTGCTAAAATTTGATATTTAAGTATAGAATGAACGATATTTTGCTGAAAGAGGAAACAGTAGGATATTTTCTATCAATTAAAATTATAAACCTTATTTGACATTAATTTTGAATGAGATTGCGTTAAACAAAGTTTAATTTTGATTCAAAGCAAGAAGATACCTACATATAATTTTGCAGCTCTTTAAAGAATAAAGTATCTTATATATAACATACGAATATGTATAAATTTGCTAGTACCTAGGTATCTACAACATGTTTACGAAAAAAAAAATAAAGAAACATGAGAAAGTTTAATAATGTATGTATATAGCAAAAATCGTTGGTTTTGAGGCCAAAAGAGGGAACAAACGTCGTATTCACGCAGAGGGACGTTATCACGTCCCGTGTCCCAGCGGGCAGGAGGGCCGGTTGTGAGGGTAGACAGGTTCAACTAATGATGCTAGCCTGCACACATTTTTTGTTATGTTGTCTGCGTGCAATGTTGCTATGATAAGCTACAACAAAAGCTTTTCTTTGAAGTAAAATATGAAGTTAATTATGATAAACAATAATAGGGAGAAAAAAAAATTATGATGTAGTACAAAGTTTGTATGAAAAACCTAGATATTGTCACATCGTAAAACATTTTTATATCCAAAGAGTAACGCTGAACGCTGCAGATTTACAATAAAAGAGAAAATTCAATTATTCTAAATTCGGAATAACTAATGAACTTGTTAATTAAAAGCGAGCGATAAAGCCGAATATTAAGAGAGTGCAATTAAGATGTTAGAGCTATCAAGAAAATAAAATACCAAAGCATTAAGTTTGACGTAAAATTTTAAGGTTACTGAACAGTTAAGTTGCCTTCGGGGCGACCTACTGTTCATTATAGTCTATAAAACAAAGTGAAATTATAAAATTTTGAGAAAATTGCAAGGTTTGCACGAGAGCCTCGGGGCCGAACTACCGGGTGCTGACATACTGATCACAAGACTGACATACTTTATATATCTACGAAAGTAATCTTTAACACGAACTTCGCTGAATTTCATAATTAATATGTATAGCCTAAATGGTACAATTTTGATTCGTTGTTTAAAGCTTTTTCGTTCAATATTTAACATTGAATATTAAAAACTCTTTTATTGTTGGCTCGGTCAAAATAAGTAAAATATTTCATTGAATGTGTACTGTAAGAGTTCCATTTTCACTTTAATTCCATTTTCCTTTTAAATTTTCTCATTCTTTAATTTCTGGAAAACAAGTTTTGAGATTTCCTATCTCTACAGCCGTAGGTATCAAGATCATAACTGTGCTTCCATTGAAGAGATTCGATCTAAGTCAATGTTTGTCCGAAGATAATACGTAGTTGAAAATCTCACGGTTTGTTGTCGAAGACTCGCCGCCTTCAACGCTTAAATAACACGCTGTCAACCATAAAATATGAGAGCCCCATCAAACCACTTGAATTATTCAAAGGGTATACTTCCGTCATCTTCCTTTCTATATACATACTTATCTTCAAACAGTATGAGGACAGTATTGATTTTAAATGACCATTTCTATCAAAATATCAGTTAGAATACTATAACAACATGTCCATATGTAATGATGTTGGGTTAAGTAGAAGACAAATACAATGTATAATATACAAGTATATACATGTCTTGTAAACACACACATGCTACTGAATTGTGCGCTTTGTTTATTGTAATTTGTTTAAGTCAGAACAATTATTAACTAAATAGTTTAATGCATGTTGCATTTGCCTATTAGAGATTACACGATATTATGAATGTATTTAATATTAATTAAACAATATTATTTGTGGGCCAAAAAAATCAAATAAATAATGTCTAATGTAATACGTATCAAAAAATAAATTGTTTTTCCATAGTTTCATATTAGACATTTGTTATTCCATGTTATTAATTTTTTATGCTGATCAGTGATTCATAATCTGTGTAACATTAAGCATATGGTTAACAGCCCTAGACGCAACTACACAGATGAATTAACGTGGATGATAAAATTTACGAATCACGTACAATGTAACATATAGTAAGTGACTAGCTCTCCTAACTAACCAATCGGATATATGTTATAACAAATTTACTTAAATCAACGCTGGTGATTGATCATTCCATTGGATATGTATCAACCGATACCTATTAAGGAAGTATTGGAGTTAGATTGCAGTCCTATTGAACGAGGGGCCAGACATCATTAGGTTAATTGAATTGACGATACTATCGTAGAATGGATAAAGCTTATCACAAGTATCGCTGTCACGACGAGATCAATCGTCTGCCTCGTTACTGACTTTAACGATAGCAATCGGAATAAGGGCGTTTTTTCTTCTTTTTAAAGAAGTTTTCTTTTCCCTAGAGGTGTTATTAAGGTGACGTGAACGCCAAAGGTGCTGTTATAAACGTGTTAGAATAATTGTGGAAAAATGTTGCTTTGAAACTGTAAAACGGTAATTCTGTAGAAAGTTTTTATATTAGCTTTATTGTGACGGAAAAGTGGTTCAAACTCTTTGACATCATGACGTCAATGGATGGTTGTCAAACGTTGCCTAGAGATTGTAAATTTCGTCGTGAATTGTCAACACGAGTTGGTGTAATCGGTAAGGCGTGTGGATTACACCACAGAGACCCCGAGTTCGAGTCCCGCCGTAAGCGTGAAGTTTTTTAGTTGATGGAAGTTTTGTCGAAATTTCTGGAATTATTTGTGTGAAAGAAATGAAAAATTAAAGAGCGAGAAGGAGAATAAATAAAAATGAATAACGAAATTATTGGAAGGTTCTGGAGGCATGACGATCAAAAAGAATAACGAAATTGAATATTCCAGAACCTGACCGGGGGTATATAAGCGGAACTGCGGCTCACCGCTGGCAGTTGAGTTCTAAGTCTAAAGCGATTCGGAAGAAAAAGAAGAAGTGAAAAAGAAGAAAAGTGAGTGAAATAGTGAAGTGCAGTAAAATAGTAAAGTGCAGTCAGTTAAGTGAGTTAAGTCAGCGTGAACGGCAAAGTTGTGTCAGTCGGCCGGACTCTGCTGGAGAGGAACGCCGATAACTTAACTCCGTGGACGCTGTAACTTAGATGCAATAGAAAGTCTGAAAACTGGTATTAGTGTATCATTTCATCCAATCCCGTAACCCAAGCCCGCATAGTCAGGAACGTGACGTCAGGCACGTAACATTTGGTGTCAGAAGTGGGATTGGAGAAAAATGCCGCTAGTGCCGCAGGACGTAAGAGGAGTGAGTACCCGTGCAATGTCAGAAGCGCAGCGTGTGAGGGAAGATGGTGCTGCAGCCCAAACCAGCGATGCAGAAGCCAAGCCTGTGCAGGTGGATCTTCTGCTACAGCTGCAGCAAATGATGGTAGAGCAAGCGCGCCGCCAAGAAGAACAACTACGGGAGCTGAAAGAAGATCAAGCTCGTCGCCAAGAGGAGCAAGCTCGTCGCCAAGAGGAGCAAGCTCGTCGCCAAGAGGAGCAAGCACGCTGTCAGGCAGAACGGCTTCGGGAGCAAGCACGCTGTCAGGCAGAATAGCTTCGGGAGCAAGCACGCTGTCAGGCGGAGCAGCTACGGGAGCTGAAAGAAGATCAAGCTCGTCGCCAAGAGGAGCAAGCGCGTCGCTTGGAAGACATGCATAAAGATTTCACGAAGGGACTACAAAAGGCTGTCGAACGGGTACAAGAAGTGGAGGAAGGGTTAGGCAAGTTGGAACATCGCGTCATGGCAATAGAGGAGAGAGTGGAAGAAGAGATCGCCAAAATCAAGCAGGAAGTGACAAGCCCAAGCCCTTTGAAGAGCCGAAGCCGTCTTGCAGCCGTTTTTGACGCCCCACATGTGGCCTCAAGCGCAACGAAAGGGCTCAAGATTCCCCATTACGACGGAACAACATCCTGGACCGCGTTCAAGCTACAGTTTGAGACACTTATGGAGGCTTATGGTTGGACTCAGAAGGAAGCACAGTCAGCCCTTACCCTGGCCCTTCGTGATCAAGCGCTCTCAGTGCTGGAAGCTATCGGCGCAAGTGGGGATCTCAGCTTTAGTGCCCTCCTCGACGCACTGGAGGCACGTTTTGGAGACAGCCACCTCGAGCACGTGTACAGAGCGCAATTAAAAGAGCGTACTCAGCGTGCTAATGAGAGCCTACAGCAATGGTCCGTGGAAATCGAGAAACTTGTGCGTCGAGCTTTCCGGTCGACTCCGTCAATGATTGAAGGCACGCTTCTCCAAGCATTCATTGACGGTATTCGGGACCCCGAAGTGCGAGCTGCTGTTCATCTGGGCCATCACAAGAACATGAAAGAAGCTCTGGCCCATGCATTGGAAGTGGAAGCCGTGCGTGGTAACTCCCGAACCTTACGTCTACGGGAAATGACGACAACGGAGCAGGTACCTCCACGCCGTCGGAACTTCATGTGCTATGGATGCGGAGAGCGTGGGCACATGCGGAGCGATTGTCCGAAGAAGGTGAACCGCCTGGACGCGGCGGTCTCAACTTCTGACCAGCAGGAAAACTAAATCCAGCCAGGGCTGCGGGGTGGGCGCTGGCCGGTAGTGGAATAACCCCAACAATCTACATCAAGCAAACTAACGATGGAAATACTCTGGTGATAGACGGTCAAGTAAATGGGAAAAACAGTCAGCTAACATTAGATACTGGAGCTTCAAGGACGGTGATAAATGTTCGGCTGCTCGAGCAAAACATCAGGAAACACCTTAAACCGATTGTTGGCCTACAAATGAAATCAGCTACCGGCCAGTGCATACCGATAAGTGGAAAACTGCATGTAACAATCAAAATTGGGGAACGTGTTTATCGACATGAGGTTATTGTGGCCGAAATTCTGGATGACTGCATCCTGGGACTTGACTTCCTGCAAGGGCACCAGTGTAACATCGACTTAAAATCTGGAGTATTACTATGTGGAACTGAGGAAATTCCGATGAAGGGTGGAACCCTGGGAAAAGTTTGCTGTTTAAGAAGAACTGTTCTTGCACCAAAATCACAGACTCTCGTACCAATCGCATTACCTAGGAGGAAGGAAGGAAGTTTACCTCGAAGGTGCGCTGTGATTGATAAATCGGAACACGTAAACTCATGGCTACCGGCAAGGACTGTCGTGGGGTCATCTGATGTCAACCGCATTCCGGTATTCAACTTCAGTGATTCAAAAATTACGATTGAAGAAGGAGAGCCTGTGGGCGTATTGGAAGAAGTGGCCTGGATAAGAAAATGCTTGGAGAATCTTGTGAAGAAGGACAGTACGGGAATAGACTTTGTAACGAAAATCTTAGACGAAAACAAAAGTCTGACAAAAGTGGAGACTATGAAAGCTAGAAATTTACTTCTTCGATTCTCTGATGTGTTTTCAAGAAGCGATGGTGATATTGGCCAGACTGGTTTGGTGAAGCATAAAATAAACACAGGTGATACAATGCCAATTCGTCAAAGGCCCAGACGTATACCATTCGCTCGTGAGAAAGAGGTTGAAGAAATGATTGACGATATGAGGAAAAATGACGTGATAGAGCCCTCTTCTAGCCCTTGGTGTTCACCTGTCGTGCTTGTCAAGAAGAAAGATGGTTCAACGAGGTTTTGCGTAGACTATCGACGATTGAATGATGTAACCAAGAAGGATAGCTACCCGTTACCAAGAATCGATGACACACTTGACACACTGAGTGGCATGAAATGGTCTCAACGCTCGATCTGAAAAGCGGCTATTGGCAGGTGGATTTGGATCCCAAGGACAAGGAAAAGACCGCATTCTCAACTGGGAAGGGACTCTGGCAATTTAAGGTGATGCCATTTGGATTATGCAATGCACCGGCAACTTTTGAGCGTTTGATGGAACAGGTGCTGGCGGGACTGCTGGGCGAAACCTGCCTAGTTTACCTCGATGACATCATCATCGTTGGACGGGATTTTGACGATCATCCAAGGAAATTGGAAAAGGTACTCGATAAGCTGCGTGGAGCAAATTTAAAGTTGAGTCCAAAGAAATGCTCTTTCTTCAAGCGCGAAGTGAATAATCTAGGACATGTTATTTCTGAGAGAGGAATTGAGACTGATCCAGCCAAGACTGTCGCTGTTAAGGAATGGCCAACACCTAAAGACAAAACGCAAGTTCGGGCATTTCTTGGATTGTGCTCGCATTATCGGCGGTTTGTGAAAGGATTCTCGGACATTGCCAAGCCTTTGCATCGATTGACAGAGGAGAAAAGTGCCTTTATCTGGGATGAGGATTGTGAGCAAGCCTTTCCAGAACTAAAAGAACGGCTTTGTAACACACCAATTCTCGGATACCCCAACGCGAAAGGAATATTCGTAGTTGATACGGATGCCAGCAATATTGGAATAGGAGGTGTCCTTTCACAACGCGATGGTGAGCAGGAGAAGGTTATTGCTTACTTCAGCAAGTCACTATCCAAGCCGGAGAGGAATTATTGCGTGACCAGGAGGGAATTGCTGGCCGTAGTCAAAACTCTGCACCATTTCAAGAAGTATTTACTGGGACGGAAATTTTTGATCAGAACTGATCACGCTGCTTTGAAATGGCTGCTTCAGTTTAAGGATCCCGAAGGCCAAGTAGCCAGATGGTTGGAACAACTTCAGGAATTTGACTTTGAAATCGAACATCGCGGCGGAAGAATTCATGGCAACGCAGATGCATTATCGAGACGCCCATGCGTGGAAGATTGCAAGCATTGTGCCAAGAAGGAAACTGCTTTTCTTAAGGTGATAAGGACTGATACTGTTGACGAGGCATGGGGAGATGATGCGATGAAATTAGAACAGGAAAGAGATGCAGATATTAAACCAATACTGGAGTGGCTACGAAGTGGTAACAAGCCAAGTTGGAGTGACGTCGCCCAATATAGCGCGGTAACGAAAGGTTTATGGGCACAGTGGAAAAGCCTTACGCTGCATAACGGACTTCTGTGCAGGAAATGGGAATCAACAAACGGCAAGGACGAGCATTTGCAATTGGTGGTGCCTCGTTCAAAAATAAGGGATGTATTAAAAGCGTTCCATGATGGATCTTCTGAAGGTCATTTGGGAATTAGGAGGACTTTGGTGAAGATCAAGGAGAGGTTTTATTGGTTGCATTGCAAATATGACGTCGAAGATTGGTGCCGGAAATGCACTAGTTGTGCAGCTGTCAAGGGTCCACAAACAAGAAACAGAGGGGCGATGAAAATCTACAATGTTGGTATGCCTTGGGAGAGAATAGCCTTAGACATCGCTGGACCATTTCCAATCACTGATTCGGGCAATCGCTACGTTTTAGTGGTTATGGATTATTTTACAAAATGGCCGGAGGTCTTTGCCATACCGAATCAAGAGGCAGTAACTGTAGCCACGAAGTTGGTAAACGAGGTATTCACCCGATTCGGAGTGCCCTTGGAGATGCACAGTGATCAAGGACGGAACTTTGAATCCCAAGTTTTTCAGGAAACTTGCAAACTTTTGGGAATCCATAAGACTCGAACGACCCCTTATCATCCACAGTCAGATGGAATGGTCGAACGTTTCAACCAAACATTGGAGCGACACTTAGCAAAGGTGGTTGACAGCCATCAGAGAGATTGGGACACTTACATACCTCTCTTCTTGCTTGCCTATCGGACTGCTGTACATGAAAGTACCGCAAAGACGCCTGCATTTGCAAATTTTGGAAGAGAATTGAGATTACCGGCAGATCTTGTATCGGGCTGTCCACCTGGCGACACTCGCACCGAGTTTAGCGATTACATAAGCGAGTTAAGGGCAAAAATGTTGGACATTTATGAGCAGATCAGGGAGGCCGGTCTTCAAGCTAGTGATCGCGCAAAGACGCGCTATGATCGACGAGCCAATTCTGTTGGGTTTGAAGAGGGGTCATTGGTCTGGCTTCATAATCCAGTCAGAAGGAAGGGAAAATCTCCGAAGCTGCAACCGAGTTGGGAAGGTCCTTATGAGATAGTCACGAAGATCAATGACATTACTTACAGAATTCGGAAGACTTCAAGGAGTCCTTTGAAAGTTGTCCATATAGACAGGTTGGCGAGGTATTACGGCAGCAACGATGCTCGGGACGAGCGAATCTAAGAGGGGGGCATTGTGACGGAAAAGTGGTACAAACTCTTTGACATCATGACGTCAATGGATGGTTGTCAAACGTTGCCTAGAGATTGTAAATTTCGTCGTGAATTGTCAACACGAGTTGGTGTAATCGGTAAGGCGTGTGGATTACACCACAGAGACCCCGAGTTCGAGTCCCGCCGTAAGCGTGAAGTTTTTTAGTTGATGGAAGTTTTGTCGAAATTTCTGGAATTATTTGTGTGAAAGAAATGAAAAATTAAAGAGCGAGAAGGAGAATAAATAAAAATGAATAACGAAATTATTGGAAGGTTCTGGAGGCATGACGATCAAAAAGAATAACGAAATTGAATATTCCAGAACCTGACCGGGGGTATATAAGCGGAACTGCGGCTCACCGCTGGCAGTTGAGTTCTAAGTCTAAAGCGATTCGGAAGAAAAGGAAGAAAAGTGAGTGAAATAGTGAAGTGCAGTGAAATAGTGAAGTGCAGTGAGTTAAGTGAAAGTCAGCGTGAACTGTGAGCGGCAAACGGAAGCTTGTGTCAGTCGCCCGGACTCTGCTCAAGAGGAACGCCGATAACTTAACTCCGTGGACGCTGTCATTTAAGTGCAATAGAAAGTCTGAAAACCGGTATTAGTGTTTTAATTTTCATCCAATCCCGTAACCCAAGCCCGCATAGTCAGAAACGTGACGTCAGGCACGTAACATTATATTAGCATTGAATGCTTTGTGTGTGTAAACTTAATTGGATATGACCGATTTTATCAGCGTGATATGTCAATATACAATTAATTCCTTAAATCTTTAATCTTATTTATTTTTAGCCTAGCACTTTGTTTAATGTAATTTAGTTGGTTTAAAAAGTCAATATTAATTTATATTTATGTATTTTCATAAACAAGGACTATTTTTTATCATAAAATCTCCAACATTGTTGGAAATAAGACATGATCTTTAAAATCTTATGACATAATTGTTCTAATCACACACTCCATTGTGTGTCACATGGATTATGTCACAATTTGACACAATTGATAACAAATGGTGGAGGAGTTGCCTTTCTCATTCTGAATTCACAATTAATTAGGTATTGCGATTAAATTGCCTAATACTTGGAGAAAATAACAGTTTGAAAATCTTCAAACTGTTATTTTGTGTACGTTATCTATGTTACGATTTCATGTTATGAGAGTTTAATATCGTTTATATTTTCTTTTTCTTTTAAAAAACATTGCCCCACATAAGGATTTTCTCCTATGTCGTGGGTGCGTTTACACATATACATGACACCCAGACCCCGAAACAATAATTTGTGAATCACACAAAGTGTTGTTCCGTGCAGGAATCGAACCCGCGACACGTCGCACGGCAGCCAGTTGCCCAGTCACCAACCGTGCTGTCATAAATGTTTTGACCTTAGAAACTTCGGTAGATTTTGTACAGATTGTGAATAAAAAAACTGTTGATTTGTGCGGTTTCGGATTAACTCCAATTACATACATGTGTATTCGGGCCGAATCAGAGCAACATTATGTTATTTTTTTAAGTGTATAACTAATTTTAAGACGCGCTATAAAACTGGACTCATCCTGCAATCACGCAGCATTTCGGACCTATCCCATTATTCAATATTGAATGTGGTTTGTCAGCTGCCCATATTAAATATCGCGAGAGACCCTGAAAGCAGTACCTTCGTCAAGTAGGGTACTCTTGACGTTGCACAGAATCTTTTCAATTTGATCCGGGACCCCGATCAGACCTATATTAAGTCTCTAGTGCCTGATTTGCATGAAACTTATTAAAAAATAAGGTTATAAAATCCCTGGACTGTGATATGACGAATAAATTATTCGGTGTTGATTTGAAATTTCGTAAGGTATTGTTTCACAAAATAAATTCCATTTTGTGTAAATGTTTTAACACTAAAAATTATTTTCGCCGTAACGAATTACGTGAAAATATATTTTCATAAAAAGACAGTATTTATTATTTAAAATATTAAAGTTGTAATCAGAATAAATTTATGTTTAAGGTTAAATCTACACAGATACAATCTACATAACGTCACAAAATGTATTAAAATCATATTCCTTCCGTCCTCATTCAGAACAGTTTTAGGATTTCATACAGAGCCTTTACTGGTTTTATCTTTGAGAATTTGAAAATCTCGACACTGTTACTCTGGTAGTACCTACATCTTTATCGCCTTAGATAAGATTGAAGTGAGCACAAATTTTGTTGAACATAGAGGAAGCTGGGATTCGCTCGAGGACAAAACATTACAGAGATTTGTTCAAAGTGCCATTTTAGATTACATAATGTAACGTTTTGGGGATAAGTTCGAAGATTTTAAGGTCACTTAGAGTTCTTAAATGACGTGATCTTATATCACATATGAGTTTAAATGTTGCAAACCATAAAACACTCGGCTCATCACGAGGCTTACACCGTAAATTTAAAAGGCTTTATACGTGGGCTCGTGGGCCACCCCTCCATTACCATAAAATTACGTGATATCACTTTCTTTTGATGTGTCGTAAAAAATAAAAAAATACGTGAGCTGCACACCGAACCCCTTGTGGCGTTGTTAATTAAATTTAATTATATTTCCGTTCTGATTTGATATCTGAACTGAGATTCACATGTATAAACTTTGGCATGTTGCACTAAAAATAGTATCTAATAATTGAATTTGATTTCAGATTACCGTGTGAAGGGAAAACATTATTAAGAGAAATTAATTATCACATTACACAGAAAAATGATCACAAAATCAATCAAAATGAATTACATATCAGAAATCGATAAATCACCCCAGAAATGCGATTATTAACGGGAATAGTTAATTTGTCAGTCGTTTCACGAATGCAAATAGAGCACGACGGCTGCGCACGCGCCGAGCATAGGGTCCTTAAAGTGGGCGTGCGTGTCCACCAAATGTGTTTAATATTGTCACCCGCATATTGTGTGTGTGTGAGTTTGATGTATTCGTGTATTTCGTGCACGTGGATAGTTTTGATAAAAGGTTGGCAGCGCTGTAGGTATTCATTTTGACCTATTTTGATAAATTAGGAAGGATATTTAAAAAAGTTATTGTTAATGTGTTATATTGTGTAGTGGTTTACTACATATTTTTAACAACGTTGTGTAATGTTTTTATTTATTTTTGGTTCAAGACTTACCTTTTTGTAGTAAGTAATTTTAGAATTTTAAACTTGTAAGTTACACTGCATTTCTTGATACGTGGGATGTTAATTGAAATACTACTACTAGTTATTTTTTTTTAAGTGTAAGGTAAACACCTACCACAATTTTCTAGTATCTTCATAAAATTACTTAAGTAATTTTATAAATGAGTTTCCCACACAAAATATATGTATAATTTTTGTCGTAAATTTTAGTGCTACATGTAGATATTTTCTTGGATAAGGCAACCAGGCTTTATTGACACTCCGATGCCAAATAGTATGCCTTTATAAGATAACTTTATAGCTAGAAATAAATGTTTATGAGAGCAGAGGTCGTCATTTGTTTAAGGTTGCTGAAGTAACATAATATTTGATGTTGTAAAACAGATATTTCTATGTTCATTTAATTACTTACTTTATTCATACTTAGATCTTTAGCTTGTCTGCGTCTCTAGCCTCTCTCATGATATTAGTTAGATCAGCTGTAGTCTGTTATTAGATTCCATGCAACGCTTAAAAATAGAATTTTGTTCTTATAAATCTGGGGTTCCACCTATTCTTTGAGAGGAAAAAACATCGATTGTCAATGCCTTTTCTCGCCTAGAGTGACGCAAGAGGGAGTGTCTTTTACTGATAAAAACCATCCCACTCCTTGACCTGCTCCAGGCTGAGGCCACGTTACCATATTGCACTTACCCCAAAGCCCCCACTGAGTGATAGACCGCCTCCGGTTTCACTTGTAACTGACCAATCAATTGATGAAAAAACAAAAACGTTTATGATACTTTTAATGCAAGCTATGAATAAAATAAAAACAGCAAGTAATATAAACGCAAATATAAGTTAGAATATTTATAATTCTTGGCATTTATTCTCACGCTACCCCAAACCATTATCAGCTGTTTACATGAAATTCGAAAACAGTCATACAACGACTGTTTGCCTCATAAATAATAATTTACCAAAAAAAAAAGCGAGTACAGTAAATTTTGATTTCGTTTTAATTTTTTGTTTGCGCCTAAACGGAAAAATAAAAACGTCGCCAGTAAAGCAAATAAAGGTTAACTTAAAATGGTAATTGGAATGCTGACACGATATCCCCGAGTAAATATTGTATGCAAATATGTAAATAAAATTTTCAACTTTCAGTTTAAAAAGGACAGTTTTATTTTGCGTTTTCCAATGGCCACGGCACACACGTTGTTCGTACTTCATTTTTGTTTCATTTATACAATGAATAGATTTTTTGCCTACCTGTGAAAAGTACCGTTATTGGGTTGTTAACTTGCAATACAATTATTACAACACCAATTCTTTAATAAAATGAATAAATCATTATTCATTTTTCTATCAAAAATTTTCATTGTTTATTTCAGTGTGAATTTGTCACTCGTGCGTAAAGCTGTATTGAATATTGAATTTATTTTTTACTAGTAAAATAGTCAACAATATATAACATGAATGATAAGTTATACTAACAATAACATTTTGGATAATATATTACGAATACAAACAATTATAATACAAATTATATTCTTAAAACCAACCCTCAACCCCAAGCAATAACTAAAGAGCTTATCAAACAAAATAACATTTAATATATTTTATTACAATAGTCAGCGACTCCCCATTTATCCCTCTAGAAAAACAATAAAATCCATACAAACACTAGCAGTCCGTTTTCCTATAAAACCCAATATATTCCTTGAAAACGGGATTTATGTCAATGAAGTTGAAAATCGTCCCCTCGGCAGCGCATATCAACACGTCAATATATCAGATCGGGCCTGCCATTTGTCAGCCATTGCTATTTATAGGGTAGATACGTTGCCCAATCGATGGGCAATGTATGGAATATGTTCAGGACATTTGCAATCGATAGATGTTTTTTGTACTAGTGTTAAAAGTTCTGAAGGACCCGCTTCTCGTGCATGAGGGTGCGGATTCGAAACCTACCAAGTGCCAATGTGGCTTTTTCCGACTTATATGTACTTTCTATCGTTTAGACACCTGGATGTATATTAATAAGTATAATTTGTACTTATAAGATTGAAATGCCAATCCGCCTTGAGCAAGCGTGGTGATTAATGCTCAAACCCTCTCCGTGTGTTCCCATTTTCTCAGCAGTGGCAATTACAGGCTGATGATGTGATGTGATAAAAGTAGACTTGTATAGAATAGGAGGCAAATTGTGACCAACCAGCGCCACCCGTGGAAAACCGTAACACTGACCTTTTAAGAAGGCGACTGGCCACCTACACGCTTCAACATGTCAAGCAAAGCTCCACTTTTATTTCAAGGTTGATCAAGCAGAGGTTTTCGTGATTTATAAATGTCAGTGTTTAAAACCCCTTTAAATCCATGTTAAACGGTGCATGTCTATACACCCAAACAATTAATTCCGTGCTATTGCTGAAAAATCGTAATAAAATGAAATTAATAGCCGCTTAGGAAGTGACCTATATTATTATATTAATCAGTAAAATTTTCTCTATTCAGTAAACAATGTATATTAATAGATGACGTTTGAGGAAATTCTGAGGCCGCTATCGTTACAGGTCAAGTGGGTAGCTCTTGACATGAGACCGTCAATGACAATCGAAACTGCCACAATTTCCCTATATTTTTATCAGCCAATCAACGACCCGATATTGTACTTGTACTATACTTACCTATTGACCTAAATAAGAAGCGAAACATCAATGTCGACAGTCCGTGACAATGCATGGCTATTCTCTTAGCTTCTTCTGCTTATAAAGTCTTTCTTCCATTTACATTATCAGGTGTGGGAGAGCTACCTATGCTGTTGCACGAATCGGTCAGGACAACCAGAGTGATACCGCGGACTCACAGAAAGCTGGCGTCAAAACAATCACAACACTGTGTTGCTCCGTGTGAGTGGGGTTACTGAAGTCCCAATCCTTCTTCCCCTCCTCCAACCCCTAAATCACCAAACCTTAAACCCCAAAAGGCCGGCAATTCACTCATAACCTGGCTGGTGCCAATTGCTTACCATCAGATCAAACAACAATAAGTATTATCGTTGGCCTAGTTTTAATCTATTCACCCCATCCCAATTCTTAAATCTTCCAATCTTCAAAAGACTAGCAACACACTTGCGACTCCTCTAGCGTCGAAGGTTTCGATTGGCAGCGCCGATTAGATATTTACCACCATAATATCCGTCAGCTTGTTTTCGGCCCTATCCTGCAATAAAATCTTCAGATTTGGCAGGCGGGTTTGTAAATCGCAGTTTAGGTTAACAACCTTACCACGTCTAGAAATTTTATATTAGGTTTAGGTATATGACACGATGCTATGGGCACCTCTATTATATTTTTGTGGTCTATTATTTGTTAATTTGTTGCGATATTGCGGACAAAACAATTCGACTCTACCATGAGTACTTACATACATACGCATAAACAAACTATCTAAACCAACATATTCAGTAACTCTCACAATGACGCAATCATACAATCTACCAACGACCACAACATTGTACCAATAAGATTTATCTCATTCAAACTCCTTATCAGTAAACTAATACACTTCGCAGAACACATAACACCGATAGTTGGTAATGGCCATTAACACGTGCCTAGTGCATTAATCTCTGCTCTGAAGTAATCCACTACACTAAGATAGCAGGATAGGGTATCGACTATACAGTTGAGGCGTGCCGGACTGGGCCAATGGAATTGGGAAGGTTTCATAATGGACGATGTGTCATTTTCGATTGTGTGCACGCGATCTTATTGTTTCCAGATGGACTAGGGTTTTGTGAAATTTATATTCTTTGTGTTAGGTGTATAAAATATCAACACTAGCTTAACTGTAGTTAGACGTATTAAAAGGATTATTATTGTTCGGATGGGTAGGTATATGAACGTTTTCGGTTATTCAGATTCGTCGCCATGGTAACAAACTATTATAAGATCTAAAATTATATAGAATTAATCTTCTTATACTTACGTTACTAACTCGAGGGCAATAAAACGACGCCAAGCAAAACTATTTCGCTATAGGAACAAACAAAACAATTGACACATCAGTGACGTCACGCCCAAAATGACAAGGACACCATCATATTGTTTACTCCTATTGCAATGAAAATTTAGTTCAAAGGCAAAAAACAAATGACACATTAGTGATGTCTCGCTCGCTCAATATGATAATGAAAGCAATGTTCAGTAATACTCCTGTGCTCTGTTGCGGTTTGTGTTCTCATTCTACGCATATAAAAGTATTCTATTTTAATTCCAAGTTTAAATAAAAAAAAAGATATGCTTACAGTTCAAAATTACGGAAACTGCAGAACCAATATGAATCCAACTTCTTACTCGATTATTCTTATTCGGTTGCAATATTTCAAGGTAATTCGATCGTAATGAACTAAAACTTATTTATGCACATCAGACACAATAGGTACATAAATAGGAAAACAAAATACAGAAATAGAGGTACATAGATACAAACTTCCTTAAAGCAAACTGATATCTGTGCCAATATTATAACACTCACGAACACGTCCAAAACAACAACAATAGAAAATATTCGAAATACCGAATACAAATAACACCGATACTAGTACGTTCCTAATTCCCACATAAGTACTGAGATACAATACACTGATATCGTTTATTGGTGAGATGGGTAACTCTGATAATTACACAGACTCTGGTAATTGATCACAACTCATAGTATGGTCGTTACTCTATTTAGATTCGGGTCGCATATATTATTTGTGATAATAACAGTGTCGAATATGTTTTGTTCAACACTATTAGTACTTATCTTGCCTATAGGTAATTATTATTTGGAAATGATTTTATCTTTTGTGTTGTTTAGGTTGTTGTTTTGTTGAGGTTCTGTTTTAGGTTTTAATCGAGTGTTGTATGACTATTTAAGTGCTTAATGATTAACAAATGAGATGCATAATTTTTTTCATCATAAACACATTATTACTACAATTACCAGAGTCTGTGTAATTATCAGTTACCCACTCTGATAATTACACAGACTCTGGTAATTGATCACAACTCATAGTATGGTCGTTACTCTATTTAGATTCGGGTCGCATATATTATTTGTGATAATAACAGTGTCGAATATGTTTTGTTCAACACTATTAGTACTTATCTTGCCTATAGGTAATTATTATTTGGAAATGATTTTATCTTTTGTGTTATTTAGGTTGTTGTTTTATTGAGGTTCTGTTTTAGGTTTTAATCGAGTGTTATATGACTATTTAAGTGCTAAATGATTAACAAATGAGATGCATAATTTTTTTCATCATAAACACATTATTACTAAATATAATAAAATAAGTTAATGATTAATTCATTCAGTTAAAATAAAAATGTTTTATTAATTATTTTTAAAATTTGCTTAATAAAATAAATCCTCCAAATATCTGTTCTCGATAAAATACCGATGGGTATAAGCTTATTGATGAATTGTATGATGTATTATAATATCAACTTTTTGCTAAATGAAAATAATTAATAAAATAAAACGATCAAATTTTGAAACGTATTTGCGCTATAAGTACTGTGTAAAAAATGGCCAACGAAAAAAAGGTTTTCAATTGATATATTCAAAACTGTGTCACATTTTTATTCGTACCCATCGCCTTTGTGACGTTTTAACGAAATATCGTAATCTGATTTCATTTAAATATATTTTGGGAAACTTTTAATCATTTTTACGTCAACAGCTTTAACTGAAACTATGCAATGTTTCAGCGCGTAACGCAAACGCGTTTTTCACACACAAGAATTAAAAGATTATAAATACGATTGTATATATGTAATATATATAATTTATATTGAAATAAAAGAAATTGTTTATTTTGATATGAATAAAAACAAAAACTAAAAAAAACAATGGGGAAAACTAGACTTCTTTCCATTGAGTGCAATGTGTACTTGAAGAAAATCTGTGTTCAAACATCACGTATTAATCGTTGAAGCAAATTTATTATTTTACTCACTCTACTACAAATAAATCAATTCTAAGCTATGGTCCCTTCATTACGTGTATTTTGTAACACACACCAATAATAAATACTCTTACAAACAAAAGAGCAAAAGACGGGACCATTCGTCGAAAACCAACAAGTCGCAATTACAACCTTAAAGATTAATCAGGAAACGCCCAAGTAAGCGTTTAACCAGTCCAAATTGCTGCAAAAGGTACACCAACATTGTGATCAATTAAGTTGATAGCCGATTGAGTACCCCACTTTACTATACCTACGGTACCTACGCGTTGTGGGTGCGACCGCAAGAACCCCAAATTCCTGGCAAGGTACTTCGAACGGAACTTTAATTGTTTCGGTAGCTAAACGTAGTTCTATAGTTTTTGTTTAAGTAAATAGATCTGCTGGTGATAATTTATAAGTTCAAATTATTCATGCGTACTGTCGCGGCTTTTTTGTGTAATAGCTTGGAGGTCGCGCTGCACACGCTTCTCATGAATAAGAGTTCCATTTTAACTTGGAACTAGTTAGTACCTTTATTTGGTTGCATCAAGTCAGTTAGCAATAATACTTTCAATTAATTTTATTCTTCAATTTAGGTGATAGAAGCTTTTTTCTTTACCTGCATTTATTAACTACTACCAGTTGATTCTTCTAAAATTACAAAATTTCGAAATTGTTAACATTAAAACCATACCCGACCTACAACGAGGAGTTAAAATGCTTTTAGATAAAACCCCAAATTCATTTTTAACATCTTTATTGCTTTTCGTATAAAGAATGCACGGAAGAACATTAACCGCCTCAATTGAAACGAGTAAACCAACCTAAGACAGAAAAACACCATCAACATTTTTCTATTCATAGAAAAATTCCTGATCTGTTCCTCTGTTGTATTAAAGTGTCGAGTCATGTGCCAGTAAGGGGTGCAAGTAGCCACGGTGCCAATTACTCTCAGGAACACCAACATCCTAGGGGTGGGCGAAATAAACCATAACATTCATAAAGGGATAGTGTCGTAGTACATACAATCGGTGCCAATAAAACAGCGAAACCCCACGCAATAAGCAAAGGCGAAATAGCGCGGAAACGTTGGGGGAAACAGTATTAATACTTATGGTTAATTGTACCGGGGATGCGCGGGTGTAAGATGATGCTTTGTTCAAGTTATTGTAAGAGAAACAAAGCTTATTGTAGTATGGGTATAAATATACAGAATAGAAACAATCTATAAATAAATTAATTTTATAATTAATTTTTGTTATTTTTATTTTTAATTTTTAATAATTTTGGGAATATAAATTTCAAGAAAACCTGAATATGATACTAAGAAAACATGAAAATAAATAGATTATCTTTAATCTTATGGCAAAAATCGCTAAATAAAACCAAAGAGAGTGTTTGGAAACAAAATACAAACATAAACATTTTTCTTTAGCTTTTATCTAGCTTCGACGTACACCTGAATAGGCTTATGTTAGTTGGTTAGGTCAATAAACTGATGGAGAAAGTCGGTAAAGGCGCGTATGGTCCGGAGATTCCATTCTTTTTAGCCCTGACCATCGATGGCCTGGACATTTCTCGTTACCCGTCTGATAGGCTTTTTATATTTTTTGATAAAAAGTATAGGTATAAAGTGTGAACAATAAGTTAAAAAATAAATAAAAAAAGCATTCGAACTCTAAATCAAAACAGACAAGGACGTCTCAAGCGCAATTTTAGAGCTCACCCAATGAAGGGTGACTGTGCTTCCCTTTAAGACGTGTTCGGACTAGAGAATTACTCTCTGAGGTGAGATGCGCTCAGTTCATTACAAATACTACGAACGAACCAAAGAATTTGATGTTTATCAATTCTGTTATCGTTTTCATGTGTCGCTGAAATGCCATGGAAATAATAATGCTCCCTACATCGAGTGTGACAATACAATTTCAAATGTCTCCTCGCGGCTTGTTGTTTATTTTGTTATTTTGGGGAGGGATTGTGACGATTCTTCTGGTATTTTTTTTTGATGAGATAGATTTTTTTGCTTTTTAAAGTGTTTTTTTTTTTTGTCTTTCGCTATAAATTGAAGTATTAGACTCAACATCGAAATATAATAATAATATTATTTTTCAGGATGGTCTTCAAAAACGCGTTTAATTTTAAGTATTTCGCTTAAATCGGAGTTCTTTATATGTTATCTTAATAGGCTTGTGGATGAAAATTGAAGAAAATTCATAAATTATGTTTATAATATTATTACCAATCATTGTAGTATATTTCCTATGTTGGGATCCGTGGTTGTTGAAAACCGAAACGTCAATAGCAGAAATTCTGCTCAGATTCCAACAATTTACAGAAGACAATTTGACTAGGTACGACTGTTCTGGTTTAGACAAAATATTAATTATTGTTCATAAGATGTAAAAAAGTAAAGTGGGTACAAACTGAGACTGCTGAGACTCTTTTATCCGTGGTGCTAGTAGCTGCTTAGTTAGCGTGTAACTAAATTAACTAAATAGTCCTACTTGCACCTGGTCTCTTTTTAAAGACTAGTTTTCTGTCCATGACTTCTCCCGCATGGTTAAAGCAAAACTCAGTTTATACAACAGCCTTTTAACTTTTTACAACTTTAAAACATTCCCTACCATAAAATAGGTAAGGATTATTATTAACGTTTCTGAATTGGAAATTCAGAAATATTACATAGTCAATTCATCAATACCAAAGGTAAATTCGATACTTGTATTAGCACCTAGGAGACATGAGACATGAGAAAAAATGCTAGTAAGTAGCAAATAAAAAAAAAACTTTATCTAAATCAGCTATTAAGAGCTTGATTGGTAAGCAGGCCAATTACTGAATACTTACATAGTTCAAGCTTCCTCTCGTTCATATAAATGTAAATTGTGTAACAAAACAAAACCTCAATAAATAAGTATCAATGTGTACATACAGAATAACATCACAAACTCATTAATTTTAAACGCACACGCTACCTTTAACCGATTAATTATTCACTTCTAAGTTTTCCCACAACTTTGGCCTCCGAGAAATTCTAGAATGTTCGTTACTCGCTTAAGCTCATACAATACGTTTCAATTTCTGAGAAGAGTATGCACTTCGATGGAGTGTAGGGAGTCTTGACAATGTGTTAAATTAGTTGTCTACGTGATGTTCATCTATACAGCTTACATTAGACATAGTACGTGAGCAGCAGACGTAATCACAAATGAAAATAAATAGTTTATTTCGCCATCCCTCATATCACATGGATAAATTAGGCCTATTTATTTTCATATTTTCTGAGAAATAAACATTGAATGTGTTCATTGTTATTGGTTCCCAAAAATGATAATTAGATAAACCAATAAAAACTTTTAAATTAAATGCTACCTCTGAAAACAAATAAATACAAGCAAATATTAGTTCCAGAAAGTTAGAATTTAACGGTAAAACAATAATTCCATAATCGCATAGTTACTGGATATAATAATAGATATCGTTTATTTGATCTGATTCTATGAAAATTGTATGAACACAATACCTAGATAAAACACAATATTTTATTGTATATAAATTAAACACAAAAGATTCGATATCAAAAACATATAAACCTAGCTAATAGCATATTACCAATCCAATCTTCGTCTATTTTCTCATCAACTTTTTTATCTGTCCTTTGATCACAAAACGCAATTCTGTTCCATTTATATAGTGAAATTGAAAAAAGAATCATTCTTCCCCCAAAAACCGTCGAGGCTAGTTACGTGTACACATAATGCGCATAAAATAGACCACTCTGTCTCGTGAACAATATCCATTAGGGAAATTTTATCTTTGAGAGCAATAAATTATGAGAACCCCTCTTATAAAAAACAGAAACGAAACGCCACCGGAAAGTTGTATTTAAACAAACTACATTACTTTATAATGACCAATTCAGTCGACAATAACTCGAGTTCTGTATGATAATTTGATCAGGTGGTAGTCAAAGGGGACCTCCTAACGCCCTCACAGTTATTAGGCGAACTAATGGCGGCTTAAGCAAAACAACTCCCGATATTGCACCATAAAAAGGTCTATTGAAATGGGTACGCACCCCTTCGATTATTTTAAATTTTCCATTGTTGAGCACATTTCAATGTAGGAAAGAACAATGTGGAGTCACATTCCCGTATAAATTGAAAATGAATGGCGATTACAATACCTATGTGCCTGAATTTTTTAATTATTTCCATAATAATTGCTGAATTCTGGTTGTCTGTCGTATCGATTCAAATTGATGGATTGAATTTCACTCACTTTTAATTAATGTTTTGTGCAGTGTCAATATCGTTCTCGTAACACTGGTTAAACCAACAAAAAATAAACTATTTTGTTGTTATGAATCCAATATTCTTTGCAGATTTGCAAGGTAGGTTATTGTCAAACAGTCATCTAAAATTATGGTCTACAATGGTGTAACACCTTTCTATTTATTGGTTCTCAAGTGTGGGATAGCCATGTTCGGCACGTATAAGTCGGCTCAACCGGAATGATATCAAGGCCACACAGAATACTGGCGTGAAACAACCATAGCGTTGTGTTTCGCCGTGTGAGTCAGGTTACCTGAGCCCAAACCTTCCCCAATCCCCAAATCTTCGTAACCCCTCTAGGGTTGCGGTAGTCCATGGGCAGCACCGATAGTTTACCATCAGGAGTAGGCTCGTTGGTCGTCCTATCACATAAAAAATACATACAAATAAGTAACAATATAATCAATGTGCAATATCTTAAAAAAGTAGCTTTACTATGACTGTAAGATTTGTTTCGTTTTAAAATGTGTAGTGTATAGGATTAGATCTTAGATACTTCGACACCATATTATCTAAGGACAAGAGTAGTAGATCTATCAGTTCTAGAATATCGAGTACCCTTCATTGTCACCCTTTGATTATTGATATTGTTAACATAATTTACCGTACCTTGACACAATTGACCGAAATATCCTTCGCGCCTATCTACAATAGCGCCAATACGGGGTTCATATCGAACATCGTTTTTTTTTAATTTTATGGTATGTATACATATTTATATTTAAAATTTCCTAGACTTGGGTGTGCTAGGTACATTACAGTTTCATTCATTATTTATTGGACAAGTTGGATAGTTTCCTACAACAAAATTATTGTATATTGATTGTTAAAATCAATGGCAGTGCAGGGTAATTGCAAGGCTACTTTCTGTGCCTATCAAGGTTAATTTGTATTATAAAACATTTTGATTATTTCTTTAGCCTTCACTATATTGTCCCAACCATCATATAACTGCCACTGCAAACAAAAAAATGTCAACCATTTTTATTTCATTTCTTCTATCACGACTCCACTTCTTTTTTTTGGCGAAAGAAAAATGCAACAGTTCCATTAACGTCTGAAAGACGATAACGAAGGATAAATATGTAACGATTTATCAGAACTCTAAACATGCTAAGTGTCGCGTATAGAAGTATCGTTTCGTCCCTACTTCCTGGCTTGAAGGCGTCTGTAATAATGGATTACGAGTCTAGACGCGAGACAAAGCCGTTTCGAGCCCTTAAAGGCGACTTCTTGTACGGTGATAGCATGAGCGGAAAGCGGGTAAATAAAGAAGATACGAGATAGTAAAAAAATACAAACGATGGCCATTTTCATACATTAATGTCAATATGAAAGAAGGAGTTTAGTGTGAGAGAGCCATAATTCGGCACGAATTGGTCGGCTCGACTGGAACTCGGCCTCACAGAAAACCGGCGTGAAACAACCACAGCGTTGTGTTTCGCCGTGTGAGTGAGGTTACCAGAGGCCCAATCCTTTCCCTCCCGCAATATCCCCTCATTCCCAAAATCTCCAAATCCCTAATCCCTAGAAGTGCGGCAATGCTCTTGTAACTCCTACGTCGTTGCGGGTGTCCATGGGCGGCGCTGATCGCTTACCATCTGGTAAACCAATTTTAACATTCGGAATCGTTAATTGCAAATGCAAAACAAAAGTATTTGTCAGAGAAGTTATTGTTATGAGCCTTATAATATAATTTTACTCACTAAAATTGCTACTGATTATTACTAACGTAAAAACTAGAGCCAGATTTGAGAGTTATTGCTTATGGGACCATAACCGCATTACCGGCCACAACTAAGCTTAGCACTTATATCGTAAAATTAAAATTTAACCCTAACACAAAAGTCTTCAAAATTCCGGTTTTCCGTGTCGAATATCAACTTGAAATGCTCGTTAAGTTTTATATGCATCGTGTGTGAACAATTGTTATTTTGGGCACATTTTAGTGGAGGCGTTTTATTCGCTGTTTTATAACCACTGCGATCTGAGCCTTTGTTACGCTATGCGTGCAGCAAGCGACCGGCCTAAGATTGATGGTAGGTTCACATGACATGGTTCGCCCTGAGCGGAGCTACCCTTTTGATGACTTCACTAACGGTTATTTATGGAGAGGATTTACTCTGATCCTCGTTTAAAATCCGTTCTCTTAAATTTTTAAATCCTTTTTTAAATAGACTTTTCTGATCCCATTGAAGTTGATTTTCGTAGTAATGTTAAGTTACATCATTCATTTAAATTTCATCGACAATCTATTTTCGTGACTTTTTGTAACGTAACACATAATAATATTATATTCCACGCGTATCAAGGTGTAACTATGTACTGTTATACATTTTCTTTTAGGTAGTAAAATTTTCAATCATCACATTTTTCTCCAAACAAATTGCACATACATTGCAAATTCACATCATAACTTGGAAGAAACATAAACCACTCGTTTTATTTTTATTACACAATCAACACAAACAAAGTTGTATGTTACAAATATTACTTTATATTCGTACAAAATATAAGTTATTAAATGTACCGGCAAAACAAGAACAACTTACAACACCTAGCACATGCAGTTGGAAAATTTTAAATTACAAAGAAAATAAGCTTCCGACTTGCATACAAGTTAGAAGTTTGTTACAAACTTACATAAGATTCGTAGAGTTAAAATATAACCACTTTGTTTATTATTGGTAACTTTGTTCCTTGGAGATTTTCATTTTAAAAAATTACTACGTAGCTTATCCCGGTAATTGCGAAGAATTTTATAGTTTTCAATGTAAACTTTTACACTGAATCTTGTTAACGGGATTAATTCTGAATCAACTTGGATTTCATACATATTAGATAACTGATTTGATTAATTATTAACTTTAATAATATAGCTTAACAGTAAAAGGCCGTAGTAGTAAGCACCCAGTTTCACTGACGAACAGAGTGATAGACTTATTCTATTTTAACGTTTCAAAAGTCAGTACCTATTATGGTTTTGTTGAAATAAATTATTTTGAATTCGATTTTAAAATTTCTAATTATTACGAGTATTTCCGCCTCTTTCGATAGGGGTCAATAAAAGTGTCAAGGGAGTTGTCAAATAAATATATATTTGAAAAATCACCGTAACACTTCCCCTTTGTAATTGTGCCGGACAACAAGCGTAGGGTTATAATGTGTCATTTGTTTGGGTTAATTGGTTCCTTTAGATCAAAATGTAAACTTAATGATATTTAACGATAATGATGATCTAGTTATAAGAAAAACTAATATTATTAAAGAATATTTCTATAAAAAATAGCTATCACTAAAGGGTGGTAACGGAATTGTACTTTTATTCCATAGAAAAGAAGTAGGTAAGATTAATAATAATTGGTTTTTAACTTGAGCGTTAAAATATACGATCTCAAATTATCACGAACCACATGGTGCAAATGCTATAAAGTAAAAGACTCATTAGTAAATTTTAAAGTAAGCAACATAGAAAAAAATTAAAACAATAAAATTTGGAAACAGTTCCATGTTTAAATAAAATTCATTGCGTTTAAACGGTCGTCGGTAGGGCTGTGACGGCCAGTGACAGGCGCGCGACCAACGCGATAAGTCCACGATGACATAGCACGCGCCCTTTCGCTGTGGGGCCCGAAATAGAATAATTATTCCGTATTGATTATGGTAGACATTAATTTTGTAACTCGAGTACAGAATATTAATGCAGATTTTGCGATTTGTAAAAAGAAAATATGCATTGGATTTTGATTGGAATATTAATTCGTTCGAATATTAATACTGGAGACGTTTCCATGAACGTGGAAAGCGCGGATTTTTTCTGCAGAAAAAGCTTTAAAAATTTCATTGAGTTTGGAATACCACTGTTATATTTAGACAGTATTATTTGCTATTCTTTTTACACAAGTGAATAAATATAACCTATCATACTAGCCTAAAATATATGCCTACAAAACAGTCAAAATATTTTTTGTATTCTATAGCCCGTTAATTCCATCCGCCATGTTTTGAAATTATTGATATCACATCAGGACCACCCTTCCAAATTACAGTGCCAGTACTGTCTAGACCGCAGGGCGGATTGGACGTGTGTACGTGAATAGCATGCTTTCACAGCTCGTTTGGCCAACAGAATTGGCGTGTTATAGGAACAGAGGCGATTTCAGATTGCACACGTAGCAAGACAAAGTGTAGCTATTGTTATTGACAGCCCTGCCGAGATTTCTTGGCAATGTTAAAATTTTTCCAATACATCCAACTCTTGAGAAAATGAGAAACGGTTGGGTCTTCCGAATAGAGTTTTGAATATTGTTAGATGACATATTTCTTTGTGAAGAAAACTGGGAACCGTATCGACATATCGACCAAGTAAAGTGATAGAAACGTTAATCAAAACACAACCCTAAAACAGAATTCTATGGAAACTAATTTCATTTTGTCTTACCCATTACACTTGCATCAACGAAAATATCCCCTTTGCAGTCCCATTTGGTTTACTCGCCCAAGTCAGATTTGTGTCAGCAAACCACAATTTTAAGCACCCCTTCTCTGTTTTGGAATTAAAAGTTTCGTCATGCAGGTACAAAAACCACTCAGTTTAGAAAAGTAAAAGATTATCGCAACAACTTAGAGATAAAAAGTAAAAACACAAGCCGATTGTGGTGCGAATCAGCTTAGTCTCCCTCCGTTTTTTCAGTGTCTATATACGTATGTATGTACGGACTTTTAAGGGGCTGGTCTCGTTGCTTATAAATGACTGCGAAATCAGGGAACGGAAAAATTACGGGGACCGACTTTTTATAGTTCCTTCTTAAAAATATTTCGGTCGTTATATAAAAATCCTTCTTTTATTTTTTATTTAGTAAAAATAATGAGTTTTGGAGCGGTTGGTAGGTAGTCGATTCAAAATTAATGTTCGAGACATTTTTCAAGATATTTTGTTTTGGGCTATGATTATTTGGATTTACTTATTTTAAGGCAAATTTATTGTTGAATAGTTTTAGAAATAGTCTTAAATTAAAACATATTATTATATAAGATTAAAATATTATTATAAACATATAATAATATTTTAATCTTTGCTGTGTGTGTGTTTTCTTTAAAAATCTTAGTACCTAGCGGAATGTCCCTTAAACCATTGTCTGGCATAGACTAGAATTGCGCAGTGCATTGTAGTAGGCAACGGTCCGTGCAATGTTGAGACGCCCGCGAATAGCAAGTACAAGCATTAATACACCCATTCATCATGGAACTCCATAATTGAATGTCGCAACATTTTTGGCAATGAATTTTGTGTATAATTTTTATAATGATTTTTTTGAATATTATTTTGTTAGTTTCTTATCTAATGGTGGTTGCTGTATTGTTTTTTAAACATATATACCTATAAGTAGTGGTAATAATATTGCCGAGCCGCTTAATTCATTGTCTGTGAGACTCTTAAAGAAATATGATTTAAATTTGATTCAATTTCAGAGAGTAAAGTAAAAAAATAATAGAGTATAATATTTTTTATTTCTGAATAACTTTTTATTTAATACGCCTCGTGAGATGAGCATATGAGCTGATAGAACTACCTAGCATGCTGGTCACAAACATCTTTAGATAAGGAATAAAAGAAGTCTTTATAGAAGACCTTTACATGATAGGTTATTTTGTAGGCAAAATATTAATAAAATAAGAGATTAGTTTTATGTGCCATATAAACACTAGCATAAGTCTGTAAACTTCATATATGTGTTCAACTACTACTATGCACTAAATTTGTTATTTTTCGTTTAAAATAATTATAATACAGAAATAAATAATACCTATATAAATACAATTCGCATAATCTAATAAATAAAAGGTTTTTTACTACCTTTATTTAAACTAATTAAAGATTCTAACAATAAAAAATATAATTTAAATAAAACCAAATTATTTATAATGTCGAAAATAATCAAGGCAAAACACTATCCTAAATATAAGGTGCTAAAACCGTAAACGTAAACTTAACCGCACCACCTACCTCGTGTCTATCTAAAAAGCTTTCAGGTATCAAACATATCGACAGACGGAATTACTACAGGATTAAACTCATCGGGTTGAAAGGATTTAGCGTGCTTATCAATAGACCCTTCACCGAATGTTCCGTTAGAGATTCTGTCAAAAATAAACCAAATCTCCTATTTAGGCAATTTCGTGTGAAATAGGTTTAGTGGAAAATCTTTCAGGTAAATTGTGTGAGGGATATTGTGTAAAGGCTACACTTGCAATTTTCTAACCTAGGTTTTGTACGTAATTGGAAAATTAATAGCTTACTTAGTTTGAAAAATGTGATATGGTTTAAAAGACCAGATAATTATTTATTTATCTCCATAAAGATCTTGGTTTGGTAACAAAACTGGAGTTCAATAGAAAAATAAACAACTAAAGTATTTTAATTCTGTCATGAGAACTGTCTATATATTATTCTATTGATCCGTCATGGCACCTATCAGTATGAGACAGACACCCCTTCCCACCCTGGCCAGCGCGAGATATGCCTCTAATAACTTCTACCACCGTCTTACAAAAAAATAAAAATATAACCATTCGGGCACATTTTATATTTCAGATAATACTTGCATCAAGTATGTAGTACAAACCTAGTTTTACAAACACTAAAAATCTTTGAACATTGCTTTTGTCATCAAAACTCAGTGAATACAAAAACAAACAACGCAAAGTGTGACAAAACTTTGTTATTCCGTATCACAAAATACGAGTTCGTCCCATCGAATGTGACCTACTAGCAAAGCTGAACAATTTTCCTCGAACATATAACTTCCGTGATTATCTCGATGCTGCGAGCCTTAAAAATAACACAATATCACTGAAATATGAATATGGTCGAGAAAGTACGAAATGTGTCGACTTTGTTGAAAAAAAAAATCTGAACAGTTTCTAAACGGAAGGCCAGATGTTCTATAAATTGTAAGTTTCTTTGTTCTTAGTGAAAATTTTCCGAACAGTACAACGTAGTCAGCGTTCATTATTGCTCGGAAATATTAACTAAAGTTTACTATTCACTCCATATGGGAGACGCTGCGATTGTTAGGGATGGTTTTCAATTGTAATTAAATATTTTTTCCATATATTTTTGTCGAGCGAATTAATTTTATGTCGAGAAAAACACAGCAGTAACGCAGCAACATAAATGTTTGTTTTAGATTTTTTTAGCTTTTATCTATACCCTATTAATATTATTTTCTTTAGCTTCCAGGTAATATACAATATCAATGTCATAGCTTGCTATCGTAGGTTATCACAACTATCTACTTAACTAGTAGTAGAAACTCTTAGTTTGATACGAAATTAATGAATAACTCCTTCACTGAACATTATGAAATATCCCATTTTGATTTGTATGTGGTACCAGCCTACAGCTCAAACAGAACAAATATGCGAGGTAAATACGTGGTGGTATACATACGCATTACAAATAAGGTGCAATGGTTTATACGAACCCTCAAAACCCCAAAGGCCAACCCTCATCAGATGTCACCTTTATTGTACACATAGGAAACTTTAACATATCTCTGTCTCATACTTTAAAACCCGAAGTTTTTAGTAAATTAAAACGTGTTTGAGGAATCCTTACTTATACAATATTTGTTCAAGTATGATTAATACCAATGAGGCGGAGGATAGGGGCCTAGAACTAAGCTAATTATAGTACTATATTTTTCTCTTTCACTATATAGGCAAAGTTCTAGCTATAGTCTAGCTATACGTTAGTGATGACAAATTGCCTTCCAATAAAAATATTTGAACGATTACAGTATGGAGTATAATCCCTATAAAAATCCAGACTAGTTTTAAAACTACAAAATTATTAACTTTGTTTTCGAAACCCAGTCGATTTCAAAATATTATTAAACAAAATTGCTTTTCAGCCGCTGTATATTATATTTAAAGGGAACTACATTTAAAGTAAATGTACAGGAACATTGGGTATCGTATTGCAATGTTAGACAGCGCTTTAGCAGCTGGATAGCAAGAGAATTGCGTTAGACATGAACACCGACAGTATATTTATATCCCTTTGTGAAAACAGACGTATTCAAGCCATTAGCGCATGCGACTCGCGAACTATTCGTATTAATTAAATTTAATTGTGTAGAAACGAAGAACGATATACTCTTGTAAATGTTAGAATAAAATAGGGACAATTTATTCCCATCGTAAATTATGCACAAAAGCTAAGAAAATATTCATCTTCGTCTCATCGATGTGATTAAATGAAAAAGTGCCGTGCGATAGAAAAAAATATTTTCGTAAGAAAATTAAGGCCATAATTTATCCGTTTGCATAGATATTGGTTATATTGCTCTTTTAGTATTTTATGAGTAGAAGAATATCTCCAACGCGAATAAAAAATTAAATTTAAATATAGAAACTTTTATATTCCGAATCATATGAGAAATTTATCATTCTCGGTAATATTACCCTTTAATATCATTTTAAATATAGTTTATTTTTCTAGAGCAAAATTTTTCTTCTTATACATTTAAAATTTATAAGTAAAATTTGTTTGTAAAACATTGTGCAAGATTATAATCCTCGTTACTAACCACAGCTACTTAGAAAAAAAAAGCTAACCTTCTAATTTCACTATAAACTTTAATATCGCCACATAAAATATATTTCCTATCCTTAAGACTATAATCTGACGAATATTTTAAGTCACATTTAGGGGATCAAAACTCAATTAGTATTGTTAAGGGGAATCGGCATGCAACATCTGGCGGCGAACACTGATGACAAGTTGCCGCCTTTGGGAATGGGTGCATGAGTCAAATATAACTTTGTTTTCAATAGGAAACGTATTAGGAAGGTTTTGTTTCCATTAATAAAGACAGAGCAGCTGATGAATGAAAGAAACCTAATTGAATTGTGGATGATAAGTTAGAAGCATTCTAGAGTATGAAAGTAATGAGATGACATAGCTAATTTGTGGACCTAATTTTTATGTGTATATTTGTGTCATAGAATACTGCTACTGTTCCATTTTTCCTGACTTTAGTGACATGGACCTTCCATGTTTAAATTGATCTCGTTAAAATATAAATCAGACTTCAATAACCATGAAAAAAACTTAGAACGATCATGACAGAAGCACCTAGTATGTAACAAGTAAACAAATTGTATTGTTTCTAAATTCAATTTAGTCCCAAAACTGTAAGTCAAATAAAATATTATCCACGGAATAAATTAATTTATATACCAGGTAAAGGTTCTGTCAACACATAGTTTTATTTTCAACCAAACCACACACGAAGTCACGTGTATTTTTGATCCGAAATAAAAATAGCTGTGTTTACTCTAGCTCAAATGGAAAATAAATACGAGTATCATGATACGCTTGCGAAAACAATTTCAAGTTTACTTTTCTCCGTCTGTTTAAAAGCAGAGAGTGACATCTTTTGATTTTTAATAGAGATTAGTGAAGATGGATTTTTGATCTCTTAAAGAAAATGTTTAAGTCATTCCGGTACTACAATGTTAAGCATTTTAATAGATCTTTCTAGTGTTGTAGTGTTTAAGATTAAAAGTTTGAGAATTTTCATTTATTAGTAAAAACAAAGCTTTAATTAAGGTAAAGATATTGAACACAAAAGAGCAAAATTTTTTTTTTAATCTGTTGGTGGAAATTTATTGCCAAATATATACTTTCTTAGTTATCTACTGACTATGGATGCCCCACAAGGATAACGATGTAGACATACCTAACTCTATAGATCTGCTACTTTCTTTGAGCTTCGATACAATAATCCTATCACCCGCTTTTACGACCTGTGCGGGGCGAAAAGCACCTGCTACTTGTTTCATTACAATAGTTTGAACACACTGCTGTTCTGAGCAAAGATAAATTGTCAGCTTTCTTTATCATTTACACATTGGCAGTTTTGATATTACATGACTGACTGAGTATTAGAAATCTACTGTTGTTAATAAAGAAGAGTCTAACTGTTTTTCCTTTGTGATTTTTGTGAACAAATACATATATCTTCTTGCCTGATTATTGCGTAACATTATTGATGGATCAGTAGTTTGCCGACACAACCTTTAAAAAAAACTAAGTATACCTAGAAATGATTCTTTCTACTTTTTTTGTAATCGAAATAATGATATTGATTCGTTAATCATTTTAGTATCGTATAATTATATTTATAAAATTCAAAATGGTTTGCAACTTCGAACGAGAAGTCGGAAGATATTAGTCGAGCAGTGTAAACCGTCGGAAAATTGGACCTCGTACGATATGCTTTATTCATGACATCGTCATGTAACCGTTGCGTTCTGCAATTGTATTTTGGTACATTTTGCAGTACAAATTGGAATTTTGATGTGGAATTTGCTTGACAGTTCGATATTGAAACGTGAGGCTGAATAGTCACGATAATGGGACACTCCAGGCCTTAGCAACTATTATTGCTTGTAATTGAAGATACAATTGGTAATCAGAAGTTTGTTTTTCCAATTTAGCTTTGTAATTTTTCTTTACTATGTATTCTTGAAATTGTATTGAATATTACTAAAAGGCTGCTTCCTGAAAAGAGAAAGTGTTATGAAGTTATCGAGTTTGATAATCTTAAGTAAATACGACTATCGAGTGAAGGTTGACCTTATTGCTTATTTTGTTTCAAGCACAAGTTACACACACATTTAGGTTATAATTCTGCTCTGCTTATAGATCACATACAATCAAGTGAACCGTACGCCACTTGACGCTTTGTCTTAAACAAAGTTGAATAAAAATAAAAAATATCACAAGTATGAGAGAGAGCTATGCTCCTAGAGTTATACCATGGCCCCACAAAAAATCGGCGTAAAACTACCACAGCGAGGTGTGGTAGTTAGGTTTCCAGAGGCCCAATCCTTCCCCTCTCTGTATCTCTCCAAAATCATGCTGGAAACGTACTTTAAAACTTCTCTGGTAGGAATATTAATACAAGACGTTCTTAGCTAACTCTCGGGCCAAAAATAGACACAATCTTGAGCATTAAGGCGCTCCAGCTGAACACACCTCAACAAAGACATTATTACTACCAAGTTACATAAACTTACATTATGAAATTATGTTTGGGAATCATAATTGAATAACATTTGAGTCATCAATCATATTGCTTGTACTTCCTCGTTCGGTTGTGGCCGTAAATTATAGTTTTGACGGCAAACAGTAGGTATCTGGCTTTACTATAATAAATAACATTACATTTCCTTTACAAGCTTACGGCTAAGTAGTGAAAATCGATTACTATTTGGGTTAAGTTATTGTTGACGTGGCGGGTCAAGTGATGGGTGATTGAACCATATAGTTATAGATGTTTAATGTTATTGTTTTCTTGTCATTGGGATTAAGTATATGTACAATTGAATATGTCAAGAGCTATCTCTACCAACGCAAAACTTCCTTTGTGCTATAAAATCCTATCTCCCTGTTCTAGTTTGTAACAATTCGTAAATTAATTGGTTCTTTTTTTGTATAAAAGGCGTATTTCAAAAAGCCAAGAAGTTCTCATAAACTCAAAATGCAAAGTAAGTGTGAAAATAATAGAGGCTTAATTACACATTTAGCACCGCAGTACAAACAGCATCACGGCGTTAAAATTCCCGGTGTTATAATATCATAAAGAAAATTACAAAACAAAGTGCACGGAGAAGAGGAAAACATAAAAATGTTACCTCAAAAGTTGTCAACGCCCTAAGGTTGGTCCCCATATATCACAAGGATTTATTTTCACCTTTTGCTCCTTTCTCGATTTCTACGTAACGCCTTAATTCAATATTAAATTTTGTTCCTTTTCCCGTTTTCATACACGAACAGATGTCTTTACGCGTTTCGTTATTCATATTTCTCATGCACATTACATTATAGATGTAAAAAGGGGTTGAACGAAGTCTCTTTAGGATATTGAGCTTACGCAATGAAGTTGTTTTGAATTAATAATTTCGTGTACGGAAATTGATATCTCTCTTTGTAGACAAAACGAAATGTGTAGCATAAAGTGACGAAAATACAAACCGTGAAATAATTTGAAGCTGTAAAATGAAATTGTAAAATATTTATATGAACGCAACACTACGGAAACTGTAAGTGAATGTTTTGCATATGGTGAAAACTAAAATGGATCTGTGAACATCGACAAAATGGAGATGGAATCAAATCAAATCAAATCAAATTCTTTATTTCAAATAGACCAAAAAAGGCACTTTTGAACGTCAAGCAAAAAAGATATCATAAGGTTTAACTTTATGTGTCAGTCTGTCCGTCTGTCCTCTAGTGAAGCTATTTGCTCGTTCCAAAGTGTAGATTCCTATGGAGAAGAACGAGCAAGAAACTCCATGGTTACTCTTTTTCAATCACTTTTTACAATACATTGTTACATAATTTAGATAGCTCCATTATGTGAGAACAGTGTAACACTAGTGTTTAACCAAAGTATCCGAAAAAGAAATAACCCTCAGGGACAGCAACTTTAGACAGTCTCGAGTTGACCAGTCCCAATAGGCGGCGTCCGTTCACGAACATGACACGTACACCAGCACCGCCCAACTCAACCATATTATAGGGAACCGAGCGGTCCAGTGCCCGTGCCACCGCCAATGAGACTCCTGAGTGAGCATGACAACTCCCAACTGACACAAGTACCAATATACTATAAGTCTAACTCAATTATAATAAGTTACAGGGCTCTCACATTTACAAAAATCCAGTTTATCAACAATCAACAACATGGTGAATAATTTAATAATTGAGATCAAAATTCCTCTTAACCTTAACAATTTTTATCCTGTGCAGTCAAACCAGCCACCCTCCAAGCATTTTTATCTTCTATATAATCATTTAGTTTGTAGTATGCTTTCCTACATAATACTTTCTTTATACATAATTTAAATTTACTTTCATTAAGATTTTGTATTTCAGTTGGGATTTTATTATAACATTTAACACATAATCCCATGAACGACTTATGCACTTTTGCTAATCTAAATAAAGGCTGACTTAATCTATTTCTATGTCTAGTAAGATAGTCATGCTTGTCAGATACTTTTACAAATAGCTGTAGGTTTTTCCTAACATACATAATGTTTTCATAAATATATTGACATGGTACGGTCATAATGTTGATCTCCTTAAACTTTTCTCTGAGAGATTCGCGACGACCTAAGTTATAGATAGCTCTGACTGCACGCTTTTGTAAGATAAAGATAGACTCAACGTCGGATGCCTGTCCCCACAACAGAATTCCATACGACATGATGCTGTGAAAGTAGCTAAAGTACACTAGTCGTGCCGTGCCTACGTCGGTTAGCTGACGGATCTTCCAGACAGCATAAGCTGCCGAGCTCAACCGCCCTGCTAGAGATCTAATGTGGGGCCCCCATTGCAGCTTGTCGTCTACAGTAATCCCCAAGAATGTGGTCTCCTTTACAAATTCCAGTTTCTGACCATTTAATAATATATCGTCGCATACGTTACTTTTAACATTTGGCAAAATAAATCTAATACATTTCGTCTTTTTATCATTAAGTACTAAGTTGTTTTTTGTGAACCAATTATTAACTTTCGTTAAGGCATTATTCACTTCGTCATAGTTATTTGATCGTCTATTTAATTTAAAAATCAAGGATGTGTCATCAGCGAATAATACCATATGCGGTTCACTTTGGAATAAATGGGGTAGGTCATTGACATAAACCAAAAATAGGAATGGACCCAATATTGAGCCCTGCGGTACGCCCATAGATACGCTAGCACCCTGGGAGTTTACTCTGTTTACTTGTACTGTAAGAAGTCTTTCTAGAAGGTATGATTTTAATAAATTTAGGGATACCCCCCGAATGCCGTAGTGTTGCAGCTTCAGTAATAGCGTTTCGTGCTCAACACAGTCAAAAGCCTTCGAAAGATCGCAAAATATTCCGATGGCATCCTGTGCTTTTTCCCACGATTTGAAAACTTGTTTTATAAGCGATACTCCTGCGTCCGTAGTGCAACGTCCCTTAGTGAACCCGTATTGTTGGTCATGGAAAATAGAATTCGCGTTAAAGTGACGCAGTATTTGAGTAAGTATCAACTTTTCAAACACTTTACTGAGCACTGGCAAAATAGAGACCGGCCTATAGTTATTGCGTTCTGTGCTATCACCTGATTTAAGTAATGGAACTACTTTACTATGTTTCATTAAATCCGGGAAAACCCCTTGATCTACACTTTTATTAAAAATTAAAGTTAAGTAAGGCGCTATAGTCTCTATAAAAGACCTGCACACTCTAACAGACATTCCCCAGAGATCTTTGCCTTTATTACTTCCTGGGGGTTTGTATGTTTAAACCTAAAGTCCGCAGGACATTCTTTGACGTTACTTCTGAGAAGCTCGACCGCAAGTGCTGGAGATGATTGCAACGTTTCCGTAGTTTTGATGGGAATATTTTTAAAGAAATTTTCGAATTCCTGGGCAACTAATGAATTTGTACTAGTAAATCCCTTTTCGGTTTTTAAATTAAATTCTGTCTTATTAGATTTGTTTCTACCTGTTTCATTATTAATTATACTCCAGGTAGCTTTTATTTTATTTTCCGCGGTCCGGATTTTACTGCTAATATAGAGTGATTTAGCATGCTTACATACTAATTTAAATATTTTTGAATATTTGGAGACATGCCTACGAAAAGCCTCACTTTCATTAAATGGTTTCATGCCATATAGCTCAAATAACTTTTCTCTACTTATACGAATGCCTGGTGTAGCCCAGTCACAGAATAAAAATTTACACTGGATATTTTTACGTTTTAAAGGGAACATTTTGTCGAACTGTATTTTTATGATGGATAATAAGTTAGCATAGATCTCACTCGGGCATTCATTGTCTTGTAATGGGCTGCATAATTTATGTTTTAAATTTTTATTTAATGACTCAATTTTTTTGTTTGTTATCTGTCTGAATATAATTTCCTTAGTTGCCACAGTTTTAAAAGTATTAAAGTTGACTGTTAGCCCACTGTGATCAGATGGTAATCTGTTTACAATTTCATTATGTAAATAATCACAGTTACAAAAAATATTATCTATACAAGTTGCCGAGGTGGATGTTACTCGGGTAGGCTCAAGGAATATATTAGACAGATCAAAAGATTTAAAAAGACCTAATAAGTTTGTACAATAAGAGTTGTTTTCTAAGAGATCAACATTAAAATCGCCACATACTATTGTATACTTATTACTAGAACACGTTTTCTGTAATACATCTTCCATTACTGAGCAAAATATATTTAAATTCTGTATGTTAGGAGGCCTATAAACACATACTACAATATGCCTATCCAGTTCAACACAGGACAACTCTATTGAGTGCTCAATTGATAGCAGTGCAATGTCTTGCCTTTCTTTATATTTTATTGAATTCTTTACTAAAATCAAGCTACCACCATGTATCATTTCTTTGCGGCTATAATAGTTGCCAACACAATAATTTTTGAAGTTAATTGATTCTACTTGATAATCTTTTAACCAATGTTCAGTTATACAAATAATGTCATATTGGAACTTTTCTAAAAACAATTCAATTTGTAGGATTTTTGATGCTAAGCCCTGGACATTTTGACTATACAATGACAACAGGTTATCTGTTTTATTTTTCAATTTAAGTTTATGCTTAACAATATTGCCAGAAGAAACCTTTTTAATGATAGGGGTTTTTGAGTAATTTAATTGGTTATCTTCTGTTGTCGTGGAAGTCAGTTTAAAAGATTACTATCCGGAGTACTATCCATATTTATAACTAAATGTGGAGCCTCCTTCGTGCTATTATATGTACAATTAATCTCTATATTGTTAGATTGTCTAATCAATATAGATTTGTCACTAAAACTACTTATTAATAAATTAATACTATTTGCTAGCAAACTAGCAATTAATAATTTACATTTCCTGGGAATATACATATAATCCCGGGTCAACTTGAAACCACTAACAAATTTGTTAGTGTGTGTGTGAACCTAGCTAATCATTGTACAGCAGATCAAAAATAAAAGAGAGTTCTTTTCGCATGCAGCTGAGTTCTACAGTTCCTGATAGTTTTTAGCAATAGTTCTAACGTTTTTACCTTGAAAAAAGCCGATTGCCGAAATGATCTGCTAACTTCCCGTAGCAGATCATTTGACAGCAAATCAAAAATAAATGCCAGTTCTTGTCGGATGCAGCTTAGTTCTATAGTTCCTGATAGTTTTTAGTAATAGTTCTGACGTTTTCACCTTGAAAAACGCCGATTGACGAACTGAACTTCCCGTAGCAGATCATACGACATCAGATCAGAAAGAAATGCGAGTTCCTTTCGCATGCAGTTGAGTTCTACTGTTCCTGATAGTTTTCAGCAATAGTTCTGACGTTTTTACCTCAGAACATATTTATCGACAGAAAAAGGTACTAACTTCTCGTAATAGATCATTTTGCTGAAGATTACAAGATACAGATAAGAGAGTTCTAATACGAATTCATAGGCTGCCAGCACAACACCGTGTGTTCTCGACTCGAATCGAGTTCTGTGTTCTCTGTTGGAGTTCTGATATAAATTCATAAGAACCGAAAGAGTTCTAGCCTTTAGCAAGTATTTGAATGGATGAAAGATGAATTATTTGACTTTTAAACAATTTACCATGATCTGCTAGCACCGGAACGTGAGTTCTGGACTCGAATCGAGTTGTATGTTGGAGTTCTGATACAAATTCATAAGAAACGAAAGAGTTCTACCCATTAGCAATAGATCCAAAAGAGTTATAGCCTTTAGCAATTATTTGAAAATATGAAAAATGAATTTTTCGACTTTTAAACAATCTACCATGATCTGCTAGCACCGGAACGTGAGTTCTGGACTCGAATCGAGTTGTATGTTGGAGTTCTGATACAAATTCATAAGAAACGAAAGAGTTCTAGCCTTTAGCAATAGATCCAAAAGAGTTCTAGCCTTTGGCAATATTTGAAAACATGAAAAATGAATCATTCGACTTTTAAACAATTTACCATGATCTGCTAGCACCGGAACGTGAGTTCTGGACTCGAATCGAGTTGTATGTTGGAGTTCTGATACAAATTCATAAGAAACGAAAGAGTTCTAGCCTTTAGCAATAGATCCAAAAGAGTTCTAGCCTTTGGCAATATTTGAAAACATGAAAAATGAATCATTCGACTTTTAAACAATTTACCATGATCTGCTAGCACCGGAACGTGAGTTCTGGACTCGAATCGAGTTGTATGTTGGAGTTCTGATACAAATTCATAAGAAACGAAAGAGTTCTAGCCTTTAGCAATAGATCTAAAAGAGTTCTAGCCTTTGGCAATATTTGAAAACATGAAAAATGAATCATTCGACTTTTAAACAATTTACCATGATCTGCTAGCACCGGAACGTGAGTTCTGGACTCGAATCGAGTTGTATGTTGGAGTTCTGATACAAATTCATAAGAAACGAAAGAGTTCTAGCCTTTAGCAATAGATCCAAAAGAGTTCTAGCCTTTGGCAATATTTGAAAACATGAAAAATGAATTTTTCGACTTTTAAACAATCTACCATGATCTGCTAGCACCGGAACGTGAGTTCTGGACTCGAATCGAGTTGTATGTTGGAGTTCTGATACAAATTCATAAGAAACGAAAGAGTTCTAGCCTTTAGCAATAGATCCAAAAGAGTTCTAGCCTTTGGCAATATTTGAAAACATGAAAAATGAATTTTTCGACTTTTAAACAATCTACCATGATCTGCTAGCACCGGAACGTGAGTTCTGGACTCGAATCGAGTTGTATGTTGGAGTTCTGATACAAATTCATAAGAAACGAAAGAGTTCTAGCATTTAGCAATTATTTGGATGGATGAAAGATGAATCATTCGACTTTTAAACAATTTACCATGATCTGCTAGCACTGGAACGTGAGTTCTCGACTCGAATCGATTTGTATGTTTGAAAGAACTCTTTCGTTTCTTATGAATTTGTATCAGAACTCCAACATACAACTCGATTCGAGTCCAGAACTCACGTTCCGGTGCTAGCAGATCATGGTAGATTGTTTAAAAGTCGAAAAATTCATTTTTCATATTTTCAAATAATTGCTAAAGGCTATAACTCTTTTGGATCTATTGCTAATGGGTAGAACTCTTTCGTTTCTTATGAATTCGTATCAGAACTCCAACATACAACTCGATTCGAGTCCAGAACTCACGTTCCGGTGCTAGCAGATCATGGTAAATTGTTTAAAAGTCAAATAATTCATCTTTCATCCATTCAAATACTTGCTAAAGGCTAGAACTCTTTCGGTTCTTATGAATTTATATCAGAACTCCAACAGAGAACACAGAACTCGATTCGAGTCGAGAACACACGGTGTTGTGCTGGCAGCCTATGAATTCGTATTAGAACTCTCTTATCTGTATCTTGTAATCTTCAGCAAAATGATCTATTACGAGAAGTTAGTACCTTTTTCTGTCGATAAATATGTTCTGAGGTAAAAACGTCAGAACTATTGCTGAAAACTATCAGGAACAGTAGAACTCAACTGCATGCGAAAGGAACTCGCATTTCTTTCTGATCTGATGTCGTATGATCTGCTACGGGAAGTTCAGTTCGTCAATCGGCGTTTTTCAAGGTGAAAACGTCAGAACTATTACTAAAAACTATCAGGAACTATAGAACTAAGCTGCATCCGACAAGAACTGGCATTTATTTTTGATTTGCTGTCAAATGATCTGCTACGGGAAGTTAGCAGATCATTTCGGCAATCGGCTTTTTTCAAGGTAAAAACGTTAGAACTATTGCTAAAAACTATCAGGAACTGTAGAACTCAGCTGCATGCGAAAAGAACTCTCTTTTATTTTTGATCTGCTGTACAATGATTAGCTAGGTTCACACACACTTTGTTAGTGTCAAAAAATGATAATTTGTCACTATGACAGCAGGTCAGAAAAAATATTAAATTGTTTAGATTATGAATTTTACTATTTTGCATTTTTGACAGAGTGTCAGCATATGGGAATGCACATAATACTATCTTCCCTGTATTTAATTTCAATAAGGTGTTGATACCATCACTTATATCCCGCTTGTTTACCCCTGTACTATCACCCATTAATATTACTATTGGCTGATTTTCTGCTAATTGTTTCTGTGATATTTTTTCTATCATATGGCCAAATTTTATATTGTGATAACAGTAATTTGTTACCCTGTATTTAAGACAATTAGCGATAAGTGACCCAAAACCTGCACCCACTGAGTCTGTAAACACACCAGCGTTGTAGGTAACAACTGGTTGACTCCCTGTTTGTGGCCCCGGCACAAGTTCTGGCTCAAAGGGTGGAGTGAGGGCACAGCTACATGAAAGGTTATTTGCAAGAGACTCATATCTCTCAGCACTAAAAGTAACTAAATCCACAAGTTTTCCTGCCTCAATCATGTGTTTGTTGAGTTGTGATTGGGCAGATTCATATTTTTGGAACATATCATTTAAGAACATTTCACGTTGTAAAAGTTCTTGTTGAAGAGCCTGAATGTCTTTGTCATAAATGACCCTACATTGTTCTAAATCACTTTTGCATGATTTAAGTTCCTGAGTTACATTTAATTTTTGTTTTCTTAAATAGACATTCGTTTTAGACAGATTTTGCTTCTTTTTGAGTTTTTTAATTGTTTTATTTAGTTTTATATATTTTTTTTATTTTATTGTGGCTATTCAGGACAGGGCAAGCAGTAATGGTATCATCACCGGTTAAGTCTATTGTGACTGCTGGTTCACAGATGTCACCAGATTCACTACCCACCAATTCTTCATACAAACTCTGAGTGTTGACCGACAACACAGATTTTTTGGAGGCCTCTAAGTTATTAATTATATTTTGTGCTTCTCTGAGGTCATGCTCCAGATGTGTTATACGTTTAAGAGCATCTTCATGTGTGTCAGTACACTGCTGAAAAGTATCAACTTGTTTTATTAAGTGGTTGTGTTGATCTATTAGGTCCATGTGACATGAGTGAAGTTCAGCTAATTCATATTTGAGTTGTGTGTTTTTGTTAACAATATTTTTAACTTCAATTTCACTGTCGTCACGCTCCTGCAGCAGTTGGTCGCACAGGTGCTTGGATGACTCCAGTTCTTTAAGTGCCGCCCTCAGTTTGATCTCCATCTCCTTAGACCGAGTCATCATACTGAAACGTATGAAGGGATGATCCTCTGAAATATAGGAGAAAAAAAAAAGAACAGCAAATGGACAGAGAAATTTGTTTGTAAGCTAGGTGGACTTGTGTAAATGAAATAATCTATAAGATATTAAGAAAAGAACAAGAGAAAAGGGTGAATAATAGCTTTAACTTGTTCAGTATGATGAAACTAATAAATTGATGATTACAATTTCTGGTATGCAGGTAGATGAAAAATAAAGTAATTGTATTTTAAACTACTTATTAATTTTCTTAAGCTTAAATAATAATAAAAAAATACTTTATAACACAAAAGTACACTACGAATTGGGCTTATTTTAATTAATAACAGTCATATAAAGCATTTTGTTACGTTTCTAAAAAAAATTATTCGTTGTAGTGTTTCAATAACAAATTATCATCCAAACTGAGAACAACGTGTTACTTTAATCAAAACTGGAGCGTGTCTGTAATTGTGTATTGATGAAAAACAATAATTTTCACTTATACTCCCCTGGTTTATAGTTTTAAATTGAACTTTAGCTCCGTCCGTTAACCACTGACAGCTCGCAGGAACTTTTCAATTTTGCACTTAATTCTTTTAAATATCACTGGGCCTACAATGCCTCTGGTGTTTTTACAAGTATTTTTACAAATAAATTGCTATTTATAGCAATAAAATCACTTAAATCTAATTTTAAAAATAAATTTAACTATGAGGTCGTATTTTGACGACCGATCACCAGTGTTGCCAACTTTTCAATCCGTAAATCCGGAATCCGGAATCGTATGGAGTTATTCAAATATCTAATAGCTAGGAATGCTTATGAAACTGTCGTAGTGGCGCCCACATGTGCACGGATACCTGGAAAACTGTATTCGTACTAGTAACTCAGTGACACGTTTATAATACTATTACGTTAGAGATCTAGATGATACTTGACATAGCTACTTAGTTACAACTATAACACCTTACTTGCTTGTATATTTTCATCTGTAGGTATTTTAAAAAAACTTACTTGAGTTATTTGACACTTTTTAAGAATGATAAATAATATTGTAACATCTCAAAACATTTTTTATCGAAACTCTTTTATATGTAACGCTTCGTATCGTGCGTTCTGTGTACATTGCAGCAACAGACTGCATACAAACACAAACATGTGAACAATATGAGCAATGTATAATAGATTGCGTTAAGAAGCTTAAATGTTCATAATTTTTTTTTTCTTCGAAGCCTTTCCTATGTCCTCCGATAAGGCTTTATGAAGTTTGGTTCATTTGATTATTTATTACTAGCCACCCATTAATTCGTAACAAATCAATTAATATTTTACAAATAGAGTAGACATTACAAGTGCTTCCAAGCTATCCCAAATAGTCTAAAGCACAATATTGAAATGCAAATCATAGTGATTCACGATATCTCAGTACGGTGCCAACATTTATTGATACCAACCTACCCCAAAATCTACTTAACCTAACTAACTTAACTTACTTAACTTAACCCCGACAATATATATTTAGATTAGACGTTTCATACGATTACTGCGTATTTTATTTACATTTTGTGGCATATCCATTAAAATTTCATATCTTTACCCGTTTCCTTCACCAAACTCGAGAGTTGATTACGCAGCGCTATCTTATTGTATCATCTCTGCTCAGTGGTACGAATAAGAACCTTTACATTCGTGTATTAAGGCACAAATTCGGATGCTATTAAATAAATTAGTGAGTTTTTGGAAGATGACGGTTCAGTCACAATGGTAGCCACCCAGAAGCGGGAATTAGGTCGGATTCAAGCAATATCTTCTTCTCACAACAGTATTACAATTCTGAATGCGAATTCTATAAACGAAAAAAATCTAGACTTTAAAACATGTTTAAGTATGGTAGAGCCGAGCTTCGGCACGAATGGGTCGGCTCGATTGGAGTAATTATCACGGCCTTACAAAAAACGGCGTGAAACAACAAGAGCGTTGTGTATCATCGTGTGAGTTAGGTTACTGGAGGCCCAATCCATGCCTCTTCCCTCCCTTCAAAAAAGAAGAAAACACAACATATTGCAAATTACCTGCGCTATTGATAACTGCGATTTAATTACACTTTCACACGGTCATAGACATAACTAACCACAGTCTTGACTTAATTCGTTCCACCCTAAAATCTCATTAGAAACCAGTTTCCAAACCACACATGCAAGCAACATGACATAAATCTATACGACATATCACTTACCTAATAATAGAAACAATTACATCGTTAAACAATCTACCGCTTCACTAACTCACGGATCTAAATTTTAATACAATCCATTTCAAATCGAACTCTGATTTCGCTGTCAATTATTTGAAATCAGGGGTCTGGTTATGATAGGAAGTGTGTAAGGCGTGGCGTATTGTATCTCTCATTATATCGTTCCGGTTGACTGTGACACTATCACACACCGGGCCTGCCAGTAAACAATCAATGTTAGGAAAAATCAATGATAAGGGACTGTTTGAAATACCGTGATTGACGGAGCGATATCGTAATGTTCAGGGATTGTTTGCGCAGGCTATCTACGAAGTGTGCTCGACCAGAAACAACTTTCGTTTTATATGAATTGATTTAGTTTGTCTTGGACGACGTGGTTCTATATGTTAAACGAATTTGTTTTAAATGATAATGTATTGTGAATTAGCGAATATAAATTGGGTTTTCGTATAGGTAATGAAAGAAAAGTCTAGTTTATGTGTGATGATAAAATATGACTTTATAACTATAGAAAAATGAGTTTCATATTAAGTTTTCGGAATCTCGGACATTTGCCTACTTCAAGGAAACAATTAATCGCAATTATTGTATATTCTCCCTACATGGCAAGTTAGCTAAATCCATGTAAAACCGTTATTACTATTGAATCATTTGGAAGGAAATCCATTTGTTCCCCCGTATAGAACGACTTTAAAACACGCAAAGCGTAAAATTCAATATTGAAAAAGGTACTGCATTTTAATCAAAATGGCATTAGTATAATCTTATAGGAATGTGCGTAACGATTCATTGAACACACAGATGTAGCGATTTGCCAATCGAATTCATTCCATGTTCAAAATATTGCAAAATTATAAAAAGAATTTCAATGTCTCTCTAGTACGAATTTACTTTGTTGTTCCAGGTCAGCTTAATTCAAAACCGATCTTTATTTAAAATAATGTAAAAAATGTGGTTGAAAAAATTGAAGAATTAATATTATTTCGTGTACTTTTTACAAATTTAAAGAGTCCGTTATATTTAATTTTTCTATCCTTTCCCGGCACCACAGGGTCCCTTTGGAAGGCGTACGAGGAGCCGAAGCCAACTCGCAGAGGCCCTTTGAACAGTTTTAATCTAAATGTGATGGAACATCAGCCGGCAATTATCCCTGTATGCACTATATAAGTGCACCCGAGGACAATCCCCGGTTGATGCAAGACTATTGTGAATGACAATATTTTTTTATTATTTTAGTTTTTATTTTTGTAATTATACCTAATGACTTTTAAAATAAATATAAATTTATAAACAACTCACATTAAAAGTATGCGCATTTTTAGAATGCACAATACATAATAAGTTCTTTGATAGTGATGTCTGTGTGTATCAAATATTAGTAAAGGGTGCCACGTGGCTGATCGTGCCCACACTATTACGAAGGGAGGTCAAATCCCTGGATTTTAACTCAGAAAATTTAATATCATTATATATCTACGTTTGTTCTAGTTAGTATTTTAGTATTAGCTACGAATATTAAGAAAATAAGACCTAGCGTCTGTGTCAGCTTTGTTATTTAATTTATATTGCATTTTTAATTAAAATTATTTAATAATTTAAATTTTCTATGGATTTTGTTTTAAATTTCATTAATAAATAATATTTATGTACAATTGTATCTTAAAGTATCAACATAATATTCAACAACACAAAATCCACGTACCTATTTCGATTACATTTTAGCCGTCACGACGCAAAAGTTAATTAAAAACAATGTCTAACAATACGTAAGCTTTTTACACCGCACGAAAAATTTAAATTAAAAAAATATTCATTAAAAATCTTTGACCGTACATATCGGCATTTCAAAGGGGGTTTAATCAGAGTTACAAATTCAATTTAGCCCGTTGGAGGCCGATTGGGGACGATATCGGAATAATTTGCATAGTTATTATAAACATGGGTCACTCCTGCATAAACTCTGCTCGATGACAGCTACCGCCTCTCGAATGCAAATAATGTACACGAATTAGGGTTGATGGATATGACAATTGGAGTGGTTTATGCGGTACTGTGACATGTTCAAAGCGTTCGGTAATGTATTCTAGTTGTATGTTGAATATTAATTATTAATGTCTGCTACACGTCAAATTCTAGGGATTTTATTAATTTAATAATTTTATTATATTTTCTGACCGCCCCGTGTGGTGTATGTATGTTGTCAGTTTCTTTCCAGGCAATGTTGTCCGATGGGAATTGCTCTTTAATAATGAGACTGGCACCCTTAACATAATCGGGCACGCTACCATAGCAGCGGTAAGACCCCTCTTTGAGGAGTGGCTTGAGAGACGCCACGGCGTCCTCACCTTCCGTCTGACGCAGGTGCTTACCGGGCACGGCAGCTTCGGTAGGTTCCTGTTTCGGATTCAGCGGGAGGAAACGCCCGAGTGTCGTCATTGTGAGGACCACCTAGAGGATACGGTGGAGCATACGGTAGCGGTATGCCCTGCCTGGGCTGAGCACCGCCGTATCCTCAGGGAAGTGATCGGCGGCGGCGACCTCTCGCGCCCGGCCTTAGTCGAGGCCATGGTGCGGAGTGAGAGGAACTGGGACGCCGTCTCCTCCTTTTGTGAAGCAGTCATGCTCGCAAAGAGAGAGGCGGCCCGCGTGAGGGAGCAATCCTCCTCCTCACGCCCCAGCAGCCGCAACTGGCGACACTACGGGCGTCGGGGATCGAGGGACGATCTCCGGCCACCGTAAGTACGGGCCTGCGGTCGGCGAGTAAGGGCAGCTCGCCGCCCGACCAGAACCAGGCCCGAGCGTACGGCGCGTAGCGTTCCGCGCGCGCCTCAAAGAGCCAATAGACCACCACAGACGGGGCCCTAAAGGGCTGATGTTCAGCCGGGGTTGCGGGGTAAGCGCAATAAGGTACCGCGACCTCGTCACAGAGCAGGAGAAGGAACAGGGGGGTTTTTAGTCAGTAAGAGTCTGACACTCCCTCCTGCCCGGCCCTGGGCGGGAGAAGTCATTTGATGATTTTCCCCTCACAAAAAAAAAAAAAAAACCCTTAACATAATGAAAATTTTCTATAATGGTATTACGATAAAGAAAATTATAGTCTATTTGAAATTTTTGCCAAAAATCGTTACCTCAATGGCACTATGCTACCAGTAGCATATTTTTTGTTGATTCCACCCAAGTACCTACATGGCATTATTTTTATGGCGTTACGCGTGTAATTTTATAGGGGTTGAGAATGGCATACTTTTATCACACCTTCTGTGTACTTACCCCAGTTGGCACAAAGAAACGGTTTTTTGTTTACAAATAAAATAAAATCTTATGTTTAAAGCGTAAGACAAATATGTTGTATGTTGCTTCTATAGAAACGTCTTCCCTGGTAAGTATAATTATTTATCTCAGATCCGAGTCGTCTTTTATGATTCTAGTTCTGTTCTAGAACAAATGTTAAATAAACCGGTATTCCATTGACAGAATATTTATTTTTATCACAGGTAAATAATGTACATTTTTAAAGAAAAATAATTTATATTTTGAAAATATTTTAGTTTGTAATATCTAAAATAAAAAATATTCTTTTAATGACACATCCATTGTCACTATATTCTAAACATAAAGGGTGCTTTACCAGTACTTCAGGTAAACACGACCAATTTACGTAGAGCCGCGTTGAAACTTTCAATCACCCCTTTATCCTTTGTAATCTAAAGCGGTGAGAGGGGTGGCAGAGACCTTTTGCAGTGGTTGCGGCTTATGCCAAAGGCAGGGAATACAGAGTAATCGGAGGGTGTGTCAGTCTTTGTACTTCATAATCAAATGCATCACTAGTATTGAATGTGAATAAACTTGGATAAACTGGATTGACTTGGTCGGTAGTGTTCAACTTCCATTTCACTTATTGAAATGAGAAATAAACATCTGAGTAATTGGTTTTAAACTATCCATGTGTTATAATGATGAAGGTAAATGTGGGTTACGTATTGCCATATATTATAGCTTAGTTTACTTAAAAAGAAAACCTATTTTTTTTTTTAATTGTTTCGGGCTTATTTATATTTATACTTGGGTTTTTCATAGCCACCTAACAAAACCGACCACAATCCACAAAATTCCTTTTGTCGTATATATTCTTTACAAACGAACAGAATAATAATTCAACTTATCAGATCGTGCGAGGCTCACAAAAACACGAATAAAATACATACATATTCATTGTGATGAAATCAAATCAAACCGTCTGATCAGTATGAATTCGCTCACTGCCTACTTGTAAATAAAAGTAATTCAAGCAATCAATTATAATGACACGACTTGAATCTGTATGGTACAAACTTTTTAAGACATAGAGGCTAATTTTGTAGAATATGGATAGTTATACATTATTATTAAACAGATTTTGTTAATTAGGGAAAATCGCCAAATGACTTTTCCCGCCCAGGGTGTGGTGGAGTAGAGTATCGGACTCTTACTGACTAAAAACCCCCCTGTTCCTTTTCTTGGCCGAGACCGATGTGCCTTTTTGCCAATCACTGGCTGGAATAGACATGTCAGAACTATTATTACTTCTTCAATTATTAAAAATACAATAACTTTAAAACGCTATTTTTGTTTTTTAACACTGGGTTGGGGGACTTTTAGTTTTTTACAATTATTTATATTATATACAAATTTGCAAACAATTTTGTAAAGTATTGTGAACAATCCATGAAAAGTCGAGGATTGTGGTCAAAACATAAAATACTGTTTGTTACTGAAATATGATGAGAAGAAGAGGTTGGGTGTACTAAAAGCGAATGAAAACTTGATATTCCGATACACCAACAGGTACAAGGGAAATGAAACTTAAAATTCATCAATGCATCCTTCTGAGCGCTCAAACCAAGCAGAGCAAATTACGACCAAATCCGAAAACGAGGATAAACCTGATTCTTATCGTCGATTAGATTGCTTGCCTACCTATACATAGACACATTGTCGTGTAAATTGGAGATTTACGCACGCAATAAATCAGTCAAGGGATCGTGTGTAAGCCCGCCAATACGTTACGTTCAGCGACCGCTGTCCCCCACTGCACTACCTTTGTAAAAATAACTATATCAAACGTGATGTGACGGGATGTGGGAATAAAAATGTTCGAAAGGTGATTTTGCGGGTTGTGAGTTATAGGTTTTGGTTTTAGATTGTTACAGTTCAGTTTCAGTTTACACGTTGTGTAATATAATCTCGCGTCTTGTTATTTCAAATGTTTCATTCCAACTGTGCTTGTTAGTCGAGGCATTGAAAGTGTGACTACTGAAATCATTGGCATTGTTTCAATTCCTGAATGGTATTGTAGACTTTTTTTCATAGAGTTAGTCTTTAAAAATATGATAACAAATGTTCTTATTCTTGCGCACATTAGTTTTATTGCCATATTTTTTTAATGGTATAAGTCGGCAAACGAGCAGACAGATTACCTGATGGTAAGCAATCAGCGCCGCCGAGGACACCCGCAACACCAAAGGAGTTACGAGTGCGTTGCCGGCCTTTTGGGGATAAGGTAGGGTTGCGGATGTAAGGATCGGGAAGGGATATGGCCACCGGTAACCTCACTCACACGGCGAAACACAACACTGTGGGTTTTTTTCACGCCGGTATTCTGTGAGGCCGTGGTATCACTCTGGTCGAGCCGACCCATTCGTGCCGAAGCTTGGCTCTCCCACACTTACATACATATATGTATAATATACATGCTCTATTCCATAAACTTAAGATATCACTTAGGATATTTTGTCGGAGAATATACCCGTATTTTATCTTGGCAATTAAACCGAGACAATTCACCCAACTATTTCTGAGAAAGCAGCAAGAGGTGACTCAAGGCTGCCTGGCAGTAGCCTGAATGTGAGTCACTTTCTCAAGGAGCACAAATACCTAACTCGTGATAACCTTAGGTGAGTTTCTCTATATTTGGTTGCTGTTTAAATTCCTAAAGATAAGCGGTTTTCCAGGAGTAAGTGAATAGCATGCTGAACAGTGAATACACTCACATATTTTTGGGTTCGAATGTAACCTTGCCCATCAATGAAGTCTGGTATGTAAAATACATGCATTGTTTGTGTGTGCATTTCGAAAGATCTATCCCACTCCTACACAACCTACATAGGTGAACACAACTCATAATAATATATTACTCCATTATATCCACTACTAGTTTAAAGTTGTACAAGTTAAACTCCAGAAAAACATATACAATGTCCAAATACATCAGTTTAAAAGATGACAAATTGGCCCAATTCTCCTGACGAATTATGACGCATGCTTTCAGTGAACGTGGTCGAAAATTTATCAAGATTTACCTACATCCATGACGCATTCACCTATTCGGTTTTATAAGTGAAATGTCTAAAATGCGCAAAGACATACGTTGTTGATATCACTAAGTATTTACACAACGTTTTATTTATTTTTGGTTATTACCGAAGTTTTTTCTATCAAAATGTACCTAATAAAAATGTTTTCTCTTCACAGAGATGAGATAAAAATATGGAGAAAGTTCATTGTCCTGTCATATGTTATGGTCCACAAAATAAACGTACAGGAAAGAGCACTCTCGAACTCATTACGCTTTGAAAGCATATCGCTACATATTATTAAGTTTCCCTAACTTTGTGGGGTGAAAGAAATATGCTACAAAAGTTGTGTAGTGTGCATTTGTCTTTATTTTTCTTCATTTTGTTTACTTTTTCATACGTTCTCCATACAAGACAATATATTTAAATAAGCCGTACTGAAAGTTTCCTGAGTATCCCAGACTATGAAAGACAGGTATAACGTATTTTGAGTCTAAAATATTTTGTTTAACACCACAAGTTAAATGTTTACCTATTAAATATATATTATATTTCTGTTTATTTTGAGTATTTGAACTCGTTAGTGATTTTGAAGTACATTTTTAGAGCTACATATTGGTTTGTGGCTGCATTTAAATTATACAGAAAATCTTTGATAGCTGAAGGCAACTATTTTCATATCGTATCTATCTTGGAAAACGCCCCAAAACTAAGCTACGGTGGGAGTTCTTCCAAAATAGTTAATTGATTAAACAGAACCAAACAAAACTTGCGATAAAAGTATCTTTTAAATTTCCAAAACTCGTATTAAATTGGGCATAAATAATGCATCCAACGCATTTAATGGTAATTACTTCATAATGAGTGCCAGAATAATTATTTATTATTCCATACTCGTGTTCGTCGCTCGTGTAGTGCGTGACACGGAACAATATTTTAAATTCCATGATACACAGACATACGAAGACTTGTTGGATGCATTAAAAGCGGATGATTGTTCGAGTTCGGATAAAAATGTAATTACGTTTCGCGGTTTAATTAAAGTTTTAAATTAAAGTATTCTGTAAAACTTTTCAACTGTGTGCGTAAGACTTTTTGATTGTGTTAATGAAAATAAAAAACCAGATGATTTTCAAACAAAAGCGGTTACGGAGAACTCGTTCGTTTGCTGTAAAATGTTGTAATTGAAACCGTCCCGTATTCCGTCGTAACTCAAAATTTTCTGTTGGAAATTCGGTTGTAAATAGTTTCACTTCTCAGAATCTGTTCAGTGTAAAGTTGATTAAAATATCATGTTGGGGTAGTTGGGCGGGTATTGAACATTAATTTTATAATTTTAATAATAAATGCACTTTATTGTTACCGGAGCTTAACTCCGGACAATAAATAAAAGTATGGTTCTCAAAGAAAGGAAACTATGTATGAAGGTTTGAATATAACACAAAGAGAATATGAAGCATTCAAACTCAATATCGTTGCTGTAAAGGTATACATATATTGAAAACGCCGTAAACAACGTTTGCGTGACCATACTTCTGCCCTTTTGTCACGAGACACTTTCGAAAGTGGAAGCTGTTGCTTCAAAATATCACTTTATGGTAAAATAATGACTTGAAACTCGGAGGAGTGAAATTCTACCATATTTGTATTTTATTGTAATTTTCTCTGCATTGATTTGTTACCTTATTTGTTTAACGAATTTATGTCTTAAGTAAAGACATCAAGTTTGTGTTTCCAATAACAAAAGAGGGTGTAAATTGTGCGTGTCACATCTGTTTGTAAATATGGTAGCTTCTCTTGTTTCTCATCTGCACGTGTTAGCACACCGTCCTACTTTGAAAAATTAGATAACGTCATCAAAAAATGGGGAACATTTTATGTTTTTATTTTTTATTTTTTAACAACTTTATAAAAGTTGTTAAATACTTCAAACAGAAAATAAAGTTGTTTTAAAATTGAACTTAAAAAAAATTAACACGAACTACATAAATAGAAATTGTTGAAACTTTTGAATTGGGTCTCGTTAATAATCTAGTTATAAGTTGCAAAACAAAACCCATTTATTTTTAAGTACTATTTAAAATTTGAATTAATACTAAATTCCCAACACAACCAGTTTCTTACAAATAAATTCTTACCTATCTAAACAGATTAATAACAGATTCTTCACTGTGTAAACGATACGAAAATATTTCTGAAAAAAAAGTATAAGTAGGTCAATCGAAAAACGTTAAAACAAAGAGAAGAATTTTATAAAAAACAAAATAAACATCTAACAGCCTCATTATTTTTGTACTCGATTAGATATTTTGATAGATACAAAATCTCTTTGGAATGAAAATAAATCGTTACAATTTAGACTCGAATAATTAGGCGTGGATAAAACGCCTCTTAAAATATTTTAACTATAAACATCCATCAAAAAGGTAACTGCTTTATCATTTTCAACCTTATGACTCATTCTCTATAGTATAATTTCTTTTGTATCGTCTTGCTATGCATTTAAACATTTGCATAAAAATAATGTTCATCAAGGAGGCTTGACCAATTCAAGAATGGGGTCGTCGGAAGAAATTTCGCCCACACATGTTTTATTTTGTTTGCATGTAATCGGATATTTGTATAAGTCGTCCTGTCCGTTTGTCCGTTAAGAATTTATGTCATTCGCTTTCAAATTACATCTGAGAACTGGCTTGTTTTTTTTTTAAGATCCGTGAGCTTAACAAAAATACCTTTTGTATTGTGACAGGTCTCGTATCGCTTAAGTTTTTTTTTTAAGTTGTATATTCACATTCCTTTTAAGATAAAACATATAAAGTTGTGTGTGTACATTACTGTACAGATGTCCAGTATACGTGCAAATTAGTGTCAGCTTCTCAAAATGTCAATTAAGTCCGTTTGTGATAAGGTTGAAATTAAAATAAAGCCCATTATTTTGGGATGCAATTTCATTTAAATGTTTTAATGATTACAAGTCTTTTATGTGTAAGCGGCGTCGGTAGTATTGTAACATTATTTTTACAAAAATTTAATTATTTATCTGTTGACACAGATAGCTTTTAAGCTAAGGGTTGGCTGAATCAGTATATTATCATGGCCATTCTTTATAATAAGTTCATATCTACACTAATATTATTAAGCTGAAGAGTTTGTTTGTTTGAACGCGCTGATCTCCGGAACTACTGGGTCAGATTGGACAATTCTTTTTTATTTTATTTTATTTAACACTTTATGTACATATAAAAAAAAATACATACAAAGGCGGACTTAATGCCCGAAGGCATTCTCTACCAGTCAACCTCACGGGTGATGCAGAGAAGTGTTAACAATAGGTTCTAAACAAGCACACAAATGATTAAAAAGCATAGGTATATAAGGCGACATATACATATAATACAAAAATATAATATATGAATACAATAAATATAACCTACAAATACACATATAACATATAAATAATACATAAATAATATAATTAAATATGGGAAGAATAGATTACGAGTATATACAAGAACAAAAATAACAATACACTAATTAGTGGAATCTGTCAGTTTCTCTAGCAAATAATTGTGAACTTTAAGTTTGAAAGATAGCCGACTGGTTGCCGTCCTGATATCCGTGGGCAACGCATTCCACAGCAAAATTGATTGGACAGAAAAAGAATAATGTATAAAGTCAGTTCGGTGTGAGGGACAGTGGAGGAGACGATTATTTGTATATTTCTTTTTGTGTTAGTAGTCCTTTTATCGAGCCACGCTATAGGTTTAAAGATCTTAGATCACGCACATATTATATGTGTTTATCAGATTATGTCTATTGCTTGCTTCTTGCACCAATCATATCTCAGTATCATCCATGGCTCGACTGGTAGAAAATGCCTTAGTACCGACTCCTCCTAAGTCAAGTACCTAATTCATTTATTTGTGGGTGGGTCTCAGGTAATCAGTTTCAATATTTTGCAGGTCCATTCCTTGTCATTCTTACCATTACGAAACCTATGTATAACATTAAAAAGAACTATAGGCAACTCCTGTAATATAGGGTCATTGTTACGCACAACACAACAGTTCACACATGATGATTTAATATTTCCATTGAAAACAAAGGAATTGTAGTTCAACGGACTCCAGTTGTCATAATAGAAATCAATACTATACGTCATAAAAGATACCCTCTAATAAGGCTGTTCACATGCATTCATACATTTTAAAACATAATTTCACATCACTTTGTATGAAGGAAAAGGCATTTTGACTGCAGCATTGGCGTAGTGGATAAGCGAACTGGCAGCTGTGCAACGTGATGCGGGTTTAATTCCCGCACGGAACAACACTTTGTATGACCTACACATTGTTGTTCCGGGTCTGGATGTGATGTGTATGTCAATTGGTATGTTTTTAAACGCACCCACGACACAGGAGAAAATATTATTATGCGGGGAAACAGTTTTCAACGTTCTATTGTGTGGTAAAAAAAAGAAAAGGACCTGTTAACTACTTACGTTATGGTTATTTTTTTGAGAATCATACCGTTCGTAACGTAAAAACTGAAACCCTATTACTAAAACTCCGCGGTCCGTTCGTCTGTCTATTACTAGGTTGTATCTTATAAACTGCTGTAGCGTGTTTTGATTTGGACAGATTCTGATGATGTTTTGTTGTTTTAAATAATTTTCTGGAAAAGAAACCCTATCTTTTATATGGGACCAAGGAAGGATGTGGCGGATGAGGTAAAGATTGCGCCTTCAGTAACCTTACCAACACGGCAGAACACAACGTTGTGTTTCACGCCAGTTTTCTGTGTGTGGTATCAATCCGGTCGTGCCGACCCATTCGTGCCTATGTTGGTTCTCTCCCACTTAAAGTACTTACTTATCAGTTGACTTACGAGATAGTAAAACAGTTTATTTTAGTACTAAATTACATAATATTAATGTCCTATGTTTGAAATAACGGTGCATTTATTGGCTGATCAAGTGGAATTAATATTACGGATAGTGGTTTAATTACTAAATTAAATTACATGATTATGGCTATTTCAAATAATATTAATTAGTAATAAATAATTCATGCGGAAATTTTAATTAATTGATTTTATTGACTTTTGTGTAATAATAATGAAATATAGTATTAATAAAATATCAATATAGTTAATTGAATAGCTGTGCGACGCGTGTTTTTTAATGAATATGACGCCCGGTATGACTTGAAACTAGTAGAGCTTTACTTCATCAGTTCACACAATAATCATCACAATAATAAAAGTATAAGGTGCGGCAACACTGACTGTCAACAAGTTGTGAAATTTTTAATACATAATATAATATTTTATACTGTTTATTTTGGACCTTTTTACGTTTTATCGGACTCAAATTTACATATTATGAAAGTTTAAATAAGTAATTAACTATTTGGTACTTACCTAAAAATATAAAATACAAAAATTATAAATAAATTCACGAAAATGACGTATGTGATGACAAATGTCAAGAAGAAAATCTGTATAAATATAAATAAAAACACTACACACTACACAACTAAACAATGTTGACGAGAGCTAAAGCAAGAGCTGCATCACAAAGGACACGCCCGCCATCTCCGACCTCGCCGCCCAGCTCCGCCCCACCATCGTCGGCACCGGATCCAGATACCGGGATACGACCGGCGACCGCAGTGGTGTCAAGTTCCAGCGACGAGTTCTTCTCCCCGCCAACGTCGCCACCACCTCCACATCGCAGGAGAAAACGTCGGCCACCGAGTAGCTTAGGACCACGAGGCCCATCGGCCTCGGGAGGGGTCCCAGCGCCCGGTGGTAGTGTGTCGCGCATGAAATGGACTACATCCATAAATGAAAACGTTATGCGCGCATACTTTGGGGCAACAGAGGGAGGAAATAACCTGACTGCGTACCGTGTCAGAATGCTTGCTCTGTTTCAGGTGCTCGAACCATCCGTCAACGTATCTGCACAACGATTATCGGATCAGGTACGAGTCATCCAGCGGAATCGAATGTTGGAAGATGTCGTACTTGATCGACTGCGAAGTGAAGTACTAAGGAGCCGCGTCATCATTCCGCCATCACAAACTACAGAAGAGTTACAACCAAACTCTACTGATGTGCCGAATGATGATAGGACTACAGAAGTAAGTACTCACATATGCAGTGATGAATTGAGGAGAACTTTGGAGGGTGCGATTCAGGAATATCGACACGCATATTTGAAACCGCGTTTGCCTCGTTTGCCTATGCATAAAAAGAATAAAGCGATCATGTGCGCTTTGGACTCACAGCTACCAACATATTTGGACAACAGCAAAGATCTCGTTGATACGCACTCAATTCTGTATTGCGCAGCTATAGCGGCTTGTCGTGTGGCAAATGTCAAATTACCAGACAACTACAATAGAGCCACACGACCAAAACCAGCTGTACCTGCTTGGCAGTGCAGGATTGAACGGCGTATTGGCGAGGTCAGAACACTTATTGCCAAATTGATCTGTTTCAGGGAGGGCAACACTCGCCCGAGGATAATGCGATTCGTGAAGAGAGCGTTTTCAGGGACTGCAATTTCGCCTCAGAATTACGCATCGCACATCACGGAGCGTGTTGACTTCCTGAAACAGAAGATTTATGCATGGGCAAACCGCATTCGCCGATACAAAAGACGAGCAGAGCGGTATACCCAGAATCGCGCATTCCAAAGGGATCAAAGGTGGGTGTATAGAAATTGGGAGCAAAAAGAACAGGCTAGGACTGACACGTGCCTACCAGATTTTAGCGCCACGAAGGCATTCTGGCGCAGCATCTGGTCGGTACCTGTTGATCACACCGAGGGTGATTGGATTGAGGAGGTCAAGGGAAAATGCGAACTGATACCACAAATGAACTCTATTAAGATTAGCACCGAAGACGTATCAAATGCAGCCTACCCGTTGGCTAACTGGAAAGCTCCAGGCCCGGACGGGCTGCATAACTTTTGGATTAAATGGTTTATGAGTTCGCATAGTCGCTTGGCGACTCAATTCCAATCAGCGTTGGAGTCTGGGTCTTTGCCCCAATTCTTTACAACAGGACTTACCCACCTGCTCCATAAATCTGGTTGTACCACGGAACCTAAAAATTATAGACCGATAACGTGTCTGCCGACGATTTATAAACTCCTTACATCCATTTTGAGAGCAAAACTTAATAAGCATATTGAAGACAATAATATCATGTCTAGCTCTCAAAATGGTTGTAGAAATGGGTCCCGTGGTACCAAGGAGCTTCTCCTCATTGACATATCCATTTGCCAGCAGGTTCGTAGGTCTCACAAGAATTTGTCTACATGCTGGATAGACTACAAGAAGGCATATGACTCCATTCCACATACGTGGCTCATGAGGGTGTTGGAGTTGTACAACGTCGACCCAACTCTGTGCACCTTCTTGAGGTCATGTATGAATCAGTGGAAAACAGTCCTTCGCTATCCAGGATGTGGACAGATCTTTGAGAGTGACGAACCCATTAAGATAGAGCGTGGTATATTCCAGGGTGACAGTTTGAGTCCGTTATGGTTTTGCTTAGCCCTGAATCCTTTAAGCACTTTGCTGGAAGGCTCAGGGTTAGGATATCGGTTAAGGAGAGGGGGACAAATTGTATCCCATCTACTTTACATGGATGACTTAAAGCTCTTTGCCCCCAACAATTCACATCTAATGAGGTTACTGAATCTGACTGAAATATTCAGTAACGCCATTGGGATGGAATTTGGTGTGGACAAATGTGCAGTCATGCATGTAAAGAGAGGGGAGATTGTGGAATCGGATGGAACGCAAATATCTGATTCCACAAACTTCAGGTCCCTTTCGCCATCCGATAGCTATAAATACTTGGGTATGTCAGAAGCGTTGGGCATCGATACTGCCGTCATGAAGCAAACGTTGCGGGAACGTTTCTTTGGCCGCCTGAGGAAAGTTCTAAACAGTCTTTTATCGGGCGGTAACAAGGTGCGTGCCTACAACGGTTGGGTCATGCCAGTACTGATGTACTCCTTTGGCATACTCAAGTGGACTCAAACGGAATTAGATACCCTGGATAGAAAAGTCCGTTCATTGCTGACTGAGCATCGGATGCATCACCCACGATCATCGGTAATGAGACTGTACATTCCACGGAAATGTGGAGGAAGAGGCTTTTTAAATGCCAAAGCCCTCCACAACAGTGAAGTGTGCAGTCTCCGAAACTACTTCTTAAAAATGGAAGTGGGGATGCACCAAGATGTTGTCGCTGTGGACAAAGGACTTACTGCGCTCTCCTTAGCTAACGAGAATTGGAGAAAACCTGTAGTACTAAGCACTAAGGACCGTAAGGATGTATGGCAAAGCAAAGAGCTGCACGGACGCTACTATAGGGCTTTACATGGGCCAGAGGTAGACTTCTTAGCGTCCGTATCCTGGCTACGTTTCGGCAACTTATTTGGTGAAACAGAAGGTTTTGTCTGTGCAATTATGGACGAAGTTATGCTGACGAACAATTATCGAAAATATATTATAAAGGATGGTACGGCTGACATCTGTCGGGCATGTCATCGCCCAGGGGAATCCATCCGACATATAATTTCGGGTTGTTCTCACCTAGCTAATGGAGAGTACTTGCATAGACACAACCTCGTGGCCAGGATTATCCACCAGCAACTTGCTTTAAAATACAAACTTGTTGAATCTGAAGTGCCGTACTATAAGTATCTGCCTGACCCAGTTCTCGAAAATGGAGATGTCACACTGTATTGGGATCGAACTATCATCACTGATAGGACAATTGTAGCCAACAAACCTGACATTGTGATGATAGATCGATCTAGCCGTCGCACAATGATAATTGATATAACAATCCCACATGACGAGAATCTTGTGAAAGCTGAAAAAGATAAAGCAAGTAAATATCTTGATTTAGCTCATGAGATTGTCGACATGTGGGATGTAGACTCAGCAATCATTGTGCCGATAGTCGTGTCTGCCAATGGTCTCATGGCTAAAAGCCTTGATAAACACCTAAGCAGGCTTACGTTAGATGGTTGGGTCAAGAATCTGATCCAGAAAGCTGTACTTCTAGACACGGCGCGCATTGTCCGGAGATTCCTTTCTCTGGAACCCTGACCACCGGTTGCTTGGAACCCTCCCGTAACCGGTGGGATACTGCTTTTTATATTTTTAAGTGTTTTTTTTTGTTTTATGAAAATATTTAAAAATGTAAAAATCAAGTTTTAAAATAAATAAAAATTACAAAAGACCCAGAATCCATCACAAAAATTAACACCAAGTCAATACTTAGTAAGTAATAACAAAATAAGATCATTTTTTAAATTTTGTTAGTATGACGTTTCTAAAGTAAAATAAAATGACTAGCAGTAACTGACCCACCAAATTTGTTCTCCATAAAGATTTATAAAAATCTTAATTTGAGAATTGCCAGTAATCACGTAGAAGCATTATCATCATTAGGACCTCAATAAAAGTGGAATTCACATTTAAAAAAGGATTAGCATAGATGCATTGCAATCAAATTGGAATGGTTAATCGTTCATGCCAAATGAAATTTCAATTCTAGTTTTTCAATCCATTTCCAAAGGCATTAAGTGGGTGGACTTAATGGACTACCACGCTTTGCTTTGCAATTAGAAGTTTTATTATAGGTTATATTTAAAGTTCATATTATTTACGTCTCACTATTTTTAAACAAAGTATCGAACAAAAATTGTTGCGTTTAAGCCAACTCAAAAACTATATAAATACGGAACACAATTTTTCTTGGTCATATCAACAAGCGTAAATGGCAAGACTGATTCCGATAACTCTTTTTATGTCGTGTTTTCTAAAGACAGGAGAAAGTTGTTATGAAAAAAAGTTAGAAGTTACAAAGAAACAACGCATTCAAATTTGTGTAGGTTTGTTAACAAAACAAATGAAATAAAATAAAAAAAAAATAAAAATAAAAATGTTTATTTCATCAACCGTGTAAATATTACAATTTTTAAAATTTGGAGACACCTTTTAAGCAAAGATTTGCTTGTGTTAGGTGGTTCCGCTCCTCCAGTTTACAGTAACTTTACATTGTGTGAGAAACAAACAATAATTAAATTTATAATATGCATGCAAATTTCTATAAAATTTTAAAAATGTTATCAATTTATTATAATGATAACTTATTAAAATGGAAACGACATTAATAAAGATAGTTTATTTTAATTTATTAAGTGTGCGCACAGTAACTATAATGTGAGTGTAAGTTTGTGTGTGTGTATGTTTGTGTGTGTGTGTGTGTGTGTTTGTTTGTGTGTGTGTGTGTGTGTGTGTGTGTGTGTGTGGTGTGTGTGTGTGTGTGTGTGTGTGTGTGTGTGTGTGTGTGTGTGTGTGTGTGTGTGTGTGTGTGTGTGTGTGTGTGTGTTTAGTTTAGTACCAATCCTAATATTATGTGGTCGTATGTAACAGAGCCTCAGTTTGTTCGTAATTTATAGTCATTAACCATTCAGTGAGTGTTCTTTTGCAGTCATGACGTGTCATGGAGTATATGGCAAGTACCTTGTTAAGGGCATTGTACATGCGAGAGGATTGTTTTGTATATTGCTTAGAAGCAAATGTAGTTTTGACTGGGGATTCTGGTGCTACCTTGTTTGTTCTCCGCGATTGTGTCCTGGAAGCGACGAATGGGAGGGATGTGTGCTTTTTTAAAACAGTCTGAAGGACGTACAACTTTCTGACGGACAAAACTCTCGCTGTTAAGTATAAGCTATCAGTGGGGAATCTTAAGGGTTTAAAGTACATGACCTTAAGTATAGCCCTCTGAGCCCGCTCAAGTTCTAAAAACTTTGTTTTTGATGCTCCACCCCAAATTGGTAAACAATACATCAGTATAGACTGCCCCAGAGAGATATAAATTTGCTGGATAAGGTCTTTAGTGGCAACGTGACGAAGAGATTTAAATGTCCAAATAAATTTTCTAACTCTGTTCATTATGAGTTCTAGATGTAAGTGCCAAGAAAGTCGTTGATCGAGCATTACTCCAAGATATTTTGTGTTATTTACTTTGTGTATTTTAAGGCAGGAGCAGTTAGTGTCTTGGGGGTTAGGGCAAGTATGTATTTTAATTTGGAGATCTTTTGTTGGCTGGGTACTATTGTATATAGAGAAACAGATGTAGTTAGTCTTTGAGATATTCAGGGTTAAAAGGTTATAATCAAGCCAGGCAGCTATTTTAGTCAAACCACGTTCAGCGATGCGACCGACGCTGTCCCATGTCTTTCCCGAGAAAACAATTGCCGTATCATCTGCATAGGAGAATATGTGAGCACCTTCGATACTCATGTTACACAGGGTATTTATATAAATGAGAAACAGCGTCGGTCCGAGCACACTTCCTTGCCCCACTCCGTATGTGACTGTTTCTTCGGAGCTTGTGACTGAACCTATTTTTACTACGTACTTTCGCTCACTTAGGTACTCCTGAAAAAGTTTAAGTGGTATTCCACGTATGCCAATGTCTTCTATCCTATGTAAGAGAGTGGGGACAGAAACTGTGTCGAAGGCTTTTTTTAGATCTAGAAAGACAGCCATGCACTTGTCACAACTGTCTACTTTTTTAGTGACTGTAGATGTAAGCGCCAGTACAGCGTCTTCGGTAGACTTTCCTTGTCTGAAGCCAAACTGTGAGGGTGAGATTACATTAAGTTTTGTTAAGTAAGTATTCAAGCGTCGATTTACTAACCGTTCGATAATTTTAGACAGGGACGGAAGCACGGATATCGGCCTGTAATTAGATGGATCAGCTCTGTCACCACTCTTGTACACAGGTGTAATTACAGCTTGTTTCAGAGCGGTAGGAAATGTGCCTTGTACAAAGCAGAGGTTGGTAAGGTGTGAAATGATTGGCGAGATGATGGTTTTGGCAGCTTTTAAGAAACTTATAGGGATTTTGTCCCAGCCAGTAGCGCTATCAGATTTTAAACTCATAATTACGGCAGCTACTTCGTCAGGGTCTGAGTCAATAAATACAAAGGACGAGACCGGCGGATTCGGGATGGTCGAAGGTATGTTAGGGTCTTTGTTGGTCTGTCTTTCAGGGTTATTTATTATATTGTCAGCAAGACACTTGCCTATAGTGGAGAAGTATTTATTTATTTTGTTTACTGCCTCTAATGGGGTAGGGGCTGATTCCAGTAGATCCGTGTTTTGCGTTTTAGGTGGTTTTCGTTGGGAAATATTATTAATTGCATTCCATAGCTTTTTTGGGTCTTTGGTTGCCTTAAATAGCCGTTCACGATCGTATTTACGTTTTTGCTTTTTAATGATGGTGTTGCAGTAATTACGATATCTTCTATAGGTTATTTTCAATATCTCGTTATATGGTTCTTGTTTTAACTTTCTTTGCATATTGTTGCGATTATGTATACAGCGCAGTAAGCCTAAAGTCATCCAAGGTTTTATCAATCTATGTTTAAGGGGGATTCTCGTAATAATAGTTCCGGCAGTAAGACAGTTTTGTAGTAAAGTTATTAGACTGTTTATTAAAATGTTGGGATTAGTTACATTTAATAAATCGTGAATGCCGCCAGTTTTTAAGTGTTCGAGGGAGACTTCCATATTTAATGTTGTTTTAGTTTTTATTATTTTATCTCTGTTTATCAGTTCAGTTAGTTTTAGGAAAATCATAGAATGATCGGTGATAGTGGTGTCGATAACTGCTATAAATGCTGATCTTTTATTCGGTTTCAGTTTAAGTATAAAGTGGTCGAGACAACTTTTATCTCTGGTGGGGAGGGAGTGACCGGAAAGCAGCCCGTGCATTGCTAACATATTTAAGTAATTAAGTCTATTTGATCTCTCGTTTGTTTGTTCATTTTGTTTGTGTATTAAATTAATATTGATGTCGCCAGTAATTATTATATTTTTATTTGATGAAACGGTAGTTAGGTGAATATTTAAAGAGTTTATGAAATCATCTGCATTTGTCTTTGATGGGGAGCGATATATACCGAGAACTATGAGATCAGGCTTAATATTAACTTGTATGCATGAAGCATGAGTCAATTCAATCTCTTTTATATGAAACTTGTGCGCGTCCTTAACAAATACGACGACACCGTCGGCGATATTTAAGTGTTTAGTAGTGTGGTGCGATGAGTAATTATGTAATTGTGGAATATTTTTGCTACTGTTCACCCTGCATTCACTCAAAACAATAATGTCGGGGTTAAAATGAAGATTAGCCAGGTTCAGTTGTAAGTCGTTAAAATTAGAGTAAATACTTCTGATATTCTGTGAGATAATTGTAAAATCAGTGTTATTAATTTTCATTGTTGTGTTGAGACTAGGAATAGAGTGGTTTGATACTTGGGCTATTTCTGTATTATCTATTTGCGTTATTGTTTCTAGAGTTCTATCCATACTTGACTGTTACGGGACTAGGGTACAGAAAATTGAGGTCTTTAGATTGGGACAGGTGTGTTCGTGCATGTGATATGTATAAGAAGTATGGTAGGGCGATAGGGTATATAATGAGGGTATTAATGTATTCTTTTAGTGTGTATGTGCGCATTACAATTATACTACTCAATTTAATTAATAATAATATGCTGCTATCTATTAATTTAAACTTATTATTTCTAATCTTAAGGTTAAAGGATATTAACATAGAACAATTACAAAAACCTTTAGTAAAGTGAGAAATTACGGCTAGTCATATTTGTTGCATAAGCGTATTTACTTGCAATTCACTTTTAATTATAATTTTTGGCGAGTCATCGTCTTTTTTTACGTATACTTGGCCGAAGGAAGTCCAGCAGTATTTATATGTTTTGGACTTAGCAAGGTCGCGGGCGAGAAAGAATAAACGCGCTCCCTTTGTGGTCAACTGCTCCGATACAAATATGGGGGTATATTCATTAGTGGTGAAGCCTAGATTTTTCGCACATAGTTTATTTTTGTTTGCTCTGTTGTAGCTTCGGGCCGATTTTAAAAGGTCAGTTTTCAGGATGCTTGATGATAGTTCGACCACGATTGGTCCGTTTTTTGCTTCATTACGTTTGGTTGGTACTCGATAGATATCCTTTATGTCATTTTGTAGAATAGGACATTTAGTCTCGTTTGATAAATGTGTAACCATTTTTATCAAGTCGCTCCTGGATTCGTTTTGCATTTTTGGTACGTTTTTTACTTCTATCGCAGTTTTCCTGCTTCCTCGCTGTAGGTCTTCAATTTTGTCTTCGAGTAGAATTATGTACTCACTATCCTTTTTCGATTTTATTTCAATTTGTTCGATTTTCTTCTTTAGTTCTTCGTTTTGTAAGGTAAGTGATGCTATAGAGTTTTCTATGTTAGTGTTTGTTGTTTTGATCTCCATTAATGTGGAAGAGATCTTTTTTATTTCCTCACTTTGATTGGTAATCAACGATGATATTAAAGTTTTGACTTCTTCTTTAAAGTTGTCAAAATCCGAGTCGTAGTCATGTTCTCGCGCCCGTTTGTTCCGTTGCGATACAAAGTTGGGTGGAGTATGTTGAGTGTCAGTACAAACAGAGATGTTTGACTCAGATGATGTTTTATTTAATGAGCTCATTTCAAATTTCCAGGAAGACAAAGCGTTTAATAATTATTATAAACTAAAAACACTTTACTTACTCTGAATTCGATATTTATGAGTAGATAGTGGGTATCCTGTTATTTGTTTTGATTCGCATTCAGTACACAACTCAGGGTCACTAATTCAGCGGAGGTGAAGTATGAGGCAGTCGCAACGGGGAGTCTCTGTGCGAGCGGGATGATTAACGGCCGTCTTTGTCTCGCAGAGGTGAAACGCGGTGAGCGCGGGGTGCGCGGACGCCGCTGTAGCCACGAGCGGTATAGTACTCAGTGGCGTAACACCGCAACCGACAAGTACGGTTTTAAAGAGATTTCACTCTATTCCAAGGGCACTATGAATTAGTTTTGTAAGACACTGCTTTCAATATTTTTGACACAAACTGTTAACACGACTGATCTGTACGAAGGCTCGAGGAGGGAAATAGACACTTAAATAAAGGTGGTCGAAGGCATTTCCTATTTTAATGTCACCCAAGTCATAAATATACCCCTCTCTGGTAAAAGATAGGTTTAGACAAAATTTAAACATTACACATAAAGTCCTTCCTCTCACGACTTAGCCTCAACAAGGAAGTTTTTCAACTGAAACATAAACAAACAAAACACAATAGAAATAATTAGCAAATCATGTAACCGTATTTGCACAAAGACAATGATTCTATTGACAGGCACCCTCATTCCGAGACTCCTGAATTAACACAATTTAATTAATGAGAAACGAAAAGTAAACTTTACGAGGCAAATAACAGTAGGTTTTTCTTTAAGAAGAGATCTTGATCCAATTAGAAGTTAGAGACAAAACACGAAGCGGCAACTGTGGACAAAGATTAGTTAGCTGTCTAGCCGATTCATTTGTCATACCTATTTGCATAATTTAGAATTGTTGTATTTCATTTTATTTAACTTTTGTCTTTGCTGGTTTCCTTGTTGTTTTAACGCAATCTGCATTATAAATGAATATTTAAAGCTATTTTTGATGCATAATTGCAATTGTCCCATCCCTCCTTATCTCAACCACAGTCCTCAAATCCCAAAAGACTTTGCATTTGTACTTACTTCATTGTTGGGGGTGCCTATGGACAGCGGCTATGGCTTATCATCAGATAGCATCGCTCTGATCGTATGTAAAACATACGAAAAAATGTTTTTATAGTTAAGTAAAAAAACACTAAGCGATTGTCGATTGGAATCTTCTATTAATGTACAACAAAACAAGATATTCGTACCACAATCACACATATATTATGCTAAAAATATAACTAGTGAAAACAGTATTGTAAAGTTTACTAAAAAAAATTGTAGATACTTAGGTAGACTAGCTGTTTTATTTATTGTCTGAATAACTGTTCTCGTAAAATTTTAGTAATAGTTTATTTGTAACGATGATTCGATTTCTCGCAGTCGCAGTCGCAGTTCTAACACAAAACACGATTTATAACACACCTGGATAAAAACGAAATGTATTTTGTTTTCTACTTGTGTTTGTTTGTGGATTATATGAGGTGTAAGAGACGAAAAGTATCGTATTCTCGTTTCAATTATTTTATTGATGATATTATCATATAAGTGAGACGAAGATAAGTTATTTTTTATGATACTTACAAAAATTAAAATATCAAGACGACAAAGGCAGATTGTAGGTACCTACCTATACCTGTTCCATCTAAAGAGAAAATTGATGTATATACAACCACGAAGACTTGAACTAGGACACGTGGTTTAGTTTGAATAGTCAGTAAGAAATTGCAAAGGTCAGAAAGCCAATTCTGTCAGCGGTTACCTGACCGAGTTTCAAGTAACAAATGCTGCATGTCGCTTCAATGGAACCAGATGCATTTCGAAAGGTAATTGTGTAACTGTATATTGGTAATACGATTCATGAACAAATGGCTTCTTCAATTTGATAATTTCCTGAAGATATACATAATTAATTATCTGTCGCAGGCAAAACATAACTAGTGAAAGTTCATTTAATAATTACATCTTTTTGTTAAGGGGAATAGCCATCAAATGGCTTCTCATTCCCACGTGTATACGAGGATGTCGGAGTCAACTGGTCTACTACTTCACCCTTGAAATTAAATGACAAAATCGGTAATTCTATTGCTATTTACTGAGGTAGCTCATTGAATGATAGCAGTTTAAAAGAATTATCGATTTAACAAAATCGGTAATTCTTTTAAATTTCTTCTTTTCTTCGATTTCTGTGAAATTTGGTACAGACATAGTTTGAAACTCTAGAAAGGACATAGAATAGTTTTTATAACAAAAATCTGCAAGAAGTCACTATTCCGCCGAGAACGGAGTCGTTTAATAACCTCATCAAAATCAGTTGCGTAGTTTTATAGATTTAAACATACATAGGGATCTAGTGACAGAAAAAGTGACATAGTTTTATTCTAGTGATTAATATATGATTCCAATGGGCTATATAACGAAAAAAACAATCCTTGAAATATTTTATATTATACCTAATCACGGATCTGCATATCTAATCATTGCATTTAGTAGACAATCGTGTCGTAAGGTACGAAGACATCAATTATTCAACGACGATTCATTCTGAGATGCTCCTTTTGAGTTTGCCTCGCTCGCATCCATTGAATCATAAGGTATTCTGCAATTAGTGCTTTGTAATTAGAAATTGAATGGGGAGTAATAAATAATACTTAAAGTATGTACGTGTAAGGTGTTCCTACGCATTAATGAGATAAGAAAGACTTAAGTTCTGATATTTGTTTACTGTTGTGTATTAATTAATAAGTAGTCAGTCTTGTAGTTGTAACTAACAGTGACTAAATTTATTGAAAATAACGATTTTAACTGAGGAACGCTCTACTAGTTTCAATTCACACTAGGGCTCTTGTTGTCGACTTTTCAGGAACAGCATGCTCGCCGTGACGTCACGCAGCCAACTGACAGTCGCTTTTCTCAGTTAATTTACGTATGTTAGTCGTTATTACTAGTAAGTTATGTAAGTGGTTATTTAATGTAGAAGTTACTTTCTGAATGTTACTGCCATACTCAAAGACATTACATAAACTAGCCCTTACCATTGATTTAGTTCCGAAAACAATTGCTAAAAACCGACTTAAGTAATCATTAAATGACTCTGTGTACGGCGTCGGTAATCTGCCTTTGACTTCATCAAAACTCCAACTTCCATTACCATCAAAAATATACAGCATATAAATCACACTACACCACTATAACAGTCTTGTAAGCCAAGCAGAGACGTGCAAAACAAATAATTCACAACACGGCTTATCAGCCAGACATTTTTAATAACCCTGATCCAATGACACCAATCATCAAGTTAACAAATTGTAAATCGAATCGTTCGCTAAACTTGTTTCTGGGCTTGTCCGTTGAATACTCCGTTGACAGTTGTTCGATAATTGAACTGGGAACAATTAGCCATCGAGTGGTTAATATCCGTGGCGCTGTCACTACACGATTGGGTCCCTTGGCAATGGACTCTCAACAATGTTGAGTGTAAATCGATTCCCCGTTCGAGATGTAAGTGACAAGAGATTTCGACTGTCACTTGATTTTTAGAAGGGTGAAGAGGGTACTTAATATATTTTTTTTTGGGATTTAATATGTATTTTTGCTGAACCAAACGCAAATCTTATACTAGTACCTTTGTAGACAATCTGTTACTTTATGCTAAATGATAGAAGCAACTTTTGTGCTGTAATAATTTTATACTCATAGGCTTCATAATTTAAAATTCTCCCTAGTTTAACATTATCTCAGTAAGAATCTATTCTAAAGTAAGAATACGAGAAAGACCGCCAAGTTGACTATTTTTATTCAGGTCAGAAGTTAAAATTTTCCACTCAGAATCTTAAAACATTATTTCTGCGAGAATAAAGACTTATTCAACGTTAACAAAAATGTAATAAGGACTTATCTAAAAGTTTTAACTTGAGCAATTTTTCATAACTCCAAGCCAGTGGTCTACAGTGACCCACTGAAAAGTCTCACGTAACAGACATTTGTAAAAAAAACCCTTTTTTTCAAGAATCTACTTTTTTTGTAGAACCTCTTTATTTTATTGGCTTGCTGACGTTCTATTTTTTCAGCCATTCAACGACTTTTCCCTTTTACCCGGTTTTTGGTTTGCTTCGTTTTTATCCGTAAAGCTTTTTTGTTTCAATGTTTAATTACTTTTGTTTAAATAGTAGTCTTTTAGGCCAAAATTCGGCAGGTGTGCGCTGATATTAGAATTATGCTTCAACAAAAATGTTTTACATTTTATACATATTTTTTAATCCCTTGTACTGTAAGGAAAAGAAAAAAATATCTACACATTGAACCATGTCATATTTGTCTTATTTTTGCAGGCTTACCAACGCCTACTTACGAAATAAAATTCAGAATGCTATTCAGAAACAGGTTACTAAGAAAATCAATACACAGAAAAGTTACTTTCCAAGCAGATACGAAGGAACTGGAGAGTGTAGTCAACTCACATTTTTGCACATTTCCCGACTTCAACCATCGTTAAACCTCATTACCAAACACAACGTTGAATCCTAAAAAGTTAAAACTCCACAGTTAAACATATGCTGGCATGTACGAAGCGTTACGTGAACAATGAATAGTCCTCTTTTTCTGCTCGCCCGGTGAATGCCGTCGAGTTGCGAAAAAATACAAACAATAAAAGACCAGCGGAGGATACGAGAGACGAGTTTTCGCCGCCCTTGCCATAAAATTAAATGGGTAGAGGGCTTTTTGCGGAACGGTTCGCGAACGCGACTTCGGTCGTGAGTTCGGAAAAACGCGTCGGGTTAAAACTCCTCGGAGGGTTGACTCGCGTTTTGAAGCTTTGCTCGAGTAAGGACCTAAGTGACGTCGTTGCTTGTTGTGGTTTGGCACGATCTTCTCACACACGAGTATGTGTGAACCAAATCGAGATATTTTGCATTTTTCTTTCATTGGCACGATGACACAAGAACACATAACGTAACTTCTGTTTTACGCCGATGGGGCAGGCAGAAGTTATGTTATACCGTTGTTTTCGTAGAGGAAACCATATTCTCAGATATTTGACTCAGATATACATACACTCTATTTGAATGAAACTGCAAATAAACTCAAAAAATTATGCCTAGAGTTGAATCTACATATCTAATAATATCTATCTAAAGCACTTATTCCAACATTACTTAACATAAAATTAATTTAACATCAAATGAGATCAGACTAATTTCAAACTTAGTCGCCACTATCAAAGTTTACAATTCGGTACGAATGAAATTATTAAGTGAATTTTAATACGATCCAACGAGCGATTCCCAATCATTTTAAAGCCATTTTCCTTTCGAAAGTACAGAGACGGGTGGCCAAAATTATCGGTTGTTCCGTGACTTATCGAAGTAAACATCGATTAGCGGGATAGCAGGCCGGCTAAGTAAATTACACGTTAAGGGACCACCTGCAAGGATGTCGGCAATAAACGCGTGTAATCATATGTCTGGACTTGATTCTCTTAGCAAACATACAGTGCGTGCGCTTCACTTCCCCCAGTCTTGTGTTTGATTTACCCTCTTTATTTATATTTAACGAAATCAGGTGTATGGAAAAGAAAGGCCAATAATCAGATTGAGTTGCTAATTGTTTGATAAGGTTATATTGAAAAACAATTTTTATTATGACGTAGGTATTATATTAAAGATTGTTCGTTTGGCGCGAGACTGGACGATAGCTGTGCAAGGTGTCGGCTTCGATCTCGGCATTGAACAATTCCTTGTGTGATCCACAAATTGAGTAAGTGCAACACAGAAAAAAAGCTTAGTATGTGACCACGTTTAAAAAATATGTCCAATTGCCCCAAAAGTAAATGTTAAGACTGATATTCATAATTCCTCTATAACAGTCTGCTTCGATTTCCGCATAGAACAACTCTTTGTGTGATCTATAAATTTAGAAAATGCACCCGCAATATAGGAGAAAATCCTATAGGATACTCCGTTTAAAAAATGCCTAGTTGCCTCAAAAGTTCATTTTAGACTATTATTCAAAAATTGGTTTTAAGTTTTCCAACTAAATATCGTGTGCTTGTAATGGGAACATTATTTGTGTATTAAAATTAAATACGCTATTAATCAATTTCACCTGTTTATTAGTACCATACTTAATAATTAATCAATTCATTTTACTAGCGTTACTAAGCCAGAAAATCATAGAGTAATTGTGTATTTGCTATAAATTGATCGTTAGCACAGTTTATAGGATTATGGCTTGCCGTATTTATTAATTAACATAATGCTTATTAATTAATATTTGTGTCTTTTGATTAAAATAATGTCTATAAATTTTTACTTATGCTTGTGCATTTATTTTAACCAAGTAATAGCAAATGTATATAATTTTTTAAATAACTCAAATTATAAGAAAACTTTTAGAATATAATAGTACAATGGCCATTTTAAGAAATTGGAACTGCATACTTTACTTAACTTCCTAGGAGGTACTCACGATCTTCTTAGTCCATCAAGCCATCTTGTTTGTAACATCAAAATAAATTATTTTAGGATTAAAAGAGTGAAATAATATCACATATTCCATATCGCATATAGTAAATAATTTACTAATTAAAATGGATAAAGATTTAATGACATTTGTTGTATCTTCTAATACAATTTAAGGGTGTATTTTTCACTTAGATAGTTTCAACACTAAATGCTTATTCTCTTAAAAGTAGCTTTTAGTTAATTTGACAAAAGTTTAACAATGAAAGACAAAATATTTGTGTGCATGTTCCTTTTTCAAATAATTTTTACACTAATATTTAAGGTTTTATATAATATCAACTCATGCAAAGTAGACTCTTCTATAAAAGATAATCTAAAAACAATCTTTTTCCAGTTGAAAATAGTAGTTTCCAACTTTATGTTTGAAGCAGTAAGTACTTAGAAATAATCATACCAACACGGGTTCTTAAAAATCTTAAAAGACCTGTTACATGTGATGTTTGTACTATTCAGTCGAATGTTTAAATATTTGTTACTGTAAGCGTAAGTTTGTGCAGAAATTATGGTACTTTGAACGCATTTACATTCCCTTTAGACCACCTGTGAGTGCGGTTTGAGATCCGCAATTACGAGGCCTTGTCGATGTCTTAGTTCGGACATACGGCACAATTGTATCGCGAACATTACTGTTTTCAAAAATATTTTTATATTTATATAAAATTATTTATTTTAACGATGTTTATCGGATCAAAAAAAGATAGTACGTAAAATAAACACATCATGTCATTGTCATATTCTACACTTTAGGTAATTGTAATTTATAAATAATTTTTTCCCATTTTTTTCCTCATTTTACTATATTTGACGTTGGACCATGCTAAACACTAGAATTTTCTCCTGTGTCGTGGGTGCGTTTAAAAACACACAATTTCATGATCACATGACACTCAGACCCTGAACAACAATTTCTAGATCACACAAAGAGTTTTTCCTTGTGGGAATCGAACCCGCGACATGTTGCGCCGTAGTCGGTTGCCCAGCCAACGCGTCATCTGTGGAGTCGATTATATTAGGGTGAGTACCAAATTTTGGCTAAACATCAAAATTTTACACGGAATGACAGTTATCTGCCTTCACAACCCACTATAACGATAAACTCACCAATCTATTTTAGCTGAACAGCATTTCAATACCTACTTTTACACAAAGATTCTTCTAGAATTTTCCGTAACCGAATTTTGCAGCATTTGTAAACTTTTGTCGGACGCCGCTATCGAGTCACGTTTAGTCCCCATCGTTCCGCATTGAGGCAAACATTTGTCTAGATGTCAGTGAATTTGATTTATGTATGTATTGATTCCGTTTTTTACTTCGATAAAGTACAAAAAAATAGGATTTTTAGGGTTTTTTTTTCTATAAAATACTTTTCTGAAGCAGTTACCAACGTGACGGATAAAGTAGATACGTACGTACAGGTCTCGCTTTCGAGTCTTATAGAGTAGCACATGATGGCAGCTGTCCCAATTGTCTGCTGATTAATCAATATAATAATGATGTAACTAGATCTTGGTACTTGGTACTCTTTTGAAATAATATTTGAAGACGTAATAACTATTTAGTTCGATTTTAAACCACTGTCCCTTTTAAGACCAAAACACAAAGCTTTCTTACCAATCTTACAAGCAGTGTGTCCCACAATTTCAAGACGGACAGGTTTCTTCATGTTTCTTTTTACCATCTAATGCAATCCCAACTTAGACTGGACGCTTTACAAGTATCCAGTCGTGCCGCTTTGCAGAATAGATTCTGAGTTTGAAAAGTAGCAAACGTCTTCAAATTATATGTAATAGGTTGGCGATTATTGTGAGAAGCATTTAATAGTATATTGAGTTATTAACAGGTTCTTCATAGTTAGGCTTGGTATGATTGGTGAACGGTAATAAAACATTAGGTACAATTCAGACTGCTAGCTTGTTAAGACAAACAATAATAAGGTTAATAGGAAAAATAATAGTCGGAAATAATATTAAATTACACAAAGATAACAGGGTTTTTTTAATATCTCTAGAAAAAAATGTATTTAAATTTCGTCGAATTCCCAATTTTGTAGGTTATTTTGTATTTTAAAGTATACGCCTTAGGTTGTGTAATTTCAATATCGTAAGTATTTTTTTTAACAATTCCATCCAACCTATTTGCTTCTTTTATACTTAGGTAAAGCGGTACGTTAGTCCTCAAATGCTCTAAACAGGGTCTAACAAATGTATAAAGTAGCCTTTATGTAAACCTATTAGATAACTGAACTAGTTTCCCGACAACAATGTTGCAGTTTAATCTCTTTATCGAGTAGTATAGATTTCTAGATTACAGTTATATTACCTTCAATGATATATGCAAATATTAAGTAGGTACATATCTTGAAAAGTCAGTTTTTTTTATTTATATTATAATTTGTGTCCTATAATATATTTTGACATTGAAACTTTTTGCTTTTATTTTTAAAATGGAGTCATTTCAAATATTATAACATACAAAGCCAATTATGGTAATAATCTAATCGTTTCTAAATATTCAAATCTTCAAAAGTCTGAACAGATACAAAAGATAATAACCATAAAGATTGATTTAGTTTACTGTCAGCTGTCACGGTTTGGCCACCGAGCTTTTAATTTTCTTATCTGTATTTAAAATAACCGTGCAGGTTTTACTAATAATATAAATTTTACTAAACACATTCAAAAACTCAAGTTTACTCACATTTAACTAATTCTAATCTATAACTAAATACCTATTAGTGGAAGTAGATGTCGTAAAACACTGTTAATGTTCGTCGATAGACCAGCCTTAGGTTGTGTTTACACTTGGATATTTGGACGCAGAGGGCGTGAATTTTGAATGCTTTGCAACGATGGAGAGCATGATTTTAGCAAAGAAGGTTTCTGTATTTATTTTTTAGATTTTCTAGTATATGCTAGAATAATAGCTTGACCCTACTGAAAAATATTATTAAAACGCTTAAACCAAAAAAATATTAATTTCAGTCACTACATAGTACTATCCTCAAATCTTTAAAACTATGCAATGAATTTTGAGTTGGTTTTTTAACAGACTAGCTTCCGCCTGCGGCTTCGCCCGCGTGTGTGTTGATAAAAAGAACGCTGCCTTGCCTATGTGTTATTCCGGAGTGTTGCCTTTGCCTGTGCCAAAATTCATCCAGATTAGTCCAGCCATTTTGGCGTGATTGAGTAACAAACATCGAAGAAACATCGTAACTTTTGCATTTAAAATAATTAGTAGGATACGATAAGATAGAAGAGTGATTGAAAAGAAAGGTTTATAATTATAATATAATCAGTTAAATAGAAGAGAAAATTAGTATTAGTATTGCACCCGTGAGAAGCTTGGGCGGGTCGTTAGTTTTTTTATGTTAGGTATTCTAAGAAAAGGTTAACTAGCTTATTGTTTTGTACATTTAAGGAAGCGCGTAACAATCACTAACGTATGTAAATACATATTTGCACACTAAAACAAAGGAACTATTAGACGTGACTCACACGAACAAACATTTCTTGTCATATACAGAAGGCAATACTTTCCAAATGCGACCAGCTTTTCCAGCACTCTTTACAATGTAGATAGGCTGTTCCCAGAAAACCTATGAATGTTGCTAAGTCGCATTTCCGTTCCGTGCATTGTTTCTAGAAATTACACAGCTTACTTGACACTACAAACTGCTTAACCAGTTTCTCTGTAATGTTTAAACTGGAAGTGATTATAATTAAACAAACTTAGGACATACCTGCCTAGTTGACTAAGTAATAATAATAGGAGCGACTAGTGGGAGCAAGGGTGGGTTTGTTGATTTTTGGATTTGCGAAAATATCCCATAGATAGTTTATTGATAAAAACTATTGATTTGCGTAAATAAACTTTAAAAAGCTCTAATAGTTTCAAGTCACAACGGGACTCTTATTCATTATAGCGGCAACGACGTCACGCCGTCGACCCGACTAGTAGAACTTTTTTCAAGTTTTTAGTAAATTCACGTGAGTAAGTCAATATTTTCAATAAATTTATTTAGTATGTTTCACAGAGTAAATATTTAAAAATATGTCAGTTATTGCTTGGACATTGTAACTAATATGAAGAAAATCAGCTTGTCGTTAACGAAAACTTAGAAAATTTAAATTTATTTAGATCTCACTGTCGATTCTAAGTGTACACTTAGCTTATTTGTCGGCTCTAGATTGTATTTAAAACAACGACAGTCGTGTTTAGTAAATCGAACGCCGACACTGTGTTAAACAGAGCACATTTTGCGTTGTTGGAAAACCAACATTACACCGTTTCTTTACTATTATAGTCATTGGCATCGTAAACTAACTTAAGGACCATGTTAAGTGGCAATCTCCGATCAGTTGAATGTTTTCTTAACGTAAGCTTAGATGCGCTCACATTTGCTAAATCGATTACGTTTTATGAACTTTATAGCAGTTTATTTCCAGTTATAGTGATGGTGAACGTAATTATAAAGCATATATTTGCAGAGGCAAGATGAAATGCAGTTATCTCTTCCATTAAAATTATACTCTAAAACATAAATGCAAAGTTGTGTTAATAAGTGTGGGAGAGCTCGGCTCGACCGGAGTGATACCACGGTCTCATAGAAAACCGGCGTGAAACAACCACAGCGTTGTGTTTCGCCGAGTGAGTGAGGTTACCGGAGGCCCAATCCTTCCCCTCCCCCAATACCTCAATCCCTAAATCTCCAAATCCCTAATCCCTAAAAGGTCGGCAATACTCTCGTAAATCCTCCGTTGCGGATGTCCATGGGCGGCGCTGATTGCTTACCATCAGGTAATCCGTCTGCTCATTTGCCGACCTATTACATAAAAAAAAGAGATTTAGTTTCATATAAAAATAATTTTGGTATACCAACCTATCTGTAGGTACTATGATGCTACAAGAATCTCACACTATATGAGTAAGAATAACTAAATAAAAAATACTCATGAAAATAATAATGTGAAATACAAAACTTATTTCTGATTACGTAAAAATCAATATAAAACAAACAACAGCCCACCAGAAATGATATCTGTATCACCGTAATATTTATAGCAGCTACCAATTGCCTATTCGCAATTCCCGTCCGGCTATTCAAACGGACCCATGCCGGTGGTCTGTCGGTGTGAAAATAAAAAGTTAATTACAGTGCACATACCTCACTCAGGTAAACATGTCTGAACACCCATGTTGCGCCCCAGAATGGCACGATACTGTAAACTGATATGCAGTTGGCTAATGCTCGTGGTACTGAACTAGCGATCACTTTTATACACTGTGTATCTGATGTTTTACTCGTTAGTAGCTTTAAGCGTTTGTTTTTAGTGTGTTTATGAAATTGGATTGATGTTTGTAAATGTTTTGTTTTGAAATGTGTATAAACATTGTTACCATAATTCGTAATGAAGTTGTTTTAGTTTTACTACGCATACAGAGAAATGTTTGTAAAATCATCGTTAATGGCTGGTTTATATAACAATATGTATATTGTATATTCAGTTACTTTTTCAGGAAAGTGTTGTTTAGGATTTCAAACTAAAATTATAGAAAACAAGTTTAAAAATTGCGTCCTTTATAACAATAAAGCAGTATGTTATGTAAAAGTTAACGTTCTTTTATCGTCTAGTGAGCTAGAAAATATTTCTTGAATAACTTGACCCACATAAATTCTAAACATTTTTAGAACCAGAAATCGGACATCGTGACGTCTTAACGTAGTCAGAGGGTCATTTTACTAACCTAAAAATCTCTCCTCACCTTTTGTGAAGACAAGCTATGAAGTCAAAGAATTTGTTTGCAAATCTCTTTGATCTGAGTGATATTGAACGAAATCGAGGGAAGGATCGTTTTAGTCAAGAAAATACGTTTTTATCTTCGCCCTGTACAGCTAAGCGTCGACTTTGCCAACGTAATTCAAAAATTACTCTAAAGAAGTACGCAATAAAGCTTACTTTAAAATCAGAATTCTTTTCTTTGACTTATCCTTCTTAAATTTTTGTTAGTCTTGAATATTTATGAATATCAATAATAGTGAATTATTTATCAAACGACGTAAGATATATTACAAAATTAATATCCAACAACTATTGGTGTGACCAGTAATAAATTCATAATGTGCCAATACAGATGGATCGACGATTATCGGCGAGGGTCGTTCGTTTAATAATTTATATTCATGAATATTATCAACACTAAAATTATATGTGAAATTAGTTAACCATTACTTACATTTAAGATTTAAAATCATTATTATTTAGAAAATTATTTGCCTACTATCTTATGTCATTTCATGGTTGATAAAAGGATAAAAAAAGTACATTCGGATATCCAATATGGCAGCTACAGGACAATAATGTTATTTTCTAGAGACTTTATAAGATTTTCTTTACAAACTCTAGAGCTTTATTACTATCGACAACTACAAGAGAGGATAGACAGGTTGCTAGAAATACAATGAGAAGCCACTAATGTGTGTGTAGCTAATATCGGCTACAGAATATTGTAATTTTTTTGTCTCAACTATGCTAAGATAAAACAATCATGTAGCTTAAAAAAGAAAATTTACTTCGCAAATATCTATTGAATCAAAGCACTAATTACAACTATTTATTTTATTACTTACTAAACACCAAGTGAATAACGGAATCGACACTTAAGTCTTCGTAATAAAGTACATTTCATTGTACCAATGTTACTACGAAAGAATCCATTAAAATCTATAGACGTACGCATGTACCAATTTCGTTTTACATTTTTTTTTTCACAACGAATTTTCATGAATTTTTAACGAGACCAATTCGAGGGCATCCTCTTTCAACTAAAAATTGAACGACGGAAATATATCGCGGCATTTTTTTGGTACCCAATGAAGGTAACTCAATAATTCAAATAACAGTTATCAAACGTTTATGACAAAACTGTTCGAACAAAGAAGGCTAAGATAAGGTAATAGGTAAGCGCGTGAGATTCATGCGTATTGTGTGATAAATGGGACAGTCCAATATTGGGCCATTGGATTAGACTGCACACGATGTAGACTGTAATGTAGAATTAGTTTTATTTATTTATATTATAATAAATTACTAACAATAGGTTAAGACCATTGTTACTAATATCTTATGGACTTTTGGTCTGAAATAAATGTTTAATCATAATAATAAATTTACCACAGCATCGGATACTGGCGTGATAAAACCACAGCGTTGTATTTAGCCATGTAAGTGAGGTTATTAGAGGCTTTACCTTTCTTCGCCTTCCCCAATCCCCAATCCCCAAATCTCCGCATTCCTAATCCCAAAAACACTTTCAATGCACTCGTAACTTAGATAAGTTAGTTGCTGCGAGTTTGCTCACCATAAGGTAATTAGTATCGAGGATACTTTGCCGTCCTATCACATAAAAAATAGGTAGCGCCTATTATTTTCAAACTTCTTTTATACATTTAATCATTATCTAAGAAAGTTATTAGTTGTGTTAACCAGTGTCATCTTTAAGATTTATAAAGCTATGATAGCATTTAGTGACTGATTATATTTTGATTCCTTATCCATAGGGGAAAACGGAAACCCTATTAATGAGAGCGGGGTCCATCCTGTCTGTTGGTCACTAGGCACTAAGTATTTAGTGAAGTGTGATAGCTAGACAGTTGAAATTTAGATAGATGTATTTCTTTAGCCGCTAAATTAAAAACAAAAAAAAAATAAGCTCCCATACAACATGATTTTGGTATGGGACCTCTCGTGATCGACATCGTCCACACTAGACCTAGGTTTTTTAAAATGTTCTGGTTCGTTTTTCGCATTAGAAGAATTAGAAGAAATGTGTGTAATCTTATGACTCTTTTCAGAATAATGTTCTTAATTTTGTAACACAAATTTCATAGTGAAAATAGAGAAGTAATATAATCATATTTTTGGCATAAATATTATAGGTCCTATAAAATTTGCGTAAAACGATCCAAAGCAATAAATACCATGACTGCAGTCCCACCACTCTATATTTTTATAGCAGCTTTCAATAATATGACTGTATAAAACATTCGCCTTCACTTGTACCCTCTTTAAAATATTTATCGATTTTCTAGAAAAAAAAACAAATAAATAAATAAAACACACGTACCTATAGCACGACTATCCAACATTTACGACAAAGTGAACGCCTTTAATTTTAAATTTTACTGTTTTCGTACCAAGTTCCCGTCATACAGTTTGCATTCGGACGTTTATGGACACCGTAAATTTTGCTCTAGTCGTAACTTGGTTCCTGAGCCTTCAGTATTATAAATGTATGTGTTGTGTCCCGTGTAGTTGGCTGACTTAATGTGTATACGATATCGTGTCTTAGGCAAAGATGAAACAGTTGTTTGTCTTCGTAAATAGAAAAAGTAAGTAAGCTTATTGTAATTTTAAAAATATTAACTAACGTTATTCTATTTATAAATCATTTCTATGTAAATTGGTGGTAACAATCAAACTAAAATTTAGATTGGAAGCAAGTAATAATGCTATTGAAGTAATAGTCTATCAGTCTTCGGTATCAGTATTTAGATGAGATTTAAAATACCTAATTCAACAGAACTCTTTCAACTATTCCACTACATTCTGCACTATCTGAAATCTAATTTGTAAATAATATTTAGAACTTAATAATATTTAGCTTCGAAAATTTCGTACTTTTTTAACAAACCAATGCAACTTCATTGAAATTTACAAAGAAATAAACCCCTATACATATAAATGTATCTATGTAGTAGTCTTCCTGGTTACACACGCTATTCCCTGTGTCGTTTCATAAGATTAATATGCGTATAAACTAAAAAATGGACGTAGTAAAATGATTAAACGTCCTCAGTAAGCCATCATAACTCATGGCCTGTATAATTATAGCCGCATTGAGATAGCACACTCACTGAGAATCACAACTATTTATCTACGTTTGTGATTGCAAAAATGGCTACTTGTATCTGTCAGCTGAAGTTTGCGTGAGTAGTTTAGTAATTAAAAATATAATTGCCTTTGCGGTGGCTTCTTGAGATGAACAATAATTATATTCGTGTAAGGCTCTAAATGAGTGTGTTTAGATTGATTATTTTATTTATTTTATTTTGTGCCTACTTCTATTATATTGGTCGTTTTTAACTATAAATCATAAATATTTGCACTATTTTCGCAATAGTTTCGATTTTATTACATTTTAATAATTGCTTTACTTTTTAAAAGGGTACAAAAACAATAACCATTTCTCATTACACATTTCTCTTTGCTAATAAGAATTCGTCTCTATCACCTGAGTACTATAGCACACAGTCCCCTAACCAAAATGCAAGCAAAACAATTCACTAAATCCACAAATCGATAATGCATCGACTTAGCAGGAATTATGTTCTGCAATCAATTGAAATAATACATTGACTTAGATTAAGTATTCTTCATTTATAACTTAGATAAGATAATGAATGTTCACTGCAATAAACAAGTTTTGGTTGTATGATATTTGTAAATATGAGACTAGATAAAAGATAAACAAATGGGTAGTTCTACAGTAGCTTAAGGCTTGTTGGTTGAGTGTGATTTATTTAGTAAGTAGTAATAAGATATTACCTGGTAACTTGTTTAAGACAGCATCCTGTTTGATTTGATTTATCATGTAAGAATCGATTTATAAGTTACAAGCTACTCTCGTGTGGTTTCACTCGCTTCTCGGCTCCTATAGATCGTAGCGTGATGTGTTATAACCTTTAGCACTCAAAAACATTGTAGCTATCAATCAGTGAAAGAATTTTGGAAATCTGGTCCCTAATATTTTTATGTTTGTAAGTGACACCGCTAGCATATAGTGAAGGAAAACGTTGCGAGGAAACTTGGACGTATAATTTCTAATTATGAGTTTGAAATCGCCAATCCACGCTGTGTACAGTTATCAAACCTTTTGAGAAACGACAAGCAGTGGGCTTGTGTAGGTTGATGCAGCTGGTGCTGATGATGACGAAGAAGAAGAAGTAAGAATGCCTGAAATTGAGTCTTCATTTCTTTATGGAATGTAGATAGCATGTAAATAGGTCTTATTGACTTTGAAATTCTATATCAGAAGTTTGGAACTACATCGGGGATCTAAAGAGAAAAACCAAATAAAGTTTTTGGATTTATTTATTTAGAATCCATGTTTGTAAACAGATTTGTTAACTTACACATAAGGTCTGTTTAAAAAAAAGTATAAATATTGCTACAAAAAGTACGCACAGTTAATGATGTATGACAAACAGAAATGAAAAGGAAAAAGTGAATTATACAGCTTAATTATTATAATCACAAGTCTTAAAACAACGCTATAACCACAAAACCTATGGATAAGTTCAAATCTACCTGAGCATTAACATAATTTTGATTATAAATAAATTATCTTTTTTAACATTGAATCTTTAATAAAGAATTAATTTTATTGAATATACAATTGTCAAAAGAAATATATTCTATCTACAATATACAAGTAACAAACATTTAACTATGTACATTCAATAGTTCGGACTAGTTCACGATTGTATTCGAAAAGTGTGTAAGAATTTTTACAAAATTTACAAGAGGAACACCACGGGCAGTCGGGAGTGTCCAATTTTGACACGAATGGCTGAGCTTTTACAAAAGATGGGCGTTATGGCTTGAAATCGTGTTAATTGCTTACCAAATTTACTAAACACACATTAAAATTAATAAATGGGACAAACAATTTTGCTTATAAAATCAAGTCGTTTTAAATTATATCTGCAAGTTCGTCATCGTTTTCGACGTTTAAGTTATCATTTCGTAATCCACAGAGGGCATAAATTCAAAAGTGTGGTAGTGATAGACTACTGCGGAAAGATTGATTATATTAAACTTTTCTAGTGAAAATATCTATAGCAAAACGATAACGGAAACGTCAAAATACACATATAAACGCCTTTGATCTCTACTTGTACACACATTGAAATAAAACTCGGATTCGAAACTACGAGATGAGAAACAAATAATATTCTGCTTCAAACAGACATCAATATGTTAAGCTAACATCGACGACAGTTTCACTTTATCCAACAATATTAAAAAGGAAATCATAGTATGTACGACACATATGAATAGGAAAAACGTAATATTAGTTTAAGGAGTAGTCGCGAGACAGTTCCCAGCGTTACGTACCATGTGAAACCTTAATATTGTTTTGTTCTCGTCTCTAGTTTGACAGTAGTTACAATTTTACGAGAGCCCAGTCACAAGTGTGAAGATCGTAAAGTATGTCAAATTGCTTTACCATGACACGGAAGATCGCGGGGTGAAATTCAAAATTTCACTATTTACTACATAAACTGTACATACGGCATACCGCATAAAGCTCTCTTAAAAAATTACAAAAAACTTTTTTATCAACATATATAATAATAATTAACCTATCTATTATTGTATTTACAATTATTGCTATTGAATGTTGCGCTTCCAACGCCCAAGTTCTTACACAAACTGGCATATTGCCTCCTCTACTAATGCCTAAATACAGTCAAAAATGCTTTCTCAAATACTCTGTTCAAAATAAAAGAAGAAATTTAAATACAGACTATTTGCTTAAAAATATCACTCTCGCACTGGGCGATATGGTCATCACCCGGACATTTTATGTACTGTACGAGACGAAAATATTGAAAACATCGAAATGAAATAAAATATGCAGGTCTCGTAAATTGAATAATTGCAACAATAAAGTTTTAATAAAATACAATAACTTAATTGTATATTTTGAACAGAGTAAAAAAATAAAAGCAAACTAAAGATATAATAAATTGCTGCCATCCATGATATGCTTTTCAATTTATAACGGAATGATAAAAAGCGATTTCAAAATCCGCATGTGAAATCGTAACAAGCAAACTATATAAATATCTACAATTCATAATAATATTCCGTACTCAAACTCTATTTTACGATTGAATCTATTAACATCGATTAATTTATCTTTGTTCACATTATTACTTGAATATATAAAAGAAGAAGAATTATCATAATCTTTACATTATTGCATTATAACTGTTAATCGTTTCATAAAATTACAGCACGCACAAGTGCTTTGAAACTCAAGTCAGTCTTTAAGTAATAAGTTCTTACACAAAGAATGTTTGTGGGTACGACACGTCAAATCATGATATTAGTTTAAAGACAATCGTCTAATACAGACACTTAATTGCTTCTGCAAAAGTCAAACATAGGGATACCCACACTAATTTCTCATTGCACCGCCCATAAAATTCACCATTCATTCATAAGCAGAAATAAAGTTTCAGTCTTATTTTGTGTTGATTTAAATACTAAAATGCATCTGAAATTTGTGACAATGTAGTAACGATCTGTAAGCAAGTTAAATTAAAAGACGTAATAGTACATATGTAGTATTTTTGTGTTGAGTATTTTAAAAAAAATGCTAAATGCGTTGGGTAGGTTAGTAGGGTTTGTTCAGGTTATTCATGCTCGGGTTCAGGTTCGGGCGGCGCTGATGGTTCAGTGTCGGCGGGGGGAGCGGGCGACCGCGCGGCTTCCGCACGCGCCCGCGCCAGCGCCTAGGCAAGCGCGGGCGCGGCAGGCCTCGCTCAGGGACGGTGGGGGTGAGCGGAACTTAAAGACGAACTACTCACCCCCGAATCGCTACTTTTCTCAGAAGCACACGGCTCCCCACCAGCTACAAACTTGACTACATTTAGTCGATGGTCAGATTCACAAGTATCATCTCTTGCACCACCAGGAAGACCGCCACTGCGTACAGTAGTGCGCTCTGTGCCTGTGCCTGGATAGCGTTCAATTCTATCACATTCAGCATCATCTGGTTGTCGTCGACGAATGGACCTCTTAGCTTGCGGTGCTGGTTCTGGGGGCCTATGTGAAGGTTCATCAGCCCTATGAACTAACGGTGAAGTTCGAACTCGAACACCTCCAACTCCTACGCTGGCTTCGTAACACCCCGAGTCGCGGGGAAATTGTCTTCTACCAAAGGGAGAGTCACCACCTTCGGAGCTTGAGCCGCCTCCGTCAGCTTCTGCTTCGCCTTCGCCACCTACGAGAGTTGATAATTTTCTTAGTAGCTTCATTAATGGAATACTTTTTTAACAAAATTATTGTTCCAACTCACATTCAAGCTGGTGGAGAAGTTGTACAGCAGCAAGGATACGTGTACGATGTTCAGGAGTCATTATTCCCAAATAGTCTAAGTCCGATGGTTCAATCTCTTTAAATAGTTCAATGTCCTCATAACCATTTCTTGCAAAGGCTACAGCGTACTCTAACAAATCTATTCGTCTTAGCAATTCTTCTACTGTGCGTGGTCGAGTTTCCCAAAGCCTTTCGCGACTTTTGCACCATTTTGACGATCTTGAACGCACCGTATCCCGTTCAGATAAAACTTCGACGTGGGCAAACTTGAAGTTTCCAACTTTATTGTTCAACACGCCTCGCCATATGCCGGACGCATTCATATTTATCACTTCTATGATGTCTCCTTTCTGTTGACAAATAACACGTTATTAGACATTACTTTCGAGATGCGAGCAGCGGGTACGCTTTGGTATTAAGTCGTCTTACCTTGTATCTCAGGGCATCTTTCTCATAAATATTGGGTACGTAATCGACGAGGGCCCGAGCTCGACACAGCATTTGCGGCACGAGTAAACTCCGCCCGGCTGGACTTAATTCTATGTTTTCTTCTGCCGAGAGAGATGAGTGATTACTACCGGCGCGAACCAATGCTTGTGTGCCTGTACATAAATATTCTAGACTCAGATAAAATAAATTCCAGTGTCTACAACCAACACATTGAAAGTAGAATACCTGTGTACATCTTTGTATGACTGTGAATGGGTAGTAGTTTTAGTAATCAATGCAATGCAATTAGTAAGATTAGTTTATGATGTGTATAAAATTTAAGAATTACATAAATTACAAGAGGTATATCTGTAAGTAACACGTGGGGAGTTATGGTACAAAGAAAGGAAAGACCAACTTATTTACAAAACCATTTATATTAACACAAACAAATAACTTAATAAATCCACTCACTACTGCCTGATCCGCTGGGAAGACTTTCGAAAGAACTATTAGAACATGGGAACGCTTGGTCACCGCTCGTCCGCCTGTCACTGCCTTCAGGGCCCCTCTCTTGTCTTAACCTTGAAATTTTTCTTTGGACATCTTGTCTAAGACCTCTCACTTTTCCAGCCAAGTTCGAAACTCCTTCACATTCTTCAGCGGACTGAAATAAGTGATAAAATTGTTTAACGGGTAATGGAATTATCAAAAAAGTCACATTTGTATCAGCCATAGTTGTTTGTTTGACAAGATATTAAAGTAAACAACGAATAAAGTAAAATTATTTTAATTACCTTATGTACAGTTGCTATATGCTGCGAATCAGTTTCGCTTTCCTGGTCTTCGTAGTCAGAGGACGCTGGCGATAAAGGATCAGCACCTATCCGATAGCCTGACATTTGTCGGTAGCCCCTTCTGGAGTCTCGTTCTGATCGGTTTGACTCTAAAGAGATGCCAGATAGTCTTGATCCTATAGATTGGATATCAGACGCGGCGTAATCCCCACTCTCCCGATCTCTCGCCGTTCGCAAAGGGATAACGGTGGTTGGGTAGGGGCCACTCTGCGGAATAATTAATCCCCTCCGAGGGGTTCTCGCTAAACTTATATCGCCGGCGCTTCTTAAAGATATCACGCCTTCGCCTCTCGGTTCATTTCTGAGATTCAGAGTAAAGCAAACTCGACCATTTTGAAATGACGCCGCTGGTGCTCCTCCTCCCATTAGAAAATCTTCGGGGTCACTCTCGTACGGTGGTTCGTCGTACCAATGTCCTCTTCCCGAGAGGCCTCTTGCTTCGTCGTCATACATGTATGTGTCGTCTGTAAACGAGCCCTCTATTAGACCAACGAATCTCAGTTCCCAGTAATGCAAATAAAAATACGTGCTACAAAAATTGCCAAAAAAATTTTACCGTACAAATGCCTTCCATATAATGGCGATTCACTGACAACACTGCAGTTAAAGCTGTGTACGAACATCGTTAAGCCGTGCGTGGTTGCAAAATATTGTTTATCCAAAACATGCACTCAGCATCTCTCGCAAAGAAAACATTGACTTGATGAATGATATTGAATGGCTTTGATTTTGTTTATTATTTACTTTCATTCAAAGACTATCGCGTCTCGTAGTGTTCCAAGCTGCTGCATACGGAAAAGTCGAGCAATATGAAATAAACTTGACAGTACTGAACTTTTAAATGAGGCCATTTCTTTCAATAATAAAACAATAAGTAAAAATGAGGAATGACTGTTGCACATCGAAAGCATACCGAATAAAAATGATATCGGACGTGAAAATAACATCATCAAAATAAGCATTCCGCACAATTGGTTACATATGTATGAAAAGTCGTGCAAGCATCATGCGTAATCACGATAGCTCAACAATGATTAGTAAAACTGAAGATTTTAATACTTTAGAAATATTTAATAAAGATAGAACTATTCATAACTTTTTGAGAACTGCATACCATTTAGTGACTTAGACATTTCTAAAATATTAAAAATCATTCAGGTTCACTTGTAGGAATTCATGTCAAAAGCACATTAAAATTGTTTCGAACTTTATCCAAACATTAATCAAATATGTATGTTGTTGGACAAGGTTATGCTCGAAATTAATTACAACATACCTCCGAAGGGTCCACGCACACCATCTCTGCCCATGTTCATAAGACCATGTCTTATATCTCTTAGGATCTGTAACAACAATAAATATTTGTAAAAAAATTCAAAACACCATACTCGAATATTTTTCGAATTTTCTTTCCTTAAAAGTAGATAATTTTATTTAATTTCTCAAGGAAACTGAGCTAGCTATTTTGTAGGGGAGATGGGAACAAAATAGGAAAATTTTAATTTTAAAAATAATGAGCAATTTCCACGAGTCCGTAACATTGCGCCTACACATTTTTGAATTTTGCATTTTTCCCACCCGTCGAGTTCATCTCTGTTTCTTTGTGCAAAATAGGAATGCATTTAAGTGAGCCATAAAATCTTTATAGTATTTATAAGGAAACGAGGGGAAGCCTTCGTTCGTCTGTGTGCAAGTTATTTGTACGACAGTATCGTAACTATGTATGTAGAAATAAAATGTGGACAGCATTATAAATATGTAATCAATTATCTAATTTTACCAACTTAGTTTAGGCTCTTCGATTCTTTTTAGTACTTATTTATTTGTTTGTTCAATTATTCGGCCTAGACGACGTACATGCATATTTTAAAACATAAATCGCGTGAGAAACGGGTCGAAAAATCTTTTAAAATGTTTCTCTACGAAATATTTTCCTGAATGCGTGAACACGATAATAAATATTCAAAGGGGGCAATAAAAAGACCACTTTCTCGTAAGTAGAAAAGTATTGAACATTAACTTAATTTATGCACACTTAGTTACCAAGACGGCGCAGTTTATACACGAAAGGGATTTACGTGTCGTACTGCTCTACTAAATGAGATTTTAGCAAAATCTTGCGGCTTCACACCATAACTATATGTTGGGAACATAATATTCACATTTATTTAACTTTGATTTATATTACAATATCAAACTTTATTGAATTTATGCCCAATATTTTCAACACCTTTACATTTTGTTACACCGATTTCTGTATTACCGAAATTTCGGCAAACAGTTTATTGAAACAGTAAAATTTCAATGTTCAATATTCTGAAGTTCGACCCATAGTTTTACGAGCGAAATGTGCTGAGCAAGGGGCTTCGGAAGTTTCGTAGGGAAGCGATACAACTGCCTCTAATAGGCTTAGTCCGAGATTAGGGCACGATTAGCTTGCCTCGGTAGGTGCGTCGAATGGTTGAGCCAGTCAGGAGATTACACGTTGGTGCGAGGCTGGAATCAGATTATTTTCGGATGTAGGCTTTGTGAACGGAGGGAACTTTTCGATTGCATTAATGTATTGTTTTTGGGCATAGCTACGAATAAAAGTATCTGATAAAACGACGTTTAGAATGCGTTTTTTGTTACAGCTTTGTTTCGGAATATTTGAATTTTGTGCAAATAAAAACATTTCTAGTTTAAAAAATTTTCGTCTATTGTTTCCCGTTGTTTTGCGTTGCGTTATACTTTTGTGTTATTTTTACCCATGTTTGGTTCGTTTACAAAAAATATATAAGCAATATTCATACAGCCTCTACAATTTTGTTAATTTTAAAGATTATTACCTCTTCCTGTTCTCTTGCAAGTTTGTCTTTTTTCTTCATAGCTTCTTGAACTTTTAACTGTAACAAAAAATGAATAAAATATGGTTTCATATAATAAAAATATTGTTGATACGCCATTATTTTGTAAGAATTATATTTTTGGGAAATTATTATGGAAAAATTTTCATATTCTTTAACAAAAATATATTGTGCATCAGAATGAAATTGATATTTTAATGAGAAAGGCTGTTTTTTAACGTAACCATCGTGCACAACATGCATTTTCGTGTAGTTAATTAACCATGCATAAAATTTATCTTCGTGCAAATAAAACCAAACTACGGAGCTGTGCAGAAATAATGTTTTATGTTATGAAAAATAAAATTATAAATAAAAAATGATATAAACGTGAGAGTCATAAAATATAATTTTATGCGATATAATACGATCCGTAGAGCCACCTCCAATTCTTTGAGCATGCCGATTAAAAGAAGCCAAAAAGTGTTTGATGGGATTTTGAATTTTGATATCTGTTAAAACTCTGTTTGGCAAATAAATACAAATATTTTATTACATTTAACAACAATGAGGAAAACGCCGTGTCTGTATCTCCGTATTGTAAATAGAAATACAAATATTTTATACAATGGCATGATAAACATAAAATGATATCTATAAAATAAATAAATAAGCAAGAAAAACGGGCTACATTTATTTGATGAAGACATTTATAAAGCCAAATGTTTGCTATATATAAAATAAATCTATCCATAAACATACATAAACACTGTCTAAATATTTTGCCATCCAGAGCATAACAGATTGGTGTATTCTCCTGCATCACCTTTGAGATCAGAAGTTTTTATTGCACGGCTAACTATGGAAGTTAACGATACAATATGAACATATTCCCACAAAATACCCTTTAAAAAGCCATGTGAAATTGCTTAATTTTTTTGCATAAATTATAAAGAAATAGTCATAGTGATCCAAACTTAACTTTTAACGTAGAATTATTTTTCTTTTGAGGACATTGTTGTTGAAAAATAACATGGCAATTTAAAATAGCTGTGAACTCAAAGATGGTGAAGGAAAATGGGCTGAATGCTCACCCTATGGATAGTTTCTTCGAAGGTGTTTGGTTGGGCGGCACTCATTTGAAAGAAGCGGAGGCGGTCATAGTCTCTCGGGTCAACCATTGACCTAAGAGCCGTGTCGGGCCCAGGCCCTAGGCCAAGGCCACTTTGTAGCACGCTGTCCGGTGTATCCACCTGTTAAAAATTTCCGCTTATAATCACGACGCCGACGTTAAAATTTTGAATACTTATTCCCAAACAGTTTTGTAGTTTGTGCTGTCGTGTTGATACAAAATATTGAATAGATATTATATATACTATTGTAATTATACACCTTATACATATGTACGTAAAATAAAACATACACAACAATAATATTATCTTTGTAAAGCATTTTCTAAATTGGTTTTTTATACACACTCTATCCGTCTTGTCAAACGATACATGTAAGGTTGGACGGACACTAAATCTAAGTTCTACATAACTTAAATGAAACACAAATTAAGTACATATTCAGAGCAGAATTTACATCATTTATCATATGATCAGCTAGTCATTTTTCTTATAGAGATTTCTCGAAAATACACTAAGAAGTTACTTTGGAAAGTCTAACTTTTTCCCGAATCACCGTAGCGGCGATATGATAAATTATCGTCTTAAGTTCGTAGAAGTTCTCAACCGACATAATTTTAGTGGCAATAAAGTTGAATAAGCGAAATGTTTTCATGTAAAATTAGTGCAAGGTTCTTTAGTTGATTAATGATTACTTTAAAGCATTTTTGGGTTGCTTATGCGTTTGCTAATATTTTTAAAAGATAATTTAATAATCTAACTTACAACTGATTGCGAAGAGCAATACTTTCTATTTGTTTATCCTGGTGTTCCAAATAGTTAGTCGACAAAACTGTACCAACAACAACATCCCGCTAAAGACGAACTACGAAACTAACATTCAATATTTACCAAAACCTCAACTTCATTCATAATTCACTATTGTCTGTGGCAACAGCGACAAAACAAACAAAATAAACAAACAATCAAAATCACACCACGCTAATTAGCATACGCTCATAACGTCACTACTACTAGAACGACAATGGCTTTCCATTTATCATTTTCACTTAAGCAAGGAAAAAGCTAAGGATATCTGCATCACAATGAAAGCATGTACGTACGAATCAATTAATCATAGGACCAACAATGCTCGCCCATTAACTCCCACTTGATAAGGGAATAATGCGAATAGCCTACAATAGAAGCTTCTATAATGCGACAACGCGGATGCCCCAAACTCGAACCTCGCACGATTTATTGGGCCCTTATCAAAGTCACACACGTTTTCTTTATGCGGAAATATCGTTCTAAAATTGTGTTTGAGCTATTGACGGCTTAATGGTTTTCGTGTTAAGGGTGTTTTTCGATCATCCCTTACTTTGGATTTTAATACAATTTAAAGGTTTTATATTACGTCTCAACGTGTTAACTTTAAAATCCGCTTTGATTAATGGATTTTGGAAGGACATTCTAAAACTAAGCCGTCATAATAAATCAAAACTGGAACAAATCAATTCTACAATTAACATTTTGCTTGACACTAACATGGTTTTCGCTTAGAGATTGATCTGTCTATTGTTGACTTCAAATATATTGCCTGTCTCCATTGCAATAAAATTTAATTTTGACTGGCAGGTCTAAACAGTATTTCAGGAATGCTATCGACACAATAATTGGCGCAGGCATTGAGAGATATTGGATTATATTCATTTAATCCATTGTCTGCGCTTTATGGTAGAAAATGATTGGCAGTTGTGGATTAAACAGAACAGGTGGTCAATGATTTCGAGTGTCTCACATAAACAACCTAGTTTCAAACTGTGCAAAATTGTTAAGTATACACTCAAATCCTGCGTTACTAAATACAAAATTAATAGCACAAGATCAGCTGTTCTACAAATTATCAGTACAACGGTAGTTCAACCTTAAACTCAAATAACACAGTAGTCCAGTTACAAATAGTTACTTTGACAACAAATTGTGTGGCACAGACATAAATTCTAATTCCCATAAACGGCTAAAACAAAACATTAAAACTAAAATCGTTATCCCTGACTACTAGAAACCGATCAAAGTTACCCTGTAAATGAATATTCCAGAAGCAGAACTATAAAAGTTTCTTTGAATGGAAAACCGCAAACTAGGCGCAACATTCAAGTCATTTAGTAATGCAAAAATATTCAAAACAAAGTTGCATACAAGTTTCATAGCTAAACGTGCTAGGAAAGTAATCTGTGTCAAAAACAATGGTTCTGAATACGTAACAGCAGTAAACTTGATAAATGTGCTTTGCTTAGGGTTGCTTCGCGAACGAATGTTTACTTATCTAGTTTATCGAGCAATGCGAGTAAAAATGTAATATTATTATTAAAAACTTCATCATCATATTCTATTATTATTACAAATGCGAAATTTTGTAAGTATGGTGGTGTTACTGTTTAAAGTAAATTCTACTGAACGGATCTGAATGTACTGGGATGTACTAGGTACCGCTGTCAGAGACAAGTAAATAATATTTAATTTAAGAAAATATAAGTAAAAAGTTTTTATGATTTAGTTTTATTTCCAATGAAATAAAACTAAATCTGAACTGAATTGAATTTTTAAATAATTTTTACCTATTAAATATATATTACAGAGGCAGAAGTGAATTTCTTACTATATAAAATTATAGTGCTTTAAAAAAATGTTCGACAACCCTATGCCAGAGCGAATAATTTTCTTTTACTTGTGAAACTTTAATATCGGCTACGTTTTAATCTATTCTACATGAAAATCTTTTTAAGATTCATTTGCATACTTCGTGTTTTGTAGTTGGAATAAAATTTTATTCAGTGCTGTACAATTTGACGAAATCTTTGCATACCTTCGAACTTCTTAATTTGCAAATATAATTGAACGTGAATTGCTGTATAGTTTGACATTCGATTTAAAAAAAATAACGAAAGTTGGAATTGAATGGTATAATATTTTTAAACGATTTAGGTGATATGATAGTACTTAAACTCAACACAAACCACTGTTAGATGAAGAGTGAAGAAACAGTAAAAACTGCATTACAGTTCAAAACAGCAATGTTAGCTACAGGTATTATATTCATCCTAAGTACCCATCATCAACTAAATCCTGTTTTATCATCTTCTTTACGGCTGGGGAAGGTGAAATGGGTGCCTAAACACGCAATATACTCTACCACTAAATTGTCTAACAATGCAACGTGCAATACTCGTTCATCGTTACAAGATGTTCGTATTTACGGTGTTCGGAATGCTAAAAGCGCCCGTTGAGCAACTATAACGTTTTATTACTCTCTATAGAGCGCAAACCATACACATAAACATGGACCAATAATACCTCCCACAAGAAGTATCGAAGGCACCGTGCCAATATCGTGTGAGCCGAATAGCATGATTACTTTGGACCTACTTAAAATGACTTGTGGTTTACACTAAAATTGTACTTTCCGAAGAAAAATGCATGTAATAATTTTTATCGAGTCCTTTTACCACATTGTTATAGCGAAATTATGTAAATTGTGAAGTAGTAACGCTGCTAGCTATTTCTCTTTAATGTGTATTATTTTTATCTTCATGCATACAAACATTGGAACGATATTTATTTCTTACAAAGAGAAGAAGGTGCTTCGTGTAATATTTTGTAGACCTAGTTAGTTTATATATACGTATATAACAAGTAGGTCAAAGATTAAAGAAAATTTGATACATTGGAGTTTTTATTTTGTTTCAAACAGCTAATTCTGCAAAATAGCAGCAAAGACTAAAGAAGTTTATTCGCAGATTTGCTGGCGTAATATCGGGCGACGGAACATGGGGCTAAGCAAAATTTAATTTACACCAGTGAAAATTGGCCGGACTTGCTTTAAAAGAAACGCTGGTTGACACTGCAAAAGTGATTTATGCTTGCAAGACATGCTCATTTTTAATAATTAAAATTTTAAATAATTTTTAACTAACTTTGGAAGTCGACAGATGTACCTAATGAATTAGTATCGAATAATAAGTAATAAAGTCCAAAACAAAATTATTTGCAAATCTCGAAGGAATTGAATTACATAGAGATTTTGTAAATGTCAGACGATTGTGTCCAAAATGGATTCAATAAGAGATAAGCAGTACTGCTGAAGGGCGTACTTTGTCCTGGTCTATAGTAAACAAGCCGTCTCTCCCTCGCACGACGTTCAGTTTATAATCTTGACGAGAGATTGCATCGGACAAAACTTTTTAAGTAGTGAGCCTCTACAAGCATTCCAAATAACGCTCATCCACTTCTGATCCCCTAATCACAGCTGGACACGGCTTGGTCAATAAACCGAAAAAGGCGACTTTTGACAAGACTAATCCTAAGTGCAACTTGGCCGATAAGGATTATACTGGGGCTCTAATGGCCTTTATCCGTTGGCTCAACAAACGTTCATAACTCACCGCCTTGGCTTGGCTCAACCGACTTAACTTTGGCAGGCGTCATTTCTCAAAAGGCATGCGGTGACGTACCACCCCCTTCTTTACCCCCTCGTCTGGAGATTAATAAATATATAGGTGGACGTGGAAAAATGTAGCACTTAATTTGGGTGAGATGAGTTGCGTATTCGAAGCGTGTATTTCTTGTGTAGGGTTATTGGTAGTCGAGGAATTCATATTTCTTGTCATCTCATTGTAGGACGTTTGATGACGTACCTACAGCATAGTGTACATTATCTCAACTTTGGAAGAAAATTTATCATCTGAATGATTACGCACATTCATTAGTAGTCATAATAACTGCACTGTACATAATCTCAAACTGCATTCAGCCTCATTACTATCTAGCTCCCACCAAAATCTCGAAAAAACCCAGACTTAAGCGCAAACATTCCAAAAAAATTAAGCGTTGCAAGTACGTATTGTACGTACGTTGGTACACACGACGCGTCATACTAATTGCTCAGAGTGCATGTCAAAGGCGTACCGGCGTCGCGCCGGATCCACATAATGGTGCATGGGGGGTAGCAAAAAGGAATGTATGAAAAAACGCGAGAGACAGACGCCGTAAGCGTGTACTCAAACTAAGATTCGGTTACAAACAGTTGTTGTTGCTAACGAGAAATTGCGACGACAATAGCAATATACTTGTGCGGCGAACTTTATTGGGGCTCCGCTTGTTTGGGATCTAATTGTGTTTGACCTAAAATTTGAAGTGGTTTTAGAGTAGTCTGTGGTGCAGTTGTCGAATACGTATTGATGGTTATGTAACTTTTTAAAGTAAAACCTTTAATTAGACATACAGTGAATCCAAAACTAACACTGATAATGCTGAATTCACTACTACTCATATTAAGTTAAATGAAACTTAATTAGTCGAATGAATAAACTAAACAGAACGAAGATTTACACGCAGATAAATGAAACTGAAATAAAATGTGAAATAAGATATTTTACGAATAATTAAATATAGTATCGCGTGTCCAATTTAAATTATAAAATCGTATATCTATTAATGCAGCAGTTCTCTTAATTAAACGTTGTACCATGTCTAGTTATTTAGTTCGAGGTGTTAAGTTATAGGCTCTACGTTTCACAGCATAATTGACCGCCCACGCGAAGCTGTAAACATTGCAATTATATTCCTATTATTAGTCGCTAGAACTATTAACATATTGCTTTTATGTTATTTCATTTTTATTATATTCACAAAGGGACATATGCTTTAATTGTGAACCGAGGAAAATTATGAGTTTTATTTATAATAAGATGATTTTGTTGTGAAAGAATCTGTTAAACAACAATTCGTACAAGTTTCTCTTCAAGGGACTTTATTTTTAGGAAATTTTATAAGTAATATAAAAACTTTTTGTTGAGATGTGGTTTTAATCCATTAAGGATTCCGGTTATATTAATACCTACCTACTGTATATCTCAGGTAAAGACTTTATACCACCATCTATTCCTCAGTAAGCTTTTGTTCATTAATTAATACTAAGGGTTCTAAATAGATAGAATTCGTTACAAAATGTATAAAACGTTATTATTTTATACTGGAGTACTCTGAATACTCAGTGTTAGACAGAACATTTTACGGTTAGTATAAAAGTAAATATAACATCACTTTTTGTACATAGATTTTAAAAACTCCACACAGCATTCCTGTTAAGTAAACACAACATATTTGACAACAACCAACCAAGACCTGATATTTATCAAATTATAGTAACTAGCCTATCATTATTGATATGCACCAAATTTGCATAAAAAATTACGGGTATTTTTACTTGAAGAAAGTAAGAAAACGAAGAAAATGCGTTTTTGATGTCAGTTGAAAAATTGATGTGAAAGGCTTGCAAAAACGAACTAAAAATGTAATCCTTACGGTTCTTATCATTCATCAAGCACTTGAGTATCTATTTAATCTTTATATTTTGTTATTATACATGATTTTTTTAGGTTAACAACTACAATTTGACAAAATTTTCAAGGTCATCGAAGTAAGAAGTGCAATAGACTCACCCGCTGTGGAGGCAGTACTTGTCTTGGACTATGCGCATGTTTCGGCGAACATGAGCCGTGCTTCTCTTTCCTATGAGACTTCAGTCCTCGTAGTAACCTTGAAAATGTAGTCACTTTCTTCTTGGCTGTGCCCAGGCAGTTATCTACAACAACAATGCCTGCTTAAAATTAATTTGTCATTTACTTTGGATTTGCTGGAGATATTATTCTTCTATTACTATCTAGACCAGTGAATGACGAGTAATGTATTATTAATATATTTATATAATCTAGTAGGCTATATTATGAACAATAAATAAAAGTCAATAAGTCACACATTCAATTTATCCATGGGTATTGAGTTGACATGTATTCCTAACTTTCTAAACAATAGACACTTTATTGAAATTCTAATACCTATCTACCTTAAAACTGTTCAATACTTAATCAGGCTTGTAGCTGAAATTTGAAAAAAAAAAGCCTAATCTATCTACCTCCTTAAGACATTAAAAGGAAAACTACGTTAATATACTTTTCAGCGTAAAAATGGTATTAACTTTTCCCGACAAAAATACTTTTAGTGAATTAGTTATAAAAAGTCTAGTCACGAGTCAACACGTCTAGCCAAAGCTTAATGTTAATAAATCAAGCACTCAAGTGGCGAGCACATATTTCGGTTTTTTCTTTACATTCGTAGCGTTTCTCAGAATTTATTTAATGGCTTATTAACATTAATTGACGTTGAAAGTTATGGGGAAATGTATCAAGAACGATTAACTGCATTTATATGTACATTTTAAATTCAAATGAAATAAAACCACCTTCTATATTTTCTTGTTCTTTTAGACACATAGATGTTTCAAAATTAATTAATTTTTGATGTTGTCGATTAATATTTTGTTTCCGAAGACATAAGCAATTATTATTTAAATTGCTAATTTCAGCCAGAATTAGAGTTAGAATTAGCCAGAATCAGAACTATAATATCCTGGTATGTACAAAAACATTGTATATTATTTTGTAAGTAGAAAACGCCATTTGGAGACCATAACCAAAGTACCCAATTTTGAGAGTAGTAAGTAACATAGGTCCCAAGCTTGACCATTTAGTACACAACACACACTGTTTACACTACTTGGTAAGGTAACATATCGTACTTTAGGCTTTACCTAACAAACTTAGCAGAAAATCCAACCTACCTGGAAATAGGCCAAGAGCTAACTGTAAGATATACATAAAGGTGACCTAGGAATGCATCGTTGCATTGCAGTTTTGCCAACAAAACGTCTGCAACATAATGTACTATTCTATACCAGCTCTAATAACAGTCAACTTTTATAGCTACTGAATTCTAATGAGATTAACATTTATTTTAGATAATGTAGTAGTACTTACCGCTTGGCGGGAATTCGTAGAAATACGCAGACCGTGGACTCAGGCAGCTGGAACAAAAATACGCCACGTTAGTTGAATGACTAAAGATTTTCGCTAAAATACTTTATAAATCAGATTACGTTTTGGGTAAACGTTAAAGTAATTTTGTTCATTATCGTAGATATTGTTATTCTTTATAATGTTTTTTTCTAAATGTTTCTAGATTTTTACATAATGTTAAAAACATTGATTTTTATTATACATAATCTATTTACCTATAATCTCTTGACACCGAATATAATAAACCACGGACCGTACACAAAACATCCGAAATGCACCAATCGGATATCGCGAAAAACGAAAAATAACGGACTAAGCATTGGGCAACCGGAAAATGGGAAATTAATCGACTTCAGCATTAACAATACTCCGTTAATGATGATTGTCCGTAAAATGAGTGGCAGTTAATGAAATCGTAAATTTTGTAAAGAGTTCGTTTTGATGTGTACGCAGCCCTTAATCAGCCCCGATAATTGAGCGTTTAAACCGAAGTTAATTTTGAAAGTATAAAATTAATACGTCTGGTATTTTAAATGTTATTTCAATTTCGTTTTATTGGAACTGAAAATGTTGCTGTCATCAGATAATTGAAAATTGATTGGTTTTGATTGTAATGGAAGTTTTTACTTGTTTTAATTGTCTAGGTTACTTATAGGCTAAATATTAAATAAGTTTTAGACTTTATTTTTATTATAACTTTCGTGAGACAGTCTAAATTATTTATTATAGTAGCAGCGCGACAGTCGTCGAGTCGCGTGTCGCGGAATGCTGCTCATGAATATGGGCCTCTAGCATGGCTTGAAACTAGTCGAGTATCTCGTCAAATTATTACGTGAGTAAGCCGAAAACATAATAAATAAGTTTTAGACTGTTACTTTGTTTTGTAATAGTTGACAGAGAATTGTTACTTTGACATAATTTCGTTGTAGTACTGCACGTTGGCGCGGTGGCTGGCGTGCAATGTGTCGCACGTTCAATTCCCGCACGGAACAACTCTTTGTGTGATCCACAGATTGTTTTTCCGGGTCTGGGTGTGATGTGCATGTGAAATTGTATGTTTGTAAACGCACCCACGACTCAGGAGAAAATCCTTGTGGAACGTTTTTCTTAGAAGAAAAGAAAAAATAAAAGTAGCTGTGTTTTATAAATCAAATTAGACTAAAAATGATTGAGTTGTTGCTATAGCTCTGCTTATGTATACATATACATTCAGAACAGCCAACTCGATTCGAAACTAGACTAAATGATAATTCATCGAATTTCAAGACGCGTTTCACCAAACAATAGTTCAATATCGCACATGTTTCAGTTCGCAAACCCAATATAAAGTTGGGATCGGGCAATAAATCAGTGTGAGTATCATATCGGCACCATGCAACGCCGCGGATGCAATGAATATTGATTCTCAACAATTTAGTCCTACGATGGTAATAAATTTATATTAATTTCGGCTCTGTTGTTATGTTTACGTGATAATTTATCAAAAGTAAAAATTGCTCGCTATTTGAAATCTATTTTTAATTCATACTAATATATTATAAGGTATAGTCGTAAGTTTGTATATAGGGGGTAATCTTTGGAACCGCTGGTCGGATTGCCAAAAGTCTTTCACCGATAGATAGCTACAATGTTCCTGAGTGCTATAGGCTACGAAACATCACGCTATGTTCAAATGGAGATGAGCAGCGGGTGAAACCGCGCGAAAGAAGGTAGTTTTTAATAAACTTAACCTTCGTTGAATGATATTAGTAAAACGATTACTTGACTAAAAATAAGTACAAACCTTCTTGTAGATAGTAAAGAATACTATGAGAAACTAAAACGTAGTTGCTTGCAATCAATGTCAATTGGTCAAGTTATTATAAATTATTTCAACGGAATTGCAGTTTAAGTCCTAACAATAGCCACCATGGCATAAACTTATCGTCTAACTCTAAACAGAGAATTTCTATAGCGACATAATAAACCTTTCATTCAAAGAGCTATTACTATTTAATTGTCGTTCGTCGATAGGATTTCCCAAGCGTTTTTCATTTTAAACCCATAAACTTCAATTTAAAGATGGACGGTATAACTCTCACTGTTTCATGACAAAGCCAATAATTGTCAGGCGACTAATAAAAGATACAAAACCGGACCTATGTCGAAACGTAATCGAATCCAGCCAACAAAACAGATAGCGAATCAGAAATAACGACGTACCGCGTTCTATAGCACTTAGATAAATTTTGTATAGTTAAGCCGTGTATCACGGCGTTTCTCGCGTTTCCCGTATCTCGCCGCTGGTAATCGCGTACCTTGTTAGTAGGATTCTCGTCTGTGCGTAGCGTTAATTGAGTAACGAGTACATATATCGCCCTAAATGCCAGTACACACCATACAGAGCTTGTATCTTGGTATTTTATTGATTTAAGTTGTTAAACACAGCTTTTGATTACTTGTTGGTAATGTTTGTACAGTCGGGTAAATATTATAAGTACCTGCGCTCTTGCTCACAAAGAACAGGTTATTGTATAGGTATTCATTATTGCAGTTCCCGAGAATTGCTTTGATGACAGCCTGTCGTGTCTGACAAAGTGTATTTATTTATACAATAATTGAGATGTTATGAAACCGAATTGTTAATGAAACATGTGAACATCGAGAATCTTAATATGACTTAAATATTATTGAAGTTGTCTTTTTCTCAACCTTCATGAAACATTATTTGCAATAGTTTTCACTTTAGCATTAACTTTAAGTAAAGTTGTTCTGTATTAAACAGAATTATGCTGACAGCATCACATAAAGATAACATTGTAATATTCAAATTTAACATCATTTTATTCCTCTACGTATGCTAATACTATAGTGTCAAGATTGTTAGTGTACGCGTTTATTCCCATCAATTGACACAAATTTATTATGAATGATATGTATAGAATTTACATAATATATTTTAGAGGTTCGTTAGTTTGTCTGTTCTACGTGACCTATGTAGGCGTGTGTTTATTATATATGAGCATCGAAATTATGAGTCGTTTTCGTATTGGACTGATTAAGTGGTGTGTTTTATTGAAGAGGACAAAAGGTGAACATTGATTTATAAATCAAATAAGATTTTAAAATTTTCTGGGTACATTATAGAAGTACTACTCGTAATATTATGTAAATACATTCTGTTGCCTTTGTACGTCAACTTCAAAGTTAACAACGTTTCGCGGACCTAATTATTTTCTCTTTGTCAAATACGCTGCATGCTTTAGATTTTCATTAAAATTTGTTATAGTAATTATTATTTCATAGAATACAACGGCAAATAAGAAGACTAAACAACTGATGATAAGTATTATTAGGTATGTAAAATATTTTTTTGCTTTTTCATGTAAGCTAATGCATTTTAAACGTTGCCTCACACTAGGTTTTTCTCCTGTGTCGTGGGTGCATTACAAGCATATAATGTCACATGCACGTGACACCCAGACCCGGAACAACAATTTGTGGGTCACACAAAGAGTTGTTCCGAGCAGGAATCGAACCCGCGACACGTTGCACGGCAGCCAGTTGCCCAACCACCGCACCAACAATGTAGTCAAGAATTCATTGTATATGTTTTTTTATATAAATAAAATACCTACCGGGTATTTTATTTATAAAATTAATAATAGTTCGGTTAAACTGTCATATTATTTTATATCTTAACTCCTAAAACAATTTTATAGGTACAAAACGTTATTAATTCACTTCAAACAAACATTAGCGTAATTCGACATAATAATTTTATATCGAGTTGGGAATTCTCAAGCAAACTTTGTTCACACAAGCGCTGAGGGTATCTTTATTTTAATACTTTAAGAAGTCGCAAGCTTTGATGCCTGGTCGGATACGAGGAGTTCAAGGTTTTTAAAAGGGATGTCGTTATTTAGGAATTCCTTCATTTATATTTCAGGAAATGGGAGAAAATTTGCAGTTACCCCTAAAACTTTTTGAACATTAATCAGCTGGTAGCAGGATTTTTTTTTTTATAGGGAAAACATATTTCGTTTGATTTATGATTTTTATTTGCACTTAATTCCTTTTGGTGTTTAAATTTAGAAAGGAAGCCATGCTATTTTTTTTTCCGAATACAATTATTTTAATCTTTATGTTTTGGAGACGAGATCTTCCAAAGTTATGTATGTAAATAAGCCCACAGTTTTCGTGTTACCCCGTCCTAAATAACCTTAAAACAAACTTCATTGGCCCTAGAGTTAAATTGGTAGTCGGAATCAATTTCCCTAGAAATCAGTTAGTAAGCCGCGGCGCTCGTAAACGCGGAGTTTATAAACTAGAAGCTTTCATTACGGCTACAAATTGATTAAACGATGTTAATGTGACTTGCGGTATCCATTTTATGCGGGATAGTCATAACATGTACTATAACATAATATTTAACCTCGCCTTCTATTGGTCAAAGAGATTTAATTATTATTATTGTGTAAAAACCGTCATTTTGATTGGTTTGGTTCGTGCTTAATTTAATTTTGCATTTCTTGTGTAATTTGGTAGGTTGGTGAACGAGCGGACGGATTACCTGATGGCAAAGAATCGACGCCGCCCATAAACACCCGCAACGCCAAAAGAGTTTTAAGTGCGTTGCCAGCCTTTTGGGAATAAGGATTTCAGATTGGGTAGATTTGGTGGATGGGAAGAGAGATTGGGCCTCCAGTAATCTCACTCACAACGTGACCACAACGATGTAGTTGTTTTACGCCAGTTTAATCTCGTGATATCACTTCGGTCAAGCAGACCCATTCATGCAGTAGCATGACTCTTAAATAAATCTATTCGATGTAAATCAATGAAAGAAACTAAAGAATTACTAAATCTTTAAAGATATTATGCACTATGCAAATCCAAACCAAGTGATGTTAAAACAAATCTACAATTCACGAACGATAAACGTACGCCCACTAAAACTATATTAACATAAATAATCTCTATTTGCAATCGAATAACACTTTTACGAGTAATTCATTAGGCAAACTAGTGGAGCAAAGATCTAATTAGCATTGTAAGACATGTTAGATTGAACGAGTGGGCGCTGTGACGCGATTTCCCTGGTACCAATTTATGAGAACACCCCCGCTCGGTAGCCACAGGTTTTAATATTCCTTGTTGCAGCTAGAAAGGTGTTTAGTTTTATGTTATTGAGATCTAATTAAGGATATAGGAAAGTTTATAGACATTCGGTAATCGTAAAGTTATACACGCAATTGGTCTAGTGGATAACTGGAGTCCTTGTACAGGTTTTGTTTTAGAGATAATTGTTTAAAGAGTATACTAATAATGGTAGAAACGAGTTCAAATGTATATGAAACTATAAGATTATAAGTTAGATTTTAAATTTTTTGTTGTGATACACTATGAATGTCAAATATCTTTATGAAGATCTCTGTGTTAGGCACATGACAGAGACATAAGTATTTCTATACTCTCTTTTTTATTCAGAGTGAAATTTGATTGAAGCCGTAATCAACTTGCAAATCATGTCATTCACCTGATATAATCCTTTTATAACAACACCCACGAACGGTGTGGGTGGCCTATTTTTCCCTAAGGGCTACTCTTACCATTTTGAGAACCAATTTGTGAGCTAAAAATATGCCAGTGTTTGCTATTTCTAGAATCGTGTTTCTATTCCTGGGTATAAACATAGGTATGATATCAAATTCCTTTGTAAAAAAAAGGTAAAGGTTTTTCAATGTGTTTTGTACCTAAAAATGTGTGGGCAACGGTAAATTTACATTGATCTTAAAATTTAAAAAATTATAACGTTTCCTTTAACTATTTGCTAGCATAACTATAGGTATAGAGAAATATAATAATATATTCATCACAAGCTTTCATCAGTACAACAACAAGCATTTGTATTCTTCCCGTCATACACGAACCATTTTTAATCCGTCATCGCAGTTTTATTTTATTCAAAACTGTTTCAACCAATGTGTGCTGCACATTATTCATTTTACTGTCTCTCTCAATGAGATAGGGTTTGTCATAGAAGCAGATGTACCAATGGGAAATGGGGACAATATATTTAAAAAAAGGTTTATACCTACATAGTAAAGTTACATAATTTTTTTTTCTCTGTTACAATCATCCGAAATAAGCTGGCAAACTTCGAAAGGAACCTTAAAGTTTATAAACAATAAGTTTAAATCAATAGTGAAATTAAATATCTATCTCAATGGAAACCTATAACATGAATCATTCATAAATCGTTTACAACAGTTACCTTATTAGTTGTAGTTTAGTATCCAATAAAGATAGACCTTATTTAAATACGGTCTTAACGCAAACTTCGAACGGGCACCCGGCCCGGACATATCCATCAGTAGTTAATTTGAATTTATTTTACAGCACGCTCCGATGTAATGAGAACTTACTTCGCAGGGACTCAGTGTTGAGACTATTGACGAATATTTATGTACGTAGTAAGTAGGTTTAGCTTTGTTTTATTTATTTTATGGGCTTTGAATTAGAATTGAGTAAAAACATCCTTTTTGGTGACAAACATTAGCATAGAATTTAAAAAGAATTCAAATTAGTTTCAAAAGAGAACGCAACGCTTTTTCCAAAACTTTAATCCATTTAATGTTTCCGAAGAAGAATGCAGTTGCTTTTCCGAACCGTGCATCAGCTTGGCTATTCTCAACTCGGGGGCCGCTTCTGTCGCCAATCGAATGTCTGATTTCAATTTAGATTAGCATTTATACATGCAGCGCAAAAGCTTATCTAACAAGTACACCTGTTAAAGTCCAAATAATTTATGACTACGTCCCGAGCTATTCTCGTTTATCGTTAACATTTCGTGTAAGCCCACCACGAATTTCTTTAGACCAATAAGGATAATGGCATTTTAGCTTACGTCGGTATTCGCGGAATATGATATCGGGTTATTGTTATAATGACCACTGTTCGATTCTTCGCAATATTCCTATTATATTTTATTATCGGTAGTAAATATTTAATTGGATTGTGAGTTGAGATTGTTATAGCAACATAATAAACTGTATTACTTATATGTTTTGATTAGAACTGTGATTTTGAATTTGAATTACTTAATAATTATATGTTGATAGTGTTCTCAATAGTGTTTTGTAGAATATTCTACATTTCACGAGCGACCTTATAAACTATAACTACAGCTTCATCTTAAAGTTATCTTAATAAGAAATCGCCTATTCTACATTTTTTTTTTTCTAAATTGTCCTATGTCTACAATTATGTAATGTACCACAAAATATAAATAAAATGATTATAATATTGTACTTTTTTCAAATGATAGTTATAGCGTTTGAGTAACAAACTCTTTTTATTCAAATTCAGAAATTCACAAAGTGCTTAAATACTTACTACATTTAAAATACTGACCTGCATCGCGTATGCAATTGCATTAATGCCTGATAATACTGACAAGTATTGGCAGTTTAATGCAATTGTCAATCTCAAATGATTAAGTTGTATCGGCTTTAAAAGTTTGCAATAAAATGTAGCCATTGCAGGTTCGGTCTTGACTTGAATTAATTCCATTAGAAAGAAAAAATGTGTTCTTTATAACTAATAAAGAACACATTTTTTCTCGATTCAAGCCTGTTGTTGTGTAAATAATTATACGATTATTTTCACAATTAATAACGTGTGTATATTGAAAATGGTAAATTATTATTTTTTGTTTATTTTTTTTTTTGCATAACAACCGAGAGTTTTTATTGTCGAGCTAAGACTTCTGTATCTAGAAATAGTTTGGAGTTATACGGGCTACATTTTACCCTTTGGCACGCGGGTTTAAAAACAATTCATGGGTTAACAAAAATTATCTGTATCCTACTAATATTATTTAAATGTGAACGTTTGTGACAGTGTAAGGATGTCATATGTTTGTTATTATTTCACGGCTGGGTCGATTTGTTTGTAATTTGGTGATGACCCTAAATTGACTGCTGTCTATCAACATTGTCAGGCGAACGAAGTCGCGGGCTGAAGCTAGTGCAAAATTAAATGTATATATGTTTAAATTGGTATTTATCTATAAATAAGCACCAACCTTTGGTAGTTGTGCTGCGTATTGTGCATGAGTGGTTGTGTCGGTTGCGCCAACAAGAGTTGTTTTTGTTGCTGTTGCCGTTGCAGCATTTGTTTGCCAAACACGCCGTACCCGAACCCGTATATTTCGTCCTCTTCTTTCTCTGTGAGGCAGCTTGAGGGCTGTTAAAAAAGAAATTAATTATTAAAATACTATTCAAATAAATCATATAAATTAGGTATACTCATTTTATTATTTGAAAGTATATGACACATTATAAAATTGTTATCTATACAAGAAAATTTAATGTTAGTGTACTAAAACTATTTTATACACTGACTGTTATAAGTACCTTTGTTGTTTATGAGATTCTATAAAACTATTTCATTGAATAATACTAATTACCAGACATATCCTGGATTACAACTTCAGGATTTTTTTTAAATTGAAAATACGCTTATCCTAACTACATTCCACAAAATGTGCTATGATTTAATATTATGTGATATTTTATTTATTATTTTATCTGTCATATCTTCAAACCGTGTGTTAGTGGTGAATTTTCCAATCCTCCATCTATTTCAAATCAAAACAAAATCATATTGAGTCGAAGATACCTATTAAAATGTATATTCATTCATATTCAATGACAAAGAAAATTAGATTTCTATGTCACAGAAATATCTTTCGAGAAAAGCTATAATAGGTGTCTTAACAAAAAAATCTGTATTAATATTAGACTTAGTATAAATGCGAAAAGCTTTCTGAAGGTAGGTAATCCGCTTTACGTACTTAGAATTGTATTCACAAAAATGAAATCATATTCACAAAAACGGTTCAAATATCACAGGCAATGTTGAAAACCTAATATTCCCAGCTAATTTTACACAAAGCGACGATTTGGTCCCGCTTAGTCTGATTACATGACATGATCCTATTATTTATTCAGACCGTTTTATCTGTAGGCCTCCGCGGCCTCATTATTATGACCTTGGACTTTTGTCTGATGGTCGGCAGAGGATTTAAATTCAAGTTCATCACGTGCTCTTCTCGCAGTTTAGCGAGATCCTTTTTCAAGTGATTCTACTTTAGGTAAAGTTTCTTACAGTATCATAAAATTACTCAAGCAATTCTGCATACAGATTGAAATTGTTTATTCTGAACGAAAGATTTAGAATTCATTGTTCTTGGCCAACTGATCTTAGAATATAATATACATTTGTTAGTATAAATTTTAATATCTACCAATAGTTTAACATGAAACATGTAGTAGATTTCATGATGAACACATAATAAATTATTCAATCATTATGTTTATTTTTAACCTCAAAGCTTTTAAGTAACAAATTTACACAAAAACCAAAAGAAATAAGAAAGATTAAAAACATGTCACGTAAAATTTTCACAGATAACAAAACTTGCATTGAGCCAAAAAACTATGCTGACATAGTGCCAAATGCATGCTACACTGCAAATTATTTATACGCTAAAAGTTTCATTATTTATTACTCTATAAGTAGTTCAAACTCACACTCAATCATGCAACAAACTACGTAAGCTAGCAATTTGTTTGAAAATAACTAATTCGTGAAATTGATGACCATTCCCAAATACAAATGAGAATTTCATTCAACTCACCGAATATTTTCCAGGCACATAAATGGGCTGCGAATGCGACGTGGTCAAGTTATTCAAAGCTAGGGAACCAGGACTTGCCGAAGGTGGAGTTTGAGGTGTTCCAGGGCCTCCAAGCACCCTCATTCTGGGTGACATCTCGTCCCATTCGTGTCTCCTCAGTTCTTCAAGGTGGTCTAGAACGTCTCCATAGTGTGTTGAGAAAAGGTCCGCGTACCGTGAAGCCAAACCTTCCAGGTAGCCTCGGTCGCCATCCTGTAAAAAGAAAATAGGTTAGGAAAATCAGATAGTAAAACAGTGTTAACTTTCAGTCTACCGCTTCAACTAGGTAAACAAGTTGACAGAAGCGGATATATATTTATTCAAATAATGATCAATCAATTTAATAAGTTACATTCATATACATATTTAAGAATACATTTGAATAACTTAATCATTCTATTAAAAAATGTATCACGATTACAGTTTTATTGCTAAAATAAAGTTTACTGCTAAAATAATTCTACAACTGCATTTTAAACAAACGTACAAAGCTGCGAAACACTTGACATTCAAGATTGTAACTTGATAACTCTATCTGATGGAATAAAAACAACACATTTTGTACATTCCTGACACTTATGTACGTTTTATATGTGACTATAAAACAGCTAAGACAATAAAGAATGAAACAATAATTGAATAAATTATGTGCTAACGGTTTAAACTACTCAATAATATGATGTGTCTATCAATCGAAAGATCTGAAGCACGAAATAATTCTCACACTTTCTCGACAACTTTCCCCACTCGATAACAGGAATACGATTTATTAGGGTAAGGTAAATATCGATGAACCTATACCGATGTTAAGTCAAGATAAACACGGCGTTCAATTACACAGTAATTACAACTGACACGGCAAAATTAACGAAATCGAGAAAAAAAAAGTCGTAATTATCCTACCTAGACCTATTTGCTTTAAGTGACTTTTCCGAGTAATTTCCGTTGAGTCACAAAAAAAGGGGAGATTCGACGTAAAGTAAGGTAATTAAGAAGTAGAGAGAATTAAAGGCCGGTTCTTAAATTTTTAAAGTGTTGTTTGATGCATAATTGGTTTTGGCCTTGAAATGTGTCAAATAGATGAACTTCACTGTTTCTTTTCATTGATCGCTAGGTCTTATTGTAATAATCGTAAGGAAATCGTTTATTTTATTTCATTATCTTGGGCATATTTAGTAGTATGTTTGTGAAAATTGTACCCTAAGTTATTTAGGATATAATTAAAGTACGAAACTCATTCAGCACATGATGTAATTATTTTTCCTCTTTGAAGAAGGAAGCTTTAATTACTTCAATTTGCAAGGTGCAAACCATTGCAATTATTATGAAGGAGTTTCCGAGAATATTTTACGAGGATTCTGTAGTTAACATAGATATAAAATATACCTCAGTAGTTACTATAGACATTTAAAAGTATAAATATAAAATCAACGGCTACAGACGGTGGTTTGTCCGGGAATAAAATAAACAATTCGAAATAATCTCGCCACAAAACTCTTTCATTAAGATGGGGAAGCCAAAGACGTGGGCTAAGGGCGGATAATTTCTGGAATTCCTTCGAAGATAGGAAATAAATTATCCGGTAATCTATTTTTTGGAGATTGTTTTGGCTTAAATAAGTTTTGATATTATAAAGTTCTCGTTTGTTTCAATGTTGAATCTGGGGATTTGTGAATGATGGATTATATAAAGGTTCGCGGTACAATGAAGGTCAAATTGAAGGTTAGGAACATTTACGACGAAAAGAGAATATAAACACTAATGCTATATTTTTGTTTGCGTAATAGTTTCGAATGCTCTGATGGATATAAGAACACTCTAAGAATATAAAATCCGTTCTTTACATAAACATGTCAGATTAAACATATCATCTTTGCGATTCATAAGAATTTGCTAAGACAAATATCAAATGTGTTAACACTTTCCATACTCCGCCTACTGCGGTGGTCCGACTTTCATAATGTCAACGTGTTGAAAGTTTCAACGTCTTGCATGTGGCCAGACTGAATCTATAACTTCCCGTGTCCACAATTATACATCTGGAAATCAAGGACTCTTCATCATTTCTTTTAACATCCATTGAAACCTCGCAATAAATCAGGAGCAATCCATCAAATGGGTAAAAAATTGTTTCTATATCATTGAAGACCGCACTTAGAATTCTACTAGCGGTCGCATTGAGTCAAAGATGGCCGAAGGTTTATTTCCATTTTTAAATGAGAGCGGCTGAGAGCTTTGTCGGCTTGGAGTTTGTGCTCTGCGTTTTAAGTGGATTAAATCGCTCCACGCTCGTAAAACCGACAAGTGCTCCAGCTAAGAATTAAAGTAACCGTTCGACTTTTGCATGAGAAAGTGCTCGCGGGACCTTGCCTCGTAGTCACTCCGCACAATTTGATGCCGCCGATTTTTATTTATTTTCCCCTCGAAGGCTGGCAGCTCTTGAAATGAACTCTTTGCGGACGTCGACTGCTTTGTGAATACTCAACTAAAGAAATTCATTAACACTATCCGAATGGAGTGCTGTTGATTATCGATGCTTTGCACGCCGTCTCTGCTTCCGACCAAATGGAATAGTCAATAGCAAAGCTTTTGCTGACTGAACTCTTAAAAATATAGTAGAGTGGGCGAAGTAAGTCAAAGAACGGCCATAAAGGACAATAATAAATAGCTCATGATGCTTCAGTAGAAGGCATAGTAACTGCTCTTGAATTTAAATGGTATATTTAGACCACGACCAGTCGTTTAGAGCATAGAAACGGGTTCATTGAATGGTTTGCCAACGGCAGCTGGAATGTTTACGAAAAACAACCAAACGAAAAGTTAGGTAATAGAAACAGAACATGGCATTCGGGGAATTCTTTTATCGTTTTGTTTGAGATTATTCGTGGAATTGCATTAGTTGTCTATACCACAAATATCCCCAGCGGTTTTAACTAAATACATAGATGTACTCTATATGTAAATGTTAATTACTTTGTGTTAATTTTCAAATTTAGCCTATATCAGTGGTTCTTTTCCGCATTTTCATTATATTAACATAATGCGAAAAGAATAATAAATTGTTACTTTATTTTTATAGAAATAATCCTGACATCCATAAGATGTTTTACTGGATAAAATATTTTAAGAAGTCCCTATAAAATAATTTAATATTACCAACTTCTTGACTTAAATTAAATTCGAACAAAACAAGTAACTAGGAAGACAAAATTATCAAGTTGAAAAGATCCGAAAGCGTTAAAATAATCAATTCAGGTCGTGGGTTACTGGTGGAACGTCTGCGCCATCGAACTCAACTTTAAAATGAGTATAAATTGCAAAACTTGGGAATTATTTGCGTCGTCTCTTCGTAGAAATTTACTCAGTTTTTCCAGAGTTTCATTATAACAAGTTTAATTGAAGAGAGCGTCCGGTACATAAATTTAAACTTTTGGCATGCATTTTAATCTGCTTACCGGTAGTTAGTTGGAGGTAATGGCCACTAAATGAGTTTCTAGTTCGCTTTAAATTGTCGGCTCGTTAATAAAATAGGTGTATGTTGGAGCGTTTGTGGTTGAACGCGGTTGTAGCCTTTTAGCAACTTGTGTTGCATAGGTGTGCTGCGCGGACATTCTTGTTCGTAGGACAGTTTACACGTGTCCGCTCGCCGCACGGGGAACGTTGTTTCAGAATGTAAATTAAATATTCAAAAAGTTTTAGTTTAAAATTTTCTTTGTATTTTTTATTCATAGAAAAAATGAATTGTCGGAACTTGTTTATTTTTAAAGCCTTTAAACACATATGTACGTATATAATATAAACAGTATTTGTCAAGTTATTTCATTTTAACATTGTAGGCATCTTTGGAACTCTGAATAACTACATATTATATCCACTGTAATACTAGTCCTCAACTTAAATATAGACCGCAGTAATAACTCAAGATCGCATGGTCTAATTTTAGCGCATAATGAGTGTATAAAAAATCTATAAGCCATGCACTCCCACATGATAAAAATACAAAATGAATATAATAGTCAGTAAAATACTGGTTTAATCGGTAATTTATGCTCATCAAGGAACAGATGCGGACAAGCTAGGAGTCACCATTAAGGCTCTGTCATAAAACTGGTCCCGGACGTGGTGATGTAAGTAAATGGCTTGACTACATGTGTACGCCTCGAATTTATTCATACAACCTTTTAGACGGTGATTGATGTATTTGTAATTTGTTCAGCCACGGTTTTATGGAAGTATCCTTAGACTGCTTGTCTCCACTTCACGGAATGTTTAGTTTAGAATTTGATGAATTGTTGAAAAAGGTTGTGAATATAGTATATATAATACATTTAACTTAGGATTGTAGTAAACGTTATAATTATTTTAACTTTCAAACCTTAAGATGTAATTAAATACGTCATGAATTTACACTACAATAAAAGATAAATATCATAAAATTACAATAATAATTCCCAATTGCCATTAAGTTACTTCATCGCTTCCCTAGTTAGCCGCGGCGGTCTGTGACAGTCCAAGCCTTTGTGAGCAGACGCCTGTCGGCTCATGTTGTGCCATTACATCCATTGTATGCTGAGTTCAACGGACCCCAAGGTATTTGATGCAGTATTAATTATCCGACCAAGAAGTTGACTTATGTTCTTCTTAATCTTTGGCTGCGTTTATACTCTGTTTGTTTATGAGTACCCATGTATAAAACAGAAACAAATTTACTAAGTAATGTTACCTACACTTCATTTTTCCTTTTAAGTTTAGAAAGAAGTTTCTAGTAAGTAAAACAAGTAATAGTAGTCTATGCACTTTCTGTCTGTTATCAATCATAATGGCTCTTTTTTGTTTTGTTTTTATATATAACACACTAAGATTTTCTCCTTTGTCATAGGTGCGTTTACAAACAAATAATTACACATACACATCATACCCAGACCCGGAACACTAATTCGTGGATCACACAAAGAATTGTACCGTGCGGGAATCGAACACGTTGCCCAGCTAGCGGGCCAACCGTGCAGCTGCAATTCATAAATCATATTTAAATTTAATCTATCAGTAAATTGTAATTGAAAAATCTAGATACGTTGTCTAATTTTAAAGTTGGATGAAACGTATCTGTAGAACAATAGCTAGTGGAGGTGTTAGTGCAAATAGAGGAAGAACTAACCTCCCCATGTAATCCGTAAGTCGTCGAGGGGTGGTCTTTTTGTCCCCATACATGTATTAACGAAGTAACAGGATTAATTTATACCAAAGACGCGATTGCTGCAGAAGGTGTAAGACCAAGTATCTAGCAAAGGCGCTTCTTTTAGAGATCGTGAAAACTTTATGCGACGTTCTATCGATTTGTATTGTACCCTTACGTTCGGTCTGAACAAACCTGAGGCTTTAATACTTTTTCAGAGCGACGAAGATTTATATTACATTTTGTTATTAAAGTATTTTGCTTGTTGTCTGAGATTTTCTGCAATCCAAGCTATCCGAAATTCCAAAATAATATTAGAAATCCGAAAGTAACGCTGTCTGTCTGTGTTTTCTTTGCGCCTAAACTACTGAACCAATTTCTGTGACAATTTGGAAAAGACATAGTTTGGAATTGCAGGTCATATGATAGTTTTTATACCAAACATTTGTAGAAAGTCACTATTCCACGCGAACGAAGTCGTGGCCAAAAGATAGTTATTAAATAACATAATAATAATAATAAACTCGATTATTTACGACAAAATTCATTGCTGAACACAAGACTGTATAGAATCGTTTAACAATGTTAAAAATCTATATCTCAGCAGCAGCTTTCGCAAATAGGTAATCTTGTGCAACAATTTATTTCTGAACAAAGATTTCTTAAGTTACTGTATTTTGTTGCTGGTATTGGAATAGTAAATACTATTAAGAGATCACGAATCTAAAATAGCATTACACGCCGAGCAAGATGAGAACAAAACACTGAAGGCGAGACAATGGACAACGTGGTGCTACTTAACTTGCATTAGGAATGAGAATTTCTGGAATAGAGAGAACGAAAATAAGGTTCAAACACCGAGCATTTTCTTAGTTTTTGTTGCTGAGAGCAATTATTACCAATCGTTCGATTGATTTGTTCAATCACAATTGTTTGAGGTTTACTTTAAAAATAGAAGAAAAGTTGTTTTAAAAGTTAAGAAAAGAAGGTGGATTGATTTTGATATGATATTTTAAATCTGGAAGGAAGGACATGACATATCTATATATGGTTTGTTATCATGCAAATGTTCAACTAGAAAAAGTTTTCTTGTTTACGCGACTTTCTACCAAACCGACTTTGATAGTTAATATTTTATAACTTTTATATTTCGTCATCACCATCATTATCGTCAGCCAGAAGTTTTCCACTGCTGGACTAAGGCCTCTACTTAGTCCTCGACGTTGAATCACAAGCTCTCTCTCGCACTCATTGGCTTTCCATGACTCTAAAGATGTCGTTAGTCCACCTAGCATTTCTATTTAATATTAATCCAATAAAAAACTGTTACAAGGATTTTGCATTCTACACTAAGTAAACATTATTTTCATAGCCCGTTATCTTCGCATATGTTCTAATATTCAAAGGTAAGTAAAGTAACAAAATTCGTGTGAGTTTTCAATTACTTGCAAATACATATGGTTTGGTACGTCTGGCCGAGAGCTTTCCTTACCAACTCTTGGGATTAAAACTTCTCGCCTCGATCTGGTAAGAGTTTGAGAGCGATGACTTCACAAAAACAGTTCCAAAACTCTTCAGTATTGGTGTCTTCGATCCTTTGAATAATTACTTCGAGATTTTTGTAATCTAGTATAAAGAACCATGAAAAGGAAGATTGCACGATACTGTTTTAATTTTTTATTTAACAATGGTCATTTATGTTCAGCTAACGAAAAGATACTAAGCGTTGCGCTACAATTGTTGGGTACCCACTATATAATAAACAAAATCTAAATATAGAACCTAATTTGTATGCACTATCTACTAAATAATAATATCCTTAAAAGGTGATGTGAACCGACCCTTAACGAACATAATGATCGAATGAAGTACAACCATCGCTCATCCAAATTTTAAAAACTAAAACTGTTCGATCAGAACATTCTAAATACAACGCAACTGCTCTTGCAATTCACAAACAACGAACTCGAATTGAAGATGGCGAATCTAAAATAACGCGCCCGTCTGCGGCTAAACAAAACAAATGGTAGCACAATAAGACGAGGTTCCGCGTGCCATGGAGCCGATGCGACGCTGACACGATTTATATAGAGATTCACCTGCCCCCCCTCCTCTTTGTAGCCAGAATAGGCTGAACTCATTCATACATTTCTTGTAGAAGCTTCTACACGTAACTTTTGTGAATCACAGGCTCGTTTACATTGGACCAACATTTAGCAACGTCCTCCTAAATTCTAATGCTAGTTTCAAATTTGTTCTTTGCAAGAATATTAACGAAACATGACTTTTCACTATACTTATTACTTACCGAAGCAGTTTTACTGAAAACTGTATTCAAATTATAATTCAACTGAGGTGGCACAACTCGTGCTAAATCTGTATAATTGGATTTCACCATTAATTAAATTTTCCGCCAAATCAAGACAATTTAGTGCAATAAAACCATTTATTACTGACGCTAAATCATTTAGCTTGCTATTGAATATGAATCGTATACAATTAAGCTCTGAATAACTACACGTTGGTGTATACTTATCAATATCAAAACACACGTGTGCAATATAGGTGTATAGGATTTTACTGGAACAATTAGTGAAGCATTTAATTTTATGTTGCTGCAAATATTGGATGTCTGTTAAACACCTATTAGGAAAATAATTGCTATTTCTGTATGCATCGATATTGTAGGAGCTAAAATGAAACGGCAAATTAGAAATATCCCAACAGTTAAAGAGAAACCAGAACATATGCACACAAACATACCATAGCCTATTACCAGAAGATTACCCAAACAATAACCCGTGAAATAAGACTAGTATCGTAAAACTTAATGCCCACTAGTATTGGAAAGTCGACTTAAGAGTTGTATTTCAAAATATTTATCGTGGCAAATGGCACGGCGAAGCACTTTAGCCAAGACGGAAATGTAAAATCTATAACAAATGTACCGAACGGATATTGAGTTTTGATGTCATAGATGATGCGTGTCTGGAGTATTCTCGAGATAATAAAATACTACGCTAGTCCCATCTCGTATTATATTACGTCGAGCACGATACTCCGCGAGATATTGATATTGTAAGAAAGAAAAACGACAATTCGACGATACTTTTATAACAAGGCTTCAAGTTTTATCAAAAGTTTCATGTACATAGTTTAAATCGATAATAGTAATCCAAATCTTTAAATTAGTAAGAAAGAACACTCAAAACTTAAAATTTATTACTATTATTAGGCATATTAATTTATGACCTAATCGAAAATTAAAAAACAATTTCTCTTAAGAACTCAGTAAATAATTACAGTCGGCGTAGCGGTAATAGCTTAAAGAGTTTTATATGAAAATCCTTTTCCCATAAAAAGCAAAACTTTTTAAAAAATAAATCATATTTCTTATAACACTCAAATCGTATCTAAAACCCACAATAATAAGTCGAATGAACACGAAATTAATTATGAAACAAACATGGATACGAGAAAATTTATTGGACCAAAAGAACGTGATGAATTTGAAGTAAGAGGGCATTAATTCGATGTGACAGCTAAAGAAATTACTGACGAACCGGAGGTTATTTATTTAATTGGACGAGTGAAGATTGACAATGACGTATTGTTTCCTCAAGTTGAACTTGCACAGAAACATTGATAAACATGGCCCACGCAAGTGATAGTATCAGGTAATAACACGGTTGTGAAATAACAACGGATTACGTGCCATGAGTCATGGGGCTTATACTCTGATACATAGCTGTTAAATCCAATAGAAATGCTTAGAATTACATAGAGATAGCGGAAATATCACCCACTATGTTATACATGGTTATTTTAGTTTGAATTTATTGTATGTTTTAGTTAAAGATTTGACCGCCTTCTCGATCTAGTCGTTGGAAACGTGATTGAGTGAGTGTAGCTAATTTGGTTTTTGGGCGTAGTTATTCTAAACAAAGTCTGGATTTATATTCAGCATTGCAGGTTATGCTAAATATTGATTACCTTATACAAGGAACATATATTGACATGGTTGATATAATAGAAGTTTAAATTGTACCTATGCTTTTTACCAGATACTAATATATGTGAGTAAATTTTCATTAATATTTCGGTTATTGGCAACATTTTAATGACTAATAACTACATACAACTAATATTTTTTTTTATGGAATTAGGTCGGCAAACGAGCAGACGGATTACCTGATGGTGAGTAATCAGCGCCGCCCATGGACACCCGCAACGGAGGAGTTACGAGTGCGTTGCCGACCTTTTAGGGATTAGGGTTTTGGAGATTTAGGGATTGGGAGGGATCGGGGAAGGGGAAGAATTGGGCCTCCGGAAACCTCACTCATACGGCGAAACACAACGCTGTGGTTGTTTCACGTCGGTATTCTGTGAGCCCGTGGTATCACTCCGGTCGAGCCGACCCATTCGTGCCGAAGCTTGGCTCTCCCACACTTAGATATGATTTAGATACACACAAATGAGACAGGAATAATAAATAACCAATAGTTGTAAATGGCATGTACATTTATTCTTATGCAAACTGCTATTGTCAAATACAAATCAATATTTACATGTTACCTTAGATACGACTCAATTCGAAATATTGATATATTGACGATTTATGTTAAATTCAAAATTTGTTCTGAAATGTAAATACATTTGCTAACGTGATTATAAGCTGTTGTTAATCGCATCGTTTGTGTGTTAATATTTATTTATTTTGATGCTTCATTCAAGCTGGGCGGATATAATAATGTTTCTATTTGTTTATTTTAAATTCATTGGAACATATAGTTGTATATTTATTTAGCTTTGATAAATTCACCGCATGCAGGTAAGTTTCTATATCTCATACTCTCACAGATACTCTTAGGTACATTACTGTAAGATAAAGTGAAACAAAAATATACCTATAACTTTCCTATTTCAAGAAAAGTGAGCTTTAGTAAGCATAAAATTGCATGCACAGTAAAAATATTGTCAGATTTAAAACTTTATATATTTTTCCACATTTTAACGTTGTATTGAAACCGCGATTCTTTTTATATTTTGAAATTTTCTTGCGACCAAAAGCCATAGTGCTTCGATATTACGAGTTGCACTACTACAATGTTCGGTCATAAAATATTATATGGTCGAAGCCAACGGATTCAATAGACATTATGAAATATTTTACAAAAGATAGGTTATTGTAGAATCGCGGGCGTATTCTCTTGTCCATAAACCACGTAATGCATAAACAAAAGCATTTGAATAACACGTGGGTAGCGAGTGACAGCCGAATGGAAGCATGCTACACATTCAACAGAAACTCAATCGTTTGATCGTAAATATTCCCCATTCGTATATTTTACCGCAAACATCGAAACACTGTCAATGGAAAACACATATTGAAATTGATAGTATTGACATCCGAAGTTGAATCTTGTTTCTCGCCGTCATCTTTTATGAGATTGATAACATCGACAGATACTGTGTTATATTTGCATCTCCGTTTCCGTTTTGCTTCTTATCATAAATAATAATAAAATAACGGTCATTACATTTCGCTTAATTCTGTAACACAAGTCTCGGTAGGTAGAGCAGCTGAATAAACATAAATAAACATTAAAATCGGCAGACTATATTTCATTAACAGTTCAAAATAAAAGGCGAGTATTCTAAATTTAAAACGACCAATCTGTCAACGGTCGAGCGCGTGTGTTGTGCGACGACGAATGGTTGCAAACGATACCTACATCTGTTATCTATTTTCAGATACGTCACTACCGAGACAACTGTCTGCGCCGGAACTTAAGACAACTCTTTCTACAAACAAAAACCTCTAATGATGAAAGAAAATCCCGTCATTGACACTTCTCAAACTTCAGGTCGATAAACCATCAATTCAGAAAAGTTCGACACGACCCCCGAATGTTTTGATTAAAAATATCTAAGCGATCTTTCGGAACGAGCAGCTTCCCGGTTTCCACGCTTATCGCAAAGCTTTGTGCTCAACGCATTAAGCTAATTTGAATGGTGAAGGGCCGCTCAAAAAGCCGTTGTTTGAATTCTTCTCTTTAGTCGAGCGGTTGCCGGCCTGATTGTGGGAGCCGACGCTGCATGGATTGCATTCTGTTCGTCGCACAAGAAGACAGGCGCATTGACGGCGGCTTTTTGATTTAACCAACTGTACGCGCGCTGGGAGCCATGTATTTGCGTTGTAAATTTAATGCGCTCATTACATTCCTATGTGTTATATAAGATAGACACACCGATGCAATTACGGAACGTTCATGGTATATTAATGGTTTGATCATAAAACATTCTGTCGGCGTCTTTAAAATAACCAACGCTTATTTAAGTTAAAAATAAGTCTTTGGAGACGATGAAATCAGATAAGCTAGTAATCTCAGGTTGTCATCACAGCAACTAATAAGCAGAAGTTTTATAATAAAACTCCTTATTCACTGTTGTTTAAGGTTCATAATGTATTTGAAAAGTGTCTGTGTTGACGAATGCCCAAGACGTAGCGCCGTGGGTGAAACCATTGACAAACGACTTGCTCTGACACACCGGTGATAAATAACTGATTATGTTACACTGCATTTTGCTTTTATAATTAATTGACAAGAGCTATCTAAGTGTTATTAGGATTCCAAACCGCTTTGATAATATTAATCGGACCGCTAACAACCACATTTCATAATTTACCCGTCCCTTACAAAATAACTGACAATTATCGCCCCGAATGGAAGCAATTTAACCTCCTCACAGTTGAAACATGCGCCCCGTTGAGTTGAATGTATATTTTTTATTGCTTTATTATTTTATTGGCATAGCAAGTGCAAACTGCCTCTCGTTTTTACGATTTACTTTTCGACTGGCTTATGGATCATAAATCTGTGCGGTTTAAACGAGCTTACGCCTCGAGCTAGAGATGCTACTACATTAATATTGGCCAGGTTCATTTGTAATTTCTAACAGACGTTCGCTCACTCCGACATTAATAAGAAACTAGAATGAAACAAGCTTTGAATGGAGTCATTTCGAATAATGTAACGATCTAACATTGTCTACAAAGTATTTGCCTTTGATGTTTGATAGAAACGAGATAGTTATAATTTGTTTATTCCCACCCTTAAACTATTTGTTGACAAAAAAACGTAAACAGTCTAAAATAACGAGCGAAATGATCGTTCACCCGAAATAGCGATAGTTATTCCGGTACCATCGTCTGGTAGTTAATTGCTGCATTTTTTACGCGGCCGACTGCCACGGATTCCGTAATTTGTCTTCTCAGAAATGAGTCGCGTCGTCGAATGCAAGCGACATGTAGATACGACTCGTTTTTTTTTTTGTAGATACCCCTCGAATTTCAGCCAGCGTAAATTACGTTTTAGTAGAATACCCCGGGGAAACGTTAGACGGGTTCTTTCGTAATTACTGTTTTAACTGCTGGGACAGAAACGTCAAACATAACTTATTTTTGTGGTTGAAATTTCCGTTGATAATTCTATCTTTGGTTTTTTATTCCATGACAGGTCGGCCATGTTTCGTACACGCGTGAAATTCCCGAACATGGGGTGTGATTAAAAATGTAGATGGCAAGTGAATAATTAAAATTCGAGGGCCACAGCATTGCGGTCTTTGTGTAGGGCGATGTAATGCAATCGATAAACTGACGTTCACAGCGCGGTTGTGCTTAACGATCGCTCAAAAGATTTACGCTCACCGCTTGCGCTATTTACGCGCACCGCTTTTCATGTTTACGATTACGCTCACGCATATTACGAAACCCTGTCCGTGACCCCGCAATACAACCTCAAAATACGATAGTACAAAACCACAGGCAGGTTACCTATATTATTTTCTCAAAAGCTTTGTTAAGTTTCTAAGTACAACTTCACAATCAAAACTGTAAATGACAATTAGAATTGCAAACTTCATTTTTACTAACTAAAATGTCTCATGTATTGTTTTGTATTCAGATAAATGTCGTAGTTATGATTCATTGAACGAATCTGAATTACAGATGTCAGAATAGCTCAAGTCTTTTGCAATTAAAATATTTATTACATTTGTCTTTGATGTCTGTGTGGTTTATTTTGGTGGAGTACTTGAAAAAATTGAATTATTGCTACTATTTTGAGTGTTTCATTATCTATGAACGCATTAAGTCAAAATAAAAAGCTATTAGGATAAGGAAGACGAGTGCGGGCGTATGAATGGGGATGTGCGACTGTTTATTTCAGACTAAGTAACTTCGTTACCATATCCTATTATGTTATCCTGGAATTATCTCTATGAACACATTGTAGACGCTTAATCCAATTTGTCAAACATTCGAGGTGTAGTCGCCGAGTAGGTGCCTTGATTCATAATTTAATTTATTGGCTTGAATGTTGCATATGGAATGTTTTGAGCGAACAATATGGTAGCTAAGTGTTTGTAGACGCAAACACGCTCTTAACAATGAATATTATAAATAATTTATTTATATTGCATGATAAAAATAGCAACAAAGCTAAATAAAATTATAAAACCCAAAAAACAAACATATATATGAAAAGAAAGCGACACGTATGCCACCAATTACAGTAATACAGTATGGTCTGCAAATTACAGTTTGTTGAATACAACCAATAATTACGGTTTGCTATCAACAGTAATAATCTAGATAGGAGGAAGGTAAAATTGTTTTATGTACCACTTTCTATGATGGATGCCTTCAAATGTCGTGTTGATAGACGTAATTTATGTGGCAGAAAATTAAGTGAACGAGTCATTAAATGTCAATTGAAAATGTTATTGGCATAATTAGATGAAGAAATTGAATGAAAAAATATCATTAGGTAGACAGTTATAAAAGAGAAATAAGGAAAGTTTTTCAATATTTATAATGGAGGAAAAGATTAAATTAATATCGGAAAAAACGTTAACCCTTTTTTACAGTAAATTATTTATTATTCGAATCAAATATACTTTTTTTGTAAAAACAATTATTCAAGAATCTTAAATAATTGTCTTCTGTTGGCATCTTAATATGTGAAACTTTTAAAATTATAAAATAAATATAAAATATTGTAACTGCATTCAATAATCATATCGAATATCGATTCCAATCCATAAATGACACCCATCGGCTCAAATCTCTCACGACAACAATGTGATATCAATAAACTTGTAAATCTATGTGTATTCATTTAAATAATTTAGCTATCATGATAATATACAACTGTTCTACAAGCCAAAAGTCTTATTTTATCATTTAAATGTTCGAAATTCCTATTTATTGACGATTACAACATCAATTATTATTTGTAAACTACTAATATAAATTGTAATCTTTGTTATGAATGACTTTTAAAATGAAAACACATTTAATTGTACACCATAAGTTGTTTCTATTTGCAATTTAATGTTAAGTATAAATAAATAATGAATGTTTTCGTGTTAATACATAAAGTGCTGGATAACAACATTTAGCGGGTAATAGAAGGCTTCTAAAGGAAATGAACCTCACAGCGGCTAGACACATAAAATATTGAAATATATCCATTGGCCGCGCAAGGGAGATAGCACTACCTGTTTGCAATATTCAGGACCTTAGCAAGACTTGGCAGACACCTTAGTTTGTTCTATACTTTATTTAAGCTGAGGTTCCACTGAAATAGTTTCGTGACTACGTCGAGGTACGTCTAGCTAAAGAAATGGAAGTAAATGCTATGTCTTCTGAATTATGAGTGTGGAAAATTGTGGACGTCGTTCTTAAGCACCTATAAAATTGTATAAAATATTTTATATATTCTATGATAAAACATTTTTAAAACGCACCATGAGAAACTGTTAGGAGCACTTGTATTTGTTGCGATTCAATGAAAAATTATAAAAGAATTACTCAATATAAGAAAAAGTTATATCAATACAAACGTAGTGCTAGATAAGTAATACTGTCTTCTGCGTGGGATTTAACGATACCATTTGATAGTCGGGGAAATTTCTTTCTCGTATCATTGCGTAATTTATTTTTCTCAATTCCCATTTACAATACATTGACAGTTCATTCTCCTACACTCGTATACTTATACTGATCACAAAATATTTGGCACGGTTCAATATTCCGCTCCTCAGCTCAAGTTAACCAAACTCGGCAAATCCCTTGCCAAATATCTTTAAGTTGTTTTGTAAGAGTAACTACGCAATAATAGTCACTGAAGCAAATATATTATATGAAAACAATAGGTAGTAAGATTTGTTTTAGAAGTTATCGTTGTAAAGTTTAACAATGAAAATTTGGGGAAATAAAATTTATGGATTAGGAACTTCGGATAAGAATTTAGTTGGTGGATTAAAATTTGTTTGCTCTGTCACTGAATAATTTGTATAAGATTTAGTATTCAAAAGTATTTATTTTATAATTTATTTTATTCTCGGGATTTGATTGGTGTTCAATCCACAACCAATATCCTATTAAAAAAAAAACAATATTCATTATCTCTTTGACCATCTATTTTAACAATAAATATAGTTTGAGTTATTAATTATTATGTTTAACATATCACTCACGCACAGATCAACCGTTAAACGAGAGACTCGACTAGTTTCAAGCCACGCGCAGAGCTCATATTCAGAGTTGCGTGAGACAGGACACGGCAAATGTCATGTAGTCTGGCTTGAACCTAATCGACTTCCTCCGTCAAACTGTAACGTAATAAAGCCGTTAAATATTATAGGTAAATCGTTTTATTTGTTTCTAACTTCTTACTTAATATTGAGTAGAGCTTTCATATTTTTACTGTCGTACAATAAATTATAGACGGCTAACGTATTATAGAGGAACAATCACATTAGGTAATTTACTATGCTAATGGGCTTTGGGTCTGCAATAAAAATAGAATACAGGCATTGTGTAACCGATTGTCCCAAGGGAGTGTACGGACTCGACCGAGGGAAATACTCACTTAATATACCAGCTACGGTCTACTGATCCGTCACTTACAGTACACTACAGAATACAGTGATCAATTTCCATTTAGGATTGCTACTGGATTTATATTAATTCAGGTAGGTATTTCACCAGCAGTAATTAAATGTCTGTGAAATATTATTTCATCCTTATTTGCAATAATGTAAGTTTCGAATATATGTACATATTCTTATTTTAAGTCCAAAGAAGGTTGTAAGTAAGTGTCACATTCACTGCTATCATTAAGTTATACAAAAATTTTATAAGTCATGGGATCCTGAGGAAGAAGAATCTGATAATAACAAAAATGATAGAAAGGAATAATCGTGCCTGTTTTCTGTCATGATCTTCTGTAACTATTATAGATAAAAATAAATACATAGGTTTGGTTATCCCACGACAGTTATTAAATGTCTGTGCATATACATATAATAAGTATTTCTATTCGTGTATCTAATACCGCATAAGTGTCTTCATAAAATGCCTACTTGAAATATAAATTGGCAAACGACAGAAAATATCAAGACCATTACAAGAGATCTATTTGAGGATCAATGCTTCTGCTCAAATATTATTTTCCGTGAAAATAGTAAAGTCTTATTGCACTAAGCCGGTCCGGGAATTGCTGCCAAATTGCTTCGCGTTGCCTTACACGCGACATTTAGCCGCCGCGCCGCTTCAACCCTGGGTGAAGGAGACTAAGCGATAAGATTAAGCGTTTAGGAGCGTATAAACATTGCTCGCAAGCGGTCGTGATTGTCACGTTTGCGAATAGGTGCATTTATAATCGTGTCGGCGTTTGGAAACCGTATCTATGTAGGTAGTTTTGTTGCACTGCAGTATTTACATACCTATATATTGTCTTGAGAGAATTGTGGCTTTCCTTACACCAATAATTCTAGGCTCGTAACAATATGCCACGAATACCGTACGTTTGGCATAATTATTGCGTTTAACAACAATGCCGGTTGACAAAGCATTCACAGCTCTACAATATGACGTAATTACCGTCACACAACCGCTTACGCTTTTGACTAATTAGTAAAGACGTTCAAGGACCGTACTCCTAACAATGGGCCGGATATGCGCCTCGACGCCGCTTCCTACCGCTACCAAGAATTTATCAGACCTCTCACCTCTCTCTCATTACTCAAGTGTCAAAAAGAGAAGGATTACTTGTCAGGTGGACGGCTAATTAAAATTTTAATGCCGTAAACGATTCGATGTAAAGTGAAACGAATCAATACGGATATCGGCAGTTAAATTTCCTAATGTCAGACGTTTAATTAAAGGTCGTGTTTCCGTCCGTTTGACGTATCAACTGTGAACCCTAGTTACCTATTCATAGCTCTGTGCGCAAGGACCGTGTTTTTTATAATGGCTTTCAGTCCTTTTTTCTAGCAAAATTGCATAGTGTAGCAAATTAATACGTCTTTGTCGGCACTGTGTGTTTTTCATGCATAATTTTTCGTTCAGCTTTTCTTTGTTTGACTTTTTTTTTACTTTTTCCCGGTTTACGAAGGAATAATGTGTGTTGGCTGAAGTGGCTTAGGTATTTAATGACACTTTGCGGGCAATTTTCTAGTTAACATTTTTGTGGTACATATTTTAATATGGAGTTAAGCAATTAATTTCATCGTAAATGAAGGGTATTTATGGATATAAAAATCACGTAATATTCTAAGTAAATTTTGTTACACGTGAATCATTTTTAGGAAAACACAATTTTTTTCATAGAACAAAGAACACTCAAAAGCTTTAACATTATCCTGACAACACTTTATATAGAAAATCTTCTCACAAAAAATAAACAAACCACATTTTCTGAACACTTCATTATCCTGTTTTAGTTAATTCTCATATTATTCGCCCGTGCCCTTGTTATTTCGCCTACTGTCCAAATCGAGGTCCCCCGCATCGCCCCAGACAGCTTCATTAGCTCTCGTGTGACGCAAATTGCGTGAACAAAAGATACAAAGGAAGTTGTTGTGATACTAACGATTGCTGAATTGACAGCGACCAGGAGGGTCGATGAGTACGTGGCTTGGAAAAAAATGTTTTATAGCCGTTAGTGGTTTGTGTATGTATTGTCACGAACTTGGAAAAGGTTTAGTGTTCATGTTTGTGGTTTTAGGACCAACTTTTTATTGCTCGAATTGTCACTTTATTGTTTAGTGTAGTAGTAAAGTAATTTTATTAACAAACGTCGTATAGTAAGGAATTAATTGTTAGAGTTTTAGAACTGAAATAAATAAATAGGTAGCTGATAAGAATATCAAACAATCCACCATAGACCTGAAACCTAAAATTAAATAATGTTAATAAAGGAAGTAAAAAAATAATGATTAAAATCGAATTCAGAACGAAAACGTGAAAATCCCACACAAACGCCTCACAAGTTAACTGTATAACGCACATGAGCTCAATCATTCACTGAAACCCACGGCAGCAGCGAAAGCCTTCATTAAACTTAGAGATTCTGAACAACTGACGCAAGCGTGGGCTAAGGCATGGTTTGCATGTGAAATGCATTTGAGTCGAGCCACGCGTGCCGGTGGCGAATGGAATACGAGCACAGAGGTTCTATACGCAAAGTGTGCGTGACTGTGTTCGGGTGTCTTGTTAGAGCAGTTCCGCATATAATTGTGTTTTATACGTGAGTTGTAGTAGTATGATTGGTTGCTTTGGATTTGGGTTTTTTTTCTTTTTCTTGCAAGGTGTAAATACCTACGTAGTCTTCATTATAGAATTTTACCAATTGGGTAGGGACTTCATTAAAAATACCTTATCGCATTTTGACTCATTAATTTTACGATATGTTTGATAAATACTGATACTTAGTAAGTATTACTTGATAAATACTGGATAATTAAGTATTACTTAGTATCAGTATTTATCAAGCATATTTTTTAGGAATGTCTCAACTCTCGCATTTGGTTTTCTGGTTGCCTAGTAAGGTGATGTCTGTTATATTTGCCAATATATTTTATTTAAGCGTATATTAAAATGCAACACAATCTTTTGTTAGACGTAAGACAAATTCGCATTATTCTATTAGTAGAATGTTAAAATTTCAACCGACAATTTCCTTACACTTTTTCATAACGTTGTAATATTTTATCAGATTCCCCATTAAGCATAGTAATTACTCTATGCTTAATGAAGGATCTGATTAATAGTATAAGTCCAGGCTCACGGCACGCTAGAGTACCGGCTGTGTTATTAGTGATTATTTTAACCATCATCACGTGACCTCTCATGTTACACTTTTTGTGCGTGTTTGACGAACAATTAGGTAACCAGCAGGTGCCATTCACGCCGCTTAGTGTATTGAGCGTAAAAACTTTAATTTAGATAATTAGATGTCGCGCGTGAGAATGTTTAGGGTTGGACTGTATCAAATCATGTTCTAACCCTCGCATTAAAACGTAACGTGTTTTATAACTCACTACCGTAAAAAAACTTAATCGACTAAATTCATTCCACTTTATTAAAATCATGATAACTTCAAAAAGAGATGGTATCAAAGCAAAAACATACAACGAACAAAAATAGAAGAACTTGTACAAAACAAATGAATACAGAAATAACAAACAACAATATCTTTTATTCATAAAACGAGAATAGAGCAACTGAACGTAGTAGGTACATTGACTAATGAGTTATCACACGTAATACTACTATTAAATAAGGTACGGTTGCTTAATAATGCACAAAAGATACCATCAATTACGCCTGTTTCCTGCGTACCGAGTGTCTCTTTGATCTTACGTAACAAAAGGGATAGTTCTATATATTTTGGAGTCTACGCGTGTTATGGTCCAAGATTGGGGAACAAGGCGATTATCCGCCAGTTTTGGGCACGAGGGTCCAACGTCAAAATGCAACGTAATCACGACTTACATGATTGCTAATCTTTAGAAGCTAAGGAAGATCATGTACTCATAGTAGCGTATTCGTAATACATGTTGAAACACATTCTGTTTGTAGTGATTCGCTCAGAGTACGAAGATTCAAATTAATTTGCCATAGCATATGTATCCAAGAACGATTGCTGAAGGTGTACAAATGATTATTGATCATAGTGCACTTACTCGTTCAATTTTTATTGGACTTTCATACGAACAGAGCCTCATACATGAAACTCAATCAAGTGTCACTAACATGAAGTTTGAACGCAAATTCCGGGAACCGTGGCCCAGTATTTTCCAGTCAGCTGTCACATGTAGGTACCATATATATGTAGTGTTTTTACATCTATATTGTAAAACATCTATGTTGTTGTTAGTTAACCAGTTCTTGCTAACCAAATCTCGTAAACGACGTTTTACGATCATATCAACACACTAGCTTCCGCCTGACTTCTCACGCATATAAAAGTAATGTAATTGTTTAAAGCGATAGAAAGAATATCAAATATAATTTAAAGCCAACAGCACACAATTACATTGTAGTTATCTATCAGTGGAAGAAAAATCCGAGCAGCATTTTTTTTAAATAATATAGCTTGTGAATTTTCCCAAGGAGATACAGAGAATATTTACCCACGAAGACTTTATGGATTTGTAGTATATTAATAACAGGGTTGCGCCTACTAGGATCAATGGAGCATCAAAGTAAATGACAATGAATGGGCAGCTGGTGGCACGCTGTGACGTAGTCTACGCAGTAACGAGCTATTTGTTTGATCAAATTTATGTTGCTCATGTGCTCCTAAATGCGCACTTTAGCAAATTATGGGTATGCATTGCCATTGGACAGTCGACGATGGATGGATGTAATAATGGTAATTGGTGGATGTGTGTCATCGCCAGTTTTTGGTGCTTTTTTCCCTTTTTGGTCAAATTGTAATGATATATAACAACTCTGATTTATGACAGTGTTGCAAACCATTTTGGCTTTGTGCTACCTGTACAGAAGTAGGTACTTTCGTTTATTCATTTGTTATTATATTTAGCTATAAGCTAGAAATACAAATATAAGTTACATATTAATGAAACTCAAATTGACGTTGTTTTATGTATGCAACGTATAAGCCCATCGCTCAAAAAATCACACTACTTAATCTGAAAATCAGTTTGTAAACATATTATCTTACCTAAATGAATTCAGAACACAGTTCAATCAGGGCATACGGTACACGGGAAACAACCCTATGTAGGCGAATGTTCGCATATAACGACGATAATATTGGCAAAATTAACACGCTCCACCGTGAAATCACATAGTGCGGGAACATCGATACGCAATTTACTGTCGGAAATGCTACGTAATAGCGTACTTAGTGGTACGTGTCGTACTACGAATACGTAAACTTGTTATTCGACATCTGCGTGGTAGTGCTTTGCTTATTAACTTTTGAAATTATAATGTTGATTGCTTTTTATAATCATTTTGATATTCGTATATATTTGATCTAGTAGTAAAATGTAGGAACTACTCTGTAATGTTTTTAATTGGTATTTATTATGAAAATAAAAATTGCATTGTGGTTTTTGTAAGAAAAAAATCAAGATGGCAAAGCAAAAACCCAATAGAATAACCTTATTCTAAAACCTAGTAATCGGATTAATTATACTAAATAAACTCAAGAATCCTCCTAAATAGACAACCACCCACAGATCAACCCGTTCAAGAGATTTAATTTTAAATCACTCTCTTTACTTTTCTAGTCTAAGGGCGGCTTGCGCATCGTCGTTAAATACAGTTTAAGAGCGACGTAAACGCATTTAGTCTGCTAATTATATTTAGCGTCTTGCACAACAAAAATTTAGGCACTAATCACGTTTAACGAACTGTCAAAGTTAAATACCCAAAGATGGCTATTTAGCGTCGCTAAATACGTTTAGTACCTAGCAATCGCGCGTCATCATTTTGAGGTTAAAGGAATTTTACGATTATTTTAAGATTTTAAAGAGTTCGGTAGGAAGTTTGTAAGATGGATTTGTGGGAATTGTATTCTGACGACGATGAGGAGATTATAGAATATATCAACAATAGCACGAGACGCTTCACAAATCACAACAAAACTTTGAGTGACTTGACAGCTCGGTTGACTTGATGTGACAGTTGAAAGCTCGTCGGTCCATTTCACGATTTTTTTTTAAGAAATGCATCCATTTTGCTCTAAATCAAGTGTACAACGCACGAAAACGTAAAAAGGAACGCAAGTAACTGCTTTACCGACTCCCTAACTACGATTAGTTAAATTACTATCCAAACGGACGTGAGCAAGACCTTTTTAATTGTATTTAGGCTAAACATATTTAGCAAGATAAACGCATTTAACTAAATTCTGTTTAGACCACATGTTGCGCAAGCCGCCCTAAATATTGTACTGTATTTACTTTCAACTTTTTAATTCGAACAAAATTTCTCAGAATTCTATTTTTACATAGAATTAAAAAGTAATTTCCATACCTATTTTGCCGGAAGCACAATTAAAGTTAAAATAAAAGGTGACTCTTTAATTCCACATTCACTTTACAAAAGGTGTTTCAGAATTAAAATCTCATTACGTAAAAAGCAACAAAATGACATCCAATTTGAGTAAATTTTTGGACGAAACAATGGCAGCTGTCACCCTCGGTGTTGGCGTTGGTCATCAAATGTTTTTTTTTTTATATTATTATGACCAGATATTGTCAAACTTGTCTATGACTGTATAATTTTTTATCTCTTGATTTTATTCTGGTTTTTTTTTTGTTAAATATTCGCTTCTTAATAAAAAAATTATGTTGTTAACATTAAGTGAACTTTAATGATAAATTATATAGGTATATGTATTTAGAGAAGGAGGTTTTAATATTTCGGCTAAATCTATATATAGAATCGAAACTCAAAAAGTTGAAATTAACGTTATTTTTTTAATAATGTAAATAAAACCTTGTACATAATGAAAGTATTTAGAAAGTCCACTTAGTAAAGAAAATCAACAAATCCATTAATAACATTATGTTTGGTTCGTTCAATATTCAACACAGTTACGTTAAGTCGAAAGTAATGATACAAACTCTATTTAGCAGTATCTTAATGAGTGTTACGAGTGAAGCCCCATTAATACTCGTCCGGTAGTAACATTGATAGCGAAGCAGAAAAAGAAATCCTACCATATCTCCCAGTACTTACTTCGTCACGAAATATGTAAAGTACAAGGAAAAAGGAGTACTTATATTCTGAAATGAATTTCTAACAGGCTTAGCTTGAAAATAGAAAATACATTATACCTACATTACGAATATTACTTTCTTTGCGTGTTGAGAAGCTTAAAATGCTGCTCAACATTTTTACGTCCTAGTGAATAGGCGAGGTTACTTTGCGAAAGAAAGCAACGGTTATGACTGAAATTCTTATGCTTTATTCATAGGCTTTAGGCACACCAAAAACCTTTTTACGACAGCGATATCACAGTACTTATTTACAACATCCTGTACAATATCGGCAATGTGATGGTTTGCGTAAGTCATACCTATCGCAAAGTCGAAAATAACGCTTCAATAAAACCACAGTCCAGTAAAATTTTATTTCAATCTGTATGTGAAATAAAAGAATAAAACATTCTCTGAGAGATTTAAAAAAAGAACACGAAGCTACATTCATTATACCAGCAATCATAACAGCATTATATCACAGAAAAACTGCGCTAAATAAGGGATCAGTCTCAAGGACAACTGCCCTCACCTCTATATGGAATGACGTGTTCATATAAAGCTCGAGTCACAATCGAGGACGAGCTTCCCACACTACTAAACAATCATAATAATTGCTCCTACAGTTTTTTGTCCAGCCACTAATCGCGGCACATAAAATATTTTGACGTGACGATAAGGACTAAAGGGGCCGAACTTGGCTTATCTTATCGGCTCTGAGTGTTGGGTCGCTAATGACCGGCTGCTCCACCGCCCCCTACTTATACTTCCGAACGCAATGACAACTTCATTATTGAAGGTGAAAACTGGTTATTTTGTTATACTACTTTGACCTTACCTGAATATTGACATGAATTAACCAAATGAACAGTTCTGTACTGCTTTTTAATTTTTCTTAGTCTTTGTAAATCTGGTATCCGCATGATTGTGTCATCCCTTCTTCGTATGTACATTTGTGTGAGATAATCTTACTTGTACATTGTCAGTGTAATTAATCGCTTCCCATCTAGTACTACCGACTGATATCGCCATAAATCTTTACGTAAATGATCAGATGTCATGTCAACCTCCACGTAGCATTGACTGCAATGGATCTCCCCAACTTGTATCTATTACAATAGATATACAATATCAATATAATAATAGCACAAACTCAATTATCCTAACATAATTATCTAGCAAAAATAGAACATCAAACAAGCAACTAAAATAGCGGTACAATAAGGAACAATAAATTGATAGTAATACAGAGAACAAAATAAAGTTGTAGATAATCTTCAAGGGAGAAGGTATTTTCCGACGAGATTCAGGATTCGTGCAGCGTAAGTCGGTCGGCTGACATGTGATTTATTCGTTTTATCTTAGAGAAGTCGGCTTTTCATCTGAGATAAGATGGTACCTACGTAAATCAAAGCCGTGTGTGATTGTTCAACCGATGAAAATTGTAATGCAGCTTAGTTTTGTTGTAGGAATGCTCAGTAGCCTATTCTAATTTGGTTACCCTCTTATTTATGTTCTGTGGCAGTTGTGCTTGTCTTTAGAATAGCAATAATTACTATTATATATCTTTGTGTCATTACTGCAGTGCATACGTATACTAGAACATTAATTCAAAATGAATTGTATCATTGAAACAACTGCTGTAAGATGTCATTTCGTAAGATTAAACGATTGCATACTTTAGATACTTCGCATTGTACTTACCTCGATTATTAAGACACTTGTGTCAAGAATCGTTTCATGCTTATTAATAACGTTATAATATGTAAGTTCAACGAAAAGCCAACCTTGCTAAGCAAAGAAATAATGTCAGTATCGTTTGTAAAGCAATAAACTAAAACATTCCTAATTCTTTCACAACAATTTTTAGTTTACATAATCCTATTTAACAGAGTCGAGGACCTCAAGTTTATCTAATCGCTAGGGAAACTTGTCATACTCGACATAATTTAAAAGCAACACTTACCTACTGATACTTTCATAAAATTACTAAACTTTAAACAAAGGCCACTCGAAAGGTTAGAAGTATTTTGAAAAGCGGAGGTGAGGTCCCACGGGAACGTTAGGTGACGAATGTACGTGTCAAAGTTGAAAGGACATTTTTGTTTATAGTACACACATCATTAAAAGTTGTCGTAGGTTTAGGAAAATGATTTGAACACGTATATGAGGGTTTGCATTGTCAAGGTTGTGTACTTAAAAGTGATTTATATAAATTAATACCATGTTGCTTTAGTCAACCGAGCCGAGTTATGGTACAAAATAAGTTTTGAGCTGTAATTAACAATAAATCGTAATGTAATAATACTAAAGTTAAATATTCAGATTCACTCAAACATGTCCATCCATTGCAACGGCAACGTAACAATAATCGTAAAACAATAAATCTTTTAATAACTATATCGAAATGTAAACAAAAGACAAACACATCCATGCCCCCATAAAACGCCAATTAGCGCACAGTTTCCGTGTTATAATAAATCTCATAATCTTAACACGTTATCACAAAAGAGCCGAAAGACTTTACAGAGCCATTTAATTTATTATATCAATTAAGAAATTCTTCACACACGCTGTTACAATTACACGAACGAATAATCTGGACGTTCCTTTAGGATCCTGCGTATTATCGGTAATTTAAAACCCATTAGCTTGTGAGGATCCTCTGAGGATGTGATTCATTGAGTACCACATATCTAAGCGTCGTTTTACAACGTTGTATGTTTAATTAGATTGTTTTTTCATTGTTCTAACTAGAGCTAAAAATTACGCATTTTCTTTTCACGGAATTCTTATATAATGTTTATAGCCTATTCATTGACGTCGCTCTGTCACCTATGCTCGCTTTTAGATTTCTTAGTAGGTAACCTTTGTTATTTCATAAATTTATCGTCAGCCAGGGAATAAAATTTAATTGTCTTAAATACAAGAAAAACATAACTTTTAACATGCGAAATGAAAGTAGATGCATTTTTTATTTGTTGTTTTAACAGGAGTAAGCTATATAGTTCTGCACCAGTATTTCTCAAAATAAAAATGTTTACAACTTCTAATGAAGATACATAAATAGACGTAGATATTTTAATACACAAAATGATACATGTTATAATCTTTTGATTGGTTCACATGACGCCCACAGACCGGCGGATACCACTTGGCAGACATTTTTATGAACAGTAAAACGAGTTTTATCTCATCTGAAACTGAGACAATTTTGACTCTTGATTGTTATAAGACAAAATAAAATCTTCACAATAAACTTTATAGATTAGTTTTTATTTTGAGCGAAACAATACTATATTCTATTCATAATATAAATATGAAACGAAGTTCGATTTTTATTTGCAATTTGTTTGTTTGCATTCAGAAATATATTGCTATTTAAACTTAGAAATTATGAACAATTTACTTCCATTAAAATCATCCAGAAACTTATCTCTTTAAGGAGTAGTTATAGCAAGTTTTGTTAAAAAACATGCTATTAATATGCTATCCTAATTCTATATATCTAAATTTTACTCAGCTAATAATTAATATTTCTCTACATTTACACCATTCTCGAATTACTCCGTTTAATTGGGCTTTGGCAAACCACAAGCGAAACTTCTGCAACCGGGCCTAACTTACTTCACTGATTATGTCACCTTGCATTTAAGGTCCAATAAAATTAGTATCAAATAACGAGCTACGTTGGTGATTAAACCAATCACTTTCCAGATAAGGTGTCCTTTTCTGCCATCCATTACCGTCGTTAGCTATTAAGTATTATTAGTACAACAGGGTTATAAATAACTCAATATTAATTGTGTAATATGATAGAATTTATAAATTATGACAAATTCTGCTAGCACATGCCGTTATAAAGGACCAATAAATAGCGTTAATTTATCTGTTAAGTCGATTTGTTTAGAAAAATATTATTTTAATTTAGTATTCATAAATGTTCTATCGCTAATTGACGATATAAATTGCATAAGTCATGAATAAAAGAAAATTACAGTTTTAACTTCTTTCTGCTTAAATTACGTTAGAAGTTTCCAACCAACGAGTAGTTCTTAAGTGTTACATAGTTCTCTTATCTACTTTGTTTCTAACTTTACTTAATTGTCTTGATATTATTTATAGGATTTCTCACATTTTAATTGTAAGTTTTGACTTAAAACAACTGCTTCTTAATATCTTATAGCACTATTTTCTCTGTACTCTAAAAAGCAAATGGATCAATGAAAACCGAAAATGAAATAAAAATACTATAAAATAACATAACATAAACATTTTATTTTATTAAATAAGTTGTTAAAATTTTATCTTGGCGTCTCAAAGCGCCAGTTTAATAATGATCACGTGCAGTATCGTCTCATCACTATTATGTCATTTCAGTTGGTTTATTAGAAAGTTAAGAGCAACTAATTCAACGTCACATTAAGTCGACAGGGCGCTGACGTCTATATACGATACACTTTTTACGAGTTCCCAGTATGAAATTTATTACATTTGTCACTAGAGAGGCAGTAAAATCAAACATGTTTTATTTTATTAAACGGCGATAGAGAACTCTACACGTTTACGATTACTTTGAAGATTTCACTCTGAACTCGACAATCGTTGACAGTGTCATTTGAATGAAGTGTCATAAACAAACTGTCACCTATTTAGGTGACGTTCTGGTCACCCGATAATCGATAAAACTTTATCAAGAACATCGATGGAAAAATAAAAGTATCGATGTGTAGCGAACATTGTAATCCGCTCTTTGTAAGTGGATCTCAGTTTGGTAATAAGATGCGACACATGTATTATCCCGATTAAATCCCCCCGGAAAGGGGCTTAAACATAGTGATGTCTCTAGGTGACATCCTCTGAAGGGTGTAGGCGGTGCATCACAAACGGCGGTGTGTGACAAACTTGTTGTTTCCTTTTGACATTGTTTTGTTAGTGAAGTCAGTAACATCAACCAATTGTTTTACGTATTATTAACATAAACACTAACATATTTCAATTACTACAAATACATACTCCTTTAAATAATTACGAACAGAAACCAACAACACGAAACACGAGTTCCGATTCCTATCGATATCGGCATCCGGATCGACAAATCGACAGTTGGCACGTCGCCCGAACGTACCGCACTATTCGATGATTGATCGGTCGGCTTCCCGCCTGAGCTTGTCAAGGCAAAGAATAACATTGTTACGGCCCGTGTAAACGTCTCACTGCCGCAAAATCCTCTTAAAGCAGGGAATGACTTCTAAAATAGTACTGGAATTGTATTATTAATATTTTACAGCAGCAACTCGCATGTGGGCGGGAATGCAAAGAGAATACAGAAAGGATTTGATTTGAAATTTAAAAATGTATACGTTTTTCATTTAACGTCAACGTTTGGATTAGCAATTGAAATTGATGTTGTACTGGTTCACGTCAGATGGTGGCTAGACAGAATAAATGAATGTATCGCATTTTTTTCGGATGATAACAAAAATGATTAGAAAGATATCTCTAAAATTGAATAGTTTTATATTGTGTTTTTAATACTTTTATTGATTTCTATATCAGTGAATTTAGTGATTTATGTGTACAAAACTAAAAGAAGGCCGCCTTTACTTCGTTTTCAATATATTTGATATGCTAACATCAACCGTAATCAAACATAATCCATGTTGATACCAAACATCACTCCCCAAAATCAACTTCGTCCGTTTTATGCCGTCTAATAAAAATACGGTCACAAACAAAATAATGGGTGTAATAAAGTAATATAGAGTTCGACAAACTGCTTAGCATAATGGCCTATGATCCTTTAATGGACAATGCGAATGGACGGAAGCTGTGATGTGAGAACAAAAAGAAACTGTAAATGTGGACCACCGGCCTAGCGGTGGACTTCAAAAGACATTCCCTTCGGTGTATAATCAAAGGCCGTGGATTTACAAACACTGGAAACGATTAACTGTTCCGTTTACGAGCCGTCGCGTCTTATTGATTTTGATGACACAAATATTTTGGAGTATTATTCATAACGTATTATTAAACTGAATATAGTTTAACAACTTTAAATGTATTTTTGTCTTCTATATTGAGTCATTCGTTGATTTTACACGGTCAAATAATTATTTATGTTCATGAATCTACATGTAACATAAAATAAATGAATACATTATACCTAAGTCCAGACATACATAAAACTCTAGAAAAGTTCTTTTTTAACGAAAAAACAAAAGTAATTCTTAATTCTTTTCTATGCTGTCGTCATGGATACAAGGTAACCATTTGCCTGATAATGCATTTCCCTAACAGCATTTCCCTTTACTCCTTCAAGTGCACGTATTTCACTTAACTAAATGGGCGCAACGATTATTTTTACTGTCATATCTAGTGAGCACGCATCATTGTACACTTACACGCAAGTTAAAATGAAGCTTCAAAGGGTATGAGCTCAGTTTGAACTCGAATGCCATACCAGCCATTGAGACTTTTGCCGTCTGGAATGCTTACCTGAAACAAAATGGGAAAGGTTAATTTTTACTGTGAAAATAAAAACAAAGGAGTATCAATTTTAAATATGCGCAAATACGTTTAAAGAATAATCACATAAAATCGATCATAGATACCTATATTTAAAGAACATATCAAGAAGAAGAAGAGATATAAAGTGTCAGTCTGACGTTTAGTTTTTTTAGTGAAGTTATTTGCTCGTTCTAAAGTCTAGATTCCGATGGAGAAGAACGAGCAAGAAGCTCCATGATTACTCTTTTTAAACCAGTTTCACATACAGATTCCATAAACAAACAGTCGGCTCAATTATGTATGTGAGAACAGTGTAACACTAAACTTTATATAGAGAAATATAAAAAGAAAATAACTTTAAGGCTAATTTATTTTATTCTTTAAATTTCGCCAAATATAAGCACAGGCATCCACGATAAAACCAAAGTTCCCAAGTAAAATCGTTTTTACTAAATAAAGATACGCACAACGTACGAGTATGTGCGAACGTGATCCATTGCGTGATACGTAACAGGTTTTCAATTCTCGAATCTGTACTAAAGGGCCATGCATACCGAAGTAGAAGGTTTTGCTATGAGTATAGACAGGTATGCTGCATACCAGTGAGTCGCACCACTACGTTATCTTATACCTTCAGTGACTTTAGTGAGGTGCAATGGTATGCAGTCGGTGCGGTCAAGTAATCGAGAATCATAGCCACACAACACTATCTTATCACTGGCCACTCCAAGGCACTGCCCAGAGTACTGACAAATCACCAATAAATTCAAAACTTTGTGTCTATTTATATTCATTCGAACACAAAATGGTTGTTTCGCGCAGTGAAATTATTCATTCTCATTATTTTAAATGAAAGTCATTTTGGTTAGTAAATTTATAACACAAACTGGTGTAATGGGCAGTGAAATGTGCGCTGTGTTTCAATAATTCCCTGTAATTAATTAGTAATTGATTTTTTTTATATTTGAGAAAATATTAGGTACATGTTTTGTTAGTTATAAAGTAAATACTTATTGTCATAGAATTGACTACATTTTAGTGAGTTTCTAGAACTTATAACATTGTTCGTAATACTTGAAATAAATCAGACTAAGCTTTTCAATTTCATTCAATTCAATTTGTACTATCAGTGTCATAAGTGCATGGATGATTCTAAATCAAAATCGTTTGAACGGCGTTTCATCGCCTTAATTATATACCATGGACGACATAGATGGCGCTAGTATACTAGTGGTATTGAAAAATATACATTTATAGTTTTTATCAGATACAAAGTTATTAACTTAATAATTTTTTATACAAATTAATGCTACGATATTCCAAACCTCTTTAAAGCAAAGCAGGAAACCAGGATTCGAACTCGGTAGCATAAAATTAACCGATGCCACTAGCCATTAGGCCATTACGTAACCTTGAAATGTATTGAAATTATCCTACTCTTTATTATATTGAAGTTGTTTAGCAACTATAACCCGATCATAAATCTCAAAACAGTTGAGGGTAATTTAAAATTAACTGTATAAAAATTAAACCTTTTTGTTAAATCATAACATTCTTTACTATCTTTGAGTGAGTTCAGTTACGATTTGTTTAACAAGTTTTTAATATTTATTTTTATTATGAATTTGCGTTCAATGAAATGGCTACGAGGGCCCAAATAATAGCATTGCATAATCAAAGCTTAAATTATACTGGAATTTCTAGAGAAACTGGCTTAAACGTAAGTATTCTTATAAATGACCGTTTGTTATTTATTTTATTATCCATGGTTATCGATACATGAAAATAATACACGTCCCTTACAGGTAAAGACTGCCACTTTATGGATATCTAAAGCTGTTTCAAGAAGAGGGTTCATTGGAGCACCGTAGTGGATCTGGCAGAAGACGTGATATTGACTCAGACCAGTTTCAACTTATGGGGCAAGGTTATGAGGAAAATTACTGGAGCATTGTCATCTTCAGTGATGCAAACAGTGAAAACTACATAGATGTGCTGAAAGACGTCATGAAGATGTGCTAGTGATAACGTTCGTGCAGGACAATTGTCCTATGTGTAATGTTCCATAATTGTGCAAGTGTTTAGTCAGCAATCAGACATACGGATTATTCCTTGGCCAGCGAGATAGGAGAAATAGGATCGATAAAAATGGCGGCTACACTAGTTCTTAAAAGAAAAGACATTGTTGACTATAGGATTAAGCAATTACAAGACCGGGGTAGTTATAATTTATTTAATGGATAAATGTTCAAACTTTGTGTTAGTAGGATAAATTTATTGACTACTTTATAACCAGCGACTGTTATACAGTAATGATTTTAATGTTTTACTAAATATGAGAAATAAAAATAAAAGCAATATTAATAGTTACAGATGCTATTGATTGCAAAATAATAAATTATTTATTTATTAATTACTATGAACAATTCGTCCCATATCTAGTGAATGCTATATCCCGGTCTTAGAAATGTTATTGATTTAAGGTCTAGCTTCAATTTCTTCCTTGTTCTGGAACGAATACTTAAGCTATGAGCCTTTGTCATAACATGATGCACAAAATGAATCACTTTAATTAAATTTTATGGGGAGGTAAAATAGTTGCAGAAGTAAGGTTGCATATTATATAGAATCGTATTATAACATTGCGTTTAAAACTAACTAATAAATGACTAGCACAACACAATTTTGATTTAAAATACTTATAAAAAGTGTAATAAATAATGTGTCAGTTAGCTGAAAAGTTATTAGGTCAGGGTATACACTATATAAGAAAGAAATAAATATTATGTTTTAAGAAATAAATGTCTGAAATTATAATGTCACTAAAATAGTTTTATTTGTTATCCTTTATGAGAATTAAACTTAGTATTAGTCTTAATCTGTAAGAAAAATAAGTTACTTTTACATTAATAGTTAGCACATATTATAAAAGTTATTTATATATATTTATTAATATAATTTTATTCTAAAATAATATATTTATTTATTTTTGTTATCTTTTATAAATATTAAACGTCAAATATTTTATTTATATATTATTATCATTGATTTTATATAAAAAATATAAAAAAACCATTGTTAAAAAACCTGAATTTAAAAATGATAACCCGGAATTGAACCGGTGCCCTTCGACTTCATTATACTATCAATCTTATTATCCGAGCTACCGATCGCATTATTAATGATATCGAAAATGCGGGTTAGTTTATAACTTTTATTATTGTCTATTATTAATTATTGACGCCATCTTTTAATTGGTTTGCTTGACTTGACTTAGATGGCGCTATATTAAGTCCTCGGAAATGTGAAAATTAACATAATTTATGTGTATTTGAATATAAATATATTATTGTTTCTTAATTATTATTTTAACCATTAAAAACCTTATTGTGTGCCTCTGCAGTGTAAAGTATTCAAGCTTTGCAGGGTTATTTTCATTTAAAAGCAGCGCCATCTAGTTATCAATGGTAGCGTTATGCAAAACCTGTCAGTCAATAGTCGACCTTAAGCTCTCCATGCATTTTTGTCACCCTTAGTACGTTGGATGTGATTGCTCAGCAAATATTTGGTCGAATACGCGAAGCAAGTTCTTTGCATGTTCCATAACGAATTTATAGATTCGTTTTCTCTGGTTTGACTATATTCTACTTGGGTATTAAACCTAAATACCTACACATTTTACAGACGATGAAGAAATAATTTTGTAGAAGTTGCCTGTCTAGAAAAATAGTTAAGGTTCTGTGTACGATTTATTTAATGCACATAAAGAGACAAAAAATTGCTGCGATCAATGTCTTAAAGTGAGTGACATTGCTTGGTAAAAACAAATATGAAATGATTTATGTTCATTTATTATAGGCAGTAGATAAAATGATACGAAAAATATGATCATGAGTTCTTCAAACTTTTCCATAGAAGCTTAACTATGATTTAAAATATACAAATAGCAGTAGCAGTCAAATAATATAAACACGACTGAACTTTACTTCATAATACCATCAATTCTCTAGGACCCCCACAAAGATTTTTATGTGCAGTGTCGTTCAAAATGTCATGTGATATTTTGTAATAGGCTTTATCTCCGATGCAAGGTATTGAATTGTCAACATATCAAGTTGGGTTCGAATGACCGCAGCCGACCGCTCCAGCGAATGGTTAGCGGTGACCGGTACTCGCTACTAGCGATTAGACATAAAACGAAGCCGCTTGCGACTAAAAGTCGACGCTATTAAAATTCTATTACCGTTTACTATATTCATTTACAATTTATAGAAATGTGAATTCTATTTTCCTAAAATTAGTTTGTATTATGGGAAAAATAAATAACTTTATATTTTGGGAATACATTTAACAATTTCAAAATTTTTCACAATTGATTAAAAGTTCAGTTTGCGAAATTATATAAATATCAAATTGATAAATTGTACTTTAATAACGGGAGTAAAAAGAATAATTGTTGAAATTAATAAAAGGTGATAAAAGTAAGTTAATAATAAGCCTCAATACACACTACAATTACTACAAAGGCATTGCAACCTTGTACAAAAAGTATCAACGCGCATCAATCTGGTTAGTGAATTCCGTGACTCAACAATTTATGTCCTAAATAAAAAAGTATAAACTTTATTGCACCTTATTCCGGATAATTCGGGCTGGAGCCGAAGCGAGGTAGTTACGGTTTGATGTTACGCATGCAAATTACCAATTCAGTGAATGGGGCACGCATTTTTTGCAACCTTAATTCTGTTATTGGGTATCGGGTACCGTTACCTTTTGTCAATGGTGTATCGATTTATCAGACACTAATTAAATACACTTAAAATCATCATTAAATACAACAGTGTGCTATGGTAGTGTGTGATAGTCGCCGCGTTATTATTGCGTCTGGTAGGAATGAACGATTCCTATTAACCGTTAACCGTTTTGAACTACAAATCGTCAGTTTTGCATCAATCGATATGAAAATAGCAGCGAGTCGACGTTGCGACTGTGGTTGCGTTCATAATCCGATTGTCGATACGGCAAACGCGAAGTCGAACAATCCAATGCAAAACAAAGAAATAATAAAGGTGCGTTTTATACACCGCGATAGTCTTGCCCTTTATTGCTGGCTGGAGAGGCGACAAGGCCAATAAAACATTTTCTCTGCGGAACGCCATAATGGAACCCGATATTCGTGTGGGTACCGAACGTACACGAAGTCGTTTTGGATTATTCGATTTTTGAAATTAAATCTTCATAGACGTGGGTTCGGGAATTGAATGTTTCGTAAAAGATTTAAAACGTGCTTTGTAATCTCCGGCGGTATATGGGCCGAGAAAAATACGTATTTCTAACAAAATTCTTTATTGAAGATGAGAAATTCTGCGTCTATGGCTTTCAGTTTCATGAATTATGGACTTCAGACTTGATATGCCAGTTTATTTCCAGCTAATCACATTACATCATTAAGTGCATTATTTTAAAATAGGTAACAACCCCCCTTTGGTTAAAAATCATGATATTGCGCAAAACCTCCTTTTTTCCTTAATTTCACTGAGTAGGTATATTTTCCTTGGCTACTAACGAGAACCGAAATTATTATTATATTAGTCATGAGTCCTCAATTCGAGGGTTCATTAACCTCGTCTCATTTAAAGTTTGTTTTAAACAAAATGCCAATACAAACTCATACTCGTATAATTAAGCCTTCCTTCCAGACTTTCACATACCGAAGCTGAGATCGCCATTTTATTGTTAATACTGATATCATCCCGCGGCTCTAAAGTAGCATTAAATGTTAATCTTGTACTAAAGGAATTCTTTTAAAATACCTATGAGACGGCGTAAGTTAGTGCCGACTCAATCCGCGTATCGTGTGTGGAATAAAAGCAAAACGAGGGTAGAACGCAGTTTAATTGGCGGCAGTGCGAGGTAACACGATCATGAATTCTGAGAAACGACGCTTTTGCCTCTTATTGTGAATACTTTAGTCCAGCTACAATGTTAGTTTAATGCTGGCGAAACTGATCGGGTGCTAATCAAATGCGACATTAGAACCTTAACAGGAGCAATTATTTAAAACATTTTCTACTTCAGGCACACTTTCTAAAGGAGGTATAAAGGAACGAAGAAAACTCTAAGAACAACAACACGCATCTTAACAAAGAAGTTACAAGTGCGTTGCCGGCTTCTATGGGTTATTAGGGTTTTAAGATGGCTTGATTTTTTGCACATGTACGTGAGTATAATTTTTCAGACCTCTTTTTGTCTTACTTTTGCATTGTAACTATTGATGTACAAGACAGTTGTGTGCAGATTACACGAAATGTAATTTACACACACAACGGATACAATCACAAAAACAAAACAATTCAAGAAGCGAAACAATCAAGAACCGCGATTCCAAGAACAAAGACATATCATTATTCTTTCATTAGCAATAAGTTTTTCACAAGCACACAACAACAGTACGAAACTTTGGTTGCTTGTGAAAAACCGTCTGGAAACGTAGGTATGATAAAGGAGACAATAGTCCGAAAAAATAAACGTACGGAGAAAATGTGTGGAACAAAAGGCGGATAGGACGCGGTTTAATCCTGTCCGGCCGTCATTTTGACGGCTAGGGTAAGAGAAAATTGAATTTATTATCGTTTGTATTTGAGTGACGTGTTATTTTCACACGAAGAAGAGCAGGCGGCGGAATCGAATCAGTCAGTCGACGGATACGATAGCGTCGATAGTAGATTACGGATGCACTGGAAATGGCGTTTTCTATTCCATGTGCCGTGAGGTTTTTACACTACGGTAAAAGGATGATATTTTCACATGTGTGTTTGTAGATTGATGGAAATGGAAGCAAAATTCTTTTCTGTATTTTTATTACAACTTTGTTTTCGTTAAGCAAGTTCAACTATTTTGAGGAGTCGCTCTTATTTATTTTCATCTGTTTTATAAATAAGATTTCAAGGTTAAACATAAAGTTAGGACATACAAAAAAAAAATAGACACACAAAAATATTCTATTTTCAAAGATGGTTATACAGTTGTTGGCTTCGAAGAAAAATAGTTAATTTCAACGTAATTAGGATTCACAAAAAGAAAATATTGTTCAAGAAATACTTTCCCGTTTATGAGAAAAATCAAATACAACAGCACGGAAGCTATTTACTAACATTGCGGGACAATAATAGTATTTGTGGTAGACACTGCAATTCATTTTGCACTGCCATGAATTTCTGATCAAGGGGTACATTACTAAAGGGTAAAAACAATAGTTGTACTCCATTATTTGGTTCTCGATGCGAACAAAGAATAAGGCGGAGTTATATAGAAGGGGGTGGTGACTGCATAGCTCGCTAATTGGTTGAAATACCTTTAATATTGGTGCTGTAAAACTTATGGGGCGCTATAACGCTAGGTTATTTCATTAGAACATTCCAAAGAAAGTAATTTGTTTATAACTGGCGATGACCGCAGCTATGATCGGCTTGTGGGTTACGTTATTACGAAATGTTTATTATATTAATTAAGATGTTAGAATACTGTATTTTACTTGTATACGAAACTGGGTGTAATTTTTTAGATAGCTACTTAGTACTACATCATTATGTTTATAATTTTACTAACTAATTAGATTAGAAATAAATGTATGAAGTGACAGTTTTGTCTCTTCATTAGATTTATTTTTAAATAAAGCTAATATTAGAACCAGTAAAACTGGTTCCTAATAACGCTAATTTATAATACTATGAAATATTCCTACCACTAAAACTATCGTATTTCACTCAACTTAGGCTTAACCCTTCAATGAAAATCTATACGTCACCCGTTCTGTGGCTAGCCACTAATTTATCAGCCGGCAAGGCACTTTCCGGACATATCAAGGTCACATAATGGTATTCAAAATGGATGTAGGTATTCTAATGTTGAGTCTCTTGGAATTGTCACGATTTCATCTTATTGGTAGATTGATTGTCATTGTAAAACGCTGCGATTGGCTAGTTTTTAAATCAATTCGTGTCACGTCTTTTTTGTGTCCAGTAAATGGACGCCTCTTTGTTATGAATCACTGTTATTGTACCGTGTCCCATAGAATAAACCTGATGTGAAATAAACCTTTTTTTCTCAGTACAAAACATATTTAATTCTTCTGATGGTTTGCCATTTCTACATTGCTTTACATAGTAATGTAACATCAGTCAAGTATTACAGCAAATTAAGACAGCTTCAATTTAAAGCAATGTAAAGAATGATGCAGTTTCAAAGAAAGCAAGAATTTCCAAGCGAGCGATCACAAAAATGAAACTGGTTTTATCCAGTATGATTTACATAAAACTTGTTTAAATGTTAATCTTTGTGCTTGGGTGGATTATGACGTGCCCTCTGACATACACTGATGTATGTGTGTACATAGATATGTAGGTACATGGGCGCTCTTTAATCATTCATGCCCTTCGTAGGGCTGTGCTTCAGAATAGTGTTGTAACCACACACTATAATACGCGTGTTTCTATTTTGAATCCAGTTTGTAATTAATTAAAGTAAAATTTTACTTGTAAAGACAAAATAAATATCCGGAACTTGCGGTTGCACTCAAATTGTACCTATTTTTTTTAACTTATTTAAATATGTATAAAATGTTTCTTTTCGTAAAAAGAGACAATTTCTTACTGAATCGAACCGAATGTTCTTACATCAATGGCCTGTTCAATTTGCACATTTTAATTGCTGTTTACTGTTCAATATAAAATCGATTCCCATGCATCAAAATTACCTGAATACCGACAGTGCAGTTTTTGTTCGCCATCAATTTATAGTCATCTACAATTTAAACGTCATGCGGATGCTACTTATAATGGAATATTACAAAATACAAAATTACTGTGATCTTGGGCAAATTATGGTCGGGAACAACGCGTTTCGTTGTAATTGGGCGCAGTCACTTCTGCTTCGGTACAAGGGAGAGGTAACCGCGAGGAGCGGATGTAGACAAATTAGAATTGGAAATATTTGGGTGCTGTTATTATACTGTTCCGCTATATTGGTATTTTGAACCATGTTTTTTTTCTGTCGCCGACGAAGGATTTAGGTGGGAAGACGCCCCTTCTGTACACAGCTGTTCTATCTTTGTTTTTATCTTCTACATCTGTACCTATCATACTTTCTGTAGAATTTGATTAGGTATCTATATAAATTAAGTTACGTAAATCAAAGAATCAGTGAAGTTGAATAATATGATTGATTAACAAAAGTTCGTTTCATTAAGAAAATTAATGAGTTTTGTCATTAATTTTTCCAAGCGTCGTAAGTCGCTTGTCGCCTCTACCTTCCACGTCTTTCAAGGTTTCTGGGCGTAATGATGATGATCGTTGCCAAATAAATAATGGACCAGCGTCAACGTTGCACAGATGATTTGCTCTGATGAATGAATATTTGACGACGGCTTTATTACTGCGCATTAAATGACAGGAAAAAGTCATTTAAATTCGTGTCCAAGTAACGTTATTGTTTGTTTATTTATTTGTAGGTACTGGTTATTGCTTATTTGGTAGCGACGCTGGATGTAATCCTTTGTCAGTGACTAAAGAGGTTTATATAGGAATCGTACGTATTTTTTCTTTTTATTTCGAGTAGTTATTTTTGTTCAGGGTAACTTGATTGCTATTGCAGGGTTACTTGTTAGCACCATACATTTTTATCTTTAATTAGGTATTATATTATAAGAAAATACTGTACAGCTACAATTAATTATTACAATATTGGATGGAGGCGCACGTTTAAAAAATGGCTACATTACACACCATCTTTTATTCAAGCTTGACCTGCTGACCTGGGTAGTCAGCATCGGTAGGCCTTCGCGTATGTTACGAACGATTGAAATCATTTAATAATGTAACGTGTGTGCAGTTGCATACATTACTGGATGCGATAAGATTTTTTTTTTAATATTCACAATTTTTTTTCAAAATTAATAAAGTTTCCGCTAATGAGAGGAGAATTAATAATTAGTGTTTTTTTTTCGGATCCGCACTTATCTTAAAAACTCTTCACTTTAAGACTTAAAAACTTGAGCCAAAGCCATTTACTAACAAATGTGTTAATTCAGTCAATTAAAAAAAAACAAACTTATTAGTTATTTGATTCATTAATTATATCGAAGATGTTTGAATATCACAATTTAAATTTACGCAGACAAATAAATTAAATATCTATGTTGGGTCCCTTTCCTTCATAAGATTAATGCAAACGTTTGGATGTACAAATACGCGGCCAAGTATAAAACTGATTAATTGTGTAGACAAAAAAGAAACCTGCTTGAAGTGCCAAACCGAATGTTTTTATACCTGTCTCGACTTGAATAAATTGGTAGCCGTCTCACGAAATCAAAAGATAAAGTGTTATTTTTTTATGAATTTCGTAAGTATCAATTTAATTAAATACTCAAACAAAAAATACTAAGAAGAATCTTTATTATGTCCGTTTAATTGATATCGGCTGAGTTATTTATCCCTTCTTATATTATTATAATAATACGAAATTAAGATACGCTGGTATCTCTTTCTGATTTATTAACTTAAGAAATTTAGCATACCTACGTATGTTTTTATTTGACGTAAACTAATTCGCGAAAACGAATCCATATTAAAAAGTTTGTACGACGATCACCAAAACAGTTATAAAACATCTTTTCTTGTAATGCACATTAGTTTATGAATCAGATCATAAAAAATAAAAATTAATCGCAATACCAATTTCCAATGCCACTTCTTGCCACTTTATATCGGAACATTATTTACCTGCGACCGCAAACAATAAATCGAATTGGAAAGCAAGCATCTCGACCGTTGTAAATCAATCAAGTGATCATGAAATATGATCGGTCGTAATATTATCAATATCGGAGTCTGTATCGATTTTTGTTGATTAATTTTCGGTGTGAATACAGTATTCGGATCGGCGACGGTTTTGTAAAGAATGAAAGGAAGGACAACATGAATGGTGTTGGTATATGTTTTATTAATATAGGTATAAGTATGCCTTTAGTTTTTAGAATAGTCTCTATAAGTAAATTCGTTCGACGTAAATGATTTATAATATTCATTCTAAAACATAGCTATGGAGAAATAAATGGAAATAGAAATAGGCGAATTCTTAGAATTATGAAATAAAAAACTTACAAAATAATTTCTATAAAAACGGAAAACGCAGAACGCTTAGTTTTAATTAAAAAAAGAAAAAAGCATCAGATTCCCGCGCATATTTTAAATTTCGAATTCATAAAACTAACAAACAGTTTTTGCACAAAAGCGGCCAGATAGCAGATAGAGAAATGGCGCGACTTTTTTCTGAGCCAAGCAATGTCGGTAATTTGTCAGTAGGAAAAGTTATTTATCTACAATAATGAACACCACGGCTTATCTCAGTGCACTATAGTTCTGACGGCAGTGGTGAGCCAAGTTGTGATTTATTTACTTTACCAAGTTAAAGGTCTCAACTCCGGACTGTTGCTTTTGTTATTACACTAGTTTGCTAATGATTTTCAGGGTTGCAACAGTAACGTTATTCGTTTGTTGTGTTAATGAGAAAGTTTTCTTATTATTCGGTTGAAGACGTTTGTGCGAAATGCTGTTAAAGTGATACAAACAATAGTGTTATAGATTTTCGAAGGTATTGTTATTTCTTTTGATTTCGTAATTGCCAAGTGCGGTATATTAATGTATAATTTAGGTTATAAGTTGAAATAAAGGAAATCCAAAGATTATTCATATCGCGGTAATAAAATCACTGTATCTAATAAACAAAAAAAGAGACCTACACTATTTTTTCATGTTCAATTTAAGTTGATAACATTAACAACGTTCGATTCTTATACAACAATAATAATTTGCCAACATAATTAAGTGAAACAAAGGGAGAACTTGTTTTCCTTTTACTTAAACCCACGCTTAACTAAGCACCAACGTAAAAACTCACAAACCTGCCAAAACTTCACACACGTAATTAACTGACGCAAAGTTTTTCCAACAAAGGGGTTCTCGCAAAAACTATACCCGTTACCATGACGACGCATAAATAAAAATGGCTGACCGCAAGCATTATTAACAAGAAATTGTCGGTCATACAGTAATTGAACCGTAATAAATGGTAATAATATCGGTTTTATTCTTTTACAATTGCGTTATTATAATTAGGTCGCAAAAACGTTGATTACCCTGCATAAGTGGATGAATTGAGGTTTTTAATTACGCTAATAAACAGTATGGCGCAGTCTTATCGGTTAATTACCTACATGTACCTAACTTCTGCTGTTAAGATAATATTGGAAATGTGTTTGATATATTTCATACGTCCGGTAAATTCCACAAACAATAACAAATCATATGATAATTTATAAGGCTGACTATTTATTTATAGGCGTATATACATAATTAGCAATCAAAATTTATTATCTAAATCAACTAGCGCAATTTGCCATTTGAATTCAAGATAATTTTACGCTTTACTAAGTGGGTGTTTAAATCAATTGGACGGTAAGAAGTCGAGAACCTACTTGGATTATTGATAACGACGGCTAAGCACGAAAGCTTTGACTTTTCCATTTATTTTTCCAATAAGGTGCACTGAACGATGTCGCCGCAGAACGAAACACCGCCCCTACAACTCAGACAATACGATGAGATAGTCTGGGCGCATTACTAAGATTACTTTACAGTAAAGACAATCCTTATTACAAAGGCCCAAAGTTCAAAATAAAGGATTGAATGTTATTTAATGTTGTTGAGGTATACGTGCTTCGCAAATCAAGTGTGTTGAAGAGGATGGGAGAACCACGTCTATGAAAAATCGTGACGAGGGTGACACAATAAGTGAGGAAAGGTGAGGGGGACGGAAGGTGCTTTAATCGGAAATACGTACCCTTCGACTACAAGGCTAAGGGCGCGAGCCGTCGACAGGTAGGAAAAGCGAAACTGAGGTGAACTCTATCAAAAATATTTTTTAATTTATTTTAATTTGCAATTCCACTAGATCTAATGAGTCTTAACCATAAAAAAACTTGTAGAATGGTATCATACTAAGAAGGAAATCTTGTCACTTCTTAAGGAAACAAGATTACGCGAAATGCAAAGAAACAACATTGCTAGCCCGCTTTTTCAACAAATCCCCTTATCAGTTTGAAGCATGCAGTCAAGCGTATTTTTGCTTTAAAGGGAATTAAACTATCTCTCAGACATAAAGTCAAGTATATAAGGTGCAAAATTAAATTTACGTTTGCCATAACCAAGTTAATAGGTTAGAGTGGAAAGTTTGTTAGAAAACGGGTAGAGAAGCGGAAAGCATTGGACCAATTAAACGCTTCGACCGTGGGCCATCGTGAAACCAATAAAGGCGACGGAAATGCTGTGTTGTCTCTTTATTCATACGATTAGGATAAAGCGAAGCATTCTCTTTGCTACAGTCGCAAAGCCATTCCAGGAACTATTTTGCTACTATCTAACGAAAAAGATACAAGAACATTATTAATTTCGTTTGAATATTCTCTTCTGATAAGCTAACGGCAAATGTTTTGATTTGTTTTCTACAGTCTTATTGGATGTTGAAATTGTGTATTGGAAGTTTTCTGAACCATGTAGGCGAAAGGTGTCTGTTAAACTCCTACAGATTTGAACCAGGTGTTCAACCTTAGTGAGCTTAAAGGAAGCGAACTTACTCCCACATGCGTATCGATAGTTCCAAATTCAGATTTCATCTTATTGTAGACTTGTTTAAACCGAAATAGCAAAATCTTATTTATTTTAACCAATGTTTGTGTAATGTTATGATATGGATGGTTTTATCGTAGCAGGAATATTTCGCTTGTATTTAATCGAAAAATATAAGTAACTTTTCTTACAGCCAGTCAAATTAAATATGTACGTATATATTTTACGTCAAATAGTATTACTTATTTAAAAAAAAAATACAAAATTAATATTATTACAAAAAAAAATTATGTCTATATAATCTGTTGTAAATCTTAAAATTGATTTAAATTGTATCAGAAACACTACTAGAGTAAGTTCGCTCACAAAACTTCACTTAGCAGCTAGTGCTGTAATAGATTTTCCGTTCAGCTACTTTGAAACCAACCCTTACATCGCGCACGAGTAAATAATTGACTGGCACGCTACATTATTCTCCATTCCAAGACAGACAAGTAAAGAAAAATGTTTGGCAGACCTCTTACTCCTACAGTCAAGTAAAAATAGTTATTCTGAATACTATAATAGGTACTATTTTTCTTCCAATTCAATGTCACGCAATACTGAACAAGGCTGTTCAAGTTTTTTAGTTTGTGGTCTAAAATGAGATTATTTTTAGCTACATAATAATATGTTATAAGAGAAAACTGAATGTATGACACTAAAATATTTTTATGTCAACTCAAAGTCTACACGATTTGTCGGAAATATTAACATTTCGTGACTAAAATATTAGATAAATAGCAGCCATAATTAGATTCAGAATATTGAGGAACTTTCTCATGTTGCAGCTCAACTAAACTAACAAAATAATATGAACTCCATTCATAGAAGTTTAAGGTTCATTATAGAACAACGACGTTTTATGCATCCCCTAACGTTTGCCCCCAGAGTGAAGACTAATGAATTAGCCCGTCAATAATATCAAAGCAAATGCCAGATGTCAATTTCGAGTGACAACCGTTTCAAGGGTTGAATTTGTGTTTCACAACTTTACACTTTAAGTCTTAGACTGAAAGGTTGATTTTTGATTGGGTAATTTTATTATACCCATTAAAGTAGGTATAGAGATTTTATTTGATTGATTATGTTTATAATGTGACAATTGCGTGTTGAAATATTTTTGATTACAGCTAAAATTAGACGTAATGTCTTTAAAAGTTTAGAAAGGAGTATTTTTTTCATAAGTATTATACCGTCAAAACCAAATTTATTTTCTATTTATGGCGATAATTGGAGGATATAGTATCATAATAGATATTGTTATATATTTTTATTACATTTTTATAAAGAGCAAAGGAAAGTAAGATATTGTATTCAAATATTTCAATTACATACTTAAAAAAGTGGACACATATCATCATCATCATCAGTCTATAAGTGCCCATTGCTGAGCAAAAGCTTCTTTACACATGGAGAAGGTTTGAGCATTAATCACCACGCTTTCATAAGGCATATTCAATTAATAATTAGAAATTATACGTCCAGGTTTCCTCACGATGTTTTCCTTCACCGTCAGTCAGTGGTAGATAGAAAGTATGTACATATTATAACTAGCAAAAAGTCATATCATATTGATACATGCCAGGTTTCAAACCCGCACACTCATACTACTACGACTATGAATATAGCACGCAAGAAACAAAAAGGCCATCAGTTTATGATTTCTGGAAATAAGATAAAAAAATATATAAAAAAATACACCTATAAGTTTGAAATAAGAACAGTGTATACGTCCTCTAACATTATATTATAAGCCTTCTTTGAAGCACAGAGTAAAAAAGGTGAAAGTTTATTTGCATAAGTAAAGCTGTAAAAATGTTGTATTTTACCAACCAAGTCAATTGCTTGGTCGACATGGTGTCGCGTGTAGCTGGCCACATGTTGCTTATTCGCCTCATTAACATGTCAAAGCTTAGACTAAGTCTCAATTACAGTCTAGGTACAGTTAGAGTAGTTACTTCATTATGTAGTGTTGCTACACTCTGTTAGTTTTGGTACTTGAAATAACCTGCATAGTTTGTGTGAGTAGTGTTAGTAGTCAGTGCGGTAATTGTTCTTGTAATTAGAACATTATAGTCTGGTCTTTCGGTTAAAAGGATGCAATACTATTAAATAAACTACGAGTAATAGTACTACAAGATACTATAATATTAATTCATCAAACCATATAAATACTATTTTATCTATTAAAGGTAATTAAATAGAGTTGTGCTTTGGCAAAACTTCGGCTCGACCGGCGTGATTATGGCCTCACAGAAAACCGCAGTTAAATAATGCTTTCGTTATGTTTGTATGAGTGAACTTGCCGAAAGCCTAGTCCATACGCTTTCCTATGTCCATCATCTCTGACAACGCTAACGTACTTGTAACTCTTATGATGTACAGGTGTCCACCAGCTCGTTTGCCATCGAATAAAATAAAGAACATAATAAAGAAGCAGAAAGGAACACTCTTAATTACACGCAATTAGCCACAGATACCAAGATTAGAAATAAGAAGTCTTTTTGGCACCATTCCTTTTTGTCAAGTATGTGTGATCTTAATAAGCACTGCCTTTACTTTCATAATATTAATATTATCACCCAGACACACATCTATTTAGTTGTTAGAGAATACTGAAGTGATTCTTTGGTTGTTGCAGGTCAGCCAGGGTTGCGAGGCAAGCGCAATAAGGTACCTCGGCTTCAACCTGGAGCAGAAGAAGGAACGATTTGGTTTTTAGGCAGTAACCCTAGGCGAGAGAAGCCATTCGATGATTTTCCTCCGTCCAAAAACGAGGAATTTCTCTTTAGAGATCGACTTAATGCAGTAATAAAATATTTGTTTTCAAATGTCAGAAGACAGTTGTTGTTGTTAAACTAGGCCATTGATTCACAGCATAAGAATGTATCGTAACAACTTCGTATTGTTATACGTCAACAATTTAATTTCCCATAACATAACAGCATAGCACTTTTACTAGGTATTGAAAAACATATCAATTACCTTTGATTACGCGGATGTAGCATAAGCGTTGCAAAATATGTTTTGTTTCACATACTTAAATATATACGGGTATTTATTATTTAAATAGAACTTAATTTTTACTCATTTCAAATTCAAAAATGGAAATAAGTTTATCAGTAAAACGAATGCGATCAAATCTAAACTCACATTAGAACTACAAACTTAAATACAAAGCAGAATTTAAAACTACTGAAATTCATATAAAATTTGTACCCTTGACAACTTTTCGTTCCTTCTACCCTTATTATAAGCATACACAAACTGCTTAGCAATGGTAAAGTTGGTCTCATAAATCAGTACACACGTACTAACATGTATGCAGTCGGATTCAGAGGCACCTCGATGTTGGCACGAAGCCACGCACGTTGTAAGGTCGATTCACACATCGCGGGCCGACCCTGCCACTGACGGGTATAAGTTACTCTTCACATTTTCCACGAGGTTAAACGCCTAAGGCAGGTAGGTTAAACGTTTCTCGTGTATGACATCCAAATTACTGCCACTTGAAGTTCTTACCCTGTATTTGGCATGAAAATGGTTACATTGTTACAACATTTTGCAATAAATCAAAAATGTCTTTATATTCCTTATTTAGATATTTTTTAAAATGGCATTACACTACACAGAGATTTTCTCAATGTTTCAGTATAAAGTTATTTGCTTAAAATTATTATAGTTTCTATAACTGAAAAGGTTACGTGTGAACCATCCCTAACACATGTGGGCTTAAAGTATGCCACAAATGCAGGCGGACCAAAGCAATGGTAGTCAAGATTGTAATGGTAAATTATGTTTCACGAACAAACAAGTTTGTTTATTTAGCTATACATTAATGCGGATGTAATTGCAGATTTAAAGCAAAGAAGTTAAGCGGTTAATGAAATAATTATTCTTATATTTTTTACGTTCAATAATAACATCCATCAAAATAACAACATGTGATGTAGAGGCTTACACAGCCAATATGTCTGGTGCAGTTGGGTGTTGCAACGTATCAATTCAATTTATTCCGACTGCAACTTTTGCATGCAAAAACGGTGTAACAAAAACTTACACGACAGTTGAAGCGAAGCCCTACCCGGCTACGGTGAAGTCGACTTGGCGAAAGTAATTAATCGCAAGCTCGCGAGCTGTCGCCGCGTCACAACGCATCAATTGCTGGAAACTCGCTCTGCTGGAAAATTGGAGCCACGACAGCGGCTCGAGCGAGGAACACAATCGTCCTATCCTATCGTGTCCGAATCAAAAATAGATCAAAGCAACTGTACGGCACCACGAACCAAGTCCTCATATTAATGTTTATTGATTCTATGGTGCCACCAGTTTATGACTCACACCAATAGAATTAACTCAAATAATTTATATGATCATTGTTGGTCGTAAGTAATAAGAATTAAATAAGAATATATCTCTGTCGTTTTGTTATTCATATTACATTACCGTATCTTCCTTTTCCAGACGTTTTAAGCGTTGATTATTCAGCGCTATCGCGGCGTACCATCTGGTGCGACGATGCGCGCAAATAACAGTTTTGTAGTTGTAAGAATAAGGCATTTTTTGGGGTGCAACGGTGGCTGGAAGAAGGTTATAGTGAGGAGACATTATTTTGTCACAATGGTGGGTGCCGCCCACGCTACGGGCAGCAGCAGCGCAGTCTTCGGTGATGCACTGCTTTAGAGAACGAATAAATTACCCGGACCGTTCACAAGACTTACACCGTATACAGTTTCAGAGTATCTTTATAATACCCCGTAGAATAATATTCTTACTGGCGGACAAATGTCTCGGAGCTACTGTGAATGTAAAATATTTTTCGAATTAAATGACAGACGTAAGAAGACGTAGTAGAAAGTAGCTGAAGTAACTTTAGACCGCAGCCGCTAGTGTGTTAGCTAGAGGTGTTGAAAAAACTTGTTAATAACACCTTCCGCTTGAAACAATAGTAGGAATTTGGATTAGACACGTACGAGTTGGGAGCAGTGCGCACCGTGAGAAGCTTTGTAACCACAATGCTCATGGCGTCTACACAAACCGCAAAGTAGGTAATCTAATACACGAAGCTCAGCGACACTGGCTTTCATGGCCGCAAATCTCGTATTACACGACCGAGCTGTTTAATAATTCCATTTTTTTTAAATTATGCGATAAACGACCGAATTCCGATGTAGTAAGTCATGTTATGAAGTTTTGCGCATGCAAAGCTGTTGTGGGCAAGCGGCCGATTCATAGATTGCTTTTTTGTCGGAACTCGGGCGAATAAAAAAGTAGCAACAATCCGCTCCACTCCGCAACGTAGGTGGCTATCGTGTGTCGTGTACGTTTTTGCGTGAAACATTCAGAAGAATCGGTATTGGCAAATTGAAAAATGATTCTTTTATGTACGCTATACGGAGAGTCAAAAACTCTACTAGAATTTTTACTTTCATGGCTTTGATATAGTTTCTGATCTTTTGCATTTATGATAGAGACGAACTTTTGCAGATGAAGTTAATCACTACCAATTATTTTGTCTACAAAAATCAACTAGACGCAATAATTGAGTCTAATTAGAAATTACTCGAATTCCCTAATCTTAGTATGCCTTTTGATAACCTCACACGTTGTGCTACAACATAAAAAGATGTATTTCTGTTGGGATACCGTAAGACCCTGATTGCTAAACAATGTAAAGTAAAATACTTTTGTTTCATGAGAATAGGATTGACGCCCGCACAATACTCAAAGCCTCGCACTCAAAGCTTTGAAATTACAAAAATCTTATTTCCCCATCAGTCGAACATAAGTAGCGAGGCCTGAGCAATTTCTGTCTCGCGGTTAAATCTCAAGAGACGAACAAAACGTTTATTCTCCGTGTCTACTCAACACAGTACAGAACACTTCGTATTATTTTATTTAGCAGTTACGTACTTTGCTCTGCTTCTGTAGCATAATAAGTGAGAAAATGCCAATGTTGTAATTTCTAACAAATAAACCGGCCTCTTTTTAAATGCTGACTTATTGGATCAAGTTCAATCAGATGTTAAATGTTATTTTATGTCTTATTTGAATGTATCGTGCTATTTTTCCAAATACCTATTTCTGTATATAAATAGTTAATAAAAAACCTATAAAACTTTACTTATGGACCCATGTGGATATACTACATGAAAGCATTTAAAAGACTGCCCACATTATATTCTAATTCCGTCTAACGTTTTACGTTTTCAATATTTATTAGTAGCATTAAATATAATCACTAGTTCAGATTTTCTATTATTATGTAGTAATAAAATTTAAGTGTTGCCCGTTGTCGGAGTTATCTAAAGAATCACATTAAAACTGCCCATATAGCCTAGTCAATCTTGGCCACGCATTAAATAACACACAGTGACAAATTTATTATATTTTATATTGCAATAACCATAATGAGCGGCGTTGTTAACATTTTTAACAATAATTTATTCTGAATATGCAAAAACAATTACGAGTATAATAAAATTGAGCTTTATATCATAGACATTTACATAATTAAGGTCTGTGTAGAAGTGGCTTTGGATGTTCGTTATATTAACGGCTCCATGTTTTACGCATGAATATTCGATTGCCTATTCACCAGCCGAGTTGATTTATCGCATAAGACTAGTCTAGTTTTTTATGTAGCTTGTACAGGTAAACTATTATCGTGAGAATCTAACCATACTTTTATTTACAGCGATTATCGTAAAACACGTAGATAAAGATATAAAATTTAATATTTAAACATGTTTCTAGGAAGAACATCAATAAAATAAAAGTTATTCCTAGATAATTAAAACAACCGGTGGTAATCACTTTGCCACGAATCGGCCCGATTTAAACAACCCAAAGCTAATTTTAAATAAATAAACCCTTTTGCAATAACAAAGCCAGAATTAGTCGAAATTATTTAACCCTGTGAATTGGCTTTCGACGACTGTAAACTTCAAATCAAGGAGCCAATTCACAAGAAAGCCGCGCCCCATTTAATATGCACTTCACAATAGTAAAGGGTTCGAGTTTTGAAGAGGTAAGTCCTTTATCTTCCCACAGCCTCGCTTCTTGTGAAGGGACGGCTACGATTAGAAGTCTTAATCTTAAAGGATTTCAAGATAGGCAGTAGCGGATTTTTTTTTCATTTATTCTTAGTAATAACGGTGAGATATTTTCAGCACTCCTTGAAATTTTTTTACGGTTTTCGTCAGCTGGAGTATCTTACATTTTCAAGCACGCCACACAAGTCGCCTTTTTTGCACACTGTAAGCTGAACGTCAAGATAGTAAACATATGATAAGCAATGACAGATCGCACACGCTTTATCTACCACGCTTCTTAGGAGCAATTTGTTTTCCTCTGTCTTTGTCTTTCCTTGAAGTTAAATTGGCTATTGTTCTGTCCCTGTGCTTACAATAAACCATGATATTAATTCTTGTTCCTTTCAGGTAACGTAGGCCTAAGGTCAACTTTGGGCTATAAATAAACTTTCGCCAAAAAGAAACGCACATTTAGCAAACCTAGTTTCCTATAAATTTACTCTCTCAACATTATCTAATACAGTAAACTCTTTAGAAGAAGTTACCACATTACGTGCTTACCAACAAAACTTAAGACAATTCTCAAAATAACATTTACGCGTAAGGGTTGATATCCTGTAGATGTTATACCAACTTTGAATAAAATACGTTACCCAGGGGTACTGTGTTCGAAATAAATTTCCGTGAGCCGGACCAAACAATGTGGAGATCAAAAGGATGTTTTGGCAACTTTATAAGGGGTGATCTCGGCATGCGGTAACAAGATGCTAATGTAATCGTTCTTTTAAATTACGCGGGGTTCCGTTATCGTCTTGAATTGTTAGAGTAGGTAATGTTATTACTATTTATCAGCTCGTAAAATTGGGGATCGTTTATTTTCGGACACGTTTTCTGAATGGCAATGCGGATTTTGTTGAGCTATTTTTGATAGTGTGTTTTAAAATTAGCGCTTTCAAGAAAATCAGTTTATCATTTTTTTATGCTCGTTTATTTTTACTGAACGATGATTTTAAGTCCTGAATAATAAGCAAATCGAAACATTTATGAGTATTTTTCAATACTCATAAATGTTTTGTGATTAATTCTTCGATTGCTACCAACTAAAGCACTTTTAAAACAAAGATTTGGTGGAAAGTCCAAAAGATAAAATAACACTCCAGGGAATTTGCTGTTTGGAGAGCGACTTCTGTTACTTTTCCAGTCGCTACGTACGTATCTACAACTTTTATTTAAATATTCACGGGACATTCCATAAAACACGACTCCGTTTCGTTGCAAACCGCCACTGTGCAATTACAAATTTGTTGAACTTAGTCCAGTTATTAGTCAACTAAACAAATCGTAAATCAAGTGTAGAATAAGTATCTAGTCAACTAAACACGATGTCATGTTTCACTGAACAATGTTGACACATTTCAACTATTACTTGACGGAAATCAAATAGTCGTTTAGTGCCATACAAACCAGATGCCTGGCTGCATTGCAATTAACTATTGTTGGCAACATTATAAATTCTTTGAAATGCTACTTAGTTGCTCCCAATAATTAATTGGTAAGTCCACTTTGAAATGTTTGCAATTAGAATGTCATTGAATTGGCTTAAAGCTATTTATATCAATTTCTGAACAATGCTCACTGTTGCAATCGGCTTATGTAGGTAAAGATATATTATAATGTTTTACATTTTCTATATTATATTATATTTTATCATATTGTTATCTGTAACAAGATGAGTCTCTAATTATACCATCTCTTGGCTATGAAATGAAACATAGACAAAATTAAATCATATTTTACTAAGTGAGGGTTGTTAGTAAATAATCAAAATTAAAACTGGAAAAAGTTTTGTATCTGATTCATACGATTAACGTATGCATTGTGTGATGTTGTACCTATATACTAGTTACCCATAAAAATGTCACATAAAATACATGTATATATGGATATAGAGAAGCTAACATACCTAATGAATAAGGGCTACTACTTAATTACCTAGTTTAATCTCTTATGCCTTACATACTCTGTACCTACCATATTATATTGTAGACTTCAAGTAATCTAATTTTAATTTATACTTTGTTATCTAATAATAGATAGAAACCACTGTCTATTAAATGTAAACAGCTACAGCAAAAACTACACCATTTAAAATAAAACAAAAAAATTAGTTTATATGACTATTTTTAATTGTATTTTTCAAATAAAAGAACTTGGTTCGTATTTCAAATTTGTCGATGGTACAACGTTCAATTTAAATGTATTAAATCAAAACATATTCCTGCAATCCAACAATCAAAGCGTCAAACCATTTTCGTAAACAAAAACATAAAGAACTCAATTACAATAAGCCGTATTGGCCCCGTTCATGCGCAATATTGAAATGTTCCAATTTGCATAGTGATTATAAACATGAGATTGGGGATTCACACCATATGAGGGACAGAGACGGATTACAATCAAATGTAAGAAACAAAAAAGGATAGCAACAAGAGTCACTCAATGACTGACGATGTGAATACGACCAATGTATGAAGAGCCGATCACCCTGTTTTTAACTACTAAACTTAATATCTAGAGAGGTCAAAAATAATTTGCTATCATATGATTAAGTGAATGATGACAAAAGTGATTGGACAATATAATTGTTAATCGGCATAGCAACCTATATAGACAATTTAAGCCCATTCATTGCTAAATGAATACCGTTAGCATAGTTTGAACTGTTACTATAAATATTGCAATAATTGGTTTCGGTACTATGAATAAATATTAAATGTAAAATGGCTGTATAAATCAATCATCACGTACATAATTATATGTTTCTTTATATAAAAATATAGTTTTCAGATACACTATCAAAGAAAGTAAAGTATATAAACTTTTTAACGGACCAAAAATAATCGATAAAATGAAACAGTAGTCACATACCTAGCTTATAAATCAGATCCTAGAATGAAACAGAATATTACAAGAACCAACAGAAAAAATATAAGTCTGGAAAAATATTTGTATTACATGCGTGTGTACAATAACACACGGAAACCTTGCAAGCACCCTAAAAACTTGTAAATACTGCAGACGTGACGGGCAGCGCTACTCAAAGGCCGGCTCGAACATTCCGGTAGACGATCGATCCGGATTAGGCTTGCCCGACCGACGACGAGCGGACTAAATAAACAATGTGACGAGCCTGCTTCACCCTTTTAACGAATCCCTCTGCACTCGCGTAAAGCTAGTAAGTATTATTCGTTACTTTACGCTGTCTGATTGACTGGACTTGATTTGGTTACCAAAAAAGTCCGTCGATTACATGGTATTCTTACATTTTTATTAATTAGAAAAACTTACGTATTCTTCGTGTTTTGTCTATGTACGTATTCTGGTTTCTTACCTGCAACAAATAAGATATTTTATAAGAAAACATTTTCTTCCATGAAGCGGTCTAAAAAGCAAATTGGTTCAAAAATATATAAAGACATAATGGGTGACAAAGGAATAAAATGTTCAACAAGACAGTCTTAAAATAAAACTGGAATAAAAGAGTCAGCTGGTTTACAAGTATGCGACAAGATCTTAGTACCGGAGAACTATTCAAATGTGTGAGATATCCTAATGGCAGTATTAACTTCATCTTTCCAACGGATCGGGGAATCGGGGAATAAGGTCGACCGTGGAACTAAATAACCATAATATCTATATTGAAAATAGTCGTATCCTCGATTGTGCTTTTACATTATTTTGGTCTTTATTCTTAGTAATAAAAATAAGTGATACGAAGTTCTCAGTTTCAAAGCAGATTCATCAACTCGTTTGGTGTCAGAAAATGTTACTACAAAAATAACTCTATGAACCGAAGCCACGTCCACTGATGCCCTAGTAACGACACTTTAAGTTACCGTAAAATATTGTGTCCGAAATTTCGGCTACAAAATGTAGGATGCAATTAACTCGTGTCATAGAAAAGGGTGGCATAACCACTATCAACCGGGCCGGGGTTAATTTACCTTTAAATTATGGAGGCATCCACTACACGTTGCCCGTAAATAAACAGCTATCCTGACCATTGAATAACAGAGCCGCCTCAGGACGTAATTCATACCAGTACCGAAGGGTACAAATTTAATTACATTTACGACTTCATTTTATAGTTCTTCTTGTAAACGAGATGTATTGTTTCATTGCAATTTCACTGGTACGCTCATTAAAACTAGACAGGTGATGGATACTTCGGAGAATTATACTTATTTCTTATATAGCTCTAATGTTTATAAATAAACTAGTCTTATTGATCAATTCTGCTGTGCCGTCTTGGAATATGCCTCGATGATTTTATAATTATATCATTTTACCAGATGTTGTTTTCCATTCGACATATAAAGAAATTTCGCTTTTTATGCCATTTGTTGTAATGGTCGTACCATTTTGCAATTCAAAGGCCCCTAGGCGACTTCGAATAAGCTTCGCTACAGTTTGTCGGAATACGGATGAGTGGTTGTCTTGTTTAATGCATAGTTTTTGTTCGAATTTCGATGGCGTCTCAAAAGAATATTTAACAGTCAAATATGGGACACAAAAAATGAATAATTTAGGGGTACATTCACGTTCCTACGCTTTGTAAACAAAAACGGTACTATTATTTATGCCTGTCTCATTTGTATAGTACGTGTCAACAAATCGTTCAATTTATGCTCATAGTATAATGTACTGTTTTTGCCTTCGAATTTCTTCGTATAAATAATCTCGTTTTTATTTATTACGGTTACCAAAACTCTGTGGTAAACTAAAAGCAATTTATCCCAATATAAAGAAAGAACAAATTTCTTATTTCCAAAGAGTTAGGCAAAGAAGCTTTATTATGTAAAAGTACCAAGTTACTCCAAACACCTGAAGCTATAAATGCTGACATAATGATGTTACAATACAGCCAACATTTCAACACAACAAATGGTCGAAAACTTTGCTGACGCCCATAGCCGAACTTCGGCGATTACAAGGAAATATGCGTTCATCTATTAGAAAATATACCACGGGCCGCGAGACCTTCAGTGGCATGTTTATATTCGTATCGCGTGAGTATGATGCTCCCAAGCCTTAACACAACAATAGTACTACAAACAAAAGCAAACCCTAATGAAATGTAAACAGATGTCAGTTTTCAAAATTCATCGTTTGACAGGGCCGCGAAGTTCCGGTAACCGTTATACCTGTCATATATATTTGAAATACTGGTATTGCTTTTTTATACTTTTTTGTGTAAGTTTAAATGGGTAATCAAGTGAGCATTAGTTAACTATCGTATGTAATCGATACTATACATGTAGGCGTGGAAAAGTAACTGTAGTAGGTGTCTCATTTTAATATGCTATTCTCTGCTTTTAATGATTTTACATGTAATTTTTTTATAAGTTGAAATAAAAAGAAACAACACCAATCTCAGCATAGACTAATGTACTGTAGATCGATTTAATAATATTTACATGCTCCAATCTGCACAGAGACACTGTCAAAAAATTCATTAAATAGAGTAAAGAATTGCCCACATGGAGATTACCAACAAACGACAATTCTCGAAACCCTAAGCTTTCTAAATTAATAATTTAAGAGTCCACTCCGTTTTGATGAGTTTCTGCTTTCAAATTTGCATAACAAGTTTCTATTGTAATGCATGTAATTACAAATTTGGAGATTTGATCAACATCTATCCTAGAGTTTAGCCTATACAAATAAGCTATTTAGGTACACAATTCATCGAATCAACTTCAACAAACCACTTATGACAATAAGTTTGTTTAGTCATACCTCAATCGAATTGTTTGCAAAATTCAAACATGAAAACAATACAATTGAATAGACCTAATTAATCTTTAAAATATATAATAAATATATTTTGGTCACGTAATGTTTTTTAGAATATAATTGAAGTCCTTTGTCACAAAAGCTTTTTAGATTATAAAGATAATATTACATTGTTGTGGAAAACATATTGAATGTGTTCTTTGTAAATGAATCGGAATTATTGTGTTCCGTTTTCCTTGTAAATATCTTGTGTAGTTTCGTTTCTGCTTGTTAAAATAATAATAATTCAATTTGTTTTTGTAAATATTGTTCTAAAACGAGTGCTTAATTGGTAGACAAAACATTAGCAGTAGAGGACGACTGAAAGAATGATTTCTGATCGAGGAAAAAAGAAGACAATTTTATGTGCTGTCAAAGGCATATCTTGGGTTGAACACATGATAAAGCTTTTCGTATTTTAAAGTAATAGTTAGGTTTAGAACAGCTCAATAAAATATATTCCTATAGATGAGCGAAAAAAAAAACGCCTATTCAAAATTTACCTTTACCAATATATGAAAACTTTTTGCACAAATTCATTTGAATACATCAAAAGCAAGCGAATACGAAAAACGTTGTGAACGAAACAACCCTTTTGCATTTTTCTATTTTTTTCAGTTGACCGCAACCTATAATTCCGCGATAGTTAAATCGGCTCGCGTATTTCTAACATCCGACAAAAAATCGGATACGATTGATTGATAGTTCCATAAAGTTTTCATTTTAAAATAGCATTTTTTGTTTTATTGATTCGCTGTCGTCGTGATAGATTGTTTTTCTTTGTATGACAATTTTGATCGACGTTTATTTGCTTTGTAAGAATCGGAAGAGATATAAAAATCCACATATTTGAAACTACCAAAAGCTTAAGATTGATTTTCTAAAATAAATTCACAAGCAAAGATACATACCAAAGTACGACGTCTCCTACATAAACCTCACAAACATTCGTCCAAACACTACTCATCACTGTTTCCGTGTTCAAAAATAATTAAAGTGTCTCGAAGTGGGAACCATTTATAGAATCGATGTGCAGCACAGGCTATGCATACATATTTACACCGGCGATCCTCATTACACCTGTGTACTAAGTGATATGGGATCGTTGCCCTCGACTGTTCAAAGAACGCCGGCAAACGGTGCTACTCTAGAGTGTAATAGTCTCCACGTGCGCTTACTTGATTGATAAATTGTAGAGATCTGTGAATCAAGTATTATTCAAGTAACTGTATTTTTTCCAGTAGATGTTTAATGTGAATTATAAGTTTTAATGTACAAAGTTTCCAGTCTCATTTCCCAAACATCTAACTCAGTTTACAGTTCGATGTTCGTGACCTCTATTTCGTCAATAGTTTTCTACACAAGAACGATCCCTGTTTACAAAATCAGTATCCAATTTACATCTCTACTAAATCAATTATCAGAACCAAATTAATCCGAATTCGGGTCGCTATTACGTCGTGATTTCAATCAAACATTCATCCAAATTGTATTAAAGTTTCATTATACTTCGACCAAGATATTTATACCATTTCTATAAGATATGTGACTAAATCACGAATTGTTTCAATTTATTATTTAAATATCAAAGAATTTGTAGTATTTAGGCGGTTAGGAAAAAACTAAATATTGCTAGACGTAAGCAATTATAGTATCTTTGTAGATTCTAATCGCAACATAACTACTTAAGTTTATGGTAATAAAACAATCACAATTTTTATACACATAAGACTTATTTTTGCATAAGTTGTGAAGTATTTCGTACAAATATTTCAAGAGTCAATAGTTACACTTACATAGTTCACAGTATCACAACACTGAGTGAAAATGCGCAACTATTTGGTTAAATATGTAATAATAGATTTCACAATTTCAATATACATAATTTTGTGTAATATACATTGAAATATTATTTTTGTACATCATCCTAATATCTATCTATATATCGTATTTGAATTCACAACTGAAAGCTGTCCTTTCACTGCAATGGTTTTCAATACTTTACTTACTCACGTGGTGCTAACATCGTGTAAGAAATAAAGTAATTTCAATTAATAAAATATTTTAAGCTTTAGTAGATACTTAATGGTAAAACTCAGTTGACTAATATTAGCTGTATACATTAATATGTTTAATCGAATCATATTTAATATTTATTTCCGAGCAGCGGAATCCATTTAAGTTGTTATCAACATCAAAAGCTGCCGCATAAACACTTTTATTTACATACTAAGTGTGAACACATGATATCATTATTGGTTTTCTTATCTTTGCTCGGAAGTAGTCCGTTTTTCTTTTTGAGGAAATACGCCACTACTTTGTAATAAGAGATATCGTGGTGGCCCGGAGGTTAAGGATCCCGCTTTTCATGCGGATGCATGCAGAGGGTGTGAAACCTGGCAAGTACCAATGTGACTTTTTCCAAGTTATATGTACTTTCTATGATTATTAAGACATCGTGAGGAAACCTGGACTTATAATTTCTAATTACAAATTTGAAATCGCCAACCCGCATTGAGAAAGCGTGGTGATTAATGCTCTAAGCTTCTCCCTATGAGAAGAGGCCTTTGCTCAGCAGTGGGCACTTATAGGCTGATGATGAATAAGAGATATAATTAGTATAAATTTTACCGATTCAAACTTTAATAGGTTGTTTCAGATCACACTCAGAGTCAAAGTCATCTTTGATTGACTTGTGACTTTGACTTTAGATCACACTCAATTGCAAAACTTATGAATGAATATTTACTGATTCATTTTGTTAGATTTTTAAATTAAATAATTTAATAAACACGCATTCAGTAAGTAAATAACATATTTACTATTTGCACTCCTGTACTGTACTGTACTGTTCTATATATGTATGTTTGTACTATTTGTACTGTAAATTCTCATTCATTTGTACGTACTGTGCGTAGTTTTGTACAAGAAGCAGTCGTGATTCCTCAATACAATTCTTTAACTCTCTTTAACTGTATAAACTCCTATGCACGACTTGGATATTTATGAGTTCTTTGACTTACTTATATAAGTATATGTAGTTCAGAGAAGTAGATTATAACAAAAAAATATTTAAATACGAAATTAAAATCTAAATATTATATTTATAACATTTTTAGAATGTCTCAATAGAATCATTTGCAAATCGGAGCGTAAAGTTAAGACTCTCATCCAAACTATAAGATTATAAATGCGAAAATAACTCTGTCTATCTGTCTGTGTGTCTGTCTTTTCTTCACGGCTAAACTACTGAACGAAATATATATCCTGTGAAATTCGGTACAGACATAGGTTGGAACTCGAGATAGTTTAAAGACCAAAAATCTGTAGGAAGTCACTATTCCACGCGAACGGAGTGGCGGGCAAAAGCTAGTTGTATAACACTTATATTATAGAGAACAAAATTAGTAAAAAGGTAAAGTATTTTCCATCGTTAGTATTCCTTTCAACAATGCTTAAGTCATCAATATACATTGGTGACCTTGACATTGCGAAAAGCTTAGAAGTATACAATTAAGAACTTTTCTATTTTGTTTGATTTGTACATCGATCACTAATAATTCTTTATTAGTGATCGATGGATTTGTAAAATAAACAAACACCTCATTTTAGAAAAGTTGGTTGATAAGCAAAGTTATTTCCTTTGCGAACTACTGTTCTATATTGCAAATAGATAAATCTATTTTAATTTCCTTCGCCTGATACACCTCATGTAGGCTTAAAATTGTAATCAGATGGACTGGGTAAGCCTCTTTGAATTCAAGTGAGATTCGTTTCCGACATTGTACGAACTGAGATCGCAAAACACAAAATTTTTGTCTATGAAACTTCGGAATATCATTCAAATGAATTGGCTTTTGAATAGGATTGAAAAAAAAAGTATAATCTGAGATAAAAAATTCTTATAATATTTTTTTATATCATAGTTTATTTTTTGTTTTAAGTGTATCTTTAAAGAAAATTGTACTTTAATTCAAACTTACGGTAGAACAATTTTATTGCAAAATTGCTAGCTATTTGCTAGACAATAGAGTGCATTTTAAAATGATCGGAAGTTCAATAACTTCGAACAACCGCTAAGATTTCAGGAATATCAAGCGATTTATTTATTTAAAATCGCTAGTCCATTAGTAAAAGTAACAAAACTTGAAATTGTTATTATCTTATTCGGGCAGCGTTGCTCGTTACAAGTACATCAAAGAACCCGTCGGTTGCTCGCAAACCTTGAGATAAGAAAACACATTCCTCATCGAGTATTCGAATTATCTCAACAGTGTTGACACAGTTGTGTTCCGAATTGGTGGTGAAATAGACAGGAGGCCGCGGGTAAAGTCTTAGTAACTTAAAAGTAACATTGCACACATAGAAGTGTTAATATTAAGAACAATGTTATTGAGAATCTTAAATCAAAGTTGGTAATTAATAACAAATATGTTTCCACGTTGTGTAAAATATTATTTCTTAAATTTGAAAATGGAAATGATTCTTCAATTTTGGGGAAACTCCAACTAGGTACAGTATTACTACTTGATTTAAAAAAAGAAAAATGAAATGTATCTAAGACAATGAGATTTTCTAAAAATAATTTGTCTGACACATCAATGATTGACTGACTTAATAAAGCTGCCCTAATTTTGGCACCCCGCTGAAAGCGTATAATTTACGTCCAGCAATCAAAATGGAAGCAGTAAGCCAGCATATCTGAACTGTAGTATTTATATAGCGCTGATTTGGACCCGACAATGCTGAGTAAACTGAGGGACCGATAACCTACGACCGTGTCGCCACCTATTTGTTATTTGTTAACTAATTATTATTGCCTGACATTACGGTATTGTTTGGGTTATTTTTTTAAGTTATTGACATTTGACATTAGTGTATTGGCCTTAATTTTTGTAATTGTTTCAAATTTAATTTTTGTTGCGAAATAATGTGAGTTATAGTTTTTTATACATAAAGGTTTGGAGCAAAAATCTATATATACATTTTTAAGCATATAAGGGTTCCTGTATTAACTAACTTTATTTAAATGAAGGACTATTTCCATTTCTTCCTTAAAAAACATGATTTAAAACACAAAAATACGCCCATAGAAAATTAATATTACAATCGTCACAACAATCATTTGATTACACAATAAATTATTAAAGATTTAATTTCCTACATTTGGCAGTTGCTACGTGTCCAACCTTTAATAAAATATGCATAATAAAAAATGTACTAAAGCTAATCGCATTAAGGTTGAAAATGCTTAATCTTGTATATAAATCTCCATAATGAGTCCCTCGAGCATGCAACACCTGAAAACATTTCATACGTAACACAGTTTAACTATTATAACTTGTTTATATTAAGACGCACGCGATGCCGAGAACTTTTCATTAATCCACCGAGTTTCTCGTTAGATGCTACTTAACAATTAGTTTCGCTAATGACACGAGAATATGTCAAAGTTTGGTGTACTTAGTGTTGTTGAATAAACATCAGTGTCATTAATAGATACACGCTAGTATGTACTTTAACGATTTTGAAATTTCGAACACAATTCTACCTTTAATAGTAATCTTCACGTTAATTTTATGTTTATCTTTAGTTTCAAATGAAATAAAACCCTGTGAATACTAATTTTTATTTTTTGATAAATAGCTTTTAGAAAACCATCAAATGGCTTTTCCGGCCCTCAGATGGAGTGAATGTGAGTTTCAGACTCTTACTAGTTAAAAATCAAGAACAAACAGTCTTGATTTAGCCACGATACATTATTATTCTTGCACCCAAGTCCCGAGTCACTACTTGGATACGCCTAGGCTATGTGCTAATTGGTAAAGGTAATAGTCTTGTCGACATTCAACTGTTAGAGCGTATGTCAATACAATGTATATTCTCCTTCGGCTCAACTAGCGCTTTTGCCATTTGTCCTGGCGAGCTGTTATGATAGCGTTTCAATAAAAGATATGTTTATATTTTCATAAATCAATTATGTACAATAAACAATCATTATTTATTATAAACGTTCGGTGCAATTTCTATATTCAACTTTATATCTATACTTAATATTATAAATGTGAAAGTAACTCTGTCTGTCTATTCGTCTTTTTTCACGCCTAAACTAGTGAACCGATTTCTGTGAAATTTGGTACAGACATAGTTTGGAACTCGAAAAAGGACATAGGATAGTTTTTATACAAAAAATCTGCAGGAAGTCACTATTCCACGCGAACGGAGTCGCGGGCAAAAGCTAGTCGCAGTATAAACTAACGAGTGGCCTACACACACAAAACACGCAGAAGGTATCTTCTCAAAATAGCAAGAGAACTGCTTATCATCATACACAAGTCGTAAAAATCCCTTTAAGGGGAAGGGTTACCGTTCTTGAAGATAAACTATCGCCTAGCAATGTGTTTGTCGTGCAATTTAATCAACTTTTAACAGTTTCTACAAACTATGTTATATATGTTTAAACATAGTTTTAGGGACAGTTTGAACTCTAATTAAAACTTTGCTAATACCATTACGGAGTATTAATGCGTTATTTTAAATTGTGTTGTTCATTTCTAGAATGTTGTGGGATTGACATAATAGGTTGTGTGTTGCTAGCACATTTAAATGGTGTTGGTTCACCTTTCGCAATTTCGAAAGAAATTTAAAAAAATTTACACTTAACAGATGGCTTATTTTCTTATCGACATAAACGCCTTTTTGACACTAAACTAGTCGACTCTTAATACGAGTTATTGCTATTTAATTTTAGTTTACCATCAAATCCATCGATTAGTCTGACCTATTTATAAGCACAACATTACGTAAAGCAACAAAAAAGAGGAAAATGTAACTCCCTTGCTATTTTTGCAAAGAATAGCTAAACGACGATGCTTGTTTTGACAAATACTGATTAATGGTTTATAGGTGGGGGAACAGTAAACATCTAATTGATAGTTATTAATGATACTTCATTTGTAAAAAGCCGGTGTATCTAAAAACGTAAAGGTCAAGTCACACCGGTTTGAATAAATATATGACTCAACTAGTGTGGTATTATTTTTTCTTCTAATTAAGTTTTTATTGCTTTTTTTAGACCGGAGCTATGATAACCACAATTGTAATTGAGAGTGTGACCTGAGGTTTATCACTTCGCTAGTTTTTCAACGCCATAGTAAAGTTTCACGTTACATAGGATGATACGATACCGGATTATATTCTATGCGTGTGAATTTATGTGTGGAGAAGTCGACAGCTTAATCGTTCTATCTAAGTAAAAAGACACCGAACGTTTTATTCGTCTGTTTTTAGTCTGGGTACGAAACGTATTTTGTTTCTGCAAGTTTTTATTTTCTTTCCAATATTAGTTTTCGTAACAAAACAATATCATACAAATGCCAACATTACTTGTACGTCCAAAATGAAATACCAGCCAGATTTCCTTACATATTACGTTCCCGAATCTCAACGAATCCGTTTTTGTTTTCCCATGAAAACAATTCGTCAAGAACGGCCCCACTTTCAGCATTCAAAAGGAAAAATGGAAGCCCAAACAGGCGAGCAACGAGTTAGGCCGTAACAAAATTCCAACAAAGGGATGATTAACGATTTTTCCACCCCCAAAACTCATTCAAGCCGCGTCGATATTGAATCCGTTAGACGGCGTAAAAATGAAAGTTTTTCTCTTTTCTTTTCCAAACATGTGTGTCATACGGGCGGTCAAGTTGACGATCAGTGCAAGATACAATGGCAAATATTAATTTTAAATTAAAGAATTAGTAGGTCAGCTAAAAAATAATATTATGAATACATAAAAAAATACAAATAATATAAGAAATATAGACGCTTTATGTGGTATAATGAGAAGATAAACAAAATAGAAATGCTTACATTTTTAAAAATTTATTTAAATTGTCAATATTTTAGAAAAAAACAAACTGAAAATTTTAATTTTACGGCAGCTTCACAATTTTATAGAACATAATAGACTGTGTTAGCACTTCATTTTATAATTCCGTGTGTCCCTCGTACGATTCCAAGTCGAACTGTGATGTAAGCAGTTTTTCCCTTAGTTAGTTTTGAACTTGTTCAAAATAAATGACTGCCATTTGGACGAAGTGACAAGTAAATCAAAGTTTATATCGTTAGAAATTTTGTGAAAGTATATTTATAACGAACTCAACTTTTAAGTATACTATTCTAAGTTTACTTTGTTTATATTTTGAGAGTTGCTTTTTTGTTTTTATGACTAAGCTATAAAAAGGTACGGTATTATTATACGTACCTATAATGTTATTCAAAAATGAACTTACGTGATACTTAATAAATAACTAATTTAGCTTACTCATTCTACTCATTACTAAGATCACATTCATCACTGCAGATTTAAACCTTACATCCATATTCGTCCATTATCAAAAGCAAAACAAATGTTTTTAGATTTCGAAATACATTTTTGTTCCACAATTTTCTTTATTCAGTACAAACGTATGATTGATTAACCTACACACGAAACTTGCGTATAAAAATAAAGACGTCCTTCTCTTTATGTCCTTTGATTACATTGAGTTTGATCCGGCAAGAAATTCAATAGAGCGTGAGCTAAGTGGCTCATCTGTCCTCCTTGGTCACATGAGTTATCGGGTTGCAAATTAAAAGGAATATGAAAAAGAAAGAAATTGCTCTCCATATTAAGTTTCGCATAGGAATAATACAGCAGGTGTTCTTAATTCACCTGGCCAGCATGTGTTTTGAACACGTTAAGTTAATTAAGTGTATTTATAAATTGCTAAAATTTAAATTAGCGTAGTAAGCGCGCGCACCACAGCTAAATAACCCTGATGTGGCCAGATTAAAAAAGTACAAACTTGATTAAAGTTTTAATAAGACCTTGCGATTACCAAGTTTCTAACACGTAGGTCGTAGATATACGGTTTATTCTTTTAATTAAATAGTATGAAGCTTTTTGCTGACATAAAACTAGCAATTTACAGCAATTCTTGTAAAAAAAAAGTGTAAACTCAACTTTTTATTTGTTTTGCACAGAAAATTCAAAATTAATTATTCAAGTCCAAGGAGTTTCGTAATAGAAAAGGGGAGATTAGTACTTAAGGCGATTATGATGAACTGAGATTTGTAATATAATCTGATCGACGGATAAGTAAGACGGTGCTTAATATTTTGTAAATCGTTTTATAACAGGTATCATCGGCAGTCGAATAAATGGGACGAAACAAGACTTTCATTTTAATTATTACATTCTCATTTATCGCCATGTACCTTTTGGGGTTTTTCATATTACCTTCATAAATAATTTTGGATTAAAAAAACATGAGGCGAGACCATTCCAGTAAAGACCAAGACTTATTAGGTGCAATTATTGTCGTTAGTCGTGTCACCAAACCATATCACAACGGTGTTGAAATTTAAAATTAAATTCACTTTAAAAGCGTGACAACCTCATATACCCAACAAAACATATTAACGGAACAAAATTACTTCATGTAAGCCAACTTTCCACACTGTAGCCCATAAATAAGGGCCAAGCGCGGCTTCATAGCTATAAAACTGCTAATCGGCACGCGCGTGCGTTGGTCCAGTTAATGATATAATTAAAAATCCCCATGCCAAGGTAGCGGTAAGTTCTCCGGGTTTAGTGGTCTGGCTTAGGCTTCGTAAACCGAACAAGTTGCCCCCATTTGCTAATCTCCTAAGCCAAATAACGACGCGGCACAAGTGATAAACTTTCATAGTAAAAGTAAGCCGCTTGCGACGCGAGCGCTCGTATTTTAGATGTCACCTTTGTCCATACTCTGTTGTAGAGAGATTTAATGCGGGTTATGTAGTAAGTTATAGGCATAATATTCATTTATGTTGTAATAAGTTACGATGGTGCACAACTTTTGTTATGAACGAACTAACTCACTGCTTATACGGCGTTGTTTGGCATGAGACCATGGCGATAAGGAAGTTGGTTTTTAATTACTGTATAATAATTAGTTAAAGAAGAAGAAAAGTTAAAGAAGACAGAAGATAATGAATTTACGGAAACTTTATGCAAATGTTAGATCATACTATTTGGTGATGTAAAAATGCTTAGGTATAGCTTAATGTATAGACAAGCGTTGACCTCTAAAATAATCGCTTGCGCGTCTGTCTCGCACCAAACGCAGAACACGAGCTTGCCAGTACTCGCAGGTACGGCCACGAATAGCACCGAGTAATGAGTTTTGTTGTTCCACAGTTACCGCTAGATTAAGGGACACTGGTAACGATATACGACCTCGGAAAGTAGCAGCACTGATGGTAAATTATGGTATTCGTGAACGCTAAGCATACTTACATCTTACGTGTATATGAAACGGATCCCAACGTCCTTAATGGGTTAAGAACGGTCGCGTTTACCGCAGAACCGATAATGATACTAGTTTTTGCGCGGATGTGATGTGTTAAACGATGTTTATAGTCAACTAGTGACAGGAAAAGAGCCTATAAAAAGCCTTGAAAATATAATTCTTAAGTATTTTTTGTTCATATCGTGAACCAAAATTCTGTGTGCCCTTCCTAATTTTGACTGCAAAACACTCGAGGTACCAATAACTTCTAGATGGATGGCATGAAACGGACAACCGTTGTCCCAAAGCCTCTAACCGTTGTAGTTTTCCGATAAAATCATGTCCGCAAACAATTATGTGAACACCGGCCTGATTGGATCCCGAAGCGATCATACGGAGCGAGGAATGTTAATCGAACCCCTTGCTCGGGTCAACACTGGAAACAACACGTTTAGGCAATATTATACACAAACAGAGTTCCTTAATGCATAAAACATAAAGACTACAACAAATTGAATTAACATGAACGTATCTCTCGGAAAAGAAATGGCAGTAATTTTGTTAAGCATCAGCCGTGGCATTGTGAAAGAATCCCTGGTAGGTAATCCTGATGCATTTTTAAAACGATAGGTACGTTCATAAAAAAACTATTGATCAAATCAATGATCTGAATTGATTTCTAGTCGGGTACTATATTTTTTATTTCTTTCATTATATCGTCTCAGGAGCCACCATTACGACATTGTATTATATCGAGGATCATGTCACCGAATTTATCCTTTAAATAATGCATCGTTTTGAATACAACACTGTATACTCTTTGAAGGGCTGAGGTCGTAAAATTAATCGTAAATGTTTAATTGCGTCTGCCTACCGAATTTATACTGCACGCGACTTAATATTTAGTCAAGTTACAGCCGATTGTGGCCATGCAAAACAACGTTAAGCCGGATTTCTTAGTTATTTAATGTGTATATAGCTCATACTTTGTAAATAAAATCTTAACGGGTGTAATCATCAAATCGAAACTGCACTTTTTATTTCCTTTTTCTGTGAAGGATATTTTTGGATTTAATTACAGCAGTAATTTTACTCGTGTGATTTTTATGGGAGTTGTTGTGGTTAACGAGAAACCGTATGTCGGAGCTTATAGACGTGCCTAGCATCAAAGAGACGTAAGTGGTATTGGAAAAACAACAATTGTTTATATTAGTCCTTTCATTATTTAAGCCTAATATGATAGCATCAAAACAAATACTTTGTGTAATAGAGCCCAAAAGTCAACATACCAAATACCCCTCGCGACAGATTTTTTAGCATTACAAGAATAATAAATAAAGGTCATTCACTGCTTCGGCTTTCACGTCCCCGTAAAGCAAAATTGCTCGGAAAAAAAAATAAAACAAAATCAGCTTCCCTGTTTAATTTAGCGGGGTTGGCGACAAAAAACATTTGCTCTTGTTGCCTTTTTGTTGACCGAACGTAACAACAGGAATGCATTGTTCCCTTTACACTGTCCGGGCGAGCTAGTTGTAAAAAAAGATATATCCTACCCGACTCAGTTTATTGGTGGATGCGTCACTTTAGGGAAATAGTGAAAGAATTTGGGACAGTGATTCATCTTTGCTTTTAATATTTTAGGGACTTTCCTTCAGTTTTGGTATTTTCTAGATACTATTTCTTCTTAACCTTTGTTAAATATTTTCTATTTTGTTGAGTAATTTAGTAAAAAGTCTGTATTAAAAATGTGAATCGAAACTCATAATAATTTGTGTGTACTGGATAACGAATGTTTACATGGTTAATACATATTACAAAATTCCTTGCAAAAACAGTGAAAATACCAACCGCTTTGGCTTTAATCAATTTCAAGCAAATTAAGTGAAAGTTTCAATTCGGATGCCATTAAGAGCCCTTCCTTTAGAATTCGTTGTTGATAGCTTCTTGTAAAACAGTTGCTTTATTTTAGATTAATTTTAATTTAACTTTGTATTAGCATTGGTATAATTTACATTTCTTAGCCTATTTTTGGTAGAACCAATACATATTAAAATGATAATATATACCTATCAAAAAAAAAAAAAACTACAATTGAACACACTAATAAAATAATATAATGACTAAAACATGAATGGATACTAACAGAACGTCCTGTAAACACCCATTTACAGTCAATTGAAGTTATTGCCCGTGGGCTTTAGCGTTAAGTTGACAACAGACAGAGCAAAATGGCTATATTAAACACAATATATCATTATTGTACATTCAAGTACAAGTAGCAGTCGCCCACGTAACTTATACAAGTGCTACCCAGACATCCTTACTAGTAACTTATGCTAATTGAATACATAGAGTTTCTAACATGCAGCCCTAACTACGTACTACCAATTACTAGTGAACTTGTACTGTGTATATAGTGTGCTTAACTAGGGCTCAGTTTCTGTTTTAGAAGATTTTTTCAAGGAACCACAGTTGACAGCTAGTACCGTTCTGCATGGTTCTTGAAAGGATTCCATAAATCATAAGTTATATTAAGGCAACTTCCTAGTAGCATTTGGCTAAGGAAACCTGCTAATTATGAACTTGCATAGAATGATTTAACGTTGGTTTGAGTTGCAAACGATATTATGAAAGCGTTATATTTAAGTCCCGTTTCTTTTTAAGATTAACTGGAGCCCAAAATATACATTGGATGAAACATTAAAAACTGTGGCTTAATAGTAAATGGACGATGTAGCTGCAACAAACTTGCACAAATATGTACACATTGACACAAGATGTTTCACCGGACCTTACCTGTTTAGCTAACACCTAAGACCTTAAATGTCTTTTACGATACACAACTTTCTACATATACTTAAGCGTAGGTATGCGAACTAAGTACCAACGTTTCACAGTTTGAAGTACCGCAGTGTATAGTAGAAGTATGTAGTTAGAGTGCCTATGTTCGCTTAACTCATTATTAGAGGATACAAGGGCTTTTGACGATCGTCTAGACCTTTGGTCGACTGATTTTTGAGAGCCTAGTAGGCATTACCACGGGATTATCGCTCAAGGGTCGTAAAAAACGAAGCAAGAGTCTCGCTTGAGAGCACGTACGGATCAGCCATAAGGCTTTTTATTAGAATAATATAAATTATTTTATTTCTTTCGTGAGTCCCTTCAGCCTTGCGTTCTACACGAAGAGACTAAGAAGAGATTAATATTTAATTTACTTACTAAATTCCACATATATTACACACGAAGCCTAACGGATGAGTTCCAGGAAAGTAAAATTATCATCGTCATATTAAATTTCTCACATTCCTGTACAAATTAAACAAGTAACCCAATATTGTAATTTTAATCAATCTTGCTTCAATATGCTAAGATTGATATCAGAAACGGAGTTAAAAACTAACATTTTATTTATTCTAAATCACGACCTTAACCCGTGACCATTAATAAAATCTTTATCTCTCTTTAATAAAATACTCCTAACAAAAGAGGTGTCCAGCAAAAAAGGACGTTTTACTGTTGTGTAATAAATTAAATGAACCACGAACACCTATGGCAAGTCCCGCTGTGCAGGTCGCACTGAGGCGCCTTACTTGATGGACATAAAAAAAGCGTTGCGTATACGCACATGCATGGTCAACCCACGCCGAGCTATTAAATAAGACGCTTTATCGTCCCATTGAAGGCACAAACGTGAAACCTGATCACTTTAACCTTTTCAAGTAAAAGTCATGGTACACTATTAGGTATATTAGGTTACGAGCGAAATTAGATTTGATGCTCACATATTGCCTGGATGGAGGTTCTGTGTAATTAGATATAGCGCCAGATTGGAGGAGCGTCGTAAAGTTCTGTGACGTCAAGAATTTTATTCACGTTTGATTGATTTTATTGATCAGGAGAGGGACTGAATCAAGTTAAAGCTATTTACATGTGTAACACACCAAATAATTTGATAAAGAATTGAGCATGTTACTAAGGGAATATGTTATATGTTTTTTTGTTGAACATTTATGATTTTAATACCTTAAAACCTTTAATTTAATTACGAAGTCCCTTGTTTTATGCTGCTGCATTGTTTTGAACACCCTATCATTATTAACCAATTTCATTTGGGCACCAAATTTGTGTCCAGTGGTCTGAACCGATCACGAGTTAATACGAAAATAATAGCATTCGAATGCTGCTCATTATAGACGAAAACGTAATTGCTATCCTTACTTTAAATTTTACGAAATTGGGGCAGGTAGCAGGCTCTTTTATATCTACGGATAAACACAATTTAATTCAAGGTCTTGATTTTATCATAATTAAGATTATTCACAAATAAAATTTTTATGCATCTCAGCTTAAAAATTAAGGGAATATTTTATTTAATAATTAAAACATGAATGTACCAATATTTAGCATTATTACATTACATAATAATATTATGTCACGTCATTCTACAAAAATCAAATACAATAAAAACTAGAATGGAATAAAATTGAGTTATCTAGAAAGCGCAGTTTTCTACATAACGAAGAGGATTCACCCAAACTAGGGTGCACAGTAAAAAACAGTTGGACATTAATCCAAAAAGTAAAACGAGCCGCTGGAACAGAACGAAAGGTTTGTTTGCTTCAATGTTTGTAGTTACACCTCCACAGCCTAACATATAGTTTGCAGTATGTAAAGCAATGTTTCGTAGAACAGGGGATAACATACTAAAGCTACTGGTATTAAGCACAAGCTGTGGAACATGACAAGGGATGTACGACATGGGAATATTTGTCCCAGAAATTCTAAAGGAATATTGATATTCTAGAAACTTTGTTCATAACTGCAAATTTGGTCTGTATATGCGAACATTGTTTGGTGATATCAATTAACAAGATACTTCGACAAAAACCTGTGCCTTGACGGTTTTTGGGAATGTAGGTCCTGACGTGCATATGTACCAGGTATATTGCAACGAAGTCGGAGATAGTATAAAAATGTTAAGCATCGATCGTCTTAACCTAAATTAATACAAGCAATTTCTGAATACAAAACAAATAAAAACAGTTTTTTTTTTTGAAAATTAGTTACACTAAATTATAAAATCCATAAATAACGAAGTTTTTTACTAAGTACTAAAACAATTGAAGTGAAGACGTGAAAGTTGCCCAAAACAACCTTAACTAGACTTCATCAAGTTGACAAATGTATGTGTTATTATACGTGAAAGTACTCATTGAAAGAACATTAACCTACCTTAGTAATTGGATTCAGGTTGTAGACACGAAATCAAACGTATAATCACTAGTCTAATCTTCCTCACTCTGCTACTATTTCAAAGCTAATTAGGAACAAATAAAATTGAACAAAGACGTGAAAATGTTTGTCTTTACTTTCCAGTAATTGATTATTAAATTACCGTAATTTAATGTTGATTAGATCTTTTGTTTGTATATTGTAACAAGGAATGAACTTGATGTTTCATCAGTGTGGGTAATCAGATTTGTGCTAACTACGGAGAAATACAAGACAGCCGCTTTGCTTGACTTAAAAAAGGAAACTAACTGGTAAGTTAGATTTCAAACAACTGTAGCTACTAAGACGATTTGATCAAAAAAATAATGTTTTGTACCATACAAAATAACGTACTGTAACGTAAAACCTTAAAGTACCTTAGCATTATTACGCAAGTAAAACCTACTTGCGGCAAACCTTGGATTTGTAATAAAAGTTAGTTCTTGGAAAGCGTACCTTTATTAGTTTACTGTTTAACGTGGACCTAACAATAACACTATCTACTGATAAAATTGTTTCTTTTCCAGTAAAACTATTAGCCGATAACTGTCGGTAATTTTAAAACACATTTTTTATCATTGAGAAACTTTGAAAGTCATTGATAATAACGTATACCTGCTCTATATTTTACCGTTGAAAACGACAAATGGAATGTACTTGGTATTTGACCTTGAAAGTATCAAGAACACTAAAATGTAAAAATATTTATGCTCATAGAGATATAATTTAGAGGTGGTAAGTTTTTAAACTAGGTAATAAAAAACAGCCAAAATTTTCGTATCATTTTGATGATCCTTGTAATTTAGAAGGCATCTATTTTGGAACCTATTAATTTACACTCTTAATATAATCAATTAACACAGTAATCCTCTCAACCACTCAAGTCTTAAGATCTGGTTTCTAAGTAAAGAAAATTTTAGTCCCGATACAAACACGACAAAATGTCCTAACCATTTTATTCAAGGCTAGCTAAAAACAAGAATAGACGAAATATATTCGAATATTTCAAGGAATGTATTTTCGGCGCATCCGAGTATATACGTAATCTTATTAGATACTGTTCTATGAACAATAGCAGTAGATATATGGGAAGGAATCCATTAGTGACTCTGAAAACTGACTGTACGTCGGATATGTTTACTTGATTTGATGTTTGACTGACTGATCGTGTATCCCAAAATACTGTAATATACAATGTAGAAATACCTTACCATTTCTGGTAATACGTTATGAACGAGCAAATACCATTTTAGGACCATGGACTAAACATACTTAGTTCATACTAATACTGTCAATCGATTAAGGAATTAAATCACCAACCTCCTTAAACAACCATATTGCTCATTCTTTGCCCAAGCCTTTTCTTAACAGTGAGATATTTCTGCTTTAAGATGAATATTAAAATTATTAGAAACGGTTTGATGCCTTCTATAAGTAGCTGTCAAAGTTGTCCCTTTCCAAAACTGACCAATACAATATCACTATGAATATTCTTGTTTGCATCAAGCCAATGTTTGATAGGTGCCCGCACCAACAGTTAAAATTTAAAGCTAACACCAAAGTGTGAAACAGTGTGCAAATGAAAAATTCCGCAACGTTTATTTCGCTATTGTAACCAATTTGTGACGCCTCCCGAAGCACGTCATTTGCGTTCTTTTTTCCAGAAAATATCTGCAGTCTACCATTTTTTTTTTCAAATTTTGTATAGAAGCTCATCAAACCATGTGATTTGACAAAAAAACTGATGCGGAAACTGTAAAAAAGATATTCAACTAAAAACTATTTCGTGTACATCGCTCAATAAGAGTTCATTACTAAAAAATGGTGAAACATATTTGCCTTGGTTTGTTTACAAATAAAAAAAAACATGTGATGATTATTACATAATTTTTTCTCAGTGTTACTTGAGAGGGCCTTTAAATCAACAAACATAATTGATAATTAACCAACACCAATGGACTGAACGTATATTTATATTGTACAAACTAACAAACTCTATACGAGAAAGCCACCTAAGAAGCCAAAACAAAGAGTCTTGTAGTTTATTTTAAGGCTCACCTTCTTGGAAGACCCTTGTGTGTTTGATTAAGAACTCTTATAAATAAATCTTTCGGCAGACAGGTTATAGCTGAAGATCTATCAAGAATCGGTTTCGAATGTTTTTGAACCTAATTTTATGTAATTTTCTCGGAAAAACCAGATCTACTAGTATTTTAACGATAAGTGTACAAAATACACAGTAATAATTAATTTAGTAGTTCTAAAGATGCTATGAGCCGATTAATGTTTACATTGAATATGAAAAACTATATTTTTGCAATTATTTTTTTTATAATGTAATCATCCGAAATTGTCGAAGATTCTTCGATTTTAGGCTTTAACTGTGATGAATGTTTGTAATTCAGTGATGTTTATACATTTGTCTTACATAACGATATCGATACAACATATTCTTATAAAATGGATTACCTAGAATATGATATCGAATGCCACCTTTCTCACGTGAGACGTTGACATACGAAAATCGTCATTATTATGTTACTTATGATATATTCGTAGTACTTTAGTATTATCGGAACAGTGGATCGGAAACTATTTACTTATTCTATTTTTAGGTTATACAAATGGCTACAAATTTTTATCTGGCATACATAATTGTTGGCTATCAATCATAAAAGAAACCTACTTACAAATAAATTAATATTATAGCAATTTGTCGATGACAATACCAAGAACAATAATGTGTTGCTTTCTGACAACAACGTATATCCAAAAGATAAGATTAGTTATACGTTAACCGATGACTTATTCGAATTCAACAAAACTTGTTTGATTTATGATGTCAACCGAGTTCTAGTAAAATCGCTAAAAGTTAGTTAGACTCGTATGTCTGATAAAATCAATGTAAATAACCCTATTAAACATTTTGATGTCAAGTTGACAGTAACAGCTACTGCCTACGCGATCGTTTAAGAACAACAAATCTTCCAATGCTTGGCCGTACGTTTGAAGAGAAATACAAACCTTGTAAGAGTTATCAAGTACATGAAAGTTAGAAAGCGAAGATATTAGATATCAAAGAAAAATAACATCTGATAATGGAACCCAAAGTATATCTTTTCTTGTAAAAGCAAAACTTTTTTACCAAACAAAATTGTAAAGTATTCAAAAGGAATACTAAGAAGTTTCAAGCAAATAATTCTATTAAGAAAATCCAAAGTGAAAGGGATATAAACATACTTAACATTTTCATACTTCTTACCGCTCGTAAATAGACTAAATATGCGACGTATTTACTCTGATAACGAGGACACGAAAGGCGACAGCCTAGTTGTAGACCCTAAATAAATTCTACCAACATAAACGAACAAAGACAATGCCGCAAATAAACTTAATCAAGACAGAACAACTCTTGGTTATCAAACTGAGCATAATGAACAGCTAACAAAGCCAGACTTGACAAAATACAAATCTAATTCCGACAACTATGGATCTACAAACTTCCTTGGCCTTACAATTACCGATGCTAATCTCTCTGGTGAGCTGAAGAGCAAATCTCTAAGTTTGCCGACTTTGGGCTTGCAGTCTGTGAGCATAGCAAACATCTGAAAGCGCCAGGCAAACTCTCTCAGATCGCCTTACACCTGCCAAACTTCAATTGTTGATGTTTTTGACCTTTCAAATTTGTATGCAAGTTATTAAAATTTAATAAAATGATAAGTGTAGACTCAAGTTCGTAAATACGTGTTGTTTTTTTTAACTTAACAGGAGTATTTTATAACTACTAAATAAATTAAAGATTTAATTTTGAAATTACTCGTTAAATGAAACCGACATGTTAGCTGTATTTTCATTGTGATTCTTACTCCAAGTTCAAAAGTTTTAATAAAGTCTCTCTGTACGACATAAATCATTACATACATTAGTAAAGTAGTACACGGGTTTAATTAATAATAACAACCATAAATAACATACGTTACATTATACAGCTACAAAGTTGCTTTACTCCATGAGATTAAAATTACTAAGGCATACATAAGCCCAATGCGGCGGAGGAATATCAAGGAGCCGGGACACCGCGTGACTCCGCACACATTCATTGTAACAAAGCGGCGACACAGGTAGAAAAACCCGCTCCAGCTAATTTTAAACCTCGTCTCAAAAGCAAACAGTTCTTTGTACAGGAGCACAATTTTAATTAAAACAAATATTACTTAGACAAAAAAAAGTAACGCGTACAAACGAATACAAATCGCCCAACAAGACAAATAACGGAAATCACATATGTGGTAACCCGAAGACATTATAATTATTTTGACAAACAACGTCTTACAAATCTTGACCTATCAAAAAAAGCTTAACAAATAAAAATTTGAAGAATGGAAACGAATGCATTCATTTACTGCCTTGTGTAAACATTATGGACTTGCCCACGCTCTTTAAATGGGCAGATAGAAAATGTGACCAACGGTGTGTCCGAGTCAATTCGTTTATAAACATCCATTGACCTTTACGGTCGTCTTTCCATTAACGTACATAAACTAATTCTTATGAGAACCATCCAAGCGTTCATTAATTTACTTTTTTCTATCATCTCTACCTGTTTACTGAACCATTTTAGCGTACTGAATAGATAGTAGCTCTTTCCCTTCGTATTAAAGTGAGTCTAATCGTGAGACATTATTTTTACGACCATTAAAGTACGTGTGGTATTTTAAATCGTTTTGTATCAGTGACTCAGAAGTAGACAAACATAAAAGCGACCGATTTTAATGTTCAAGTTATCAGAAATAAAGCTGTCAATTTAGACATTTCAATCGTTGATTAATATGTTATACCTTTAATTACTCTACTGGGAACGTCGCTTGCTATCAAGTATTCTTAGTGACAGTATCATGTGAAGCTATTCGAATATTGTAATCGTACGTTTTATTATCAAATAGAAAAATATGAACATTATTGCGGTAATGTTTTAACGGTAATTATCGCTATACGTTTGAATTCCAGACTAATAAAATACCGACATGTATCATTGAGAATGGAATCGAATCCATTAAGAGGCGTTAATGTCGATATAATCCGTAACATCCGCACCACGGCACCCCTCGATTAAAATTAGCAACGTAAAGGAGGATGTGGATCATAATAGGCCAACGAAGATACTACAAAAGATCGGTATTTGTAATAGTTAGGAGAGGATTAACTGGTAGAGATCGTTAACGATTAGAACAAATTGCTGGTTTATTAGATTCCTTAGACTGTCTTAACGTTTCCGAGATTATCGATTTAACTTAGATTAGAATTTCCCCAAAGACATTTGTTTTCCTTGAATACCTTCTTACTTTATTTCCTTCTTATTTCTAAAGTAACTTTTATGCTGTCTCATAACATTGCAAATAAGCCTATCAATTACCGTACACAATTCACTGCAAGCTGTTACACGGAGCAACCCTAACTTTGACAATAACGGTGATCTCACAGCGGATGTAGCAGGCACAATGCACGACAACAGCACACAAATATTAGCCATTAATCGGAACTACGATATTGATAGCCACCAAATTTTGTCAGAGCTTTTGTGCAGAGTTCCGGCGGTAATCGCTTTACAAAGCGCCGTAGACAAAAAAATCTAGCCAATTCTATTGTTGTCCGACAAAGTTGAAAAGAATGCTCCCAGGTAGACATGGGGGTGGATCGATGACAATGCACCAGTGTGATAATTAAATCCAAAGCGTGTTACTGTGACAGCACATTCCGTTAATAGCGACACTAATACAAATTACGCCATTAATGGCATCAGCGTCATCGCGTTTGGAACTTCCTATTGAGAGAACATTGTTAAATTTATTGAGGTTACTAATTGTTTTTATTAAATGATCTATGAGTGCAGTGAGTATATTATATATAAATATTGACTCTACATTTACTAGTCGTGAGAAACACCAGTTTTGGTTTGGAGATTATATAGCCAGTGGCATTCTTAGATTATTTTTTTGCCGGCGATCCAATGCGCGCCCGTTCGACGTGGGTTCTTAGCGCACTTGAGACCGAACAGGTTTCAACGTGGAGACCGAAAACCGGTAAAAAAATCATCACAGGTAATTACGGTAGGCTCATCGCTTCACAATTCAATGTAGAAAATATATAAAATTCTATAAGTTATCATAAAAAGTTATTTTTTTTCCTATTTTGCTTAGTAGGTAGAACAATTGGATGTAATATTTTTACAGAATTGACCGGTTATTTTGCTGGTACCTAATTTGTTTGAATTGCACGAGGTTTTACTGTGGTAGGCAGCAACTGTCCATTGTAGCGTGCTATTTTCCAACCACTTGTTAGCGAAATTATTAGAAACGATGCATTGTAAGCCAAGATGGAAACAAAGAAATACTGCAAGTAGTAAAAAGCAAGGAATACGTAGAAAGCTATTATTTATGGACTTTGTGCTGGATCTTATACCAAAGAAATAATATTAAAAATTGGTTTTGCCGCCGTACCAACTAACAAATGTGCACATTTTATAGCTAGTGGATATGATTATTAATAAAGGTAGTTAAATTAAATATTGGTTTCTGCATAAGCAGTCATATGGAAATGAGCCCAAAGTAATCAGCGTTATCAAATCGGAGCATATTTACGTTGATACAGAAATATCAATGAACGATAAGAACATGACGTGCATGTCAAGTCGCTGACAAATGTTGGGTATAATTTACACTACACAGAAAGGCGGGCCCTCCAAGCAATATTCCACCCTCTTAATCACTACCCACTGGAATAATTAATAACACCTCAATTAAAATATCAACTAAGCGCTTCCACCCATATGATAAAGATAAATAATTTGTGAAACATATATGCACCTACTTCTGTACAATAACATGTTATTATTTTGTTATAATGACCCATTAACTGTTACTTTATTTTAATCGTTTATTTTTTATGATCTCTCTTGTTTGTCGCTTTTTTATTATAGGCTGTGGAGTTCATGTTTATTAGAATCTGAATGTATTTTATTTTTAGATTGTTTATTAGTTCGTCGTTAGAGCATCTAATCAAAATAATACCTTGGTTAATGATTCGTGATTTATTATAAATTGTTTCCTATTTTTATGTTTTCTTTTATTCGTTCTGTGTATCCAAAAAGGTAAAATGGTATTTACGAATATCTTCATCAAGTCACGAAATGCATTACACCAAATTAAAGTTCCATCAGATATTTATATGGGAATGAGATCTTTGTATCATGTCAGAACAAGCCGTATTACTAATTAACGCCTTAGGGAGCTAAAACAGGTTTCGCGATTTATCGTAAAACCCAATTTAGAGCCAGCAGGCACGCGATTACAATCTTCTCACGACAGGAAGGCGCGCAAACTCCTCATCTCGAGGGAAATCACGCACGCAACAAACTTTATGGCAACACGTCCCGAGGAGCGATTCGCTCGGGGCGGTCGAAGACGGGCCGCACCACACACAGACTAATTCAAAAGAAATAACAAGATGCAGGCAGTGTCTCTACGCGGTCGGCTCATGTAAACATACAGCCAACTATATTCACGACTCACTCCAGACACAAATAACATACATTCAGAGATTTCCTCTCACTTTCACATATCACGGGTCATAACCGCTAGAAGCACTGCCCACTATTTAGGGCTAATGATCACTGACCGTGGTGGAATATGGCTGCAGACTCAGACGAATCCCGTCCTGTGCAAGGCGTTCTCGAAGTAAACGCTTCAGTTGCATCCGAGGTATCTTCACTAACTCTGCTTTCCCTTCCTCATATTCGTCAACGTATTTTGCTGGTTCCACTGCTGCTGTAGCCTGCTCTTTTCTTGCTTCTTCCTCACATCTACAAGAGTCCCGAGCGGCGGCTGCCTCTTCCAAAGTAAAATAAACAGCCGCCGCTCCTTCCTCTCTCAAAGATCTGACTGAATGAAGCAATCGCTGACGATGAGCAGGGTTGAGGACGCCAATAGCATCCAAATCTGGTTCTCCTACTTGTTTGCATATTTCTAAGTCATCATATCCGTTATCAATAAAACTTTCCGCGTATTGGCCCAAGTGGAGCGATCGCAACCACTCGACGACGATGTTGCCGCTCGCAGACGAGGCCATGTCGCGTCAAAATACTGTGAGCATTACAAGGCGTGCTCGCGGCGCGGTGGTCGGCGAGAAACTGGCGGCCACGCTCCCCTTTGCCCCCCTCTCCCCTCTATAAGCCGCGGTCGCCGCCCCTAGTACTTGGTGCTTTTGCTTTTTGACATTTTGTAGCTTAATCGTTTCGTTTCATGGAGAGGTGCGCGTCGCACCACGTGATATTCCGAATTAATCTTTCAAATGCCATTATGATATCCGATACGACATTTGTCGTTAGTTACTGTCTTATGAACCTGTAGTGTAGTATTTTAACGATATCTAATATTTGTTTACTTTACTAAACTTTGGATTAATGGGAAAAAATAAGGTCACAAAGTCAATATAATATGAAGCAGCGGGTGGTCGTTGTGTAGAATGATATATGTGTAGTTTTATTTATTAATCTTTGGGGCGCCTCTATTTTGTATATCAAACTACATTTAATTTGATTCTGCCCTCGTTTTGTATTCAAATAGGACTAGGTGTTTCTATAAATAAACTGTTACGATATTGCCTTTACGTGTTATTTTAATTTTATTTTATTGTCTAGTAAGTTTTTTAACGTTTGTTAAAAAGTTATTTATTTATAAATTTGCATTTACATCGCGAATGTAAATATATAATTAGGTAGCACAATATAAATAAATCTCTTGGGATAGCCGATTCTGTTTACTTAATAAAGCTAATTAACCACGAACTGTGAAGTGGGTCGAAGTTTACTTTTACCAAAGCTGTTATTCATTAAACTACTTGACCTGTTTTATCTCATTTCGGAAGCTGCAACTAAACGAACGAACTTGCTTTATATAAGTTTGCATAAAGTCAACGATGCGGGCTGAAGATAGTTCCCTATTTTGTTGATTGTCTTCACTGCTTAAATATTTCATCAGTGTTTATATTAAGTTTACTCTGAAATAGTTATTAAAATTGTATGTTCAAATCAACGTCTTAAATTTGTTGGTTTGGTTGATTTACATCTAGTCATCTGGCCTTTTAAGTACGAATACGCTTATGTAACTCTTTTGGGATTTCAGGTTCTTCGGAGGCCGAGAGACGATCTTCGGCCACCAAAGGCGCGGGTCTGCAGACGGCGGGTAAGGGTTGCTCAAGGCCCGATGAGATCCAGGCCCGAGCGGACGGCGCGTAGCGTTCCGCGCGTGCCTCAAAGAGCCAATAGACCATTACAGACGGGGCTCTACAGGGCTGATGTTCAATCGGGGTTGCGGGTTAAGTGCAATAAGTCACCGCGGCCTTGGCCCAGAACAGGAGAAGGAACGGTTGATTTTTAGTCAGTAAGAGTCTGACCCTCTCTCTCGCCTTCTTACCCTGGGCGGGAGAGGTGATTTTCCCCGGACAAAAATAAAAAAAAAAGTTTCTTCAATCAAGTGATCCGTCTGTTAGTTTGTTAACCTTGTAAATGAAACACCTTCAACGAGTTTTTATTTTCCTCAAATTATTTTTTTACATTACTTTGATAAAAATGTTAATATCAATACTTTGCCTTTAATAATTACAAAAATAATGAATAACCCCTAAAAATTAATTTGGCACAATGACCGTGAATTAGAATCATTAGATAAATTGAAAAAATACTCTGTCTAGAATATACCAAATCTTGTATAACTCGTATTCAACAACCACAATCAAACTAAAGAGACAGTTGACCTAATTACATTTACTTTATTTAAATGAACCTAGCCTACAGAACAGCGCAGAAACTACGGTTTTCTTAATTAATAATGGAATTTATCAAGCATTCTTAGCACTAAGGTTTGCGGACCTAGGATATTTAATCAAAATTCTAAACAATATTTAGTTTGACTTGAATTTAATAATAAAATTAAGTTTATTTGTAGTTTATGGAAAACAATATTGTCGTAACATCAGAGTTATAGTTCGAACTAACTTAGTGTGGTTTCACAGAACGTCAGAATCTACCGCGACTGACGCGACATGACCGAAGTAATATCGTACTATTTCGTTAGTTTCAAACAAATATATGCATACATATGTACAAACGCTTGAAGTACATACAGATGATTTTCGTGTGTACTAGAAAGCAAATAATTATTATACTGGGTGCTTGGAAAGTGCTTATTGCATGCAAAATTCGAGAAATTACGAATGAATTTTTTATTCAGATTTAAAATGAAAATTAATAACATAGCTGGCTTATCATGATATTCGCTAACTCGGCAGATAAACTAGATTATTCCAACCTAGTTTTCCGCGAGCAAGCTTACGGATACCGAAATAATAGAAGAGCCTTTAAAAATTGAATTCTTTAAAACATATTACTTATTTTATAATGAAGGAACTGTGTGAATTTTTAATTAATTAAAAATAAATTATCTTTCCTTTTCTAAGTTCTTCGACATAAAAATAAGTTCATTTATGTATAACCCTCTCCAGATTTAATAGTGTTTTTTTAAATTATGAATGTTGAATTTTTAATTATGAATGTTAAAAGGCTTGACAGCATTGGCACGAAAAATCTATTTCAATACTTATGCTTACTCATTCAAAGTATCATTTAGGATAATTTATATTGAAAATTTACAATAAAATATTTATATCGCCTTGAGTAGTTTAATTTGTTTACTAACATTTGTCGTAGCGCTAACGCCATCTAGTTAATAAAATTGGCATCACTTACTTGGTAAGTTAGTGCAGAGTACCTATTCGGATGTGAACTTAAACAGATAAGCAATAAATATGTATTATTATATAAATTACCGTATTATAGTTCGTACTTTGTATAAATGTGAAGGAATGGAGAGGGAGAGGGAGAGGGAGACCAAAGAAAATATGGATGGATTCTGTGAGAAGTGATATGGAAGACAGAAGAGCTAGTGATAGCGTGACAGGTGACAGGACAGTATGGAAGAAAAAAAGATATTGCGCTGACCCCAAATAAAACGGGACAAGGACAGGAAGATGATAATGATAACTTTGTACATATTTATTTAATTTATTGCTTGTATTGAGTTAGTTTGTAGTTTTGTGTCTAAGTTTAAGTTTTTTTCCCCTGTTTGTTTCGTAGCATACTGTGTTGTGTGGTTTATGGAATATTCCTAACGTAGGAATGCGTGAAGAGATTCCAAAAGGAATATGAGGAACCTATGTACCCATGTCTTTAATAGTATTTTTCCTTTATAATATATGTACGGCTTCGCACAGGTGCAATGCTCTTACTTACTACCTAACATTCTGCATTTGATTAATTATGGATTTTATTATACATAATATAAACTGCTACAAAATCCGGTGCGTACTTTTAAAGATTAACGCAAACATAGTAAAATATGGACAGAGAAAGCGACTTGGTTTTGTACTATGTAGTGAAGTTAAAAGAAAAGTATAAAAATATAAATATTTGTACTTCAAAATCTGATCTTATTTTTAGCTAACTGTTCAACAACTGTTTCCAACTGGTGTAGTCTTTCAAAAGCTATACAGCTATATACCATTGAAACAAAACAATGAAACAATGAATTTATTTTTGCAAATAGGCCATAAAGCGGCACTTTTACACGTCAATTTATATGTGAAAAACTAGATGAAGCCGGGTTATTTATATATAAACATTATATTGTATTACATCTGTACGGAGAAGTTCAAATAAAAATACCAAGGAAAACTCTTAAAGATCTTTATGTTTTCACTTGTAGTTGTAGCGAACGACCACTTCCAGTATTATAACAACTGTTTTGATTTAACAGGAATGAAGTGGTCCATGAAATTATGTTAGAATCTGCACTTCGATATTGCACTGTAGGTTCGCTCATAAAATCAGTAATAATTGCTCAATATAACTTCCAATTGTATTCTACACTCATAGCGTAGCAATAATAAGGTTTGCGTAAAAAGTATCTATTGATTTAAATAGAGCGCATTATTACAAATATCTACAATTACTCGAATGGTACGTTTAATTATATCGTGTTATTGTTTATTTAATAACCAGTTAAAGTTGGATTTTAGAGCTGGAAATGCTTTGCTGATATTGATATGATAATAATATTATATTCGTTGATTAGTATTAAGAGGCTTGTATACACAAAAATTTTGAACAACACGAATTTATTGAAAAGGACCAAAAGTTTCATTACATCAACAGTTGAGCTAAGTAGATTTTAATGAAATTTTATTTATTCACTTTATTAAATTAAATATTTTATTTTTCTTCATGCACAGTAAATACATAGATTGAAAAACTGCCTTTAGCATTTTGCCCCAGTCAAATTTTGGGTGATGCAGGAATAAGCCAATGCTTGGTGCTAAAAGCAAGCAAACATGCAAAGGAAAAAAAAACATTATTACATAATGAAATTGTGACTGAACCACATTATTATGCTCGTCCCTCAATGATAATTATTGAATAATTTAATCAATATCATAACTTTGCGTATTACAAAAAATAAGTCTTTTCTGCATAGTTACTTGAAATCCCATAAAGTGATCACAGAAGTGCATGAAATCCCAGAAATAAAAATGTGTTTTTTATTATTATCAAGAAAAAAACAGAAGCAAATGTCACAAAAAAGCAACAACAAATGAAACAGTCACAGTAAATGCCCAACACAAACAACATTAGCTAAACGCAGATGTCCCAACTAGTTGGTAACGACGCTACAAATCTTGAACTATTTCCTTACTATACATTATTTCGTTTTACGTCCAATTTCCATATTCGGTGAGCGTGAACAATTTAATGGACCAAAAGATTGCTCCTGCCCGGCCTACGAAAAGGTTTTTTAAAGTATAACTAGTTTCCTTTGGAGCATCCCGTATCTTTTGATGGGACATTTTTTTTCTGGGAGTGGTTGATAGTGAATCTTTTTTACTTTGTACGCAGTAATTAAACTTTTTTTAACACCTATCTATTTTGTACTCGAGTCATATTTTCAGTCCTTTGTTTGATTATATGGATATTTTCATTACTATTCATTTAATACCCATGTTTATATTTTTCGTACGAACTTAGGTAAATGTAGCAATTCAATTCGTATTCATACATACATAATTATTAAATACGTTTATATGTACATATATACTGCAAGTACTTAAACTAACAAAATTATGTGACACTTAAGCAGTGATGAGAAACTTTCAGGTCATATAATGCGATTACAGTTCAATATTGTTTCTTGGAATACGAACGCCGTCTTACACAACAAATTTACGAAGTCCACTCCATTTCTTTCGGAGAACTTCAACCAATATAACGGCTAAATAATTCAAAGCCGCGTTGATTTCACGAAAAACCCTATTACGAACTAATAGATCCTTCCTAAAATCACTGGTGCCCTTAGGATGTAGATAAATGTCCGTCTTCCTTCGCCCTGACACTTTTGCTGGACTGCGGAGCGAATAATGACCTCGTATGGGCCTTCCCTTTACTATTTTTGTGTCCATTTAGGTCAATTGGGCTTCGACGGCTTTGTGCATATTTCTCGGTTCCAGCATACGTTAGAAAGCTTTTTTGCTTTGAGTCAGGAATATTACGTCATTATATTGAGGTCTGTAGTGTGTGAATGGCTTGTTTAACGTACCAGCAATCGGCGATTTTCCATGATTTTTGTTTTATAGTGAATTGGAGCGATTAGTGAGTGAGTTGTGCTAAAATAAAATTGGATTAAGAACGCAAAAATCTTTTACTGAATGGAATTTTTATACTTGAATGTAGTGAAATATAGACTTTCGTCTTTTTTATCTTTAGACCACACATTTTTAACAGTTTGTAGCGTAGAGACAACATTTTAGTTTTGAGCATCATCATTCTATTCATAATAATATGATATAAATTGATTTAACTTTGTTAAAATAACAAACAAAATTCATGCTGCCAAATAAACATTACTGATTAATGTTATTGATCAAACACCAACGGAGCAATGTTGACCAATCAGACCACAGTTAAGTCAATATACAATTATTTGTTATTAACATAACTTACGTACAGCAGAAAGCTATTGTTTTTTGCATAATATTTTTGTCAACAAATGTTGGAAAAAATTCGATCCCTTACGGTCATTATTCCATATTATAATTATAGGTTTTTTTTTTGAAATAGGTTGGCATTCGTGCTGACGGATTACCTGATGGCAAGCAATTGTCGCAGCCCTTGAACGTCACGCACACCAAAAGAGTTAAGAGTGCGTGGCCGGTCTTTTGGAGGTAAGGGTTTCGGATATTTAAGGATTGGGGAGGGATGAAGGAGGGGGAGGGATAAAAAAAAAAATACAAATCTTTACGCCGGTTTCTGTGAGGCCGTGGTATCAATCCGGTCGAGCCGACCAATCATACCGAAGCTTGGTTCCGATCATTCTGAAGAGGCTGAAAAGAGCTTCACTTTCATGGGATTTCTAAGCAGCTGTCGTACGTGCTAACTTCAATTTAAACCTCTTCTTCATTCCTCTGGAAAAAAGCTGAAATATCAACACAAAAGCTAACAAAAAACCGCAACGTCTTCCGGGACTAAAATCTCCAGGTAAAGGAGGTTGGATCAAAATAATATCCAAGCTACGAGGGAGCATAAGTAGCCGTTACCTTAAAGCCTGCACATTTAATTTAATGGGCCAGGCAACGTAGTCCGAGGGGTTTAGTTTTACACCGGATATTATGAGGAATCTTGAAACATATCCTATGTTTAGTAGGATAGGAAAGCCTCTGTTTCATTTTTTTTGTATATTTTTTGCAATAGCTTGATCCTTTAAATATGCAACTGAAAAAACTGATTTTCAATCTACCGTAAACTTGAGTCAGTTCAACGTTCTCCATACTCTACGATTTTCTGCTATGTCGTGGGTGCGTTTAATAGTATACACGCCCAGAAACGGAATAACTATTTAAAAAAAGAGTTATTCCGTGCGAGAATCGAACCCACGACACGTTACGCGGCAGTGAGTTGCCCAGCCACCACACCAACCGTGCGGTCAACATGTTTACACCGCATATAAACATTTTATATTTTAGTACTACTCCATTCTCATATTGTATGTAGAGGTAAATATCTACTTGAGTTGTGTAAATTAAGTCTTAACTTTTTAGATATAAAACACAAAATAAGTTTGAACTAGCGACTGACACAACACAATCCTCTGTGGAATTGTATTATAATCAGAGACTACACTGGCCAATTAATGGATCATTGATCCATGCTCCGCTAATTGCTAGGCGCAGTCTCTACTCTCTAATTATGCTGTTATGTTTCATACAATTAGATTTCATTGATATTATTAATCAAAGCTAAAAATATAACTTAATATCGAAAATGTCTTAAAAAATATGAAGTGATTTAATTTAGATTTGTTTTGGCTATATGCATATAGGGCTATATCATATGCAATTCAGAACCAGGACTTCGTACAGTAAAACTTGTGGAATGAAAGAGATCTCTAAAAACTTCTTTAGATATTCGACTTATTGTATTTTACAATGTTTATGTAGGGCAATTATATCTTCTTTGGCGGCAACTTGAGCAAACTTATTCATAAAAATAAAATATTACAAAGGTAACGTGGACTCTCTTCAACGGAAATCGTTGTCGACTAAGTTCTTAGCGCCATTTGGAGTTTCTTTGAAAAGTTATTCGTTACAAAATTACTGTTTCAGTACAAAATTAGAATGCTCCGCGTCAGTTAACTTTGTCCAACTCAAATTATTGCTACTTTGTAGATCTGAAATAACTCTTTAATTGTTTCAAACTGTATAATAAAGGATAATAAAAGTTTTAAAGCCACAAATTCATATCTTTCCATTAAAATATTACTGCAATTCAAATAATGAATAGCATTAAGTTTTTTGTTTTGCACCATTCGTCCAAATGACGCGCTTGCGTAGTGGCTGAGCGAGCGACTACAACGCGTTTCGATTTTTGCATTTACACATGTACAAATTAATATCCCAAATTTAGCTTTGCATATAAAATTTTATAAAGTGATTCCAAACGCACCAACAAAAAAAAAAGAAAATCTGATTGTAGACCAATGTACACATACTTTGTGATTGAAATATGATTGACAACTTCCAAACTATTTTTGTATTTTTTTCTATTTCTACCTTCCAATTTACTTGTCCAGAAAATAAAACAAAATTAAAAACGGCAAAAAAATTCCTTCCCTTCCTTCCCTTAAAATAAACCACGAACCCTTCATTCACAGACGCAGTCTAATGAAGCGATCGGAGTATTTTGTCATTCATTATTATGCAAGCTATTTTTGCAAGCGGATAAATGACAGCGCGTTGTGTCATAGACACGGTAGGCGGATCACTCCCTGTGATGACCCGACGTCCGACCCCTAGGGCAGCTTGTGTCACCTAGTGATGTAACCTGCCACTTAAAAGTTGTCGATATTACAACGTCTCTATTACTGTTTCTGTAATGTCTTGTGTGATTAGTTTGACATATATTTCGTTGAGTTTAAATATTGTATCTACCATTATTAAATAAGTTAATAAGGTGGTGTACTACGTTTTTATACTTTTTCTATGTGATAGTCAGCAAATGAGTAATGAGTAGACTGATTACTTGATGGTGAGTTGATGGACCAGAGGAGTTACCAAAGGAGGAGGGTGGCGGGGATTTAGGGATTGGGTTGAGGGAAATGCAACTTTATATCACGCCGGTTTTCTATGAGGATGTGTCATCACCTCGGCGAGCCGACCCGTATAAGTATTTATTTTATGATTTTCCTGTAATATGCCTTTTTTGTGAGGGAAAATCATCAAATGTCTTCTCCCGCCCAGGCGGGGCGGGAGGGAGTGTCAGACTCTTACTGACTAAAAACCCCCCTGTTCCTACTCCTGCTCTAGGTCGCGGTGCCTCATTGCGCTTACCCCGCAACCACGGCTGAACATCAGCCCTATGGGGCCCCGTCTGTGGTGGTCTATTGGCTCCTTGAGGCGCGCGCGGAATCCTACGCGCCGTACGCTCGGGCCTGTAATATGGCTGGTATATTGTCATATACCAAGCACTATTCTAGGTTTCTAACTAACGGATCTGTTCCCTGTCAGACACTTGTAATCATTCGACAATCGAGTAAGTTTATTTGGAATGTTTTTATATTTTTTAATTGATAGGTACAAAAATCACAAAGCATAATATCCTTTCATATATCAAAAGTGGAAGCCATGTTTTTGTAAATCAATTAGTGTTCCACTTAATATAAAAACATAAAAGCTAAACTACCCTATCCATTACTATCATATCAAATTAAAAACGTTAGCAGCATATTGTTTAAAAAAAAATGTAAAATGTGTAATGGTATAAATATAAAATGTTTTTATTTATACCATTGAAAGTAAATTCTATTTTCGGACATGTCGCGTTTATCGACACCCGCCACCTCTAGTGTACGGCAATGCGGACAATTCGGGACGTGGACAAATGTGCCCGACGACTCGCCGTGACACGTTCATTGAGCTTTCATTTGGGCAATTTTCGACTAAATCCCGGCCAATCGGACACAAGGCCCGCCTGGCCCAACTGTTCCAGTTGCCAGAATAAATACAAGCCTTTGAAATACTCGAAACTTAGGTTTTAATTACGAGAATGTCAATGTTAGTGAGCCGAAACGCGAAATTAAAATGCGACGCTGTTTATTTATCTTTAATTTCAAAGTATTATCGTTCCGTGAAATATAGCAGAATATTCATTTTAAAGCTTAGTAGATGAAGAAGCTACAGAGATTAATATACGCAGTTACGTACATTTTACTTTAAAAATCAACCGTATATTTAGGAATGAAAGATCGCCAGAGATTTTGAAAAATATCCAAGTATCAAACACTTAGTAGGTATATTCTAAGCTCACAAATTGCACGCCATTTCTCCAACACATGAGACTTTATCAAACATTGGAGGACTCCGACATGATTATAACTTTACGTGCTTCGAATTCGATTCCCAGTTGAAAAGGAATTGTGGCACATCAAAGAAACTCGAACAACGCTTTGATTTTGATATAAAAAAGTGTTCTTGTTATCGCTACAGAATAAATTCCCCCTTTGTCAGTATCATTATGCCACTTTCTTAAGAGATAGGGGAGGGGGGGGACGTTAGATAAATTTTATATCATTAAGTTATCAGAGAATTTAGAGCTTCAGTTTCTCTGTGTAGTTATTTTGTGTTTTTTAGTATTAAAATTTTGTGAAGATTTTTTAGATTGTAAAACTTGATTAGTAATTAAAGTGTAATTATAATACATCAGCAATATTTTCCTTTTCTTTTGTTAAGTTTGATTTAAATCTTGACGTATTTTTCATAACAGGTAATAAGATAGTCTAGATACTCATATCATTAAATTTTCTTCTTTGTCATCGATTGCTATTTATCAGCGATCTGTCTACATTAAGTACTCTGTCTAAAATGCAGCTTAACCACTGTTTGTTCCTTACACGTGGATTCCATGTTAGGTTAGGAGAAGTCGTTTAAAGTTTCGTTATTTTTTGCATCTCTAAACAGTAACTTCAAACTGAAAAAAAAACACTACATCATTAACTAAGTTTAAGTGTGAGAGAGCCATGCTTCAGCACGAATGGGCCGTCGCGACCGGAGTAATACCACGTCCTTACAGAAAACAGGCGTGAAGCAGTACATTCGTTATGTTACGCCGTTTGAGTGAGATAACCGGAAATCCAATCTCCCGCCCCCCATCCCCTATCCGTAAATCCCTAACAACCCACGAGAGGCCGGCAGCGCAATCGTAGTTACATTTGGTATTGCCAGTGTCCATGGGCGGCGCCGATTACGTACCATCAGTTAATAGAAAAAAAGACGTTTTTCACAACAATTCAAAAAAGTTTCATGTAAAATAAAAAACAAATGTAACTCATACATAGTTTGTTATAAGGCAAGCGCAATAACAACACCTTCAAGACACGCAACGCGTGTTGCCAAGTTTGTTGTGATAATGAGGTATGCTACCTCAGATTACGTTTAAGTATGGAATAGACGACATTTCAAAATATTTTAAAAGGAGGTTAATTAACATTTGTTTACTTAATAATAAGGAAATAACTCTTTGTGGCAAATTATTTTTATTGTTTTCTAAATAAGTACTGGAGTAAAATAATCATAAATAGTGTTAAACATTTTAAGTAGGAAATATATAACTTTTATTTTTCAGTTAGCTGTGTGACTTACTATGGGTGTGGTTATGTATTGTGTCTTAATACTAGTGAAATTAATTCGTCAAACCGTTACTCAATATAATTATAGTTTGCTGTAGCCATTCATAAATTTATGTACTAAATGTCTGTATAATCATCGCTTTACAGTTAAAAATATTTTCTACCTACATTTCAAATTCACATCGGTCTTTTTCTTTAAAATTATTTCGTTTTTATAACTGCAGAACAAATGCAATTTTACAGTTCCAATTACATCTGCATTCTAGTTTAACTCCTCTAGTATTCTAGTCTTTCTCTCGAAGTTATCAAACGCATTCAGCTTCTTGCTCTATTGACCTCATTTCAGTTACTCTAATTTCGTAAATACTTTAGAAAATCAACCTTATAGTCGTAAACACAAAGTTAACTTTACCTGCAGTTTCAACTTTGCAACACAAAAGCCTTTATTGCGTAGTGTCACGTAAGGATCCCAGGTGTGGAATGCTTTTACATGGAAAGCAGAGGATTACTTGACGCTAACTTTAATACCTACAAAAAAGGAAACATTAGTAGATGGCCATAGCCATTTTGCGCCTTTTTGGTAGGAATTCACAGAATTTTTATTCTTATTGTTATTGTAATAAGGGTGTTGAAGTTGTTGTTTTTGTAAACTTTTTTTTTGTTGTTACTAAGTTACCTCTATTTTTATAAAGGCAGTCAGCGAAACGGCTGTGTTACATGCGATTACCACGTTTCTGTAGTTAATTACTTAATTAAATTACTTCCTTACTTACCCTTCCCGGGCGTTGGGTAAGTCCGTTGAAGGTACGAAGACGTACTATGAAAGTACGAGGTAGAATTTGATAGCCGGTGTCTTTTCGTGTTTCGACTAATTGCTTAAATTCCTTATAGTTAAAAGTTGATAAGTGACTTGCGTGTAGTTAATTAATTTTTGAGTTGTTGTTTAACAATGTCATACATTACAAAATAATATTTACTGTGTACATTATTTCCAGTTTTAATGTTAATCATAGAAAGTAATCTCATTGCTCTATATCTAACATACGAGATGAGTTCAACCAAAATTTACTAGTTACCATTATTTTAAACTCTTAGGATTTCATTAATAATTATGTAATTTTTTTTATATTATTCTAATTTTTTTATTTTATGTAATAGGTCGGCAAACGAGCTGACGGATTACCCGATGGTAAGCAATCACCGCCGCCCATGAACACCCGCAACGGAGGAGTTACGAGTGCGTTGTTGATCTTTTAGGGATTAGGGTTTTGGATATTTAGGGATTGGCAAGGATTGATGAGGGATTGGGAGAGGGGAAGGATTGGGCCTCCAGTAACCTCACTCACATGGCGAAACACAACGCTGTGGTTGTTTCACGCCGATTTTCTGTGAGGCCGTGGTATCACTCCGGTCGATCCGACCCATTCATGCCGAACCACCGACACTTATTTTTTTTTATCATAAATTTGAAGTCGAATATCCATTCACCTATAAAAAAACTATATCTACATCGATGATTTCATCAATTATTCAAGCCAACATTTCAAAAGAACGTAAAGCTTTAGTTTCTGAGATTAAAATCTATTGAGGCAAAGCCTACAATTTATTCAACAGTCATTTTTTTTTTCAATTTCATTTGACCTCGCCCTATATCTACGAACTGTTTCATAAAAAAACTGATTTTGTAAATACTATTTTAGGCACTGAATATTGCGTTCTGTTTTGTTAAAAAAATATTTACGATTCAAAATAAATTACAAAATATTCGGAACGTTTAATTATTTATACGTTTAAATGTTTGATTATTTTGATCTGTAGGGTTTTTTTTTGAAAATCATTGCGGCACATCATTGTGCTAGCACCCGCAATCACACCACTACTGCACCAACAACTTCTCAGTGCTTTTAAATGTCCAGGGATGGCTTAGTAGTTTAATATTCATTATTCATTTTACGTTACTTTTGTGGTAAAGATATTGTGCTCGTATAGGTACTGTTTTTGGCGGCCGTGTAATCAAAATGAACGATTGACAGCTATCGTGTTCGGTGTGTGATAGTTTCAACTAGTTAGAACTATTTTACAACAGTGGGGTAAATTTTTTTGTGAGGGCTAAATGATTATATGACTACTCTAGCCCAGGGTTTGGCGAGAGGAGCGCCAGACTCTTACTGAGTAAAAAGGCTTTTGTCCCTTCTCCTGCTTTGGGCCCAGGCCGCGGTACCTTATTGCTCTAGCCCCGCAACCCCGACTGAAAAGATTAGAGGTCTAAGAACATGATTGATTATCAACTACGAGTAATGTTACTAAGCACCACATCACAGTTCAGTGGACTAACAAATACAATAGAGTAGGTATTATTATCATAACATAAGCAGTGGTTAGAGCATGTTTACCGACTAATTTAATGCGGAGGCATGCACTGGTGGTCTAGTCGCAAAGCTTCGTTAGTTCGCAGCCACAATGCACTTGCATCTTTAATTCTTTTGCTCATTGTAATGGTTTTGTGAATGTGAATTTTAAGTGTAACTACATAATGAGGTTTTTAAATTGTACTTATATTTGCATATGAAATGTGACTTATTTTATTACTCATATTATTGTCTGAAAGTCGATTACGTTGATCCATAAATAGGTAGGTTAGTATGTAGGTACCTAGCTAATTTCATCACATCGCATCATCAGCATTTAAAAGTGCCCACCGACGAGCAAAGTTCTCTTTTTTTCACAAAGAATGCATAAGCATAAATAAAAACGATACTCAAAACTGATTGGTGATTTTAAACTAATAATCATGTAAGTCCCAGTTTTGTCACGATATTTTCCTCCGCTGTTTGTCATCAGTATCTAAATAATCTTAGAAAGTACATATATAACTACGAAAAGTCACATTGCATCAACTTGCTAAGTTTCGGACGCGCGCACTCAAGCATGGTTACTACAAAAATTGGCTTGTCTTATCAGATTCCAGAAATTGTCGTAGTAAAACGAAGTCTGGAATTCTGTCCCGTATATATGCCTAGAGGCTCACCTCTTATTTTCTATGACTTCTAACACAATTGGTGAAAATTAGGCGTTTACGTTTAGTGTTTGCATCTACGCCATGATCTTCGGAGAATAAAAGGGAGCCACGTTTTTTCCAAAACTCGATTTTGATCCCAATGGCGATATAATTAAGTTCTATGTAGATCCTTTCTTTTATGAATAATGCGAAGTGGATTTGTTCCATGTGATCATTGTTTAGTTTTTATTTATTCTTTAACTGACAATTTGTTTTATTTTAATGAAACGTAAACACAGCAAATTACCAGCCTCTAAAACATCAGTTTCGTCGGTCAATATTTTAAACACAAAAAGCACGACTCATCGCAAAGAACCACCAATAAAAGTTCATTAAAAAGTTATTTATTAAAAGATAAAATTAACAAAGGTGAAGTCTGAAAACAAAGGGAACATAATTATTATTATTTTTTCACAAAACAACTAACTTGGACGACATAATGGAGACTTTTATAATACGGACCTCTCCTTTTTCTTTCGCTGACACTTTTTAATAAGATTCTAATAAATTATGCAAGACCGGCGCCCGGTGATGTTGCTTTAAGAAAATTTTAATATATTTTCGATTTTTTAGAGATGAAAGGTTGCATCTTAGAAGATAAAGGAGTATTTGCATGTTTGATTTTTTGGAGAAGGTAGCATAAGCTATTACGATGAAAGTGTTCCTCCTTCTTTAATTCAATACGTAATTTTGATTTTTTATTATCATTTAGTACCATACATGTACATCGTTACTAAAAATGCCTATTAAAATTAAATTATTAGTTTTTATTTAGATTTTAATAGGATTTCAACCTTTTCAATCAGTTTATTTTTTCATTTAGGATTTAGTCTTAGTTAAATTTTACTGTATTAAGCTCGATGCTGGGTATGGACCTAGAACCAGTTTGATCAACGTGAATCAAGGGTCACTGCTAACATTAGGTTCTTGCTTATTGACTGGTTGTGGCTTCAGAACATACTTGGGTTCTGATATTAATGTATACGTCATGTGTTGATGGCCAAAAAGGAATAAATTTCTTTTCATCTGTAAACTTTTATTATCAGTAATAAGAGAACTACAATAATTAATTACGTAAAAGGGACTGAGCAGCATTCTCTGGTCAATTTGGTCCTTTTAAGTTGGAGAATGAAGCAAACTCCTCTTCTGTAGAGAGCATGATAGTCCAATAATGGATTCTCATAGCTTGTCGGTAATGATTAGTTCATATATGAAACCATTATATTATTACTAAAGTCTAAGTCAGCGTGGTAATAAATCCAACCAAAATAAGGTCCCACATCTGTATACACCACATAGTAACTAGGATCACAAATAACTGTACCAACAGGTCCAAAACATTTTGACAGAATTCCTCTTAAGAACCAACTTGTCTTATGGTCGGGTTGCATGGTACTGAATACCAGTCCGCCTCCGCTGTCTCCGTTTAGAGGATTTACAGCTGAAAAGAAAAATTAAGTTGATAAGTCTTTCTGAATCTATTTTCTGACATGGGCGTTAATTATAAGACGGTTTGTTATTGCTTAACTTTGTATGACATAAGCATCATTATCATTAGTCGGTAGAAGTCCACAACTGGTTAGGGCCATCCCCTTAGTTTTCCACGACCAACTACACGTAGCCACTCGCTTCCACTGGCTCTTTGCGACTCTAACAAAGTCGTCGGTCCACCGAGCAAGAGGTCTGCTTACGCTAATACCTACTTATAAAAAAAACATAGTCAAAAATATTATAAACACGCTTCAAATCATACATTACTTTTTAGTTCGTCATCTGGAAAAAATCTATTGAATCCAATCTCAATTCACACTCTAGTTGGTGGGCCTATGTTTCACCTTCCGATTGCATCATAAAACAGATCGATATTAACAAATTATTATATGGTCATACATTTCACATAATTATATAATACCTAATTGCCAGGTGTGTGAAACGGACTCTTAAATTTGATTATAGAGTTAGTTACAGTTCTAACACATAATACGAAAAAAAAAATTGTTAAACAGGCATCCTAATATGAAATATCCAACTAAATCACAATGTCGCATTATTCAACTATTACAATATCACAATTTATTTATGCGTCGAATCTTTTTTGTGATACAGTATCGGTCAATCGGTGTTTAATCAATATGACACGGATTTGTTAATCTAAATAAATGTTACAATAATATTATTTTATGCATTCAATTTTTTTATTAGAAAATATAATTTTAATTACTTTGCAAATTTGATTTTAATTATAACTATCACCAAAAGCAATAATTTATAATTGATCCATTTATATGGTGTACATTTTTTTATATTATAATAATAGGACTAAGGGAAATACATATAGTATTTTATTCGCAATTCTTTTTAGTACCTCACTGCTCATATTTTAGTTTTTAGCAATTACCTACATACTGAGCTATATATTAAATTTGAACCTAAATCTAGTCTGAATACAGATTAAAATAATCATAAACACTAAATTTTATCTACGATCAACATCGGTCAATTACATTACAATCGTAGGTACTTAACCCAATGAAAACACCTTTCCTCAATATTGTAGATCAATGCAAAGTAATAATCTATTCACCTAAATGGGTCCATAGTCCGCAACTATAGCAGGTAGCCCTATCAGTTACGAGCCACTGATCAATTTAATCTTAGTTAGTATTGTACAGTTCATGCACCTTCAGTTGCATTATTCAAAGGATAATATTTAGTCGAGTTCGCCTGTCTGTCTCTTAGCGAATATTGGATTGTATTAGAGAGTGGTTTACTGTTGTAGGCAATAATGTAACAATGTACTTGGCAGTTTTTTATGGTATTATAATATACCTATATAGGTCGGCAAGCGAGCTGACAGATTACCTGATAGTAAGCAATCAGCGCCGCCCATAAACACCCGCAACACCAATGGAGTTACGAGGATGTTACCAGCCTTTTAGGAAGGGATAAGGGTTTCAGATATATATTAAAAAAATAATTTAATATGGAAGAAATATTTGACAAACAGTAATGAGAGATGAAGAAATAAACAGGGTGTTCGCTATATTGATAAAATACTAGCTGCTCTCGCGCGGTTTCACCCGCTGCTCAGCTCCATTTCACCGTGATGTTTTATTGCCTATAGCACTAAGAAACATTGTAGCTCTATCAGTGAAAGAATTTTGGCAATCCAACCAGCGGTTCCAAAGATTACCCCCTACATACAAACTTACAAATACCTCTTTATAATATTAGTATAGAAAATAATTTTATACTTACTTAAGTTAGGTCCGTTTCCCGCGCAAAAAGTGTAATCATTCAAAAATGTTCTATAGGTATTCATGAAGGAGGTGCAAACAGAATCATTCTGCACTTTAACATGAGTTGATCTTAAGATTTTCGATGTCCTGTTACTTTCCGTGAAACCAAAGCCTACCATCTGAAAAAAAATACATCCAACTGTATAAACAAGTAATCTTAAAAAATTGTTTTTAGTGAAGCTATGTCGTAGGTAGAAATTGAGGTACAATGAAGAGAGCGTGGTTTGTAGAGTTCAACATACATGTAGGTATGTTTAATATAAGTTTTTGCAGTTAAGGGGACAACTTAAGAATTAGTGATTAAAAGGAAAAGTTTACAAACAGATTACAAAACATCTTGATCAGATAGACCTAATTGAGATTTGAATGAAAGAATGTAATTATCTTGTTTTATTAGACACGTTACTTGTTGCAGACATAGTACAGCCATGACAGTTTTTACTCTATTACCTTTTTTATTACAGTGTTGGCAACAACCTAAACTAACTAATAGTAGTGTTGTATCTAGTATTTGTTATTTTAATTGATATTACAACAGACCTGTTAATAGTACAGTAAAATTTTTAATTTACGCATACTATGTACTTTCAAGTAAATAAAGCTATTCCAAAGTAAAACTTACCGTAGCTTCTTTATTGTAAAGATTATTTTTATCAAACACAGGACCCCAAACGCATATGGGTTGCACGTAATCCGTAAAATCGATGTTATTCACTTTAATAATTGCCAAATCGGATGTAGGAATACCTTTTTTGTAAGCTGGATGCATAACTATTTGTTTTATCTGAAAATGATGGGAAATATTTTAATTTTAACATATTATACCAATCACGATTGTTGCACACACAATCGCAATTGTTTTAACGCTTTGCTCGATCCGAACAGCTATCAAACTAATGACGCTGTATTTAGCTTCTTCATTTTGGATTTTTAATTCTTGTTATAAATAGCAATTGAAGCAATGAATTATTTTTGTAAATAGGCAATAATAAAAATTTTATACCTATATACTTATATAGATATATAGTATATGGATCTAGGCGTAATGTTAAAGTTAAGTTTACTTGGCTTCATTTACATTTTTCTTTTCATTTTAAAGTCAAAATCATTTATTTCAATTAGACCCTTACATGCACTTTTGAACGTTAAACAAAGCTTAAAGATAAAAAGTGTTTCTGGACGAAGGTTCAAGCAATACTTACAATAGGCGTTTGCCTCCCAGGTTGTTTGGTATTTGTTAAATTACTGACTCCAGCAACTATGACCATTGTACTAACGTTCCTTACAACACTGTTGTTTGAAACACAGTGGGCAGCTGAAAAATCAGTTATAAATTGTTAGTTGTTAATTTGAGTCCAACATTCAGGATCATAATAGTTTGTAAATCATGAAATGACAATATTACTGACTAAAGTAATGATAACAAAACATTTATGTAGAGATGCGTATTATCAAGTTAGACTAAGAACAATCAGCACGTCGATTCTTTAAAAATTTTTTGATTTTGAATCTTATTCGAGTCTGAAGTGAGCGTCGAAGTGACGGGGAAATACAATTTTAGAATGTCACTTTTAACTTCATCTCATACTTTATCTATCAAAATGTTGCTGTCAATTTAGTTCAACTCGCAAGTGTAGCGCTAGTGTACTACTACTCACGGCGGATTCAGATTCGAAGTTTAGAATGAAGTCTTACAGAATCACACTACAGGTGTTTCATGAGACAGAGGACAGACGTGATAGCTGCCACAAACTATTAGAAACTACAAATTTTAGAATCGGGAATCAATGTGAAATCTTAACCCAACCTAATTTCATTTACGCAGCAAAACATAGAGAAGGCATTGTTTCACGCAGTTTCTTTTTGTTTGTGGCAAATATCCTACTGAGTCACCCGTTCCTACCAATACATATAGGATGTTTCATATAGAATAATAGGCAACTTATTAATTTAAAACATATCGTTAACGTTCTAAAGACACTTACCAGTTAAAATCGCAGTTCTAGAAATGACATTACCACCACAGTGATAACTCGACACATTTCGCTTATCCTTAAGGAAGATAGCGACGTGCCAGGGCCAGTCACCTTGTTGAGCCTCAGTTCTCACTGTCACCAGTTCTGCATGGTTTATGGGCCTTCTGCCGCAGACATGCGCATGCAGTTTGCCCGGATGCCTGTGAGTTACGTTCAGTGACATCGCTCTTTGTGCTGCCTAAAAGTAGTATAGAAACAGGGACATTTAAATAAGAAAGATTTTATACATTAGAGATTTGCTAACACAATATAAAAATATTCTAAAAGGCTTTAAAATTAAGAATTAAATTTGAAAATATAAATATTTTTGTACGGTATATGGCAAACGATCACTTGATGGTAAGTAACCGAAGCCGCCCGTGAACACCCGCAGCACTAGAGAAGTGGCAAGTTTGTTGACATGCATTTTCATCAAACATCATAACCAACAATAAAAAATACTCTTAATATTATAAAAATAAATAAGATACATACCTTAATTCTCTCATTACATAAAGTAATATTGTTTAAAGTTAACCAACTAACAACAGGAACATCACTAACATTTTTCTTCCAATTTTCTGTTGACACGTTAAAAACGAATTTTTCCAGTAGAAGTTGTTTTGAAGATATTACTACACTGTATTTATTTGTTCGTTGTACCATGAAGTAGTTGTTCGGATACTGAAATAAATTTTATCAATCATTTAATTAATTTACTTATACTACTTGGATTGTATTTAAAAAGTTATTTTTTTAAAATTACTTCTATTATTTAAGCAGTAGTTATAGTAGTGTTGGGGCTTGAAGCGGTTATGAAAATCCGTATTCCTTTGTAGCGTTTAACCTAATAGGCAAAAAGGCCTGCGTAATAAATTTGTGCTATACTGATGTGCGAAATTAAAGTAGTAAATCACAATTACTTACAGTGTCGACATTGATTTTATTATTAAAAACGATCGAAATAACAGCATCTGTCATATTATACAGTCCAAAATTCACTGTACACTTCCAATATTTTTCACGAACTTTATCGAAATGCAACAATCCTAAATTACAGGGTACATATTTTTTCGAAGACACTGTATCTTTCAGATACACCGTACTCACTTCCCGAAAAATATTTGTGACGCAAAACAGAAATAATATTTTGACCCACATGTTTGTTTATGTGCGCGAAATGATTCGAAGTGTATAATCCACTGCCTTATATACAATAATAATTAAAAATACCTAATTAAATTATAACTCGTAATACATACAGGTAGTTTGAAAAATGCAATGGTTAATGCAAAAATATTTGAATATATTATATATTATATGTATTATAACATATATATATGTATCTAATATATAGTAATAAATAACTTTGCAATAAAAATCTAAAAATAGGTCATTTTAAATAACAAACTTTTTTTAAAAAAACCTTGCCTCACAATTAGATCTTCTCATGTGTCGTGAGTGCGGTTACAAACACGCCTTTTATTTAAATTACCTTAACAACCTTATCGACTTCGTGTGGAATCGGCGAGAGGTGTCGCGCGGTGTTCCACAGGGATCAGTCCTGGGACCTCTCCTGTGGAACATCGGGTACGATTGGGTGCTACGCACCGACCCTCCGAGCGGCGTCAGCATTGTCTGTTATGCTGACGACACACTGGTGCTGGCGAATGGGAGGTCACATCAGGCGGCGGCCGACCTGATGTCGCAAGCGGTCGCGACAGTCGTTGCAAGGATCCGGCAGTTGGGACTCGAGGTGGCGCTTCACAAGTCCGAGGCCATGTGTTTTTATGGCCGTCGGAACGCGCCACCTCCAGATGGGTCCCAAATAACGGCAGGAGGAGTTACCATCGGTGTCGAGTCGGCGATGAAGTACCTGGGTCTCGTCCTCGACAGCCGATGGAACTTCACGGAGCATTTTCGTCGTTTGGCTCCTAAGTTGGAACGGTCTGGGGCCGCGCTCAAGCGGCTCCTTCCCAACCTCAGGGGGCCAAACGCCTCCTGCCGGAGGTTGTATATGGGGATTGTGCGATACATGGCTCGTACGCTGGTCGCGTCCCAGAGGGTCACGGCTATCCGAATAATCCGCGGATATCGCACGATCTCCGGGGAGGCGGCGAACCTCCTTGCCGGATCACCGCCACGGGATCTGGAAGTTCTCTACAGTTTGCGCGCAGAGCGCGTCGCCGGGGATCCTCTGCCGGCAAGATCTCATGGCTGAGTGGAAGCAGCGACTATCGCAAAAGAGGGCCGGGCACGCTACTATAGCAGCGGTAAGACCCCTCTTTGAGGAGTGGCTTGAGAGACGCCACGGCGTCCTCACCTTCCGTCTGACGCAGGTGATTACCGGGCACGGCAGCTTCGGTAGGTTCCTGTTTCGGATCCAGCGGGAAGAAACGCCCGAGTGTCGTCATTGTGAGGACCACCTAGAGGATACGGTGGAGCATACGGTAGCGGTATGCCCTGCCTGGGCTGAGCACCGTCGTGTCCTCAGGGAAGTGATAGGCGGCAGTGACCTCTCGCGCCCGGCCTTAGTCGAGCGTACGGCGCGTAGCGTTCCGCGCACGCCTCAAAGAGCCATTAGACCACCACAGACGGGGCCCTAAAGGGCTGATGTTCAGCCGGAGTTGCGGGGTAAGCGCAATGAGGCACTGCGACCTCGGCACAGAGCAGGAGAAGGAACAGGGGGTTTTTAGTCAGTAAGAGTCTGACACTCCCTCCTGCCCGGCCCTGGGCGGGAGAAGTCATTTGATGATTTTCCCCTCACAAAAAAAACCTTATCGACTTGCCTTAAATAATTAAGTTTTTTAAAAAAAAAGATTAAGTAGAAATGAAAATAATTTCAATAACGCCCTTTTAAGTGATTAAGTGGCGATTTTTTATATTATATTTATGTTTCCAAAGCTTTAAATACTTCTGAGATATCACTATTAATACATGTTAACTTTATAGAAATGATAATGTGACTGTTTAATACATGTAGTACCAATTTGGAACATGCTGTGCGTATACAGGTAAATTGAACTGGCCAATAAGGTTTATCTGAATACCAACTCATATGACCTCATTCTTTGATACTAAGAGCTATTTATTGAATAATATTATTTTCCTTCCAGTACAACACAGCAACAATACAGGTTTCATTTTTGAATTTATCATTTTGTTAATATTTCGGCATTTTGGCAAAATTTTTACATTTGATAATTTACAATTAATTTAAAATGTAAATTTTATAGAACACCAAAGAAATTGCCGCCGGGTTTCCGATATATAAAGATTGGGAAGGGATGGGGGAGGGATTAGGCCTTCGGTAACCTCACTCACACAGCGAAACAGAACGCTCTGGGTGTTTCACGCCGGTTTTCTGTGAGGCCGTTGTATCACTCTGGTCGAGCCGACTGTTCTTGCTGAAGCTTGGCTCGTATTCTTTTTAAGAACGTGTTCACATGCTTGTATCTGCACTTGTGTTGTTGGCGGCCTTGGCTGGTTCTTACCGTTCTATTCGGTGGCCCGAAAACAACAAACAACACAATTTTTTCATTCCAGATTCACATATTGCAAACATACTTCAGCATAAAAACTCTTTGTTATAATTAATAATTAATTTATTTTAATTATAGCAAAAATTGCAGTTATTCGATATAATTTTAAGTATAGAAAGGTCTGCAACTTATGCGTAGTACGTCAAAGCATACCAACGTCCCCATTTCGAGGGTGAAATGAACACAACACTTTTAAGGGTAGCAAGTATGCATAAAATTTGCTTTCATAAAGCTTTTGACAAACCTATAGGCACAGTCATAACATATTTTTGAACATAATGATCTATGTTTTGACAACATTGTGAATTTTTTTTTTAAATAGTGTGTTAAATTGTTATGAGTAAATAATAGGGGAGAGCCATGTTTCGACACGAATGGATTGACTCGACCGGAGTTGCAAACTGGCCTGAAACAACCACAGTGTTGTGTTTCGCCGTCTGAGTAAGTGTACTCCAGGCCCAATCCTTCCTTTTAACCCCAATCTGATCCAAAAAAGCATGGCATCGCACTCGTAACTCTTCTGGTATTGCCGATGATGCGTAATGTGGATTGCTTTAAATATTAATAGTAAATCGTCTGCTCGTTAACATAAATAAAAATTGAGATACGTTTAAAAATCGTTCATTCTAAAATGAAATAATAGTCTTCGATATTTTATTAAATTCAGTTTAATTTCGATATAAACGGTCATATGAAAATACAATAAAGTTGATAAAATAAAATTATGTTTAATATTTGGCACAAGAATGGAAAAAACGTAGAAGCTGATTGGATAGTAATATTTTTCACGAAGGACTGAAATGTGATAAGGGCTCAGACTGGACCCTATCCGACCCAAATCATTTGACATAGAGACAAATAATGCCACGGAATTATCATATGTTTTATGGAAACTATATTTAACAGGTAGGTCACCTTTTTCTAGGAGGAAAAATTATCAAATAACTGCTCTCGCCCAGGGCAAGAGTAGGCGTTGATATTGAATGTCAGACTCTTTACTGAAGAGAGGGAGTGTCAGACTCTTACTGACTTAAAATACATTTTATGTGTTGCAGGTGTCCTTGGCCTTCCATCAGGTGTGGTGATCCACCTGCTCGTTCGACCCATTTTTCCATAAGAAAATAAATACAAAATCTAGCAACTACTTTGTGTTGTCCAACATAATTTAATGGATATTTAAAATAATTCTTAAAACTGAAGAATTTAATTTGTAACAACGAAATATAAAAATTACACTTAACAGTCGTCTGGAGCCGAAAGCCATTTATTTATTCATTGAATCGTGAACGAAACGCGTTCAAGTGGAAACGTATGTCATCAACTGCATTGTGAAGCACTCAATTAGTGATTGAATCAATTTGACTAATTGTTGCGAATTATTGCTCGTATTTTATTTATAGGAATGTTGTCTGGCTGTCTATATTATCCATATTACTATGTAGAATAGAATTCTTTCACATCGTATTATTGACCAACTTTTAGTAGCAGTTCTGTTCGGGTAAAAGGTTGTTTGGTTATTTTCTTCTCCAAACACTTTAAAAAGTAAAAAATTAAAAAAAACCAGACGTTAAACAACGTTACCCAAGCATAATAATAATATGTTCATTTGAAATTTGCAATACCCATAGATACTTATAAGCATCGTCTGTTCTGTAAAGTTGGGTATGTCCGTAAAGTTGGGTAAATCTGAAATGACTAATTATACGACTTATGTGTATAATTATACGACTTATGTGTATAAGTCGTATAATTAGTCATTTCAGATTTACTGATTGTATGTTATTAACGTCACTGTTTATAACTATTTTGATATAAGTTTATCTACATAGTCTTTACTTAGAAAAAAAAATATAAAACCTTTTTTTTATTTCGCAATTTGCAGGCATTTGGAAACTACTACCACTCCTGGTGGTAAGTGATGTTGCGACCTACGATGTAGCAACCTACCCTACCTACCCTTTGGGAACACAAACTCGAAAGAAATATTAATATATCATTATATTAAGTTTACAATATTCACTGTTTGTTTTACAATTGAATACAAAAAAATAGATTAATAACTCGGTTTACTGCTAAAAGGTGACTTTTTATATTCTTACAATGACAAATGTTTTAAGTACCTAAGTAAACAACAATAACTAACCCTTCTTTTATTTTCAAAAGACAAACAATATTGTATTTAACGTAATCCCTCGACTGGCAAAGAATCCATATAAAATGTCTCGAGCCATTTCTCAGAAGTTATACTCGCAAAAGATTTACAAAAACATCTATCAAATGAAAAAGCCTTTACAAATCTAGATCCATCGTTTTAATTCCTCTTCGTATCTGCTTTTACATTCTCACGAATATTTATTGCTAGGGATGCAAAACTCTTGAGTTTAGTGCTTCACTCGCCGAAGACAAATGATTCCACTCCTCCGTATTTTCTTACATGACAAAGACGAAACTTTTCCAAGTCGACGTTTCAGAAATATTTCTGTTGTGTAAACTTTAATCTTAAGACGTCGCGACGTCTCGCTGAATGCTCTTTTAATTCCAACTGTGATTACTTTACACGATTGCGATTCATTTCGAGTTATTAATGCCATGTAAGCACTAGTTTATTGTTAAAATGGAAATTTTGACTTTTCTCCTATTCAAAATTCCATACATGTCAAGTTATTTACAATATCACCAAAAATATCAAATGGTATCCAAAAATATATACAAAAAATATCTCCATTTTCGAAATAATAAAGGCTGCATCTTAAAATATTATCGCAATTACTATTATTTAAATGTTTTATTCACTTCTTGGCGAAATACCTCATCAGGACGCGGTCTCGTAGTGTGTCGGGCAATGCTGCTCATGATTGTGGGCCCTTGTAGTAGCTTGAAACTAATAGAGTTATGTGTAACAAATGGTTAGGTCAGCAAGTCTCACGAAAGTTAAAATACAAATAGCAAAAATTTCTGCAATTAACAAAATTGCAAACTTAAGCCATTACGAAACACCTCAATAACACTTCTAAGTCAAATTATTTGTAAACAAGATTATTTATAAAAGGAAGGAACGCAACCCAATTAACAGGGTGTCGTTCTAATGAAATAATAATCCAGTAATCGGTAGAGGAACACCCTTTCTTGAAGACATAAGTCTCAATAAGTGCCGGGAAACGATACAGTTACACTCCTTTTATTGCGTACTGGAAGAGCCATTTACATTGCTTTGATTGTTCAGACTATAGGATTTCAGAAAACGGTGTAATGGGCACGCATTAAAATGTAATCTAGATAGCATTAGCCCTTGGAGTGGTACTATAAATTAAGGTTTATGTTACATTACATAAGGATTTTTATGGCATACTCACTATTTGTACTTTTAAAGCTTTTCAAGACGAAAGAAATCTTTAAGTAAGTCTTCCTGAAATTCCAGCAACGAAACGACATAGCATTTTGTTCAGTATAATTTTGAAGAGGAAATATCTGTAGAGTATTATATACCTATGTTTGATATAATGTTAAAAAGTGTATTCTGAAGTGTCTTAAATCATTTACCATTCGATTTATCATCCAGCCTTGTCTAAATCTGATCTCTTTCTCTCTCTCTCTCTCTCTCTCTCTCTCTCTCTCTCTCTCTCTCTCTCTCTCTCTCTCTCTCTCTCTCTCTCTCTCTCTCTCTCTCTCTCTCTCTCTCTCTCTCTCTCTCTCTCTCTCTCTCTCTCTAACATTTTCATTATTGGCATATCACCTTTCCTCTTCTCACAGACAATGTCAATCCACAAATAATAAAGCATGTACCAGGAAAATAATAGTATTATCTAGTAGACACAAAATCCTTGTTTCTCGATTAACTCGAGGCGTCGAGAAAGTCCTTAACAAATTCGTTGTGTGTATTGCTACGATGAAGAAACAAGTGATATAATGTTTAATAGATCTTAATTGGCAGTTGACAAACGATACGCGTCTAATGGCGGTTTTTAATGAATACGTGTGGGATCCGTGTTCAGTTACTGGTTTTAGTATACGATTGTATATTACTCGGGTCGTTTTCTTAGTCAATTCGGTAAAGATTTTCGATTAACATAACTTTTGATGTGGTTTATATTATACTACACTAGATAGGTACACAGCAAAACTTTGGAATGATCTTCCGGCGGCGGTATTCCCGAACCGATACGACCTTCAAACCTTCAAGAAACGAGCAAATTCCTACTTAAAAGGCCGGCAACGCACCTGTGACTCCTTTGGTGTTGCGGATGTCCATGGGCGGCGCCGATCGCTTACCATCAGGTGATCCGTCTGCTCGTTTGCCACCTATACCATAAAAAAGGTACCCGCTCCGGTGCAATGCTGATACCATATTTTTTATACTGACAAACATTTCTCTTCAAACATTCTACCTATTAAAACGCATAAAAATCAAAATTTAAAAATTGAACCATATATAGAGGCAGACAATGCCTCTAGTGACACCTCTAGTGATTTTATTCTTATTGCAGGGTTACAGGGAAAATGCCAGTTATAAATTTAATATTTCACATTAGTTTGTTCATTAATTATAGTTTATTGTAATTTTATTATAGGTATTCAATTTTATATTTACTCATATTTATATAGTTATAACGATTATTTCATGTTTTCATTGTTGTTACAACCTGTGTAACAATATAACGAAATATACAGGCTGTTAACAAAATCTCGTATGCAATTATTGAGATTACAATAAAAATTTTCATTGCCAATCGATGATACGCAGTCAAACAATAATACAAAGCTTTATTTGAGTAACAAAAGTCGCGTAGTTACACAGTGGAACACTATTCAAATGTGTCTGCAAATAGCAACGGACCAACTTGTTGACATAATATGGATATTTTAATTGATAACTGAGGCTTTGCGGTTGTTTTATATTGCATGAATGTTAAATTAGGATTTGTGGTATTGTTATTCCGTTTATTATAGAGGTTAATACTACAATTCGTGTGGAAAATACGTATTGTTTGGCTCTGTAAAGGGACATTTAAATGCTTGATTTTTAAGCTATGTTTGCACACCTTGCATTTTCGTGTCATTGACCTTTTTTGTTCGAATTCTGTAAGAAAGTATTGTTGACAGGCTCATTTGCTCTATTTGAGCTATATTATTTACTTTCATTTAGACTATTAAATAAAAAACTGTTTAAATGTAGTCTGATACTGGGATTTTTCCTTTCTAAGGCATCATGTCTTTCAGAAACACGTCGATGCTCGCTGCAGGACGATTTTAAGTGTGGGAGAGCCATGCTTCGGCACGAATGGGTCGGCTCGAACGGAGTGATACCACGGCCTCACAGAAAACAGGCGTGAAATAACCACTGCGTTGTGTTTCGCCGTGTGAGTGGGGTTGCCGGGGGCCCAATCCTTCCCCTTCCCCAATCCCTCCTCAATCCCTAAATCTCCAAATCCCTAATCCGTAAAAGGTCGGCAACGCACTCGTAACTCATCCGTTGCGAGTGTCCATGGGCGGCGCTGATTGCTTACCATCAGGTAAGCCGTCTGTTCGTTTGCCGACCTATTACTTAAAAAAAAAAGGAATCAAACTCGCAACGATGTATGCCGCAAGCAGCTTTCCAAACAAGTAGCGCAGAGAAGTCAAAACATTGTAATCAAAACATTATGTAAGTATTTTTGGTTACCAAATACCAAAATTTATTATAATTGTATGTTGAAATTAAATAAATAAAATTAAAACAGTTTTATGTTATTTGTGGTATTTTAATGTTCGATGGAATTGCAATCCAATGATAAAATTACAATACTACAGTAATTATCACATTCGTTCAAAAGATACAAAAGATACAATACATATATTATAGTTGTTATAATTACATGTATATTTATTGTGATATTGTTTTCCTTAGATAGATATGTATCATTTTTACCTTATCCAATTTTTTTTTCTTAAATCCTTTGGTTTCTCTTTTTTTATAAAAGATGTTTCATTAATTTAATGCAACGTAATATCAAGGGACAAATAGATATTCAAATAAAGTTTACACTTGACAGTTTTAATTAATAAACCAATAAAAAAATTATAACAACCTTTCACTAAAATGATCGCCTACAATTATAACTCGGAAACCACTTAACAGTCTATTTCATTTTAGCTTTGATTGATATTGACATTCTTAATTGGTGCCTGGTTCTATAAAATATGGACACCCACAAAGATATAGAGAGTAAATTTACAGACAAAGGGTGGCTTCACCTAGCCATTTGTTATTTATTGTCAATTTGTGCCCCGGCCTGCGACCGTTCGTTAGTGGTCGTCTGGTAATAAACTTATTAAAAATGCTTGCACTTACACCGAAGCGTATTTATATCTTGGACTGAATTTTATTATATCAAGTGTAAAATGTTTGTTTTATTTTCAGATGGCATTCAATAATGAACTATTAAAATGAGTTACAGTTAAAAATATTAATAGCAGAAAAATACTTTATTTATCTAATATTAAAGATAAAATTAAAAACAAATTAAATATTATTTTTATAAATTTCATGTTCTTTTTAGTTTATATTAATTATGGAAAGTCCTTAAACCCAAATACCTGTTATTTGGAATAAGAATAATTTATTCTATTCTTAGAAAAAAGTCATACAAAAAATCTTCGGTTCTAAAAGTAATACCTAGCACATTTTACACAAATCACAATTATAGTGTGTAAAAAAGTCATAGAAAAAATCTTCGGTTCTAAAAGTAACCTAGCACATTTTACACAAATCACAATTATAGTGATGCAGTTTTCCTGAACTATTTTTTGATATTTTTTTTATATAATTGTACACTTCTATTTACTTTCATTCAATTGTTTCAAACTTCGTTTCTCACTATCGCAGCCTAAAAACTACTAAAAGTACTTATAACAAGTTTTCGGTGTATAGTCCTCCTTAAAAGTTTTAGGCAATAGACTGGCAGCAATTTATGAAACTGACAGCTGTATACTTTGTTATAAAGATGGAAACGGAGGGCAGAGTTTATCTGCTGTTATTAAAGTAATGAAAGATATGTCTTATAACCAGCTGTTACGTGTATTTTCGGAAGAGAGACCCCAAACTTCAATTTACGTTGAATGAACCTGAATATTTTTAGATTTTAATTGACTCACAAATTTTTATACAAAATTAAGCAACAACAATTTGTAAGTGACTAAACCCACACGGCAATAATAATAATTATGTATCAGTATTTTGAATTATTTTATGTTTTAAATAAAATTATTTTATTTATACGATTCTGTGTAAATGTCGCCTATTTCGTGTTCACCTACGCGACTGTGTGTTTATGAATTATTTGTTTTTCCCCAAGTTGCACGGAAAATTATAACCTCAACGTCCAATAAACGGAGCTATCTGAATGTCGGAACAATTTATTTGTAACTACTGTTATAACAGTAAAAAGTTTTGCATCGCTTTATTTTGACATTATTTTTACAACAGACAAGTCTGTTTGAATTATGGATGTTTTGTTTGAGCAAATAAAACACTACATTGTACTAAACTGTCTTAAGGTTTTTTTTATTTAGCAACTTTTATAAGGAAACTTTTATTATTTTATAAGGTATTGCTTGTGCAAGTATATCGGTTTACAAATATTCAAAATTACGACCAGGAAATTATGAAAAATTCTAAATACTTTTAAGTCAATCTTATGTTTAAACTTCGAACAAACTAACGATGTGCATATGATCATTATTTCATATACTTCTTAAATATACAATTATCAAGTTATAAGTGCCTTCTGTTTTGTGTTAATCGCCACAATTTGTCATGACGTATTGTTGTATTCAAAATTATAAATCTTTAAATTAAGTCCAGACTTCCTCATGTTTATTTGTTACTTTATGACAGTGAGTATGTACGTATAATGGTAAAGTTCATTAGTACTTCCAAAAAAACATTGGTACTTGCAACATATCGAAACCGCAAACTTATGCATGATAAGACTCAAAATCCGGGACTTAGCGATATAAGAACTCGAACTCATTACATTTATTATTTTCATTTAACATTAAGTACCTGAAATAAGATACCTTTAAGCTTATTCTTTCAATGTATCTATACATGCATCATTTGTCAGTGTTTGAAAATATTTTCATTCATCTCGTTACTACTCTATACTGTCTCGACAAACATTGTCGTTGTTTAAATGAAGAGTTCCTATTTACAATTGTTTCCTTGAGCGTTTTCAAGAGATTAAACTTAAGTTGGGTAATATTTTTCAGACGCTTGAACTGAAAACTTTTCCTTTGTCGAAAAGGGGTGTTCGTATATTCTTAGTTTCACCATATACGCTGTGCTCATAGGAATTGTTAAGTCGCCTTATTTTGTACGCCAAATATTTTTATAGCTTTGAGGCATGATGAAAATTCATGATAAAAATGATTGAACGCGAAAATTTTAAGAGCAAAATGCTTTTAGTTTTTCTTTGATAAATACAAAAGAATTTTAGCATTTAATTAAGTAGAAAAAATACAAGTACTATATAAATGTAACACAGGTACTCAGACTCCATTTTTCGCTAAGGATTTCACATTTTTAAGCTAAGATTTATATCTAGATTTTTTTATCTAAAAAGTTAATTCTCTCAACCATTACAATAATCTACTTCTTTATATAAAACTTATTTAGTTTATCTGACAACTAAACCTATCTACCCAACTATCCGCAAAGCACATCCGAAGCCACGAAAAATACATATAAACAATATATTTTTTCTATAAATCCGGGTAGCGGTCAAATCAGGCACATTAATCAGGAGTTTCTCGGCGTATCGGAGCATCCTGGGCAATACCAAGTAGCTCAGTGATTTATTGGCTTGGCAGAAAGCGTCTGCCACCTGTCTGCTCGATACTTGGCAACGAAACTTTATGCCAGACCTATGGTTTTGGGGTACGTAAGTATACAGTTTACTAGTCTAGAAGTTTCTTTTTTGGTAAATAAACCGGGAATTGGATTTTAACGGGTATTTTATTGAAGCGTGATGGCTCGTTTTATATTCAGTGTCAAATTAAATTTTCAATAAGAATTTGAACAAAATAAAATATTTTTTATACAATGCAAAATACATACTCAACTTGTACCTACACACAAAGTACATGTATATATTTACGAACTGCTGCAAACATAATGAGATAAATTATGCAAGGTGTACAGGTGCGATACCACTACGTGGGTAGGTAACAATATAACTTTTCCTTATACCAAGGAAATTGATCTTTTACTCAATCCTTTTTCTGAACGTAAGTGTGTTTTTCCTTAAGAAACTCATCGATTTTCTAGCTTGACTCATCAGTATGTGAGCACATATTGGGGAGTGAGATAAAACAAAATGAGGAAGAAAAGCATTAAGAAATTCGAGGAATTTACTGCGTTTGAGGTAATGAAAGGATTTTCTTTGAGAACACTAACAGTAGTAAAACTTCGATATTAGTTTTTGTTATTTCACACTCGAACGATTGCCGAAAGAAGGGGAAAATAGTCGGTGTTTGAAGGGGAAACTCTAAAATTACTGCTCTGGAGCCACTCTGCGCGATTGAAACATTTTGTTACTGAATTCTTTAGTATTTTACGTTGCACAAGACCTTATAAAATTATATCTATACTTATAATAAATCTGTAGAGAGGTCAATTCTGTAAATAAAAATATATTAAAAAATTACTATGAGGGGGTGATTAGTGATCGATACTGATGCCAAAAATGAAATTTCTAAAATTCTGTCTGTATGTTTCGTACAGAAACAAAAACTACTCGACTGATTTTAACGAAACTTGGTACAATTATTCTTTATATTCCTGGGCAGGTTATATAATACTTTTTATCACGCTACAATTATTAGGAGCAGAGTAGCAATGGGAAATGTTCGGAAAACGGGATAAATTACTCCATTTTTTTGGCTTCCGTCGCGTGTGCAGCCTTAATGGTTAAAGTGGAATAGGACGGGAATGGTCTATATAAAATTATCTACAAAATATCCTGAAACTGTATATGTCTATCTTTTATGGTTGACTCACAATAACACGTGTAACTCCTGATAGCTCAGTAGTTCGGAGCATTCTGATTATATTTGATTACTCTTACGTCTATATCACTCTCATTTATCCCTTATTATCTATTCAATAAAAAAAGAATGATAGAAATAAATCAGTATACATGCGTGCACCTTTTCGACGCCATGCTTCAAGATAATGATCAATATACATATAATAAACAGTAAAAGGTCGGTGTCTGTACATGGAAGGTAAATAAGACAAACTTTACAGGGGGAACTTTATACAGGTAATAGAACCCAAAACAGTGTGTGCTAATTTTTAATCTTAATAATATTGGAATGTAAAATCAAAGCGTCTAATGTGGAAGAAGAATAATATTAGGTAGGCCTAACAAAATGAAGCCATCTTTCTTCGAACGTCAGTCCTAATACTGACGTCAGTACATTATAGGTATCCACATTCACTCGAAAAGGAGGAGAAATATTAACTAGAGCAAGACTTCCAGTACTAAATACCAGGCACAGCGTACATTTCATTATTTGCGTACAACAGAATCCTGTTAACTCCAGACAGTCGTGCTATTAATTAAATCTGTTTGCCGTTTGATTGACTCTATTTGCTTCAGACTTAATTAACATTCTCGTACTTTACATCACATGTCGGTATTTAGTTCCAAGCCGTTTGTCTTGATTGAGATGTTGCGTGATATGACTGAATATTGTCTTCCCATCATATTGAATGTCGGTGTACCGACAGAACCAAGTGCGAAACGTTTAACGTACCAATAGAATTTATTTATTACCATCATCGTTTTCTGATTCGATTGACTGATTACTGAGCAATCAATATTACGCATATAGAAACTTAACGGCTCAATCAAATACCTCTATACCATTGTATGTACCTAGTTTAGAGATTATGATATGAAAATCATAAAAGGAATTCTTTCGCCCTAGGTGACAGACAATAGTCAGTCTTTTACTGACTAAAAACTACATTTCTTTTGCTGCAGGCCAGGGCCGCTGCATATTGTTGCTTGACCTGCAACCCCGGAATCAAAAACGTACCTTATCATCTTATTTAGCTCTCATTAGATACCTACAGGAAAAGATATACAGCACAAATCCTTAAATAAACACAAAAACATGTACATGGCATATTTGTATTGTCGTTGAACTTACTACTATCTTTATTTCACTTTGCACTAGTACTTAAGTGTGGCCTGTATACCAAAAGTTTGTTGTCCAATGTCATCACAAAGATAAATATTTGACAACGATAGTGATTGAACCAATGTCAACGTAGCTATTCTTATAGTTTGGAAAGATTTGAGTGGACACGCCATTATATTATAAAAAGAATAAGAGGTCAAAATAAATTGTAGGTACATAATTGTACTATGAAGTAATAATTTTTTTCTATATATATTTACTATCTTTATTTAAACAACTGGATACTATCGAAAAAAAAAGAAGAGAGATTAAGATTTGTGCTAAGATAAGAAGTGTCTATTTCTCGTTGTACCTACTTACAAGTCTCCCAATGTCTTACAAGGTAATTCATACATGCATTACATTGATATCAACCATATCACATTACATATGTAGGTAACGCTATTTAAACCACAATTTTATAAAAAATATTTTGATATAGTAAAGAACATTTCGATAGATTAGTAATAATTGCATTATACCTACAAGTGTCAGAAACCCAAGCTTCGGCACGAATAGGTCGGCTCGACCGGAGTGATACGGCGGCGTTTCAAAAAACCGGCGTAAAACAACCTCAGCGTTGTGTTTTGCCTTGTGAGTGAGGTTACCGGAGACCCAATCCCTCCCCCTCCTCCTATCCCTTCCCAATCCTTAAATATCCAAAACCCTTATTCTTAAAAGGCCGGCAACGCACTGTTACTGCGTTGGTGTTGTGAGTGTCCATGGGCATAGCTTACCATCAGGTAATACGTATGCTCATTTTCCGATCTGTACCATAAAAAATATTGGTTTATCTTATGTTTTTCCAACTCAGTTTTAAAAATAAACAGTATTTTTTTTAAGACTAGTTCATTTATTTTAATTTCGTATCTTTTAGTAATTTCTCAATTCCTTGTTTTACAAAAACCATTAAAGAATTTGACTATAAATAATTTAGCACGAAAAAATTTACGACGTGTGATTCACGATTAAAACCTCAATAGACAAAGTTTTTCAAGTGAGTCATGCTTTTACCAGCCCCTTTACAACCAGTTTTCTTACAAATCGCAATTGCTTCACTACCGCTCTACTTCCAGCAATTCAAGCGTTTTAACTTTGTCTTAACCTCGTTCGTACTAAGAAAGCAATAAAATAAGTAAGGGAAACTAGGACTAGTTACTAGATTAACGACGGTATCGTTTAATTTAGAGGTTATTTTTATTAAAACAAAGTAAAGCTATAATGTTTAAAAATAACTTCAATTCATAAACCCAAAATGGTTAATATATTTATGAATTTATTTAAAATTACAAATAAGGCGTGAAATAAATAAGAACGTCTTTACATCTACAAGTTTCAAGCAACAACGGGACTCTTGACTCCAGAACAAGTATTTCATTACAACAGGTTTTTCTCCTTTGTATATGCGATAACAAAAACACAATGTCACGTTTACTACACATCTCAATTAGGGACAACAATGTATATTTTCGATACGGTTACCTACTGCTCCCAAAAAAACATAAATACTGTTACGTGCCTGACGTCACGTTCCTGACTATGCGGGCTTGGGTTACGGGATTGGATGAAATGAAACACTAATACCGGTTTTCAGACTTTCTATTGCGCTTAAGTTACAGCGTCCACGGAGTTAAGTTATCGGCGTTCCTCTCCAGCAGAGTCCGGCCGACTGACACAACTTTGCCGTTCACGCTAACTTCACTTAACTGACTGCACTTCACTATTTCACTGCACTTCACTATTTCACTCACTTTTCTTCTTTTTCACTTCTTCCTTTTCTTCCGAATCGCTTTAGACTTAGAACTCAACTGCCAGCGGTGAGCCGCAGTTCCGCTTATATACCCCCGGTCAGGTTCTAGAACATTCAATTTCGTTATTCTTTTTTTGATCGTCATGCCTCCAGAACCTTCCAATAATTTCGTTATTCATTTTTATTTATTCTCCTTCTCGCTCCTTAATTTTTCATTACTTTCACTCAAATATTCCAGAAAGTTCGACAAAACTTCCATCAACTAAAAAACTTCATGTTTACGGCGGGACTCGAACTCGGGGTCTCTGTGGTGTAATCCACACGCCTTACCGATTACACCAACTCGTGTTGACAATTCACGACGAAATTTACAATCTCTAGGCAACGTTTGACAACCATCCATTGACGTCATGATGTCAAAGAGTTTTCTGTCACACTGCCCCCCTCTTAGATTCGCTCGTCCCGAGCATCGTTGCTGCCGTAATACCTCGCCAACCTGTCTATATGGACAACTTTCAAAGGGCTCCTTGAAGACTTCCGAATTCTGTAAGTAATGTCATTGATCTTCGTGACTATCTCGTAAGGACCTTCCCAACTCGGTTGCAGCTTTGGAGATTTTCCCTTCCTTCTGACTGGATTATGAAGCCAGACCGATCATAGCGCGTCTTTGCGCGATCACTAGCTTGAAGACCGGCCTCCCTGATCTGCTCATAAATGTCCAACATTTTTGCCCTTAACTCGCTTATGTAATCGCTAAACTCGGTGCGAGAGTCACCAGGTGGACAGCCCGATACAAGATCTGCCGGTAATCTCAATTCCCTTCCAAAATTTGCAAATGCAGGCGTCTTTGCGGTACTTTCATGTACAGCAGTCCGATAGGCAAGCAAGAAGAGAGGTATGTAAGTGTCCCAATCTCTCTGATGGCTGTCAACCACCTTTGCTAAGTGTCGCTCCAATGTTTGGTTGAAGCGTTCGACCATTCCATCTGACTGTGGATGATAAGGGGTCGTTCGAGTCTTATGGATTCCCAAAAGTTTACAAGTTTCCTGGAAAACTTGGGATTCAAAGTTCCGTCCTTGATCACTGTGCATCTCCAAGGGCACTCCGAATCGGGTGAATACCTCGTTTACCAACTTCGTGGCTACAGTTACTGCCTCTTGATTCGGTATGGCAAAGACCTCCGGCCATTTTGTAAAATAATCCATAACCACTAAAACGTAGCGATTGCCCGAATCAGTGATTGGAAATGGTCCAGCGATGTCTAAGGCTATTCTCTCCCAAGGCATACCAACATTGTAGATTTTCATCGCCCCTCTGCTTCTTGTTTGTGGACCCTTGACAGCTGCACAACTAGTGCATTTCCGGCACCAATCTTCGACGTCATATTTGCAATGCAACCAATAAAACCTCTCCTTGATCTTCACCAAAGTCCTCCTAATTCCCAAATGTCCTCCAGAAGATCCATCATGGAACGCTTTTAATACATCCCTTATTTTTGAACGAGGCACCACCAATTGCAAATGCTCGTCCTTGCCGTTTGTTGATTCCCATTTCCTGCACAGAAGTCCGTTATGCAGCGTAAGGCTTTTCCACTGTGCCCATAAACCTTTCGTTACCGCGCTATATTGGGCGACGTCACTCCAACTTGGCTTGTTACCACTTCGTAGCCACTCCAGTATTGGTTTGATATCTGCATCTCTTTCCTGTTCTAATTTCATCGCATCATCTCCCCATGCCTCGTCAACAGTATCAGTCCTTATCACCTTAAGAAAAGCAGTTTCCTTCTTGGCACAATGCTTGCAATCTTCCACGCATGGGCGTCTCGATAATGCATCTGCGTTGCCATGAATTCTTCCGCCGCGATGTTCGATTTCAAAGTCAAATTCCTGAAGTTGTTCCAACCATCTGGCTACTTGGCCTTCGGGATCCTTAAACTGAAGCAGCCATTTCAAAGCAGCGTGATCAGTTCTGATCAAAAATTTCCGTCCCAGTAAATACTTCTTGAAATGGTGCAGAGTTTTGACTACGGCCAGCAATTCCCTCCTGGTCACGCAATAATTCTTCTCCGGCTTGGATAGTGACTTGCTGAAGTAAGCAATAACCTTCTCCTGCTCACCATCGCGTTGTGAAAGGACACCTCCTATTCCAATATTGCTGGCATCCGTATCAACTACGAATATTCCTTTCGCGCTGGGGTATCCGAGAATTGGTGTGTTACAAAGCCGTTCTTTTAGTTCTCGAAAGGCTTGCTCACAATCCTCGTCCCAGATAAAGGCACGTTTCTCCTCTGTCAATCGATGCAAAGGCTTGGCAATGTCCGAGAATCCTTTCACAAACCGCCGATAATACGAGCACAATCCAAGAAATGCCCGAACTTGCGTTTTGTCTTTAGGTGTTGGCCATTCCTTAACAGCGACAGTCTTGGCTGGATCAGTCTCAATTCCTCTCTCAGAAATAACATGTCCTAGATAATTCACTTCGCGCTTGAAGAAAGAGCATTTTTTTGGACTCAACTTTAAATTTGCTCCACGCAGCTTGTCGAGTACCTTTTCCAATTTCCTTAGATGATCGTCAAAATTCCGTCCAACAATGATGATGTCATCGAGGTAAACTAGGCAGGTTTCGCCCAGCAGTCCCGCCAGCACCTGTTCCATCAAACGCTCAAAGGTTGCCGGTGCATTGCATAATCCAAATGGCATCACCTTAAATTGCCAGAGTCCCTTCCCAGTTGAGAATGCGGTCTTTTCCTTGTCCTTGGGATCCAAATCCACCTGCCAATAGCCGCTTTTCAGATCGAGCGTTGAAAACCATTTCATGCCACTCAGTGTGTCAAGTGTGTCATCGATTCTTGGTAACGGGTAGCTATCCTTCTTGGTTACATCATTCAATCGTCGATAGTCTACGCAAAACCTCGTTGAACCATCTTTCTTCTTGACAAGCACGACAGGTGAACACCAAGGGCTAGAAGAGGGCTCTATCACGTCATTTTTCCTCATATCGTCAATCATTTCTTCAACCTCTTTCTCACGAGCGAATGGTATGCGTCTGGGCCTTTGACGAATTGGCATTGTATCACCTGTGTTTATTTTATGCTTCACCAAACCAGTTCGGCCAATATCACCATCGCTTCTTGAAAACACATCAGAGAATCGAAGAAGTAAATTTCTAGCTTTCATAGTCTCCACTTTTGTCAGACTTTTGTTTTCGTCTAAGATTTTCGTTACAAAGTCTATTCCCGTACTGTCCTTCTTCACAAGATTCTCCGAGCATTTTCTTATCCAGGCCACTTCTTCCAATACGCCCACAGGCTCTCCTTCTTCAATCGTAATTTTTGAATCACTGAAGTTGAATACCGGAATGCGGTTGACATCAGATGACCCAACGACAGTTCTCGCCGGTAGCCATGAGTTTACGTGTTCCGATTTATCAATCACAGCGCACCTTAGAGGTAAACTTCCTTCCCTCCTCCTAGGTAATGCGATTGGTACGAGAGTCTGTGATTTTGGTTCAAGAACAGTTCTTCTTAAACAGCAAACTTTTCCCAGGGTTCCACCCTTCATCGGAATTTCCTCAGTTCCACATAGTAATACTCCAGATTTTAAGTCGATGTTACACTGGTGCCCTTCCAGGAAGTCAAGTCCCAGGATGCAGTCATCCAGAATTTTGGCCACAATAACCTCATGTCGATAAACACGTTCCCCAATTTTGATTGTTACATGCAGTTTTCCACTTATCGGTATGCACTGGCCGGTAGCTGATTTCATTCGTAGGCCAACAATTGGTTTAACGTGTTTCCTGATGTTTTGCCCGAGCAGCCGAACATTTATCACCGTCCTTGAAGCTCCAGTATCTAATGTTAGCTGACTGTTTTTCCCATTTACTTGACCGTCTATCACCAGAGTATTTCCATCGTTAGTTTGCTTGATGTAGATTGTTGGGGTTATTCCACTACCGGCCAGCGCCCACCCCGCAGCCCTGGCTGGATTTAGTTTCCCTGCTGGTCAGAAGTTGAGACCGCCGCGTCCTGGCGGTTCACCTTCTTCGGGCAGTCGCTCCGCATGTGCCCACGCTCTCCGCATCCATAGCACATGAAGTTCCGACGGCGTGGAGGTACCTGCTCCGTTGTCGTCATTTCCCGCAGACGTAAGGTACGGTAGTTACCACGCACGGCTTCCACTTCCAATGCATGGGCCAGAGCTTCTTTCATGTTCTTGTGATGGCCCAGATGAACAGCAGCTCGTACTTCGGGGTCCCGAACACCGTCAATGAATGCTTGGAGAAGCGTGCCTTCAATCATTGATGGAGTCGACCGAAAAGCTCGACGCACAAGTTTCTCGATTTCCACGGACCATTGCTGTAGACTCTCATTAGCACGCTGAGTACGCTCTTTTAATTGCGCTCTGTACACGTGCTCGAGGTGGCTGTCTCCAAAACGTGCCTCAAGTGCGTCGAGGAGGGTACTAAAGCTGAGATCCCCACTTGCGCCGATAGCTTCCAGCACTGAGAGCGCTTGATCACGGAGGGCCAGGGTGAGGGCTGACTGTGCTTCCTTCTGAGTCCAACCATAAGCCTCCATAAGTGTCTCAAACTGTAGCTTGAACGCGGTCCAGGATGTTGTTCCGTCGTAATGGGGAATCTTCAGCCCTTTCGTTGCGCTTGAGGCCGCATTTGGGGCGTCAAAAACGGCTGCAAGACGGCTTCGGCTCTTCAAAGGGCTTGGGCTTGTCACTTCCTGCTTGATTTTGGAGATCTCTTCTTCCACTCTCTCCTCTATCGCCATGACGCGATGTTCCAACTTGCCTAAACCTTCCTCCACTTCTTGTACCCGTTCGACAGCCTTTTGCAGTCCCTTCGTGAAATCTTTATGCATGTCCTCCAAGCGACGCGCTTGCTCCTCTTGGCGACGAGCTTGATCTTCTTTCAGCTCCCGCAGCTGTTCTGACTGACAGCGTGCTTGCTCTTCTTGGCGGCGCGCTTGCTCTTCTTGGCGGCGCGCTTGCTCTTCTTGGCGGCGCGCTTGCTCTTCTTGGCGGCGCGCTTGATCTTCTTTCAGCTCCCGCAGCTGTTCTGCCTGACAGCGTGCTTGCTCTTCTTGGCGGCGCGCTTGATCTTCTTTCAGCTCACGCAGCTGTTCTGCCATCATTTGCCGCAGCTGTAGCAGAAGATCCATCTGCACAGGCTTGGCTTCTGCATCGCTGGTCTGAGCTGCAGCACCCTCTTCCCTCACACGCTGCGCTTCTGACATAGCACGGGTACTCACTCCTCTTACGTCCTGCGGCACTAGCGGCATTTTTCTCCAATCCCACTTCTGACACCAAATGTTACGTGCCTGACGTCACGTTCCTGACTATGCGGGCTTGGGTTACGGGATTGGATGAAATGAAACACTAATACCGGTTTTCAGACTTTCTATTGCGCTTAAGTTACAGCGTCCACGGAGTTAAGTTATCGGCGTTCCTCTCCAGCAGAGTCCGGCCGACTGACACAACTTTGCCGTTCACGCTAACTTCACTTAACTGACTGCACTTCACTATTTCACTGCACTTCACTATTTCACTCACTTTTCTTCTTTTTCACTTCTTCCTTTTCTTCCGAATCGCTTTAGACTTAGAACTCAACTGCCAGCGGTGAGCCGCAGTTCCGCTTATATACCCCCGGTCAGGTTCTAGAACATTCAATTTCGTTATTCTTTTTTTGATCGTCATGCCTCCAGAACCTTCCAATAATTTCGTTATTCATTTTTATTTATTCTCCTTCTCGCTCCTTAATTTTTCATTACTTTCACTCAAATATTCCAGAAAGTTCGACAAAACTTCCATCAACTAAAAAACTTCATGTTTACGGCGGGACTCGAACTCGGGGTCTCTGTGGTGTAATCCACACGCCTTACCGATTACACCAACTCGTGTTGACAATTCACGACGAAATTTACAATCTCTAGGCAACGTTTGACAACCATCCATTGACGTCATGATGTCAAAGAGTTTTCTGTCACAATACTACGAACAAGATACATCCCTTTATAGACATTACTTTGCTTGTACCGTTGACGACGCGGCGACCAGCTGATGAGGTGCCGTGCAACGTGACGCTGGTTCATATCCCGCACAGAACGTCTCGACCATTTCATAGGAAAAAATCCTAAGAATTAACGACAAGAACCAAAAAGTTTATTATTATTCAACCCTTAATCCAATCGTTATTATGAACAATACAAACCTATAATAATGTCCACAACTATGTAGGTATTATTCAACAGAAGTTTAAGTACAAATTCCAAGTGAAAATTCGCATATATTTCCTATACGAACTTGAATCCTCAAGAGGTAGTCTATAAAGTTACAAAATCCTCAACCAATATTGATCGAAGTTTAAAAGCAATCAAGGTTAACACGTTCCAAAAATATTTACCTACAATTTCATATTTTAGATTGTTAAAGTTCTTACGACCTAAATTTTAGGCTAACATAAAGGTGATGTGAGTTGAGAGTTTTCTTTCGTACTAATCAAAATTTTCTACAAAGAAAATAAAGTACCAATATAATCTTTAAGTTTGTGTGTTGTTGTCAGTAGTAGGTCCTTCCAAATTAACAACGCTATAAGTGTGATTATCGCTTGACACAAAATACTATTCGATAGCATAGAAAATAACAAACCACTTGGTTTGTGCAGTGATTTAAACGATCAGCAGCAGCAATTTTTCGTTGTATGAAGATGTTGATGAAATATTTAACGCCTAAACTACTAAACCGTGTATAGTCTTCATACCAAAAATCTTGCAGGAAGTCACTATTTAACGCGAACGGAGTCGTGGGCAAAAGCTAGTTACTGTTAGTATGTATTGCTTACAAGGAAATCTTTAGTGGACAATAAAATTATTTAGGTACGTTCGATCTTGAATTTAATAACACGTTTTCATCCTATCCAGATTTATTGTGATCAATTCTTACCTATTCTGCCAACACATTCTCCGGAAAATATGGACCCTAGAAATGCCGAGTGTCAATCATAGAAAAAATGATGAAAATTTTTGGTATTATCACTTTCACATATTTTCTTAAACGCGAAACAATACCTTCCTACCATCGATATTGGCCACAGTTTTCTTTGTCAACGTAAATAATGCACCCCTCGATAAACTAGTTATTCAAACATACAAAAGAAGTACATACAGCGGTGTCTGGGACGCTATAATTAATGACTCCTAGCCTGTTACTAATTGAGTGAATTCAGTGAGAAGACGCGACGGCGACGATTTAAAAATACATTTTCTTTAGCAAGTTTGTTACAAGTTGCCAGGTCCAAGATATCGGTCTCCTGGTTACTACATTGTTATTTCTTTATAATTGTTTTTAACTGAAAGGAGAACTAGACATTTTATATAGTTGTTAAGAAAGACCAAAGGCCAAGTCTATTTTTATAATAATGTCGCTTAGTCTGCTACCAATTTTTAAGGATAAATTAAATCTTTTGATATTTCTAGAGACCTTGTCAAAGCGAAAGTTGTTTTGAATCTACATTAAAATAATTTAGGATGCATAGTGATTCTCAAAATTTGTACAAAGATCACAAGAATATAAAATAAGATTGTAAATTCTGGAATTCAATAGTAAATCATTATGGTTTCACTAGTAAAACGACTGTTTTCGAACGCTAGCGCGACTCATGAAGCAGCAAACCTCGCGCAATACGTTCACGTGTAACAGCTACATGAGAAAGCCTTTAAACTTTACAATAAATCGTAAAACTAAAAAAAAAATTTAAAGTCTACTCCTACTAGTAGTAGAACTACTTTAAAAAATAGATGACATATAAAAAATAAACCAAGTTTTAAAGGTAAATTTCTTACTAAGCAAACCTTTTCATCTACTCTGAAAGAGTAAAACAAAATCTAATTCTAGACCAGACTAAGTAGATATTTCATTATTCATCCGAGAAAACTATTACGGGTTCCTACAAGAAAATCCTTCACGTGTGCGTCTATTCATAAGCCAAGCTCAACAATGATCGTATAACAATAAGGTGTCCTCAGTTTTCACAACATCACAATGGAGAATGGAAGCATATAAAGTCGCCTTGTTGCCACTAATTAATCTGCTTATTCAGGCCCCGTTGAAAGAAGAATTAACTTCCCTTGAAAAGTGACAATTGTTTTCTGCGGTGTATTTTTATAATTAAATGCCGTGTCAAAGAGAACATTCCTTTTTATACTAAAATACGCTTTGGATTTTTTAAATAATTTACTATGACTGGGTTGTATTTTGATTATTATAACACATCACATTAATATATTCCTTGATTTTCCGAGAATCAAATAACACTTCATTGCATTTATTTAAAGAATTCCTTCTTATCAACTTACTAAATGTTTATATTACTTAAAACACTAATTTATGATTCTTGCACTTACAAGGGTAGCGTCATTAAAAAAACTAATTTGGAAGAAATGATAACATCAGGTAAGTAAGAAAAATGTTTTAAAACCTCTTTATAAAATATTTTCATTCTTGCACAAGGTAAAACGCAATTTGCATGCATAGATAGCGTCCGTTGCAGTTATGAAATATATCCCTGCATCTACAAGTTGGCTGGCCAAGTCGAGCAAATTCCGTCCATTGCTGGATTAATAAAATACTATCAGAGAGCTTTTCTGTACTGAACCAGTAATGGAAATAATCCGCTAGACTATGCTTCGAAACGGAGAGAAGAGTGTATCAAGTCGCTGCTTATAATTCATTTCATAGCGACATGGATGGAATGAAACTGGGTCCCCTGTGGCTATATTTTGTGAGATTTTTCCTTTTGAATGAAAGATTTTTATAAATATTCTAGATCGATTTTTGTTTGATCTGAGTGGCGTGGTCTCAACTACTTTTTTGTTTTGGTTATTTGGCAGAAAGAAGTCTTGAAAGAAAAGTATATATCTCATCTGACTGACTAGATAAATCGCAGATATTTTTATGTATGTACACTGAAAAAAAAAGAGGAAGGAGAAGACAACTCTAACAGTTATATGGCACCAAAAATTGTGATAAAACATTGAACAACAAAAACAAAAGTTTGTGTAACGTTGACAAACAGTTATTGCTTAAGCAAGAACGTGTTGTGTGCCCGACGTCCTAACACTACTTTGCCTGTGTTTCTGAGATAATGCCTCGCACACAACTGAGTGTAAACTAAAGCAGCAAACTTATGCTTCGCACGGTCCAAAAGCTGTAGAAGAAACTTAAATTTTTGAGTGTACGAAATATTCTGTTTTAATAAGACAAGTGTTTGTAATGTAATAGTATAACGTGACATTTAAATGAGATGTTCTTTTGTAAGTGTTATGAATTCTTGACTAATAATTGTAGCTCGCCGCCCGACTGGAACTAGACCGGACGGTGGGTTATGTTCCGTGCGCGAGTTAAATAGTCGTTAGGTCACTAATACCATGTGTCTATTTGTACTGTTAGTATTGTTGTATTCACTATTAGTAACCCTTAAATAAACGTAATGATGATATGACTGATATCAAAATTTCAAATAAAAGTACAAAGCTAAAAATGAGTAGGAAGTTAGTAGTGTACTAAGTCGCACAAAAGAGGTATTAACTAAGAACATTCTTAAGTACTCAAACTTATCGAGCAGTCACGCAATTAACAGATTTTTTTAATAAAAACCAGCCACTTTAAGTTTCACAATAACTAATTACCTTTCACCTCGAGTGCAAACAAAATATTTTTAAAAAAGACATTTCTTTATTCCATATCGTTAAGTAAGCAAGCCAACTGAATCCACTCTCTTGAATCAAAACAAAATTGAATTTTCCACTAAAATCGTTGCAAGGTAAAACAAAAATTTTAAAAAACAATCTTCATTCCGATTGGCAATTACACGGGGCAAATCAATGGAGTTCTGTAAACAAATCTATTAGCCAGTCAAGTATTAACAAAGACTGATAAACAGTCTGTGTTTGATATTATCTTAACAAGAATATACTTATTGAAATTACTCAATAATTCAATTTTTAATTGCTTATTTTTTTTTTATTCGATGCCAAATGTGGATAAGAATGTCTTTATGCGGGTGAACCACTATCATCTGAATAGAATTTCACTGTAGGTAAAAGTCGATTGCAAAACTTTATTAGAATGTGACGACAAATGATGACTGACAAAATATGGTAATGATTTTGAAAACAGGTTATAAAAGGAATAACGTAAGCTCATCAGTAGTCGACATTTAATATTTACAAGAATTCCAAGAAGATGAAAAATATATTGTATATGTACCTGAAAACCATATCAGACGGTCTGCAATCGAGAAAATCGAAATGAATACTAAAATATGCAGAATCGAACGCATGAAATAAATTGTCGGTAATCATACCGTACGCAATATGCAATCGAATGCAGTCGCCTGAAAAATATTGGAATCCATCCAATAAGTTGATGTAATGAAAGCGACTTTACTACCATGGTTCGGGGGAGGGTATCTAAGACGTTTGCAATTTCCGAACAAAATCTTTGTACGTTTTACGAGCAAGACAATAGATGTTTACTGGCGAACGGTGTTGGCAGACGGCCGAAGCGGCGATGCGAACAACTCATTTTACGCTCCGTGTCGCCTACTCGATCAGCATCCCTATTCTCGATCAATCGACGTGAAACACCGAGGTGTGCAGCTCTGCACTATAAGTAAAATGTATTGTAACTGTTACAGTTCCAATGGATTTTCCTTAAAACAGAATACGGATAGAAATGTTTGGTACAAAACATTGATTCTTTTGGACGGACTTTAAATGTGATTCTGTTGTGATAAATGACGATCGTTAGTTGCATTTCTTTGTTCTTTGTTGTCGTTGTGTTGTTTCTTCTATTTATTTGGATTGTGACATTAATTTGTGACGAAATGACAGACGTTTTGTAGTTTTTGTTTCAATGGTTGACATTTTTCTTTCTTTAAAGTTATTATAAGCTGCAATGTGTTCTGAAAGAAAGAAAGAAAAAGTATTTATTCGCGTCTGGGACGCATAAAAGACACAAAACGAACAAGATAATAAAATAAAGTTAAAATAAAAATACATTGAGCAAGGTAAAAACAATATCACAAAAGTAGACGGTAGGAGAAAAATATGCGTCCAAGCACGCGAAATGGCCCACGCTCAGCATAATGCAGCGACCCCGTACGAGACGGGTTCGCGGCGCTGATTTTCAGCGATGGCCGTCACTAACGCATGACGCCAATCTGTGCAGAAACTTAAGGTAAGAAAATAAGTATTTAACTTATTTTCTACTGAAATATGTTTTTTATAATTGTTAGAATAATAAACTACTACAAAAAAATAAACTGCTTATGATAAAAAAAAATAGAGTAAAAAAAAAACCAGAAAAATAAAGTACCAAACAATAGACGCCTATGTGACATTTGTCAGTGGCAACACTGAACGAATGAAAGCGACGCTCGCGCCTCCAATCCATTCGATCTGTGCATTCGATCAAAAAGTCTATAAGTCTATTCACCATTCTCTGTCCACGTGCCACAAACAATTTAATATAGTAATTTACAATTTGTATTTGTATTACGTAATGGCGACGCATACTAATAATTATTATGCAATCCGTCATATAAATGTTATGGAGATAAGTGATTTAAATATGTTGTGTTGTGAGTTAAAAAGAATATGAATTGTGTAATGAATGTAGTTGCAAAATGTGACTATGGAGGACTATCGAATTCTACCAGGATGATTCAGGTAAGTGATATTTTACCCATGCACGCCACTATTGGATTAATATGGATTTATACACAACCTAAAAATCCGCATCCAAGGCCACCCACTGACCAATTCCTCAGCATTAGTTATAAAATTATGATGAATAGTATTAATTTTGTGTTAATTATTTGATAAGTCGAGGTTTTATCGAGTCATTATAATTCAATATGAAAATTGACTTCAGATTGGTAAACAAAACAAATTAAAATAAACAAAATAATTGCATAGATGAATTAAAGATAGATGTAAATTATATAATTAAGGAATTAAATTGATAAAATTGATATTGCAGACAAGAAAATGGGAAAAAAACACAGTACCAATGACACTCATGAGGAACAAAGGCTTGAGTGGACGGCAACCCACACTGCAGGAAGTGATCCCCAATCCGGAGCATGCGTGCCAAGACCCCCGAGGTATGAAGCAATGTCACAAGTTGAGGCTCACTTGCTGATGTAGTAGAAACTTTTTAAATTGTGCCTTAAATGCATGTTTTGTTTTCAGGCACCGAAGTGGGGGAGGGAGATCATTCCAGCAGCGCGTAGCCGCAAACTTGAAGCATCCCCTGAATGCCACAGTATGATGCCTAGGAGCGGCCAATGGACACACTATGGAGCGAAGACCATGCCTCATCTGGCTGTGTTTCCAGGTCAGTTTTTTAAAAAGATATTCCGGTGCCTGTGCCTCGACAATGCCAAACAACAAATTGGCCAAGTGGAGCCTTCTCCTAGCAGCCATCTTCAGTAGCTTTAGTTCATTTATATATGGAGTAACATGACTTCTTCGTGGTATATTTATGCAAAAACGAACACAGGCATTTTGGATTCGCTGGATAACGCGCTCCGTTCTAGAGAGAAGGCACGGTCCATATACTATATCACAATAGTTTAATTTTGATAGGATGAGGCTGTCAACAAGTTGTTTGCGCAACGGAATGCTCAGATATTTCCGTATTCCATATAATACCTTTAGCCTGTAGAAGCAGTTTGCCAAGACTCTTGTTACATGAGCCTCAAAACGCAGCTCGGGATCCATAGTTAGACCTAGACTGCATGCTTGCTCAACTCTCCCGATACTTTCCCCCATAATAACTATTCTAGGGTTGGCCGACTTAATAGTTTGCACCTGGTTTCTGGAGCCTAGAACCATGAATTTTGATTTAAGCGGGTTAAGGACCAGTGAGTTCGATTCAGACCATACAACCACTCTGTGCAAATCCTCATTGATTTTCTGCACCGCTTCATGTGTTTCACTGGCCTTGAATGTCAAGTAAAGTTGTATATCATCAGCATACATATGATATTTACAATGAGCAAAAGACTTGACTATATCTGCGCTGTATAAGATATACAGCAAGGGCCCCAGAATCGATCCCTGGGGAACGCCCCTGGACACGCTGAGGGGGGATGATGCCACCCTCGACCCATCCTCTCTTTGCATCTCCACAAATTGGGACCGGCCTGAAAGATAGCTCTTAAACCACCCTACCGTGTCCTTGTCGAAACCATAGAAAGCCAACTTAGACAGAAGCAGAGTAGTGTTAATAGCATCAAAAGCACGGGAATAATCAAGTAGAACCAAGATTGCACCCTCCCCCCTGTCCCGTGCCTCAAGAATATTCCCCACTACATCGGCCAGAGCTGTTGCAGTGCCCCTTCCCTGCCTAAATCCAGATTGTAGATCAGGAAGAATATTATTAGTTTCAAGGTATTTAATAACCTGTGAGTGCACTATCCGTTCTAAGATCTTTGAAAGGCAGGGCAGTAAGCTGATTGGTCTTAGATCCTTTATATTAATTGGACTGGTAATTTTGGGTATTGGTCGTACAATAGCGCATCGCCAGAGTTCAGGGAATGTGTATGTCATTATTGAACAGTTGATAATATCTGTGATGGCTTGTAAGGAAGTTGGTAACGTAAGTCTTATCATTTCCAGACTAATGCCATCGACACCCTGTGCGTTCGACTCCAGGCTTTTAATTATCTTGAGGACTGCCCCAGGATTGGTAGCTGACAGAGAGAACGTAGCATCGCTAAACCTATGCGACTCAAAGAAAGAAGACTGCGAATTATTCAGATCACAATTGCCGGGAACATCCAGGAACGCCGCATTGATATCGTCAGGGTTGTCAAAGTACCCCGGAAGGAGTCTTTGTTTGTGGTCAGGCAACACATCCGCTTTTAAATTGCGCCATAATAATTTAGGGTCCCTGATGTTGTTGTTAATGCTTTCTGTGAAATAAGCTCTCTTCTCGTTAGCCAATGCCGTGATGGCCAGATGCTTGAGCTCCAGGTAACTGTTCTTGTGTTCCGGCAACTTCGATCTGCGAAATTTGTCCCTGGCCTTATCTCTCAGTTTTGACATTAGTCTGATGTTGTCAGTGATCCATGGGGTGGGACGGGATCTAAATGTTTTAGTTCTAATGGGAGCATGGAGGTCGAACAGTTGGATTACAAACGAGTTGAATGTTTGGACCATTGAGTCAACATCATTCATATCACCCACTGTAGACCATGGAATGCTTTTTAAATCCCTGTCGAAGTAATCCTCCAAGATGTCTTTGAGAGGGCGATATACCACTGATCTAGGTCGGCATTTATGTCTCTTGAAGACCGTCTCGCAAGTAATAAATGCATGATGGCTAAGTTCACTTATATGATTGACCTCTACATTGCGGACTGGAGCATCAGTGCAGATAACGTCAATGAGCGAGCTACTATCACCTATAAAGTGCGTAGGGGTTGTGACCACTTGAGTCAAGTTGAGATAAGTCACAAAGTCTGCGAGTTCTTTGGACTTTGAGCTGTTGACGTCCTCCATATTGACATTGAAATCCCCTAACAGTATAAGGTTATCGAAGGGGGCCAAACCACCAATGCTTTTAGTCAGTCCATCTAGAAACGACTCCAGTTCCAACCATGGTGGGCGATATGCAGTACCAATAAGCAATTTGATTCTATGTACCGTGAGAGTTAACCAGAGCTGTTCGACATTAGCGTGTTCAGGGTGTGCTCTGACACGTGCAGGAATTCCATTTCTGATGTAGAAAGCGACCCCCCCGCCACGCCCCCCACGTATAGACAATGGTCGCGGGATGTGCTTCAGTCTATAACCTGGTACGCTAGGCGCCCGGTCATCCTCACCCCTGCGCAACCAAGTTTCGTTGACAGCCATTATGTCCACTGGGTGATTTCCCATTGCAACCAAGAATTCATCCTGGTTAGTCCCTACGGAGCCCGCATTCAACAAACCAAACCTAATACGCTTATATCTAGTCATTTGTATTCAATGAGTTACAATGTTGTGTGTAATGTAAATATAACTTGTAGTATCTAGTATATAATGTAATATGTATAGTATATAATATTAATATATATGTATATTTAAAGTATATTATCTTGTTTGTAGTAAGTGTAAACAAATATATTATGTAAGGTACGGTAATTGATATGGGAAGTATAGAAATAATAGTTATGTAATTTTTTTGTATTTGGTTAGTGTATGTAATGGTACCATGTAGACCGTAAGTATGTGTGTAAGCAAGTGTCAGCTGCGACAGAATATGCGCGTCAGCCAACGCGTAAACCCCACGACTTGGATTGTTTAGACGCATATTTTCCTCCTCTTTGATACTAGATAAATAGTCGTTATGTACAAACACAAAAATAAAAAAATAAGATTGGTTATATTGTTTCCTTATTGACAGGTCCAAAAACCCTCTCAATGTCCTCGTCGGTGCTGATCCTTTGAGTGGGATCACCTGGGCTCCGCCTTGCAAGAACGCGCCCCCGCTTGGTCCACACAAATCTCCAATTGTGGAGGCGAGCGGCATCTCGGGCCATCCGAAACAACCGGCGATTCGTCCTCGTGAGGCGCTCGTTGACGAAGAAGCGCTGCGGCGGGCCGGGCGTGCCGAGGTCGGCGGTGGTCGCACCACGCCGCACGCGGGCACCAGCCAGCAGCTCGTCGCGCAGGTCGCGGCGCGCCAGGCGCACGGCTATGGCGCGCGGCCGCGTTGCTGCCGGGCCGGCTGAGCTAGTAGCGTTGAGTTGCTTGCCTCCGACCCGCTCCGCGCTGACGATGTCCCGCTCCTCCAGCTGCACCCCTAACTTAAGGCCCACTGCTTTAGCTATGTGGATCGGGTTTTCAGAAGGAGCCTCCGGTACACATGTAATCTCCACGTCATTTGCCAGTAGGTCCTGATCCCGATCGTTTAGCTCACGCCTCAGCTCCTCCACGACCTCGTCCGCCGACGAACGACCCACAGAAGTCCGCTGCTCCAGTGTTATTATTCTGGCTTCGAGGCCATCGATGCGCACGTTGCAGCTGCTCACTGAAGACACGAGTTGCGCCATCTCCAATTCCATCTCTTTGCGGAACTCTTGGATCTCCGCTCGCATCGCCCTCAACTCATCCATGAGCATTCCCATATCAGGGTCTGTGATAGGGGAAATTTCCCGTGCCGCGGTGGCTGCTGAAAAGGCACCCCTACGTAGTGGCGTGGAAGCAGACGACGGGCTAGTGCATTGTTGCTCAACCACAGGACTAGAACAACTGGCGTTCAGCTCATTAGGCGCGAGGGCCACTAAACAAGTTTGTGTCGTAGGATCTCCGGCTGCGCTAGCCGGGCCTCTGACCGGAGTCTCCGCCCTGTTATCCCTGACCAGGTTTTTTTTACACTCAGGGCAGCGCCAAGATGCTGGGATAGCTACATCCGGCTTGAAACCAACGCATCCTCTGTGGTATAGTCGCCGACACTTACTATTAGCACACTTGACGCCCTCTATAGCAGAAGCAAAGCGATTGCAACCCGCGCACTGAATACCTGGCATTGTAGTAGGCGAAAAGGTAAAACCGCGTCTTAGTTAGTTTAGTGCAAAATCACTAGATGGCCACTGGTCCGATATCAATCGATGAGTTTGGTATGATGTTAATAACACTGACCAAAAAAAGAGGGTAGAAATTAAATATATTTAGTCACTGTGTTCTATTTATTTCCTTTAAATCCCTTTATGCACTCAATCCACTGCCGACTCCAATATATGTCACTTTGCGCCGCACTGTGTTTACAACAACGTAAGTATATAAATGACTACTATGTTCCACGAATTATTAATAAAAAGCAAGACGCGCACGAACTGCACCGACAGACGTCAAACGTCAGATGTTCTGTTTTTGGTTTTTTTTTTATGGAAACTGTTTCTAATTTTTATGTTACGTTTTTGCACTTTACAAGATGTTGTGTTTTTTGTAACTCTGTACTGTATGTAAAATTTCCTAAAATAATCATACTTTGATTATTTTGGAAATTTCACATTCTTTGTTCTAGAAATCCCACTTATGACCACAAAGATCGGTGAAGCGTTCTTTCTTTGAACAAAAATAATAACAACAACTAAGGCACACGCAAGAAATAACCAGGAACCAACAAAAGATTTCTTAAGAAACTGGTGTAAAGAAGGCCAAAAGACATTGAAGGTTCGCAGACGACGGCAAAATCAGATACGATTCATTAGTGTAACGAGCTTTTAATATTTAAGGACCGGCTTTGATTGGAATGGCCTGAAAGTGTCAGACGTCGCTCGAGGGCCGTGGCTTTGAATCCACGACACGTACTTACCTTTTCAACGTATGAAAAGTATCACTTGAGTTTTTGACACTTTCTTAAAAGTTTCGTGTGAAATTTTCGATGTAGTTGTATGTGTAAGGAAACTCAATGGAGAATTTAATTGAAACCTAGATTTTGACAAAGTAAGTTGAAATTTTTTATGGTTGATGTTTCCGCGCTTATTATTTTAAATTTTAGTGTTTTATTTGTAGAATAGAGTAACACACCAGTAGACGGCTCACCTGACCGTTAGCAATCAGCGCCGCCCGTGCACACCTGTAGCACTGAAGGAGTTCAGCAATTGCGCCGCCGGCCTTTTGACGTTTAGGGATTTAACGATAAGAGGAATTGAGGTTTGGTAACCTAACTCACTCAGCGTAATACAATGCAAGTGTTGTTTCTGTGAGGCCGGCTCCGGTTGACCGGACTGAGCCTGACTATTCGTATAGAAGCAATGCTGGGAGAGCATTGCTTCTATACCTGGTTTGTTACAAAAACTCTTTTATTTTCAAATGTGGTATAATATTATAGTTATTCCATGAGAGACTGACCTCCGAGTTTGTTTCGGCATTTCTTCATAGAGTAGTCAGATAGGAAATGCCGGCTTCATCTAGTTTTTCACATATAAATTGACGTGTAAAAGTGCCGTTATATAGCCTATTTGCAAAAATAAATTCATTGTTTCCATATTTTGTGTAATCTATAAAACACAAAATTAGTATTACAAACTTGAAAGCACTTTATATAACAACCATAAATTGCCACCAAAGATATTTTATCCACAAGTAAAAATCAGCTTATTACTATGTAAAATTGCACCCCTGAGTTGTTGAAAGGGTTGATACTCTAGGGAGGTGTCGAATCATTCAAACGAACTCACTAACACTCTCCCCTGGGTTTGCTGCACCCCGGTGACGTGTGGTGTAAGTTAGAAACTTGTGTTCGTATTAGTCTTCTACACGAAGTTATCCTCAATATTGTTGAACACTTTAGTGTGACCTACTTCAATATAGTTTCCTAGATGCAATTAAAGTGTGCCATGTTTAAATTTTTGCTGTTTTTTCTGATCCTAGTGTCGATTTATTTTAAACGCAAATCCATTTATTAGATTTGTGTAAGTATTATTAGCTTTTTAGTTATACGAAGTCCTTTGAAATACTATCATATAAGGCGACTTATAAATAATAGCGTAATAAAACCTGACATCGCATATTAAAAGTAAGCTCCTCTAATTCTCTAATGAAACAGAAGTGATGTTATGAATCGTATTTTCTTATTTGCAACTAAAAGTAATAATATTATTAGTTTCTTAAAATATTAATGGTACTGTTAAACATACATTTAAATACGTGTCACTAAAAACGCCGTGTGCTTATAAATTATAACTTAGAATTTAATCCAGCGCTGTTTCTCGTGAATATTACAAAACTGCAATTTCCGTATCAACGAGGCGTAAATAAATAATACATCAGTCGGTATACATGGATAGTATTAGTACTTACTTGTAAATTGTTATGCGTTTGTATAAATATTCGATGAGACCGGTAATGAAATGGTAGATAATGGTAGATACATCAATTTGTGGAACAATTATTGTTACATTTTCTTTAGAAATAAAATTATTTTGTACTGTATCCAACTTGTTTTCTGAAATAAAAGTCTCATAGAATCGCAAAGAAACCATTACTCCGCACTTTAACGTTTAAAGGAAAAACTTCCACTGAATTATCAATAAAACAGATCTGAAATACATAATTCAAACTCCATTCCAGTTTAGTAGTCGAAGATTCGCTTTTCCATTCAAAACCTTGCACGGCTACAGTATCTGTAAAAGCATAATTTCCTGTACTGAAATATTTATACTGAGATCGTACGTAGCAACAGCTACGACGCTACGCTGCTACGTTCGTAGCGTGTTCTACGTCGTTGATTCTACGACTATGCAACCTGAGAAAACTATTTCATAAATATTGGAAAACGACTAGTTTATATTTTATTTAATGGCATGCATGTCTAGGTTTATGAAGACTGAGGATCAAAATGTAATGATGAAAATATGAAAATAAGTTAATTTTGTTTAATATGGCATATCCGTGTATTAACACTTTTTTATACATTTTCTATATTTTTTGTACATGAAAACATGAGCAAATAATTCGAACCTTTACATTATTTTGCATTTTTGCGACATGAAATCTATCTAAAAAAGATAAAGGTAAATAACCTAGTAACTAATTACTAAACACTAATCAGTTCTAAGACACTTACATACTTATTAACAAACTTATAGTCTAGCAACGCTCGAAAGGTCATTATGTAACTGTATTTGAAGTTAGTTTGAGTCTCCATAAAGTAAGCTAATACTAAAAGGTTTTCGGTTACCTGTAAGCATTTGACCTCATTTAGCCTCTCCGAATTGAAACTGAACTAAACTTGGGAAGTTTATATTTGAACCGTCTACAAGTTATTTTGTTTGCAGACACGAACTTTGTAAAGAGTTGGAGAGTGGAATGTTTTAAATATATATTTTTCTAGAAATAAAACATTTTGGCACGATATATGTTTGTATCAGAATAATGCTAATATGATGTCTTAGAATAATTGGTTGTTATAATATTCAGTTTAAAATTAATAAGTGAACGTTAACCTTTACAACATTAAATGTAATTAACATTATCAAGAAGCGTTCTAGGCTGTAGTGCTGTATTTTTACTTTGACAATATTTTAACCAACTTTGCGTACTGGCAACTACGTCGTGATCACTTAATGTTAGCAGTAAATTCGAAACGCTTAGTCGTTTTACAACCGTCGCCTGGTACTCGGTACTAGAGCAAAATCTATATACTTCGTGTAATAAACCCAACATTTACATAAATACCTAATGAATCGTTTCGAATCGGCTTACTATTGACGACAACATAAAACTTGGCCTGTCAATTTTATATTTTCTAGCTACCTTGTTTTTTGTAACAAAACGCTGCCATAACATTTTTATAGTACGAAACAACCTATAAAACGGGTTTTAGTGCACTGACATTCGCATAAATCTTCTCTTTATTATCATATTATGTAATAATATAATTGATATACTTTTAGCACTTATAAGAAGGGGTTATGACTGGAAATTGTATGGCAAACTAGGTTATGGGTTTAAAAATTGTAATTTTTATTTCCATCTGCGTTGTTAACCCATTGCAATTTTCAGACATAGGGTATGTTGTGACGGAATTGGCGAACAATAGAATAAAAAATGATGTGTCACTATGTAAGGTTGGTGACATGAATATTTTTAAAAGCCAAATGTGTCGAAGATTTCTGTGAAGTAACCCCCTTCACGCTCTCCGCTCACGTCGATAACCCGAAACTGTTGTAATGGATTCCATTTGGCAAGTTGCTAAGTAGTCTGACTTAACGTCGGAATGCGCCTTCAACGCTTTTTTCCGAGACGTTCTGGCTTTATGTGTCTACCGTTAGATCTCAGTGCTACTTACTAATCCTGTGAAGTTTCGCCTACTAACATTTCCACGCCAATTTAGTAATCCAAAAATAAACATCTATTTCAGCAATTTCGTCCGCGTTACAATTATTTTAACAGCAAAGTATTTAGGATACTTCAGAATATTTTCTGTGGGTGTGGTTTAATTATAGTTCTATCTATGTATGTGACTGGTTGTGTATTGTAAGGGGATGGACTTAAATAAGAACGTTTTCTTTGAATATACTAACGGTACGGTACATCAAATAGTTATAAATAAGTCGTGTTTAACACGTAGTCATTACTAATCAATAAAAAATGAACGAGCATCATAAGATTTCAAATAAGCACGTGAAAAGACCTAATATGCACTGAAAACCCAATCACTTAGCATTAAATACCAATCGCAGACGCTTTTTAGCCTCCAAGGATTAAAAAATCGCGTTGACAAAAATCACTTGAACACTTAACAGTCGTCTGGAACCAAAAGCTATTTATTTATTCATTGAATCGTGAACGATGCGCGTCCAAGTGGAACCGTGCTATTTCATCGGTTGCATTGTGATGCGCTCAATTAGCAACTGCTAAATATTAAGGACCCTGACTTGACTAATTGCTAGGAATCATTGAGAGTACTGTTGCGTGAAATATGAGTTTTTACTTGTCTGCTTCGAAGCTTCGGTCTAAAGGAATTGCAAATAATAATTGGCTGTTTGTAAGATAGATATGCTTGACACACAGATAACTTCATGTACGGAATATTATTTTTTCGCTTGGTTTGTTAAGAAAATTGAGAGGCATCTGCTTTGCAAGTACAATGTTTTAGGAGTGGTTCATTATTAATTGGATTCTTCGTGTATCGTTGGATCGGGGAAGGAAATTGTTATTCTAATGAAAGAAGGTTGGTTGTGTGGAATGCAGTGAAATGAGAGGGGGTTGTTAAATGTGGCTTATGCAACATTTAATCACTAGTGTGGGTAATAATTTATTAGGTGTCAGTTAAAAGTATCATTAGTAGGTATGCTATTTTTTTCCCCTTCATTTTATTTTGAATACTGAAATTATTGTGACTTTTATCTAAGCGTGATAAACCGTCATTGCTTTATTTGATGGACTATGATGTGGAGACAAATTGATTTGCCGATTTATATTCTTCTCCACCCGAAACACCAAAAGAGTTACCTTTTGAGGATAAGGGTTGCGAATATAAGGATTAGGAAGGGATAGGGGAGTCGGAGGGATTGGACCTCCGGTAACCTCACTCACACGACGCTGTAATTGTTTCACGCCGGTATTCTGTGAAGCCGTGGTATCATTCTGGTCGTGCCGAACCGTTTGGTCCGAAGCATGGCTTTCCCACACTTAAAAATTGGAGTGTTTCTGTTGAAATACTGTTGAATTTATTTATATACTTTTTGGTATCGCTATAAATACTGTGATATTTTATCAACAACCAGAGCTATTCCCAACTTCGCTCTTGCCAGCAATGTTCTATACCTACCACAAGTGCCATCACAATCACTTAATAGGTTCCAACGGCACACGCGGGATGAGATGCTGTGACCTATTTAGTGAGGAACCGCACCGACTTAATTATGCTGTAATTAATTTGCATACTAAATACCTGGCCTATCTGACAGGCTTTGCATTGATCACTTCGATGAGTTGCATTTAATCGGTATATTATTATAATGAAATAATGTATTGGATCCTCATAAACTAAAGGAAAATTAAACATTATTAGTAGGTTATAGTATGTTTTATATTTGTTAAATGATAGATGGATTACCTGATTGTAAGCAATCGATGCGTGCGTTGCCAGCCTTTTTGGGGATTAGGGTTTCAGAGATTAAGGGATTGGAGTAAGAAAAGAAGGATTGGGTCTTCGGTAACCTCACCAA